>JAMXBC010000006.1:50311736-52811736 GCA_024138005.1 Lumnitzera racemosa | reverse complement strand
TAAGACGTTAGTGAAAGTAATTTGAATGACCTAATAATATACGAGTAGACTCGAGATATTAAATTAGGACACCTCATAAACTTGAATATTAGAAATATGATAAAATAATATAGCTAAAATAGTGAAATTTAATTATATTATATATTATCTATTGGAATTGCGTAGAATAAGCTTTGATAGCTGATAAATATTTAAAGATAAATTAGATATGTAATAAAAATATTATGTGACTTAAAATAACATGTATAAAATATGTGTATGTATTGCATATAATTATTAAGTATAGTAGTATACCCATAAATAATTAAAATACCCAAATAATGGTATGGTAAGTTAAATTGAGTAAGGAAAATTATAATAAATTAATAAAAGCCTATATGAATGTATGGGGCAACCAGAATCATGTTAACAAGGTGTATGTGAGTGTAAAACGTAGTTGTTAGAGATTTAGTAACTTAAAATGTGCAAAGTTGTTGTCAAATCCATTCTGAAAAATTGGAAAACCCTCTCCCACATTTCATTCACACAATTAAGGATCTGGAAAAAATCAAAGTAAGTTGAAGTGATCAAAGAGGAAAATCAAGAAAAAAAATAGGGTGCAATCTAGGCTTTTGGAAGTATATGTAAATAGGTTGACACTGGGTACAAGCGTCCACCACCAGGCGACGATGGACCCATCGTCTGGAAGAAGTTAATAAAATAAAGTGTATGTCACTTATATGACTAATTTGTTGATATGGGAATTGAAAAATTGGTGGATGATGATGATGACATATTGGAAATTTGGATGTAATGAAGCTGAGTAATATTAGTTGAAATGTTACCTTGACTACTTTTAATGGAGTTTGGGGATAGAAATGAATAAATCAATTGATTATAGGAAATTAGTTAGGCAGGTGATAAGTCAAAGGATATTGCGAATGAGTGTCGCATTAGAATGTTATGCAAAAGGTAGGTCAAAAGAAAAAATGATAAATGAAAGATAAAAACAAGGGAAGCAAAGGATTAGATAGAAGATAATTCTATATACATAACAGAGTCAGGGGGTATCTTAGAGGAAGTGAGGGTAAATGGTCTACTGGATATTAATTCAAAGGTTTAGACAAAGGTAAAAATTCAAAGAAAAGCATAGACAGGGTGGGGATGGGGGGGGGGGGGGGGGGGGGGCTCAAAGGCTAAGTTAGAGGATGAATTTTTAAGAAACTCAAAGTTGACTAGGCTCAAAGGATATCTTAGAGGATATCTTGCCAAAAGATCTAAAGTTAAGTAGATTACATGATTGTTTGACAAAGTAACTTCAAGAATACTTGAAGTGAAAGTATATGAATACGAGCACTCGAAGTTCTTCTAGAAGGTAATTCATAAGAAATTTTAGGTGGCTATCAGACTTAGGGGATAATTCTATTAAAACTTTTAACTTTGATATGGCTTAGAGAATAATTCAAATTCTTTCCAGTTTTAGAATTTAACGAGTGATTTAGCTTAGAAAGTAGCTTAGAAGGTGTTTATAGAAAATCTTGGCGATTTACCAACCTCAAAGATTGATGTAGAGGCTAAATCTGTTGTAAATAGTGATGTCTATGTGGTGCAGAGGATATCTCAGAAGGTTTTTTAGTAACTATTTCAAGAATATCTTAACTTAGAAGACAGCTTAGAAGGTAACATAAGCTTATAGTACTACTCTAAACTTCCAATACTTAGGGTGTACACTAATGAACCAATGATTAAATTAACCTAATTTTACTATAAATGAATAAATTAGCAATATTTCCTAATTTATATACAAAATAAAGTACTACATCAAGATAAACATCAAGGGATCGCCCATAAGGGTATGTAAACAAATGAGTTAGTGAACGAATGAGTTCCAGGTAAGTAAGATCAGTACTTCATTGTACTTAGGAGTATTGCTTAAGAATACTTGGAGACCTTAGTATGTACATTGCTTGTGGTTGTAAGTTATTCACTTATGTGTATACGGGGTATGTGTTTGAATATTGTACTGCTGTTATGGAGTGTTGAATTATATTTATTAGTTGTTTTATGGTATTACCTACTGTGGATTATGTGAAATTGCTTAATCACCCAAAAAGCAATCTAACACAAACTCGACCTAACTACTAACCTGACTTACATCACAACTCATTACAGGAAACAATTGGGATTCCCAGACCCTTCAATGAGGATAGCATAAATGATCCTTTTCCCACCCTTAGTCGAACTAACTGATAGGAGAAGAGATCGCGGTAAGGTTAGGGATCGTAATTCAAAAGTAGTCTTGGCTAGAGCATGTTTCTTCATTGCATAAGCCTTAGTTTGGTGACTGATCCATGAAGTGCGTAACATAAAACTCCTCAAAACCCAGATTAGAGAAGGGATAATTTCTCTAATCTCGCGACAACCAATCAACCTCATACGTTAGCATTTGCTTGATCATGCAGTACATCTAATTAACCTTGCTTAAAAACCCTAATTGCTTGATGATTAACATGTGTTGTTATCTCCATTCCATTTACTAAGCAAGTTATTGCTCATTCTCTTATACTTGTTTTGTAGGTTTCTAGTAAACTTACCAATATTACAGCAAATTCCAGAAGATTAGATAATGGGGCCAAGAAGTAAGATTCAAGACCTATGGACTACGTTCTTATTTATTTGTCAGATCTACTAACTTGTACGGAAACTAGTAAGGTCTCTATTAGTAACCCTTTAGTTTTCAATTATGGATACCATTATTATACTCTAATAACCTGTAATCTTTTATAAACTCTTTATTAATCGCTCTATCTTCTCAAATCATGTTACTTTTAGAACTTTTTGTTGAAATTAAGATTTTATGCTTTAAATGATTAGTCAAGCTTAATTTGCTCGATTATTAGAGCTATAAGTTTATTTTCTGAAGTTATTTTAGAAAGTTATATTAAAAGGATGGTACCTATTAGACATAGAAATGGTCAGCTCAAAGTGGGGAAGTGGTAAATATCTTGTGTAAACTATACCTACGTTAGCAGCTAAGTGGCTAGCCTCTAACTTACGTTGGTTTACATGGCGGAATTGTTAGGACTCTCTAATTTGGGGCGAACAGTTTTAAGGTGGTATCAGAGCATGGTTCTCGATAATCCACTTAAAGTGTGACTCATGAAAACTGACTTTAGAATGTTATAACTAAAATGAATAGAACACCTTAAGAACGTTGAGAGTGGGGAAAATAAGCAGGACATAAAAGACTTAGATTATTAACATTATATAAGTTATATATGTGCAAAATAATATATAACAAAAATCTATAATGAGTAATAAGTAATGCTAGTCTAACTTTTATCGTGGTTACTTTCGAATTTTGAACCATTGATTTATTTATGATTGGAAAAGATAATGGATGATGAAGAGTTTATGGATTGTAAGAATTAAATTGATAAGTTTTGAGTTGGAGTGATTTAGTACTGTTTTATGTTCTGCTGAAATTATATGGAGTGCGTATTTATACTAAATGAATTATCTTATAGAAGTTGGGTGAATAGGAGTACTGAAAGATGAATAGAAATTTGTATTACCATTGTTATTGTAGGGATGATGATATTTGATAAATTAAAGGTAATGTTTTCAATGATATAATTTTTAGCATTATTGTTGGAAGTGGTCGAGATGGTAGTGTTTTAGATATGGGAATGCTTAATGAATCATGGTGGTAACGGTAAGTTTAATTCTTATGATTTTATCACATATTTAGATAATAATCATTAGGTTTAGACAATTGAGTATCATGGTCTTGTTACGATTAATGCAAGAATTGATGAGTTATTAAAAGTGAGGACTTGAGTAGTACTTAATTATTATTGTGCCAATGTATCACTTGTTAAATTGAATGACTTTAGGGAAAGGAAAAAAAAATTGATGATAATTGATGAGAAGTATGTCGAGAGAGGTCATAAGAATAGTAAAGTCGAACCAAAACTTGGAATGTGGTTGATGTGCCTAAAAGCTTAGTAATTACTAGGACTTACCGTAGAAGATAGGAATCCAATGGGTCCTTCAAGATATTAAAGGAAATAAAAGGGATTGGTCAGCAAACTAAATATAGTAGCTTATATGAAGCTACTAAAAGGATATTACTAATTAATGAACGTAACACGACTTGACACTTCACTTGATGTAATGTACAAGCTAATGTCAAGGTCTACTTATTAATAATCTTAAGCTACTCAGCAAGGCTAGATAAAAGTGTATGGTAAACAGACTTAGAGAGGAGTATCTCGTAAGAACAAATATATTATGTTTGAAAAGGAATATAAAATATTCTGGCTACAAAGAAAAGGGACTATTTATGTTAAGTCCCTAAGGTAACATTACAAATAAAGAGAATTACAAAAAGGCATACAGGTAAAGAGATTCTTAGTCCATACGAGAAAGGATAAATAAGACAAATGACAAAAAGCGAAAAATATTACAATGTCAGAAAAGTAGATAGGTGGTAGCTTATCAATGGGTTTGTACTAGGGAATTTTCGGTGCAACTACTGAGCTAAGTCATGACGTTGCAGCATCAGGGGTTATCGAGCCGAATAAGGAATGCCATAAGTATTAGTAGTTGGCCAAAAGAGTACTTCATCCAGCAAAGGCTTAGGTCTCAACACTTGGTAGGTGGTTCTTGGTGTTGCAAACAG
The DNA here is from genome assembly GCA_024138005.1 of Lumnitzera racemosa. NCBI lineage: Eukaryota > Viridiplantae > Streptophyta > Magnoliopsida > Myrtales > Combretaceae > Lumnitzera > Lumnitzera racemosa. The sequence continues at coordinate 52,807,073 of JAMXBC010000006.1, read as the reverse complement.
TAACCAAGAATAAATAAGGCCAGTTGTTAGATGGGTCCAAACTTGCAGAAAGCTTGAAAAGAGTTAATAGGGAAAGGTACGAAAAGAGTGACAAAGAAGAATGAAACAGTAAGCAAAAACCCACAAACAGCTCCAGAGGATATGATGTACCAAAGGAATTTCAAAGACTTACAGCATAATTCGATATGATGCATAAATTGGTCCAGTAAGTTTACTCGCTACCTAACCTTGTTTAAGGGAAAGGATAAGAGTAATGCTGAGAGTAAACATGCAGTATTTACGCAAGGAAGAAAGTACTCAAGTATGTTGAAGGTAATCTGATCCATTACAACTGTAAGTACTCAACTAAATGCTCAGAGATTGAGGGATATGGCGACTAAGGTGACTCCACCCTTAACTGAGAAGGACTTGACTTTTGCTTTCATCAACACTCTTGAAAGCCCATATTACCAACATCTAGTTAGGCACCCTACCTCCAACTTTGCAAAAATTATGGCCTCAAGGTACCAAATTGAGGAAGCTATTGCCATTGGAAGGCTTCCTAATCCTGAAGCAGCTAAGAATAAGACACCTCCTACTAGATTTTCCAACAAAACCAAAGAAACCATTGTAAGTGTTGTCAATACCAACAATCTTATCAGGCCTACAACCCCGATAGCCATGATAAGAGGATCTAATCCCCCATCAAATCCAAATCAAAATAACCGCCCATAAAGAAAACATTTTACTCATATTCCCATTCCTCTAAGCCAAGTTCTTGTACGATTAAGGAAGGAGAATCTCTTGACATTTGAAATATGGAGGGAAGGACAAAGACCGAAGGATTATAACCCGGAGCTTCATTATCATTATCATTTCAGGCAAGTGGGGAATTTTACGGACCAATGGGAAACTTAGACATAAGATCTAAGATCTTATTGATGCAAAATTGGTTCAATTAGCTTTCATTCAAACTCCCACTCCTAACGTAGGTAACAACCCTTTGACAAATCATGGAAATTCAATCAATATGATCATTACTGAAATTTTTGAACCAGAGATTGATCTAGATAGTCTCCCCATCACTATTGAGGAGGTAGCTTGAAATATGAGGTAAGCCTGGTACTTGCAAAATATGAATCTCCAGGATAGGACCTAAATTAGACTGGTAATATATCAACTATTGAAGGATAGGAAGACAAAGAAAGCTGATATCATGACAAAGAAAGCTGATATCATGGCTGTGACGATTCCAAAAGTGCGAAAGAGAAGTACTGAGAAGGAGCTTAGAAAAAGATATGAAGCCAGAGATTTGATGATTGACACCTTAGGAGAACCGTCAAGGAAGTTTGAGTGTTTGGCGGATTATGCTAGTTCGCCCGCCACATATGCTTACGAACCACCCACTGGATGGAGTCTAAAATTTGAGGAAAAAGACAAACTTATTGCAAAAGCTAAGAAGATGGCTAAGATGGTTGGAATGATTGGAGATGGGCCTAAGCTGTTGGTTTTTTAGTATTGTAGGAAGACTAAGAAGGTTGAAGAATTAGGTAAACCTAAAAAGATAGCTTTCAACGTGCCAATAGCCCCAAAGAATTACAAAGTAGGACCTTTGGATTACCAAACGGTGAATCAAACAACCAATTCCTCATCACCTATGGTCAATGGGCTCACGCACTCAAGACAAGTTTATAACCAAAACAAGGAAGCTAAAAGGAAGACTACCATGGAAGAAGCTTATCGAAAGATCTTTGAAGATATGGATGATAAAGATTCAATGTTGCCAAGAAAATAGTAAAGGCCAGTGAATATAAGATTATGGATTAGCTAGCCAAAGTACTGACCTAGACCTCTCTAATAGGCTTGTTGTTGTCTTCAGATACTCACCAAAAGGCATTAATCAAAATTCTAAAAGATGTCAAAGTACCTAAAGAGAATTCTACTGAAAGACTAGGATTGGTGGTAAACTCGATATTTGCAATAAATCAATTTTCATTCTCATTAGATGAGCCAGGAGAAGAAGGGGACCAACATACAAAGCCCCTTTTCATAGTGGTTAAGTGTGTAGAGAAAGCAGTTGCTCAAGTTCTAATAGATAATGGGTCTTCATTGAATGTGTGTCCCTTAGCGATACTAAATTTACTTAGAGTAGATGTAACTGAGATAAAGCCTAGCTTGATTTCAGTAAGGGCTTTTGATGGATCAAAAAGGGAGATAATTAGAGAAATTGGGTTGTAGGCTGAGATCGGTCCACATATGTTCACCATTCCATTTCAAGTTTTGGATATACCGCGAGATTTTAATCTTTTGTTGGGAAGACCATGGATTCATTCAGCGGGGACAATCCCATCCAGTTTACATCAAAAAGTGAAATCCATAGCTAATGGGTAGTTGGTTACTATTCTTAGGGAGTAAGACTACAAGATTTATAAAGAGATGACTATTCCCTATGTTAGGAGTAAAGAATTGGAGGAGCCAGGATTGCAGATTTTTTATGAAGTTAGTATGATCGAAGAGTTAAGACAGCAGGTACAGTGTCACTTGGAATAGTCTAAGTAGTAGATTGGAATGTTCGAGCTCGGGTATGAGCCTACTAAAGATGAGATCCAAGAAATGAAGGCTAAAACCAAAAGCAAGAGAGGAGATCAATTGTACCATGCTCACATGGGCTTTTCGGGCATCCGTCAGACATTTCCAGCACCAGTTAGTATTCAAGAACCCAAAGTAGCTAGTCTACCCAAGGCCTTGACTCAATAATGCAGCATTGGTCTAAACAAGAGGAAAGACATTGGCATACCAGTTTCCTTATGCAACTAGTTTTCCATCCTCGTTAATAGGTTTCTTTAGAAATGCAAAATTAGATTAATTAGGAACATTCGATTTTGATAATTAGTCTAATTAGTTAAGCCTTTTCTTTCAAACAATTTGAATTCATTCATTTAATAAAATTTCTTCCTTTCTTTCTATCAATTCTTCCTTACTATTTATTCACTGTCTTTTTTCCTTTACTCCTTAGATTCGATAAAAATGATGAACGTAATGGATATCTTACGCATGTAAATGATGAAAGTACCAATATCACTTTCGGCCCTGCTGGGTCAAACATCGGAGATGATATTGAAACTCCAAACAAAATATAAGAGAATTAGCGTCGATATGAACAAGGTAAAGTAATTATTGACAAACTGATGGTAGTAATTAATTTGGGGACAGAGGAAAATCGACAAAACTTGAAAATTGATGATAATTTAACGAATAATCAGATCAAGAGTTGTCACGATTGTTATTAGAATACTTGGACATATTTGCTTGGTCTTATGAAGATATGCCCTGTTTAGAGTCATCTATTATAGTCCATAAGTTGCTAACTAAGAAGGAGATTAAACTAAAAAGACAAAAGCTTAGGCAATTGAAGTTGGATATACTCCTCAAAATAAAAGAGGAAGTGAAGAAGTTACTAGAAGTCGGGTTCATAGAAGTGTCAGATTATCCCAAATTGGTAGCTAATATGATGCTAGTATTGAAGAAAAATGGGAAAGTTCAGGTCTATGTAGATTTCCATGATTTAAACCAGGCAACACCAAAAGATAACTTTCCTTTGCCACATATTGACATATTAGTGGATAACACAACCGGGAATCATCTTTTCTCTTTTATGGATGGTTTTTCGGGGTATAATCAAATTAAAATGGCAGAAGAAGATAAAATCATGTTGGTCTCGTATAAGCAAGGGGGTGGGGGGTGAATTAATATCTCTAAATTTTTTTAAACTTTTTGTTAAACAAAAATGAAACTACCTCTCTTAACAACTTATAATGGTGAATAGTGATTTTTAACAATTTAACGCATAATAATAAAATTGCAAAGTAAAAGAGCAAGGAAGGAGAAAATCAGGCAAAGATTTTATAGGGCTTTGGCCTTCTACCTATTGCTCTCTTCCAGCTAAATTGATGGGACCAATCTACTTTACCGGTACCGTTCCACTTAATTTACTAAATCAAATCACAAACAAATTATAATCATTCATCACAATGCCTTTATAACACTCTACTCTGCATATCTAGCCTCTCTTCAATCTAGGCTAATACAAATCTACAAAGTACAAACTATCTTTTCTCTATAATACAGTATAGAGATTACAAGTGAGAACAAAAGTATAAGTATCAAATAATTTTGCATTTGAAAGAAATAACACTTATTATAGAACTTTGATTTGGTGCAGCTCTCTAAAGAAGTATCTAAAGAACTTTCTAAAGCTTTTCAGAAGGTAAAAACTGATCAAGAATTTTTTTTTTTTTTTTTGTACAACGATAGTATTTCTTCAGAGTTATATATCTATGTTTTGAATCTTTTCTCCTTTTATATTGACTTTTTTCTAATGGCTAAAAATCTAAAGATTTGCTTCACTTCCATAATTATCCAACCGTTAGTTATTCTAGATAATTCCTTGGATATTTTTGTGAGAAGATCTCGATTATTTGAAAATTCAAAGCTGATTCTCTTTATCATGTTTAGATTAATTTGTAATTGCTAGATAAGCTTTGATTTAAAAAAAAAAAAACTGCTTTAGTTAACTACTTACGAATAAGCCTTATATTCAAATTCTAAGATCCCATAAAAACCAATTCAACCTTATCCTTATCAAATCTAGTGCATATCTTGATTTTTCCAAATATGTTTTCGCTTAAAAATAGTCCCCATAGATCTTAACTCCATCTTCAGTGAAACGGGATTAAGTGTATTTTTCTAATATATCTAATCTAGTGGAGCTAGGTCTTGATTAATTTGAATCTAATTTAAATTAATATTCCACATAATTTTTCTAGACCAACCTTCTAAATAACCTTCCGAAGACTACCAGCCTTCTTTTCTTATAAGTCTCTAAACAAGCTTTTAAAGTGTTGTACCAATTCTTGTTATAAGAGCTTCTGTAATACTTTCTTAAGACTTTCCATAATAGACTATTTTCAAATAATTTGAAGCTTCTGAATGCAACTTAATTTTGCGAAAATTAACTTTCTAAATAACCTTCTATAAACCTGCATTCTTAAAGATTCATTAGCTTTAAACCCTTTTTGTTATCATTAAAATATATGAGAGATATCTAACAAATCAAAACCACTTTCGTTACTACTTGGGAAATGTTTTGTTATCACGAGATGCCTTTTAGGTTGAAGAATGCTAGGGAAACTTGTTAGCGTACTATGGATGCTTTGTTTCATGACATGATGCATTAAGAAATCAAAGTTTATATAAATGATATAATCGCCAAATCCAAGCAAGATGAAAATCATGTGGATATCTTACGAAAGTTATTTAAGTGATTAAGGAAGTTCTAGCTAAAGTTAAATCTTGAAAAGTGCACCTTTGGATTAACTTTGGGCAAATTGTTGGGTTTTGTAGTCAGTAGAAAAGGAATAGAAGTGGACCCAAATAAAGTCAAGGCAATCATAAACATACCAGCACCAAAGACTGTAAAAGAAGTGCAAAGATTGTTAAGAAGATTGACTTACATCGCTCAATTTGTATCGCAGATAACTGATAAATGTAAGCCATTATTTAAACTTCTGAGGAAGAATGTAACAATAGAATGTAATGAAGAGTGTGAGCAAGCATTTGTTGAAATCAAAGAGTATCTTATGAATCCGCCGGCACTGGTCACTCTTATACCAGGATGGCCATTAATTCCTTACTTAAGGATTCTTCCTAAATCAATGGGATGTATGTTGGGGCAAAAAGGAGAAACAGGAAGAAAAGAACATCCTATATATTACTTAAGCAAGAAGTTCACAAAAGACGAGCAAAAATACTTAGAAGTGGAAAGAACGTGTTGTGCCTTAGTATAGGTGATGCACAAGCTCAAGTAGTACACTATCTATTATTCAATAAAGTTGTTGACAAAACAAAACCCGTTGAGGTATTTATCAGAAAAGCTAGCATTGATTGGGAGAATATTGAAGTGGTAGATGCGATTCTTTGAGTTTAATATCAAGTATGTAAATCAAATTTTAGTCAAAGGGTAAGCAATAGCTTATCAGTTGACAAAATACCCATTAGAAGATGAGGATGACAGTTCAAAAGCACAATTTCCTGATGAAAATGTGATGGTAGCAAATGAATTGAATGATGAGAAATTGAGATGAAGGATGTATTTTGATGGAGTAACCAATGTGTTTGGATGTGAGATAGAAGCAGTATTAGTATCACCTAAGAATAACCATTTTCCTATGGCAGCAAAATTGACATTTTCATATACCAATAACATAACAGAATATGAAGTCTGCATTTTAGACCTCAAAATGGCGTTAAATGTGGGAATACAAAAACTTGAAGTATATGGTGATTCTTCCTTTATAATTCTCCAGATCTTAGGAGAATATAGACGAAAGATGAGAAATTGATACCTTATCACGAATATTTAAGTGAGCTAATTAAAAAATTCCAAGAGATTTCATTTACTTACATTCCAAGGATCCAAAATCAATTTGTCGACGCATTGGATACATTAGTGTCAATGGTAAAAATCACGGATGGAATAGAAATTCAACCCTTCAAGATTGAGGTGGAGGAAAAAACGGCTTTTTGCCTTACGGTTGAATGTAAGGAATCAAAAGAACCTTGGTATCATGATATCAAAAAGTTACTTCAAACAGGGGAATTTCCTGAAAGTGCAGATAGAAAATATAGAAAAACTTTAAAAAGGTTAGCTACTCATTTCCTATTAAGTGGAGTCACGTTGTATAAGAGATCACTAGATGCAACACTGCTAAGGTGTGTAGATGAAGAATAGGTCGAGAAATTGATGAAAGAAGTGCATGAAGGAGTTTGTGGTCCTCACATGAATAAGTATATACTAGCTAGGAAGATCATGACGATGGGGTATTTTTGGATGACAATGGAATCAGATTATATCAGGCATGTGAGGCACTATCACCTGTGTTAAGTGTACACTAACAAAATCAATGCCCTTCCCCAAGAATTGCATATATTATCAAATCCTTAGCCTTTCTTGATGTGAGGAATTGACATGATCGGCCCAATTTCACCAACAGCTTCAAATGGGTACAGATTCATTTTAGGTACGATCGACTATTTTACTAAGTAAGTAAAAGCGGCATTGTATGCCACGATGACTGAAGGAGTTGTCATCAGATTCCTGAAAAGAGCTATTATTGCAAGATACGGTGTAGTCAAGTCTATTATTACAGACAACAAGACGAATTTGAATAACAAGTTGATAGATGAAGTATGCTATCAATTCAAGTTCAATCACAGAAACTCGACTCCATATCAACCTTAGATGAATGGAGCAATTGAAGCCGCAAATAAGAACATTAAAAGAATCATTGAGAAGATGGTGATTACTTATAGAGATTAGCATGAGATGCTTCCCTTTGCTCTCATGGCCTACAGAACCTCGGTTAAAACCTCTACTGGTGCGACACCATATTCATTGGTATACGGAATTAAAGCAGTACTACCAGTAGCAGTAGAAATACCTTCATTTTGAGTATTGGCAGAAACTTAACTCGATGAAACAAAGTGGGTGAAGCAGCGAATGGAATATTTCAACCTCCTAGCTGAAAAGGAGGCTTACAACAATATGTCATGGTCAATGCTACCAACAGCAAATGATCCGAGCTTTTAACAAGAAAGTTCACTTGAGATACTTCAAAAAAGGAGACTTAGTGTTAAAGAAAGTATTGCCAAATACAAAAGACCCTTGGGGAAAGTTTGCTCCGAATTATGAAGGCCCTTATATAATGAAAAGGGTATTATCTTGAGGAACATTAGTGTTGATAGAGATGGATGGCTCGAAATTAAGGGGACCGATGAATTCAGATGCAATCAAGTTGTATTATCCATGAAAACTAAATTTAATAAAGATTTCGATTTTTCTTGAATAGTTTATGGTTAATCTTTTATCATTTACAAGTAAAGTTGATATCCATGAATGTTATCGAATTTGGATGATTGTTGACTAATAAATACTTCACCAATAAACCCTTATGTACCATGTTTCTTAGTCTCATACACTTAAACACCAAAGTCTTACTAATGAATCTGAATCACCAAAAAAATTGAAATCGAATATTCTTAATAATTTAATCTTGTTTATTTCAAAAAGAGATTTATCGTTTAGAAGTCATGGAGAGTGGAAATTGAAACTTAGTATCGAAAAAAAGCAAATTCAAGGCATGAGCATGGTACAATTACAAGACTCAAAAGTTTGAAAGGTTTTATTGAAGGAAATAAAAAAGAGAAAAAAAAAAGAAGAAAAGAGGAAAAAAGAAAGAAGAAGTAAACATAATCCTTTGGTGAAATTTTATTGATTGAATGAGTGAATATCAAGAGTTGATGTAAGCATGCTAATTAGTTGCTATCTAAGAAATTCTTCATTCCTAGGTAAAATAAGCCTGAAAGTTCTTGAAAGAGATATTTAGGACAATTAAGCTAGTTATTGAAATCTTGAAGAGATTTATCCTCTTTGGATCAACCAAATCGAATCTCGAAGAGATCTATCCTCTTTAGATCAACCAAATCGAATCTCAAAGAGATCTATCCTCTTCGAACTAGCCAAATCGAATCTTAAAGAGATCTATCCTCTTTAGATTAACTAGAACGAATCTCGAAGAGATCTTACCTCTTTGGTTTATTCACTAGATCAAAAGAAATCTAGAAGAGATCTATCCTCTTCAGTTTATTCACTAGATCAAAAGAAATCTAAAAGAGACCCATCATCTTCAGATTGTTCAACAAGTCAAAAAGAAATCTAGAAGAGATCTATCCTCTTCGGATTGTTCACCCAAACCAAAACTAATTTTTGAGATCTTAAAGAGATCTATCCTCTTTAGATTAGTCATTAAAACCAAAGTAAAACCAATCTCGAAGACATCTATCCTCTTCGGATCATTCATAAACTGAAACAAAGTTTTTCAAGAATCTCAACGAGATCTATCATCTTTGGATCACCAAAGTAAAATCAATTTTTGAAGTTTCGAAAAGATCTATCCTTTTCGGATCACAAGTCAAAACAAATCTCGAAAAGAACTATCTTCTTCAAATCATACACCTAAGAGAAATCTTAAAGAGATCTATCATCTTCGAATTATCCACTAAAAAAATTTTTAATCTTGAAGAGATCTATCTTTTTCGGATTACACAAGTCAGGTCTGGAAAAAATGGGCATCTCTTTTGCCTTTGTAGGGAAGTTTTAATTGAACTTCCCTACAAAGAGAGGCACCTGTAGACACCTTATTTTTGCTATTTTTTTCATTTTTTATTAATTAAGCCAAGTTAATAAATAAATTAATTAATTAAAATTAAAATAAAAAAGAAAGAGTCGAGTCGCATCATATCGTATCGCATTGCGTCGTATCATATAATGTCACGTCTTATCGTGTCAAGTTGCGTCATATCATATCATATCGTATCGTACCGAGTCGCATCATATTATATCGTATCGAGTCACATTATATTGTATCGTATCAAGTCGCATCGTATCGTATAATATCGTATCGAGTCAAGTCATGTTAAATCGAGTCGCATCAAATTGGGTAAAATCAAATTGGGTAATGTGTGTAATTAATTTAATAAATTCTTAAGTCGTTGTAGAATTGGAATTTATTAAAATAATTTTGGTCTAGTCTAATATAAAACAGATTTTTTTATCTAGATTATATTAAGCCAAATTAAATTTATAATTTATTAATTTGGCTAGATTAAATTATTGGATCGAATCGAACTTTGAAATATAGAAAGCTTGAATTAAGTAGGGTTTTTAGAAGTTAGGTTAAATCGTCAACGAATTATAATCGTATCTTTCGTATCTTCGATACGAAAGTGAGTTTATAAATAACATAACAACACATGACATGAAGGACATTTTTTTTATTTTTTTCCCACAATTCACTCGTCCAAAACAAACTTAAGGCAATCTAAAACACACATCCTCAATTGCATAACCAATCCACCAAATCCAATCCTTCATTCGCCTGACCAGAAATCCAGATTCAATGTTCCAGCAATCCATATCTCCGAAATCAAATTCAGCGTTCCAATGCCGAAATCCTAAATCAAAGTTCAACTTTCCAGCAATCCAACGTCGAAATCCGAAATCAAAGTTCAATAAATCCAATCCTTCCCTCACCTAACTGAAAATCTAAATTCAACATTCCAAAAATCCAACGCCAAAATCCAAAATCCAAGTTCAACAAACCAAACACAACGTTGAAATCCAAAATTAACTTTCCAACAAACCAAATACAACATTGAAATCTTAATCCAAAATCTAAAGTCCATGAAATCTAAAGACGATCCAAATCCAATACCGATTCCACAATACGATCCAAAGTCAATTTCCACAATCCGAATCTAGAAGTCCAACGTCTAACAATCTAATTTCAAAGACACAACACTGACACTTAAACAATCACAACATGATCACACCTAATTTGACACGTAGGTAAAAATCATTATTTTTATTATTATTAGTCATTTGTTTTATTAGTTCAATCATTTTACTAACCTATTTTTTTGTTTTAGTGTAAATTTTATTATTTGTTTTCATATGGTTTTTTTAGATAATAATAGAATTTAGTTAAATTATGTTTTTTATAAAATTGTGTTTTTTTTTTAAACATGCTTATTTCATGGTGGTTAAGATACATACCTCATAGGCAAGATTAAAAAAAAAAGATACGTATCTAATAGTTAAAATTTAGAAAAAAATACGTATCGAGATACGTATCTAATAATTAAGATTTGGAAAAAAAATATGTATCAAGATACGTATCTAACCGTATCTTCAACATATTTTATTAGTTAGGTTAGGATTTAGAAAAAATACTTTTTTGATACGTAATGGTTTTAAAAATAAAAAAATTCTTAATTGAGATTTTCAAAAGATTTAGTTAGTTAAGATTTCTTTAATTCGGGAAAATTAGAATTCTTAGGGTTTATTTATAAAAATAATAAATTGATAAACAAACGTAAACTTGGCTTAGTTTTCGAAATAAAAATAATCTACACACACTAAATATTTTATAAAAAAAAGAATTACAACCTGTTTGATCCCAACTAGTGGGTATGTAAGCACCTTCGGGACAACCACATAAAAAAAAATAAACTTTTTTCCCTTTTCTTAGAAATTCGTAATAAAAAAAATTGTAAGAAAACCACTTTAGTCATCTTTGGTATATTTAGGTATATTTTTTAGTATTATTTAGGAAATAATAAAAATAAAAGCCTATTAATTTTTATTTAATTTTTACACGATAACTTAGTTTTAATAGGTTAGCCCCTAAGCTTGGTTTTTTTGATTTAATTTTCTAAAAATTAAAATTTTTAAAATATCCACATACTAGTGGTCAAATTAGGACTTTCCCATCCGAAAATCTTAATTTCATTTTTTTTCCAATTGAATTGGTTAGCAACTCCAATTTTTAATTTTTTTTAAAAAAAATATTTCCTTAATTTAATGTTGAGTAAGTTATATTAAGTGGACTAGGCTTAATATAAGTTAAATTAAGGAAACCAATATAGGGCTTCACATGTATTGTTGTATACTTTGATGATATTCTGGTATATAGTACTGAACTCATCTCTCATGTTGTGCACTTGAGATCTGTGTTTAATATCCTTCGACTCACGCACTTATTCAGCAATTTAAAGAAGTACGTATTCTGTCAAAGAGAGATTGTATTCCGTAATTATGTTGTTTCTGAAGGAGGTATCTGAGTTGATGACAAGAAATTTCGAACTATCCTTAAGTAGCCGATATCGACCAATGCTATAGAAGTTAGGAGTTTACATAGTCTAACTTCATTTTATTGAAGATTCATTCAAAACTTTAGTTCTATAGATGCCTCACTATCTGACCTAACCAGGAAGAACTCTAAATTCAAGTGGTTTAAGAAGGCTTAAAAGAGTTTTGATGAGATTAAGTTCAAATTAACTACTACCCTCGTACTCATCCTACCCAACTTTAAGAAAGTTTTTGAACTAGAATGTAACACATCTAGAGTTAACATTGGAGCTATTTTTATACAAGAGTGCTGACCAATAGCCTACTTTAACAAGAAACTTAGAGGTGCCATACTAAATTACTCGACATATGACAAAGAGTTATAAGCCCTTATCTAAGTACTTCAGATATGGCAATACTACTTATTGTTGAGAGAATTCATAGTCTATACAAACCATGAATCTCTCAAACATCTTAAGGGATAACAAAAGATTTCCTAACATCATGTTAAATGGGTTAAGTTCCTACAAACCTTTTGTTATGTCGTTAGATACAAGAAGGGAAGTATCAATACTGTGTATGGCACACTATCTCGTCGACTTGTTCTTATTATCACTTTGCAGGCTAAGATACTTAGGTTCGTCACCTTACCTGATCAACATAAACATGACCCATACTTTAGATCCTTAGTGACCAAGTGTAACATTGGAGGAGTTGTGGATGTGTTCTATCTATGCAAAGGATTTCTGATGAAGGGAAAACAAATTTGTATGCCATGTAGTTTTGCTAGGGGATTGCTTATCCGAAAAGCCTATGTAAGAGGCTTAGCCAGCCACTTTAGCAAAAAGAGAATAGTTAAGTTGTTAAGAAAGCTTTTCTATTGGCTTGAGATGGTAAGGGGTGTGTGTAAGGTTCTTAAGTGTTGCAAGGTATGCAAACATGCCAAGGGGAGAAATGAGCAGTATAGAGAGTATAAACCTCTGCCCATACTTAAGCAACCATGAACTGATCTGAGCATAGATTTCATGCACGGCCTACCCAGAACACCGTGGAGATATGATTCTATTATAGTGGTGGTTTATTAGTTCAATAAAATCAGCCACTTCATCCCCTGCCACAAGACCAATGGTCATTTATTTGTTGCTGACATATTTTTATAAGAGATCATGCGACTGCATAGAGTATGATAGGAATTAGGCTACTGGACCATTGACCCGCAATTGAGCCCGAGGACTAGAGGGACTGGTAAGTCGAATCCTCCTACTCCAATTGACTCCTGGCGAAGCCGAGTATCTCCTTGCCGACCCGTTCTGCATACCGAGCTGAATAGTTGCCTATTTCTCATAGATAGTATGCCGAGAAATAGAAGGCCGAAACAACAATTAATCCTCATTCTCACTTATGCATAACCAATCATTTACTCGGCATCACCTTTGTCAATATGCTAAGAGAAAGACTCTAAACTGGCTAAGCCACCTTTGCTCGGACAAGTAAGATGACCGTATTTTTGTCTACATCTTCTAACGGCATCTCCAATACAGCATCACCATGTATACAAAATCATGTGTAAAATCTATTACACCAATGATTATTTTCCTTGAATATTTGTTTTTACCCTTTTGTGTCTTATACATTACTTCCTTAGGAAATGCCCTTTTTGTCTTTTCCCTTTTGAGTAAGTTGCCCTAACTTATGGGCATAAATACCCTTGTATTTGTAGTCGCAGACAAATATTATTATCATTAATACACTTGAGTATTGCCTCCCCTATGTAAACACTACCTGTTTACTCTTGACATCACTTTTATCTTAACCCTTAAGTAAGTCTAAGTGGCAAGTAATCTTATCGGACCAATTCATGCATCATATCGAATTATGCCGTGAGTCCTCAAAAGTTCCATTGGTGTGTTATATCCATTGGGCCTGTTTGTAGGTTTTCACTTACTTATCATTCGCATTTATCATTTCGGACATTCCCCATCATTTCTTTTTCAAGCTTTCAGCAAGCTTATACCCATTCAATGATCGGCTTTATTTGTTCTCAATTATAGTTCGCACTATCTTGGTATTAGAGTAAAAGTTTTGTTTAAGTTATGGTTTATGTTTGAAGTTATGTTCATACTCTGTTTTGCATGTGTGAAATAGAGCAAGTTGCTATGTTCATTTGATTATTATGCTTATGAGCTATTACTTTTCTAGTTTATGGAAGTGTTTGCTGTATCACCTACTTAAAGAGTTTGAGATTTGAATTTATGGAGAAAATGGCTTACCCAAGTGTAAACATTAGCGTTAAAAATGACAACAATGGAGTTGTCCACCATAAACGACAATCTTAGGGAACATCTAAGAGCATTGACAAGAGACTAGAGAGGTGGCTAACCTCTTGGTAGATTTGACCCAAGCTGTACATGCATTAGCTTGCCGACTGACTGAGGCTACACAAAATACTACATAAACTGCTCAATCTATCAAAGGTTAGAACCTAACTTAACAAGTTGGAGGTGGAGGAGTAGGTGGACAAGTAAGACGAAGGATAGACTTGAGGGAACTAGATGAAGAGGAAGAGGAAGAGTATTTTGAAGAAGAGCGAGCTTGAGTTCCTAAAGCATCTGACCATGTGAAGCTTCGACTTTCGAGCTTTAATAGATTTGAGAATATTGATGAATATCTGGAGTGGAAAGAGAAAGTCGAGCATATTTTATACTATTATCAGTACGGGGATTATGAGAAAGTGAGAACTGCTACTATTGAGTTCTTCGGATATGCCACCATGTGGTGGAAGAATTTCCAAGCTATGAGGAGGCAAGAAGACTACCAAAAGATTAATACTTGACCTGAAATGAAAAGAATATTAAGAAATAGATTTGTACTGGAAACTTACCTACAAGGTACTTTCACTTAGCTTCAGGAGTTGAGGCAAAAAGGTCGAATAATTGACAAGTATGTTCAAGAATTCCAAATGCTCATGATTCGATGTAAAGTAAAGGAGTGATATCAGGCAAGTGCACCTATCATTTTTAATATAGCGGATGCAAGTCCGAGTCGATCCTTCAAGGACTTCGAGTATTAATATTAACCTTAGCTTTATTATCTAACCGAAAAATTGTGATGAGTTAAATAAATAAAAAATATTAAAATTAACAAACTACCCTAATTATGAGACTTGATTAAGCAATTTAGAAAGCGTTAAAATGAAGAACGACTTCGAGAAGCAAATAACGTATTTAGGAATTATTTCCCCTAGTGTTTAACATGTGACCGTTTAAAATATATCCAATTCAATTTCTATTATTCTTAACCGGAGGGATTCACAATTAAAGTTAACGCCTTTCTTAAGCCTATTAACCCTAATCCTAAATTATTTACCGGAATCTCTTCACTTAGTAATATAATTTAAAATCGCATTAATGTATAATGAAATTCTACACAAAAAAATGACTTTCCGGAAGAAACATATATTTTATCTCTAAGTATATATGTAATTCTCTCCAATGATGGTAAGATCTCATTACATATGTGATTTCTCAATCATCATGCATAATATCATAGATTGATACTCTAGAAATATCAATTAACAATTAAATAACATAATTGAATCAAGAAAAGATAGAAACTTTATTGGAAATTGTCAATCAATCCAATAGTCACATGAAATCCTAGGTTCCATAATCCTAAATACAAGAATCTTAAGTTATCATAATGAAACTAAAAATGAATTCCAATAAAACCAATAAATAAAACATGAAAAAACCATTTTGTTGATAATAAATCTCTTTAATCTTGAAGTTAGATGTTGCTTTCGCCCTTTTTGTTCTCCTTATCCTCAAGTCTTTTCTCTTTTGAATGTCCAATCATGTATGCGAAACCCTAGTATGTCCTATTATAATGTATTAAAAGGTTTCCGTTTTCGTCACCAGATACGGCCTTGGACACAGTCGTTTCCCCAGGTCGTGTAACTTTCTGACTTTAGCATATTTTCCTATATGGACACAGCCTAGGGACACAGTTGTGTCCCAGACTGTGTAACTTCAAAACTTCATAATTCATTCATTTGAACTCCGAATTGAGTGAAACTTGATTCCTTTTCTTCGTTTTTGATCCAAGAACACGTTCAAACCTTGAAATCAAAATTTTACTCAATTAAGTATCAATTTATTTAAAGAAAACCAAATATGTAAGGGAAATACTATAAAATCACCATGTGAAATGTATTTAAAATAAGAGTTATCAGGGAGCGATTCATCATAGGATTGAGAGGTAATATTCAGGACATTGTGAATCTCCAACAGTTCATCACAATGGATGAAGCTATTAGAGTAGCTTAACGAGTAGAGAGGCAAAGAAGAAACTGGGTACCAACCAAAATCCTGACTAACTAACCCGGATAGGGAAGTTACTGAGCTCAGTTAAGTACCAAGCCAAGCCAAAAGGTGGAAGTCCAAGCCGAGTAGAAAGGCTAACCTGACCGTAAAGTGTCAACCTAAACTTATGAGAAGAGGCAAGGATCAGACAGAATGATAAGCCAAATCAAGTACTTTAAGTCCCAAGGGTTCAGACATATGGTCATTCAGTACCCGAACTGAAGAACTATGGTGATCAAAGGAGACGTCACAAAGCTGGAGGTAGAGAGTATAGATAAGGAATTTGAAGATGAGGAGATCATTGCCAAGAAAGAAAATGCCAAGAAGGAACCGATTGAAGAGGATGTATTTGCCGAGGACTTGGATCAGTTAGTCCTAGTTGTTTGACATGCCATGAACTTGGAACCATTACAAGAGGAAGAGCAAAGGGAGAATTTGTTTCATTCCACTTATAAGGTGAATGATTAGTTGTGAGCATTAATTGTAGATAGTGGAAGTTGCGCCAATGTGGTGTTAGCTAAAATAATCATATAGTTGAAGTTGCCAACCATTGCATACCCGAAGTCATACAAATTGCATTGACTAAGTGATAAGGGATCACCACATGTCACCTGGAAGTTACCATTGCCAATCACAATTGGAAATTACTTCGACGAGATTCTCTATTACATATTGCCTATGTATGCCTCATACGTTTTGCTTGGCCAACCATGGCTATTTGAAGAAGAGTTATCTATGACAGATACAAGAACATGTATGTGTTCGAAAAGGATGGTTGGAAGATTACACTGAACCCAATGCCACCTAGAGAAGTTAATAAATTATAGACAAAACTTGCTTACGGATCAAAGAAGACTCTGATAATGAGTAGAGCTAACCTCCAAGAAGCCATCAACGCTAACGAGCCAACCCTTATGTTGGTCAGGTGCTTATTAGAGATGAAGGAGCAGGGTGAACTACCCTAGGAAATAAAAGCACTGCTGGATGAATATATCAATCTATTTCCAGAACAGTTACTCGATGGGTTACCCCCAACTCGAGTCATAAAACATTACATTAACTTGTTATCTGGTGCTGCATTGCTGAATAAACCAACCTATTGGATGAGTCCTGAATAAGATTCTAAGCTCCAACATTAAGTCAATGAGTTACTAAAGAAATGTTATGTTAAAGAAAGTCTCATCCTTTATGCTATGCTGGCACTTCTAGTGCCGAAAAAGGATGGAACCTAGCAAATATATATAGATAGCTGAGTTGTGAACAAGATCATAATCAAATACATGTATCCCATTCCTAGATTAGAGGACATGCTGGATGAACTGAGTAGAGCCAAGATCTTCAACAAGGTTAAGTTGAAGTCTAGTTACAATTAGATTCACATAAGGCCAGGAGATGAGTAGAAATCTGCATTTAAAACTCGACATGGACTTTATGAGTGGATGGTCATGACATTTGGCTTGTCGAATGCCCTAAGTACTTTCATGAGGCTAATGAACCGTGTACTGAGACATCTAATAGGAAAGTGTGTCATGGTGCACTTTGACGACATCCTAATCTACAATATCAACATGCCAAGTCACTACGAGCATCTCTAAGCCATGTCAAATGTCCTTCATGTTGAGAGATTATTCAACAATTTGAAGGAATGCTGCTTTTACCAAGAGAAAGTGGTATTCTTAGGCTATGTAGTCAATAGAGGAGGCTTACAAATGGATGACGAGAAGATCCAAGCAATGGTCAAGTGGTTGACTCCCATTAACTGTGCCAACGTGAGAAGTTTCCATGGACTGGCTTCATTTTTTAGAAGATTCATCAAGAATTTTAGCACCCTTACTACACCGCTTACTAAACTAACAAAGAAGAATGTCAACTTCTGGTAGGGAGAAAAGGAGGAGAGGAGTTTTACCGAAATAAAGGAAAGGTTGACCTCCACCCCCATACTGATTTTGTCTGACTTTGAGAAAATATTTGAGTTAGAGTGTGACACGTTAAGCATTAGAATAGGCATTGTTTTAATATAAGAATGTCGACCAATTGCCTATTATAGTGAAAAACTTAAGGGGGGCTTCGGTTAAATTACTCTGTGTATGAAAAAAAACTCTTAGCCCCAATCCAAGCACTATAAGTAGGGCAGTATTATCTTTTGTTGAGAGAATTTGTCATTTATACTAATCATGAGTCTTTAAGGTATCTCTGAAGCCAGACAAAGTTGTCTAGACAACAGGCAATATGAGTTGAATTCCTTAAGAGATTCAATTTTGTAATAAAATATAAACAAAGAAAGAGCAACGTAATTACAAATGTTCTTCAAGAAGACATACACTTCTAAATGAACCATAGACCAAACTGTTTGAGTTTGTGAGTATCGAAGAGCAGTATTCTAAGGATCCATATTACATGATGTGTCAATGGAAGAACAATGGTTGATTCTTTTAGCCGAGAATGAGGCAAGATGTGCACTGACTTGTTGAAAGCTATGTCATGTGTAGAAGGGCTAAGTGCCGAGATGAGCCAAGTAAGGGAAAACAATGTCTTTTCCTATTCCGACGAAACCTTGGACTAAATTAAGCATAGACTTTGTTCTCAAATTACTACGGACTGCCTGAAGCAAAGACTCTGTAATGGTTGCTATGGATAAGTTTAGCAAGATGGCACACTTTGTGACCTACTCTAAAACTAATGATGCTTTGGCTATTGCTATTCTTTTCTTACAGGAGATTGTATGATTACACAACATGCCAAGAAGTATAGTCTTCAATAAGGACCCGAAGTTCTTAAGCCATTTCTAGAGGACCTTGTGACGTTGGATGGGGACCAAACTATTATTCAATACTTCCTATCACCCCCAAACTGACAGCCAAACAGAGGTGGTTAATTGCACTTTGGGATCACTGCTCCGAGCTACATAGGCAATAACTTGGCTAATTGGGACGTTTGCTTGCCGCTGGTCGAATTTTTTTACAACCAGATAGTGTACAACACCACTAAGCAAACTTCATTCAAAGTGGTCTATGGTTTTAACCCTAAGTTGCCCCTCAATTACACCCCTGTACCTATTCCAATGCAAGAGGACCTTGATACAAGAGTTAGAGCACAATCCCTTCGTACATCTACAACAAGGTCGTTCAACATATCGACCAAGCCAACAGACATATGCAAGAGAATGCCAAGGGTAGGATGGCAAAACATTTTCAGTGGGAAGACTTGGCATAGCTATACTTAAGTAAAGAAAGGTTTCCGAGAAAGAGGAGGAACAAACTATCCTCAAGGGCTGAAGGACCTTTTAAAATCATCTAAAAGATCAATGATAATGCCTACAGATTGAAGCTACCCAATAACTATGGGGTTTTTGACACCTTCAACGTTGCCAACTGTAAGCCCCAAAACTAGCCATTCGAGGTTTCGATCGGTTAAAAGATCCGATCGATCCTAAATTATAAAATAAAGCTGGAAATATTAGTAAAATGATCCCATAAGTTTGAATTTAAGAAAATAAGTAATAAAATAAAAGAATATAAAAATTCCAAATTTTAAGTATATACCTCGTTATTTATTGAAAATGCGCAAAATGCATTTCGATAATTAACGAATCGTTAGAGATAAATTATATGTATATTAAAAACTATAAAATAACCTAAATAATATTTAGAAATATTTATTTGTACTATATATGAATTTACATGTATGTAGAAATACACGTAATTACTTAAAATACACGTAATGTGCTAAAATAATACTAAATAATTAAAAACATTCATAATTAATTAAGGAAAAATCAAGAAAAATAAGGAATGATCCAGATATAGGTTGTGGTAGCTGGGAAAAATAAGAAAAAAATTAGCTAATTAAATTAGAACAACACAAAAGTCAAATTGGAAGAAGATAAGGCAATTGTCTAATCAAATTAATGCACAATAATTTCCCTAAACGTCTATAAATAGGAAAAAAAATTCAGAGAACTCCTTTGGACAGTTAGGAATTTGAGAAAAATAGAGAGACTAAAAAATTAAAGGGAAAAACTAGAGAAAAAAAAGAAAAAGAAAAGGAAAACTGTGCAGTTAGGGCCACAAAGGAAAACCCAAACCCGACGAGCAACTAGGAGTGGATGGCCACCACCATCACATGGTGGTGATAGCGCCCAGGTGGGCCGACACACCCATGGCCACCGATGGTGGCCAAAGCCACCCAAATCGGTGAGTTCGATTTCTAGCCTAATTTTGTGTAATTTTGTAAAAATAGTAAATATTATTAGAAAATTATGAAACTTGTTATTCTGGAATATTTTTGTATTTAGTTTTTAGGAAAAATATTATTTTGATGAAAATATGTCTCGTGATATATGGTCCTTAAGAAATCATACAAAATCGAGCATGTTTCGGTTTAGAAATAAATGACCTTAAGAGTGTAGTTTTGAACCCAAAATTTTTGTGTAGACCACAAAGATGATATAGAATATTGCTATGAAGCTCGTTTTCAAAAATTAATTTTTGAAAATTTTAGATAATTTTTAGGCCCTAAAATGAGGCATAAAATGGGTAATTTAGGGTTAATTAAGTAATTAAATGGTTAATTACTGATTTAGTGAATAAGTATATGTTTTAAGATGTTGAAATCTGATGGATTATGATACTTGTAGCATTTAGGGTGTTAGATGTAATTATTAGGTTAATTATGTAGTAAATAAGTAATATTGAAAAATAGTACATTTTAAGTTAATTTTGTAAATTAGGGTAATTAGGCGTAAAATCTAATTTATGATGAATTTAGATATTTTGAAATGATAATTGATGTTGGGAGATGGTAAATAGAGTGTTAGGAATATTAGATGTGTATTATATATATAATAAGTGATAATACATAATACACAATTATTAGAAATATAATAAATAGAAAATATTATAATAAAAATTGATATTATGATAATAATAAAAATGTACAATAAATCTGATACGAAACTTGAATTTATGTAATTAGAGGAAAAATGTAAAAATTTCTCACATTAAGAGTAAATTCGGTAAAACGATACTTAAAAATCAAACTAGAACCTAATTTAGAAACCGATGCCGAAACCGAACCCGAACCTAACCCCAAACCTAGAATAATTGTAAAAGACTTAAGACCTAGATAATTGGATATATTAACTCTAAACAAAAGATCACAATGAGCGTTATAGGATAAAACAAACCTATAATAGTTATAAGAAAAACTGAAATCACGTTTGTGTTATAGGGATGATCGGCGATGGCCCAAGCAAGTTGGACCTCGAGTGAGTGAGCGAAGAGTCCAAGTAAGTTGGGATTAATACATTGATGTATTTTGGAGGCTTGAGATTATGCTTGATTGTGCTTGTTAGATAATCGGATTTGTGCATGTGCTTGATTATGTGTGATGCTATAATTTTGTCTATTATTCTGGCTTGTATTGTATGATTTGTATGAAATGATTAATCACCCTAAACTAGACCTAATCAAATATACGACCTATAATCATAATCGGATCTACATGGCAACCCATTAGGGGAACTTAGGACTTTCCGGCCAAATACCGACCCCTTCGAAAGGGATAGTACAAGATTGCAAAATGGTCCCTTCTTCATCCACAGTCGAACTAAGTAATAGGAGAGGAGGTTGCGGCGAAGGTGAAGTCAATGGTTCGAAGATAGTCACGGGAGGAGCCATGTCTCAATAGCATAAGCCTGGGTTTGATCGTGAGCTGTTGCATTAATGGCAACTCCTCAACCCAGATTAGAGCGAGTGCAATTTCTCTAATCTCACGACTGGTCAGACAACATCGTGCGATGGCATTTGCTTGAACATGCATTGCACTTAATAAGTTGGTTGATAACCTTGTTGTATTTATGGTATAGTTTTAAGTCCTCCATCCTAACTTATTGAGCTGTGGTTGCTCACATTCCTATAGACGTCGTGCAGGTGCTGGCTAAGAAGCGGCAAACAACTACTCTGAAGCTAGCAACTACTGGATCCTAGGGAATGAGGAAAAATATTTGAAGAACAAACATATATTCTGAAGGTCTAAGTTTTGTTTTATTTAGAATTTTTCATTTTTAAACAATGTAATAACTGAATTATAGTGTATATATACAAATTTCCTCACTTTCTTAGGTAAATGATTTATTTAAATTACAAACCGTTTACTTCAAAGTGGGTTAGTCGTAGACGCCTTATGTAGATCAGGTCTAAGATAGCGGTTGTAAGGCCAACTTCTATCTTAGGATGATTTACACAGTGGGGCTGTTACGACTATGCCACTTCGGGGCATGACACCAACCTTAGTCCATATCACCCTGAGGGAGAGCTGATTGAAGAGCATTCAAATTTGATCCCAAATCCAAAACAACTTGGAGGGAGTAATGGGAATCAGTTTATTGGATCATTGACCCGCAGCCGAACCTGAGGACTAAAGGGACTAACAAGATGAATCCTCCTACTCTAATCGATTCCTATCGAAGCCAAGTATCTCCTTGCTAACCCATTCTACATGCTAAGCCAAACGGTTGCCTATTTCTCACAGATAATATGCTGAGAAGTGAAAGGTCGAGACAACAACCAATCCTCATTCTCATTCATGC
Source organism: Lumnitzera racemosa (assembly GCA_024138005.1). Classification (NCBI taxonomy): domain Eukaryota; kingdom Viridiplantae; phylum Streptophyta; class Magnoliopsida; order Myrtales; family Combretaceae; genus Lumnitzera; species Lumnitzera racemosa. Next base: position 52,784,398 of record JAMXBC010000006.1, on the reverse strand, counting down.
CTGACAAATCACTTACTTGGCATCACCTTTGTCGATATGCTAAGAGAGAGAGACTCTAAACTGACTAAGCCACCCCTGCTCGGATAAGCAAACTAACCATACTTTTATCCTCATCTTCCAACGGCATCACCAATACAGCATCGCTATGTGTATAAAATCATGTGTAGAATCTGTTACACTAATGATTATTTTCCTTAAATATTCATTTTTACTCTTTTGTATCTTGTATATTACTTCCTTAAGAAATGCTCTTTTTTTTCTTTTCCCTTTTAGACAAGTTTCCTTAACTTATGGGTATAAATACCCTTGCATTTGTAGTTGCAAACAGATATTATCATTAATACACTTGAGTATTTCCTCCCCTACGTAAACACTGTTTGTTTACTCTTGACATCACTCTTATCCTAACCCATGAGTAAGACTAAGTGGCGAATGACCTCATTGAGCCTATTTGTGTGTCATATCAAATTGTACCATAAGTCCTTATAAATTCCATTAGTGCATTATATCCATTAGGGCTGTTTGTAGATTTTTGCTTACTTATTATTCTCATTTACCCTTTCATACATTCCCCATCATTTCCTTTTCATGCTTTTAGTAAGCTTAAACCATTCAGTAACTAACCTTAGTATTCTTAGTTACAGTTCATACCAAAGTACCAAGAAGTATTGTATCTAATCGCAAATCGAGATTCATGAGCCTCTTTTGGAGAACCTTATGGAAGATGCTCAACACTAAGCTTATGTTCAGTACTTCTTCCCACTTACAAACAAATGGCCAGACAAAAGTTGTGAATAGGATAGTAGACAACCTCCTTAGAGCTACTATTGGGAAAGATCTACATGATTGGGATCTATGCCTTCCCATCATTGAGTTTTCTTACAACCGCTCCACTTATAGCTCAACAAGAAAGTCACCTTTTAATGTTGTCTATGAACTTAACTCAAACTTACCCTTAGATATGATTATTTGCCCAACTTCCTAAGGAGAAAGTCAATTAAGCCTCCAGCATGCCAAGGAATTTTAGAAATTGCATTAGAAGGTACTGTAGCCCGATAGAAGGAATAGGGAAGTTGAGGAAGGAGGCTAGTTATTTACAACCTAAGAAACCTTATCTGGATCCACCTTAGCTAAAGGCATTTTCCAAGGAAGAGGATGAATAAGTTATCCCCCAAGACGAATGGATCTTTTAAGATCCTTCGACGTATCAATGACAATGCTTATGAGCTACAATTGCCCAAAGGATATGGATTATCTCCTACTTTCAAGATCACTAACCTAATACCCTATGTACTGGAAGAAGAAGAAGAAGAAGAAGAAGACTAAGATTTGAGGGAAAATCTTCAATAACCTTATGAAACTAATGGACTACCAACCTCTGAACCCCTCACTCGTACCCATCTCTAAAGCCTATAATCTCTCTCAAGGAGGATACTCTCACATCAACCTGCCGAGGATGAGCTCTTGTATAAGGAAGAGTTATGAGTGAACTCCTTAAGGTCTTAACTCAGATACACTCTACTCTACTCTAACCTTTATCCAGTCATCAACTACTCAACTACTAAGGCCAACTTATCAAGTACCAAAACCGAAGTCACTGAACACTGTGCCCTACTCTCTCAACCTATAAGAATGACTAATGTTGAGGAAGACCTACCAAGTGTCGAGACCGAGGCCACTATATGCTAAGACCAAGGCCACTACATGCTTTGAGCACTTGTCATTTCGCCTATCGAACAGTAGTGTCCTTTATTCGTCTCGACAACTCTAAGTACCATTCATCTGCAACAACCATAACTCCAATACAACTCAACTACTACACCTTAAGATTCCCAAGTACAAACCTATTGACAGTGATGGGAATCAGGCTACTGGACCTTTGACCCGCAGCCGAGCTCGAAGACTAGAAAGGCTGGCATGACGAATCCTTCTGTTTCAAACAACCCCTACTGAGACCGAGTACTTCCTTGCCGACTCACCTTTCATGCCGTGTCGTATGACCCCCCATTTTTCTATAGTGTGTCAAGTTATGATTACTCTCTAGCACCAAGCCAACCAATTACCATCATCTTCCTTGCCGAAAAGCCGAGAGAGAAAATCCAGACTAACTAAGCCATCCCTAATTGGACAAGCCCATCTATCTATACTTTTTGTTCGTATCTGCTTACAACCTCACCAATGTAGCTTCGTCACGTGTATAGTATCATGTGCAAAATCCATTGTAGCAATAATTGTTTTTCTTATATATTCGTTTTTACTCTTTTATATCTTATGCATTACTTCCTTAGAAAACACCCTTTTTGTCTTTTCCTTTTTAGGAAAGTTACCCTAACTTATAGCTATAAATACCCTTATACTTGTAATGAAGATCAAATCATTCTTAATATACTTTTAAGTGCTTTTTCTTCCTTCCGTAAACACTATTTGTTTACTGCCAGCATCACTCTTATCCTTTCCCTTAAGCAAGGTTAGGTAGCGAATAACCTCACTAGATCAATTCGTACGTCATATCAAATTATGCTGTAAGTCCTTAGAAGTTCCATTGGTACATCATATCCTTTAGAGTTGTTCATGGGTTTTGGTTACTATTTCATTCTTCATTTTTGCCCTTTTGCACTTTCCCCATTAATCCTTTTTCAAGTTTTCTACAAGCTTAGACCCATCCAGCGACCAACCTTATCTGTTCTTGGTTACGATTCACAATAGACAAGTTGTTATCTGTTCCTACTTTTCTAACATTTGTACTACCTTTTCGTCATTTGCCATATTTATCCCTTTTTCATATATACTAAGAATCTCTTTCTTTATAGTATTTTATGTAATTTCCTTATTTATATTGTTGCCCTAAAGGACTTACTATAAATAGTCCTTTTGCTGTAGTTGCAACCATCATATACCTTACACTTAATGAATATTCTTATTATTATTAGATATCCCTCTCTGAGTTCATTTTCCTCTGCACTCTTATCTAATATTGTTGAATTGCTCGACATTAGTGACAAGTAGACCTTAGCATTAACTTGTCGGTCATATCAAGCAAAATATTAAATCATGTTGTATTCATTGGTATGTCATTTCCTCCGAGTAACTTCACGAAAACTACTGTGTTTGTTAACCTTTCCATTCTATTTTCTTTGATATTTCAAAGGACTCACTTAGTTACTATTCCTTATGGTAAGTCCTAGTGATTACAAAACTCCTAAGTGCATCAATGTGCTTCTTGACCTCCCATCCCTCCCTAACCTTACCAATAAAGGAGTACGTCAAGAAGAAGCTCATCATCACCTTTTCATTGCCGATCGTATGCTTGTTGTTGTTGATGATGCTGCCCTTATCCTACTCTATACCACTATGCTATCTCCTCATCCTTTTCAATGTAAAGTTTTTGCTTCAATGTATCTAGTTTAAATGGCCTAAATTTACTATTTGCATTGCCATTCAACCTGCAAGAGGCATGAGAAACTCTTATTTAGATGATGGCGACTGTCAATATCTCGTTCGATGTTGTAGGCCACAAAGACTTTGGAAAATGGATTTCAATTTCATTGCAACCACAATATAAGCATATAGGCAGCAAACCCTATAAAATGAAATGGTAGAATTGTTCTTTCATAAACATAAAGAGTTAAAAGTACAGTAACATAATCTCAATTCCAAGTAACTTGAAACTGAATTTTTCTCTTAAAATTATTATGTTTGTAAATTAAATTATTCTTGTTGTACTTATAACCATCATTTTTTCATACAGCATCTCTTTCGCATCAAGCATATGGAAGTCACCACTCATTGACATTAATGATAGTTACATGTGTGTTATGGCATACTAGATTGACGAAAATTGGGTGGTGCCAAAGAAGATCATTACCTTCATGTTTTTTTCAAAAGCCCACACGAGTCCAATGATTTTGTCTAATATATTGGACCCCATTCAAACTTATGAAATTCATAGGTTGTTTAGCATTTCCTTTGATATAGCGATACGACTATTGAAACAGTAGTCGAACCCGATTTGTGAATGGAAGCTTTTCCATGTCCAATGTGTATGCCATAATCTAAATTTAGCAATACAAGACGGGATAAACACTTGTAGGATAGTAGATCATCTTATCAAGATTCTGTTTACAATAAATTGTATATGTCATGGCCTACAGAAACACTTTGAGTACATTGAATGCTGTAGGAATGAAAACCATGAGTTATTCATCCCACTACATGACATCGTCATATGATGGAATTCAACATACGAGATGTTGGACAAATCTTTGAAGGATAGAAATTTATATTACTTAAAATTATTATTACATTACTAAAGAATAATGCTTATTTAAAGGTAGAAGTTATTTTTACATTACAGTAATACTTTATACTAAACACTTTATTAATTTCTCATGTAGGTATACAAGGCCTTAACTACGTTTAATAACTCTTACATCCATTAAAAAGTAAGCTAAGAGCCCAAGCTTAGCCAAATTCGCGTGGCAAATTAGAGGAAGACAAGCAGCTTATGCGATTTGTTGAGTGCCTTTGTCCAGCCAATGAGATGATTCTATTCAGGTCCTATTATCCTACTAATAATGCCGTACTCCCGAATCTCGTCAATATTGTTTACACGTTGGCAAACTTCACAGAAGAGCCGTTGCTTTTTCCTACCACACAACGATGAAGGCCAAATTGCTTTCATACTTTTACCCCTTTCATCTTCTATTTTATGTTACAGCAATGTTAGATCCATGGTACAAGTTCCACGTACTTACAATTCATTAGAGGAATTTTACCACAATGTTGGTGTAGAAGATGTTACATCTGAAGCTACAAGGTTGAACACGGAAGTCGAAAGTGTACTCAAATCCCTAATCTTTCATCATAGGGGTAAAACTTAGCCATCGTTTCAACCATCTCAATCCAACGATCAAACTAGTAGTTCTCTTCCTTCGATTACAAAGAGAAGTAGGTAGATCGCCTAGATAAGCTGGAGTTCTGGGACTACCAATAACACTACAAGTGAAACTTTCAATGAACTACTGGTCTGCCAGATCCAACTCTTACTAGAAGATGAGGTGGAAGTGGATGTCATTCAGTAGTAGGCAACAAAATTGCACTTGATGCTTACCTTATCAATTATTGTAAGGGATGTTTGGAGGGAATTGGCTTCAACGGTGTCGACCAAATCGACTTTTAGCTCGAACGAGTGAGTCCTTAACCTTCACCACCTTCGACTTAAAGCTAAAATCGCTTAAGCTACTGTATACCTCAAGGACTAGACGGATGCTCAAAAGAGGAAGATGATGATGATGATGATGAGTACTGATTGGAACACATTTTATTCCATTCCATTGCAATTATTGGTTTTATTGGCTTGCTCTACATATATATATATATATATATAATATTGGATGTTTCAATTTTCAAGTACATTGATTTAGTTACTTGGTATTAAATTAATATGTCTTAAATATAATTTTAGCACCTATATCAAAGTACAATAGTACATTGAAAGATTAATTAAATTGTTTCCTATAGGCAAAGGCATTACATAATAGATTTAACATGGCGATATGTTGGACCTGGACCCTAAGGTGAATAAGCAAGGTCTTCATCGAAATTTATTGATGGGCGGATCACTGCAATGTATCGATTCCCTTGCATTTTGGCTCATTTTTCCATTCTTCTAACAATTAAATTTATATTTATACCCATCCATGTATTATATTAAGTTTCTTTAGTTTAAGGAAGTGTTTTGACTTTAGGCCCATCTAATCAACTCATGTGAGTGTAACTGTACTGTACCTGCTTTAACTAAGGTTTATGTAGTTTATGTTCATTTATTCTAACATTCCAATTATTATAATTTTTAACTAGTTTGATTCAACTACATAGTGTCACTTAAAGAAATTAATTAATTCAAATTTTAATTTAAAATACATTTGCCTAAATAAATTAAATGTATTAAACCATTCGTTAAAATCTTATTCAAGCTCCACTTGCTTATTCAAACAAAAACAAATGGATTGGTTAAATGAAAGGATATAAAGAAATTACAATAACTAATGTGTTTTTTGTTTATTTAATATAATATTTAAAATTTAAAATTGCATACAAGTTACACCTGTTAGTATAATTCAAATAAAAAAATGAATAAACAAATAAATTAATACATCAAATATTCTACTAAATTAAAACTACTTAAAATACCATTTTTATTTATATTTCAACAAAAAAATAAGGCCTAATGTGCCACCCATGTGCTTTTGTACTTGTACCTAGTCAACCCATCAACCTTATCGTGCTTAGCATGCACATACCCTAACCCAAGCCCTATTATGCTTGTGCCTTCTACTTTTCTTGCATGCTCATACTTGGGTAACCCACAAAGTAAGCCCCATTGTTCTCGTGCTCATGTGCCTAACCCATTTACGATCCCTAATTGTGCAAATTGTAACCAAGAACAGACAAGGCCAATCACTGAATGGGTCCAAGCTTGTCGAAAGCTTGAATAGGAAATGATAGGAAATGTGCAAAAGGATAAATGCAAATGATAAGTAAGCAAAAACCTACGAATAGCCCCAATTGATATAACACACTAATGGAACTTTCAAGGATTCACAGAACAATTCAATATGACATACAAATCAATCTAATGAGGTTACTCACTACCTAGCTTTACTTAAAAGTTAGGATAAGAATGATGTCGAGAATAAACAGGCAGTGTTTACATAAGGGAGGAAATACTCAAGTGTATTAATAATAATAATAATAATAATAATAATAATATCTATTTATAACTACAAATACAAGGGTATTTATAACCATAAGTTAAGGCAACTTGCCCGAAAGGGAAAAGATAAAAAGAGTATTTCTTAAGAAAGTAATGTACAAAATACAAAAGGATAAAAATGAATATTCAAGGAAAACAATTATTAGTATAATGGATTCTATACATGATTTTTTACACATGGAGATGCTATATTAATGATGTCATTGAAAGATGCGAACAAAAGTACAGTTAGCTTTCTTGTCCGAGGAAAGGTGGCTTAGTTAGTCCAGAGTCTCTGTCTCAGCATATCAATAAAGGTGATGCTAAGTAAGTGATTGGTCAGGCATGAGTAAGAATGAGGATTAGCTGCTATCTCGGCCTTCTGCTTCTCGGCATATTATTTGTAAGAAATAAGTAGTGATTCAGCTCAGCATGTAGAATGAGTCGTCAAAGAGATACTCGGCCTCAGTGAGACTTAGTTGGAATAGGAGGATTTATCTTGCCAGTCCCTCTAATCCTTAGGCTCAGCTATGGGTCAATGATATAATAGCCTAATTTCCATCGTTCCCTCCAAGTTATTTTGGATTTAGGATCAAATCTGAATGGTCTACGATCAACTATCCGTCAGGGAAATACAGACTGAGGTTGGCAATGTTGAAGTATCAAAAACCCCATAGTCCTCAGGTAACTCCAATCTATAGGCATTATCATTGATCTTTTGGAGGATTTTGAAAGGTTCTTCAGCCTTTGGGGATAGTTTGTTCCTCCTCTTGCTCGAAAACCTTTCTTTGCTTAGGTGCAGCCACGCCAGGTCCCCCAACTAAAAATGTTTCTCCGTCCTAGCCTTCTTTCGCATACATTTGGCAGCTTGATCGATGTGTCAAGCAACCTCTCGCATCAAGGTCCTCTTATGCAAGCACAGGTATAGGGGTGTGATCGAAGGGTAACTCAAGGTTAAAACCATAGACCACTTCGAAGAGAGTCTACTTAGTAGTGTTGTGCACTATCCAGTTGTAAGCAAATTTGACCACTAGTAAGCAAACGTCCCAATCAACCAAGTTCTTGCCCACTACAGCTCGAAGTAGTAATCCCAAAGTGTGATTAACCACCTCTGTTTGGCCATCAGTTTGGGGGTGACAAGAAGTATTGAATAGTAGTTTGGTCCCCATCCGACACCACAAGATCCTCTAGAAATGGCTCTAGAACTTTAGATCCCTATCGAAGACTACACTTCTTAGCATGCCGTGTAATCACACAATCTCCTACAAGAAAAGAGTAACAATAGCCAAAGCGTCGTTAGTTTTAGAGCGAGGCAGAAAGTGTGCCATCTTACTGAACCTTTCCATGACAACCATCACAAAGTCTGTGCCTCGGACAATCCATGATAATCCAAGAACAAATTCCATGCTTAATTCAATCCAAGGTTTCGTTGGAACAAGCAAAGGCATTACTTTCCCTTACTCGGTTTGGCACTTAGCCCTTTTGCATACGACATAGATTTCAACAACTCGATACACATCTTGCCTCATTCTTAGCCAAAAGAATTGACCACTCAATAATTCATTTGTTCTTTTCTCTCCAAAATGTCTAGACAATCCTCCATTGTATGCATCCTTAACTGGCAGTTCCCTTAGGGAACAAGTTAGCACACGTAATTTTCCATCTCAAAATAAGTAGCCATCTTCCAAATGATATTCGTCCGCTATTCTTCCATCGATGCATTGCGCAATTATGGGTCCAAAGTATGAATCCTCAAAATACTACTCTTTAATACTCACAAACCCAAATAGTATGGTCTATAATTCATTCAGAAGCGCATGTCTTCTTTAAAGAACATTTGCAACTATGTTGCCCTTTCCTAGTTTATATTTTTTTTACAAAATTGAATCCTTCAAGGAATTCAACTCTTATCGCTTACCACTTAGACAACTTCATCTACCTTCAAAGATACCTCAAAGATTCATGATCAATGTAGATGACAAATTCTCTCGGCAAGAGATAATGCTACTATACTTGCAATGCTTGAATCAATGCTAAGAATTCTTTGTCATACATAAAGTAATTTAATTGAAGCCTCCTAAACTTCTCACTATAGTAAGCAATTGGTCGGCCTTCTTGTATTAAGACAATACCTCTCCCAATGCTTAATGTATCACACTCTAACTCGAATATTTTCTTGAAGTTAGGTAGAATCAGTACAAGAGCGGAGGTTAACCTTTCCCTTATCTCGATAAAATTCCTCTCCTCCTTTTCTCCCCATCAGAAGTCGACGTTCTTCTTCATCGGTTCAATAAGTGGTGCAGCAAGGTTGCTGAAATTCCTAATGAATCTTCTATAAAATGAAGCCAATCTATGGAAACTTCTCACGTCGGCACGATTAGTAGGAGTCTACTACTCGACAATTGCTTAGATCTTCTTATCATCTACTCGTAAGCCTCTTCTACTGATTGCATAACCTAAGAATACCACTTCCCCCCTGGCAAAAGTAACATTTCTTCAAATTACCAAATAATCTCTCGGTATAAAGGATATTTAACATACCACTCGACAATTGCTTAGATCTTCTTGTCATCCACTCGTAAGCCTCCTCTACTGACTACATAACCTAAGAATACCACTTCCCCCCTAGAAAAAGCAATATTTCTTCAAATTACCAAATAATCTCTCGATGTAAAGGATATTCAACACGGCTTAAAGATGCTCATAGTGACTTAGCATGTCGATACTGCAAACTAAGATGTCATCAAAGTACACTACGATACACTTTCCTATTAGATGTCTCAATACATGGTTTATCAACCTCATGAAAGTGCTTATGGTATTCAACAAGTCAAACGGCATGACCATCCATTCGTAAAGTCTATATCTAGTTTTAAATCCAATTTTCCACTCATCTCTTAGCCTCATGCAAATCTGATGGTAGCCATACTTTATGTTAATCTTGCGAAAGATCTTGGCTCCACTCAATTCATCCAACGTGTCCTCCAATCTAGGAATAGGATACTTGTATTTGATTGTGATCTTGTTTACAACTCAGCTATCTATATACATCCACTAAGTTCCATCCTTTTTTAGCACTAAAAGGATCGGCATAACACAAGGACCGAAACTTTCATTGACATAACCTTTCTCTAATAACTCATTGACTTGATGTTAGAGCTCAGAAGCCTATTTGAGACTCATCCGATAAGCTGGTTTATTCAGTAATACAACACCAAGTAACAAGTCAATGCATTGTCATATGCCTTAAGTTGGGGATAACCCTTCGAGTAACTGTTTTGGGAACAAATTAACATATTCGTCCCCCAATGCTCTTATTTCCTATGGTAGTTCACCCCGCTCCTTCATCTTTAATAGGCACCTGACCAACATAAGGTTCGACTCATTAAAGTTGATGGCCTCTCGGAGTTCGGTTCTACTCATCATTAGAATCTTCTTCGATCTACGAGCGAGTTTTGTCTATAATTTATTAACTTCTCTAGGCGGCATTGGGTTCGGTATAATCTTGCAGCCATCCTTTTCGAATACGTACACATTCCTGTATCCATCATAGATAACTCTTCTGTCAAATAGCCATGGTCAACTAAGCAATACGTATGAGGTACACATAGGCAATACGTCACAGAGAATCTCGTCAAATTAATTTCTAATTGTGAACAGCAGCAGTACGTACCAGGTGACATGTAGTGCTCCCTTATCACTCAGCCAATGCAACTTGTACAGCTTCGGGTATGTAATGGTTGGCAACTTCAACTGTGTAACCATTTCTACTGACACCACATTGGTGCAACTTTTACTATCTATAATTAAAGCTCACACCTAATCATTCACCTTATAAGTGGTATGAAACAAATTGTCCTTTTGCTACTCCTCTCGTGAAGTTTCCAAGTTCATGGCATGTCAGACAACTAGGACTAACTGATCTAAGCTCTCAGCAAACACATCCTCCTCAATTAGTTCCTTCTCAGCATTTTCTTTCTCGACAGTAGTCTCTTTATCTTTAGATTCCTCATATGTACTCTCTACCTCCAGCTTCGTTTCATCTCCCTTAATCACCATAATTCTTCGGTTCAAGTATTGAGCAGCCATATGTCTGAACCCTTGGTACTTAAAGTACTTGATTTAGCTCGTATTTCTACCTAATCCTTACCCCTTCTCATAAGTTCAGGTCGCCACTTCACCGTTGGCCTTTCTACTTGACTCAAACATCTACTTTTCGGCTTGGATCGATACTTGATTGAGTTCGATAACTTCCTTACGTAAACCGGCTAGTTGACATTCTAATCAGTACTTAGCTTCTTCTCTGCCTCCCTACTCATTGGGCTATTCTAATGGCTTCATCCATTGTGGTAAACCGTTGGAGCTCCATAATGTCCTGAATATCACCTCCCAATCCCATGATGAACCTACAGTTTGTTTACACTAGGGGCTCCTCTACTTCACATTGGATCATGAGCATATGGAATTCCTAAACATACTCGTCAATCATTTGACCTCCTTGCCTCAACTCCTGAAGCCGAGTGAAAGTATCTTATAAGTAAGTTTCTAGCACAAAACTATTTCTCAGTATTCATTTCATTTCAGGCTAAGTATTAATCTCTCGGTAGCCTTCTCACCTCTTCATAGCTTAGAAATTCTTTCACCACATGACAGCATATCCGAAGAGCTCAACAACAGCAGTTCTCACTTTCTGACAATCCTCATATTGATAATAGTAAAAAACACACTCCACTTTCTCTTCCCACTCTAGATATTCATCAGCATTCCCAAATCTATTGAAGCTCTGAAGCCAAAGCTTTACATGGTCAGATGCTCTAGGACTCGAGCTTGCTCTTCTTCAAAATACTCTTCCCTCTTCCTCTTCCTCATCCTCTTCATCTAGTTCCCTCAAGTTTATCCTTCATCTTACTCATCCACTTACTCCTCCACCTTGAACTTGTTAAGCCAGGTTCTGAACTCTAATAGGTTAAGTAGCTTGTGAGGTGTTTTGCGCGGCCTCAGTCAATCGACAAGCCAATGCATGCATAGCCCGTGTTAGATCTACCAAGAGGTTAACCACCTCATCTAATCTCTTGTTAGTGCTCCTAAGGATTCCTGGAGACTGTCGTCCATGATGGACAACTAGACTATTGTCATCTCTAACACCAATGTTTACACTTAGGTTAATCATTTTCTCTACAGATTCATAGCTCAAACTCCTCAAGTATATGATATAGCAAACACTTCCACAAACTAGAAAAGTAATAACTAACAAGCACAACAATCAAACGAACACAATACTTGCTCTGTTTCATACACGCAAAACAAAGTATAAACAGAACTTCAAACTCAAACAAAACCTCTGCTCTAAAACCAAAATGATGTGAATCGTGATCAAGAACAAACAAGACCGATAGTTAAATGGGTCTAAGCTTGCCGAAAGCTTGAAAAGGAAATAATGGGGAATGTACGAAAGGATAAATGCGAATGATAAGTAAGCAAAAACCTACGAATAGCTCTAATGGATATAACACACTAATGGAACTTTTAAAGACTCACAGCACAATTCGATATGACACATGAATCGATCTAGTAAGATTACTCGCCACTTAGTCTTGCTTAAGAGTTTAGATAAGAGTGATGCCGAAAGTAGATAAACAATGTTTATGTAAGGGAAGAAATACTCAAGTGTATTAATGATAATAATATCTATCTACAACTATAAATACAAAGGTATTTATATCCATAAGTTAAGGAAACTTTCCTAACAAAAGGGGAATTTCTTAAGGAAGTAATACATAAGATACAAAAGGGTAAAAATGAATATTTAAGGAAAACAATCATTGGTGTAACAAATTTTACACATGATTATGTACATGTAGCTATGCTATGTTGGTGATATCGTTAGAAGATGCGAACAAAAGTACGGTCGGCTTACTTGTTTGAGTAAGGTTGGCTTCTAACGTCTCTCTTTCGACATATCGGCAAAGGTGATGCCAAGTAAGTGATTGGTCATGCATGAGTGAGAATGAAGATTGGCTGTTATCTCGGCCTTCTACTTCTTGCCATACTATCTGTGAGAAATAGGCAGCCATTTGACTCGACATACAAAACAGGTTGACCAAGAGATACTCGGCCTCGATGGGAGTTGGCTGGAATAGGAGGACTTGTCTTGCCAATCCCTCCAGTCCTCGGGCTCGGCTGCAGGTCAATGGTCCAATAGCTTGACTTCCATCACCTAGTATGAAGCCGCAACATTAAGTAACCGAGACCGAGCCCCAATTCACTCACTGAGCCGAACTTTCAGATGAAAGTAAATCTAAGCTATCAAATGGTGTCATGACTCAGTGACACACCATTCTCAATGATTATAGACCCCAACTTCATCCTACTACCTGAACTTCAACAACATTAGTGCCAAGCTATCCCCTTGACTACTCAAGCTTCTATATGCACAAGCTTTTGCATGTACAAGCATCTACAAGCTAAGACGTATAGCTACAGTCTAAAGCATCACCACCTTAAGCTTTGAGCATGAAAGCAGACCATCATAATGATGAAATCTCATGCTACTAAAAGGAGTCACAATCCAAGCTATACTCCATAAAATGGATGTTCAAGCAATAGCGCAATCAACAATAAAGCTCGGTTAAGGATGAAACTTAAAAAATTGTAAAGCCTGAATGGCGGTGAAGCTCAAAATTTGTCTAACCGAATTACTGTTCTGATTAGCTTCTTCAAATCACGTATCGTCACTAAACTTCAAGCTATTATGTATGTCCAGTTTTCATGAAGCTTGCTCATAAAGTTCGATCTAACAACTAAGCTATTGACACCTAAATGTTCACACATAAATCTAGGCTATAGTAATATTTTCTATCACGCCTCGAAGCAGTAGAGTCATAACAGTCTCGCTGTATGAATCATTCTAAGATAGAAGCTAACCTTGTAACCACTATCTTAGACTCGAATTACACAAAGTATTTACGACTAACCCACTTTGAAATAAATAGTTTACAAATTAAATAAGTTATTTACTTAAGAAAGTATGAAAAGTATATATTAAGATTCAAATATTACAATTAATATTTACATGATTTCATAACATTATATTATCTAAGTAATACTTTATTTAAAAATGGAAGATTCTAAAGTAAAAACTAAGACCTTAGTAGTATATCTGTTCTTCAGTTTTAATACTCATTCCCTATGATACAGTAGTTGCTAGTTTTAAAGTAATTACAAGACAACTTCGTAATTAGCACATATAATAATATCTATAAAAATGTGAGCAACCAATAACTCAATAAGTTAGGATGGAGACATAAGACTATACATCAATCACCAATAAGGTTATCATCCAATTATTTTAATGCAACGTGAGAAGTAAATGCCATCATATGACATTATCTGATCCGTTGTAAGATTAAAGAAATTACACTTGCTCTAATCTGGGTTAAGGAGTTTGACGCACACTTCAACAGCTCATGACTAAATCTAAGCTTATGCAATGGAGACACCACTCCTTCCACAACTACCTTCTAATCATAGACTTCACCCTTGCTATGATATCTTCTCCCGTCACTTAGGGACCAATTATGCTATCTAATACTATCCTTTTCGAAAGGGTCGGTATTTGGTTAAAAAATCTTAAATGTTTCCCTTAATGGGTTGAAAGGCTTATCCAATTAAGGTGATTAATCTATATCGCGCAATACATAACAATTGCAAACCAATACAGTAAGCTAATAGTACACTATAATGTCAAGAACACACACATATGGGCATGCGTACAATTAAACTATCTACGGGTACAAATAAGTATAATCTTAAGCCTTTAGGTATTCTAAAACAATACTTCAAAATATAATAACATATTAATCCCAACTTACTTGGACTTCTTACTTACTTACTTACTCGATGTGCCACTTGCAATAAATCATCATTGATAATCCCTATAATACGAATGTTGTTTTAATTCTCATATAACTATCACAAATAGATTTTACTATGTAATTTAGTTAATTATTACCTTTAGTTTAGGGTCTTACTACATTTAGGTTAAATCCTTAGTTTTAGTTTAACCTTACAGTCTTACTCAATTATTCAAGTTCTATATTTCTTATAACTAAACTAATTCTAAATTAGTTCCTAATTCAATTTCTGAATCAATTTTAGAATTTAGGTTCTATTTTTTCTTTTGGTTATTGTTTGTATTTGTAAACTTTAGGAATTTCTTCTAAATCATTATGTGAAATTTATCTAACTATACTTAGATATCTTAAATCTCTATTTTAGCTCTTAACCAATATTCTGGTCAGTACTGTACATTATATTTTTAATTTAACTATCAAATTAGCTCCTGATATGAGAAAATTTTATATTTTTCATATAATTACCTAAAATTATATTTCTTACCAGATTTATTATATATTATTATTATTATTATCAATTTTAACCTAATATTTTTCTATTCATTAATTTCCTATATTTATATATTACTCATTATTACCTAATATGTACATAAACATTCCCAACACTTCAAATATTATCTCTCATCACCAACTAACATCTTAAAATGTATAAATTTATCATAAATCAGAATTTATACCTAATTAATCTTAAATCACAAAATTGATTTAAATATTCCCTTTTACTTGCATATTTACTACATAATATGCATATTATATATAATTAACACTTCAAACTCCGCAAATACTATTCTACATAAGCAACCAACATCTAAGGATACCTAATTACATAATAAATCATAATTTCCACCAATTTAACGTTACATTATAAAATTGAGCCCAAATATTATCATTTATGTATGATTTTAGGGCCTAAAAATTAAGTAAAAATTTAGAAAATTAAATTAAAAAAAACCCTCATAGCACTATAATATCTATACTAAATAGTCCACATAAAAATTTTTAAGTCAAAACTATATCATTAAGGCCATTGAAATCTAAATCGAAAACTAACTCGAGTTTAGTCATTTTTTTAGAGTGGTATATGCCGAGGCCTAAATTTATCAAATTGAAATTTTTCTCTAAATCTACATACTAAAATGTCTCAAAACACTTTTCCATAACTAATTAATATTTTTAATAAATTAAATAAAAATAAAAAAGAAATCGAAACTAACCAACATTACTAACTCTAGCCACCATGGCTTTGTCGGCCAGGTTGAGCACTACCTCCACCATCTAATGGTGGTGGCTGTCCACTTATAAGTTGTCATTTGTCATAATTTCCCTTTATAACTTCTAATTACACTATATTTTTTCTAATTTTTCTTAAAATTGGTTTTTCTCATTTTCTCACCTCTCCCTATTTTTTCCTAGTTTCCGAACTACCTAAACTAAGTTTTGGTGGGGGTCTCTTCTAATTTTTATAGAAAGGTTTTGGGTTTTCTTTTGATTTTGGATTACCAAGTGTCCTCATTTCCAATTTGTTGTGCCCCATTTTCAAACCATTCCATATTTTTCTTTTCTTTTTTTATAATTTTTTTGAATTTTTTTTAATTAGTTAGTGTTATTTTAACTTAGTTTAAGTAATTTCGTGTATTTTTACTTGCACGTAAATACATATATAGTATAAGTAAGCACTCCTAAATACTATTAATATTATTTTATAATTTTTAGTATGCGTATAATTTATCTCAATTGATTCATTAACTATTAAAACTTATTTTATGTATTTTTGATAAATAACAGGTAATATACTTATAATTCAATATTATAATATTTAGTTATTTTATTACTTATTTTCCTAAAACCAAACTTATGTGATCACTTTTACTAATATTACTAACTCTGTCATAAAATTTGAACTCAATTGAATAATTTACTCAATCATCCTAAATTTTAAATTACAAATCTCGAACAACTAGTTATAAGGCTTACATTTTCCCTTTGCATGAACAAAAATCTAGGCTGACTATCATACTACATTTACATACATGTAGATGGCTTTGAAGACAAAATCAAACATGCTATGCTACTTAAGAAAGCCCACTCATAAGATAACTCTTATCACCGAATCTTTGGTAATGAGAGTTGGGTGGAGGGGGTGGTGGTGGTGTTAGGGGGTAGGGAGAGTTTGGAAGAGACCCTAGAAGCACTTCCTCAAATAATCTCAAGCATCTGAATTCCTCGAATAATCCCAGAGCACTCTTACCTGGGAAAAATCCAAACTGCTCTTATAATCTTGTAGCACTTAGATTCAAGGAAAAATTCAACATACCTAAATTTTGAGATACTTAAGCACTGAGGAAAACTCCATAGGCAACAAAGCTTAGGGAGACCTTTGGGAGTTAAGTCCTTAAGCCTAACTCAAGAATGCCTAAACATTTACAATTAGTGATATCAGATTTTTGGCGTCAAGGAAACTCCAAGGCAATGAAGCTTAGGTAATCCTCAAGAGCTAGGTCCCCAAGCCCAGCTCAAGAACGCCTAACTACTTACAAATAACAAAATTAAATCTAAGGCTACAAAGCCTATGCAACTAAAAATCTCACAGCTTTAAAGCTTAGATAGTTTAAAATGGATCCGAGGTAATAGATGCATCAAATCCTTAAGCATCCTAGATAAGGAAAATTCCAATGCATCAAAAGCTCGAAAAAAAACCCTAATGAATGCATTGAAAGCCTACACTGGCCAATGTCTAGTAGACCTACTTCCACATGGGTAATCTTGAAGACAAATCCAACTCTCTCCTTAAAACCATCTAATTACCTTCATTGGCATAAAAGCTCAAGGAAAATTCGATCCATTTCCTTGGATAGTCTCGCTAGCTTAGAAACTCAAGAAAAATCCAAAATGAGTGCACTCTAGTACACTGAATCAAGGATAAGGTCAGAAATGCCCACTTAAAGATCTCCTACGGTGTAGCTACTTGACTTAGGATCTTGAGAACCTATAGAAGCACTTAGTCTCCTTATCGAATTCATAGCCAAAGAGATTTAGGGGGCAAATGTTGATTTTTTTTAGGCCATAGGCCCCTAAGCCTAAACCGATCTGCCCAAGATCTAGGCCAAGCCTACTCTAAAGAGTAACCTAACTTTGGCTCATATTTCTCCCCCCCAAATTTAGATGACAAGGTGGGGAGCACAAAAAACTAAAAGTATTACGTCAATCGTAGGGTATAAACATCTTACTATAAGTTCACTCATGGAAGAAAAAATCAGGGATCATAATAAAATCTCTCTCACAAGTAAAGGATTTTTGGTCTCTGATTCCCTCTCTCTTTCACTTTATTGATTTACCAATAGAAATTCCCTAATTTTAAGCTTTCGATGAGAAAAAAAAAAAACAGTTAGTAGGGCACTAAAGTGTGCTTCTGTATAGTTATTTCAATACTTAAATCAGTAAGGTATTATACTAAAATACATTCCTTTAACAAGACAATGTCATTAATATCAAAGAATTTGTTGCTTAATCAATGGTGGGAGTTTTGTAATTAAAATTGATTAATATTATTCATAATTAATGAATATTGTTAAATGATGTAATATTACATGAATATTTAATATATTTAAAAGAGATGAATGTCACATTTAGTAGCTAAGCTTTGTCCATTTTCATAATTAACTAATAGAAGTTTAAAACTATTATTTATTATGTACAGATTTTTTAAGGTCAATTATAATACCTAGATTAGACAATTAACTATAAAACCAACTAAAGTTTAGGTAGTTAATTACAATAAAAAAGTAAAGTTCAGATAATCAATATAAAGATAGAATGATTGATACTTGTAAATTTTAGATAATTAATTATAAAAGTAATAAAGCTTAGGTATTAAATGTGAAATTGACTTTATTTAAAACTAAGAAGTGAGCTTAGATATATAATTTTTTTAGAGGTAACTTTTTCCAAAAGTGTTCTTCGTCTTATTGGCTCATCAGTATGCCATTATTTAATGCTCTATCTATCCGGAGAACAATCCAGTGATGAAACGGTACACGTTGAAATAAAATATATGTAGGAAGACAAAAATAATAAAAGACAAGAGAAGAAGCAACTTTCATCAGTATGCCATTATTTAATTAGATTTCATCTATAATGTGAAAATTGTCTAGCTTATTACATGGAGAAATTTTCTTACAAATTAGGTCTATAATGAGGAGAATACTTGTATTGTATATCAGGTCTTCATAAATTCAATCTATATATGAATGTTATTGTTAAGATCAATTCGTAACACATGTTTGTAAGTATCGATATCCTTATTTTAGTATTTTGTCATGTATGAATCGTTTAGGAGATACAATACAGTTTTTTTCTTTTCTTTTTTTCTTTTTTTCGGTCAATAAGATACAACATAGTTTGTTGCTTGGCCGGTCCACATAATTATCAGCAAGAGTCAGGGGAGGTGGGGTGCGACTCAATCAACTGTATAAAGCCTAAAGTTATACTTAAAGGTCAATAAGATGGACTATGTTAGGTTAGATTGCACAATACCGGATGTTTGCCTTTATAGAAAAAGAATTTTAATTATTTATCACGCAAAAGGCAGTAGGAAGGAACTCAGTAGTGCCACTTGGAAAACAACAAGCTAGAAGGATATTGAAAATAAAAGAAATTAGAAAGAATAAAAAAAAAAAAAAAAAAAGGAAGTGTAAAGATAGATGATGAAATCGAATGTAGAAAAAATTATTATTGGTATGAAGGAAAAGAAAGAGAATAAAGTAAATAAAGAAAAAGAAAATGCACATGGTCTTTCAAGCATTGGAGTTTTCTTCTCCATCTCTTTTGCAAAAGCCAAGTGATTACTTGCATTCTAAGTTTATGGATCACTTTGACCACCATATCACTTCATATAATTGGGATGTTTTGTATGTGCTTCTACTTTTATAATGCAATAATTGGTATATAAAATTCATAATTCCTTTCTTTGTAATTTTAGGTTTAAAAAAGTAAATTTAAATAGAAAAGGAAAAACATACTTGTTGGGGGTGAAAAAAGAAAACAAAGAGATGATAATGTCGAATTTTACATAGTATTTGATAGGTAGAAATGAGAAAAACGGGAGGAAATCAAATGGAAGGAAAAAAAAAAGAGTTTATCTTGGTAACTTAATGAAAAGTGTGAACATGTTAGTGCAGTAAAACAAGCAAAATTTTTTATTTTATGATATATTTTGTCTTCTCAAAGATAAAGTTTATATTTCATAACCTTACACTATAAAATTCATTTGAATAATCAATCACTAAAAATAGATAACTTGTATTGTAATTATCTCCTTTGTGATATGATATCATTTATTTAGTTTTATGTCATCTCTTTTTTGTCAAATTTAGGTGCATTTGCAATTTGGAATGTAACAATGTAAAGAAAGAAACTAATTGAGCTAGATAGAAAACCGACTCTAATCCTATTCCCACTCAAATAATGATGTTACGTCAATTACAAGTGGCCAGAGATAATGAAAATTAAAATACATACTAAATGTCTTCCATCCATAGATAATGAAGGTACCCGAGAAAGTTTAATTTCATACACGTGATATTGAATCCATCTTACATAAAAAAAAAAAAAATGTGATTATGCCTAAAGCATACCTTCTCGTGTGATTTCATACTCCATTAAAGAGTATAAACTATGAAATATGTATATCAATATATCACATGCATATGGACATTTGTGCACACACATGCATTTGCACATGGAGTGTGCTGTCCCGTTGTAGCTATATGCAAATTGCATTTGTCTATATGCAGCCCCCACAGGCCCAGCCGTTTGCTCACACAAACTATCGGTTGAAAAAGACGTATTATATTATAATTTTGTTAAAAAAATGTATCGTATTATGTATATAACTCGAGTGCTTAGCTCTAATAGGATTTATATGAACCGGATTAAAAAAAAATAATAATTCACAGAATTTAGGAGCATAGTCACAATATATAAAACAATTTTTAAAAAAGGGAGTTTTAGTTGACTTGTATTGCAATTCCTTTTTAAAATTTTATTTCAGAATTAGAATATACGACTAAGAAATATAATTGTTTGACCTTAAGAAAATCCCAGTCAAATAATATCGGATATTTTGGATTAATTCAAGCGCCACAATACATATATATATGTATATATAATGTACTGTTTCCGATATAAAGATAATAAGTTTTTAATAGAGATAATTTACTCTAATATCTTCTCTGGTCAATAAGAATACATGTATTAAGATAATTTAAAAAAAAAAAGTAAAAATATACAATGTCTTAATTAAAATTTTCATAGAATCCTTTTGTATGAATAGAAATTTACTGTTCTTTTAAGTTAGGCTTAGGGTATTGCTCCAGCATGTTAGTTGCAACATAAATCGTAAATACATCCCAGCCGCACACCTTCAGTTCGATATATATTTTATATTTAGCATATGTCATAGAGAAGCACATGCAGGCAATCATTAACTAATGTTATCGTAAATATAGCTGAAAGGATAAAAATTTATGGATGACAGTAAAGTAGGATATTTAGATATAGATTACATGTAAAATAGAAGAGTAAATTGTATGAATCATTCCCCTAAACTCTCTAAATTGTATGGATACCTCCAACTTTTAAAGTTAAGTACTTTCCCCTTAAAAAGCTTGGGTTCCACTTCTTTTGCTAATGTTAATGTTAAGGTTGGTGTATCATTAAATTTTATTGTGACGACGTCATGTCAGTTAAAATTTTAATGGAAAAGATAATACTGCTATGAGTCATACAAAGGGTTTCATACATGAATATATATATATATATATATATATATATGAAAATCACTTTTTTCCCCTTTTTTGTACGTGATGATTCATTACTATTAGTTGATTTTGTAGGTTTTCTCTTGTATGAAAGTCTATGAAATGAATAGGTTTAGATTTTTAGAAATTTCGGATTACAGATTTCAACATGTTTATGAAGAATTTTAGATAGTTGATGACTATGGTTTTCCACCACCCAGAAAATGATGATGAAAAAACTTAGGTTGTGTTTGTCTTTGCAAATTTGCATTTGCATTTGTTATATAGCAAATCTGCAATGCAATAAATTGAAAGCCATAGAGATTTACCTTACCAATTGAACCGATTTAGATTCAACGAAAGTTGTTGCAAACTTTAGTTAAATAAGTTTGTTGCCATTTCTAATTGATTTCAACTTAAACTTCAACTTTTGTTTTCTCTTTTAATTACTTGATTTTTTTAATTAAATGTGGCATTTAAAAAAAAATAAAGATATGACTGTTACTTCTTTTTCTTTAGTTTCCCGTTATTTTTTATTTATTTTCTCCATTTTATATTAAATTATCTAAAAAGGTATTGTCAAATTTAATGACACATCAACCTCGGTATTTATAAAAGAAAATAGTTTCCATAATTATTATAAGAGAAAAAAGTGCTCAATTTTAAATGTTAGAGGTATCCCCATAATTTAGAAAATCCCTACAATTGTACAATTTATCCTAAATATAGGAACATATACGCATGTATAAATAAACAATGGGAAAATATATATATAAATGTAATCCTCCTTTTTCTTTTCTTTTTTTTTTTTCTTTTTACTGCTTGTTTATTTAAATGCTTTACCTTTAGAAAAGAAACAAGATCAGGCGGTTTTAAAAACAAACAAATCAAAATCATTCTCGATTGATCTCAAGAAATAAATCTCAAAATTCAATGTAAAGATTTTAATTATTCCAACTTTTTGAAAAGTTTAATTACAGATTTATTATGTAGTTAAACTGGTGATAACATGAGCCAACAGCAAATAATGCCATGCCAATTAATTAATAATGCCATGCCAACCAATAAATTAATTATTGGTGGGTCATACCCACTAAATATCTCCTCCAAAGACCCCTCCATGAAGGATAACACATAATAGAGCCGTTTATTGCACTCTATATCTTCCTCAATCCCCAAAATGAAATTGAAAAAAAAAAAAGACTCCAAGTATTAAATTAAATCCCTTAATATTTTCCATGGAATGTATATAATAAAAAGTGATTATTCAATGTACTTAAATATCATTTAGGAGGACTAGGTATTGAAACTATTAAACAATTATACTCTATATAATTAGTTAACTTTCAGGATGGATATTATATATCATAATGTATGTAAAAATTGGACTCAGAGATACGCCTTCTCGACTTTGTCAAGAATGGTACATTCGATATAATTATCATCCTATATATAAGAAAAGATATAAAAGAACTTCCTTTCTTTCCTCCAATTGCTGTAAAAGAGTAAGGTTCGAATAGTCTGAGATTCCTTTGCTTTTTATCATTCAGGACTTTCCAAAGTACACAAAACTCACCTCGCACTCAACATAATATGCTCTCCATAGGATTCACCACTGCAAACTCCATATATAGTTCCTTCTCATTGGATTGTGTCCATTTCAATGGTCAAGCCATAGCAATTCCAATTCCACTGCTACTACTATCACTCTTTTACTTTTATATATATATATATATATATATATATGGCTTCCTATGTGCACTTACAAATTCTACTACTCCTTTCTCTTCCATGGCTTCTCCTATCTGCCACAACATCAACAGAACTGCCCAAGGTATTGTATTTCATTTTTTAAAAATTTGAAAATGTTCTAATGAACATTGTTGCTTGGATTAGTCCAACAGGATAGTGAAGATCAGCTTTGCTGCACCGGAAAGTGAAGAGTTCGAGCAATAGAGATGACGACCTTAAAATTCATTTTCAAATTCTGTCCAAATGAATTGATCGTTTGTTTTTTTTTTTTTTTTTTTCCCCTCTCTCTCTCTAAATGTAGGCTTATGTTGTATATATGGGAAGATCATCAAATAGTGATGATGAAAGTGTTGAAGCAGCAGAGTTGGCTCATTTGGAATTGCTCTCCTCTCTTAGTCCAAGGTCTGTCTTATTGCATTTTTAAGTAATTTTAAAAAACCATTTTTCCAAGAAGTTATTAATCATTTCTGGAACTTTTGAATTATTGTAAAATAGAGTCGGAAAGGAAGGAAGATATTTACTACACCACTACTACCATGCTTTCAAAGGGTTCTCTGCCATGCTCAGTGAGAGCGACGCCTCTGCATTAGCTGGTAAGTTCTCTCCTTACTATGAGTCAGTCAACATGTGGAATGATTAATGGTAAGTAAGATTTACTCTCTTTTTGTTTGGAAAAAAAAGAAGTAAGATTTACTCATCATGAAAAGATAACAATCATGAATGATTATGGTGTTTGCACATTCTTATTTATTTTTATCTGTTATATTACGTCCACATAATATATCACTTTCCTTTAAGTTTTTCTCTTAAATTTATTAGAATCATGTTCACATATCAAGGTGATCTTTGATGGAAAAAGTTATTTCGTTTTACTGCTTTTCAAGTTTATTATGGTATTTTGATTCCACCCCCACTTTCTTTCACGAGTTATTTACAAATTATATGCTCTCCCCTTTTAAAAATGTAAACCGACAACCATAGTTTCATAAAGTAAAAGTGCCAAGTGGCAGGTGAGTATGAACAAAAAGGGGAGAAAAGGATAAAATAAAAGCTCCAATTCTTTTCATCAAAGTTGTGGACCAATCTATGTCTATCCTTCAACCACTTAGGGAAAAGAATTACCCTAACCATTGACATAGCTTCAAAAGGTTATCATGTTTTCTTGTTTTTCAATTAAGATGGCTCTATGATTAATATAAATGGATTTAAATGATCAGATAATAAATTGGATGATAATTTAGGGGGGCTATAAAACAATCCATATTCTACTAAATAATTAAATCCTTTTTCAAACTCTAAGTAGCCAGAAATTCAAAAGAGAATGGCATTGTTAATACAATAAAAGTAAAATTCAGTGAATTGTTTGTTTTTTTATAAGAAAATATCTATACGACTTTTTTTCTCGGCATTAGTTATAATTAAAATTTCTGATTATTAAATATATTATTATATTAAATTTAAGGTACCGTAGATACTAATGTCTTTTAATAATAACTGATAGTGGAAAACGGGGTTCACAGTCAACGCCAATAATAGTAATTAAATATTATGAAAAATATTAATAGATAATGATGTAACTGGTTTTTATTTTAAATTAAAAAAAAATCATTTTTTTTATTTTTTATTGGTACTTATCAATCACAACCACTACTTCCACCACCATTTATCATTATTATTTACGAATTTTTAAGATTTCTATCCTAATATTGGATATCCGTAAAACTCTTATTACCGTAAATATAAAAAATTCTAAAAAATATTTTCCAAGCAACGAAGATGCCATTTAATTTGTCTGAATAACTCTTAAGGACATATGTCTCCTGGGTCCTTTTAAAGCTGTTATGAAAATTAGGGAGACCCAGAAGTTGGCTGCAATAATAATTTCGCTTCCTAATTAGACGGTATTTATTTATATTTTCAGTACATCTTAGGATATGACAGCATTTGATATGTATATAACATGAACAAAAGAAATAAATGTAAAATAATTCCTTGATTCGATTAGATATTTGATATGTTAAATTATTGGTAGAAGGTATATTATCACACTTTCAAATTTTTTAATGTAAAATATTGTTTTATATAATCATGCGTAAAAACACGGATATGTTTTAATAAAGAAAAATCTTATAATAAAATAGGTGGCAAATCTTTGTATCTATTATTATAAAGTTAATTTAAACATGGAAAATTGAATTTGGATAAATGTGTAGTTGAAAAGGGTTAAGAAGTAATTGACAATTGTGTAGTTAGGAAGGGTTAAGAAGTTGAAGCGAGATATAACGTGGATAGTAGAAGGCGATTAAAATGTAATTAACCTAAAAATGCTATTGAATTATATGTTTTATGCATATTATTTTTTAAATGAGTATAACATTAGTTAAATGAGATGATTTTATAATTTCATTGATAAAACTGTTTAATCTACTATTCGTTATTATAGTTACTATATATTAGCTCTTATAATTATTTAAATGATCAAATGATAGTAGAACACATCGAGTGAAATATAAAAGTTTGTAATAAAAAGTTCTATAGATGTTTTATGAACTCTGATCGCAGTTTAGCTGATATTGACAGTGATAAAAAGCTTATGGCCAATAAACTAATAATGATAGATAACTTTGTGGTCAGGACATGAGAAGGTGATATCCATATTTCCGGATCCGGTACTCCAACTCCATACAACTCGCTCTTGGGACTTCCTGGAAGTGGGGACCAGTAAACGAGCAAGAGGCATGACCCAACATGCATCACATGATGTTATAATAGGAGTAATCGACACAGGTTTTTATTTCTAATTGTTTTATTGACTTAAATTAATATTATTGTTATTATCCAAGCCCCAAGCATCATTTTCCTTGGACATTGTCTAACCCATGATGAGACAACTCAAAGATGGTCCCATCAATCCCAATCAATATGATTTACGAAATTCCATGTTCTATGAATTTATTTACCGAATTAATGATCAATGTCTGCCTTTTTCATCATATTATCAAGACTCATCATTTGTCTTAAATAATAGCAAACACTATCTTTATAATGTTTTAATTTATTACATAATCAAAAGATTAAATAAGGGATTCATTTATTGCTTGCTCAGCCTTATCTCTAAATTCAAGAAAATTTTGTTTACTGTAGCAATGCAAGGCACTTATAGCATGCACGAATCACAAGACCTTATAAACATATGGTTTATGAGACTCGGATCTATATTAAAACCTTATCTCAATTCACTATGTTCTATATAATTTGAGTGGCTCATTTAAAATCGGAGCATGGAAAGGCCTAAATCATTAAAGTTTTATTAAAGATGATATATGTATTTTTTTTTAATAAAGTGATGAAAAGATAAATAACATTTCTTAGCCTCTATATATAATAGGAATGGTCTAATAGTTGGACGATCTTAAGACTCTTTTGGTTTTTTTTTTTAAGGGATTGAAAAAATATGAGTGTATGCAAAGAACTATTCAAGCAACATGTTAAGTCAAAATATCAACCAATGAATGTAGGAGTATGGCCTGAGTCTCCAAGTTTCAATGATGAGGGAGTGGGCAAAATCCCAGCAAGATGGAAAGGAACTTGCATGGAAGGACCAGATTTCAAGAAATCCAACTGTAATAGGTGAATTAATCTTATTTAAGCATAAACTGCAAATTTCAATCTCATTATAACTAGATGTGAACTCTACAGTGCTTCATCAAGAACCGAAACGAGTCATTTCTTATTTAATCTTATATGTGCACATTGCAGGAAGCTGATAGGAGCAAGGTACTATGCCATTGGACCTGTCTCTAATGGCAACAACACTAGTTTAACAAAACTAAGAGGCTCCCCAAGGGACTCTGTGGGCCATGGAACTCACACAGCATCCACAGCAGGAGGTACACCTGTGGCTAATGCCAGTTATTATGGCTTAGCTCAAGGCTTAGCCCAGGGTGGTGGTTTACCATCCACTAGGATTGCTAGCTACAAGGCATGCACCGAAGAAGGTTGCTCAGGAGCAACCATACTTAAGGCAATTGATGATGCAATCAAGGATGGAGTAGATATAATCTCAATATCTATTGGCATGAGTTCATTATTCCAATCTGATTATTTGAATGACCCAATTGCTATAGGGGCATTCCATGCAGAGCAAATGGGGGTTATGGTTATTTGTTCCGGTGGGAATGATGGGCCTGTACCTTACACTATTGTTAATTCAGCTCCCTGGATTTTCACAGTTGCAGCTTCTACTATTGATAGGGGTTTCCGATCCACAGTGCTTCTAGGAAACGGGAAGCGATTATGGGTACGTTGAAAGTGATGTTTTTTAGGATAAATTTTACCATCCAACACTACACATGATATTAAGCTGTATAATGATGTGCTATGTTACTCTTCTTGTCTAGTACTGTCTGCAAAAGGAAACAGGCTTTTCGTTGCATCGTTGGCATACGATGAGTTATCAAGTAAAATATCTTGAAATGCTTATTGATGTTATGTTGTAGGGTTGGGCTATTAATTTTTCAAACCTCACTAGCTCGAAGACGTATCCTCTTGCCTTTGCAGAGGATGTTGCAGCTAAGTTTACCCCTGCATATGAAGCCAGGTAACTTCAAATCATTAATCAATTCGTGGTCTAACTTATGTTATTTTCCTACTGTTTTATCTTTAAACTAACTACACTTACTATTGAAACTACTCGCTAAATGTTAAATCAACGAGAATTATTGTTACTACATATATTTTTTCCATAATTTATTAGAGAATGAAAAATAAAGGTTTATAGACGAGAAGTATAAACCTAACCTCATTAAAGCATACATATCGATTGTAAAAGAATTACTACCATTCGATGTTCTTTGCGCTTGGTGAAAAATGCATCAACTTAAATCTAGAACAACTACCAAAATGTGGTATGGATTAATTGAGTAGTTTCATAGATATTTGCCTTTCCTTTAAAGCTATTTTATGTTTGTGTATTATAAAATTTTTAACATTGACCAATGTGCAGGAATTGCTATCCAGGATCATTAGATTCAAAAAAAGTACCAGGCAAGATAGTGATCTGTGTTGGCAACAACGCGGATATAACTAGGAAAACCCAAAAATTAGTCGTGCAGGATGCTAAAGCTAAGGGAATGATATTAATTGATGAGAGTCAACAAGGAATTCCCTTTGATTCAGGAGTTTTTCCATTCACACAAGTTAATAGTATCACTGGGTACAAGATTCTTCGGTACATTAATTCAACAAGGTAAGAAAAATGTAACTTAATCAGGTATTATTCCAATTGGAAAGCAATTGATTTGTACTCTGTGTTCATATTGCAAAAAAACAAAAAAAAAAAAAAAAGCAATTTCTTAATTTCTTTCTACGTTTAGAATAATTAAAGCATTGGAGCCGACTAATTTAAAGATATTAACGAGACTAGTGTAATTTAGTCGTAAGTGATTGTGTAAATTGTTGGTCATTGTCAGTCGACCACTAATAACAGTGTCTAAAAATTATAGAAAATATAGATAACACGTGAAAAGGAATTCCACTTTCTAAAAGCATCCAAAGTTTTAACCCTTTTTTTTTTTAATTGCTATTTAATTTGATGGTTAACCATTAACATCGATTAGTGGCTATCCACTTATCTCCAACCATGACTTTCCCTTAAAAAGTTTTTAATAATCACAAAGTTTTAAGATTACTAAAATAATAATTAACGATTCCAAACAGATGTATCGCTCATTTTTTCAATATCTTGGAACAGGTACCCAACAGCAAGCATCCTTCCAACAACAGATGTTCCAAACATCAGACCAGCACCTGTTGTTGCATATTTCTCATCAAGAGGTCCTGGAGGACTGACAGAAAACATTCTCAAGGTTGTTTCTTTTGAAACATGCCCCTTAGTCTCATTACATATGCATTTTTACAAACATGCACGCTAATTTGGAAGTTTCTTATGAACATGATTTACGCATAATAAGCATAGAATGCAGCAATAACGCCCGCAAACTAGCAAAATTACAACAGCATCTTAAACTTCCAAACCCCTTAACAAGTATCGGTCTCGCATAATTTCACCTACAATGAAGTCAAAAGTCATTGAATATAACATTTCTTGATTGATTCCCTATTATTTAGCAATTAATACAAATCAAATTGGATAATGAATTGGCATATAACATGATGGCAACCACATAATAATAAAAAAATATTGAATTTGTAATCCACTGGAGGAAAGATATATTAGTGACTAAATTTTAAAGGGGTATAAGTTCATGCTCGAGAAATTCGCTTTGTTACTACAAATTTGATAGTTTCCTAAGAGTATCACCATAAAATTCCCTTAGCTTAATGCTGAAGTTCATGTGCAGAGAATGATATGTAAGTATGGTCTCATGGTTGATGTTTGAAATGGCAGCCTGACATAATGGCTCCAGGAGTAGCCATTTTAGCAGCAGTAGTGCCTAAGGATGAAATGGGAAGTGTTCCAATTGGGAAGAAACCATCTGGATATAGCATAAAATCCGGTACCTCAATGGCATGTCCTCATGTCACGGGTGCCGCTGCGACGATCATGTCCGTGCATAGTGGATGGACTTCTTCAATGATCAAATCAGCACTGATGACAACAGGTAATGGAAAGAAATATTTTTTCATTACATAACAATCCACTTGCTTTTTTTTTTTTTTTTTTATTGTCTTCAATCAGAAGGAAAAAAAGGTGTGTAAACAGAAGCTCTATTTATATAGAAGTTCGTTTGATTACTCGTATGCACCCCACCAATTAAATTTCACTTATCCCTAATCTCTTTTGTCAATCAACCTTCCAACAACCGGATCGAAAGAACTTTCCAAGAAATTGGCTTACTGACTTTCCCTAGGAAGCAGATGCTAATTTTTTTGCATCTTAATCATGGTAACCTCCTATAAACCACCTACATTACAATTACCATGTACTCAATGTCTCAATCTAATTGTACTCTTCAAGCTTTATTGGTTTAATGCTTTAATTTCCTAACATGACACCTAATTACATATTTTCCTTCATGATTTCAGCAACCGTGTATAACAACATGCGGAAGCCTCTATCGAACAGTTCTGAATTCATCGCAAATCCGCATGAGATGGGTGTTGGAGAAATCAGTCCCTATAGAGCTCTCGATCCAGGATTAGTATATGAGACCACCTTAGAAGATTACCTTCAGTTTCTATGCTACTATGGTTACTCAGAGAAGAACATAAGGTCCATGGCTAATACAAATTTCAATTGTCCCAAGAACTCCACGGATGACCTCATATCAAATATCAACTATCCATCCATTTCCATAAGCAAACTTAACAGACATGGAGGTGAAAAAGTAATTAAAAGAACGATTACTAATGTTGGTACGGAAAATTCAACATATATTGCTGATGTGCTTGGTCCCAAGGGATTGATCGTTAAGGTTGATCCTTGGAAGATTGAATTTAGTAGAAAAGTCAAAAGGGTGTCCTATAATGTCTCATTTTATGGGAAAGAAGCTGCTAGTGGATACAATTTTGGATCCATAACATGGAATGATGATAGACATATTGTTCGTACAGTTTTTTCTATAAATGTGGAGTAATTTTTAGTAGCTCTTAATGAAAGTGAGACTATTCCTAATCACGAAAATAGAAAAATAATAAATTTTTTTTTTTAATTTTCTTTCTAATTTGGGTCTGAAACCCAATTTTCTATTGAGTGTTCTAGATAAGGTGTGAAAGTTGATATAATATTGTAATTCTTTACCATATATTATTACTTAACATGGTTTTCCAACTGCACAAAAGAACGTATATATATTCTATGTTTGGAATCATCATCGAATTTAGGCTAGATTTTTTTTCTCTTTCTTAACAATGCAAAGTTCATTTGAGGAATATTAATGATTAAGATTTGGAAATAAATCCTCTTAATTTAGTTTTTCTCAATTTACCTGAACATATCGTTACATTTAATTAATGGCTAAGATTATAAAGAAGATAATAACAACATCATAACATCACATTATACTTTAAAGATCCAAATAATATTAACTATTAATTTATAAATTAAGGAAAATGAAAAAAATATATAAATTGAAAGGATCTAAATCCATATATTTTTTGGGATATCGCTGAATTATGGGATAATGTCAAAAGCTTTCAATTGTATACCCAATATTTGGAGTCGCTAAATATTATACTTAGTTAAATTTTTACATGCTAAATTTGCTGCTTCATCATATTCAAAAAGATAACACAATAAATATTCATTGAACAAAAAGTATATTTAGTAAACAATTTGAGGTCGGACACTAAATTTGATAAATAAAACTTCGATTAGGTATAAAGTACAAGAAAGAAAGTAAATTTGATAAGTAAATATTTGATTGGATATAATATTTAACAACTACAAACTTTATGTGTAAAATTGAGAGAATAATTTTGATAATGATTTTTTACTTTATCCTTTAAATATCAAAAAAGCAATATAACTAAAAATACAAAAAAAAAAAAAGAAGGTAAAATTGGAATGAATTCAACATCAATAACAAGAGAGTAATATATATATATATATATGCGTGTGTGTATATATAATGGTATAGAGTTTCAAATGAGGTAAATTACTAATAATGCACCTTCACAACTTCTTACACTCAACACTCGAATATATCATCAAACCCTCCTCAACTTCACAATAGTCTTGACTGCAAGTAATGGCAGCTACTTGTTCTTAACTCAACTAACTAAAACTCAATCAACGAGGCACAGAAATCCATTTATCAATGAAGTGTTTTGAACCAAGGAGCTCTTATACCAATTTATGATGGAACCTTAGCATGAAGTTCAAACCTTACCTAAGATAATGAACCAAGTTAGGATTTCTAATATTTTTAGGTCTCTAGGTGTTTGATGGAAAAACAAATAGGATATGGATACAAATAAACTGGAAACATTCACTAATATCAAAATATAAACTAATTTTGAATATAAACTAATATTTTAAAAAATTATAGGTACTAAAATAGATACAAGGTGCAAAAGATTTCAATAAGATCAAAGAAACCCAAGAACGAGTTTGCCATAATCGTGAATGGCCAATAAGAGCCTAAGATTAAATAGCATACTTAATGAGACTCATAATGAGCTCTTACACTCAAGAGAGAGTAATAATAGAGTTCTAATAAAAAGGAAAAGTTTTGAAACCTTAATTAAACTCTTATATGTCTAATAGCATATTTGTAAATATATGAATAGGTTTTAAAATGAAGATAAGCAAGGTTTGGCTTAACATTCACTGGAAACTAAAGCTACAATCCATACGAAAGCATTACTATCATTTGGATGGAGGTAATTTCAGTTCTATGGTCACCACCTTTTGAATGTTAGGTTTTCAAACACTTAGCCAAGTAAATGGGGGAGAAATAGGCATTCAAGTAGTAAGTTTCTCTTGTTGCTACATTCTATATAATGGCATCGTAATGTGTAGATGATACATCCTCTATAGAAGTTAAATGGGGAAGAAACATGCATTCAAGTGGGTAGTTCCTCTTACTATATCGTCCTGATTGTGACCTCTTACCATGTGGATGGTATGTCATATATAGCAACTCCTTATATTCTTGTACAGTAACACCTCAAATTAAAAGTAACCAATAACCACATTAATAAATACTAAATAGTTTTTTTTTTTTCAACCACACAGCTCAAAAGTTTATAACTAGTATTGACATAACATTAACTACATTAGACTAACAAACCAATACAAATCCTTCCTATCACATTAGATAGTTGCTGAAGTGTTTGAGAAAGTTGGGTAAGGACATCAATTGCCTTCACTCTCGAGTCAATATGCCTCGTGTCAAGTAGTAACCTCTATGTGCAAGTGCAAAGTTTATGTCTACAATATTGCACAACTAACTTCAATAAGGCTTATAAGGGTGTACTATGCAAGAGATTGATAAACAGTTGCCTGACCATAAAACACAAAGGCATAAATTTAAGCATTATATGAGTAAAATGAAGAAGCCGAAGAAGGATGGACCCAACTAATTTAATAATGTAGACATTAATCAAGATATACTATAAGATACAATTAGTTTGAGTACAGTAGTTACCTATGATAAGATACATCTTTACGTGCTTATGCATATGTATTCCCAAATCGATCAATTTATGTTAAATTCTTTTAAGGTATATGAATAAAAAGATGATAATTTTGTGTATTTAAGGTTTTAGTGTTTATGGGATAAGGAAATAAAAAGGATATGTGATAAGCATAAATTACTCTATATCTTTTAGGCACATTTAAGCATAAATTAATCATAATTGTGTTTATTTATTAAGTTCTTGATACTTAATTATGTAATATATTAATTCCAAATTATTCGAGAGTAAAGAAATGAAATTTATACAAAAAAACACTGCAATTTAAGGCAATCACAACCGTGACTGGAAGAAAAACAAACATGCATTTAATATCAAGCGTAATAATGGAATAATTGAGCTCCCAATGCTTATCATCCCTCTATCACAAGTGTAATCAAGGGAAGCAATGTAATCCCCTTATCTATCACACTCATGATAACACATCAGGAGGGTGATCACTCTTTCCATCATGGGCATGATAAGATGAAATGTTTGCGATGAAGTATTTGCGATGAAGAAATCACGTCCATGATCATAGTTGCGATTAGTGAAAATTTTTATTTTTCGAGACTATTAAACCTCAAGTTATGATTGTTCTTCTTTAATTTTTTCACATGAACCGATGCTTACAACAAGTCTTAACACCAAGGGATATCTTGAAGTAAGGTATTTGAAGCCTTTTGATAAAAAGAATATAAATATACAAAATCTTTTGTCAAATCATATCATATCATATCACATCATCAAACATCATTAAATATCATCACAAGAACTTAGTCGAGAGATTAACCATAACATATTCATTCATCCATCTTTGTACCCATTTTTGTATTTTCTATTTCTTCTATATAATTACTAATGTTATATCGTATACTCTTCCTGGAACTACTCGATAGAGCCGATGGGAATTTATCATTTGTGTATTTATGAGACTTCTATAGTGAAATAAAAAGAGGTTTTTACTTTCTATTGATTCCATGCTTTATTTCTTTTTAATTATGATTTTTGTTATTTTATGTTATTATTTTATCATGTATGGGGAATTGTTTAAAACTTGCTACATCAATTTAGTATGATTAAATACATAGAATAATGGGTTCTTGATAATTGTTAGTTTTGGTGAATTAAATTTAATAAATCTAAATATGGTGTAGTGTACGACATTGACTTAGGCCGAATTTCAATAGAATATATCAAGAAACGATTCTATAAAATAGATTTAATTCATTGAAACAACTTACTCTCAATAATAGATATATTATTAGGAAAGTTACTAAATTCCTTTGAGAAAATGATAAACTAACATGATATTAATACGATATGAGTTGACTGTTAATTTAGAAAAGGTTCTAATAGACATGACTAAGATGAAGAGCAAGTAATTTTAATAGGAATGCTTAAAAACAAGTAATTTCCTGCAGATAATAAATATTACGATAAAAAGTATATTGGTAATATCATGGTAGGTGGTGAAGTAAGTCTGTATGTTAAATATGATGTTAGTAATTATTTTTGTAAGTATTGTGTTAGTTGGTATTAGTTTGTAGATTAGTGTAGTTTAGTCAGTAATTTAGAATTTTGATAATTAATTACTTGATAAATTGGATTGCTAGATAATATGAAGATTAATTAGCACAAATGAGTGTTACGCCCCGAGGTCGCAAGGTCGCAACAGTCCCGCCGTGTAAACCATTCTATGATAGTAACTGGCCTCACAGTGCCTACCATAGAGATAATCTACACAAGGTATCGACGACTCCTCGCTTTGAAGTAAACAGTTCGATTAATGATTATACAACAATTATGATAATTATCACAAAGTTCTATAAAACATAGATATTTATAATAATGTCTACAGAGCTTCCCAGGAAGTTTTACATAATAACTACAGTTTACTAATTTACAGAATAACTAACAGTCTTCAACCTTTAACTACAAGGTCAGTCTAGTTACACATTTGTTAAATAACTTGATTCTCACACCCCTAACTTCAAAAGGACTAATCTCTGGATAATTGTAGGGCGGCATAATACTTGAAGAGATTACAAATCAGAACCTGCAAAAGGATCTATAAAGGTATGAGCAACTACATCTCAGTAAGTTGAATTGGAGACTCATGAATGCATACTAGGACAAACAGGGTTATCAAACAATTATTTTCATGCAATGCAACAATCAAGTGTCATCGCACAACGTAGTCCGGTCCGTTGTGAAATCAGAGAAATTTCACCATCTCCAATCCGGGTTGAGGAGTTTCATATTATGCAGCAGCTCACAATCAAACCCAGGCTTGTGCAATGGAGACCTCGCTCCTCCCGCGACTACCTTCAAACCATTGACTCCATCCCCGCCGCGACCTCCTCTCCTGTCACTTAGTTCGACTGAGGATGAAGAAGGGACCGTTTTGCAATCCTGCGCTATCCCTTTCGAAGGGGTTGGTATTTGGTTGGAGAGTCCTATGATCCCCTAACGGGTTGCAATGCATGACATTTTCGGTTATTAGGGTCGACTAAGATTAAATGCGGTTTAGGGTGTTCAACAAGTTCATACCAATTCAATCAGTCACAAAATCATTCACAGTACAAATTCCAGCACGAATTCAGATACATCAAGCACATGCGCAAACTATTTACAATCACAATCATATACAAGTCTAAGTTTCCGAGTATTACAAAACTAGTACTCTATTACAATAAGCAATAACCCAACTTACTTGAATTTGCTCAATCGCTCGATCCTTTAGTTGCAAGTTGATTTATTTCTGGGTGTCTTATAATACAAATAGGTTCTTTTAGTACTTATATTTTATGGATTCTTATTCTAATTTATAATGTAACTCATTTTCCTCATGCATACTTACAACGTATTAATAATTTGTTGTATTCTATTTCGAGGTTCGGTTCCTAAACTAGATTCTAGTTTTAATTCCTAAGTCGTAATTAGGCTCGAATCCCAATATGACATTAATCACATTATGTTAGGGCATTCAAATATCCTATTGGGTCGTAATTTTGGTATTCTAACTATTTGGTATACGCTAACCCTAATTGAAGTATCGGATTTATTCCCGATGTGTAAAAATCTTACATTTTAAGATATTTACTTAAAATTAAATATTATTTCAGATTTATTATTATTTTTATTTCAATTATAATATTATCTAAATAACTTTATTTTTTTTTAGATTTATAAATTTACATTTCCACATATTCCTAATTTCTTATATTCTTTACCTAATTTCCCTAATTAACCATACTTAGTACCTAAAGGTTAGGATTAGGGTTCCACTGCAGAGATTAACTTCCTTAAACATCTAATTAAGATCCAAATCAGTAATTAACATCCTAATCACCTAATTAATCCTAAATCACCCAATTTTACCATCATTTTAGAGCTAAAAATTAACTTAAAATTTTCGAAAATTAATTTTAAAAAAAATGGCTTCATAGCATTGTTCTACATCATATGAGAATCCTACAGAAAAATTTTAAGCCCCAAACTACATCCCTAAGCCTATTTAATTTCCGGTTTAATCATGCTCGGTTTTGAACAATTTGTTAAGGATCTTATATTTCCAGATATAATTAAACTAAAGCAATATTTTTCCCTAAATATACATACAATAAAACCTCGGAATAACAAGTTTCATAATTTTCTAGGCAAAATAACTAATTTTACAAAATTATACAAAAATCAGGGTGAATAAATGACTAACCGGTTCGAAGCTTTCTGGCCGTCCAAACCCGGTCCAAGGCTGTCGGCCGGTCCAGGCGGTGGTTCTAGTATAGGGTGGTGGTGGTGGTTGGGTCCCAGGTGGTGGTGGGTGGTGGTTT
The DNA here is from genome assembly GCA_024138005.1 of Lumnitzera racemosa. NCBI lineage: Eukaryota > Viridiplantae > Streptophyta > Magnoliopsida > Myrtales > Combretaceae > Lumnitzera > Lumnitzera racemosa. The sequence continues at coordinate 52,747,206 of JAMXBC010000006.1, read as the reverse complement.
TAGTTCACCTTGCTAATCTGCACAGTTTTTTTTTTCTGGAATTTCTCTCCAATTTTTTTGTGTTTCAATTTTTCTCAGATTACAAACTAGCCAAATGACTTCTGAGAATTTTTTTTCCTTATTTATAGACAAATGTAGTCATTAATGTGCATTAATTTGATGGGATTTTGCCCCATTTCCTTGATTTTAGGCTTTTTGTTTGTCCAATTCCTATTGGTTAATTTTTTTCTTTTCAGTCCACGACCTGATCTTGTTGCAGTTATCCTCTTCTGATTTTTTTATAATTATTTAGTATTTTTCTTTAATTATTTACTTAGTTTTCAGACAAATTTTAGTAATTACGCGTATTTTTATCTACACGTAAATACATGTAGGATACACGTGAACATTCCTAAATATTATTTTGGTCATTCTAAAACTTTTAGTATACATATAATTTATCTCTAATAATTTATTAGTTATTATATTACACTTTTTGCCTTTTCGGTAATTAGCAGTTATTATGCTTAAAATTTAAAAATTTTATAGTCTCCTATTTTACTACTTATTTTCTTAAATTTAAGTTTACAGGGTCATTTTTACTAATATTTTGCTAAATAGTTTATAATTTGAGTTTGATCGGATTCTTTAGTCGATCGCCCTAAATCTTGGATTTTAAGCTCAAACCTATGGTTACTTGGCTTGGTTTTAGGGCTTACAATGAGTATAGATTTATAAATTTTAAAACTTAAATGCTCTAATTTAAGAATGATGAATATGAACGATATCAATTGCTCAAATCAAGCACGAATAACAAAGTCTAATTGAGCTATGACTGGATCAAAAAATTGATATTATGCACTATTCATAAATTACTCGCAAACAAAATGATTCAGTCAACGTATTCCCTACAATTTAATCTGTACAAATAAGAACACAAGTATGAATCTCAATAAGTGAAAAACTTAAATGACATAAATTGTTAATACCTACAAGCAATAACAACTCAAAACTGAATGCCCCGTAGACTAACTACCTTATTTATAGGCTTATAAATAAACCTTAGGACCCTTCCAATAAAATTGGAAACCAATTAAAAATAATATTTCAAAAACTATAAAAAAAAAGACTTAAAATATGTAAATCGAACCAAAAAGTAAATTAGACAAAATAACTAAGCTCGTAAGAGCAGAAGCATCCCGAACAACTCGGCCAAAACCGGTTCATGCTACCCTAGTTGACCTATTCTCCTTTTACCGTCGGATAGGCTTCTTGGTCGACCCGCTTAGACCGGTCCTATCTTATCTGTCCTTTAGACCAACCATTGGCCCGCACATTAGCCTCTAAACATCTATCTGCATTAACCATCCTGTTATTTGCTAGTGATTTCGATCCATGATTCCCATTGGTATGTTTTTCTTACAAGATAAATGTCTACACGTAGAAATTAAATGATGAGTTGAAATTTTACCCTCAGAAATTTTTTTACCAAATACATAAAGATACGCATACATTGATGTTGAGAAAAGAATGTAATATTGTTTACCAAAAACTCCCATGAAAAATCTTAAAGATCTTTGCTGGCTACTAATTAGTCAATTATTTCTTTGTAAAGATGAAATCATTTTTATTTCGAATTCGATTTTTCTCTCAAGATGGAAAATATATATATAGCAGTTTTAGAATAATAATGACAAAAAAAAAAGAGTAAATATCAATATGTCGAAAATGAAGTTCCTCCAATTCCTATATATATACACATATATAGCAGCCATGGAGAAAAAGGGATATTGCCTACAAACAAAAACTCTAGAGAAAATCTAAAGATCTTTGCAAGCTGCTGATTGGTGGAATATTTCCTTCGAGCTTTAGAATAATGATGACAAAAAAAAGTATATATTAATATGTTGAAAATAAAGTTCCTAAATTCCTATATAATATATAAGAATCTTAACCACATAGTTTTTTTAAGCACTAATATCAAGTGACGAGTTATAATTTTAACCACATAGCTTTTTTAAGCACTAATATCAAGTGAAAAGTTATAATTTTAGCCACACAAGTTTTTTAACCGAATACCTAGGGATATGCACACACCCGCGATGGAAAAAGGTAATATTGTTTACCGAAAGTTCCCATTGAAAATTATAAAGATCTTCGATAGCCGTTAATTGTTGGAATATTAATTTTTCAAGATACATGAAATGAATTTCATTTCTGATATTTTTTTCAAGAAAAATGGAAAAAAGATGAAAAGCATAGGAGCTTCAGAATGATAATGACAAGGATAAAAGGGTTACAATTGAAAAAGTACCCTTTATCTATATTATTCAATCCAAAGGACTTTAATAATCACCAATAACTATCAAATTTGACATATTTAATCTTTTAACTTATTTGATTATCTCAATTATAAATATGACCTATTATAAGAGCAGAATATATCGGATATAATTGGTTATCATTAGCTTTAAAGAAATTTATTTTACTTCTAATTTTTACTAATTTGACTCCATAAAAATACACTTTTTTTTTAATTTTTCTATTATAAATGACATCATATTCTTATTATATTATCTATTTTTTTTTTCAACCACGTGCATAACGGGTAGGGATAAGCTGAAAATCTTGCTATATAGAGTACTCATACAGATTTTACCATATCGATAAGATTAGACAAAAAAATCATGAACCAACGATCGAATCGTAAACTGAATTAAACCAAAAAAAAAGGTTTTTTTTTTTTTATGAATCGTTTAGTCATAATTCAGTTCAGAAAAGAAAACTAAGCCGTTTTGTTAAATAAAAATTATTTAATTGTTTTATTTTTTTTCATCAATCTTTATGGATTTCATCAAATTTTCTATATCTTGTTCTTCTTTATCTTATTTTTGGATAAATTATTAAAATTAAGTTGAGTGAGTTTTATTTAAAATTTCACATTAATTTTTTTTAAATTATTATTTTCTTATATGTTTTTAAATTAAGAATCATACTTGATTCTTTTTAAGTGTTTCTAATTTCTTTTCCAATTTTTAATGTATCTCTTTTGTTTTCTTCGCATCGCTTTTTAATAGACAACTCTACTTCTCTCTCCTTATTGTTTATTTATTGGAATAGAATCTCTTATCATTGTTTAATCAAGTTAAGTTTGTTAAAATCTTGTACAATTTTTACGAAGTATCATTACACATGATAAGTATATGAAAAATTTATTTTAAACATATGAAAGTTCAATAGAAATGAAAACATGTTATTAGAGATAAAAATGTTCAGCAAAAATTTAATATAAACATTTCAAATTGAATCGAACCAATTTTATTTAGATTCAAAAAATTTACAAATCAAATTGTATCGATTTAAAAAAAAAAACTAAACTATTATATTATATTTGATTTTGTTTTGGTTTAGTAGGGGATGAACCGTATCAAATTGAATCACGCCCATCCTTATCCATCGGGTAAGGTTTGGGTTGGTAAAGAAGGTCACAAAGTAGATTACAAGTAGTGATTTCTTAACCTGCTACAAGTATGATGTTAGGGTAGCCTATACTCATTTCAGAACCTGTACTCTAAAATATATAAGGTACAAATTTTAAGGTATCCTATACCTATCTTGTAATATCAATTGAAAAATGCCAATGAATAAAAAATTAACACTATTGCATTATTTTAATCTTAAAGAAAATAACATTAAAAGTCCAGCTTATAACAAAACCCTATAACTATATGCTATTATGTCTATTATCTTATCCTTCTCCCTTATTGCTTTTTTTTTTTTCTTTTTGTTAAAATTTTCTCTCTTTTTTTACTATCTCATTTTAACGCTGCTTTCTTCATCTATTACTAACCCTAATTTAGAAATGTATTAAAAATATCTCAGTTCTTAGCTTATTATCTAATTTATTTTATTGGAGTTACTTAGTATATAGTTTTTGTATTATATGTATAACAATGTATGATTTGATGAAAACTTTATTTTGATAATTTGAAAAGAAAAGATAAAAAAATAATTTCACGACCTAACCAATGATTGAACATTTCCAATTGCAAGAATATTTTCTATTTTACCTATCAAAGTTTCATATTGTTATAGTTAAATATGTTGCAAATATAAGAACATTTTAAATTATTATTACTATTCGGTTTACTAGTATAGTTACAAGTTTGATATTAATTATATATCTACACAATATTTTGAAAGAAGTTAAAGTAAAAAAAAAAAAAATATAGGTTCTAGAGAGTATTATGTACCTTGTAAATTTTACAAGATATAAGAAGATTTTAAGGTACTATAATATAAGTTCGAAGTACAAAAATTTAGAACCTATACCTATAGAGTAAGGTACAAATAAAATATTATATCCTATCCATTCTGTATTCGTTCATCTCTAATAGTAAGTATATGATTCTCTTAATATTTGTTTTATATACATTTGATTCTTTATCTTTAAAATCATATGTTTAGACTATAAATATGTATAGACTCATTAGATATATCCATATTATTATTTAAGTCGAAGGCTCTTAAGTAACCACCACCACTTTAATTATAAATTTATTCTCTATAATGCATTTTAATTAACTTTTTCGATTATGATAAACTTTTTGGGCTTTTTTAACTATGACTCAAGTTTGTATTATGGATAGGACTTTCAAGAGTATGAAAGTCGATGACATGCATCTTCCATCGAGTTAGTGAAAAAAGAGAAAAAAAAAAAAGAAAAAGACTATAGCTTTATTGATTTTGGCAGAAGTAAAACCTAAACATGCAATGCAATCGAGTCGAGCCCATTAATGCAAAAAAGAGAAAACGATACAGTTGCATTAAACGATCAATGGAAAGGCATTAATGATAAAGTTTCTAAAAACTATACGGATATGAAATCACAAACATCAAAGACAAACAAACAATTATTTAATTTCACGAGGCTACACACTTATTTAAAACTTTAAATAAATATGCAAATTAAACTGCAGCTTTACTATTATTATGATTTATGGTCATTAAAATATCTAAAATAAATTCAAAATGATCACATCTTTCTTTAATGAAGTTCATATATATTATAAATCTAAAATTTTAATCATTCTACAATTTAATTTCTGAACTTTCATTCTATGCAATTAGGCGTGCATCTGTCATGCATTTAACTTTTGTATAATTAATTTTTTTTTTTTACTTTGGATCATTATTCACAACAATCGTTAGTAAAGTTGAAAAGGTACCGTTAAACGTGGATTGACATGAGATTTTAATGCTAACATAGATTAAATGTAGAAATAACAGTATTCTTTTCAAAATATGCTTAATTTGTTTGATTTTTCTTCCCTCACTGTCTCTTATTTTGATTGTTCGGAATATCCTCAACTTAACGCTTTGTTTTCTTGAATATTTTAGTTTATTGCCTAAACTCAACTGATTTTATTTTACAGAATTCTTCAAAAACGATTTCACTAATTTTTTTTTTTTTGTAACACTTTTCAAATTATGCAATTATTTATGTATTTTCCAAATACTTATAATTTTTATAATTATATAGCTATAAGAGCATAGATGTAAAGGTTACATACATGTTGTGTGCGAGGTGCACTATGCATGACTACGAAGAATGACTTGAGTTGCGCATGTGAAAAGATCAAATAAGTGATAATAAGAAGGAAAAGTAGATAATCTTAAAGGCTCTAACGTGGGTTTTGATAGGTGAGTAAATGTATGAAACTCCAAACACAATAAAGAATGATATAGAGTTCTTGATATAATCAAGTATTTGATCATTCAAGGCAAGAATTCGATAGTGTAATGTTGTTTATGTTAAAATTTTCTCTTATCCAAAGGGGATGGTGTATCTATGGGAGTTGGTTACTAATCTCGTCCATTAAATCATGATGTTAATCAATGGCCAATATCAACCCCTCCTTTAATGGATCCCAAATGAACTTCTTAAGGTTTAAGCTAATAAAGTTTTATTTATTAAATTAGACATATTAATCTAGGAGGCTTTATTCTAAATTTATCATGCAAAATCTCCCTTAATTATCTTGAAAATATTCGAATTTGACTCTTTAAACCCTATCGCTTTAGCATATAAAGTTAAACCTAATTAGTTAATGAACTTAAAAGCTCGTTTTTAGATTTAAGCATCTAAGAAAATCTAAAGAAAATAAGTTACTCTTGAAAATTTATAAGCACTTTATAAATGTAACAACTAAACAATGAAATTTCTCCATTTACATTTAAATTCTATCAATTGTATACCATAAGAATTTTCTATCTACTTCAATTTTATAATTCTTTTAGTATAATATATTATGTAATTAGCAAGAAACTATACTGAATAAGAAAACTCTTTCCATTTTTATAGAATATAATATTTGATTTTTCTTCCTTTTAATCTATTTTATTTTTTAATAACAAGTGCCTTTTGATGAAATTTCCTCATCACTAAATGTATATTTTTACATTCCTTATTAACCGTGCAACTAAAGACTACCCAAACAATAATAACTAATTTTGTGATTTCATCTCTTATTTTAACATAACTGATTCAATCCTTCATTTTATTATTGATTTATGTTAATTTAAATCTAAAATGTTAAATTTACGATTAAATTAATTGTAAAACTATAAAATAATATAAATTAAAGATATTATGAAGAACTAAATTAGTTCAATAAAAAAAATAAAAATAGAATCATAAAAAAAATCAACAACAATAGATATAAAAGGTTGGGAATTCATGAAACCCTTGAGATTTAACACTATGTTTAAAATAAAGGAAAAGAGAGAAATAAGAGAAAACGTGGAAATTTAGATAAATTTTTTATTTTATCCTATATGGTTAACTAGATTGTTAATTATTATAAATATTTTAATAATTTAATACTATATCTTTTTTTATCTGTACTAATAATTAGTTTTTCCTCCTTTTTCTTTTTCACTACAAATATGTGCAAAAAAATGTTTTTTTTTTTTCTTAGCCGAAGTGCACAAAGACTAAATCACTATACTTTTCATCGTTCGGATTCCTTTCGTTTCAATTCTTTCCTTTCCAGTTCCTCCTCTGTTCCCTAAGCATAAGGTACATCTCACACCCATACCGCACTAACGAAAACCGAAACAAGACAGGGTTACTTTGGTAAATTAACACAACTCACATAAAGGGACTGCAAAATTGACATTGACTGTACTATTAAAAAAAGAAAAAAACAAAAAACAAAAAAACAACAAAAAGAGCAACAACGTTTCTTTCGTACAAACGAAACTAAAAAAATGGAGGTGACCTGACCTTCAACTGGTTTGATTCCCAAGATGAAAGTGGAACTGGATCAAGACCCTTTGAAACCCTAGCTTTGTATTCCCGTGCCATAACCACCACTGAGGTGCACAAAAATTTCCTCACTTGATCTATAAGTTATGTTAAAAATTTCACCTTTATGCTTTAATTTTTGCAAAAACTCTTTCCTTTTGTGGAGATTTTCAGTTCAGTCTTGATTTTTTCTTGTTGCGTTCTTTTTTTTTTTTTTTTGGTTTGTTAATGATTACTTATGTGTTCTTTTTTCATTTTCAATTTGTATTGCAGATGATAGCAACTGGATTGTGCGAGAAGGCTGTTCTTGTTGTAAGGTTCTTTCACGAGTTTGTTCCTTTTACTTGTTTTATGAGTAATTTAGAAATCTCGGATCAGACTAATGTATAGTTTTAGTTATGTATTATAGAGTTAAGATCTTGGTGAGACTGGTAGTGTAATAGGAACTCGGTTCGTTATGTGATAAAGGAGAGAAACTTAAAGATCATGGCTTAAAGATCATCCATTGGGTGATTAATTTGTGAAAAATGCAAGGAGGTTCAAGTCGGAATGCTTTTCCAGAAACCGCGGGTTTGGATAAATCAAGGGTTTTGGATGTTAAGCCGATTAGGAGTCTTAAGCCTATTTTCCCAGATGCTAACGGCAATGGACCTTTCCCATCTGGGTATTCTCCGTTTTACCCATTTAGTGCCCCTCCTAATGTATCTTTGGCGGCTGAGCCTGGTTCAAACTGGACTCCTGCAAATCCGGCTCCTATCCACGCCTTTAGAACACCCGAAATGGAGATTATTAATGGGGATGCAGATGTGTCAAATAAGAAACGTAGGAAACGAGCATCTCAGAAAAGTGCCTCAGCTTCTTCCCGAAAGAAGGGGAAGAAGGCCAAGGGTGTGGTTGGCGGAAACTTTGTGAGTCCTATTAGTCTACCTCACCGGGAGGATGGGAATAGGGAGATTGTTCATTATGTAATGACTGTTTTTGATGGACTTAGGAGAAAACTTAGCCAACTAGAAGATTCTGATGAAGTACCAACAACGGGTATCATGAGGCGTTCAAACTTGAAAGCCTCCAATATTTTGATGAGTAAAGGAGTGAGGACTAACTCAAAGAAAAGAATAGGACCAGTACCTGGGGTTGAAATTGGGGACATTTTCTTCTTCCGGATGGAGATGTGTTTAGTTGGTCTGCATGCACCGTCTATGGGTGGGATTGACTACATAAATGTCAGAGGTGACAGGGATGAAGATTCCTTTGCTGTGAGCATAGTTTCATCTGGATATTATGATGATGATGCAGAGGACAAGGATGTTCTTGTCTATAGTGGCCAAGGTGGGGGAATCACTGCCACAAAAGATCGGCAAGCTTCTGATCAGAAACTTGAAAGGGGCAATCTTGCTCTGGAGAGAAGCTCTCGTCGCAGCAATGAGATTAGAGTTATACGGGGCATGAGAGACGCTGTAAATCCCCTGACAAAAGTCTATGTATATGATGGCATTTATATTGTTGAAAAATCATGGATGGAGAAAGCAAAATTCGGTGTCAATACATTTAAGTTTAAATTGGTGAGGGTTCCAGGGCAGCCTGAGGCCTTTGCTGTTTGGAAGTCAATAGAAAGGTGGAAGCTGGGTCATGCGTCTCGACCTGGAGTTATACTTCCTGACCTGACATCTAGTGCTGAGAGCATACCTGTTTCACTTGTTAACAACATTGATGAGGAGAAAGGACCATCTTATTTCACATATTCTGCCACACTGAAGTACTCCAAAGCAGTTGAAGAAACACATTCTTCCTATGGCTGCAACTGCTCCGATGCCTGCAACCCTGGTAATCTAAATTGTGGGTGCATTAGAAAAAATAGTGGTGATTTTCCTTATACTATAAATGGGGTTCTAGTGAGCCAGAAGCCAGTCATATATGAATGTGGACCAGTTTGTCGATGCTCTTCTAAGTGTAAAAACAAAACATCACAGACTGGTTTGAAAGTTCGCCTTGAAGTATTTAAGACAAAAGATAGGGGATGGGGCCTCCGTTCATGTGATCCAATTAGAGCTGGTACTTTTATATGCGAATATGCTGGTGAAGTCATAGACAAAGAAACATTAAGACAGAAGGTTGAAGGAGGTGATAATGATGAATACATTTTTGACTCAAGTCGGGTGTGTGAACCTCTTAATTGGAATTGTGAACGTGGTTTGCTGGAAGAAGAGAGTTCTAATCTCTCTCCTGAGGATGGAATTATTCCACCTCCCCTAATTATCACTGCCAAGGACGTGGGCAATGTGGCTCGATTTATAAATCACAGTTGCCAACCAAATGTCTTTTGGCAACCAGTCATGTATGATGGTAACAATGAATTTTCTGTCCATATTGCTTTTTATGCAATTAGACACATTCCCCCACTGACAGAATTTACTTATGACTATGGTATGGTTACCAATGAGAGTGGTGTACATGGTGAAAGCTGTAGGAGAAGGAAATGCCTTTGTGGTTCATCTAAATGCCGTGGTTATTTTGGGATCTGATCTCCAAGAGAGGGTATTGGAGGTGCATGATGCAGGACAAGGTCTCAGTTCCAAGGTTGGAAACCCCTTTCATCTTTTAAATTTCAGCAACCATTCATAATTTCTTCTTTGGAAGCACTTGTCATAATCTTGCATTTTACATGTATAAGTGTAAGCTCCTTTATAATTACCAAAGAAAAAAGAGAAGCTCCTTTTATTGTGTTCAACCATACTGTGCCACACGATACATAAAGACATTGCCTTCTGTACATCCTTTTTCGAGAAACCAGTTGATGCATGGTTCCATAAGATTACAGGAATAGATGTAGAAGAGACAGTAGCTTCATCCAGCATAGTGTAGACTTGGCGAAAGCTTTATTCCCTGTAGCTAGAAGCCCATGAAAATGCAGTTAGACATGATTTACACTTCTGCTGATAGCTTTGCTCATTGAGCAATGATCTCCCATGAAAATTTGGTAAGATGCAGGGAATTAGGGTCAGTCATTCATATTTCTGATGAAAACAATATTCCATAATTACTTCACCATTCACTGTAATATTGTTAGAAATCTTAGCTTATGTGATTAGCCATATAGAAAATAGTAAGCAAAGCTCCCTATAAAGAAGAGTTCCAGTGCCACTGTCATGCCAAAATTATATGCTATGAATGTACCCAGCTACAAAACCTGAAAAATTTGAAAGAAGTAATCCAACCCTTTCCTTTTTCGGTTTAATGCCTTTTAGTGCTTACTCCTTGTAAGGATCTTGGCCTTGGAATTCCATTAGTAAGGTCCCCACCATATTTGTCTTCCTTATATCATTATCAACTCACTTTTTAATAAGTATTGAACCTTGAAGGACATTGTATTTATGGGTTCCCTCCTCCATTTAGATTACTTCTTCTCATACACCAAGCCTTATTTCAATTTTTATTAGCAATAAATATCCAGACTTTCTTTGACTTGGAAGGAGAGCCTAATGGAAGTCCGGAATACTTTGATAGAAATTTTCTTTGCTTTGACCTTGAAATACTAGTTAAAGCATCTCAATAAGTAGTGCTGCTTAAATATAGAGAGAAACGTCTTAAATGTTGAAGTTGTTCAGGATTAGCTCTAAAATTTCACAACAGAGCAAAGAGAAGTCACACCAGTCCATCTTCTGCCTAATCTAATTTCCTTTTGAAAGTGAGTTGAAAGTTCTGGTTTTAGCATTTTCCAGCTTGCAAGTAGTCTTGCCCAAAAAAAAAGAAAGAGAGAGAGAGAATCCAAAATCTTTGATTTGCCCCAGCTTTGGGGATACTCATTAGCAATAAGAATACTTAAGGCATAATAAGTTCTGAAATTTAAAGTACTCTCCCTATCTATGGTGATGATGGCAATTACTGTCCAATAAAATAGGCCAAATTTGAAATGATCTTGGCATGATGGGCTATAAGGTATCTAGGATACTCCTTGGCCTTCAACAACAAAAATCTATTAAGCTTTGAGAAAGTTGTACCAGTACTTCGGACATTCTTTTCCCTCACTCACGGGGAGATCATTTGTTTTCACTCTCTTATAAAACCAAAAAATGCCATCATATTTAAGGGAAAAGGAATTTCATATGAGACCAAACAATGTTGGAAAAATCAATACTCAAAGTGGCAAAATAGTGTCATTTATGTTTATGCATCGTTGTTTGATGGTTAGATAGACCATGTCCTTAGGGAAAATTACTTGTTTAGGGGTGATAGACTATGTGTTCCAAAGACTTCCCTGGGAGACTTTTAATTAGGGAATTGTTTGTTGGAAATACAACTAGTCTCTTTGAGAGAGAGAAAACCATTGACTTGGTTGATGATAGGTTTTATTGGTTTAGCATTAACAGAGATATGGTTAGAGTTGTGAGACAATGTTTCACTGGTTAACTTTCCAAGCACAGGGAACAAAACACAAGTCTTAACACACCCTTACATGTTCCACATTCACCATTGTAGGACAGTAATATGAATTTTGCGTTAGGTTTGCTTGTAACACCTAAGAAATATGATTCAATCTTTGTGATAGTAGACCATTTCTTCAGGATGACACATTGTATAACATGTAACAAGACTACAGATACCTCCCATATAGTCAAATTGTTGTTTAATGAAGTTGTTAGGTTGCATGGATTATTTAAAACCATAGTGTTGAATAGGGATGTTGAATTTGATAGATACTGTTGGAAGATATTATGGAAAATGCCATGTACCAAATTACAGTTTTTTCTAGTTCACTGTCAAACTAGGGGTCAGATTAAGGTAGTTAATAGGAGTTTAGGCAATTTTGTTGAGGTATATGGTTGGTGGCTGTCTATCTTCTTGGGATTGCATACTTCCTACGGCTGAGTTTGCTTACAATAATTTGATGAACAAGTTTATTGAATTGAGTCCCTTTAAAGTTGTATTAGGTTATCAACACAGATGTTCCATTGATCTTATACTTCTCCCACCTCCATCTAGACCTTCTGAACTTTCTTAATCATTGCCTACCCATATTCATGATTTACATACAAAAACTAGAAATAAAGTTAACTTGAGTAGTGAATAAGTTTGCTGCAAATGTTCAACGGCTGAGTTTGCTTACAATAATTTGATGAACAAGTTTATTGGATTGAGTCCCTTTAAAGTTGTATTAGGTTATCAACACAGATGTTCCATTGATCTTATACTTCTCCCACCTCCATCTAGACCTTCTGAACTTGCTTAATCATTGCCTACCCGTATTCATGATTTACATACAAAAACTAGAAATAAAGTTAACTTGAGTAGTGAATAAGTTTGCTGCAAATGTTCATTGCAGGTATCAAGATTTTCATGAAAGAGATATGGAGATTGCTCAGATTATACTAGAGTGATTTCCACGAGTTTCTTGTAAGAAATTACATGCTAAGGGTATGAGATCTTTCAAAGTTTTGAAGAAGATTGGTGCAAATGTTTATGTAATGGAGCTCCTACAGGTATTAGTAACATATTTAATGTTAAGGATCTTCTGCCATACCACGAGCTGGAGGAGACTATTGAATCCTTGATGAGTTGAAGACTACATTTCCTACTCTTTTGATTCCACATGTTCCACCATTAAGAGGGAAGAAAGAAGAGGTAGAAGATATTATTGATAATTGAATCATGAGAGATGGTAAATACTTTCTTATCAGATGGGTAGATCATCTACTTTTACATGCTACATGGATTGCTTAGTTAAGAGCTTTAGAGGATTAGTCGAGATATTTATGAGCATATCTTAATTTTAAATCAACGGAGGTGAATGTTTCCAAGCGAGGAAAAATGATGGGGACCATTGATACACATGTAGTTTGCATCAATGTTGTCTATCTGTATGGCATGAAGAGTTTATATTTAACTACTTGATTTGGGCCATATTTTGTTTAGCTAGATAAAGTTCTCTCATCTATTTAGTCCAATAGATTCGGTTAGATTTGATTAAATGTATAGTTTCTTTTTTTATTATCTTCTTAGGTTGGCCAATTTACAGCTGTTAGATCAAGTTCTTATTATGAGCTGTCTTGTTATTTTCGTCTTATTCTACTCCATCACTTTTGATTACAAGATGTCTGCTGAGAAGAGCCTCCTTTGGCCAATAACTCTTCACCTGCGAGCAAAGATTTGTTGGGGATAATTTGGAACGATAATATAGGTGTTAAATCTTTTGAGAACAGCGACTTCGTATCTTTTTTGTTAGCTTTCTTTTAGGAAAACTTCAGATATGGTTACTCGTTGGTAGTATTGTAAGTGGGTTGTACTGTCTGCGTTGGTTCGTATATCCTAGGGTTTGTATGTCTAAATAAAGAACGGTGCTTATTGGAAGGTTAGGTTTATGTTGCACGTTTGCCCAAACTTCTTGTGTGGAATAGATCAAAGTGGTGGATTTCGTTCAGATCTACACGTAGGGTTTATCCAATATGGCGATGAGGGGCAACGCCGTGACATAATTTCGACAGAAAAGTTGAAATTGAAACGTGATAAATAGGATGAGGTATTCTTGTACATCTAGTGGTAAAAAAATAAATCTTGTCACTATGGCATATTGAACTTTGGATGGGTACCCCAACTATGTACATATGTGAAGTTTAGCGTGACTTGATGGCCATCAATATGACGATGACAACGTTGATATAATAAAGGACATCGAATGACCCCCGGACAAATAGTGAGCTCACAGCAACGAAGCCATGAGCCCACGTTAATAAAGATGCAAACTAATGGCAAGTTTATCCCTTGCGACCTGCCTAGCGAGTTGAATTACGATTGCCTGAGTAAGTTAGTCCCCTGACCGTCGGGCTAGTATCAATCATTCGACCGATGTAGGCTCGAGGCTTTACTCATCCCCGTCAAGCATCAACCCACTCCCTTCTTAGCACTTCAGCTCAATTTTTGTCTCTATCACTTATAACCTACGGTAATGCATTAATGAACATCTAACATCTACAGTACGGTTTGTGTGCCTAGTATCTTTGCCTTTGCCAGATTACTAAGCTGTAGATCTGGTGGCTTGGTTAATCATGATATGCTACCTGTAATAAAGTTCAGCATCTACCGCGGAGTGCACTACATGTCAGCAACCAATACAAGTGAATTTCTAATCACCGCGTGTTTAAGTAATCTACATAAAAAATACTAGGTGCCAACAAGTAAGAAAAATCTCTCCTTCTCCCTTTCCCCGTCTTTCTCTCTCTCTCTCTCATTCTTTAAGATCTCTTCTCCTCCTCCTCTTGGAGGGAGTAGAAGTCCAACACCTATCACCCACACATAAGACGAGCAAGGTCCACCAAGTTCATCAAGAAGCAGGAGAGAAAACAAAGCCCAAGACCATCTAAATTGAACTGAATCTGAGAAAACAACATCCTTGTTGGTCTAATTATGGTCAGCATTTTGGCACCTACAATTTTAGGCCACTGTGACCACAATAGCTAAAAGCAAAAACAATAACTCGTAAGCTTCCTACGTGGAGGATACCGATACCTTTCAACAAAGAGGAGGTGATCAAATACTTTCACCTCAAAATGAAAGTACCGAAGTTCAACAGCTTATGTTACTTGCCTTGCAAATGTTGGAAGAAAACAGAAAATGCCTTAAATCTACTACATCTTTGCATAAGGATGTAACATTACTTAAAAATGCATCTAAAATACGTCTAAATGAGGAGGCAACTATTCACTCCTCCTTATAGCCAACTAAAAATGATGACCAATGCAATACGTAACCTACACGTTTACATAATCACATTTAGCACAGTCACTAACCGCACAAAGACTTGCACAAGTGGTTGAATTGCAACTACAAAAAAACACATGTAGAGGGTGAGCATATAGTGACTAGCAAACCAGTTGATAGTTTATCCCTGAGGACATCACTAAAAGATTACGAAGACGTAAATATGGACAAGCTTAATGAACAAATTCGTCGTGCCTCCAACGTACGCAAACAAAAGAAAGTTGAGTTGTCCACATGGCTATTGCACTCTACGTTAACAAAGAGCCTATTGATCTCTTCAATCCTTAAAGAAATGCTTTCCATAGGGGGTAAGGTTATCACATCTCAACACTTACGATGGAATTACCGATCCAGATGACAGCCTATTCATTTCTTCAATCCTTAAAGAAATGCTTTCCATAGGGGGTAAAGTTACCACATCTCAACACTTACGATGGAACTACTGATCCAGATGACCACTTTGTCTATTTTTAGATAATGATGAGCCTCCATAACTTCTTAAATACTATTATGTGTAAAGCCTTCCCTAGTACACTAACAAAAGCTACCCTGCTTTGGTTTAACACACTCCTCAAGGCATCTGTCACATCATTCAATGACTTAGGAAGCATGTTCCAACAACACTTCCTTAGTTCTTAAGTCTTACACCGAGATTCCTCTATCCTCTATAACGTCAGGCAACGCCCTAATGAAAACTTATGAGCATATCTCAAGCGAATTAACCAAACAAAGTTGCAAGTTTCCAAATTGGAAATAAGGATGGCTCTACAAGCACTCCTAATAAGCATAGATCCAAACAGAAGACTATTCAATGTAGTATCATAGGATAAGCTTAAATCCTTGGATGAGTTTATGAAAGTTGTTGAGAAGTATGTAACTCAAGAAAATGTTATCAAAGCTCGTTTCAAGGTGGAAAATGACATGTACATCCTAGCAAAGGCTGGGATGCACGTGTCATTTGGGACTTTGTGATCCCAAATCATAACCCCTTGCATAAGAAAAGCATGAAAAGTAAAGGTACAAATTCCAAGATTATACCTCATATACACCCTTAACCCAACCACTCGGTGAAATCATGTATAAGGTTAAAGAGCAACTCCCAAGACCGCTAAGCATTCGTGAGAAACCAAAAGCGACAAACTTAGGAAAATATTGCAACTATCATAGAGCACATAGACACAATATTGATAAGTGTCGCCACCTCAAGAACGTAGTTGAAGGCCTTATTCACAAAGGTCACATTGACCACTTTGTTGCAAACGAGAGAAACCAAATCTAATGACCTACCTAGTGACACTAGGTTGATAACCAATAACAACCCTACAAATATGCCAAACCCCTTACAAATAAGCAAAATTGAAGAACACAATGCGGTTAAGTTAACACCATATTCCGTAAACCTAGTGATGCGAACCGTAACCAAGAGCAAACAAGGCCGACCATTGGATAGGTCCAAGCTTGTAGAAAGCTTGAAAAGGGTTAATGAGGAAATGTATAAAAAGGGGTAAAATAATGAATAAAACGGTAAGCAAAAACCCATAAACAACTCCAAAGGAACTGATACACTAAAGGAACTTTCGAGGACTAATGGCACGATTCGATATGACGTACAAATTGGTCCAATAAGGTTACTCGTCACCTAATTTTGCTTGCGGAAAAAGATAAGAGTGATGCCTAAAGTAAAGAAGTAGTATTTATGCAAGGAAGAAGGTACTAAAGTGTATTGAAGGTAATCTAATAATCTTACAACTACAAGTATAAGAGTATTTATACTCACAAACTAGAGCAAATTGCCTAAAGGGGAAGACAAAAAGGACATTTCCTAAAAGAGTAATGTACATGTTACAAAAGGAAAAAATGAATATATAAGGAAAATAATTATTAGTCATTAGGAATTGCGGACAAAAAGTATGGACAGATGGGTTTGTCCGAGTAGGGATAGCCTAGTCAATCCGGTCTTTCTCTCTCGGCTTTTCGATAAGGAAGAAGCCGAGTAATTGGTCAACTCGGCAATAGAGAGTAATTGTCAACTTGATATACCATATAATAATGGGTGGTCAAACGATACAACATTAGAGGTGACTTGACAAGGAGGTACTTAGCCTTAGTAAGGTTTGGTTGGAATATAAGGATTTGTCGTACAAGTTCCTCTAGTCCTTGAGCTTGACTGCGGCTTAAGGGCTCTGTAACTTGATTCCCATCACCCTGCCTCCTCTCATATGACACTAACCTCAAACCTAATCATGAAGTGCATGTCATAAAAAAGAAGAAGCTAAAGATCAAAACAACAGTAACCTTTACCAATGAAGGCGACTAGGGAATCAACCTACCCTATAGCGACGCACTCATCATAAATATTGAAATTGGGTACTTCGAAGTTCCAAAGTCCTTCGTTGATAGTGGGGGTTTAGCAAATGTACTTTTTTGTAATGCTTTTGAGCAAATGAAAGAACAGCTTGACAAGTCTCTTCAACTGTATAAACATGGCCTCACTAGGGTTGGAGGTGACAACCGATGTTGCCAAAGGGAATCATAACCTTGCCCATTCAATTAGGCAATCGTGAACACATTGCCACCTAGTCAATGGACTTTGTCATCATTAACATATGGTCATCATATAATGTCGTCTTCGGTAGACCAAGCATAACAAAAATCAACATGCTTATCAACCAAAGATGCCTCAAAGCAAAGCTTATGACCCCCATTAGAGTTGGCGAAGCTAGAGGTGATCAGGCCTTATCTAGGTCGCTCTACCTCAAAGCACAATCCAAAAACAACATCATGAACATCGAGTTAACCAACCCTCTTGCTTCAATACTATGAGATGAACCTACATAAAAGATCCTCAAAATCTAGATATTCGACGCCCCTAGAATGACAACCAAAATAGTGATCGAGCTGCCAGACAACAAGTTCCAAGTAATAGAATTCCTTAAGCAAAACTCAAACATCTTTGCATCCATGCTAGAAGACATGCCAGGGATCATCCGTATACCTAAGACTACTCATCCTTGCTACTCGACTTGTTAAGCAAAAGAAATGACATGTTGCACTTGAACGTCAAGCTATGATTGAGAAAGAAGTAAAGAAGCTATTCCGTACAGGCTTTATTCAATGTAAGAAGTACCCCAGTTGGCTTACCAACACAGTGTTCATCAAGAAAGCAAATGAAAAATGGCGCATGTGCATTGATTACATCGACCTCAACAAGGCATACCCAAAGAATTGTTTCCCCCTTCTGCGTATAGACCAACTTATTGATTCGACATCTGGTTATGCACTTCTCAATTTCATAGATGCATACTTCGAATACAACCAAATCCAGATGGCTCTCGAAGACAAAGTTTATACATCCTTTGTTACAGACTTTACAGACTTTGTGACTTATTGTTATAAAGTAATACCCTTTAACCTAAAGAACGTCGAAGCTACATATCATAGGTTGGTGACCTACATCTTCAAGCTACAAATAGGTAGGAACATTGAAGTCTACATTGACAATATGATCATTAAGAGCAAAATCAGAAAGGACCACATCGATGACCTCCAAGAGATCTTCAAAACCTTTTGTCGATTCCAAATGAAACTTAACCTCTAGAAACGTCTTTGGAGTTCTTCGAGTAAGTTTCTTGGTTTCATGGTCACAAAGCAAAGGATAGAGGCCAACCTTGATAAGATTAAAGTAGTCCATAACATGAAAGCTCCGACCAAGATCAAAGAGGTCCAACGACTCACGGGAAGAATAGCCACCCTCAATCGTTTTGTATCTCGAAGTGCAGATAAGTGTGCTAAATTTTTCAATTTACTTAAACACCCCACCAAGTTTAGATGGACTCCAGCATGCTAGCAAGCCTTCTAAGAGTTGAAGAACTTCCTAGCGACCTTACCTATACTTTTTAAACCAGTACTAGTTGTACTTATACCTCGCAGTTAGCGATAAAGTATTATGCTCTGTACACTTTCCAAGCCGAAGGTCATAACACTAACTAATCTACTACGTCAACCATATCCTCTAAGGGCTTGAGCTTAGATATACCAAAATAGAAAAGTTCACCATCATGATGGTAATCACTGCTAAAAAGCTCGAGCCCTACTTCCAGTCACATCCGATTATCATACTAACAAATGTATTGCTCAGAACTGCTCTACAAAGGCTCGATACTTTAGGTCAAATGATGAAGTACTCCCTCAAACTTAGTCCTATGGAGTCCAATTCTGCCCAAGATAGGAAATTAAAGCACAAGTTCTCGCAGACTTTATAATGGAAACCATTGGGGTGGGAAAGCCTTAACTTGAGCTCACCATACCGGTTTGGATACTCTAGGTCAATGGCTCATCCACTAAAGGGGAGAGTGGGGCCAATATCACGTTATAAGGCCTACAGAAAACAAAGATCCTCTATGCCTTGAAGTTTGGTGTCCTAGTAAGCAACAACAAAGCCAAATATGAGGTACTTATTACCTGCCTGAAAATTGCTAAAGATATTGGAGTGGAGAAACTCAACATACACTCAGACTCTATGTTGGTTGTTGGTTGTATAGTAGGTCAAGGGAGAATACGAGACCAAAGGTGAAACAACGGCTAAGTACTTACATTTAGTGCAAAGCCTTCTCATGGAATTTGCTTCTTGAGAAGTCAACAAATCCCCTAAACCAAAAACATAAAGGCAAATAGACTATTTAAGATAACTCTGTCCACCATCCCTATATTACAAGACTATGATAAGCCACTCTTCATACAATACCTCCTTGAAAGAAGTACAAAGGTACAATAGCAATAGGTCACCGAAATGACACAAAATAGCTCCTAAGCACTCTTAGATAAACTCCCTTGTACAGTACCTCAAGACTGGGGCATTACCCAAAGAATGAACTGAGGCGAAGAAGCTGGCTTATGCCATAACCAACTATACACAAATCAATAATGTACTTTATAGATGAGGACATAACACTCCACTCCTTAAATGCCTCTAAATGGAAGAAGGCGTTGGGGTCCTTGAAGAGCTTTATATAGGAATTTGTAGCAATCATATCTAATCGCAAGCACTATACCTTCAAGCACTTAGGCTAGGTTATTACTGGCCCACGATGAAGAAGGACAACAAGACCATGGTCCAAAGATGTCACTCTAGCTAAAAGTATTCGCTAATCACTAATGGCCCCAATTCGGAGTTACACACCTTGATCGACCTATGGCCATTTGTGCAATGGGGATTAGATATCTTTGACCCCTTCCCAAAAGCCTCAGTGGGCCAACAATTCATCCTGGTGGCAGTAGATTACTTCACCAAGTGGGCAGAGGCATTAATTATCCTGACCATCACAACCCAAGCTGCTAAAGGATTTGTGTTCACCCACATATTGTCTCACTTTAAAGTACTGTATAAATTGATCATTGATAATTGGAGGCAATTCAATAACAATTGTTTTAGGGACTTCTACAATAAGCATAACATCAGGTTACACTACACCTCGATAACCCATCCTTAAACCAACGACCAGGTTGAGGCTATCAACAAGATAGTTCTCAACAGTTTGAAGAAGAGGGTGGAAAGAGTAGGAGGTACAAACTTTACAATATACTTTGAGGTTACTACACAATGCACAGGACCTCGACCAGTTTGACTCCATTACATCTCGCATTTGAGGTTGAAGTTGTCCTCCCTATTGAGTTGGAATTACCCACCAACAAGATGCAACACTTCAACATAAACACTAACCACATGGCCTTATAGGTGAGTTTCGATACTATGGATGAAGTTTACGAAATTGTACAGGCACGTACAACGGCCTATCAGCAGCAAGTCACCCATACTACAATCGCAGCGTTCGATACAAGGTTTTCCACCCTAGAGACTTAATGTGCAGAAAGTTTGAGGCTACCAGCTTAAAAGAAGGGTGAAGTAAGCTTGCTCCCAATTGAGAAGACCTTATGCGAGTGGTTGATGATATGGGAAAGGGTGCTTACAATTACAAGGATAAGTGTGAGGCAATAGCGTATGAGCGAACGAGCAAATGCTATTAATAAGAGAGTATGGACCACCTACTCGGGGGTATAGAATTTGGCTAATCTCATAAGG
This sequence comes from Lumnitzera racemosa, assembly GCA_024138005.1. Classification (NCBI taxonomy): domain Eukaryota; kingdom Viridiplantae; phylum Streptophyta; class Magnoliopsida; order Myrtales; family Combretaceae; genus Lumnitzera; species Lumnitzera racemosa. The sequence continues at coordinate 52,726,087 of JAMXBC010000006.1, read as the reverse complement.
AAATACGATACATAAGTCTGCTCGGTAAATATACTCTTCGATAGAAAAGACTTTGACAAAAAATAGATAAAGTTTGAGATTATAGACACGATATGAACACCATAAGCAACAATCAAGGAAAGAAAGCGTAAGATCAAAGACCATTAATGAAACTTCATTCATTTAAGATTTCAGTGATTACAAAAAGGGAGGTTGACTCCCTGACCCCCTACTGAAAGAAAAATATACAAAATAAATCCAAAAACGGGCATACATAGCCCGTGATAACTATAAGGAAGTAACAAAAATTCGAGAGATGCTCCTAAGCATTCTTAACTTACTGTTGATATTGCTGTTCTTATTACTACTCGTACTGTCGCTTTGACTCCTACTTTACCTCATCGCCACCCCCTCCTTCCTTAAGGCTTGCATTTGAGCCACTATTGGAAGTTCTTGACAAGTCAACAAACGACTCACCACCTGACTTACCTTAAACAGTGACTTCGAGTTCTTTAAACCAATGCAAGAAAGATAAGTTCACATCAGGCATGTTTTGCCTAACTTATTTCCTCACCTCCTTTATCGTTGTGTACTTAACCCTAGTGACAGCCTTCTCGATCAGGGGGTCCTCAAAGGTCTCTATGAAGATATTACGTTTGATCTTAGCTGACAACTTCTCGCCTCTTAAGAGCTTGACCTCCCACCTATCAAATCTGGCTTGCACCTTATCGAGTTCTTCCCTTTTGGCCTTCAGCTTAACAGCCAATTTACCTTCTATGACTTTACTAGATTCTCTATTCTTCTTCAGTTCATCCTTCAATTGATCCACCTAACCAAGAAGCTCCTTATGCTAGTGTTCTAAGTTGCTAAATACGACAACTAAGTCATTACGTACTTTCTTTTCCTTCCTCCAACACCTTCTTGGAGCCTCTCTACCATGGCCTTCACCCTATTTCCTTCCAACGAAAAAATTGAGCGATTGTATGAAGTCCAACAAGTCGTACAGCTGCAAGCATAATACGTGATCAATATTCGAGTTAAGACTAAGCAATCTACTAGAAACATACGAGCATTTTACCTCATTGTACCTCCTTATCATTTTCACTATGGCCTCCAATTCGTTTCGGCGCATAACAAGTTGCTTAAACTGCGCTTATAGCTACTTGGACCTCTAAGCAGGCTTATCCACAAGCTATGCAAGAGTTGCTTATCTACCTCGACAAACCAAAAGTTTGAAATACTTATCATCAAGAGTCTCAATAGCAACCATAGCAGTAGCTTCAAGGGTTTGCTTTGAACTTAGTTATTTCGCCTCTACTTGAGCATTTGTTGCCTTAGGGCCCCACTCGATGATTGCAGCCACAGCTAGAACCACTAGAGCCATGCTCCCACCAGATGCCCCAAGGCCCACCATCGAAGCCTCCAATAGCACTCCTATAGGTACGTCTTCTCCTCCTTGATGAACAATTTTGGGAAGGGTTTGCTGCCTTCCACTCTTCTTCTTAGACTTTTTTTTAGGGGAGATGTGAACTCTCCTTCTCCCTTTCTAGCTTAAGCTTCCTTCTCCTTTTAAGTCTCGAAGCACTTTCAAGCCACCTATTCTGCGTAACTAGTGGCTTTGCTCTTAGTTTTTCCATCGTTAAGTCAAAAGCTACAAAAGAACAACTAAACTCCTTAGAAAAATAAACTAAAAAGAAGATAAAGCAGTTATTACACTGGGGACGAGTAACCCGATGTCCTTCACTCCAATAATTAGGTGACGCAATGCAATAGACAACCGACTACCCTTTTTGGTTGAGTGCTACAAATACTTGTCTCCATCGCAAACAATGGCACTTCTCTCTTATATCTCTCATATATCAATAATGGCTTTAGCTTTCTCCAACCTACCAAATGTAAGAGCTCGATGCTAGCAATCATGTCTTCATCTCCTAAGGCCTTTAACTTCTTACCCTGAATGGGCTGCCTCCATTAGGTCAGAAAATCAAAAGGCTTAGGAACATGAACATAGTAAAAGAATTCCTTCCACCTTATTTGGAGGCTTACCAATAATATTCAACCTCATGCCTCAGGTAGCAACGTAAACCTACCCATCAACCTCCCTCCTCATAAGGAAGAAGCACCTAAAAAGTTGCATAGCTAGTTACTGTAACTTCCAAATGCATGGTGCCTCAAACTAAGTAGCTGAATCTATGCATTTGTATTTAGACTACCTGATGCAACTTTGTAATACTAGAAAAATTCGAGCAAGAATTTTGAAAAAGGAAGCCAAAGGTCGAGCTTAAACGGCTTCGCCTAAATGCCAAATGATCCAGCATTCCTTATGCCGTATGCTCGCTGCTTATCTTAAGGCTCCTCTACTTGCCACCTAGGCATTGCTCCTACCACCCAATGGACTAACCCCAACTTTTCCTCACTCAGTACATACGAAACACAAGCATACGCATGCTCATTAGCGCACGTCATTCACAACAATTGCCCAATTTTTCCCTCTTCGCCATCCAGTGGATACATGCTGCAGGGGCATTGCCATACACATTCCCTTCTCTCCTCTTAAGAGAGTATTACCCCATCTTCTTCTCTTCCCACCACCGCCATTGTTTTGGGGGGAATAGGGCTACTACCCCCTGTTTAGGACAAGCTCTCATAACCCTCATTTACCTTCCTCAAAATAAAAGGATGGGAGGACTCACCTTAACTATCAATTGTACTTTAATCGGCCGTCATAAGTGATCGATAGAAATTGGAAGCGCATGAGAAAAAATGGTTAGCTCACAAGTACAAATTTCTATAGAGTTTTCCCTAAGTGAGCAAAGCAAAATGAAAAATGAACACCTAAGCCTTCTTTGTATGGATAAACAATGGGAGAAGACGAATAGTTTCTCTACTCTCTGAACACGAACACATAATAGGACGTATGCTAAATCTCAACTGTTTATTTGCCCCACTCCTTCAACGAAGGGCCCTATCGATCCTCGCATATGGATCCATGATGTGGCCTGAGAACAAATTGCCCTACACGTATAGCCATCCTTCACATTCCATCAATGTGCCTAGCATTTCCTAATGAAAGCCATCATGACACATCAAGTAGCCCGTCGGTCGCTTTAATGATGCAGTGACCCAATGTACAGGTAAATGAACCCAACCAAAAGCATTGTTCCATGGCATCCCAAGCAATAGAGTTAGCCTCCCCTTGGGGGCATCGCATGGATTACTCTTTTCACTCCTCAAGCATTGATGAGAGTAAGGAGATAAGTGTTGAGACTTAATTCTCACCCAAACCAAAACCCAATGGGTGAAACCCATCATAAAGGACACCGAATGACACCCAAAAAAATAGGGAGCTTGCATGTCTTATTGTGACCCTCTCATAAAGCCATAAACCCACGTCAATAAAGATGCGAACTAATGGCAAGCCTATCCCTTACGACCTGCCTAGCAAGCCAAATAATGGCTACTCGAGCAAGTCAGTCCCCTGATTATCATCGTTTGACCAGCATAAGCTCAGGCTTAACTCATTCTTGTCAAGCATTAACTAGTTCCCTTCTCAACACTTCAACTCAACTTTTGTCTAGCGCCTACAATCTACTACAACTTATTAATGAGCATCTGACATCCATAATACAACTTGTGCACCTAATGTCTTTACTCCTGCCAGATCACTAAGCTATAGATCTGATGGCTTAGTCAGCTATGACATGCTGCCTGCAATAAAGCTTAGCGTTTACTGTGGAGCGCATTTCTTGTCGGCAACCAATACAAGCAAATCATCACTGCTTATCCAAGTAACCCACATAAAAGGCACCATACGCTAGCAAGTAAAAAAAAAAACTGTCCCTACCCCTCCCCCTCCCCCCTTTCCTCCCCTCCCCCTCTTTCCCCCTAAGATCTCTTTTCCTTCTCTCGAAGGGAGTACAAGTTCAACACTTATCACCCATACACAAGGCGAGCAAGGTATCATGCCCCGAATAGAAAGAGTCTTAACAGTTCCGTCGTATAAATTAATCTAAGATAGAAGTTGACCTCACAGCTACTATCGTAGATGCAGTTCACACAAGGCACACAACTCAATTAGTTTGAAATGTCTATTCTGACACCTGTTAATAACCAAACCTGTGGTAGAGCTTTTACAAAATACCTGTTCTATACAACTTATTGTTTAATACCACAATAATATTTATACAAACATTCTACGTCCAAAGATAAAGTTTACAATCAGAGTTTATTAAAAACCATAAGTTTTATAGTCTATATACAATAAGTTAGAAAACTAGTAGACTCCTAGAGAATTCCCAATTACTTTCCTCAAAAACTCAACGACAAATTCAAAAGCCTAAGTTCAATTGATTCCACAATCCTCACTTTCCCAAACAACCGCACACTAACCTGGGAACGGTGGTATCTAAATATCTTGACTTTACTCAACACATGTAAAAGAGTCTATAGGAATGTAAGCACAACTAGCTCAGTAAGTAGGATAGAGTCAAAAGAGTACTGTACAAACACAAATAAGGTTAATAATTATAATGAAATGCAATGCAATCAAACAAATGACACATCGCACAATGTTATTCGGTCTACTGTGAGGTTAGAGAAATTACATCCGCTCCACTGTAAGGTTAAAGAAATTACATCCGTTCCAACCTGGATTGAGGAGTTTCATCACGACTCAAGTCAAACCAAACTCGGGCTTGTGCAATAGAAAACACCCTCCTCCCATGATCACCTTCGAATCACGGCCCCCATCCTTATCGCGACCTCCTCTCCTGTCACTTAGTTCGGCTAAGGGTGGGGAAATGACCATTTCAGCTATCCTCATTAAAGGAAGTCAGTATTTGTCCTGATACTCTTAATCGTTTCTCCTAATGGGTGTTATGCATATCAAGTTTCATTTTAGTCGACTAAACGTTAGTTTTAATTAAGGGTGGTCGATAAATTCATACAATACAGAATCAATGCAATCATGCAGAATGGCATACTAAGGAGTTGAACTCTTGTCACAATTGAGTATCATCCATACACACACCATGCGCATAATCAACTGACTACAAACATAACCAGAAGTACTCTTGGGTATCTGAATACTTTAAATGGTATCCAAACAAGTGGTGAAGCCACAATCCTAACTTACTTATTTAGATGTTCACTATTGCTGACTCGAATCATCAAGCATCTTTGTATTGGAAGATCCTATTTACACAAAAGATCCAAATTCAGTTTTCATAATAATTACAAAAATATTAGGGTTTAATCTAAAATAGTTATATTATTATTATTATTATTATTATTATTATTATTATTATTATTATTATTATTATTTCCATAATATATAGTCATATTATCACTATATATCGAATTTAGTTATTAATTATTGATACTGTATGTCATACATACTATTATATATTATATATTGTTTCGAAACGCACTTTTAGTTTATTAATTTACGTTTTAATTCCGGTAAGGTTACCGAAATACGTATATTCTTGAATATGATAAAGTTATTGGTTAAATTACTTAAGGTTGCTCGATTTTAATAAAATTAGTATCGTTGGGTTCATATAGACCTAACGTTACGTTTTATGAGTCATATTTTTAGAAATGATTTTTAACAGATAGTTCAGGTTTTTAATATAGTTATAGGTAATTATATAAACATGATCGTATTATACGTAATTTACGTCATTAAATTGTATTTTATCTAATTTATCCATATATTGTTATAATATAAGTATTATCCAACTCTAATATACCTAAAGTGTATCTCGATCAGAAAATATTAATAAATATAATAAAAATATTCATTTAATCCAATCTGATCAATAATCCTTTATATAGTTTTTATTTAACTATTTAATTCATTTTAGCTTATTAATATTAAAAATACACCCGACTTGTAAATTAAGTTATTTTACTTAGTAAATTCGTAATAAATAGTTTGGGTTACCAAATAATTCCAAGAAAATTTTCATAGACTCCTAAAAATATAGGGAATTCAGTTATCACTTGGTTTCAAGTTTCCAACCTATCGCCTATATATTCGTATTGACGATTTTATTCCTAAATTATCATAATTTACCCAATTATGATTCTTTTTACACTAAATTAATTTCAATCTGACTCAATACTGTTATTATTTATTATAGATCAGTACATGTCTATTTCATCAATTAATTTCATAATATCCTATTTAATTTATAATTTCAGCCTATTTTTAGAGCTATTTTCAAGACAAAAAATGCAATAAATATTAAAAATATTCAAATCAAAATTTAAGCTACATATTAATTATCTATATATTATAAACATCCTATACAAAAAATTTTAGCTAGAAACAACATCATTTAGTGCATTTATTTTACAAATCTAAATTCAGATGAATAGTAAATTTCCTAAGAAAGTATATTAAATATTACGAATTTTTCAAAAATAAAAATATCACGTGAAAGCATGTTCAAAATAACCTAAGTATAATTTTTTTCATAATTTTCTAGGTGGATTTACTAATTTTTAAAAATTATTGAAAAATAGGGCAGAATATTGACCTAACTATTCTTAGTGGCTCCGACGGCCGTAGGGTGGTGGAGGTGTATCGGAACACCTAGACACTGGGGGTACTCCTTGGTGGTGGAGTGGCTCAACAGCAGATCAAAGGACACTCTAAGAATTAGCTCAGTTCGGTAGTTGCTCTCATTTTTCCTATTTACTATGATTTTTTTTTTAATTTTTCTTTTTGTTGTTTCTAGTTTGTAAAGTTGGGAATTGATGTAATGAAGTCTATTTATGCATGCTAGAGTCGATTGCTGCTTTTCTTTATTTTTCTTTTTAATTTTTTCTTTGTTTTCCTCTCGTAAATACAACTAGGAGGTGTCATTTACTTGTGGATTTTGCCTTTTGATTCAACAATTGTCTAGCTTCGGTGATTCCCAACAGTTTCCAGACTTAAATCAACAATTGGAAGGCTTTTTGGATAAGATTTGCAATTATTTAGGCATTTTGAGTATATTTTATTAATACTTAGTTATTTACTTAATATACAAATATATATCCCTTGTATATATCACGCGTAATATATAACTATACTCATATAATTAAGTTTCTAATATATCTTTTATTTTTTTGGATATGTTCTAAAGTTAATTTTATGAATTCAACACAATATAAATATATAATTACATAATTTAGAGTTAGTTTATAGGTATAATTATTATTTATACTTGGTATACTCATAAAATTATATGTATTTTTATATAGTAAATTATACTATATTATCTTATTTTATAGCTCAATTAATTTATCTCTAAGTTATTGTCGCAATCTAAGCTTGATTTTAGGAGTTCCGAGCATTTTAGTGCTATATTAAATATTCCTACTTTTAAGGGAAAAATTGGGATTTTAGGTCATTATTTCTAAAATCTAACTTCACTGTATCATCTCGACTAATTTTTTTATCCTAATCGTAAAGTTTGGACTCAATTGGATAAGTTTCCCTAAAAGCCCTAAATTTAGGCTCAGTTGTCCTAAACTCAATTTTAGGAGCTTATATAAGGTCCACTTGGTCCTTTGTGCTCATCTATAGAGAACTTTTTTGCAAGTATCAAGAAGTAGGAGAGAAGATGAAGCCTAAGCCCATCTAAATTGAATTGAATCTAAGTCAATAACATCCTTGTTGGTCTAATCATAGGCTTGCTAATATGCCTAAAGTACCTATTGCAATATGATGAGAGGCTATTCCTCCCGGCCCAAAAGGATCAAAACCTTCTATACCCCACGCTGGATTTGTAGGTTGTACCTTTCTGGTTAGTTCATAAGGACAATCAACATCTATAATATATACAATATATGTAATATGTTAATATATATAATATATATGCTAATATGTTAATGTGTATAATATACTATATATGTTGCTGTTTATATTATGTATAATATTAATATAATATATATAACACAAATATATATATTTTGATATAATATATGTAGAATAAAATATAAATGTAATTTGTAAAAATAATTGATTCAAGCCCGTCGATTTTGGTGAGTTAAGGGACTTAAACTGCCTAAATCTACATGAATTAGTAGGTCTTCAGCCAGTTCAAGGCTACCATAGGTAGGTTAATTTTGTGTCGGTTCACGGTCTAGAACTGACTCTTCCCTAGATTTAGAACCCGTTCTACAATAAGCATCTGATTTAAATGTCAAACATTGTCACACTCATTGTAGGAATGGCAATTAGACCAAAAGTCATTGGAGGTAGTTAAGTTTGCTGGTGATGAAAGGTCATTGGAAATGATTGGTTTCGTCCATGATAGTTTAGTAGATGATGAGTTTGGTGATAGTAGAATCAAGTAATGCCTTCAAGGGTAAGGGTACTTATTTGAAGGTTGATAAATAGACTATTAAATAACAGTTCATGAAGGTATTGCTATTCAATATTTTGCAGTAACAATATATAAAGAATAGTTATTTGGTGTCTAAAATACAACTAAATACCATTATAGCAATGTCATCTATCATATTTGAGCCAGTAAATTAAGGCTACAAATGAACTGAGTTGTTCAAGCTTAACTCGTTTTAAGCTCAATTAATAAACGAATTGAGCTCAAACTCCAATTTAGATTTATGAGTGGACTTACGAGTTTTATATATATATTAAAAATATTGTATATTATTAAAATAATTTCAATATGTTATAGGATAACATATAATATATAATCTACTTCTTGTTCACTATTTGTTCATCCATTTATTCATATATTTTTTCATTTTGTATACTTAGACTCATAGATAGGCTCGAAATCAGCTTACTTTAAGCTCGAATTAAGCTTGATTTTAAGACAAATCTCATTTATCTAAATGAGCCAAGTTTGAGCTTTGAAAAACTCAGTTCGACTCAGCTTATTTATAGCTGTACAATAAATAATTATTTGACTTTACTTATGATTTATGTGTTTTATGTTAGGTTTCATAGACCGAGTAAACACAAAAAAATAAAATTTTTTACCACAAAACCTATATCCTAGGATTCATGTATGACATGTAAAATAAAATCAATAACAAAAGTTTGTAAAAATATTACCTTTTCTTATAGCAAAATTGTCTCCTCTTAGAGACGGAATTCAATTTCTCGATCCAAAATCACTAATCTCTTGTAATATGTCTTCACAATAAGGATTTTAATTGCTTTAATGGTATCCACACACACGGTAATAGGATATATTTCTAATCCTTATATTACTAGGTAACTTGGATTAGAAACTTTTTGGAAGCAAAAATAATAGCATGCAATGATTTCCTTCTTCCAAAACAATATATATCAATCTCTAAAAATAGAGAATAGCTGGTTTTGGAAAAAAAAAGAAAAAGAAAAAGAAAAACTATGATCGTGTTTTTCTGACAATAAAACCATGACTAGAATTTGGACAAAATAATTATGTCTAGAATATTTTTCATTTATACTATTAAATGGGCATTATTCATTGCATTAACCCTTAACATTTTATATAAGTTCAATTAAATGGATTTTATTCCTTGAAGTTACTTTTCATTAGCAATAACACAAAAGCAATTATTCCACTTTTAATTACAACATCATAACATTCTTGATGAAAAAAAGAAAAGAATTTATTTCTCTTTTACCAAAAGAAAACAATGGTCTTTTCATTGTCATATTTAATGCATTTGGCCACTATTTAAAAAATACTTTCACTTTATCATTTCCAACAAACTAATTCTAGTCTTGAAATAATCATTGACAAGATTTTAGTATCCACTAAAATCCTTAGTCAATTGTCACGTTCCTATTATCCATGCTATTGTGTATGACCCTTTAAGTTTCTATATATGAAGGTAAGGTGTATCTAGATGCTACTTAACGTAATAGAAATGTTATGAGTTATAAAACACTTTGAACCAATTACTGTGTAATCAAATCTTTTCATCAAATGATATCCTAATTAAACAATAGCATGTCATATGATCGATATTCAATCATTTTACTTAGTTTTCGAGATAAATTAAATTCAATAAAACTTATTGTGTCCACTTACATATAAGTCACTATTATCTCAACCAAGTAACACTAGATATTAACTCCCTAATCCAAGAGAGTAATAATATCTATCTTAACTCATCACTATTTTTTTTATATTTCATGTCATATTAAATAATCGTATTATTTACAACATATATAAAGATTGTGTTTAATGGTATCAAGACCCAGCATTTCATATATTATATATATAAAGGTCTCAAGTTTATGGATTATTTATACCCATTCATATTGAGAAGGAACCAATGACATTAAGCATGCATTATTTTCTATTAGCAGGTCTTGTTCAATGTATCCACTTAACTTTAAGCACCTATTTGTATAACTTATATATCTTTTCCTTGATCTAGTAAAAATAATATTAGTTATACAATGCATTGGTCTAAATATCTATGTCCCTTCTAGATATTTATCTAACCAATAATAACTTTTAGATAATAAGATGTCATAGAATCCCACTGATTATGCACATTTCTTATAATTCTATACATACTTTAATTATTTATGGAACTTTATTAGAAAATATATACGACCAAAAAAGTATACACAGACAATAAATACTTACTTTTTATTAATAATATTCATAAATACAAAAAAAATGTCTTAACACATTGTTCACAAAATAATTTGTTTTACTATTTGTATTAATCATTTTATTTGTTACACATTCATTCTCATGTTAAGCAACTACCTTCTCTTGCTTGTATTAAATATTTGCATTTTCAAAGTTTAAATCCTAATACCATGTAGCAATATCTATACCATTAGGACTCAACTAAAAGAAAAACTATTTTCTCTTGCCAATGCCAAATAATTCCCTTTTCGAAGTTTTTTCGAAGTTTTAAATCCTTAAAAGTACCACTTAGCATCACTATCATGTTATAACGACAAAAACAATAATAGAACTCGATCAAAAGAAAAAATACACATTTCTTCTTCCGTTGACTTGCATAAAGATATAAACAACAATTATCTTTTTGCCACAAAAGGATTAAAATCTTATTTCCCCATTATCATTTCATTCAAAAAGATAATTCCTTCTTAAGAAATAGATTATGGACTCTAAAATTTATTGAGCAAACAAAGAGAAATGCTTGCAAACTTTATGCTCCAATTAAGTTGCGTGTGTGTGTGTGTGTTTTTTTTTTTTTGGGGGGGGGGGTGGGGGGTTGGACGTGGGTAGGGGCGGTTTAAATTGCCCATTCATTGTCTTATATAAATTATCCATTCTTTTCCATTTAGATTAGAGTAACTAGTTATAGCAAATACAATTTCAAGAGTAAATCATAAGATATATTTCTCATGTAATGGCTTCAATGGAGAATGTTTTGACACCAAAAGCAAACACTGTAATATTGTAATAATTATCTCAAACAATAGTTGTTCAAAAATTATGTGGGTATTAATTTTTTTTCTCTTTTCTTAGTCAAAGGATTAATAGTACTCATTTCTCCATGATTTTTTTTTCTTTATTTGTCTATGAAAGTTGCAAATATGACACAAAATAGAAGAAAAGGATGGTAATGCATAGTAGTGATGAATGAAAACGGTCATATAATTGATCTCCATACAATTATGCCTATAAGAAATGGGAAGGGGGAAAAAGAAAAGCAAACTTTAGTAAGGTCGTGAATTTATTAGTAAGAAAATGTGGAAATATCAAAGTGCTAATAAATTTAAACAATTGAAAGAGATTGGGGATAAATTATCTAAATATAAACATTTTAAAGAAGATATTTAAATGATTATAAATTCATATAAGTGATTCATCTAGCAATTTTTAGGATAAGCTATATGTTTATCGTTTTATTTATGTAGTATAATTAATTTTATAAGATAGTTTCTACTAGGGTGATTTTGGTTGAAGGTCTAGAGGTTGGAAGTAACCTACAAAAAAAGCGTAAACATAAGCTCAAAGGGCTACCGGAGTCAAAGGCAGTACACTCCAATGCTTAACTCAATAAAGAGGTTAGAAAGAAAAAAAGGAATGGCTTTGAGAATGAGACATTTTGGATAACTTTACTTGTAGCTTTACCTTATATAAGTGAGGTTTGTGATCTTTTCCCAGACAATACACCATATCTTTGCATATCAACAACATACGTTTCGCATACTGTAGGTATATGATGAACTAGGTGAGTGCTAGTTATGTACTTTCCTATTTTGGCTAAGTGGTTCCCATCTTAATTTTTTGGGAAAAATGCATAACACCCCCCTAAACTTTGACTTAAATTTGGATTTTCCTTCTAAACTTTCAAAGTGTGGTTTTTAGCCCTATAAACTTTCATAAATTAACAAATAACTCTCATAACCCCCTTAAACTTTGATTTTAGTGTGTAAAGACTCCTTAAACTTTGATTTTGGTGTGTAAATACTCTTTAAACTTTGATTTTGATGTATAAAAGCCCCATAAATTTTGATTTCAATGTATAAATACCTATTAAACATCACATAGTTTAGGAGGTGTTTACATACTAAAATCAAAGTTTAAAGGGTTATTCTCAATCTAGGGAGTTGTTTGCCAATTTATGGAAGTTTAGGGACCAAAAACCATATTTTGAAAGTTTAGGGAAGCAATCCGCACCTGAGTCAAAATTTAGGAGGGTTTTATGCAATTTTCCCTAATTTTTTTTATTTTACTTTATGAGCTAAGGCTGCAAATTGTAGGCTTAATAGCCTAAGGTCCAAGATGTTGGAGTAAGGAACTTAGCCAAGTCTTCTTGGTGCGATTAGTTGAGCCTATAAGAGCTTAGCTTAGGTATTGATGAGGTCATCCTAATATTAATGGCCTTGGTGATACAGCTTGTTAAACTAAGAAAGTCTGACAAGCCCTTAATAGATCAACCCAGCTTTGCTGAGTTTGACACATACATTTAAGCTATCTTGGAGAACTACATCCCCAGCACCGACCCCTCCCCCCTCACCCCCCTCTCAACCCTAGATCTCTTTCGTAAGGGGTTGATAAGGAGATAAACTCTTCAGTCAGGCTTCTAGCTCCCAAGACGAGCTACTAGAGTTAAAAGGTGAGGTGTTCTAGTATCTTGTTGAACTCTTTCTTATCATGCCAATGGGCATAAGTTTTTGAGCAACGGGGTAATCGAGTAGGTCGAAGTATAGAGTAAGGTGAACTTTAGTTGAAACAGTAAACCATGTAAGGTCTTGGTGAAATTGGTACCCAAAGGGTATGTTAGATAGTAAATATTTGAGTTGTTTCAATCTTTTACCCCTTGAGACCAAACTAATCAAGCTATGGTGATCGAAACAAAGGTCAAATGGAATAATCCAATCTTATTGACAAATGTTGGAGCTTAAATGTTATGGCTTACCCAAGAAGCTTTGATTTGATTGATGTGCTTTTGCACATGTAAATCTAAATGCATTAAATGTTAGGGACACATAGTCATATTTGATAGATTTGAACCATGCATAGTATTAATGGGACATAGGGTGCAATCTTGGCATGATTTGTCATGTTGACTGGTTTCCCAAGGACAACCAAACAATTACCATAAGTACCTACAAATAGGCATTTTTAGAGGCGTGGTTCACTTTTGCTTCCTTCATAAGCCTTCAAGATTTTGGTCTTAGGTCTTTTGAAAGATTCTCAATCATCCACCAAGAAGAGTTCTTCGATTTTGATAAGAATTTTGATCTAATCATGAAAGGTAGGGACGTAATTTCTTTTGCTTCCTCCCATACTCCTACAGGATAGTATAAGCCTTGCAATTATAAGTTTAAATTTGATACATAAAATTTAGGCGATCGAATAAAGTGTTTAATCAAGCTTAAATTATACGACAAAACTAGAAACATTAGCAAAATTGACCCCATAAGTTTGAAATTAGGAAAATAAGTAATAAAATAATAGAACAATATAATATCAAATTATAAGCATATTACTCATTATCTATCGGAAATACATAAAACGACTTCAAATAATTAACGAGTTAACAGAAATAAATTATATATACACTAAAAGTCATAAAATAACATAAATAATATTTATGAGTATTTACTTGTAGTCTATATATTTACGTATAGATAAACATACCCGAAATATACTAAATTAATACTAAATAATTAAAGAAAATTACAAAAAAAAATCAAGAAAAAATTAGAAAAAGTAAGGAAATGTCTGGATTTGAGACATGGTAAGCTGGGATTAAGTAGGAAAAATTAACCAATCAAATTAAGGAAACTAGAAAGTCAAAAAGGAAGAGATAAGAGCCAAATGTCAATCCAAAAAAATTAAAGGAAAAATGTTAAGTAACTCTATAAATACCTCAACCTTCAATTGGAGCTCATTTGGTTAGTTATTAATTAAAGAAAAGAAAGAGAGAAATCAAAAAGAGAGAGTTAGTTTATTTTTTTTTCAAAAAATAGCAAATTTACTATGCAATTAGGGTTTAGAGAGAGAACCTATGACCAACGGCCACTAGGAACTAAACTACCACCACCACCACCACCCAACACTATTGATAACCCTAAGACTACCACTGGTGGCCAAAAATCCATTGAACGGGTGAGTTAAATTCTAACCCAATTTTTTTTAATATTATAAAAATATTAAACGTATTTAGAAAATTATGAAATTTGGTATTATGATGTTTTTATGTATATAGATTTAGGGAAAAATCTTAGTTTAATGAATTTAAATTTAGAAATGTATAGTGCTTAAGAAATCTAGTAAAATTGAGCTCACTTCTATTTAGAAATAAAAAGCTTTACAAGTGTAATTTTGAGCTGAATATTTTTTGTTGTTGTTTTGTATAGACTATTTAGAGGATGTAGAATAATACTATAAAGAGATTTTTCAAAAATGAATTTTCTAAATTTTTTGGCGTTAAAATAATGTATAAAATAGGTGATTTTTGGCTAATTTAATAATTAAATGGATAATTATTGATTTAGTGTGTAATTAGGTATTTTAAGATATTAATATCTAATGTAGTATGATAATTATAGCATTTGGAGTGTTAGATGTAATTATTAGGTGTAATATGTAATGAATATGTGAAAATTGATAATATGTAAAATTGAATTTACAATAAATATAAAATATTAGGTTAAAATTGATAATATAATAATAATATAAATATATAATAAATTTGATATAAAACTTAAATTTTGATAATTATATGAAAAATATAAATTTTTCTCATATTAAGAGTAAATTCGATAGTTAAATGATGACTAGGATATACCGTATAGATTTGAACACTGGTTAAGGCTTAAAAGTAATATTTAGGATACTCGAGTATAATATGATTAATTTCACATTATTGTTTGGAATGAGATCTTAAGATTTACATATAACACTTGTAATTAAAACTGAATTAGAACTTAACTTGGAATCGAATTCGGAAACCGGTTCTAAAACTAGTCTAGAATAGATTGGAAATAAATAATATATATATATACATAGAAAATCGAGTCAAATCATAACCTAAAGTTTATATATTATAAGGATATAAATACTAAAAAAGTATTTATATTATAGGATACGTAAAGACAAGTTGACTCACAACAAGTTTAGTAAGCAAACTGAGGATTTTAGGTAAGTTGGGATCACTATTTCAATGTATTTTAGAGTACTATTTTAAGTACTCGGAGGCTTAGGATTGTATGTAATTGTGCTTATAGGTAGTTATATGTGCATGCACTTATATGTATCTAATTTTGTGCTAAAAATTTATGTTATGATTTTGTGATTGTTGTGAAATGAGTGGTGTGAGATTAATTGATCACCCTATACTAAATTTATAATAACCGATCTAAATACATTAATTAGACATGCATTGCAACCTTTTAGGGGACAGTCATAATTCTCTAACCAAATATTAACATCTTCAAAAAAAATAATGTTGGATAGCATAATGGTCTTTTCTTCATCCTTAGCCTAACTAAGTAACAGGAGAGGAGGTCGTAGTAAGGATGAAAGCAATGCTTTGAAGAATAGTTATGGATAGAGCGGTGTCTCCAATGCACAAACCTGAGTTTAGCTATAAGTTGTTGTATAAACATGAAAACTCCTTAACCGAATTAGAGTGGGTAAAATTACTTTGATTTCACGACAAACCAGACCACATTGTGTGATGACATTTGCTTATTACATTACCTATAATTAATTGTTAAAAACTCTGTTTGTGTTTGTTATGCATTCTTACGTCTCCATCCTGACTTATTGAGCTATTGGTTACTCATGCCCTTATAGATTTTCTTTTAAGTATTGATTGAGATGTCGCGTTATAATTATCCCAAGTTTAGTTCCCTTTTGAAGTCTCTTAAGGAAGTGAGAGTCAACTAATGGAACAATCGAGTCCTTTAGTGTAACAATCGAGTCCTTTAGTGTTTTATTAGTATTCTTAAGTTTATGTGTTGGTCTTGTAATATGTTACTTATCAGACTACCTTAGCATGTAGATATTTCCTAAGATTGTAAGATGATAAAAGTATCTTTATGTAATTATGACTTAAAGTTTTTAGTTATTTATAAATTTTGCCTATAATTATGAATGAGTTGTTTTACTTTAAAGAAAGAAGTCGTAGATACCTTGTGTTAATCGTATCTATGATAGAGACTGTGAGGTTAGTTACTATCATGAGATGATTTATACAATAGAATTATTGCGACTTCAAGGCGTAACAGTTCTCGGTTGGTATCAGAGCATAGTTTTAGTAAATTCGCTTTGAAGCATTGAAATTTAAAAGAAATAGACATCATAGGAACACAGTGAGAGTGGGTAGTATTAAGTGGGCGATAAAAGATTATATTAAGCATACTAAAGTAAAAGTAAGTATAATATTTAGTATATAGAAAATGTTAACTGATCCTAAGTTTAATTATAAGGTCAAAGGGGAGAGTTAATAGTTAGTTGGTTACACTTTGGTTAAGATGGTGAAGAGTCCCCCATTGACTGTAGAGTCAAGATGCAATGGTTTCTATTAGAGTTAGCTGATTGGAATATATTTAAGACTGTTGATGAGATCATTGATAAATTTCATGATGAAATGTGTTATAGTTGGTAGAATCGGTGGGCATGGACGGAGATAAGTTTAGGGCCCTAGTACAATAGGTATATTACTATAGCAGCCTTCGAGAAAAGGTAGTTGGATAGAGAAGGAATTATATCTTTGATAATGCTTTTGAGATACTTTCCAACTAGGTTAAAAGAGGGGATACCTTACCCAACTAGCATCACCAATATTCCTATTGGAGTCCCACATATTCCTAGGCCTTATCCACTAGGGATTATTGATTGGTTCCTTATTATCCTAAACCAATTGAAGCGGGAACAAAGATATCCCTAGAACCAAATGAACCTAAGCTAGAGCTTATGATGCAAGGATTACTATAAGAGAATCCACCACCCATAGAACCACAAGAGGCAACCCATTTAGATATAGAGAATAGTCATCAAGAGAATGGGGTTAATATTGAAGAGAAAGAACCTGAAGAGGAGGAACAAGAGATGGAAAGTGATAATGAACTTGACGTGGATATGCATGCTATAGTCATGTAAGCTATAATTAATGCTGAAATAGCTGGGATAGGAAATGAACTAGGAGAACAGGAAGAAGTAGAACCTAAGGGAATAAGAAATGGTAATGTCGTTGAGTTTGAGGATGACGAGGTACAAGAAGTGATTGTGATTCTCGAGAACCTAGAAATAATATCAATAAGTTTTGAATTTGCAAATGAAGAGGAAGGTAACATAGTAGCTGGACATACGGAGTGGGTTCCCTATAATCAAGTAGTTGCTACAAATACCTCCAATAAGGATTAGATACAATTAGTTAACTTATTTAGTTAAATCTCTAGGTATGATCTAGTTGCAATTTTGGCTAAAACTTATGTATCTTTTGTTCTTTTGGTGTATATTTGACTTTTGATGTATTTTATAGCTTTTAGATCAAGTTTAGATGATGAAATCAAGTTTGATGTGATCAAATCTAATGTAATCTTTTGTATTGTATAGTTGTAATATCGAGTCTGTATTAGATTATGTAAGTAATGATGTAATAGAGTTGTAAGTCCTATATGTATACTTATTGTTTATCGAGTTGTAACATTTTGTTCCTAAAGTTGTAATCAATTAGAATGATGTAAAGTAAGAACCAAGTTAATAGTGAAAGTTATACTCATTATGCATGCTAATTGGAAAGATATTATTACTATTATTTTATATAAGCACAAATTACAAGAATTTAATAATTTATGAAAAGTTTATAAAACTAGGGAATTGAGTAACTTATAAATAGATATGTATGTAAGTTTGTAAGTAATAAATAATAAGTGAATATGGCAGAAGCTGGAGAAGGGAGTCATAATGGAAGAACCAAGGGAAATCAAAAACCTCCACTGCAAGTACCATCACCCCCCAAGAGAACAAAACAGATAGGATATACTCTTACTACCACCACAAGAGGGTATACCAATTGGGCAATTATTAGCCAGTATACATACGATGATGAGGCAGCAAGGAATGTTGATTCAGCATTTTATGACTAGTGGTAATACCAGAATTAGAAGGTCATAAGTAGCTAAACAAAGAATGAAACAACTACAAGAGGTAAATAAGCTTCTCAAGTTTATAAAAGCACATTGTTACTTTGAAGGAGAAATGGATAAGCCAGTTTTAGCTGACGATTGGTTAGCTTAGATAATTTTGGGACTTTTAGAATCCCTCGATCACTTAACATATGGTACCTTTATGTTAAAGTTAGCTGCTTGAGTTTGGTGAGACTCGAAAGCGAGACAATTAGGGAATAATATTACTTAGCAAAAGTTTAAAGAGGAATTTAAGAAAGAATACTTCCATCATATGTCCAAAACAAGATGATGAGAGATTTGTTTGAATTAAAGAAAGGAGGTATAAGTGTGACTTAGTATGAAATTGAGTTTAATAGACTGTTGTAGTATGTACCTAATTCATATCGAGATAATGCTGAATTAAAGAAGGATTAGTTCCTTACTCGATTTAACCCTACAATGTGTTATAAGCTAGAAGACTATGGTTTCTCTACTTTACAATGACGTGGTAGATAAGGTAAGTCAATTAAAGAATAATCGCATAAGGATGTAGGTAATGTAGAGTCAAAAGATTAACAAAGGTTATCGACCTAATTCATTATTTAAGAGATCATATCCTAGAGCAACTAGTAATTCTAGAGAGAAGAGAAGGAAACTAACAACTTTAGCTAGTAGCCTAGTGCAATCAGTGCTCGGTTTAAATTTTTATGATAAGCATGGTTATAGACACCTCATTTTTTCCATTTTTTATTTTTCTTTAGTTAAGCCAGGTTAATAAATAAATTAAAAAAATTAAAAAATTAAAATTAAAAGAAAAAATGAAAAATAAAAGAGTCGGGTCACATCGAGTGGAGTCGTATCGTTTCAAGTTAAGTCGTATCGTATCAAGTTAAGTTGAGTCGAGCTGAGTCAAGTCAGATTATTTAAGATCAAATTGATGACACCATATGATTAATTTAATAAATATTAAGTCGTTAGAAGAATTGGACTTTATTAAAATAATTTTTATCCAGTCCAATATAAAATGGATATTTTATCTAAATTATATTAAGCTAGATTAAATTTATAATTTATTAGATTGGATCAAGCTCGGTAAATAGAATGCTAAATAGGGTTTCTAAAAGCTAAAATGAATTTTCATCGTATCTTTCATCCGTTAAAAATCAAATTCATAATTAAAATATACGAAAAGATTTAGTTTTTAGTTTATAAATAAAGATTTAATGGTAAAGTTAAGAAGTTTTTTTATTCCCACAATTAATTTTGCAACTCCCCGGACGACTTCAATCTATTCTTACAATTTACAATTCACGATCCAAAATCCAAATTTCCGAACTCTAATTCCGGATTCCCAATTGACGAAAGCCGATTTTAATTCCTCCTAACACCGTCCCACTAGAAGCTCCCTAACGATGAACTTTCCGATTCCTCAATCCTCAATTTCACAAACCTAATGCCATCCCAATTTCAAAAACCACGCACGTCCAATTCGAAGCCCGATGAAGATGATCTAATTCCAATGTCCGAAGCTTAATCAAGACGATCCAATTCCAAATTTTCGAATTGCCAGCCTAACGATCCAATTTCAAATATCGAAGCTGACTTCAATCCAACTCCAATTAACGCCAATAGCCATCACAATTCTAACATCCAACAATTCCAAAACGAAACCAACGTCTAAATTTTCGAAATCCAACATCCATCAATTCCGAATCAATCCGAAGCCTGATATTCCACACTGACCAATGTCCATTCCTCGCCTGGCCGAAATCCAACGCAGTTCTTGCTAGCCCTATCACACGAAGCACGTCATCACACAAAACGCATTTGCTTGATCATTAAATCAGGCACATTGGCACGATAAGCACTTTACTCACATTTGTTGAAGTAATCCACCGAAATCCACACATACGCTGCATACGACACAAGTGTACTAATCATGCGGGACTTGACTCATCGGTAAATGTTTTTTTTATTTTATTATTTTTACTAACTAATTTTTTTGTTTTAGTGCAGGTTTATTATTATTTTTCATATTACATAGTTTTTCTACATAATTTTGATTTTTAAAAAAAGTTAATTAAATTGCATCTTTTAAAAAAATCGTGTTTTTTTAACACGTAAATTGAGGTTGAGAAGAGACGTATCTTACGGTTACGATTTAGAAAAAATATGATTAATATTATAAAAGATACATATCTTATGGTTGTGATTTAGAAAAGATACAGTTAAAATTTAGAAAAGATATGTATCCGATATGTATCTAATAGTTAAGAATACGTATCTAATCGTCTTCAATATATCTTATAGTTACGATTTAAAAAAGATATTTTTTGACACGTAATGGTTTTAAAAATAAAAAAATCTTAACTAGAGTTTTTAAAAAGATTTAGTTAGTTAGAGTTTTCTTTTAGTCGGGAAAATTAGATTTCTGAATTTTTTTAAAAATAATAAATTGATAAATAAAAGTAAACTTGGCTCGATTTTCGAAATAAAAAGAATCCACTTATTAAATATTTTATAAAAGAGAACTACGGCCAGTTTGATCCTACTAGTGGGTACGTAGGCACTTTCGAGATAACCATATAAAAAATTAAAAAAATCTTTTTTTCCTTTTTCTTTGAAATTCGTAATAAAAAAATAATAAAAAATTCACTTTAGTTGTCTTTTGCATATTTAGGTATGTTTTTAGTATTTTTAAGAAATTATAAAAATAAAAACCCATCAATTTTTCTTTAGTTTTACATGGTAATTTAGTCTTAATAGGTTAGCCCTCGAACCTAATTTTTCTAATTTAATTTTCTAAAAATAAAATTTTTTTACAATATCCTCAAACTAATAACTAAATTAGGGTTTTCCCACTTGAAAACCCCAATTTCTTTTTTTACCAGTTGAATTGGTTGGTGACTCCAATTTTTAAAATTATTTAGAAGATATTTTCTTAATTTAATGTTAAGTAATTTATATTAAGTGAGCTAGGCTTAATATAGATTAAATTAAGGAAACTAAAATAGGGCTTGATAATAGTAATGTTAAGTGCTAGAAATGTGGCTTAAATCATTTTTTGAGAAACTGTGCTCAGCTTACAGGAAAATGTTTTATATATGAAAAACAAAACCATATGTTGTGAGCCTACCCTAGAATGAAACTCGTATAGTGTAACAAATGCGATATAAATGAGCATTTCTCTAGGTATTGTCCACAATTTGGACAAGGAGCTAAGAAGACTGGAGGTTCTGATAACACAACCATACTTGCTCGTTTCTTTGCCATAAAGGATATGAGAAATGAGGAGAATGAAGATTTTGCAGATTGGATGGAGGAGTACTACTACGACAATATTGAAGAGATTATAGGAGTTGAAGAAGAAAATGATGAAAGACTTATGGTAGTATGTACTCAAACTACTTATTTTGATGATAATTTAAGTGTAAGTTGAATTGAAGTACCTAAATTTTGAGATTTATGAATGCAAGTTTAGTTAGTAATCATAATATTAGTATATTCCAGGGAATGTATTTATAAATGGACAACCTACTTTTATATTATTCAATACTGGCACATCTCATTTCTTTACAAGTTAAAAATTTGTGAATGAAAAGAAGATTAGTGTAGTTAAGATTAACACAACTTATAGAGTTAGAACTCCTATTGGAGAAAAGGTAACGACTCAAGAAGTTGTAGACGACGATAGAATTAAGATTCAAGAGAAGGAGTATCCTATAAGTCTTGTAATATTACCTATACAGGGTTATAATGTAATTGTAGGAATAGATTGGTGATCTAAGCATAAAATGATTGTAGAATGTAAAAGTAAAACTATTACTCTAAATGATGGAGAAATAGTATTTCAAAGAAAAGCTTATGGAAGCAAATTGAACTTAGCTATGGTAAAGATATGTGATGAATTGTATGAAACAAGGGTAGACGAGAATGATTGGAAAATTTATTGGGTATTTGCCATAGAAGTAAAGAAAGAGGCACCTAAAGTAGCTAACATACTAGTAGTGTATGAATTTTCGAATGTATTTCCGTAGGATTTACCAAGTTTAGCTCCATATCAAGAGTTGGACTTCACTATCAAGTTAGTTCTTGGAATTGGGTCTATTTCTAAAGCTCCATATTGGATATCATCCATAGAAATTCAAGAGTTAAAGAAGTAACTTCAAGAACTATTAGACAAGGGATTTATTCATCCGAGTGTTCTACCATGGGGAGCACCAATATTATTTGTGAAGAAGAAAGATGATACCATGAGATTATGCATAAAGTATCGAGAAATAAATAAGGTTACCATTAAGAATAGCTATCAGTTACCCTGCATTCATGATTGGTTTGATCAACTACAAGGTGTAACCGTGTTTTCTAGAATTGACTTGAGATCAGGATATTATCAATTAAGAGTTAAGCTGGAGGATGTGCCTAAAATTGCATTTAGAACATGATATGGTCATTACAAATTTTTTGCAATGCCTTTCCGTTTGACAAATGCCCCAGTTGTGTTCATGGACTTGATGAATCGCATATATCAACCATATTTGGATAAATTTGTTGTGGTATTTATTGATGATATTTTGATCTATTCGAAAACCAAAGTGGGGCATGTAGAGCATTTACGGTTGGCATTAAAGAAACTAAGAGACAATAAATTGTATGCTAAGTTAAGTAAATGTGATTTCTAGTTAGATAAAATTTCTTTTCTAGGTCACATTGTATCTAATGAAGGAATCTCTATGGACCCTGAGAAGGTGAAAGTCGTAATGGATTGGAAGCAACCAACCATTGTTTCAAATCCAGAGGTAGCACCTCCTCCCTTCACAAGATGGCAACCGTAGCAGTTATAGTAGCACTCTGTTTAAGCATGCCCTTTTTGGCTTTTTGTTTTTTGTTGAAGGAAGGTAAAGGAGCTGGTAAAGGTCATTAAATGTTGGGGGGTGATTGCATTCCTTTGGAAGGTGTTCCTATATTTTCTTATTATATGAATTGGCCTTTTAGCCCATCGCTTGAGTTAGTCCTAGTTTTTTGTTTTCTTCAGGTGCTTCTTAGCACTAGTTCATCTAGGTATGGCCATAATGGATTGATTACCAATGTCATCGATTAGGAAAGCATGTAAACTGAGATTTTCAACAAGCTAAGTAGTCCCTAAGGACGTTTATCAATGTGGAGCTGATCAAGAACCTAAAGGAAGAGGATACGCGTCAAAGTGTTTGTCACAGGATCACTTACTTCCAATCCTAATCTTCTGTTGTAAGAAGGTTTTCGTGTAGGATTGTTAAAGAGGTGGCTGAGTGGCTTAAGAGGGTGACAAGTGGTTCCATTAAGGATCCTTTGTGCACATTGTCATACATACTTCTTGGTTGATGCAACTAAGGAAGTGTCGAATGGGTTAATTGCTAAAATGGAGTAGTGAGTCATGATGGACTCCTTTTAGGGTGATTCCTCTTCCTCATTTCATTCTCTTAAATGTTGCCTCTAGCATCTAAGGTCTTCATTTGTTTTACCTTTTTCCCAACCTTTGAGTTGGATTAGGTAGTGGGTTTATTTCCATTAAAACCATCAGCACCTATTGTTGTATCATGCTAGTTTGAAGTTTCAATGTCATTTGCTATGGTGTTTAGTATTAGATTGCTAAGGTTTGACATTGTAATGTATTAGGTTGAGAAAATCGTTTTATGTTGCAAGTGTTGTTGGGAAATTTGATTTATAAAGAATCTTCGTTATCCAAGTTATGTCTTTTCAAGACACATTATATTCAGTATCCAAATGAGGTTAGCGTAACAACTTGCTATGTATTATTGAATTTAATGGAGGGTTCATAAAGTTAGTTCTTTTCCCTAACTATTTATGCATGTGGTGTCATAGCAAAGCCTTTTTGGCAATCTAACCTTCTTTAGAGGCATTTGTGATTAGAAGGCGGAACCTTTTTCCATCATGGTGCAACTACACAATCAAACAAGTCATTTTAACTTTAAGAATACCTAAGAATGGAGGCTATGGCCTTGCTCCACTATGGTATTTTAGAAATATTAAGTGGTTTTGGAGGACACCTAAGGTTAGAGATCGTAATCTTGTTCCACTATGGTGTTAAGAAGTAGAGCC
This sequence comes from Lumnitzera racemosa, assembly GCA_024138005.1. Taxonomy (NCBI): domain Eukaryota; kingdom Viridiplantae; phylum Streptophyta; class Magnoliopsida; order Myrtales; family Combretaceae; genus Lumnitzera; species Lumnitzera racemosa. Next base: position 52,701,426 of record JAMXBC010000006.1, on the reverse strand, counting down.
TGAAGGGTCAAAAGGACTTAAAGAAGTCAAGAGCTTTACTTATTTGGAGGTGGTCTTTGAATGAAATATCTGGAGAGTTAGAAATTGAACTTGAAAAGGTCATCTATTGGTTACCTAAGGGAGCAGTCTTAAAGCTCATTAGACCTAAAGAGATCATGTGTTCTGGTCATCCAGTGGGGTAGTTTTAAAGTGCGTAGGACCTTAAGAGGTTGGAAGTTTTAACTAGGGCTCAAAATATAAGAAGTTGTACTGAACTAAGAAATTGCTATTTTATTTGTCTTGAAGGGTTCCATAGTAGACATAATTGATGACCCTGTGAGGGGTTACTGTTATTATTATTAAGGCTTGTGTTTCTACCCTACTATTCCACTCACCTTCTCTAGTTAGGGTATCCATCCTCTTCTACTTGACATTGGCTGTATTACCTAAGATAGCTATGCTAAATTGCATCCTTAATTATGCTTTGGAGTTTATGAAATTCATTAGTTTTTTAATCTCGTTCCCTATGAAAGTCCCAATACATGCTCTAATCACCTCAAGCCTAGTTACCCTTCTTTTCCAACCACGGTAAGAGGCCATTGTTCTTTATTTTGAGAAGGATTTGCCCCAGCAGTTTGGTGAAAGGAATGTGGTCCTTATACGAAGGTATGGGTTCTCTTTCCTTTCCTCCATTTAGTCTACAAGGTGGTCCCTATCACTCCAAAGATTGATTTGGCCTTTGGCCAAGATGTGGTCCCTATCCTTGTCTTTCTTACTAGTCTACTCTTGTTCAACTTCATGTCAATCTCTTATATTATCTTCCATATCCATGTATTTAGATGTTCATTCGTGGTTTTCCATAAACGTAGTTGGTGATTGCTTAGAGAGGGACTTAATGAAATCCCTAGAAGTCTTGATACTACTAATGGTTATGGAAAGAGCAACATTGGGGATGCCGAGCATGGCCATGTAAAACATAGCCAAATAGTCCTTGAGGAGCTCATCAGGGCATTGACAAATATGCTAGAGATTTGATGAATAGTTTAGCGACCATCTTACTTGCCATAAAGCGTTGGCGAAGTTGAGTGGCAACTTCGTTAAAGGAAGTAACAAATCTAAGCTTAAGGATATTATACCTAGCCCAGGTTATCTTTTTTAAGGTGCCTAAAATGCTTTGCAATGAATACTGTTACTTTGGGCATGGAGATTCATGATAGTCTTGAAGTGGTTGATATTGTTGTTTGGGTTAACTGTCCCATCATAAGAATCAAGGCATAAAAGGTAAGAAGTTTAAAAGTAGGACTTCTTCCTCTATTGCTTTGATAAAGGGTGATCTATTGGCCATATGGTGGATAAAGGAGGCACTCTTCTTAGAATCTTTGAGCTCAAACAAGGACTTAATAATTTCTTCAAGCTTAGTTGAGCTCTTATTTGCTAATACTTTTCGTAAATTGGCTTCAATTGGAGTGGGATGTTGGCTTCATTCTTGAGCTTAAGTTCTTAAAGCTGTTAGAGGGTCTTATATAGTTGCTAGGGGTAACGAAGGTGGTGGTGGATGGCTATTGACAAAAGCATCCTCTAAAGAGGGAGGGGGATCTAAATATTCCATGTTATTGAGTTGGACCCACAATTCTCAATTCTCTTCTTAAAGTTTATGGATTGTCTCCATCACTTGAGCAAATTGCTCAAAAATGACAAAATTGGGTTGGTTTTACGATGGAGGCTGGATTGGGTGGTTGTTTTGTTAATTGAGTGGTTACTTATCTATGGCACCATTAGGTTACTGATCCCTAACGTTGTTGTTAGCTATTAGGGTTGAGGTAAGTGATTTGCTTGCTTTAGGTCATGTTATTAGATTTGAAGCTAGCACCAAATGTTGATAGTTGATTTCAATTGAGGGGTTAGAAGTTGGAAGCAACCTATAAAAAGAGTAAGTGTAAACTTAGGGCACTATTAGAGATAGCTCTGAGACAGTTACTTCAATGCTTAAATTAATAAAGAGTTTAGAGAAAAAGAAGGAAAGGAGTTGAAAGTAAGACATTCCAAATCTCTCTACCTGTAGCTTTACCTCATATATATAAGCAAAGCTTATAACTTTTTCTTAGATGATGAACCATATTTTTTAGATACATGTATCCATATTGGAAAGCCACATTTCGAGTATTACGGGAAATATCTTAGGTTAAGCGAATGTTGGTTGTGTACTTTCCTATTTCATCCAAGCAGTACCCACTTTAGCTTTTCTGATTTTATGGGCCAGGCTTATACATCACAAGCTCAACAAACCAAGGTCCAAGATGTTGAAGTAAGTAAAGAACTTAGCTAGCACTTTTTGTTGAGATCAACTGAGCCCATAAGAGGTTGGCTTTGGTATTAGTGAGGTTGTTCTAGTAGTCATGCCCTTGGTGATGAAGCCTATCGAGCTTGGAAAGCTTAGACAAGGCCCTAACTTAAGCTTGTTAAGTTTGACCCATACATTTAGGATATTAGGCTAGCTTAGGGGCCCATGTCGAAAATAGCTTATCAACAATTTTTCCAGTTAAAATGGCATTCAGCTCATTAGCCCAATAATAGGCATTATATCTATCTAGATGTTCAATATGGTTACTCTTGAAACTATTGAAATTTCAAATATCGATTAGTGATTGAAGTTATTTTTGACTTTTTGAGAGAATGTGAAAGCAAGGTAACAATAAGTACTTAAACAACCAACCATACCCTGAGAGCTACCATAATCGCTACGACATGGATGTTCGATTATACATTATAGGTTAGAGTTTGGCATTATATGGTTTCTAAGTAGAAAATTAAAAAAATAATAATTTAATTAACTTATAGATGCTCCATTTCCTCTCCCTTCCCACCCAGTTTTAATATTTTTCAAGAATAAAGAAAGAGGGTCCTAATTCAAAAATATATATAAAAAAAATAGATTAGAAAATTCAAAAAAAATACAAAAGAATGGAAAATTGAAAAAAAAAATTTTAAAAATATGAAAAATTGAAATACAAATAAAATTTTTAGGAAAATAGGATTTTAGATCTTTAGTCATTTTTAGGATTTTTGAGTCACATGAGTAGGGTCATTTCATTTTTAGAGTCAAATAAAGTCAAAATGCACATGTGCCATCTATTAGTACCAAGCAATATTTGAGAATAAGAAATTTTCTAACCATGATTGATTTTGGATATTTTTTATTCATAAAAATAAAATCAATTTTTAAGTTAATTGTTGCTTCAAATGAGGCCTCAGTTAGATGTAAATTGATGATTTTACAAAAGAATCAATTTTAAATTAACCAAACAAGCAATAAACTAATGCTTGGAAATCTATGAAATTGTGCTCATTTTCGAAAATATCCTTAAATATGCATAATTGACTTATTTATATACATATGGGTATATTTACTTTGTAGAAAACTGGTCCAATTAGCCCTAAACGAACCCCTTTTATTTAAGGTCATTCATGCCACTAATTTGTCATATATAATTGAGTCGCATAGCTTGTTGAGAACAAAAGTGATCCACCTAACTAAGTCACACACATACAAAGCTAAGATCCAGGGCTTGAGTTTAGCTTTAGGTGCGGTATGCCTTTTATTCTTTATGACAAAGAGCACCATGTGGCACTTTCCTATTGGGCACACAAGTCAACATATTAGAGTTGACTATCTTCGCAATTTTCCCTTCCTAGTCAAGCCTCTTCTTAATGATTTTTCATCCTCTTATTCTTTATGATTTCACCAAATTAATGGTGAAATCATAGAGAGCACTTAGGATACTGCAAATAGAGCCCCAAAACATATCCCAATACACTTGTTTACCCATCTAAATCACCACTTGAAAATCGAAAAAAAGTCAATAATGATGGTAGGTAATCACTGTTAGGTCTCCTTGGTTAACTCTAAGTGGTCCTTCAGCTATGAACAACAGGATGCCTATACAAAGCCTCTTATGGCTAAGCCAATAAGGGCTCTTTGACACTCAAGTTAGCAAGAAGGGAGAGGAAATGTAGGTAATAAAAGTAAGTTACTAGGAGAAGGTTAAAAATAACAAGTGTTGATCCCCTTACTTGAAGATCTTACTCTTATTTATAGGTTAGAGGTGCTTACTGTAGTTGACACGTGGTGGATTGTGGTTCGCTAACATAGGATCTAATAAAGCAATGTTTCTTGAACCTAATGGGATATTCTTCCCTCTATTGATTGGTAGAGACTAGAGGGATAGGCTTATCCCATTAATAGAAGGTGGCTATCTTAGTTCAGTAGCGAGGCAGTAAGCTGTATGACAAGAGGTCAATCATCATTAAATGAAGAGAGAAAAAGGTCGGACAGTGGACAGGGTGAGTACTTAGCTCATGGTATGGTGACCCCTTCAGGTGCAATTTCTCAAGAGAATAGGGATAAGCCTTACGCGAGTATTGTAGGCAGTGGTCGGACATGCCAAGGGTACTCGAAGGCTTGTTTACTATGAGGTGGGTTCTTGGACTCACTAAGATATGTGTGTACATCTTAATGGGCTTTCTTGGTTCGAGCTAAGTTTCTCACCGATTTATGAGGTTTGGTTGAGGTATTTCATTAAGTTTGGGCCCTAAGAGCTATTATGGTGAGAGTTGACTGTCAATAGTCATAATCTAAGATTCACTCCCTTGAATAGTCTAGCAAATCAAGGCACTTGGGGAAACAATTGGAGTTTATTCAAATATTAATGGAGAATCATCTACGTTCTCACTCAAAATCCACTTAAATTACGTTTTTTCCTTAATTTCAAAGATCACCATAACTGGCTTTGTAATGGTAGATCTAGCCATTAAAGCTCTTTATGAGCTTATTCAAGTAAGGAAAGCTATAAAAAGGGCTACCATCCTTGTTTGATCATTAATTGTCATTAACACAATCCTTGTTTGATCATTAATTTTCATTAACACAATCCTTGTTTGATCATTAATTGTCATTAACATACACTCAAAGCTTTCTCTCTCTAGGCCATTTGCACCTCTCTCTCTCTCTCTTTGGCCAATTACTCAAGCCGAAATTTTTCAAGCTAAACCATTACTATGGTCACTTTCCCTAAGTCTTAGGCTCTTGAAAGCACCCTCTCTCACCTTATACCATAGCCTCTAAGAGCTCAACCCACCACTTAGGGTTCAAACCCTTTAGTAACCATTCGAAAATACTACTACTTGCCATTCCCACGAGAAAACAACCACACCATCACGTTCATTATTGTCAAAAACCTTAAGAATTACCTTTGTTTTGCTTCGACGAAGTTGAGCACAACCACTTTCTCTCTCTAACTCTAGCCACTTGAATTTGAACCATTGCTAAAAGGCTTGCTTGAACTATTACGCCTTCACCAAACTTACTTTTACTAATTAAAGTCTTACAAATCTCTAATTACTCACTTCAAAAATCGTGTGGAAGTTGCCATAAGGAGTTGCATAAGCCATTGTCTTCCTTCCTTGCATAACCTAATTCAAGATCCGCGACTTGATTAAGAGACTTTCTGCAACTCAATTTACAAGCCTACTTTGACTTATGTCATGATCCGTATACATCTAAGTTATTTTTTTATTTTTATTTTATTTATTTTAGTTTATTATTATAGAAATCTTTCATGACATTTCTTTTAATTTTTTTTTTAAAAAAAGAAAAGCATTTTTATATTTATGGGTTCATCTTCATTTATATATATATATAATATTTATATATGCATTTTTCCCATTGAGAAAAAAATCTATATTTAAAATAAAATGGAAGTCTTTACAAACTTAGGACCCATTTAGAATTTTCATAAAATAAAACTACCTCGATTCTTTTTTCTAGGTTTTTTTTTTAATAAAATTAAATGGTATAAATTCCATTGGATTTTTAGAATTAAAATAGACCAACACACCTATGGAACAACTTAAAATAAGGATTTTTTTTTTAATTTTCCCTTTTTTAAATAAATTTATTCTTTTTATTTTCTTCTCCTTTTTATGAATAAAATTCCTTTTCTTTATTTGTAAATTCAGAATTTTTCTTTCAAGTTAAAAGGATATTTTAAAAAACAAAACTAAATTCGAAAGGTTAAAAGTGGTATCCGATTAAGGTTTAATATGTTAGCCCCTAGATTCATGAATCTTTAGTTCTTCAAAAATCATTTTCAAAAATTGTTTTCACTGCAATCAAATAGTTAGGTTATAACCAATCAACCTAATTGGTTCTAATCAAACCCTTGTGATATCCTGTAATTTTAACAACTAGGTCCAACACCTAATTTAGGAAATGTAAGTTCCATAATTTTGCGACTAGGTTTTAAGTAGGCAATTTAGGGCATTCGCAAAAATAATCCGATTGAGCTAAAAACTTAAGAGAGAATTAGGAACATTAATCAAGGAAACCCCATAGGTTTTGACCTTGAAAATATAATAAAATAATAAAAAATATAGCCAATATAGTGAATTTTACCATATAAACAATGAAAATGCGTAGAATTAACACCAATAATTAATGAACCTTTAGGGATAAATTATATGGATAGTAAAATTATTAAATGACATAAAATAATATGCAGAAGACATGTATATACATAGAATATAATTACTACGTAAATATATATACCCAAAGTTATTCAAAATACATGAATTTATGCAAAAATACATTAAATTAATAAGGAAAAATATAAAAAAATTTATTTTAAAAAAAATCTTGCATCATAGGTAGAACCTACGGTAGGCAAGGCAAGTCTAGGATATCAGTTGGAATTAGATAGTGGGATAAAGAAACAATATTTGGACATCTAACCCTAAGATTATCACATGTGTTAGCATAAAAAAAAAATTAACAAACTACCAAAATGCCTCCTATAAAAACATAAGCTAATTGTTATTGAAAAGCTTGGCCATTTGTTGTCTTAGAAAAAATCGTGTAGGAGAAGAAAAGAGTGAAGTGAAATTTTGGGAAGAATTCCTTAGAAGGTAATGCAAAATTGGGTATGTAAAGGTTCACGAGTCTAGCCAATACCAAGAGATATGTCGTTGCCACCACCACCTAAAGGGAAACCCCACATCAAAGTAGGTAGACAAACCCTCATCCTCAAATGGTGGTAGAAGTTCCGAGTTTTGGTAAGTAGTTAGTTTTTCTCGATTTTAACTAAAATTTACTAAAGAGAGTAAACGACCATCAATAATTTTGAAACTTGGTTTTCCTGAATATTTTTGCATGAAAATTTCAATATCAAACCAAATATTCAAAATTTTATGTGCTAGTATAGGGTCCTTGAGAAAAAAATTCCATCGACTAATTTTCAATTACATTTTCAAAAATTCAATTTTTTGTAATTTCAATTTGAATTTTTATGAGTAAACTCCAAAAAGGTTTTATTTTCATGTCATGTGGTTGAGTTTTAAAAATCAAGTAGTTGGATTTTAGAAAAAAAATTAGTTTTTCTCAAAATAGTGTGCTGGTAGTTAAGTTTCTTAAAGAAGCTTGTTAGATTTTTGCAAAACAATGCTAAAATTTGTTTTCATTAGGATACAACAATTAAAATTGAGTAATTCTAAGTTTTAAGCCAACAACTTTGGAGTTTAAGGAGAAACTTGGTAATTTATAAGCTTGATTCCAAAATTTTTCTTATAGAATTTGTATATAAATAAGGTTTAGAGAAGGGTATAATAGATAGTTGTGGATTAGGGTACTTTGATGTTATGAGGAGTGAAATGAATATGATTCTATAACTCCAGATAAGTCGAACTTATGTGTAAAGTAGTGAAATATAAAAGTAGTAGTTGTAGGGTTTTAAGGATTCGAATCATACATTTGCGTAGAGAAATTTTAAATTTTATTATCCTTAATGTCTTAGGATCCAAGCATTTCAATTAAATCGAGAAGTGGATTGTGAATTTTACCTTATATGATGTTTTTCGAAATTCTCTATTAGGAAAATCAACAGGAGTTGCAAATCGAAAACACCCTTTACTGGTATCCACATACAAACGAATACACTGGAAATAGGTTATAGTATATACTAGCACTCTAAGATGAATCTGTATTCATGCAGGAATTAACTTGCAATATCTCATGTTTAACTCTCTTTATTTTAGTCTGTAAACTTTCTTTTTAGGTTTAATATTGACAATAAGCCATTAGCCTAATCCTAATAGAAAGTTACCTCTATTTATATATAGAGAAGCGATAATATCTTCTAAAAGATATTATGAGATATTAAAAGATATTAACAATATCTAATAAAATACGTTGCTTCATTATTAACTATTTTTCTCCAAAAATAATAAATGTCATTATTTATCATTCTTAAACTATTAAGAATAACAAATATTTCAATAATTCCTACTAGGTTTTTCTTAAAATAAATCCGTAGCCCATTTGGTTCATTCTTTGTGTGTGATCCTCTAAGTTCACCTAATGTTGGCAGTAGGCCTAAAACTCCTTTTTAGACCTACAAGACATAAGTGGCCTCTACCAAGACATTATGCCTATCCAAATTAAGTAAAGATCAATGATCCGACTCTACTAATTAAACAATCAATTATTTAGTCTCTTTGTCACATAATATCTAATGATTAAACATAAGGTATGGAGCAAGACACTCTTATATTGTTTAATTACTCATTTCTTGAATCCAAAGTTCAACTTACTTAAACAAAAGATATTGATAACTCTTTATCAATTCATTTGAGTACAGCCATGCATTTTTCTTGATCTTATTCTTTAAGAGGCCTAAAAGATATCTCTCTCAAATCAATGAAAGGGATAAATTCCTTCACAAACACTCATATTCCTCCACATAATTTATTCCATATCCAATCACAGTCTTATAATCATCTGGTTAAAAAAGAATAAAGAACTAAGTCAAAAGATGGAACTTACTATGTAGGAATCCATGGTATCATTAGGTTAAATGACTAAAATAACACTATAATGAGTAGTACTTATTAGATTGATCCATATAGTACTCTCATGATGGGTTGATCTAATACAATGTACTTCTACATATATCTATGTACTGAATTGATATCTCATATCTACGATCAGTAAAACGTGATTATCATTCAACCAACACACTAGTCTTAATTCATTATTGTTACATATAATAAGCAACTAGGGAAAATTTAGAATAGTATTCTTATCGCCTTATGATTTTACTATTAAAGTAACGTACTTTAATGACATAAGGAATATAAAATATTCAAGGAATCCTGTTATCGTGTTAAAAGGCCAATGATAATGTGATAAATAAAATAACTCATCATAAAAAATAAGTAAATGTTCGAATGACATAAAATCCATATGGCTTAAGGCATAACACTAGCAGTAGCAAAGTCAGAAACTTGGTCAAAAAGTAGATTGATAGAAGAAGCTTGATACATATTACAATAGAAGCAACTAGAAGTTTGGTCAGAAGGTAGATTAGTATTGAACATTAGATCACCCGAAGTCACAAAATAGTTCAGAGAGTCACCTTTATGTAAACTCCAAGGATCTTCCAGAGTTGGAACCTAGGTTAGAAATTTCTTAAGTAGCAACCAACACTAAAAATACCAAGTCAAAACCTTGGTCAGAACTTACAATATTGAACTAATACTTAATAAATGGCTAGGGAAAATTACTTAACTTAAATGAAGAATAGGCCTAAATTTCCAAATGAACTCTTATTCTGTATATTGGATGGAAACTGAAGAGGTTACATTGAATATTTAGGGATAAGAGAAGAAGATTGGAGTGATGCATGAAGATAATGAATGTCAATACTGAGATAAGTAAGGTTAATGCTTCACTACATTTCAAAAGCTTATTCCAGAATACTTGGAGGTTTTAGTATGTTTCGTTCGTGGTTGTAACTTAGATGGCTGTACATGTACAACACCTGTGCTTGAATTTTGTTTTGTTACTGTGAAAGTTGAATTCTATGTATTGTTTGTTTTGTGTTATTGCTTAATTGGACTTTTGAAATTAGTTGATCACTTCGAAAATGATCTAACTTAAACTCGACCTAATTCCTAACCTAACGTACATTACAGCCTACTAGGGGAAGCTAAAATTATTAAGCTAAACACAGACCCTTCAATAAGGATAATTGAAATGGTCTTTTTCTTAACCTTAATTGAACTAAGTGATAAGAGAGGAGGTCACAGCAAGCTTAAGGACAATTGTTCAAAGGTAGTCTCGAGCAAAAGTTATTCTTCATTCCACAAGCTCCAATTTAACTTCGATTCATAAGTTTATGTCATCAAACTTCTCAATCTAGATTAGAGCGAGCATAATTTCTCTAATCTCATGATGAATTGAATAACATCATGTAATGGCATTTACTTGTACATACATTATATCTAACTAACTTGGTTGAAAACCCTGATTTTCTCGTACTTAATGCATACATTTGTCTCGTCCCACTTACTAAGCAAGCTATCGTTCATCCCCCTACGGTTTATTTTGCAGTTTCAAAGTAGATGTTTAAGCACATGATTTAATTCCATAAGTTTAGAAAGCTAGGTCCGAGAGTCAAGATCAAGAAGAATTAACTAAACTCTTTTTTTGTTTATCAGGTTTACTAGCTTTTAGGAAAACTACTAAAGTCTCCTTAGGTGGCCTTCTAGTTTACCACTATTGATGTGTATACTGAGTATCATAAACCTATGAACTTTTACAAGTTCTTTTCTTGGACTTGTTAATTTTTGTCCATATGAAGATAATTTTATAAATACTTGTCAATTTCGAGATATTTTATCACATGTATCATATGAAACTTAATTCTTTTCGAAAGATTTAGCTACAGATTTGTTTTATAACAGTTATTTTGAAGGATTACACCACAAGTTTATAATAGAAAAATATTGAATTAGATACCTCAAAGCGATTGAGTTAGTTTGCCTTGTGTGAACCAAGTTTACAGTAACAACTGTGAGATCAACTTATATCTTAAGATGGTTCATACAATGAAATTATTGTAACTTCATCTTTTTAGGATGTAACAATTTTGAGTTGGTATTAGAGTATAATTCCTTAGAACTCACTTTGATGCGTTATAACTGAAAATAATTAAACACCATAGGAAATGTCGAGAGTGGGTAATAAGTGGACTATAAAAGATTTAGACTCTAGATTTTATTCATACTATATATAAATATGTACGAGAATTTACACGATAACTGAATTAAGGATATAAGTTGTGTAGATCTAACTCTTATTCTAAGTTTCATACATGATCATAAGATATAAAAAAAAAAAAAAGAAGAAGAAGAAAAAGAGAAGAAAAGAAGAAAAAAAAATACATGATATCTTGTTAGAATACTAAGCAGGATGGTTAATCTTTCTCTAAAATAAAGTTCAATTTCAGGAATGGTGGTAGAAAAAGTTTTTTTTTTTTAAGTGGTTAAAGTAATGTAGTTAAGTTGGGTTAGATTAAAAGTACATCTAAAAATGAATTAGAATCACCATATTAGGAGTACAATGCAACATCTATGAAAGTAGATACTTGTGGTAGATCGAATGATATCTATAAGGATACTTGTATTACGTATTATAGCTAGAATGAGAGAAAATAAGACACATCACTTAAGCAATTGTTGATCACATTCCTATAAGTGTCTTACATAGTTTTAGTAAGTGTTTGCTAATAGAATAAAATGGTTTTCCTATTTTTCCTAAGCTTTGTAATACAAGTATACACTATGAGGATACTTGTATTACATATTCTAGCTAGAATGAGAGAAAATAAGACATATCACATAAGCAATTGTTGGTCACATTCCTACTAGTGTCCTACATAGTTTTAGTAAGTGTTTGCTAATAGAATAAAGTTGTTTTCCTATTTTTCCTAAGCTCATACATGTAGAGACTGAAATTTCCCTAGGATATAATGAATTTATACGCGGAAATGAACTGCCTAACTTAACTAACAAATCACATATTGTAACTAATACACCATTGATTGAACTTTAAGAGAATGAACTCTCCATAAATTATAGAATTGGAAAAATATATCTCAAATAGAATAAGATGATTTGGAAGTAGTTAAAGCAAATCTCGATAATGGTCTGAATATAGTTAAAATGTAAGTAAAGGTAATAGATTTGGAAGATGGATTTGGAAGTTGAAAGATATAATATAGAAAATAAAGTAGAACTTGATATAAAAAATATGGTTGAGCTAACCTAAAAAGTTAGGAAGAAGGTTTAGAAGTAAATATAAATGATTAATTGCTTGACAATAATAATAACGATACTAATGTAATATTTATCGCTTATGATAATTTAAAGGATGAAGGAGTACGTAGAGTTATTGAAATTCTCGATATTTTTTAAATTATAATATTACGTCTAAACTTTAAAGAGAAAATGATGGGTTTAGAAGAATTTATGGGTGAAGGAGAAGTAAAACTTAACTTAGAAAGTAAGGCAAAACCTTACATTGAAGGTTAGGAAGTGAATTGGAATAAATAACTTGTTGTATATAGAAATGTCGAATCCAAGGTGATAGGCAGGAATGATAAGCAAGAGATATATGAAAATAGAGTTGTTCTAGAAACTATTAATTATATATTGTTAGATGTAGATGCTAAAGATGAAATCAGGGCTAGAGATTTAGAATGTTAAGTGGATTGCATTCTTTTGTAGGGATGGTGATATTTGTTAAATCTAGTGATTGCATAGTCAAATAATATATAAAGTAGATGATTCGAATTTAAGGTCGGGATATATAATTATGGTTTGACATAGAAATAGGAAGTAGAAGAAGAAGCAAAACCTAAGGCAAAACATGAGACAAAAGCTGCTTCAAAAGGTCTAGAAGGAAATCATATAGGAGTTAATGTGATGAATTTAATGAATCATATGGTGAAACTCAAGATGGTAATTATTGATGATGGTGATAATGAAGATTATGAAGTGATAAACTTTCTAAAGACACCAAAAAATGTAATGTTAAGTTATGATTGTAAGATGGGTAATGAGAGTATAGATCTAAATGCACATGAAAATTCATGCTATAAGGAGAGATAGTAGTTTCGCAAGAATTTAATAGATGCAGAGTTAGTAGTTAGTGGATGAAGTAACTTTTGGTGGATAGCTTAATCTAACAGCTATAAGGATTGAAAACTTAGCCACTTTGATGCATTAGGATCTTATGACTCTCGTAATGTGTTTTGTCATTTTGATGTACTTTACTATCTAAGTTGACTTTGAATGACATAACTATGTTTTAATACATGATGCAAGGAAAGTGTAGCTAGAAACGATGTATTTAAGAGGCAAATATGTAATCTTTTGTATGTACAACCATGTACAAATGTAATATCTTGTTAACTTAAGGTAAAGTTCTTATATAAATTTTTTGGATGTAAAGTTGAACTCTATAACTTATACAAGTAATAGTTGTGTGATCATGAATGATAAATTGTATTTTTCTTTAATTATATGTGAAGACCTATTTAAGCATATCAATTGCAAAAATAAAAATAAAAAAGAATGTGACAGGTGATAATTATAATTGTACATGTAGGTCAATTAAGGAGATTTTATATTATGTTTGACAAGAAATATCATGCTATTACTATATACTCAGAAGATATTAGGTTAGAATTATATACACAAGTCATAAGAGGCTTATTGGTGATATTTCACTACTAACATATGTATAAAGATAAGATGATCGCAAGCTATATGAGATATTGACAAGTTAGGTTGGAGGAGTTGTTCATATATACTGATATTGTATAAGTAAGGATTCATAACTTACAAATTAGGTTCAAGATTTAGCATTGTATGACAATAATGAGAAGTTAAGAATAGGTAGAATTGATTGAAATATAGAATTATAGCTACCCTTATTCTTGTATAATTAATCTAAGAACAAAGTCATCCTTATTTTATAGAATCAATTCAAAGTAGAAATTCATCTCTAATTTACCTATAGCAAATAAACCTATATTGATTTAATAAACCTCTATTTTGGTGTATACTAGGATCAAACCCTAAAATATTTTGATATAATATCTTAGGTTAAGAAAGTTATACTAGATAGTGGTCTGGCAAGTAGCTTTAGAAGAAACAACCTTACTATGATAGTTAGATCTTGATCTTAATAAAACTATAACCTATTGTAATTGGGATATCATCAACTAATTTTTGAGACTGTAATATGCGATGTAATCTAAAAAAACTACCAAACTTATAATTGGTCTTTTCTAACCAATAGTATCAAGGATGAAAAAAAATAACAAAAAAAGATAGATAAAAAAATAATAATAAATTAATTTATTAATAATATTAAATAAAGTAACGATTAAGAGACTTTATAAGATAACCCCTTAACTCACTCTGTTTCTTATGGTGAGTAACCGATGTGAAAAGGAAAAAAAAAACTCTAAAGCTATACGCTTTAATCGATGATATCCACTAGAAGAGGAAACCAATAATTGTAGCAAGGGAAGTAATTAAAGACATTATAAGATAATATTCTTCATATGTACATTAGCACATCTAGTAAACATAAGGAGAACGGTGAATCGATGATCATCTGGTCTCTTTGATCGAGTCTCTTGTTTTTGTTGTGTTCAAGTCAAGACATGTTTAATCAAACTCGAGTAAAATTAGTTTCGGTGTTTTGTGAGTCCAATTAGTCAAGGGTTGTATCAATTTTTTTCAAGTCGCATCAAGTCTAGTTTATTCGAGTCATCAACTATCTCAGTTAAACTCGAGATAAAAAAGAGTCAAGATTTGCAAAACTCATTACTATTGATATTTGTGCTAGTGACATGAAATGTAAAATCCATAACTATAACAACAACACCAACTATCGTAAAATGAAAAGTACAAGCAAGATAAGAATGAATCCAACTTGTATTAATTGTAAAGAAACATTATGGATATGAATAACCTTAGGAATAACCTAAAATTTGGTTAAGGCAACAGCTGTGATAGAAGGTCAAATATTAAATGCATTGAATTTGACATGATAAAATACAAGATAAGAGATAAGATAGATAATGGGTTTACTAGTAGATTTTGATGTGAGAATACAATAACTAGAGTAGAAAACCTTGTGACCCATAAGTCAAAAATCTTAGACAAAAGAGATAGTGTACAAGGATTCCTTTATCAAATGATTCGAAATGTATTAAACACAATAAAAAGAGTAAAAGAATTTAAACACATTAATCTAAATAATAATATATTTAATGCATGATGAGAAAATATAATAGGTGCAACCGAACAATTTAAACATTTTCCATAGAAGCTTAATAAATAAAAGACTGGTACTATAACAATATAGTTAATTGACAAATAGAGATAACTACTAATTAAATACTTGGGCTACTATATAAAGCTAAACAATGGAAAAGTGAGCATAACAACAGTTTCCAAAATAACAGATGAATACTTCAATTACCAAAAATTATACCTTAGTGAAATGTGTAAGCATACAAATACTATAGTTAATAGACTAATCTTAAACACCAACATTAAGTATAATCTAAATAGCTAACCAAATTTGGATAATACTTCAAATGAATGAAACTTTGATGCATAAGAATCTTTATATTATAAACCTACTTAGAAATCGAATAAAAAAATTTCCTTATTGGAACCTTAGAGTCCTTTAGACTCAGAAGTTGACTTAGAAACTTTTGAGAAAGTACCATTTCATAAGATTTATTTATCTGACTTTTGGACCTCAAACATTAAGTGTAGGAGACTTCATCAATCTAATGAACTTAACCCAATGGACTTAATTACTTTTAAGTTTATAAAATTAACAGAACACCGTCGAGCTTGATTTTTTCCTCCCAATATTTTATAAATTAATCCTCTTTAAACCAACCAGTATTAAATCCTACCCATTTAATACTGGCTCTCGATTAGGATTTAAAGAAAACCGGTTCTTTTATATTTGAAAACGTTTTTAGAGTCACCACTCGACCGGAGTAAAAAAAAAAAAAAAAGAGTTAAGCTATAATTAGTTATAACTTAACTACTGAGATGTCTAGACCCAAAGGCTATCCTATGAGACCCCAAATAGGTATCACTTTTTAACTTTCCAAATTTAACTTTGCTTTTCAAATATACCCTTATAATAATATTTATTTACAAGCTCAAATTGAAATTATGCCTATTTAGAAAAGATAAGGATTTTAAAGAATTAATTACTAAAGGGGAAAATAATTTTTTTTCATATTTTAAGTCGCCCTGTATGTACGAGTGTCTACGTACCCATTATTTGGAATCAAACTTATGTAGTTCATTCATGAAAACTTTAGCGGGTTAGTTGTTTTTAGTTTTGAGAAAAAAAAAGGATCAGGTTTACATTTTTTACCCAATTTAATTTATTTAAAGGAATTCTTCTAAAAGGTCATAATCGATGTTTTATTTTTGGAAACTCTAAAATAGTCCTAATTTGGAAAATGTCCATTTATTTTTATTTATTTTTGGGAAGTTGATTTTCTAAGTCATAAAATAACTTTATTATTTATTTATGTAATTTTTATTTTTATTTTTATTTATTTTGGTTTTTTGGTTAAAATGTTAAAATAAATAAATAAAATAAAACTAGATAATTCTTCCTTTTTCTCTTTTTCTTTCTTTTCTTTTTTCTTTTTCTTTTTTTTTAATTGCATTTGTGGATACATAAACAAATAAAATAACAATTACATTTAGCTACATGAAAAATAAATAAACAAATAAATAAAATAATATATGCTAAAACACAAATGAGAGGGAAGACTTCGGACCAAAGGGTTGGACTGGGGCACATAGGTCAGTCTTTAGAAGTGGGCTTTAATTGTGTTGGTTAAGTCGAGTTGATTCAGACTAAGAGGAGAAGCTGTCAGCCATGGAAGGTGTTCCAAAGCACATTTTAGTCTTTTCTTTAAGAAGAAAGTGGTGTTTTTATGGGTTTCTTATTAGTTTTAGGGGGTGTAAGGATAATGCCTTAGGTTATTATAGTCATTTTGGATGTTTTTGAAATTTGGTGGTGGTGGTGGAAGTGGTTTGCGGCCATGGTTAACAGTTGGGTGCGAATGAGCGGCCGGGGTCAATGTTTCTAAGGATGAGAAGATGGGCGGTGGTCTTATCTTGGATTAGGAGTGGCCATAAGTTGGTGTTCTGGGTGGTGGCAACTGCGACGGTTAAAGTTTTGAAGGTTAGGGGGTAGTGGCAGTAGCTAAGGGCTTGTGGTATGGCTACAACTATGTTTGGTTTAAGAGAGGTTCTTTAATGTCCACGATTGAGGTTACTGTAATTGTTGCGTCGCGAACATTGCAATGGAGTGGATTGAGTTGTATGAGTGAGGGTATGCATTGACTATATGCGGGGTATGTGTGAGGTTCGGTATGTGAGTATGTAGCATGCTAAGGACGTATACTTGTTTTTGGGTTCGAGAGAGAGAGATCAGGGAGTGGTCGAGGGGTTTGTAGGTAAAGTTGAAGTAGCGTACGACATGTATGAAGGCTGAGAAAGGGTGTATGGGTTGAGTATATAGTTAGGGTTATGTCCAAGAGAGAGAGATAATGGGGGTAGCCATTGTTGTTGTATATGGTGAGAGAGAGAAGGGGGGTGGGGGGGGTCAATAGTGGTTTATGCTGCATGGGTTTGTGTAAGCGAGGGGAGAGTAAATGCGGGTCTGTTGTAGGTTCAATTGGTGACCAAGAGAGAAAGAGTAAGTTGTGTGCATTTTATGTTCATATGTATGTTCCATCGTGGACCCCCTCCTCCATTATTGTCTGTATGTTTTTTTTTTTTTTAATGAGAAAAGGAAGGATAGAAAGGAAAGAGAGGGGGGTAGGGGGGATGTGTGTATGTGGTGGGGGTAAGGGTAAGGGGTGGCAAGGAAATGTGTTGTTAAGGCCAATCACAAAGTGCTACGTATCACAATCTGACACGTGGCCTAGTGATACCTTGACATGTGGCATCGCTTGGAGTGTAGAAAAAGAAAAAGATAAAAATCATTTTTATGCCTCTAGTAAGATTCGATCCCTTGATCCCAAACCAAACCTAAATGTAATATTTAAATACTTATCTATTAGGTCGTTAACTTGTGCCTTATTCATATGTATAATTAAACTGCATATATAAACAAGGTCAGCCTAAGCTAGATTCAAATCTAAGCTCAAGTCTAATAATCCCCTCCTTTTTTATTATAACAAAAAATATATATTTTATTAAACTATCTAAAAAAATTTATTATTTTCTAAATTTCTTAAATCTTCTATTTTTTGTGACTTTGTAATTTTCTATATATTTTTCTAATTTTTTTCATTTTTTTTACTTTTTCCTATTTTTGTATTTTTCTAAATTTCATATTTTTAGGTTTTCTTAATTTTTTTTGCATTCTTTCCTAGATTAGGACCTTTTATCCTATTTTCAAAAGTTTTGAAAAATAAAAAGAGAACAAAAATGGGGTGTCTATAGCTATCCCTCCTTGTGGTGAAGTTTGAGCAAAACTTTATCACAAAGATAAAAGAGACTATTTTTGTCCTAAGAGTGGATTTTGTCCTAAAAAATGCTATAACTAGCTACTAGCTATCTTAAGCTCGGTTTACTAAGGACTTTGGTGAATAGTGAAAAGAAAGAGAGAGAAGAGAAAGAGGAATTAAAGCCTGGCTGTACCCTTATGAGTTGACTAACCTAAGTAGGAGCGTTTCTAAGGGAATAGCTTCCCTGAACTGAAATCAATCTGGAGAACTTAGTCATGCTCTTCTGAGTTCACTAACCTAAGCAGAAGCATCTTTGGTAGACTAGCAATCCTAAATTTGGAATCGATTCAAGATAAACTTGGAAGTGCTCTTCTAAGCTGACTATCCTAGGTGAAATAGGTGAAGCACTCTAGCTAAGACTCTAAATTGAAACCTGGTAGTGCTTCTTTAAGCTGACTAATGTAAGTAGGAGCATTTTTAAGGAATTAGCATCCCTGAATTGAAATTGATTTGGAGAACTTGGTCATGTCCTTTTGGGCTCACTAACCTAGGTGAGAGCGTCTTTTAGGGACTAGCAACCCTAACTTTTGGAATTGATTTAAGATAAACCTGGTACTATCCTAGGTAAAACAGGCAAAGCGCTCCCTAGAGCTGACTAAGACCCTAAATTGAAATCTAATAATACCCATTTGAGCTAACTAACCTAGACAGGAGTGTCTCTAGGGGACTGATAACCCTAAATTTTGGAATCGATTCAAGATAAGCCAAGTAGTACTCCTTTAAGCTGACTATCTCAGGTGAAATGGGCAAAGCACTCCTTGAGCTGGTTAAGACTCTTAATTGAAACCTGGTAATGCTTCTTTAACCTCACTAACCTAGGTAAACAAAGTGTTCCTTAAGTTGGCTAAGACCCTAAAAGAGAGAAAACTTGGTTGTGCCCCCAATGAGCTAACCAACTAAGGCAGGCAAAGCACTCTCTAAGTTGGCTAAGGTCCTAAAAGAATGAGAAAACTTGGCCATACCTCAATGAGCTAACTAACCAAGGTAAAATGGGTAAAGCACTCCTAGAGCTAGCTAAGACCCCAAATTGAAACCCGCTAGTGCTCCTTTTAACTAACTAACTTAAGCGAGAGCGTCTCTTAAGGACTAGTAACCCTAACTTTTGGAATCAATTCGAGATAAACCTGGTAATGCTCCTTTCAGTTTACTATCCTAGGTAAAATGGGTGAAGCACTCCTAGAGTTAGCTATAACCCTAAATTGAAAGTAAGTAATGCCTTACTAAGCTAACTAACCTTGGCAGGAGTGTCTCTCGAAGACTAGTAACCTTAGATGAATTCAATGATAAGAGGAAGTGCCCTTTTAGGCTTACCTAAGAGGAATAGGTAAAAGAAAGTGGCTTATAGGCTCACTTAAGAAAGATTGGTAAAAGAAAGCACCCAACGGGCTTGCTAAAAGGAATCGATGATGAAAGGAAGCGCTCTTTAGGCTTGCTAAGAAGATTTGATGAAGAGAAACACCTTATTGGCTTACTTGAGAGAAATTGGTAAAAGAAAAAACCCAAAAGGCTTGCTAAGAGAACTTAGTGAAGAGAAGCTCCCTATGGGCTTGCTTAAGAGATTCAATGAAGAAGCGCCCTATGAGCTCACTAAAAAGGACTTGACGAAGGGAAGCGCCGTATAGGCTCTCTTAAGAGGATTTGGTGAAGAGAAAGCCTTATGGGCTTACTTGAGAGATTCAATGAAGAGAAGCATCTTATGGGTTCACTAAAAAGGACTTGATGAAGGGAAGAGCCTTATAGGCTCACTTAAGAGGATTTGGTGAAGGGAAAGTGCCTTATGGGCTTGCTTGAGAGATTCGATGAAAAGAAGCACCTTATGGGATAGCTAAAACCCCTAAAGAAAAATGACGAAAGAGGGGTTAGCGCTTTGAAAGTTGGCTAAAATCCTAAAAAGACAGGACAACGCCCTAAAGGGTAGCTACAACCTTAAAAAGAAAAAAGGAGGGGTCAGCGCTCTAAAAGATAATTAGAACCTTAAAAACGAAAGACAAAATAACGCCTTAAAGGCTAATTGAAACCCTGAAAAGAATAAAAAAGTGGGTCAATACTCTAAAAGCTAGCTAAAACCTTAAAAATTAAAGACGGGGCAATGTCCTAAAGGCAAGTTAAATCCTTAAAAAGAATAGAAGAGGGGATAGCGCTCTAAAAGTTGACTTGAACCTTGAGAAGAATAAAAAAGGGGATGGCGCTCTAAGAGCTAATTGGAGTCTCAAAAAGGAATTGACAAAAGCAATGATGGTGCTTTTGAAAGTTGACTAGTACCCTAGAAAAAAAAAGACAAGAAGACACTCTAAAGGTTAGCGAGATCCGTAAAAAATGAAGACGAAATAGCACCCTAAAGGCTAGCTGAAATCTAAAAGACTAGACAACGCTTTAAAGGCTGGTTGGAACCCTGAAAAGGATAGAAGAAGGGACAATACTCTAAGAGCCGACTAGAACCCTAAAAAGAATAAAAGATGGGACAATACCTTAAAGGCTGGTTGGAACCTTGAAAAAGGAATAGAAGAGGGGACAACGCTTTAAAGGCTGGCTTAAACCCTAAAAGAAGTTGATAAAGGATTGAAGAAGTAAGGGAAGGAAAGCAACTAGTTAAAAAAAAAAAAAAAAACTTCTTAACTTAGAAAAGTATTTATAGGGAAATTGTTTGAAAAACCATATATGAAAAATGCATTAGGGAAAGGCCCCTTGACTTGAAAAAGAGTTAAAGGATATTAAAAACTGCAATTAGGGAAGAATGATCTAGGCCACTATGATTAATTTAAAAAATGTGACCACCTTGAAAAGGAAATGGATGAATTGAAAGCTTAGCTACTCAAGCCAACATGGAATGGACAAAAATCTTGTGACAAGCCTTTACTTTCTCTCTCTTCTTCTTCTTCTTTTTTCCTTTTTGTTTCCTATCTTTTTTTTTTTTTTTTTGAAAGTTTGCCAATGGTCATAAACTCTTATTTAAAGAACAAGTTTATTACCATCCCTTTCTTTGATAACCATGTAGAGTTTTTCAATACCCCTAACCTTAGGATTTTCTCATAAGGCTTTATGATTTTAAACATTCCTTTTTTAAGGAAAATGTAACTCATGATTAGTTCAGTCGAAAAGAGTTTCCTTGCTAACTCTCGATCTAGATTTCACTCTTGACTACAGTTCTAAAAATTATAGTCCAATTTGTAAGTGACGTACTTTGATTAATCCATTAGGTCTTTTTCGATTCAACATTATGAATTTAGGCTTTTGATCCAAGGGTTTCAAAAGAGACTAATTAGGAGGCCTATTTTGAAAGAAATAATTTTCTTAATTTTGGTGTACAAGTTAAGAACCATAGGAAAAATTAGAAGGATGCTTGCCCCAATTTCAAAAACAATTTTTATTAAAAATAAATTATCTTTAAAGATTAGAAGAGCTTTTACTACGTAAAGGTAGTAATGTGGGTAGGATGGCCTTATGTGATTTAGCATAGGTAAGAGAGGCTTCCAAGTGAATATAGAGATTTTAGATTTCCGAGCTTTAGAATGTAATTCATGGCCTAGTGTTTTTGGGACTATTTGGGCTTTGACTTTCGACGTTTTGATTTGATTTGGCTGCCCCTACTAAGATGTAATATATCTCTTTGGGCTTTCATCTTACATTTAGGCCCAATTTTCTAACCTCTTTTCTTAATCTTCTCTTTCCGTTTTTACTATTATTACTTTGCCCTACTATCTCTTGTTGTTCTTCTTTTCTTTTAGTCCTAAGAACGATTGTCTCCATTATCAAGCTTTTTCCTTTTAAGTGATTTCAAGGCCTTAAATCCATAGATTTCTATTATATGGGCTCAGGTCAGGTGTATAAAAGCTTGAGGTGTTCGAGAAGGAATTAGCTCTTCTTCATTTCAATGAAAAATAATTTATCAGAGATAAAAATCATTTTTGAATTAAGGTTACTCAAGCAAGTATAAACCAATTTTACTCTTATCTTCTAATTAATTACCCTAACCTCTGAATTACCCTATTGTAGGGTAGTTCTTGACATGGTTTAAATTTGAAAATACTCCGAATTAGTTCAACAGAGTGAACAAGAGATAATTATGTTTAAGATTTGAAAATGAATGCCTAACTTCATTTTAATCTACCTATTATATTCAAAGTGGACCTTTTTTGAGGAATGAGTCCAAAGTATCCTCACCATTATGTCGCTCAACTCTCAAGGCATTTTAAGGGTTAGTGTATAGGATATAGTTTGGCTCTTCTTATTCTAAACCTTTTAAAAGCGAGTTACCAATTTCTTAAGGAGGAATCTATTTTTTATTTGTACCTGGTGAAGATTAGTATTGCCCCCCGGTTTCTTAAATCATGCCCCAGTATTTGACTTTGTGTTTTGGCTTGGTTTATGATTCAACTTAACTTTCTAATTAGACTAAGGGTTCTGGTTAAGCTACCTGTATGGCCTGAAGATTGTGTTTAGGTCAATTGCCTCGATGGGCCATGGTTTGTGTTTGGGTAAGTTGCCTGAATGGGCCCAAGGTTAGTATTTAAATTAAACAAGCCAAAGGGCTTATATTGGCTTCCTTAATGGGTCGACGGGCCTTATGTGAGTTGGAAGCCAAGTGTTTTAGGCCGGCTGCTTGAGTAAGCCAAAGGTTTGAGCTTGTGTTGGTTCCTTGAGCCCATAAGGATTTATAGTAGTCAATAACTTTTCTTTTCATTTTTTCAATTTTTGTTTCTTTATTCTCTTTTTTTTTTCTTGAAAGAGAGAGAAAGATAAAATTTTATTTTACAAAAAATGAGAAAATAATTTACAAATAAGGATGGCAATTTTTTAGGATTCTATTTACAAGTTTATGATATTTTACATTTCCCTGAACGAGAGGGAACAGTAGTTAGTTAAATGCTTATTGAAAAACTATTTACACAGAAGTGAATACTAAAGAAAGAAGAACAATGAACTAAAGAGGATTTTTATTATTTTGAAAAATCAAAATACAAAAAAGAAATACAGAGAACCTAGCATTTATTCTGAAACTTAATATTTATTCTAGGATCTTTAAATGTGAAAAAAAAAAAACCTACATTAAGTCTCATATACGAGCCTTAAGGTCTTCTATCATTTCATAGGTATCCCCAATGACCTATGCCAAAAGGGACCTTAAGGCCTAGTTATGAGCTTCAGAACACTCGAACTTTTCCTTCAAGTAGGCAATCTCAATTTTTAGCATCTGTTCACGAATCCTATAGATGTCCTATAGCCTATCATTCCCCTGATTGTTTTCCTTATTGTCTACTATTCTAGGTTTACACATTTTTTAACAAGAATTAATCATTAATGCAACAAAAGAAAGCACATGGAAATGTGCAGATGTTATGATCTTTTGAGTTAATGCATTACTCCTTAAGTTGCAACCCTACTATAATTTTCAAAAAATTGCGTTAAAACTCTTGAACGATTAGTAGGCTTACAATTTCTTAAGGGTAATGTATTAACTCAAGCTCAAACGGGAGCATATACAATTAAGATAGGTTTTAAAAGGTTCTTAAGCATTGTGGCCTCATTTTTTTTTAGAAAATACTTTCATTGGTCACATCACAGCTTAAGTGGAGTGGCCTAATTGACCCTGAGTAGTGGTTACTGTTACGCCTTGAAGTCACAAAGTCGCAACAGTTCAGCCGTGTAAACCATTCTATGATAGTAACTGGTCTCACAGTACCTACCATAGACATAATTTACATAAGGTGTTGACGACTCCTCGCTTTGAAGTAAACAGTCCAATTAAATGTTTAACTATAATTATGGTAAATTTTACAAATTTTTAATAAACCTATATAATTATATGTAAAGTCCACAGAATTTCGTAGGAAATTCTATATATACACAACAGTTCACTAATTTACATAATAATTATCAGTTTTTCATCCTCAAACTACAAAGGACTTTCTCGCTAAACATCACTACTAAGTAAATTGATCCTCACACCCCTGGCTTCAAAGGAACTAACCTCTGGATAATTATAAGGCGGCATAATACTTAAAGTATTTAAAGATCGGGACCTGTAAAAGGATTTATAAGAGTATGAGCAACTACAACTCAGTAAGTTGAATTGGAGACTCATGAGAGTATACAAACACAAACAAGATTATCAAGCAATTATTTAATGTAATGCAACAATCAAGTGTCATCGCACAACGTAATCCAGTCCGTTGCAAAATCAGAGAAATTTCACCTGCTCTAATCCGGGTTGAGGAGTTTCCATGTTATGCAGCAGCTCACAACTAAACCCAAGCTTGTGCAATAGAGACCTCGCTCCTCTCGCAACTACCTTCGAACCATTGACTTCACCATCGCCACGACCTCCTCTCCTATCACTTAGTTCGACTAATGATAAAGAAGAGACCATTTTGCAATCCTGCGCTATCCCTTTCTAAGAGGTTGGAGAATCCTATGATCCCCTAACGGGTTGCAATGCATGACATTTTTGGTTATTAGAGTCGAATAAGATTAAATTTCCTTTAGGGTGTTCAACCAATTTCACACTAATTCAATCAATCACAAAATCACTCATATTACAAATTCAGTAAGCATTCAGATACATCAAACACATGCATAAACTACTTACAATCATAACCATATACAATCCTAAGTCTTCGAGTACCATAAAATAGCACTCTAATACAGTAAGTAATAACCCAACTTACTTGGAGTTTCTCAGTCGCTCGATCACTTGATTACAAGCCAATTCGTCTCTAGATATTCTATAATACAAATAGGTCTTTTATAGTTCTTATACTTTAATGATTCACATTCTCAGTTATGATTTAGCTTATTTTTTTTCCATGTATAACTATTATTTACTAATGATTTATTTTATCCTATTTCGGGGTTCGATTCCTAAATTAGATTCTAGTTTTGATTCTAAATTCTTAAATATGCTCAAATTCTAATGTGAAATTAATCACATTAACTCGAGTATTCTAATATCCTATTGGGTCTTAATTTAGTATTATAAACTATTCGATACACGCTAATCCTAATTGGGGTACCGATTTATTCCCAATGTGAGAAAATCTTATATTTTTGTATACGATTACTTGAAATTAAATTTTATTTCAGATTTATTATATTCTGATTTCTATTATTATATTATCTAATTAAACCTAATTTTTTTATAATATTCCTAATTTTCTATAATTAGCACATAATGCCTTCATTATTTATACTTAATACTCCAAAGACTAAGATTAGGTTTCTACATTAGAGATTAACATCCCTAAACATCTAATTACTATCTAATTCAGTAATTAGTGTCTTAATCACTTAATTAACCCAAAATTACCCAATTTTCCCATCATTTGAGGGCTAAAAATTAACTTAAAATTTTCAAAAATTAATTTTTTAAAAATGGCTTCATAGCACTATTTTATATCCCTTATACATTCTACAGAAAAATTTTGAGCTTCAAACTACACTTCTAAACCTATTTATTTCTAATTCTAATCATGCTAGGTTTTGCTTAATTTGTTAAGAACCCTATATTTTCAGACGTGATTAAACTAAATCACTATTTTTTCCTAAATCTACATATAATAAAACCTCATAATAACAAGTTTCATAATTTTCTGAGCAGAATAACTAATTTTAAGAAATTATACAAAATCGAAACAGATCAGAGACTCACCCAATCCGATGGCTTTTGGCCTTCAAACACCTGTCTAGGTGTATCGGCTAGTCCAAGCGGTGAGTCTAGAGTGGGGTGGTGGTAGTGGCTCGGTCCTAGGTAGTGGTGGTGTATGGGTTTAGCTCACTAGCCCTAACTGTACAGTTTTCATTTCCGTTTCTTTTCTTTTTTTCTGGTTTTTCTCTTAAATCTTTGAAGTTCTCTATTTTTCTCTAATTTTTAACTATCCAAAGGAGTTCTTTGAATTTTTTTCCTATTTATAGAAGTTTTTGGTAATTAATATGCATTAATTAGACATGACATTGCCCCATTCCCTTGATTTTTGGCTTTTGTGTTGCTTAATTTTAATTGGATAATTTTTCTTCTTTAGCTCCTGACTTGCCACAACCAGATTTTCATCATTTCATATCTTTCTAATTTTTTCTCAATTAATTAATAATTTTCTTTAATTATTTACTAAGTTTTTGGCTAATTTAAGTAATTTCGCGTATTTTTACCTATACGTAAATACATGTGAAGTATATATGAACATTCCTAATTATTATTTAGGTCGTTCTATGATTTTTAGTATACATATAATCTATCTCTAGTAATTTATTAGTTATTAGATTTCACTTTTCGCCTTTTCGATAATTAACAATTATTATACTTAAAATTTGAAAATTTATAGTCTTTTATTTTATTACTTATTTTCTTAAATTCAAGTTTACGGGATCATTTTTACTAATATTTTTCTCCATAGTTTATAATTCGGGTTTGATCGGATCCTTTAACCGATCGCCCTAAACCTTGTGCTCGAAGTTCAATCCTACGATCTATTGGCTTAACTTTAGGGCTTACAGTTACCCTACTACACCTAGAGCCTACACAATTGTCCCCTTCCTAAGGTCATAAGATGGCTTAAGTTAGACCGCATCTACCCTACATTTTTTATGCAACAAATGAACCCTATATGTCCCGATGTACATGGTATGCAAAATAAATATGAAAATTAAAACAAAGCATACACATGAGGTTAATAACAAACATAAATATACAAACAAATAAATAAATAACATTGGTTTTTTGAAAAATAATTTTAATTTAGGAAAGTATTTTAGTGGCTAACACTCTTGACATCCCCAATAGAGTTACCAAGCTGTCAAGCTTAATTTTTTCCTCCCAACTTTTTATAAATTAGTTTTCTTTAAACCAATCAATATTAAATCCTACCTGTTTAATACTGGCCCTCGACTAAGATTTAAAAGAAACCGGTTCTTTTATATTTAAAAACGTTTTTGGAGTCACCACCTGATTGGAGTAAAAAAAAAAAGAATTAAGTTTTATAACTTAGCTATTGGTCTAACGATCAAACCAATTTTATAAAATAGTTTTCTAAAATGAGAGATCTGAATCTGAGGGTTATCCTAGTAAACCCTAAATAGGTACCACTTTTTAACTTTCTGAATTTAACTTTACTTTTCAAATATACCCTTATAATAACATTTATTTACAAGCTCAAATTAAAACTACGCCTATTTACAAAAGATAAGGATTTTAAAGAATTAATTACTAAAGAGGGAAAATAAATTTTTTTCATATTTTAAGTAGCCTCGTATATACGGGTGCCTACATATTCACTATTCGGGATCAAACTTCTGTAATTCATTCATTAAAACTTTAGCAGGTTAGTTGTTTTTAGTTTTGAAAAAAAAAAAGGGTCGGGTTTACATTTTTTACCCGATTTAATTTATTTAAAGGAATTCTTCTAAAAGGTTCTAATGATGTTTTATTTTTGGAAACTCTAAAGTAGTTCTAATTTTGAAATGGTCCATTTTTGGGAAGTTGATTTTCTAAGTGATAAAATAACTTTATTATTTACTTATTTATTTATATTTTTATTTTTTGGGGGGTTTTTTGGTTAAAACGTAAAAATAAATAAATAAAAATAAAATTATATAATTCTTCCTTTTTTTTCTCTTTTTCATTCTTTTCTTTTCTTCTTTTTCCTTTTTTTTATTAATTACATTTGTAGCTACATAAATAAATAAAATAACAATTACATTTAGCTACGTAAAAAATAAATAAAATAATATATGCCGAAACACAAATGAGAAGGACTTCGGATCAAAGAGTTGGACTAGGGCATGCGGCTCAATTTTTAGATGTGGGCTTCAGTTCAGGTCAGCCGAGTTAGGTCTATTCGAACCAGGTCAGACTAGGAAGAGAAGCTCTCGACAGTGGCGGGTGTTCCAGATTGCGTTTTAGGCATTTCTTTAAGGGAGAAGTGGTGTTTTTATGGGTTTCTTATTGGTTTTGGTGGGTGTAGGGATGACACCTTAGGTTATTGCAGTTATTTAGGATGTTTTCGAAATTTAGTGGTGGTAATAAAAGTGGGTTGCGGCCGTGGTTAACAGCTGGGTGCGAATGAGTGGTCAAGGTTAATGTTTATAAGGATGAGAAGACGGGCAGTAGTCCTATCTTAGATTGGGAGTAGCCGTAAGTTAGTGTTCTAGGTAGTGATGACTATGACAATTAAGGTTTCAAAGGTTTGGGGGTAGTAACAGTGGCTAAGAGCTATGACTAGCTTGTGGTGCAGTTGCAACTGTGTTTAGTTTGAGAGAGGTTCTTTAGTATACGCGACTAGGGTTGCTATAATTGCTGCGTTACAAGTGTTATAGCGAAATGGATTGAGTCGTGCAAGTGAAGGTATGTAACGGCCGTATGCGAGTATATGTGAAGTTCGATATGTGAATGTGTAGCATACTAGGGACGTGCATGTGTTTGTAGGTTCAAGAGAGAGATCAGGGAGTAGTCGAAGGGTTTGTAAGTGGAGTTAAAGTGGTGTATGGCATGTGTGAAGGTCGAGAGAAGGTGTGTGGGTTTGGTGTATGGTCAAGGTAATGTCTGAGAGAGAGAGATGATGATGAGGGTGGTCATTGTTGCTATGTGTGGTGAGAGAGAGAGAGAGGGGGGGAGGGGGGGTGCGGTGGTTTCGGTGGTAGCCTATGTTACATAGGTTTGTACGAGTAGGGGAGAGTGGATGAAGGTCTACTATAGGTTCAATTGGTGACTGAGAGAGAAAGAGTGAGTTATGTACATTTTGTGTCCATGTATGTATTCTCCAACCCCCAACCCCATCCTACCCTCTCTCTGCTATGTATGTGTATAAATGTTCAAAAGTAGACACCTTCCTCCATTATTATCTATGTATTAGTTTGTTTTTTTAAAATGAGAAAGGGGGTGAAAGAAACGAAAAGGGGAGAAGAAAAAGGGGGAAAAATGTATTATCAAGACCAATTACAAAGTGTCACGTTTCACAATCAGACACGTAACTCAGTAATATCTTAACATGTGGTATCGTGTAAAGTGTGAAAAAAGAAAAGGATAAAGGCATTTTTATGTCTCTAGTAAGATTCAATCTCCTGATCCTAAACCAAACCCAAATGTAATGCTCAAATGTTGATCTATTAGACTGTTAGTATGTACCTTATCCATATATGCAATTAAATTGCACACATGGATAAGGTCGGCTTAGACTAAATTCAAATCTAAACCCAACAGTTCTCTCCTTATTTTTATTATAACAAAAAAAAATATCTATTCTATTAAACTGTCTAAAATATTTTTATTATTTTCTAAATTCCTTAAATCCTCTATTTTTTGTAACTTTTCAATTTTCTATGTATTTTTCTAAATTTTTCCATTTTTGTATTTTTTTTTCTAAATTTATTTTTCTTTATGCTTTTTCCTATATTTATATTTTTTTGTATTTTTCTATATTTCATATTTTTGAATTTTCATAATTTTCTTTTTGCATTTTTCCTAAATTATGACCTTTTATCCTATTTTAAAAAATTTTGAAAAATAAAAAAGGAGCAAAAATGGAGTGTCTACAAACACCATAAAAATTATTTTCAAAAAAGGATCTTCCGTGGAGTAAACTTTCTATGCTAGAGTTAGTGAAAAGAGGAGAAATAAGGAGGGACTCGTTAATATAAAAAAATTAGGCTCAGAAGGTAGGAAATAGGGAAAAATAAGATGCATGAAGAGATACAAAAAATAATGGTAAACTTTAGTGAAGACTTTACCACTATGTTAATGTTAATTAAGGGAATTGGTGAATTAGAAAAGGAAAAGGATAATTTAAAAGAGTACAACATAAAGGTGATTGGTATGAGTTAACTCATAAGCTTGAGCAAAAGTTGGTTAAGAAGGTGAATTGTAGCATCAAGGATGATGGTAAGGATAAGATGTCTTTTAACTAATCTAAATACCATGATAATAACTTAAGATACAACGGGGGGGGGGGTTGTAAAATGTGATGTCTTACAATTTTATGAACTAGGATCCAACACCTAATTTAGGAAATGTAAATTCCATAATTTTGCCACTAGGTTTCGAACAGCTAATTTAAAGCATTCGTGAAAGTTAGCCAACTAAGTTAAAAAATTACAAGCGGGTTAAGAACATCAGTCAAGAAAATCCCATAGGCTTAGACCTCAAAAACATAATAAAAAATATAGCCAAAATTAATTTTATTATATTATTATATAAATAACGAAAACATGCAACATTGGCAACAATAATTAATGAACCTTTAAAGATAAGTTGTATAAATAATAAAATTATTAAATGAAATAAAATAATATTTAGAAGACATGTATATATATAAAATATAATTACTATATAAATATATATACCCAAAATTATGCAAAATACTCGAATTTATGCAAAAATACATTAATTAATAAGGAAAAATAGAAAAAATGTGGCATCATAGGAAAAATCTATAGTAAGCATGACAAGTCAAGGATACTAGTTGGAATTAGTTAGTGGGGGTAAAGAAACAAAATTTAGACACCTAACACCAAGATTATCACATATGTTGGCATAGAAAAAAATTATAACAAACTATCCAAATGCTTCCTATAAAAACATAAGTCGATTGCTATTGAAAAGCTTGGCCATTTGCAATCCTACAAAAAATTGTGTATAAATGAAGTTTAGAGAATGAGTATAATAGGTGGCTATAGATTAGGGTACTTTAATGTGATAAGGAGTAAAATGAATATGATTCTATAACTCTGGATAAGTCGAACTTATGTATAAAGCAGTGAAATATAAAGTAGTAGTAAGGTCAAAAACTTGGTCAAAAAGTAGTCCGATGGAAGAAGCTTGATATGTATTACAATAGAAGCAGCCAAAAGTTTAGTTTAAAGGTAGGTTAGTACGAAATATTATATCACCTGGAGTGGCAAAGTAGGTCAGAAAGTCACTTACATATAAACTTTAAGGACTTACTAAAGTCAGAACTTAGGTTAAAAACTTTCTAGGCAGCGACCTATGATAAAATATCAAGTTAGAACTTACATTACTTAATTAATACTTAATAAATGACTTAGGAAACTTACTTAACTCAAATGAAGAACAATCCTCAATTTCAAAATAAACTCTTATTCTATATATTGGATGGAAACTGAAGAGGTTAAATTAAATTTTTAAGGATAATAAAAGAAGACTGGAGTGACGCCTTGATAACAAGCATCAATACTAAGGTAAGTGGATTAATGCTTCACTACATTTCGAAGTATTATTCCATTATACTTGAAGACTTTAGTATGTATATGTTCATGGTTATAACTTAGATGCATGTACATGTGCAACACCTATGTTTGAATGTTCTTCTATTATCGTGAAAGCTAGTTCTATGTATTGTTTATTTTGTGTAACTGCTTAATTGGACTATTTAAAATTAATTGATCACCCCAAAAATGATCTAACTTCAACTCGGCTTAATTTCTAACCTAACATGCTTGCAACCTACTAAGAGAAACAGCTAAGATCATCAATCTAATATGGATCTTTCAGTGAGGATAGTTAAAATGATCCTTTTAATACCCTTGATCAAACTAAGTGATAAGAGAGAAGATCAAGACAAGGTTGGAGATAGTGGTTAGAAAGTAGTATTAGGCGGAGAGTATTCTCCGTTGCATAAGCCTTGGTTTGGTTTTGATTTGTGAATGCATAACATTAAACTCTTTAACCTGAATTAGAGTAGGTGTAGTTTTTCTAATCTTACCACGAACTAAATAACGTTGTATAATGACATTTGCTTACATGTGTATTACCTCCAATTAACTTGGTTGAAAATCTTAATTGTTTTATGCTTAATGCATACTACTGGCTTTATTCCATTTACTAAGCAAGTTATCGCTTATCTCCCTAAAGTTTGTTTTACAAGTTCAAAGTAGACATGCAAGCACATCTCCTAATTCCAAAAGATTAGAAAATAGAATTAAGGAGTCGGGATAAAAAAAAAATGGCTAAACTCTTTTTTGGTTTGTTAAGTTTATTAACTTTTAGGAAAACTACTAGAGTCTCCTTAAGTGGCCCTCCAATTTTCCACTAATAATGTACATTGTATATTGTAAACCCGTAGACTTCTACAAATTCTTTTCTTGAACTCGTTTCTTTTTTTTTTTCATGCAAACATAATTTTGTAAATACTTATCAATTCCAAAATATTTTGCTACATATCGCATAGAAAACTCAATTCTTTTGGAAAGATCTAGCTATAGATTCGTTTTTTAATAGTCATTTTAAAGGATTACGCCACAAGTTCATAACAGATAAATATCAAATTAGATGCTTCAAAACGGTTGAGTCGAGTTCACCTTGTATGAACTAAGTCTATGGTAGCAATTATGGGGTCAACTTTTATCTTAGAATGATTTACATAGCAAGACTGTTGCAACTCCACTTCTTTAAAACGTGATAACCCTTTTTTCGACTATAATCGAATGCTAATTCCAAATACTATAAAATTTATGAAAAACTGGAATTTTTTTTAATTTTTAATCAAGAATCAGTATTAAATGGGTAAAGATTTAATATTAATCAAATTAAGGATATAAAAACTGAAAAATTCAAGCTCAATATTGCTTTTTAAGTGAATTCGCTACGATTTACTAAGGATTTTAAAATGACATCTTTGACCTAAAATATTCATATCAACTTAATCACTATAAAAATTATTTGTATTTTTTAACACAAAAAGTATATAAAGTCCATCTTTGAGTAGGTGATTTTAATACCGAGAGGGTTAATCCAAGATGCACAATTTGATGAAATAGCCACTGAATTTTTTTCCTTACAACCTCTTTATGTTCTCATATCTATGCCTGTGAATAACGAATGGTGGCAAATTTGTTTTACATTATCTGGACTAAGGAAAGGGAACATGGCAACATCTTCTTTACATTTCATGTTATGGATGGTTGATTGCATATAATTGTATCTACACATTACATATAAATACCTTCATTCTCTAATTGATAGCTCCTTCATGTAATGTACCAATACATTCTTTTTACTCATATGTAAGGGACCATTTATGCATAATATTTCTTTTCTTTCATTAATCATTAGCTATATATATATATATATATATATTAATTCAGTTATTGTTTATGCACTGCTATATTAAATCTTTGTATGCGCTGTGTATTTACTATTATAGAATAAGATGGAAATAGAATAGCTCAAGTGAACATGCAGTAAATCAAAAGAAGTATAGATTGCAAAAGAAAATATATATATATATATATATATATTTTAGAAGCGGAATGCAGCGTATGATGCTTAGTAATAGGCAAAAGTTAATGAAAATTTGGTATTCTATCCATCATGCTTAGGTAACTACTACGGATAATGATAAATATGCTCATGTGTTAACTTATAGCAATCTATATGGTGCGTTATTTTTAGTGAAATTTTTAATATATCTCTTCAACTTCAATTCAAATAAAATAAATAAATAAATAATTAATCTAATGGCGTTATTAGTTTTGCGGAAGTATAACCCCATGATGCATGCAATATCATTGCAATCAAGCCATTAATGCAGAAAGGAGAAAACAAAAAACAGACCGGATACGCAATTACACAACTAATGGAAAGACATTAATCATAAGGTTACTAAACTAATGCATATATGAAATCACAAGCATTAAAGGCAAACAAACAATCGTTTAATTTCATGGGGTCTATCTTTTTTCAAATTTTAAAAAATATGCAAATAAAACTTAAGCTTAACTATTATTGTAGTTATTAAAATAACCTAAAAGAATTTTAAAATGATCACATCTTTGTTTTTCGAAGTTCAAATGCAAGTCTAAAATACTAATTATTCTACAATTTCATCTCTGAACATATTGAATGCAATCAGGCGTGCATTTCTTTGCAATTAATTTTGTATGGTTAAATCCTTATTATTTTGGATCATTATATTTAGCATCATCACAGCAATCATTAGTAAAGTTGAAATGGTACCATTAAACATGATTGACATGGGATTTATATAGTAAAATAGATTAAAATTTACAGTTAACAGTATCTTTCAATTTTTGTTAACTTGTTTGATTTTTTTTTTCCTCCCCTTCCTTTCTCTTCTTTTGATTTGTATATCCACAGCTTTGCTTTCTCAAATATTTTAGTTTATTGCCTATACTCTAGCTGATTCTATTTTACAGAACTCTTTACAAAATATTTAACATTTTTAAAACTCTTCAAACTATGCAAATTTTTTTTTTTTTTTTGTTGCCAAAACTATGCAATTATTACCACATTTTCCAAAATGCTTATAACTTTATATATGTGATAAATTTATAGAAAATAAGCCCGTTCTTAAAATTTTAAGGGGTACTTTATACAATTGTTGAACGGGGAAGTTTCTCCATCTTTAAATGCATTTTCTGTTTAAATTTCATCTATTATATACAATGGGAATTGAATATGGATATCATTTTGCAATTTTTTTAATAATAATAGCATGTTATAAGCAAAAAGTAAATCATTCGAGAAACGAAAACCTTTTTTTTTTTTTCCATTTTGCAATCAGGATTGATTTTTCTTCCTTATAATCTAGATTTTTTTTTTGGCAATAAATGATTTTTAATGAAGTTTCCTTATCATTAAAGGGCATTTTCTACTTCCAGCAATATTCAATGTATTACCCTGTCCTTTTCCTTTCTCTATAGATCGTGTAATTAAAGAGTACACTATGGTTTATAGCAGCATCTTTATAAAAGGACATTTGGCATAAATATACATTTCAAGTATTCCTTTTTCTTTATAATTTATTTTATGAAGAATGGGTTCTTTACTCTTTTTTTTTTTTTTTTGACAATGTTAACCATAAATGCTATGGGTGTTGTATTGGTTAAGTAAAAATGATTGAACCCATAAAATAATTAAATAATAATAAAACATTTTTACTTAAGTCACTTTTTTATAAAATAAAGAAGTACTTAAACAAAAAATATTTAAAATATTAACATATACTAAACACTCAGAACTCCTTTATGAATATGCTCTGAGCAAATTTCCGACGCTCTCTCGACATTTTCGTCTCTCGATCCCGATCATTCTATCGAAAACGGAAACAAGACAGGGTTACTTTGGTAAATTAACATAACCCACTAAACGAGGTTACAAAAATGAAATGAATCTCTGAACACATTTACTATTGAAAAAAAAAATAATAATGAACAACGTTTCTTTCGTACAACAGAAACAAAAATGTGACCTGACCATGAACAAGTTCGATTCCATAAAATGAAACTGGAATTGAATCAAAACCCTTTGAAACCCTGGCTTTGTATTTCCGAGCCATAACCACCAGTAAGTTACACTAAAATTCCCTCACTTGATCTGTAACTTATGTTATGGTTCATTTTTTGCAAAAAGATCTTTCCTTTGTGGAGATTTTCATTCGAATGTTTGATTTTTACGTATTGGGTTCTTTTTTTTTTTAGTCTATTATTATTATTATTTATGTTTTCTTTTTCATTTTCAGTTTGTTTTGCAGATAATAGCAACTGGCATGTGCGAGAAAGCTGTTCTTCTTGTAAGGTTCTATCACAAGCTTGTTCCTTTTAGTTGTTTTATAAGTAATTTAGATAACTTGGATCAGAATTTTGTATAATTGTAGTTATGTATGATAGAGTTTAAATCTTGGTGATAGTGGTAGTGTAATAGGAACTGGGTTCGTGTGTGATAAAGGAGAGAAATTTAAGGATTGTTCATTTGGGGTTTTAGGTGATTAATATGTGAAAAATGCAAGGAGGTTCAAGTCAGAATGCTTTTCCAGGTACTGCGAGTTTGGATAAATCAAGGGTTTTGGATGTCAAGCCAATTAGGAGTCTGAAGCCTATCTTCCCCGATGCCAACGAAAACTCTCCCGTTGTTTGTCCATCTCGTAATGGACCTTTCCCACCCGGGTATTCACCTTTTTACCCATTCGGTGTCCCTCGTAATGTATCTTCGGCTGAGCCTGGTTCAAACTGGACTCCAGCTAATCCAGCTCCTATACGGGCCTTTAGAACACCCGAAACGGAGATTATAAATGGGGATGCAGGTGCATCAAATAAGAAAGGTAGAAAACGATCATCTCAAAAAAGTGCCTCAGCTTCTTCCCGGAAGAAGGTGAGGAAGGCGAAGAATGTGGTTAGTGGAAACTTTGTAAGTCCTATTAGTCTGCCTCACCGGGAGGATGGGAATAGGGAGATTGTTCAATATGTAATGACCGTTTTTGATGGACTTAGGAGAAAACTTAGCCAATTAGAAGATGCCAATGAAGTACCGACAACTGGTATCATGAGGCGTGCAGACTTAAAAGCTTCCAATATTTTGATGAGTAAAGGAGTGAGGACTAACTCAAAGAAAAGAATAGGACCAATACCCGGGGTTGAAATTGGGGATGTTTTCTTCTTCCGGATGGAGCTGTGTATAGTAGGTCTGCATTCACCGTCTATGGGTGGGATTGACTATATAGGTGTCAGAAGTGACAAAGATGAAGATTCCTTTGCCGTGAGCATAGTTTCATCTGGATATTATGATGACGATGCAGATGATAAGGATGTTCTTATCTATAGCGGCCAAGGTGGGGGGATCACTGCCACTAAAGATCAGCAATCTTCTGATCAGAAACTTGAAAGGGGCAATCTTGCTCTAGAGAGAAGCTCACGTCGCGGCAATGAGATCAGAGTTATACGGGGCATGA
Organism: Lumnitzera racemosa; assembly: GCA_024138005.1. Classification (NCBI taxonomy): domain Eukaryota; kingdom Viridiplantae; phylum Streptophyta; class Magnoliopsida; order Myrtales; family Combretaceae; genus Lumnitzera; species Lumnitzera racemosa. The sequence goes on along the minus strand of JAMXBC010000006.1, from coordinate 52,664,285 downwards.
GAGATGCTGTAAATCCACATACTAAAGTCTATGTATATGATGGCCTTTATATTGTTGAAAAATCATGGATGGAGAAGGCAAAATCCGGTGTCAATACATTTAAATTTAAATTGGTGAGGGTTCCGGGGCAACCTGAGGCCTTTGCTGTTTGGAAGTCAATAGAAAAGTGGAAGCTGGGTCATGCCTCTCGACCTGGAGTTATACTTCCTGACCTGACATCTGGTGCTGAGAGCATACCTGTTTCACTTGTTAATGACATTGATGAGGAGAAAGGACCTTCTTATTTCACATATTCCGCCACACTGAAGTGCTCCAAAGCAGTTGAAGAAATGCATTCTTCCTATGGCTGCAACTGTTCTGATACCTGCAACCCCGGTAATCTAAATTGTGCATGCATCAGAAAAAATAGTGGTGATTTTCCTTATACTATAAATGGGGTTCTAGTAAGCCAGAAGCCAGTCATATATGAATGTGGACCAGCTTGTCGATGCTCTTCTAAGTGCAAAAACAAAACATCACAGACTGGTTTGAAAGTTCGTCTTGAAGTATTTAAGACAAAGGATAGGGGATGGGGCCTCCGTTCATGTGATCCAGTTAGAGCTGGTACTTTTATATGTGAATATGCTGGTGAAGTCATAGACAAGGAAAGATTAAGACAGAAGGTTGAAGGAGGTGATAATGATGAATACATTTTTGACTCAACTCGGGTGTGTGAACCTCTTAACTGGAATTGTGAACCCAGTTTGCTGGAAGAAGAGATTTCCAATGTCTCTCCTGAGGATGGCATTATTCCACCTCCCCTAATTATCACTGCCAAGGACATGGGGAACGTGGCTCGATTCATAAATCACAGTTGCCAACCAAATGTCTTTTGGCAACCAGTTATGTATGATGGCAACAATGAATCTTTTGTCTATATTACTTTTTATGCGATTAGACACATTCCTCCAATGACAGAATTTACTTATGATTATGGTGTTGTTCCCAACAAAAGTGGTGTACATGGTGCAAGCTACAGGAGAAGGAAATGCCTTTGTGGTTCGTCTAAATGCCGTGGTTATTTTGGAATGTGATCTCCAAGAGAGGATAGTTGGAGGTGCATGATGCAGGAAAAGATTTCAGCTCCAAGGTTTGAAATCCCTTTCATCTTTTAAATTTCAGCAACCATGCATGATTTCCTTTTTTGGGAGCACTTCTTGTAATCTTGCATTATATGAGTAAGCTCCTCCATAATTGCCAAAATGAAAAAGGAAAAAAAAAAAAAAAGAGAGAGAGAGAAAGCTCCTCTATTGTTTTGCTGCCATTTCATGTCCAGATGATACATAATCCTTTTCTGAGAAACCAGTTGATGTATAGTTCGATAGGATTACAGGGAGTAGGTGTAGGAGAGACAGTAGCTTCATCCAGCATAGTGTAGCCATGCTAAAAACTTTTTTCCCTGTAATTAGAAGCCCATGAACATGCAGTAAGACATGATTTGCGCTTCTGCCAATAACTTTTGCACATTGAGCAATGATCTCCCAAGAAAATTGTGTTTCTTTAGAATTTTGATGTCAAAGCCTCATTCCAAATCAGTTGTCTAACACCCAAGAGGCCCAGGGTTAAAGCTCCCTATAAAGAAGAGTTCCCACATCACTATCATGCCAAAATTATATGCTATAACCATTCCCAACTTTAAAACCTGAAGAATTTGAAAGAACTAATTCAACCCCTTTTCTCCTTTTCTTTTTCTTTTTTTTTTTTTAGTCTTTCTGGTTTCTGCCTTTTAATGCTCATTCCTTGTGAGGATCTTGGCTCTGGGATTCCATCAATAAGGTCTCCACCATATTTTTCTTTCCTAACATCAAAACCAACTCACTAAGTATTGAACCCTGGGGGACATTTTGTTCATGGCTTCCCTCCTTCAGGGAGATTACTTCTTTTCATACACCAAGCTTCATTTCAACTTTTTTCTTTATTTGACTTGTAAGGTGAACTTAACGGAAGTCTGGAATTCTCTGACAGATATTTTCTTTGCTTTGGCCTCAAAATACTAGTTAAAGCATCTTGATAAGTAGTACAGCTTAAAAATAGAGAAATATATCTTAATTGTAGAAATTTTTCAGGATTAGCTCTAAAATTTCAGGATTATCTTTACCTGCTAATAGTACTGAAAATCATTGATTTGCCACAGCTTTGGGGATAGCCATTAGCAAAAGAATGCTCGAGGAATAAGTTCTGAAATTTAAAGTGCCCTCAAGCCTATCTGTAGTGATAATTACTGTTTAATAAAATAGGCCAATAATTTGAAACGACTCTTAGCATGATGGTTAGGCATCTAGGCTCCTCCCTATCCTTTGACAACAAAATTCTATTAAGCCTTGAGAAAAATTGTACCAATACTCCTGACATTCATCATCTTCATTCACAGGGAGATCGATTGTTAGTGCATGTCAATGTGGGGGCTGTGCATGCAGGTGTACATGTTTTTGCACATGTTAATGAAGAAAGACAGTTCTTAATTTGTTGTTACTCATCATTAGTATGTAATGTCTGCTATTTATTTTTCCCTTTCTAATTGGTCACAACCATTTGCACATGCTTGCCAGAAAGTGTTGCCTCGTTGCTCTTATCAAGCAATGGACAAATGGATAATGTGGTGCTTGACCTGGTTTTGCTGTTGAATGTGAGGTTAACAATCCCTCATTGGAAGTAGAAATCTGAAGGAGCTTCGTGAAGTGTTGTGCAGCTTTTTGACTTCACAAATGGCTACTTAACACAGTGAATTTGGCTTTTGTAGATTAGTCGGTTGTAAGTTACTACCGGTTCTGCCATATTTTGTAGTAGACTAGATCCAGATCATGTTTATTAGCTCATGTTTCTGTATTTTCTTATTTTAGTTTTTCCCATGGCAGGACTAGGATGCTAAAGAATCTAGTCATGAAAGAAACTGTTTATAAGTATTGTGATAAACCTGTCACTTCCTTTTCTCTCTTGTTTTGGTTTTTGTATTTTGGTATTTCACTCAAATATCTTCTGTAAATAGTTGCTAAAGAATCCCTCAACTAGAATCATCGGGTATTGAATTTAAAATTACTTTTCTTTGCTAATTCTCATTGAAACAATCTTCTTCCAATTTTTGAGTCGTGTTGTACAAGCTGCCGGAGAAATATATGTACTGATATAGTTGGAAGTGTTTTTCCATATTGAGGGTATTAAGGAAAAGGGTGCAAAGATTCTTATATGAATATAACTTTCATTTGAGATTTCTGTTAATTTTTTTTTTTTTTTTCCTCTCTTTTCCAGATGTATATCCAACTGCCTTATCTTCATAACCTGAATTTTCTTTTATGTATGTTCTTTATAAATTTTCTGCTATCCCGAGCTTAGGTTGTACGCTAAGTAAATGAAGTGTCTCCAGGCAGTGTTCCAGCAATCCTGGTAACAAAAGCTGAGGAAATTTCTTTGAAGACATAGACATGTCATTATGCCTTTGAAATTGTCCACCCAAGAAATAGTATTCATGAATTTTGGTAAATTCTCGATGCTTTGCATTCGAATACATCATCCACATATAGAAGATTGACAAATCTGGCATGTAATTGTAAATAGGGAAAATGTTAAGGGGTGCGCCTTGGATATTTATTGATGGTCATAATTAAAAGGTTTTTACATATTTCCATGTACTTGTTTTTTCATGTCATGAAACGTGTGACTCTACTTTAAGGCTTATTGACTAGTATCGCCTTCATTAACGGGACCTCTAAATAAATATATATTTGGATGTAACGAGAATTCAGATACTAATCTTCATTCCGAGTTGCTATTAAATGGTGACGTTGCGTGTTTTGGCCCAACCTAATCCACATTGATGTGACGGAAGTGAGTGTCCTACGCATTTACAGAATCTGAATAATCAACTCATTTACCAAGCATTGTTTTCTCTATGGCCACCTGCTCCATTGGTTTCATTGATGGTTTTTTATGGAATGGATCTAATGCCTCGAAGGACATTGTGTCCTTACTTTCAATCAAAAAAGGAATGGAATGGAACTTGTGTTTTGGATGATAATAAATTGTTTGCATTAATAGTCTGTTTACTTTCCTAAATGGAATGAGGGGAGAGTGGAATTATAATTACTGTAAAATAAAATAAATATGTAATAAGCTATGAATAGATGTTACAAAAATTTATTTGACTATAATGGAATACATAATACATTGTTCACTTAAATTCAATAGGAAATATGTAATGAATTGAAAATCATATGCAAAAACTACCTTTAATTAATTAAATATAAAATAAACAACAAACAAACAAAACATATCAAATTATACGTGTAACACCTCGAAACCTAGACTAATTATATTCTCCAGAATCCCTTGTAACAATTGCTTAATATATAAAAAATAACAAATATCCATATACATCGATTCGAGTGACTCACAAACGAGTTGTTTTAACCTTAAATATACTTAATAACTAGATCTTGATTTTTTAAAATATACAGAACTAACTGCCTCTCTTTCCTAACTCAATTATAGCTATTTCCATACTTATCACAATTTATTAAATCAACCTACAACTATAAAAATAGAAGGATAAGTCGAAACCCAATATAGATGCATAAATACATATAGATGTCAAACCCAAAACATTCACATGCATATAATACAATCGTAACAACATATAAACAAATAACAATTTAATTATCTTTAATTTAGACTAGTAATCAATAATGAGTTACTCATGATCGCGTCATACCTTAGGTGGATATAATATAAATTTTCATTTAAATCCTTTATACTCGGAGTCTAGAAACTACAAATCTAGTATTCTAACTATATCGTTCCATATGAAAGTTTTTCAGGGAATCCTCACATATAATCAATAATTACTCCTTTAAGAAACTACCCTAAAGCGATTAAGTCAAACACAACCAATAATGAAGGTCAATGAGACCATAGATAAATTAGTCCGGTTACATTCTAAGTCCTATCAAGCATATCTATACAAACAAGTACCACATGGTCGGAATTACTCCACAATAGCTACAAGAAACTCCAAACTCACAAGTCTCGAATCAAATAGCCTAAACCACTCAACAAGGTAGAAACTCAATACTTAGCACAAATCATTGAAAACAAACATATATATTAATCCTTAGATACCCAATAACTAAGTTTTTACTTAAAAGTTACCCATGAACTTATAAATTATCCAATCAAAGATTCCAAAAGAAAATAATTGGATTCAATTATAAATCAAGATAATATAAATAAGTAATATGATAAAGTAAAAAATTAATATATTTATATAATATTATTTAATTACTCAAAACGTAAGATACGATATATATATATATAAAATATAAGGTGGATACATAATGAGAGTGTCAAAATAGATAATTTTGCTAATCGTTACAATAATAATAAAAAATACATACTTAATTAGATAATACTAAAGCTTATAGGAGTATGTAAAAAAATATATATTAATAATAGGAAATCCAAATCATACATACTATACTATTAATATCATATACTATATAACCGTAATATCAACGAAATAGAAATAATATAACAATAATAATGTCATCAATAATAATAATAAGTTGAGGTCGTAATCATAATAAAACAAAATTATCGTAATCAAATCGATACTTAAAATTGTATAAATATAACATGGGTATTACTATAACTCAGTACCTAGAAAATAATGACCTAACTCTAAATACAATAGAAAACAAAAATCTAACCCCATACATACACATATACCCATACTCCACTATACAACATAATTTATAACAGTAACTTTCACGTAAAATAATACTATAAATATAACAAATAAATAAATTTATAATAGGAATTGAATATTAACAAAATAATATTTTCACAATAATAACGAAAAAATAAAAGTAATATACTATATATATAATACCCAAAAAAGAAAATCAAATTGGCTCACAAAATAAAGTCGAAATAAAAATACTGAATAAATATGAATTAATATAAACCTACTAAAAAGAAAAAACGAAATATAAAAATTATATTTTATATAATAATATACTTAAATAATTAATAAATACTACTTTATTGGATAGGTTCAAAACAAGTAGATTATAACTATAGAAAGTTATCCACAATCTGAGTCGAAGCAGCGAGTGCGAATGGATAATTGAGGCGAGGTGGGGTCACGTGTCGACTTCAACCGCCGGAGAGTGAGTGACAGGCGCGTGAGTCCAACGGATGTGCGAGGGAGGGGAATTGGGGGAACGTAAGAGAAAAAAATATTGCTGGCGAGAGAGAATGATATTTCGGGGCAGGCGCAGAGGGCGGAGAGAGATTGGAATTTGGGGTGGGGGAGAGACGAGAGATGAAGGGAGGGTCAGGGATTGGGGGGCGAGAGACGAGAGATGAATTGAGGTGGTGATGCAAGGGGAAAAAGAAATGGGATAAGGTTTTAGGGTAGGGTTTAAAATATTCTATAAATTTTTAGAATATAAATTATGTTTATATTTAAAATAAGAAAATAATAAATTAATTAAAATGAGAATAAATGATATTGAGGAAAATAAGTTATATATAAAAATATGGTAATATATATAGTATTAATAAATATTTATTTCTTCTATGTAAAATAAATTTTAATCTATTTAATGTGTATATAAAATAAGAGTTTAAAAAAAATAAAATCGAAACCTTAAATTAGATTTCCATATTATAAAATACATTTTATAAAATAAATTTAGAATTACTTAAAAGTTAATAAATTGAAAAACATTTTATACTAGAATACAGTTTCTATCAACACAATCTAAATTATTTTACTATTTTATTAATTACTATTTTAACTTAACTAGAGTGTTTCAATACGTAATATTCTACATACTATTATAGTAATAGTAAAATCACGAGTTATTTGGTAGCTTCTTTGAGTAGTCCTTTGGCTACACTTGCTCGAAGACTTGCAAAAAACTCTCTGTAGTCGTATCGAATGAAGCCTTTTGATACTTAAGTTAGCAAGGAGAAATCAAAAAGGAACAATAAAGAGAGTTTTTGTGTTTGAGAGTGTTTTTAGAAGTGTTCGAGGAGTGCTCGACAATATTGAGAAATCAAGTGACTGAGAAAAGAGAGGAATCTAGTACCTTTGGCTCCTTATCTTATTTATAGGCTAAAAAGCTTACCTACCAAGTACACATGCCATCCTAAGGTGTAAACATTCGTGGCATTTGCAAGGGATATACACTGCAAGGGAAGAAAATGACTCTATTGCTTGGTTGGCCTTGGACAGGCTAGCAACTATGTTTGAAACTTGAAATGCTAACGTGTCTAAAACTGTTGGGTGTGCTGACCGTACCACAAATGTCAGAGAGCAATTATAGAAGAGAGAGAGAGAGAAAGGTACAAGCTTTATAGGTACCTAGCTGCATGTTGAACACTTGGTGCTCGAAAAAACAGAGACAACCTCAGCTCGAAGAGTCTGGCCAAGCTTTCCAAGAACCCTAAGGTACTCGGAGTAGCTCAAGCAAGTTGTATATGACTGGAACTGAGCTCACTGAATGAGACTAGGCTCTTTGCCCTATGAAGCTACTTAAGACTTCCCAAACAAGCCAAAGTACTTAAACTAGGTCTTTAAAACCTAGCCCAAAATGGCCTATCAACATACTCTATGTATTTATCCATATATATCATAATGTCAAAAGCCTAACCCATGAAAGTATCAAATAGAAACACTAGTAAAAATTGAAAACCCGTAACCCAAAATCAAAAAGGAAAAATGTGATTGTCTTTTTCATACTAGTCCATCGTGTCTATCCATCCATCTCAAGTCAAAACCCTAATCCATGAAAGTACCAAATAGAAGTGCCCTAATCCTAAGGGACGATCCAAATCCAGGGTTTTTCCCTCTGAATTGGTCCTGTAAGTAGAACATGTGAGAGATTGAGAGGGAAGAGAGCGACAATACATTAGATTGACCTATCCATCACTAGAGTTATAGAGAGTTCAAGGGAGGAGAAAACGTTAGATTAGGGTTTCTTTTTTCATTTGATACTGTTGTATGATGTGTTATTTTGAGGACAAGGAGACGAAGAGAGAAGAGAGGACGTTGGATTACGGGTCCCCCACACCTTTTGATTCTGCTGTTTGACAAGCGGTTTTGTGAGAAAATGAGTGAGTCTGCAATTTCCATTTTTGGGAAAAAAAAAAAGAAAAAAGGATAGCAACACTAAATGGCAATTCTTAGGATGAGGTAAAGAATGATTACTCCTCGTTTAAAAGAATTGCAATTCCTTGTGCAATTATAACTATGGGGTCAAAACGTAAGTAAAGAGTTTGTAAATTTCAATGCAACCAGGTTTGCCACAGTAATGTTTGAAGGGAATGGAAATTCTCACATCTGCTCGGAAATGTTTGATAATTGACTAATCTTAAATGCTCTAAAACCATTTTAAAAACACTGAGAAACTTTGGTTAATGCTAAATGCGCATTGACTTTAGAATTTTTTTCCATATGAGAATAATAAAGACAAGAATTGGAACATAATGAAGAACAAATGTATAAAGTGCCTAGAGGGAATAGCTCTACGAACCACTCGATCAAATTTAGGTTCATGTGAATTTATGATTATTGATTAACATTTTGAACATATTCTTTCTGGATATGAATTTACAGAACGGACTGCACCAAAAAGGACAGCATGCGCTGTAGGTCAAATTGCATAAAAGAGAAAAGTACCAAGTGGAAAACTGGATCCAGTAAAGATTAATATTTAACCACTGCTTAATTTTGAATGAATGAATGTCCCACATTCTAGAGCTTGGAGGTTAATGGAAAACAATACAATGCTTCAATAGATTCTACCCATACACACCCCTCATATTGAAGACACCCAGAAGCATCTAAACTACCCCTTAATATCTTCAAAACCCAAAGGAAAACAAACTAGCATAATGGTATGTAACAAATAAAGAATATACACTTGGGGTCATATCCTCTCTGTCCGGGGGCTGAAAAAGTGGGTATGTGTGAATCTTTGAATATCAACGAAACTTGGTTTCATTTGGTTTGCTGCCTCTAAACGCCGAAAGAGAGAAAAACGACCTTGTTGCTGAAACAAGAAAAACATTGCAATTAATTGACACTAGAAAGAAAATTAATTAATCCCTGTTCAGGAAGGAAGTGCATTTGGTATGCAGTGAAAACGATTAAGCGTACCTTTAGTTGCAGGGACCGCAGCCAAGGTGCGACCTGAAAAAGTGGCATGCAAATTATCAGACAACATGAAACAATATGGTATCCTCAGCAATGTGAATTCAAGCAGTATGATCAGCTTCCTTCATTGATGAATAATAAAATTCAGCATGCAAAAGGAATGGAAAAAATGCAAGTGTTTTCCGCAAAATTCTTTAATAGTCAAGTATATATTAAGAATCCCATTCTGAGTTTAGCAAAATATTCTGAGTAAACATCTTAAATACTTGCCATCTGAATAGCTCAAGCATAAAGAGTGGAGTATACCATAAGGACATTTGAGGAAAGGGGTGAGAAAGTACGGAAATATCAGAGAACCCAATACTCATGGAAGAAGTTCAAATATATTAGCTCATAAATATGGCCAAAGCTTCTGCACAATATTTATAATAAATAACTCACTGGCTTGTTCATCGTCAAAGTTTCTTTCATAGCCTTCATAAGCAAAAGTCTTCTGCTGCCCGAAATTTTTTGCATGAAGTGCTGCCTTCAAGAGATTATCAGAACTTCTCCCTCTAGATGCTCTAAGTTCTTCAGTATCATCCTCCCCTTCAGAATAGACAGATGGGCTAGACCAACCAGATGTATTTCCATCACCCTTACTCTTCCGAGCGAATTTCAAGAGTCTCTTAAAGCCCTTGGGAGCATCCTTCTGGTAAATCATGGACGGAGGGTTTTCAGCATTCCCCCACTCAGTAATATCTGCTTCACTACTTTCTTCCTGTAGCATCTGGGACAAGGAATGGCGCACACGTGGACTAGAGGACTCAACTGGTACAATATCAGCAACAGTTTCAATAGGATGTTGGTCAAAAGAATTGGGTGGTTCCTGCTGCTCTTCAATTTCCACCCAGGCCGTTGGGGGGATGGAGGGTTCTTCTTCAGGCTGAACATCTGAAGATTCAGCCATATCTTTCAAATTATGTTCAACATCCTGGACAACTTGACCAAAGTTATCTGCTTCACTGGATTCCTGGTAGCTGGCCTCCTGAGTTTCTGGTTCTACAGAAGCATCGAGGGCACTCCCTGCCATCATATCCTCTTCATCGCAATGATTGACTTGTTCAGAAGCAACAGAAATCTGCTCAGCCTTTTTCTCTTCTCTTACAGATTCATAGTTGGTCACTGACTCCTCTGATTGTGTACTTTTTTTCTTAACAGAGGGAACAGTACCAGTTCCAGTACGGGGGCTCTTACGGAGAGGTTTTGATGGTTTCGATTCAAGGGGTTTTGATGGTTTTGATTCCAGGGGTACTACACTGCTTTTCTTGGTTACTTTGTTATAAAAACTAGGCTTGGCTGAAACTACCTCAGAACTATGAGCTGAACCAGCCGTGCTTCTTGGTTTAGTGGCCCTGCTAGTTTTAGCGGCTGATTGCACCTTTCTATTGTCCAGAGACTTTGAGCTCCTCTCATTAATCTGAGTTTCGTTTACATTCTTCTTTTGCATCTGGGATTTTTCTGACTTTGGTTTTGGACGAGAGACAGTAGGCACTGCACCTACTGGTTGTGGATGAGATTTTCGTCTAGTTGGTGTAGTGCTAGCAGAAGAGAGACCAGGAGTTCTAGCAGGTGATATCCCGCTGGTTCTTGGGGCTGGAGCTGATGGCCATGACTTGCGCATTGCAGGAAGTGCTGATGTTCTGGATGAAGGTTTCTTCGCTGCTGAAGGATTGGAAGTTTCCTTTATAGTTTCTTTTACAGGTTTTGCGGGTCGAGATGACATCTTCGTTGACTTCTGTGGCTTCTTCACCAAGTTCCTTTTTCCAGAGTCACTAGTATTCGTGGAGGCCATTTCAGCTTTCCTCTCATTGAGAGTATCCTGCATAGCTTTGAATTTTGCTTGCATCTCTGCTCGTTTGCCTGCATTTTCACCTCTAAGTTTTTCATCTCTCTTCCGCCTGTATTGGTCATAAAATCCACCTCTCTGTTCATTAGGACAATCTTGAACTTTGACAACTTGGGGCTTATTACCGGCAAGCTTACTTTTCATCATCGTTTGGTTCAACTCTGCTTCCTTCTGCTGATTCCATTCAGCTGAGGCAGCCAACTTTTCATTAGTCTCCTCCTCAACAACTGGCTCATGGTCTGATTCAATATCTATGTGATCAGATGCCTTTGTGTCACCTCTCTCTGATTTATCTTCAACAGTCTCAACAACATGATGATTTATGGGAGATTCTGACTCCACATGTACTGAACTGTTTGGAATCCCAACAAGCTCATTACCAGAATTCTGTGCATCAGCATCCTCATTTTTATCGGCTTCTTGTTGAGAGGATGGTTCTCCCATACCAGCACTCCATCTTCTCAAAACCGACTTATTCATACCAATTGAAATTGTAGCCAATGATCTCCTTTTCTCAATCTCAGCAGCTTGGTCTCTTTGTTTGTTTTCAAAAAGATTGATCCTATCTTGAACAGTCATCCTCCGGACTTCACCTTCAGGCTTCTTGGCAGGCTGTTCATTTCCTTCTTCATCAATACCATTTTCCCCAGTGTCTCCATAAGAGAGTACTTTTTCTCTCACAGGGAAATAGTTTAGGCTCTTGATCGTCAGGGCAGCAGCCCTACGTGCTCCACTTTTTCCTATTTGGACCCTCCGCATTGGAGATGCTGACCTCCTTCTTGATGCAGATCTCAAAAGACCCCTGCTTCTTTCTGCTGATACTTGCTCCTCACCAACTGATTCAGAAGAATCATCACTTTCTGTTGAGTCATGTCGTTCAATTTGTGCAACTTTAGCTGGTGAAACAGAATACTTCACAGGAACATCTCCATTAGCAGTCCTTGCCATTAGAGTATTTTCCTTTGTGGTTCCACTTGTGTTCCTCAAATTAACTGTTGATGAAGACCTGCTCTTACATGGGGAATGATTAACCCGGCTAGGCTGGCTTGTTGCTACAACCTCATTCAAAGCATTCCTGTAGATTTTGAAGTTCTTTAGTCATCTAAGGTAAATGAAACTGAACAAAGATGTCTACGAAATCTGTGTAAAATTAAGGTACAAAGGTCCAGGCCTGTCAAAGTTCATGGTTCACTTACTCCAGTTCCATTGCCCCAATAACTTGGGAGAACTCTGCAATGTCAGAAATCTCTTGGAAAGAGTAGAAAGTGGAAGCAACCTGCGCAAAAGCTTCAGCTAGCTCCCCTCTTAGCGCTGTGAGCCTCAAATCCATTGCTCGGAGAAGTTCATTCCTAATGGGGAAAAGGAAGGTTCAGATTAATAAACACAGATCAGAGGTATCCAAGAAACGTAAACTCAACAACAAGGGGCATATCTTCAGCCTTCATATGTACCTTGTTGCATCTGATGATTCATTGTCTACACAAGGCTGTTGATAAACAAAACGGGCATTAATTGGTCACAGTAAATGAATATATGGTTTAAATTAGAGGAAAAGAAACTCCAATTGAACATGGTTTTATTTGGTAAAAGAAAAGGATAAATGAAGTACCTTTGCCACCGGTCCTGCAAGTAATGGATTGCGTCCATCCATTTGATAAACAAAAGAAAAGCAATTATAAGTACGTGCAAAAAGTATAGGAAGCCGCAACACAAAAGCAGTAACAAGTGTAATGCAAAAGGCATAAGCATGTTTGCTCGCCAATATTTTCTGGTTTTCTATTGCCATTGTTCATATCTTTGCAATTACTATCATCAAGGTAATCTCAAGAAACTGCAGATAACAGTGGTTTCTAGCAGTTCTTGGTGGTAAAAAACAACAGGAATAGCTAGCCTTTGATAGTGGTGATTAACCACCAAAAAACACTAATAGGCAATGACAAAACTTTCTTCGTAAAGCCTGAAATCATTTTACTCAAATGATGGTTATCTACCACCACTGGCCATCGACTGGCACCTCTGCTGCCTACCATCAATTGCTATTAAAAGCCATTACTACTTGCAACCTCTTGAGATTAATTGTATTTGATAATTCTAAAGTTTTGACTATGACAAATATCAAAAATCCAAAAAACAAACAAGCACACCCTAAAATGTATTATGGAATCACGGATCATTTCATGGGCCTTCTACCAGAAACACAACATACTACAACAAACATGCTTGTATGAGGAAACAATACTTCTAGCAACATTGTAATGTGCAATTTGCATCTTCATGCCTCATCTCCTAAACCACAATGGGGAAGTTCAACCATTGAATCTCACATCATGTGGAATGCAACTTGAACTCAGCTGTGTGATCTATTGCCAGACAATCTTATTGAAAGCAAAATTATCAGCTTTCCAGTGAACTCAGACATACAACCTGAGGTCAAGAAGAAGCTCTTTAAAATGAATTTTCTAATTCCCCTCAGAAAATAAGTGAATTTTAGTGGATCAAGTCGCCTTTCTTTCCCCTCTAGGCTTTGATTTGATGGCACTCATGCAATAGTGGTGGAACATAAATTACAAGGAACAACTTCATATACTTAGACTAACCTGTTGCTCCAGAATGATCCCGATGCCCCTGAAACATCAGAAGTAGAAGACGTTATTTACCTGTGATTTATAACTTCAAAACTTGAATCTGAAAATATCATTCTAAACTTACTTGTGAGGATATAGAAATTTGAAATTTTCTCGCTTCCTCTAGCTGAGACATCTCTTCCCTTATAGCTTTGGTTATATTTGTAAGATTTGTTGAATTAACAACATTCAGAAATCTGAGAAATGATGAAAGATTTCATACAGTGAACATAGGTTGCATACTTCATCAATGATACTATCAAGTAATGACAAGAAATAAGATGCTTGACAGGGATAAACCTCTTGAATGTTGTGCTAGTAAACCATTTTGAACCTTGGAGATTTTCCAGATTTTGAACTTTAAAGTCGGAACTGGAACCTTTTCCAGATAGGTCCTTTAAAGCAGGTATATAAGGCAGTAAACGATCCAAAGCACCATTTGCCACACCTTCTACTTTGTCATCATAAGAAGCATGAGCTTCATACCTGAAAAATAACTCAATATCTCAAGTTGATTCTTCATCGCTAGAACATAATAAAGGGGAGCAGAAAAGAAACACCAGCATAATTTTTGGGTACACCACCCATCCTCCCCAAACCTGAAAAACCATGGTGCTAATATTATTTTTTATTTCTTTTTCTTTTCAAATAGCACTTTCAATTGAGATCCTTTAGATAATACATCTGAATGTTCTTTTTGATATACCAAAGATTTGGCTATTCAAACCAGGAAAAGAAGCACAGTTCGTGTTATTTAGAAGCAATGAAAACTTTTGGAAAAATCAATGATTCTAAAGCAGAGTTTGGACCATTGTTATCATCTTGTCAATATAGAGCTATCATTATCCTAGTATAAGAAATTGTGAGGATGAGATCAAACAAACCTATTTTCCACTGGTAGAATTCGAATTGATGCATATTGCAAGGGCACACTGCCATCTACACCGTTTTCCATCCCTGAAAATTTATCTCAAGGCGGGCAGATCCTCGAAGTGAAATTACACTGTGTGAGGAAAGAAGGAATAAATACCAGTGAATTGGAAATGACTACTATAATGGACCACTTTGAGCAGATAAAATGGAAATTGCCCATTTTATATTACTAGAACTACATGACATTGTTTTTAAGATAAGTCCATCCAAAGACAAAAGTTGCCTTGTACAGAATGAATGAAAAGGACAGAGGAAGCACAACAAGCTTACCAGTCAAAAATACAAGGAAGAAAACACAAAATTTCACAACTTAATTAAGTGATCTGGCACCCGTGATTAAGCACCCAATCAAACCCTATACCAATTACAGATAATTTCCCTTCTAGGTGCAGCAAGAGATATCTTTTCCCACTCATCAAATAGCCCCAAATTTGACTTTCTATTGCCGTAAAGGCATTTGGCCAAAAGATCATCACAAAATCATAAGTAACGGATACACTTCATCTTTGCAATAGTATTCCAAAATGTAAGTGCAGTTCTTCAGATTCAATACTTGACAACAATTTCTTAGAACTTCTCTAAATTTCACATCATTCCGTAAAGAACCCAACATAAACCGACAAACAAGTAACAAATCCATACTATGCCAGAAAAGATTGGCATATATAGCTCATCATTTGTTAAAACATATGAAGCAGATGCAGGCATTGTAAGTAACTTAATCACACAATAATATACTTTCAACTTAAGATTATAAGACTTCAAAGCCAGATCTTGTCTAACAACAAACACTAAATAACACTTATAATCTATAATCCATACAAAAAAAAAAAAAAAATTATAAAAACCAAAAAAATTGAAATCCTCCAAGATCCAAAATTATAACAGCACAATCACGACGCTAGTGTTCCTTTTAGTGTAAAAGTGGGGATTTTTGCTTCATGGGCATACATAAAAACCTAAACTTTGACATTAATCTTCAAGACCCAGAATGCAAAAACATCTAAAGATTCAAACTTCAAAAAGAATATTAAATCAGATGACTAAAACAAAAGAAGGGTATTGCTAAGAGAAAGAAACTACATTACCTGAAAAACAAAATTTGAAAAATGCTGATTAAATCTACGAAATAAGACTGACCAAAATAAGCTCTAGCTAGAGCAAATAGAGGGGGGAAAAAAGGAAAAAAGAGTTTAAAGTGACAACAACGCGATGATTGCGTTGTGAAGTAACAATAATGTTACATAAGATGGACAGGCATGTACTGGACCACACGATTTTTTAGTGGCGAGTGCTGTAACGCGCCTTTTGAGCTTGTATAGTAAATCAGTAGTGTAGTAGTAGTGTCAAGTGTGTGTGTGAAGACTTAAAAGCCAGCTTCTGTTGTCCACAACTTGTCTCGTTGATCTATTTATTAATCAGTTTTTGTTTTTTTTCTTTTTACTTTTTCTAATATTATATTAGCAGATCGGATTCTCGAGCTCAAGGCACCTTTATGATGCGCTTTTCTATTAGAATAGTAGTTTGACGTTCAAATATTTGAATTTGGAGGGTAATCCAATCAGAAAACTTATGCTTAATGGTTAACCTTACATCATTACATGCAATAAGACCTGATTTCAACCGTTATTCTTTTATTTAATTAACGGAACTATCTGATCCATCGTATACTTGTTGGAATTTTTATTACATAAATTTTATAAAATCATTTTAGTATATTTGAAGGGTTCATATAATAATCGAGAAACTCGTGTATCTGATTTTACCGATTAAATAATAAAAATACTCATAATGCCTTTGGCATAAACATACATAAAATTTTAATATATGAAAAAAAATTTAGTTTTTCACAAAAATAAGAATTTTGATACTTTTGATGAAACATATATCAACTTATCAATTAGATTTAAAAAAAAAAAATCAAATACCTTATAATAATGGTAGCTAGCAATGAGGTGTATGTTAAGATATCTTAAAAGAATTTAGATGGAAATTTCAAATAGATACTTCCTTATTCCTTATTAGGTAGAGTTCGATTTTAGATAGCCATCCAAATCCTTATCCTTATCTCATTGCATCACTAATTTCAAGACACAAGTCTATTAGGTGATCATCATTTTTCATATTTTTTTTATAATGAATAAGATAGTACTAATAATAATAAAGTAGATTATAAATTAATCTATCTATCATTTATGTAAAATAAAACAAATCATTCTTTTAACTCTCGAAATTATTTAATCACTATATAGATTAATAAAGTGATTATGCTAAATTAGATTTATCCGTTTCAATGGGTTTTAATGTTTTATTCAAAATTGGGTTTTCTTCGTGTCTTATTAACATGACAAACATTGTAAAGATAATCCACTATGTAAGGTACGGTTAAAAATGCTATGAAATAACTTAAATTTTAATGAAAGGGGAAGCTAAGACAGCTGAAAATTCTTGAATTTAGAGGACATTTGGTGATCAAATTATAAAATCAAATCTCTAAATAGTGACAAATGGGTGTGGCATTAAAGTATGTTGTTGAATAGTGCAATCTTGGATTTCGGCCATTATACCGAGGGATTTCATGTCCCACAGAGCTAAAAAAAAAAAAAATTGGGTTAACCTGTCTTTTCCCAAGTACTCGATATCAAAGTTTTGGTTTTTCCTTGAACGGTCGGTCTTTTCTCATTCCCATTCTCTATTTTGTCCTCTTATAAAGGTGACTTAAACATAATGACTTATCTTTATTCTCTTTTTGTTAATTAATTAATTTGGCAATCCCCCGAAAAGTGGCTTTTGTAATGTTTGATTTTATTCATTTATGTGGCCCCAACTTTGTTGTTTGGGGAATGCATCATCATTTATCCATCATGATTCATCAAATAAATGCTTTCCTAGGCTTAGAAAAAATGTGCAGTCTAACGAAAGAAAACAGCACTTGTAGATAATACAGGATTATCGTTAATTATCTATTTTCGGATAAATAAGCACCTATATATATTAAGAATATTAATGGGTCTCCCCAAAATACTTGTTATGATATAAAGTAAAGAAAAAAAATTTTCTATATATCTTTTTCCGTAAAGTATGACCAAAAAAAAAAAATTCTCTTTTTGAACCTTCAATAAATATCTTAAGAATATTAATTATCAAAACTGTATATTGAGGAAATGTTGGGGGATCTCTTTGTTATAGTATCAAATAAAGAAATTTTTTGACTTTATATATATATATATATATATATATTATAAATTTATATATACATTTTATGTTTTAGACTTTAATAAATATCTCGAAAGGAACTGGTATTTTAAATTGACTTTAGAGTGGTTTCCTCCTTTGTAATTTTGTCACGTCAACATCGCCGGTAGATGTTGAAATTTTCCTCAAAAGACCACCACCTCAGTTTCTTGGAATCAACCGTGTAATCAATTTAGGATGCCTCAATTTGATGAACAACAATGCGTATGTGGAACAAACTTGCAACACACTTGTGGGATAATAAATTTGCTAGCAGTAGATATTTTGAATCCAAATAGTTGTTCTATAGTTTAGATCTTACTTTTGATTTATACTATATTTCTTCTTATGATCAATCGCACTGTATGATATCATATTAAAAGTTAACATAAATATGCAAACAGATATATGCAATTATCCTTTTAATTTCGAAAATATTTTAGTATTACAATATTCAATTTTTCCTTTAAAAATTATTAATTTTCATAGTTATATCCTATTCAATAACTTTTTTTCTTTTTTACCAAATGCTATTATAATAACTATAGAAAGGCCCAATCTTTGTTCTTTTTTTATTTATTATAATAACTCTAAAACGTTACCATCCTATTTAATAACTTAAAAGATTGCATTATACGCTATTGAATAAAACTTAAGTCCTCTATCATCACCATTTGTGACCACTACAATTGATTATTCACAATAAAAGCAAATTAACTAATTAAAAAAAAAAAAGCATGGCAATGGCAAATTTAGCAGGTTGGAATTTCTATATTAGATGCTCGCAACTCCAAACATATCATGGATGATCACTCCAAAATTTTTTAATTCTCCCATATTGGTTTGAAAAGAATGTTTGATTAGCTTTTTTGCCTATTAATTTTTATTTCTACATTTAAACGTTGTGCCCTGAATTCCGCACAAAGGTGGACTTAGTCAGGGTCAAAAAGGAGCCCTAGTCTCCAACTTGGAAAAATATCGAACATAAGGAGGAAATGTAAATATTGCCTTTTTTTTTTTTTTTTGTTTTATAAAGCACGTTTTAACAAGTCCTCTCTCCCTCCCGGCTACGTGGTCATGCATCCATCCTTGATTCTGCATTATATTTTATTTCAAAATGAATTCACGTCAATAAAAGAAATTACATAAAATTTAATAAAAATTTCAAATTATTAAATTTACAATAGGATCATAGTGTGATATAATCGTGTTTTATATGTATATCATGTCTACTTTCTATTTTCCCTCTATAATTATATTTTTAGTCAATTATATCGTATTCGTGTCAATGTCTCGAAGTGCTTACAATTTGAGAACCGATCAAATTAACCCTATGTTAACAAGTAAATGTGATCTGCAAATCAATGTCAAATTCTTTCGGCAATCCAAAGGCAAAGCAAAAGCATAAAGAAGGCAATGTATCAGCTTTGGAGCCCAACATGGAGAGAGTGGCTCTACAGCATGACCTTTGTCACGTTACAAAAGGGTCTAAAAGAAACCCAAGGGATTGTGGTTGGGGAACCGTAAAGGCATCATTCTCTTGATAACTCCATTATATTGCATGCCTTGCAATGCATGTGATGTGAAGTGACCACCACGATTCACTTACCACCTTTACACGCCAACTTCTTCGATGAGTGAACGCACCCACATTCTTTTCTTTGATTTTTTCCCCACCCCAACATTCTTTCAATGGAGTCTATCGCTTTGGGCTCCGTACATCTCCTCCTCCACATTCATTATGCAATTAAACTCCTCAACTTTAGTTGTATAATGTTGAATCTTTATATTTTTCATATTTATTTAGATAAATCCAAAAGACCTTTTTATTGCGATAATTTGGGAATTCTTATAGAGTTGAAACTTTAATTAAGTATTTATTTGATTTTTTTTTTTTTAACTCTTATTTGCTAAATTGAAGTGTAATTGGAGTTACCGTGAGTTAAACTCCCTATGACCATACGAATAAATATGGAAGTAAATGAGCTTGATTGCATAGATATCTGAAGTTCAAGGTTTTACTTGTGGATTAAATTTAGATTCAATAACTTTTTATTTATGTAGATATTGCTCGTATAATGAATATTTATTATTTAATATAAGGTTTTAATTTAATTTAATTTTTTTCATTTATATATGATAGCATTTAATCAATGACTAAATAAAAAAAAAATAGAAAACATGTAGTAAAAAATACATGAGATGTTTGTCGGGATATACTTTATGGTTATTGTCATGTATAAAAAAGAGTCAAGAGCCGTTATTCTTCATCTGGATCTGAGGTCACAAAGATTTGTATGAGTAACAAACATCACTTGACCAAGATTAAAAAAGTATATAGTTAACAGGAAGAAAACAGAAAGGAAGATCCAGGCCAAAAACTGCAAGACCTGAGCATGCGAAATAATGTTGTCCCAAAAGATTTGCTTTGATGTCCTACAATAGGTTCATCAAATCAAGGGATACTTGCTCACGCCTTGTGTGTCTCATGTTTTATTATTTCGCCATCATGTCGTAATAATTGTTGGGATTACCTTACCCTCTTCGTGTCCATTAGGCAGAATCAAAACCAACGATTCCACCAAAAATAGGAACAGTATCAAATATATATTAAGAAAACCACATAACCGCTTCCCAAACCGGAAATCAGGAGTGTCATTCAAAGAAACCAAGAGAATATTTGTGATCAAAGTTATGGTCTAGAGCATCTTGTCGCATTTATAATTTCCATTCATATTATCGATTAAGATTTAATAAGGATAAACGAGTGATCTTATTATATAAGATATCCATTCATACCCTACTTAATTAAGTAGGTTTTAGATAAATATTAAGGATTATAATTTCCATTTATATTATCGATTACGATTTAATAAGAGTAAACGAGTGATCTTATTATATAAGATATCCATTCATACCCTACTTAATTGAGTAAGTTTTAGATAGATATTAAAGATTATAAGATAAGTTTTTAATATAGATTTTCTAAAACCTACTTCCGCAAACTAAGATGCAAATACAC
The DNA here is from genome assembly GCA_024138005.1 of Lumnitzera racemosa. Classification (NCBI taxonomy): domain Eukaryota; kingdom Viridiplantae; phylum Streptophyta; class Magnoliopsida; order Myrtales; family Combretaceae; genus Lumnitzera; species Lumnitzera racemosa. The sequence goes on along the minus strand of JAMXBC010000006.1, from coordinate 52,643,388 downwards.
AGTCTTCCTACCTATACCTACCCAAAAACTAAGGTATAAGGGCAAGAGTTCTTGTATCTACCCTAAAAAATTGTTCAATAATATTAAAGGATAAAGTATAAATGACAATATTATACTTTTTAACCAATAAAAATTTTAGAATAAAAGAAAAAAAAAATCCTAAGTGCATAAGTTAATATTATATTTCCAAAGTCCATATTTTTTCGCCCCCTTTATTACTCTAACTTTACATCTTCCATTCTTTTCCTTGTTCTTTCCCATCTCCTAAGCAGTAAAATTACATAAACATGAAATAAGAAAGTTAAAAAAGCACATCATTTTTTTTTATTTTATAAATTTTCCTACATATTCCATTAGTTTTACATATAAAAGAACTTGTAATATTAAATATAAATTAACTTTTGATTTTACATAAGTTTAAAATTTACAAGTTAAATAGCAAAATTTATAAATTTCGTAATATACTCTATATCGTTAAGTTTCACAAGATACAGGTTTCGATATAATAAAATAAGAATCTAATTCCAAAATTTTGAAAACCTATATATACCCGGTAGGAAAACAATCCACCATTTCTCAAGATAATGTATCAACCAACTATACAAAAATAAAAATATATTTTACAATTGATCTGCATCATATTTGAAGTCGACTTGTCATATTTGTTTCAAATTTTATCCTTCTGATTATAGGCCCGAATGGTAAAAGGAATCATAACGAGATCGTTAGCAACTTCACAAAATGAATGTATCAAAATTTGCAGGAAGCAAAAATGAATTGCAAGTGTATGCTATCGCGTAAAGCATTTTCATCAAATATGGTTTATTATTATTAATGATTTCTAGCTGCAAACAGTAGTAAAATAGTGAAAATCCGCCGCAGAAAGTAATTCAGTTTGTTTTTGGGGGGTGTTTTCGGTTTTTTATTGGTGTGGTCGCACTTCATTTCCTTAGTATAATTAATATTTTTCTGTCAACTACCATTCTCGAAGGCCGGGTACCGCTTTGTTACTATTTACACCTAAAAATCGCTGGTATCCAGAACCTGGTAAGGTTAGGATAATAACATTTGCCAACTGCAATGTTTTGATTATAAAAATGCCAAAGAATAATTTTCTAGTTATGATGATGCCACCGTCCTAGTTTTGACTACTGTTTAATCATTCATCTTCATAGAGAGTCCTCACAACCGTTTAAAACAATTGAGAAGCAGTTCCATCAATCACGCAAGTAATAGAAGTCAAACAACAGCATCACTATCTCCCAATTTCGCTTGTCCCGGATCCATACTAACAAGACCCTCACCCGCCAGAAGATGTGGAAAGAGAGTTACCAAGAATAGCAAAATAGAGGTAAAGGCACATATGAATCAGACATACAAGGAAGAAGAAAACCCAAAAAAATTAGTAAATCGATACTTTAATGTTACAGCTCTCCCATTTTCATTACAGAAGAACAATAAGAAATTAGATCGGCAAATAGTACAGCTTTTCCGAGTTTTCTCGAGGTTGGGGCAAATCGTCATCGCATTCAATGGGGAAGATTGGGAAGAAATGACCTTAATCTACAGAGCATTAAAACCGATAAGTCAAGCAGATCAGTTAGACCATACATGCACCAGGCCGTGCCTATTGCCTGTGTATATTTCATTTCGCTCTTCATCGTAAAAGAGCGCAGTGATGTCTTCCAAGGCCTCGGCGACTGTACTCCTAATTCTGCTGGACCGTGGCCGCTTCCTTGATCGGCAACTGTTACCATCACACTCTCCGCTGCAACTACATTCGTCTTCTACGGGGTAACTGTTGCTTGCTCTTACCTTAGCAAGGCATTTACCTGTCAGTATATTGCTTACATTGATAGAACCCGCTGCAAGCATGAGAAAAAAATTATTTTTACGTGAAAATATGAAGAGACTTGAAGATGAAATTAAGCTTTCAAATTAGAAGAACGTATCCAACAAGTCACATCCAGATCCAAACAGTCTATAAACAAAACAATGCCATCGAGGACACATTTTCCAGAAACAAGACAAATTCGAAAGGTAAACTTGATATTGGAGTAAATCATTCTGCATGAATGCGTCTGGCTAATAACCTAAACAAAAGACTTCAATTAGTGATGTTGCTTTTTCCTCATTTTGGTTTATTTATGTCTTGCAACATTTATAAAGGCCACATCCCACCTCAAATCATAAATTCAAAACTTGTATAGCAAGATTTTCTTATTAATTTCTAAATACCCATTATGCAGCATATTTAATTTGACAGCATGGCAAAAATGTATATCCTCACATTATTTTCATTTGCTCCGAGATGGAAAAGTTAACTCCAGTCTTTGGGTACTGAATTTCTTTCATATTATGAGGCAATGAGGTATCTATCTCAGTAAGTTGTCCAACATAAGTAAAAGGCTAACATAGAAAGTTTGGAAAGTCAAAATCATCTTAAACAACACTGAGGAACTTACCATTTCCTTCACACAAAGGATCATCCGAATCAGCTTTGCAGTAAGAAATGATGAGGTCCTGATCGCTTGTAATATATATGTTGTTAGTATTACAATCAGGGTGCCACAAAAGGTGGTCTTCAAAGGAAGTTACAAGCTCTCCACGGAAGTTCCACACAGCCACAGTTCGATTTCGAAACGTCAGAAAAAGCTGGTTTTCGTAGAGAAATATGAATGCAGAGGGTGTCATAAACTCGGTTCTGCTAACTTCTGTTAGCTCAAAGGTGCGCACCTGCACAATGCAGCTGTCAGGGACTGAAAAGAAAACCAAAAACAAATCAATAGGATATTTGAACTGCAATCCTTACATCAAGAATTTGAAGATTCTCATTTTCTTGCTTGACAAGAAGCTTCTCATTGAATTGCTCAATAAAATCAACCTTCTTATTTCGGTGAAGAAGATGGTTGAAAGATTTAAGAATGGTCCCATCCTCTATTGAAAGTATTTTTAGGGGAACATGGCTACTAGCTTTTGTAAATATCAACAACATGATACCTGGGCTGCAAAGGACAGAGAGTGGGTAGGAGCAATAAGAGGCCAGAAACTAAAAGTTGAAAAACATACGGGAAGACTAATAATAAGAGCAAGCATAAATGCAAGTAAGAATCAGTAAAGGCAAGGCATTACCTGATCTTGATCTCATTAACATTTTTGTCTGATATGGAGTACAACATGGTGTAATTTTTTAGGTCAAACACCTTGTATATGCTGGCATAAGGACAAAGTAAGCAGAAAAATGGAGATATCAAAAGCACAAACAAATGATGGTATACTTGCACATTTTCCTGTTAAAATACAGAATACTATTTTACCTGTCTTGTGCCGAGTAAGTAAGCACCTTCCCATTAACATCATCAAATTCCACAAAACCAGGCCATTTCAGAGATTCAGACTCAAAAAGAGGAAAGCCAGCATCAGGTTTGCCTCTCCTTATGTATCTGGAAACCATCAATCCTTCAGCACATGCAATAAGCAAAAAGCAAGAAACAGCAGAAACAAGAAATTTTCTCACTATCCTATTCCATTATTGATCAACCACATCATTCTACTCAGCATGTAATCATCATTAGGGGCATATCTAAGGGGAAATTCAACTCACTCAATCCTTGTTGTTCTGCACTTCAAGGAGCTGAAGCTGTCCGACGCATAAACTGAAACTGTGATGAGAGAGTCATTGTTCTTATTGTAAAACAAGCTTCTTATGACTTCATCAGGACTGACATTTAGAAAGCAAATCCTCTGATTGGCCTCTGCATTCAGCAAAATAGCACAGGCTTCCGAACTTAAAAGACAAATCCACGATACGTACAAAGAAAGAAGTGAAAAGAAGAATTACTACCTCTGCTAAAGGCCGCACATACACCAGATTGTGCAAGAGCAAAGACAATATCACGTGCTGCTACAATTTCAATAATCTTAGACCTCTTCCTTATGAAAGGCAGGACAGTTGAGCAATGACCCTTCGGATCATGTGTATCATATTCTTCCTGCGCATAATTTTAGACCAGATAATCATGTAAGCATTGGTTTTGCAAAAATATACGAAGACAAATTCTACCACCCTCTCCTCACTATTAGAAAGATGGAATGTTGTCCAATTTCTACCATATAACGCAGTAGGAAGAATACACTGAAAATAATTTTATTTATCTCTGTGTATGATAATTTGAATCAGAAAGAATTTTTCTCTTTGTTGAAAAGAACAAAAGAGCTTTTTGAGGACATTGCAACGTAACCTTTGGATGAAAATTGCCGTGTAACTCAGTTTTATGCAGTTTTTCAATTTGTCCATTCTTGCTGCTCTTCTTGGACACAATGAGCATATCATGGGAAATTACAAGATCACTCGAAGCCCTTCTGTTAATGAATGTACCGAATTCCAGCCTTATAAATTCTCTACTTACAACATCACCCGACACCCAAAAAAAAAGAACCGCAGATAAATCAAAAGGTAACATCGTTTCGATCCAATCACACAACTTGCAAACACACTCACTTTAATAGTGTCTGTTTTATGCCCGTCCACATAGACATGAGATTTCTATTTATTCTGGCACCTAAGTTGCACATAAAACGCACATAAAGAGCAATTGCTGATTTCTAGATATACTTAAGCAACTATGGAACAATAAGCACAAAAAAGATATATGTGTTATCGTTTGCAAACCATATGAATCATATGTAAGTTCAAAATGATAACTTCAATTACTGAGTCAATCAAAGTAAAAACTAGTCACCTAAGACCATATATCAAAACAGCTCTTCAACATATGACAAAGGCCAAAAAATTGATTAAGAACAATATTTGGTCATAGACCCACTCTTACCATTCAAAAGTATCTGTTTATTATTAAAATTTAAACATTTAAAAATAAAGGTGAGGATGACTTAAAAAGAGCCTAAACCTGTAAGCACGATGCAAACTCTACAAACAATGTGCTCTCGGTTTGCTTTAAAGATAAAAATCAGAGTGCTATTTCTTTATATTTGTGATGCTCCATATCAACAATCAAGAATAATAACACAAAAAATTTCAACTAATGTAAATAAAGCATCCAGCTTGCACAATCACATGTAATCTACCAGTTCCCTCTTCATGATACAGGAAACATAGGACTACCTCAAATGCTGCAATACAAATAACAAGTTCAAACCCATAAATCCAAGCTAATGAATATTCAACCATTTAAGATCATCAATAACAATATGCCATTCTTTATCCTGTATAGCAATTATTGATTATCCTTGTTCCATCCCAAAATGTCCATTATCTACCCATTCTTGGTGCAGGTTCACCCAGAATAACACTCTTAGGAAGATTTCTCACAACTCTATCCTCTTTAATCCACACAGAGAAGCCATTATACCACTAAACCAAACTATTAAAGTAAGCATATATCACATATGACCAAGAAATAACGCTTGAATTATTAGCGCACTGAGAGAAGATCGATCAAATCCAACACAGGAAAACTAAAACTAACGCTACAGCACAAAATACCAACTATTCCCATGTTTAATCAATTTTTCACTTGTTTTAAATACCAGCACAAATTTACAAATCAAAACACTTGAATGTCCACATTCCAAGTTGACTGTCCAAAAGTTTCACCAATTACTGGAATAATATATGTCAGTTCAATTAGACAACTATCGGCCCTACTAAATGGGAATAACCAGAAAACTCAGCACAGCAAATATACATCTCAAGTGTCACATAATTCAAATAAGCATACCCAGTGACATATACATGACATGCAGCCATAGATATTGATGCGATTACTAGCAAGACGCAACAACATGAATCAAATCTAACACAGACAGATTATTTCCAACGTTCAACCAATTATACTTTTTCTTAATTGACACATATTTAGGATCAAATCAAACATTCACATACCCACGGTTAACGGGAATGGTATATATGAGTTAGTTCGATTTGCCAAGAAAGCAAACACGGCACAGCAAAAATACATCCCCTACATCACATAGCATGAATTACATACGCAGTAACATACTAAACCTAACAAAAACCTTCTAACGGTAACGCAATAATCGATAAATAACTTGAAATAGAAATCAAACACCACACCTGCAACCGGATATTCCGAAACCGCTCCTGCGAATCGGTCACAGAGAAAGTTCGATTCCGCTTAGAACTAATCTCACGTCTTTGTAGTTTCTTCACACTATTCATAAACCCATCACAACCACTGCCACAACACCACCACCTTGGCCTCTTCTTCGATGCCAAAACCCTTCTCCCACTACAAGGCCTAGGGCTCACTGTAATTCTCTTCCCTTCCATAATTGTTAACGGAAACAAAACCAACCTTTTTTCTCTCTCTCAGTATCTAACACGCTTACATCCAGAAGAATCAAACTTTCAGATCCCAGATCGAATACCTTGAGTTAAATTTCACTAGTCTGATAAACCCTAATTTAGGGTTTGCGCAAGTAAAAAGGGAGTAAAAGGGGGGTTTTTTTTGGGGGGAAAAGAGAATGACTCAGAATTGCTAGAGTGGAGAAAGAGAGGGAAAATGGAGAAAGTAAGGAACTTGGGCACCTTCTCTCTTAATCAACTTTTCACTGTGTGCGCTGTCTTTGGGGGTTCGGCCAAGTGAAGGGAGAAGTGCGATGTAAGGGAGAGAGTGAAGAATCCTACCGGATCTGTTTTTCAAACGTGATCGAGATTTTTTGGGAAAGTGAAGAAGGAGAAGCGAAAATTGAAAATGAGACTGGATTTGGAATTTGCAAAATCAAATTTCAGTGGGCTTAAAAGCTTAATGGTCTAAGCCCACCTTAGCCAACCAATTTATACTGGCATAGGGTGCGATATTTGTATCATTTAAATTACAACTCCGCCTGAGTTTAACTTAAAATAAATCTACACAAAATTATACGTATCTAATGTGCATGATAAATATACTTGATAAGCTCAATATATTTATACATATTTCATCGATTCATTATTGTATTATAAATTTTTTTATGAAGTATGCCAATTGAATGCAATAACTCATTAATGAAACTATCATAAGTATTAGTATCTTTCCAAATTGGGAAAGAATGGCAAAAAAAATTGATTTTATAAAATATATGCGATATTATTTTTTGGGCATATGTTTTTCTTCTTAAATTAAATATTTAAGGATATAGATCATAATATTGCTACTATCTAATGTGTGAGTCATGTATGATCATTTAGGTGTTGAAAGATAATGTACCAATATTTATATGGTCTACTTAGTTTAATTCAAACTTGAATTAATAGAGAATGAGGTAATTATGAATGGAGAAAGCTTTATTCAAAGATCTTAATGTATCACTCATATAAATTGGGTTTGCACCACTATTCCCTTCTTTTAGGCTTTGTTTGGGAGGAGGGAAAGTATAGGTAAGGAATGGGAGAAGAAAGAGATAAAAAGGAAGATATTTGGATTCTTTTTGTTTTTTCTTTTTTGTGTGAAAAAGAAAGAGAAAGGAGTCGAAAACATAAAGAAATCTTTCCATAGGACCCATTAAAGTTTGATCTCCCAAATTTGAAGAGAAACAAGAAGTGGGGGTGTGTTTGGAAATTATTTGAAATCATTATTTTTATGGATAAATTGATAAACTTTTATCTTCTTTTTTTTATTTTGTCTTTATTAATCATTATAATTCCTTCATTTTTCAACCAAATACATTCTAAGGAATCAAATCCCCCAATAAATCATTCCCTACACTTTCTTTCCTTCTTAATTCTTTCCCTTATGGAGTTTTAAACACAATCCAATGACATACTCACCTAAAAAAGAATGGAGACCGATAAGCTAGGGAACAAACAAAGATAATGAAAGTGACCAAGCACAACATAGTCAGAAAAGACTAGCAGTCGGCAAGGAAAATGCCCTAAGAGATTTATCATTGGACTAAAGACAAATTGCAGCAAAGTACAACAAGGAGTTTTGGAATGAAATCCTTTCAAGATTCACTTCTCAACAACATACCAAGCACATGTGAGAAATTCTGTTTTGAGGGATCAAACTCAAATCACTCTATAAAACATGATGATGACATGGATAGGGTTAAAGAAGAAGAAGAAGAAGATTTGTGAAATAAAGAGGCTACTATAGGAAGATGCTATGTGAATTTTTCTAATATTGAAATGGATATTTTATATGCTCCATAGAGACATGCTCTCAATGCTAACTCATGGGACCAAAATTTGGGATTCAAATTAATGTATGAAAGATTAAAAAAGATGTAGGCAGCCATTGCAGATATTAAAATTATCCGTTCGAGTGCGGGTTATTACATCATAGCCCTTAGCAATGAAGAAGATTTTCAATGGATCATTCGTAAGGGTTTATGGTTTGTTAACGGACATTATATAGCATTAAAATAATGAGAGCCAGATTTTTGCCAGAATATAATGAAATTTAGTTCAGTGGTAGAATGGGTAAGGATTGTATGATTATCCATCGAGTTGTTCTCGTTTATGGCAACGAAAAGGATCACTGAGAAAATAGGCCTAATCTTGAGATTTGACTCCTTTGCGATTCACATGCTATGCTAGAATATGTGTGCAGGTGGATGTAGATGAGCCTATTAAGCATACCATCTTTATTAATAATAGGCAAACAGATTCAGAGAAAGGATTTGAACAGGGAGATAAGCCACTCGAGGTAAGGAATGGAAGTAATGCTGACAAGGTAAACAACCAGGGGTTTGATACATTGAAGAATAAGGAGCGAAGGAGGAATGCAAACTTAAGGAAGCCCATATAAGAAGTTTTGGAATCAAGTGACAAAGGTTAGACAGAAGTCAATTATAAGAAACAGGGGAGATCCAAGCAAAATATTAAACACAAGTGTTGAAAGCAGAACCTTCAAAGAAGTCAACACAAATGTGCAGGGAAACATTAATAACAAGCCGCCAATTGGGAAAACCAAAGTAAAACGATGCAAGTGGTTATGATAGAAGTAATAAGATAGCTTATAATTGCTATTTTATCTATATAATTCTATGATTTTATAATTTTAGATAATTTTTTCGAGTTAACTCAGATGTAAAACTGTTTTTGTATAGAAATTGACGCTTTTAATCGAGTTTATATAATATTAGGTAATTTTTTCGAGTTAACTCAAATGTAAAATCTATTTTTTTTTTATAGAAATTGACGTTTTTAATCGAGTTTATATAATATTAGATAATTTTTTCGAGTTAACTCAGATGTAGAATCTGTTCTTATATAGAAATTGACGTTTTTAATCGAGTTTATACATAAACTCGGTATAAACTTACGTTTTTTACTGAATTTATCAATTCTATATATTTTAATTGAATGAATTAAAAAATTAAAGAAAAAATACAATTAACATTTTACAAATCATCAATTATTAAGATATTACAATGTCTATCCTATCCTATTGTAATTATTTATCTCTTTCTTTCTCTCCTAATCTCTTATTTATTTTATGATATAGGTTTTATTCAAATTTTAGCTTTAATAATAAAGTTTATAAAAAAATATATATATATTTTATTTTATACTTTCAATAATTTAAAATGAGTTGAAATGTTTGGTTCTTTTTAATTTATAGCCTTTTTTTTAAAAGAAAAAAGATAAAAGTTTAGTTTCAATTATATTTATCCCTCTTTCATATATGTTAGATTATATATTAAAAATTAATATGAAAAAAATTATTTTTTTTTTTGAAAAACTATTATAAGTATATCAGTAATTTTTTTAAATTATTTTATATAAGTTTACAATTTTATAAATCTTTTAATAATTATAGATATTAACAGCCAATCTTTTTAAGAAAGTGTTAAATGAGGAGGCATGTTTTCAAAGGGATTGGGAATCACTAAATTCAAAATACAATGACACCCAATTGTTGTTGCCCTTTCAGTCGAAGGTCTTAAAAGAAAATAGCGGTTTGAAGAACGATAAAGAAAATATATAATTTTCAAGTCTTCTCTTCCTGCCGAGACATCCTCCTTAAAAAAAGATAAAAAAAGTCACTTGAAAAACTAGCAAGAAGCAATGGCATCAGTGGTGGAGGTCGAAGTGATCGCCATGTTACTACCAGAACACAGCCCAATGCCAGAACTACATCAGGATTCAAGGATCTGGACCATCAGAAGCGGACAATGGACAGTTTCAGTTTATGTAGTGATTATTCGAGTCAAGACAACCAACATGAGGTGGAGATGGAAGAGAATACCAGAAGTCACATTGAAGCCAACAAGCCAAGAACGTCCAGTGTACATGACATCATAAGGCATAGTGGAGGGAATAGCCAAGGGGATTCTGTTATTCAAGATGCCGATGAACAAACAATTAATGACAAATATGGACTTTCATGCACTAATGGAAATGAAGTGCAAGGGAGCACAAACCGAACATTCAACGCATGCCATTCTTTATGATGGCATAAGAGGAAGGCAAGAATGTATTCTTGCTACCAGCATTGCATGGACACGTGTGGCATGTCTGATCTAGGCTTTGTTGGACATAAGTATACATGGTCAAAAAGAACAAAAAAATAAAACCTGTCCGACTTAATGCAGTCAAGAATAGATAGGCCTTCGGCAAATTATGAATGGAGAGCTGGGTTCCCTGAAACCAAAATATTTCACTTATCTACCACAAGCTCAGATTAATGTCCATTGCTCTTGAATACCCATCATCTCTCAATTCGAGGTGGTCAACCAAATCTCAAACCTTTCAAGTTCCAACCAATGTGATTAGAACATCCAAATTTCAAAGAATTTGTTGAGCGCAATTGATATCTATCTTGCGATAATATTGCAAAGGACATGGAACTGTTCATTAAGAAATTGTGAGAATGGAATAAGGAGGTGTTGGGGATTATTCATGTGAAGAAAAGATTATTGCAAAGGAAAATTGAACAACTTCGAAGTAGAGTGAGAAGTGACCCGACCCAAGCTCTCATTGATAAGGAGAATGCTTTATAAGAAGCTTTCAACACGGTCCTAAAAACACAGAGGAAATCCTCTAAACGGCTAAAGCAAGGTCTACATGGATCACGGAGGGAGAGCTTAATACCAGATTTTTTCATGCTTTTACCATAACTAGAAGAGCCAAAGTAAGGATTATATGTTTATATGATAGCGCGGGAAATTGGATTGATGGCCCAAAATCTTTAGAACAAACGACAACCTCCTACTTCACTGGTTTATTCTGTTCTGAAAGGTCTTTCTCTAAACCGGATGCCCCATCATGATTGCTAGGATTGTCATCATTTAGTGCTGAAGATTATTCTTATTTAGTCAGGGATATCACGCGGGAAGAAGTAAGAAAGGCGGTGTAGAGTATTGCGAATACAAAGCCACCTGGAGTAAATGGGCTTCATTCTTTATTTTACAAAAATTGCTGGACCGTTGTTGGTGAGTCCGTCTTCAACGTCTTAAACTCCATTTGGAAAACAAATCAAGTGTCAGATAGAATCAATCAAACTTTATTGGTGCTTATACCGAAGAAAGATGGGGTAAATAAATTACAGGACTTTAGGCCATCAGTTTATGCACAATGCTCTATAAGGCATTAGGGAAGATCGTGGTTCACCGCCTGCACCCACTTCTTCAGAGTATCATTAGCCCTGAACAATTGAGCTTTGTTCCAGGAAGATCGACCAAATATAATGTGATTCTGTTCCAGGAAATTCTACATTCCCTCAAAATGAAAAAGGGTGGCAAATCATGGATGATAATTAAGCTTGATTTAAGGAAAGCTTACGATTGTGTAAAGTGGGATTATATAAGGCATGCTCTCATGTGTCTTGGTTTTCCTGAGAAATGGATAAGGCTTATTGGCTCATGTCTATCAATAAGTTCCTTTCTTTTAGTTTTTAATGGATCGATGTTACAGGAATTTAAGTTAAAAGTAGGGGAATTCAACAGGGAGATCCCATGTCTCCATACATCTTCATCCTAAGTTTAGAGCTGCTAAGTAGGTGTATTAACGAGATGGTTAAGGGAGATAAGTGGAAACCAATTCGACTTAAAGGATCTCGACTTGATTTATCACACATGATTTTTATGGATGACCTGGAGCTAATAGGAGAGGCATCTCTAGAAAATGCTAAATGCATTCACAATGTAATGAAAGCCTTTGGTATCATGTCCAGACAGAAGGTAAATTACAATAAATGTTATGTTCTTCTCTTCAAACACTCTTATTGAACAATAGGAGTTAATTTGTCAAGAATTTGGTATAAACAGACAAGCGGCCTAGGGTAAATATCTTGGCATTCCAGTTAAAAGTGGTAGCAAGCTCAATTCCGAGGATCTATCATTTTTTGTGGAAAGAACACGTAAAAAACTGGCTCGTTAGAAAGCCAAACTTCTTAGTGCAACTGGAAGAAATTTGTTGGTTTTTATGTCCTTTGAAAGCATCTGTAACTATTATATTATAGCCAGATGGTTCCTATTCCTGCAAAGACTGCTAGACATCCTATAACAAAGTTAAACAACCAAGGGAACGTGGTAGACTTGGTATTATGGATATTATTCAAAGGAATAAATCCAATTTTGTTAAACTTGCTTGGCTTGTGCAAGGAAAGAATTTGTTATGGACAAAGCTACTGAAAACAAAATATAAATGAAAGAATGGTGACTTTAAGAGGAAGAGTAGTTCTAGATTCTTCAAGTTGTTGCGTAAAAAAAATATATGGCTGCAGGACTATCTAGTTATGCCATTGGACAGTACAACAAAAGCAAATTTTGGGGGGATACATGGTCTTGAAGTGGGAAAGTGCTTAAGTGGTTATTTAGTCCATGCACACGTGATGAGGAAAATCTGAAAGTTGTAGATGCGTGGGCTAGTAGCGGTTGGGATGAGTCGAGAATAGGCTATCCTATTGACAACGTCATTGCAGTGAAGCTTGGAGTGTGTGATCCATTGTTACAAAAGGAATGATGATATATTTAACGAGACGAAGAAATTGCAATGGATCCATGATGCTGATGGAGAAGTTCACTGCTAGACTGTATATGGAATGTTACTGAAAGAGGAGGAGGCTATACAGTGCACAGACAATTTTGGTTGGATCTGGCGCATTCGAAAATTCCACGCGTTAAATAGCTCCTTTGGAGGATTATGATTAATGGACTCCCCACAAAATCCAATCTCTGACGAAGGGGACATATGGTGAGTCAGGGATGTGTTTTCTGCAGTACAGAAGATGAAGATTATGAACATCTTTTTAGGAATTGTCTGGCTGTAAAATGTATGTGGCAGTGCCTGGGATGGGATCGCCAAGCTGTGACTAATCAACAAGTTTCCTTTAAAGATTGGATTAAGGCAAATGCACATGTCAAGAAGATACCATGTAATGCTAATGTTTGTCCTAGACAGGTTGTCTTTCTTTTCGCCTTGGGAGGAATATGGAGAGAGCGAAATGCTAGAGTTTTCCATGAATTGGGAATGCACAGGATTAGGTAAGCGTTGTGCGAAAGGAAGCTCATGAATGGTGGGGCCTTAAAGAAGAAGCAAAAGCACGGAGACAGGTCGCCTCTTGGTAGGAGAATCTGGTGGAGACCACCGTTGGGATTTATTAAGCTGAATTGCGATGCTGCAGTGGATTGGATAGGGACAAAGGCTTCCGCAGCTGTCGTAAGTAGAGATGATATGGTACATGTTGTAGGAGGACTGTGTAAGGAGCTGAGGGGCATTGCTCCGATTGAGGCAAAATTGTGGGCGATTGTGCATGCTATGCGCTTAGCTATCTCAAAGTGATGGGATAGAATCATGATTGAATCCCAGTATAGCTTAGCCATAGATCTCATAGAAAAAGGGTGCGATCAAATGGATGTCAACTTTACTATCATTCGCCAATGCAAGGACATCATGCATAATTTTTCCTTGGTTGTATTTTGCAGGATAGGCCGTGAGGCAAATCAAGCAGCAGACACTTTCGCTAAGGAGGGATAGAAGACAAATAATAATGTTACCTTTGGTGTTTTATGTCCTAACTTTTTATGGGGCAATGTTTTTTTTTGGGACTCTAGGTTCAACCAGGAGTGTTGTTAATTCTTGGTATTTGGGAAGTGAGAATACCCAACCGGGCTAACTTGGTATGTTTGATGTACGGCTTGAACTTGCTTTTTGGATGCTTTAATATATTCAAATTACCCAAAAAAAAAAAAAGACACGATCCAATGAATCAATCAAATAAAATAAGACCATTTAAGTTTCAATCTATGTAGGCAAATTGTCTTGATTTTAAAAATTTAATTCGAAAGTTTGGAATTAGAGCAATAGTAATTTGGAATATCCTCTCAAAAATTCTCATAAGGGCAAACTTCTAAAATAAAGGAGTTTCAAGTAGTGTTTTCTTAATTGTTTTAATTGGAAAAAGATTCAATGGGTTTACACATTACATATTATACATATGTATCATGTGAATACCAATAAAAAATATTGATATGTATGATAATTGCATTGATAATTTCCAATTTGTACATGTTATATATAGCAACATTTTATTGATATTTATACATTAAAATTAGAGTGAGTAAGGATAACTACATAATACAATACAGGAATACATGACAATACTACCTTATTATACTAAGTTTGGTGTTCGTTGTACTAGATATAGATTATACTATATTTGCTTGCTACAATTAGATTAAATAAAGAAAATTGAACATTATAGTAAAGAAGTATAAGACAATACAACCTTGTTGTAATATATTTAGTGTGCAAAATAGTAGATATAAATTTTTATGATTGAAAATTTGAAAAAATCATAAAATATTAATTGTTCATAATATAAATTATAATAAAATTCAATATTACGATTTGAAAATTTAGTGTAAGGTTATTTTTTTGAATTTTGAATATATTTATTTTTTACTATGTGACCAAATCTTTGTACCATCAAATATGTTGTACAAATTTTGAACTTTTTTTGTTCAAATACTTTAGGACCTCTCCTTTCTTTTTTTTTTTTTTTCAATACCATAGCCAAATATGTAAACCAAATAAATGGCAAAAAAAATTTTTTAGTTCAATACCATTAAATTACAACAACCAAATATTACCATAAGGATAATTCATTTAGAAAGGAAAAGTACAAATTTAGTGCCAAATATTTCAATTTTTTTTATTTCAATCGTAAATCTTTATTTATTTATCTTTTTCCATTTGGAGTGGCCAACATTTGCAAGCTTTACAAGTGAGTCTTTTTATTAATAGTATTCAAATTTTCTGTCAAATAATGACACAACCTTTTATTGGTCCAAATAATTAATTTAGTCCTAATAATATAATTATTTAATATTTATTTATCAATTAAGTAAAATAATAAAAGATAAAAAAATAAAATAAAATAAATTTTTGAAAAAAAAAATATTATTTCAAAAGGCTAAAAAGTAGTTAAAGACCACCTTAAGGAGGGTTAGGCAACCCCTTTGATATGGTCATTGGTTACCCGCTAATTTTAAGGCAATCAGAAAGACCATTTTAATCAAGTAAGTCATAACCTACAGTAATGTATGAGAGCACACCATCTTAGGGGTTCATGCAACCCCTTTAGGATGGTTAGTGGGTTAATAGCAATCCACTAGTAGTGTTGGGTCAAATTAACCCACTCTAGTTAGTATGTTGTGACCTACCTAATTTTTGTGTCACTCTAACTACTTTTTTCTATGGGGTAGTTGTAGTTGCATTTTTTTTATTACAGTTTCTTCTTTTATTTCTTTTCTAAATATTTGTAATTTGTATATTTTTTTTTACTAATTTCATTATATCAATTAATTTATATAATTACTTAAACCAACGAAATGCTACCATACGCCGTTTTAATTTCTGCAGTTTGCTTTATTTTTATTTTTTTTCTTTAATTATTCTATTTTTTTTATATTCTTCAATAATTTAATTAAATAATAATTAATTATTAAGGCCAAGCAAAACCCGCCATATGTCATTTCCTAAAGGAAAAATTAATACAAATGGCTTGTTTACAAACATTTGTAAATGACTTGTTTACGACTCGAATACAAAAAAATAAAGGTTTATGATAGAAATAGAAAAACATTGAAACAATGAGGATCAAATCTATACTTTCCCTTAAAATAAAAAGTATCACAACTTAACTCCAGTGATAGAGTAATGTGTTTTACTTCCAATTCTTTTCTAATTGACTTAGCCAAAGAGCTAAAAGAATAATTAGATATTATACTACATAGAGAGGAAATCGAAAGCTAACTGGATCTATAGTAAGGAGGGAAATACAAATTGTGATCACCCCTGTATTTATCCTAAAGAATAGTAAAAAAAAAAACACCTTACCCTTAAAAGAGACCTCAATTCAATCCTATTCCTAATTCCTTTAGTTATGGGCTAAGTAGCCTTCAGTCTTAAAATTTAGCAAACCTTCTCTGTAAGGAGTAAATCTTTTAAGCATTAATGTCCATTAGATCTCTAAAAACTCTAAGGAATGATGGTCTACATGCATGCTTCTTCAAAGAGTATTGGGGTATTGTTGGTTACTCTGTTATCCCCGTTGTTTAGTAAATTTTCAACAAAGAAAGTTTCCTTATTATATTAACCTAACTCTCTTTGTGTTGATACATAGAAAACAAGAGGCCTTAGAAATCAAGCAATTAGGGCCAATAAGCCTATACACCACTGTATGGATTATGACCCACCTTCATTCTTTGATGCATCAAGGTTAATCCAACTTTATTCTAAAAAGAAAAGTAGTTAATAATATTATTCTAATTAATGAGATACTTCATAGCTACAATAAAAAGAAAGGTAAATAGGGTTAGATGGTTTTAAAGGTAGATCTCATGAAGGTTTGTGATACTATTGAACAAGATTCCATCTATATGTGTCATATGAGCCTAAATTTTCCTATATGGTGAATTGGACTTATAGATTCTTGCAATTTATCATCTTCTTTTAGGTTTTCTCGAATGAATCTCTTCCTCATTATTTGTGATGTCTAAAGGCACTCGATAAAGAAATCCTTTATCACCTTATATTTTTATCCTTTCTTTAGAATTCCTAAGCTCAATGATAAAATATGAAGTGTAAGCTGAAAATTGGAAACCTCTCAGGCTCAAGTCTTATGAGTACATAATTTCTTGTATTTTCGCCACCAATAACATTGCCCTTAAAGTAAAAGAAACTATTGAAAATGCTTAAATAATACATAGAGTCAAGACTTCTTTCCAATTAATGTCTGGTATCTATATGAATGAATTCATGCTATCATCTTTTATTCTTGAAATGTCCAAACAACAATAAAACAACAAGTTGGCTAGATCTTGCAATTCAAAGAAATCAATGATTATGGTTCGTATCAAGGTTATCCCCTTCAAAGAGGAAATAAACTAAGACATTATTTCAATTTCCTAATCAATAAAGTTGAAAAAAGAAAAGTCAAGTGGTTGGAAAGCTTGGCAACAGGGTACTGCAAGTCATGCATTCTTATAGAATATGTCCTAAAAGCAAGTCGTAAAGCTAATAACAAAAGTTGTCGAAAAGATCGAGTCCATTATCGAAAGTTTTCTATGTAATGGCTTGGATTATAGATCATCACACCCAAGAGATAGAATCAAAATAATCTCACCTTATAAACCACTTTAAGATAGAAATTGACGTCACAACAACTATCTTAAGCTTAGTTTACATAAGGTGAACTTGATTATATTGCTTCGAAGTATCCAGTTTTGCACCTACTTTTACATAAAACCTGTATAATAGTTCATCAACTCTTTTTAAAAAAGAACTATAAATAGTTTTGAGGTAGTTCTTCTATGTATATTATTTTGTATGGAGTTTATACTTATAAGAAAAAGTTTAAAGATTGTACTTTCTATATCATCTTACCAACTAATAGTGGAAACTATTAGGTCATCCATAATGGCTAATTAGTTTCCTTAAAGACAAGTAAAACTCTTGATAGTAACGGAAATTTGGTTATATCCTCATTACTCCTCACTCCTAACCTTATCAACCACTATGTTGGGATTGGATGTAAAGCTGCATAACTATTCTTAACCGTAGAGAAGTAAATAACTACAGCTCAATAAGTGTAATGGAAACAAAAACATGCTTACATTACACAATAAGTAAGGTTATCAACCAAATTAATTAGATATAATGTATAACCAAGCAAATACCATTACACAACATTATCTAGCTCATATTGAGAATTGGTTGTCAAAACTGTAATTCTATTGTTCGTTTCCACCTATAGAATCGATAATCAGGATCAAACTAATATAGTTCTTTTTTAAGAAAATATTTAGTGGATCAATTTTTTTAAAAAAATTAAGCTAGATTTAAGTTAGTTATCGATTTATTATTATTTAAAAAGAAGCTTAAAAATATCTAATTTCATGATTTTTTTTTTTAAAAAAAAACCTAACTAACTAGATCTTTTTAAAAAACTCCAATTAAAATTTTTGTTTTTTTTTTAAATTACTACATGCTAAAAATATATTTTTTTTTAAATCCTAAATATAAGATATACTAAGATATGATTTAAATACATATCTTCTCCGAAGATATAAATATCGAAGAAAGATATATAACTATATCTAAAAAATACGATTTTGATAGAAAATGAAATTTAATTAAAAATATGAAATTTATCTAAAAATTATCAAACAACCTGTACTAAAAAAAAAAGTTAGTAAAATAAAACAAATAATTAATTAATTAGAGACAAAACAAATAAATAATTGAAATAATTTACCAAATTATCTAAGTGGATTACGTAATTATTGTTTATGGTGAATTCGGACCAGGCATGATCGTACGTATGTTGTGGCCTGTGCATTGGATTGTGTATAATGGACGTGGGTATGCTGTTTGTGTAAGTGAGTTGCTATGTTGGACGTGTATTGTGAATCGTTGGACAATGGATTAGGTGTACCCTTTTTATCGAGCAGTATGCTTGTGACTCCCATTTTAGTCCTATTCTTTAGCAGTGCAGAAAAGGAGTTGCTTTTAGGGGATATTATATCAAGGAGGGATATTTATTCAAGCAAAAAAGGTAATGTATACCAAGCTATTCCATACGTAAGCTGTTGGTGAGGAAAGCTTATAATGGTAGATTATTTAGTTATTTTAAAGAGACTAAAATAGCTAACCTATTGAAGAAAAATTTTTACAAGCCTAGTTTTGTCAAAGATGTTCGTAAGGTAGTTGGTAGTTGTGAAACTTGCAAGAAAGCTAATGGGAAAAGAGAGCTGCATGGAGAATATATGCCTTTACTTATATTGACCTCACCTTGGGCTAACCTTAACATAAACTTTGTCTTAAGGTTGCCTCGAACATCTAAAAAAAAGGATTCGATATTTATTGTAGTGGATTGCTTAAGCAAAATGACACACTTTATCTCATGACACACTTCATCCCATGATATAGAACTAACGATGCTTTATATATTACTAATTTGTTTTTGTAGGAAGTCCATCAGCTACATGGAATGGCAAAGACAATTGTTTTAGATTGGGACACCAAATTCTTAAGCTATTTTTAGAAGACTCTTTGGAGAGGACTCGAAACTAAACTTACGTCTAGCTTTAATAACCACCCTCAAACTAATGGCCAGACTAAAATGGTGAATAAGATACTAGGCAATTTACTTTGAGCTATTGTGGGAAAGAATTTAAAGGTTTGGGATTTATGTCTACGTGTTATGGAGTTTACGTATCGCATAAATTAAACTATCTACAGTACCACTAGGAAGACTCTTTTCGGGGTCTTCTATGGCCTCAATCCCACTATTCCTCTTGATTTGATTGGTACCCCTATAGTTACTGAAGAAACTCATTTTGGAGTCGTCTAAGCCTAAGAATTGCAAGAGCTACGTTAGTTTGTAACAAGGAAGATCGCCAAGTTCAATTAGAGGCAATAATAAATTGGTAATTACAGCTGCCGAATTGTTTCTTTCAGATTAGGTGACTTAGTATGCATTCACCTCAGTAAAGACAGATTTCCACACCTGCAACAGAGTAAGTTATTTCCACAAGCTGATGATCCATTCAAGGTCCTGAAGAAGATTAATTGTAACGCTTACCAAATTGAATTTCCTGAGAATTATGGTATTTCCTCCACCTTCAATGTGTTTGACCTGATTTCCTATTGATCAGAAGAAGACCTAACAAATGCTAGGATAGAACAAGAGCCTAAGATCACTTCAGATTTTAAGGCAAATCTCTTCGACCCCTAAGCAGATGATAAGAATTACCTCTCCAAACTAGTCACACATAATTGACTTAAAGGACTATAAGGATTCAAGCAAATGATACTAGCTTTAAACCCCATTCAAGACGATGATTCTTATTTCGAACACCATCCTTTACACTACTGCAAGCCTGAGTACCATGCTCTCGTAAGTGCCAACATAGTCTCCGAGTTGCTAAGCAATCATGTTAACCTATTGAGCATACATGCTGACTTATTGAGCATACAAGTTGACCTATTGAGTAGCCACGCCCATCGCTGAGCTCTTACTACAATCCAAATAGTGTTTGAGCAAACCAACCTCAAACGTCTGACCAAGTCGAGTTGCTAAAACATCTAACCTGAAGAGATGCCGACCCAGACTTCGAATATCTCTCCGTATGTAAGCTTTGACCTAAATGGGACCAAATTTGCCTATTGCTTAGACCCTCTTCCAACATCCCTTAAGCTTATTTCTACAATTTCAAGACTATCCCAAACTCCGCATCAACAAGAACAACTTTTGTACATGGCGCCAACCACCCCTTGAAACGTGTCTTCGAGCACGACATTCCAAAAGGATTCCTTACTCTTTCTATACAGACTATTCTTTATCTTTTTTATCCTTTTTAGTATGTTTTATGTACTTTATGTCACGTCTCGAACCAAAGAGTCATAATAGCCTCACCATGTAAACTAACTTAAGCTAGAAACTAACCACATTAGTCGCTAACATAGGCATAACTTATACAAGGTGTTTACCACTTCTCTACTTTAAGCCATCCAATTCTAAGTCAAATAGATATCAATCTGTGATTTAACTTTTCAAAACAATTTCGAAAAATAAAGCTGTAGCTCAAATGACAGAGAAAATCAAGCTTTATTAATAATTTAGAATACAAAATCTCAATTTCAACAAAAAGTTATAAAAGTCAACTGATATGAGAAAATAGAGCACCTAATAAAGGATTTACAAAAGTTTACAGGTTTACAGAGCATAACAACAATATCCATAATTGAAAGACTAAAGGGTTGCCAATGAAGACTCTATTAGTTTCCTTATAAGTTAGGATAATTGACAATTAAATAAGAATTCAACTATTGAGTCTTGAATCTCACTCCTTAACTTTGTTCTTTAATTTTTTGGAACTTAGAATAATATTGGTGATTTTACTTAGAAACCAACAAAACAACTATAAGGGGATGAGTAATAACTTGCTCAGTAAGTGGAACACTGACAATAATACATATCTAACATTAAGCAATTAAGGATTTCAAGTAAGGTTAATTAGATACAATGCATGTTCAAGTAAATGCCATTGTACAGCGTTGACCGGTCGTTATGAGATAGAGAAATTGCACCTACTCTAATCTGATTTTGAAGAATTTAACACCATGCACTTCGCGGTTTCAAACTAAACCAAGGCTTGTGCAATGGAGAAATATGCCTCGCCTGAGACTATCTTCAAACTAAGGTCCCTAATCTTGTCGTAACGTCCTTTCCTATCATTTAGTTTGATTAAAGGTGAGGAAATGATAATTTCTGCTATTCTTATCAAAGGGTCCGTGTTTGGCATAGGAATCTTATTGTTTCGCCTAGTAAGTTGTAATGCAGGTATGTTAAAAGTTAGGTCGAGTTTGAATTAGTTTGCTTCTTAAAGTAACCAAGCAATTTCATATAATTCAATCAACATAATACCATAAAGAAACTACTACATAAAGTCCAGCACTCCATAATAACAATACAATATTCGAGCACATGCATTGCACACACACAGGTTACTAACTTACAATCACAAATAAAATACATACTAAGATCTATAAGTATTCTTAAATAATATTTCAAAATACAGTGAAGTACCGATCCTACTTATCTGGAACTCAGTTGTAAGCCACACAATCAGTTACTCAAGGCTTTGATCAGCTGAAAGATTCGATCAAGCCTAAATTATAAATAAAGCTAGAAGTATTAGTAAAATGATTCCATAAGTTTGAATTTAAGAAAATAAGTAATAAAATAAAAGAATATGAAAAATTCAAATTTTAAGTATAGAACTGGTTATTTATCGAAAATGCGTAAAATACATTCCGATAATTAATAAATCGTTAGAAATAAATTATATGTATACTAAAAATAAAAAAATGACCTAAATAATATTTAGAAATATTTATTTGTACTATATATGAATTTACATGTATGTAAAAATACGTGTAATTACTTAAAATACGCGAAATGTGCTAAAATAATAATAAATAATTAGAGAAAATTCATAATTAATTAAGGGAAAAATATAGAAAAATAAGGAATGATCCAAAATTGGGTCGTGATAGCTAGGAAAATAAAAAAAAAATCAGCCAATTAAATTAGAGCAACACAAAAGTAAAAACTTAAGGAATTTGGACAATGTTTTGTCCAATTTAATGCACATTAATTATCACAAAACTCTATAAATACCCCAAATTTTTTAGAAGCTTGTTTAGGCAGTTTGGAGAGTGAGAAAAATAGAGAGCTTCGAAAATTTAAGAGAAAAACCAAAGAAAAAAAAAACAAAAGAAAAACTGTGCAGTTAGGGCTACAAAGGAGAACTCAGACCCGACGAGCAGCTGGGAGTGGACGGCCACCACCACCATACGGTGGTGGCAGCGCCCAGGTGGGCTGACACACCCATGACCACCGACGGTGGCCGGAGCCACCCAGATTGGTGAGTCCGATTTCCAGCCCGATTTTGTATAATTTTGTAAAGATAGTAAATATTATTAGAAAATTATGAATTTTGTTATTATAGAATATTTTTGTATGTAGTTTTTAGAAAAAAATATTATTTTGATGAAAATATATCTCATGATATATAGTCCTTAAGAAATTATACAAAACCGAGCATGTTCCGGTTTAGAAATAAATGATTTTTGGAGTGTAGTTTTAAACCCAAAATTTTTTTGTAGACCACTTAGATGATATAGAATAGTGGTATGGAGCCCATTTTCAAAAATTAATTTTCAAAATTTTTAGATAATTTTTAGGCCTTAAAATGAGGCATAAAATGGGTAATTTAGGGTTAATAAAGTAATTAAATGGTTAATTACTGATTTAGTGAATAAGTATATGTTTTAGGATGTTGAAATATGATGGAGTATGATACTTGTAGCATTTAAAGTGTTAGATGTAATTATTAAGTTAATTATGTAGTAAATAAGTAATATGGAAAAACAGTAAATTTTAAGTTAATTTTGTAAATTAGGGTAACTAGGTGTAAAATCCGATTTATGATGAATTTAGACATTTTAAAATGATAATTGATGTTAGAAGATGATAATTAGAGTAATAGAAATATTAAATGTGTATTATGTATATAATAAGTAATAGTATATAATACATAATTATTAGAAATATAATAAATAGAAAATATTATAATAAAAATTGATATTATGATAATAATAAAAATGTACAATAAATATGGTAGGAAACTTGAATTTATGCAATTAGAGGAAAAATATAAAAATTTCTCACATTAGAAGTAAATTCGCTACACTAATAAGGATTTAAGTGTACCGGGTGGAATAAAATACTAATTAGAGATAATAATGGTATTTAGGAGATCGGGAAGTAATGCGATTAATTTCACATTATGAGTTGAAACGAATTTTTAGGGTTCGAGTATAAAACAATACATAGAAATAGAATTAGAACATAATTTAGAAATCGATGCGGAAACCGAACCCGAACCTAACCCCAAACCTAGAATAATTGTAAAAGACTTAAGACCTAGATAATTACGCATATTAAACCCTAAACAAAACATAACAATAAGCGTTATAGGATAAAATGAACCTATAATAGTTATATGAAAAACTGAAACCACGTTTGTGTTATAGGGATAATCGGTGATGGCCTGAACAAGTCGGACCTCGAGTGAGTGAGCGAGCGAGGAGTCAAGGTAAGTTGGGATTAATACGTTGCTGTATTTTGGAGGCTTGAGATTATGCTTGGTTGTGCTTGTTAGATAGTTGGTTGTGTGCATGTGCTTAATTTTGAGTGATGCTATGATTTTGTTTGTTATTCAGGCTTGTATTATATGATTTGTATGAAATGATTGATCACCCTAAATTGGACCTAATCAAATATATGACCTGTAATCATAATTGGATCTACGTGGTAACCTATTAGGAGAACTTAGAACTCTCTGGCCAAATACCGACCCCTTCGAAAGGGATAGCGCAGGATTGTAAAACGGTCCATTCTTCATCCTCAGTCGAACTAAGTGACAGGAAAGAAAGTCGCGACGAGGGTGAAGACAGTAGTTCAAAGGTAGTCGCGGGAAAAGCGAGGTCTCTATTACAGAAGCCTGGGTTTGGTCATGAGCTGTTGCATTAATGGCAACTCCTCAACCCAGATTAGAGCGGGCGTAATTTCTCTAATCTCACGACGGGCCGGACAATTTCGTGCGATGGCATTTGCTTAAACATGCATTGCACCTAATAAGTTGATTGATAACCTTGTTGTGTTTGTGGTATAGTTTTAAGTCCTCCATCCTAACTTACTGAGCTGTGGTTACTCACATCCCTATAGACGTCGTGTAGGTACTGGCTAAGAAGTAACAAATAATTACCCTGAAACTAGTAACTACTGGATTCTAAGGAGTAAGGAAAAACATTTGAAGAACAGACATATATTTTTAAGGTTTAAGCTATTATCGTTGAAAACGATAATTATAATAACTGAATTCTAGTGTATATATGTATATATTTTTTTCACTTTCTTATGTAAATGATTTATTTAAATTACAACTATTTACTTCAAAGCGAGTTAGTCGTGGACGCCTTATGTAAATCAAGTCTAAGATAGCGGTTGTAAGGACAACTTCTATCTTAGAATGGTTTACACAGCAGGGTTGTTACGACTCTGCCACTTCAGGACGTGACATCAATTCCTTACTAACTTGCTTGTCCACATGTCCTTGTAGGTAATCCTTTGTTATTTATCTC
Organism: Lumnitzera racemosa; assembly: GCA_024138005.1. Taxonomy (NCBI): domain Eukaryota; kingdom Viridiplantae; phylum Streptophyta; class Magnoliopsida; order Myrtales; family Combretaceae; genus Lumnitzera; species Lumnitzera racemosa. The sequence goes on along the minus strand of JAMXBC010000006.1, from coordinate 52,618,199 downwards.
GATGTAATAATTTATTCTACATATAAATTATGAAATAAAGATAATTTACTCGTCTATAATAGAATTGGGTTGGTTAGTTATTGGTTTATTAGCCTATGCCTTAAGTATTGGAAGTTTAGAATAGTGCTATAAGTTTATGTTACCTTCTAAGCTATCCTTTGAGTTAAAATGTTCTTGAAATATTTATTGGAGAAGCTTCTAAGATATCCTTTGCATTGCTTAAGCATTGAAGTTCACCAAAGATTCAGCCTCTACATCAACCTTTAAGGTTGGTAAATCCCTAAGATTTTCAATAAATAACTTCTGAGTTAAGTCACCCTTAAAGTCTTTAAACTAGAAGCTTTTAAGTTATCCCTTGAGCCATATCAGGGTTAAGGGGTTAACAAGTTGAACCTCTAAATCATCATTCGAGTCCAATAAACACCTAAGATGTCCTATAGATTACCTTCTCAAGCAACTTTTAAGTGCTCCTACTTATGTATTTTGCTCCAAGTACTCACTAAAGCATCTTGTAAACCGATCATGAAGTTTACTCAATTTTAGATCTTTTGGCAAAATGTCCTCTAAGCTATCCTATGAATCTCATGGGCGTTGAAGTTCATAATAGATTCTACTTCTAAGTTGATCTCTAAGTTTGATGAGTATCCTCGATTCTTTAATGAATGCCCTTTGATACAACTTCTAAGCATTTATATATCTATAATTACTGTAAATATTACTTTGGGTCACCTTCTAACCAAGTTGTTGCATCTACTAAAATTTAGATTCCTGACAGAAAATCCTAAGCTATCATTTAAGTTTAGTCAACTTTATAATTTCAAGGAATTTACCATTTGAATTTTCCTCAAAGACCAACAACTTCAAAGTTTCTAAGAATACTTTCTTTGACTTAGCCTTTGAGAGTCTCCTATTTCACCACTCACTCATAATCTTACCTCTAATTTAACCTTTAAGTGAATATCAAATAGAACCTTTGCCTCCATCTTCCTTTAAGTCATCTTCTACCTTCATTCAATTCCCTTATAATTAATTTATTGGTCCATTTCTTCTAACTCCAATTAATAATAACCACATAAATACTTCAACCAGTACTCTTCAACTTCATGACTACCCAAATTCTATATATAGCACATCCTCATTCACCCATTTCCTCAAGTCTACATTATTATATAGTACATTTAAGGTACTTTGTTGATTTTCTACATTCCTTCCGATAAGATCCAATTCAACTACTCCAACATACAATAAATACTTCATTGATCACCAAAACTCATAATCCGAGTGAGGTTCTTAGGGAGAATACACTTACTTTTTTACCAAATATACCATTTTAATCATAATTTAAGGCTTAAAATTTATAAAAATTATAGAAAATAGTTTTATGAAAAATATCTTTATAGTAATTTAGTATAAATATATGGTAGTTTGTAGAAAAATTTCAAAGGTAAAAGTATGTCGTTAAACTTATTTATTTCAATATCGAAAATCATTCAATTTCATCTATTTCTTAAAGATGTATACTATAGTTACTAAATATGTATAGAATATTATTTTTCCTAAATTCTATACGTGAAAATATGTAGGAATAAATTTTTAGAAAATTTTCTAGATAATTTTTATTAATTTTTCTTAAAAAAATTAGATGAAAAAGGACCTCCACCAAAATCTTGAGCTTTGGCCACTAGTGGTGGCTCCACCCTTGTCGGAAAGCTTAGGTGGCAATTGTTACTTCTTGTAGTGGTGGCGGTCTTTGGTTTCCAGCAACTCTCAAGGTTTACAAACATTTTTAAGCTCAAATTACACCCAATTTTGCATTTTTTTTTTCTAAATTCAATACGTTAATTTCCAAAACCCAACTATATTTTTCTTAAATTCCCCTTGCATGTATGAATTTGGGAGAGTGTTTTTGGAATTTTTCAAAGCTTGAAAGTGGTAAAAATGAAAATTTCTCTCTCTTTCTTCGAGTTTATCACCTTAAATATTAATTGTATTTGCATGCCAAATCTTCCTAATTCATTGCACCTAGTTCCAACATTTCATATGCCATTTCTAACTAGATCTAGGTGGTTTACAATTTTTTGTCAATTTTTTATTAATTTCTTTGGCTTAACTTAGCTTAAAATGCTATTATTTGGGTATTTTAATTAATTATAGGTGTATGCATATACTTTAAAATTATACACAACATATACGTGTATTCTTCACGTTATTTTAGGTCCAATAATAATTTTATTACATTTATAATTTATTTCTAAAAGTTTATGAACTAATTAGAACTTACTCTATGCGTTTATGTATATAGATAAATTACACTATTTGATTATATTATTATTATTTTATTATCTTTTAGAAATCCATATTTATGGGATATCTTCAGCTAATGTTTTGAATTTACTCTTAAATTTTTAGATTATTTGAGTTAGTTTTAATAACACCCCTAAATTACTTACCTGAATAACTACGTGAAATTACAAGGCCCACATTCTATTTGTAAATTACTCTTCTATCTTTTCATGTATATTTTGTAACTCTAGTGGGGCTAGTATATCAACCTTATTTACTTGTATGCAAATAGATCAACATCATTACATTATTGAATATTACCAGTTTCTTTCTTGAGTAACACAAGTGTTCTTACTTTATCTTAACTCTTATCTATTTCCTTTAGTAATGAATAGTGACAAGTGATCTTATAGTTCGAATCGGTAAGTAACATTAGACGAATTGTAAGCCGAGTAAGATCAATTGGTGCATTAAATCTGATTGTTAGCTACCCAGATTTGCTAAATCACTTTTACTTTCTTTTAGTTCTCATCCATTATGGTGCCTTTCCATGTGTACGAACCCGAAGATGCATCACTATTTTCCTTGAAGGCATTGACATTTAGCATGACAATCTCAATCGTCCCTTAATTGATTGCAATGCATCTTGAGTTAGCTTTTAATTTAAATTTAAGTTAGTCCAGCTTTAGGGTGGTTAACCAGTTTTTAAACAAACCAAATAAAATAATACACACAAAATAAATGTAATATGAAGCTCGGCTCCATAACAATAAAACAATATTCAAGTATACACACTACATGTCAGTGGTGCTCACTAAGCCAAATTGTTTCAGAATCATTAGTTTATGGGCCAGATGTGGGATGAATTGTGACCAACTTAGCTCGTCATGGTTCTGGGCCAATTTAGTTGACTTAATGGTTCAAGGGTTAGTCTGTTTTTTTTTTAATAATTTTTATTATTTTTTTTTATTAATTTTCAACTTGATCTAGTTCCAACTTTTGTGTTTTTTCCCTAAATGTAACCTCCTTTCTCTCTATCTCTCTCTTTTTTTTTTAAATTATACTAATTTATTAATAATTTCTAATTTTTTACTTAATATAGTTCCAACTTTTTTATTTTTTTCCCCTCAAATTTTATCTTTCCTCCATATTCAAATTCTTAACATTTGACAAATTTTATAAAAAATGCTTATATTAACTTAAATTGAATTTTCATCCATCCTTAATACATAATCAACTTATAATTAATCCTTTATTATTAGTTTAATAATATTATTTTTATAAAATTATCTTTCATAATCGCAAAAAGGATAACTTTGACATGCTATGACCTAATGGATATTATTCAATTATTATTTTTTATTGAATAGCGTCTCTTCTCTCTTTCTCTTTCTCTCTCTTTTCTTTGTTTTTTTTTTTTTTTTAAGGAAGCGAACTAGTCGCGCCAACTTACAAGTTCTAACCCTTTGAATCGCCTAAGCTTTTAGGGTGTAGCGATTCAAGCTCACCCATTTCTAAGTCGAGTCAATTCACAATTCAAAACTGGCCCTTGTACGGGTTTACTATGTATACACAATCAACTAATTACAACTATAAGTAAATACATACTAAAGTTTCAAAGTATTATAAAACAATACTTCAAAATGTTGTAAGGTATTGATCTCAACTTGCTTAAGTTGCTCTATGTTTGCTAAGACTAACTGCAATACATTCCTTCAATGAAGTTTCTATATTATAAACGATACTTTTAGTGATTGTAGAAATTGTAAAATATCAATATTTTGCTCATGGTTCCTAGTGTTAGGTTCATTAATCTTAGTTTAGGACGTTGTTATATTCAAGTACTTTGGTGTTATAATCATTTTGGGTTAACAAATACGTAGGGTATCCTTTAAAACATCATTTAGGTCTAGTTAACTAAAAGTTCTTAAGAAATTATCCTTTGACCTATCTTTAGAGCCTATACCATATATAATCCATATATAAATATCATTTGATTTAGCTTCTAGGTGGGTTTCTAATGTAATTCTTATTTAACGAATCCTTTGAAATATCATTTAAGTATATCCAAATCTTATTGATTTTACTAGATTTCCATATGTACATCTTACTTTTGATAAAGGAGCTATCACCAAACTTCCATTCTAATCTCTAACCCACTTGTGTTTTATGGTAATTCGCAACTAACTCCTCATTTAGATGGGTACATAAAATTGCATATCAGTAAATTTTACCATAAATACATTTTCTTAAAATTAACCTTATCTTTTGATGAAGTTCGTTCCAACTTCACCATATTATCCCTCAAAGCAATTAAGGTCAAAATCCATGCATATTCTAAGAAGAAAATTAAATAAATGCCTATAATTCTCAATTCAACTATGGTCTAAATGTTAGGTTGTATAGATAAAAAAGAATGTAGCGAAAATAATAATAAAAAAAGAATTATAAAACCTATCTTAGGATTTATGTATGACATGTAATAAAAAATTATAAAACTATCTTTTTCTTGATGAGAGTACGATCTCCTCGTGGGGATGGAGTTCAATTAAAATCTGAATCCAATTTATTAATTCAAAATATATTCACCATGAGGACCCCAAACGTAATCTCTTGAGCGGTATCCATGCATACGTTAACAAATACAAATTTTTATCCTTTTTATTGCTAGATGACAGGGATTAGAATTAGAAAAACTAGGAAGTAAAAATGTTATATATATCTCTCTTACCTTTTCTTTGGGTGTTTCTCTAAATAGAAAAATATCATCGAACTCTTTATTCCACCCTTATCTCTTTTAAACATTAACTAAAATTAATAAAATAGACATTTCATTTTAGGAACTTTTCAATTGTCACCACCTTTCAATCTTTCAATTGTATAATAATTAAATATGAAATTAATGGCAGACAACCTTTTAATGACAATGAACTTTTCAATTTCAATTAAATATGGAATTAATAAATTCCATCTATTTTTACATGAAAAGGCAATAATAAAATACATAACCTTTAAAAAGTATTTAACCGCAAATATATACTATGTGATAAAATAAGTTGCTTTCAATTTATTATTTCAAATCAATTTATTCTAGTTCTGAAATAAATATTAGTAAATTCTTGTCAAAATTTTGTTTCCATTAATTGTGCTATAGTGTATGATCTTGTAGGTTTCTATATATCGAGGAAATGTATATATAAACATAAACCAAGGTAACTATCTAGCAACAATAATTGATCATCCAATATAATAAAAAAAGTGTGAATGAGAAACCATTATGAATCGATTATTGCGTAATTAAATCTTTTCATTAAATAATATTCTAATTAAATCATTGCATGTCATGTCATCAATGTTTAATTATTTTACTTAGATTCCAATATAAAATAGACTTAATAATACTTGTCGTGGTTACAGATTTACAAATTATTATTATCTTAATTTAGTAGCCTTGGATATTGACTCCCTAATTCAAAAGAATGATGAATTCTATCTTAACTTATTAATATCCTTTCTATATTTCATGTTGTACTCAATAACCATATTATTTACAATCTAAATAAAAACTGTGTTTAATGGTATTAAAGCACAACATTCCATATATAGGATATATGAAGGTCTTAATTATAGGGATTATTTACGCTCGTTCATTTAAAGGAGGAACAATGATATTAAACATGTAGTGTCCTCCATTAGTGGGTCGTGTCCAGTGTATCCACTTAATTTTGGATACTTATTTGTATAATTCGGATATCTTTCCCTCAGTTTAATGACAATGACTTCAATTATATAACGTGTTGGTCTAAATATTTATATATCTTCCAGATATTTATCCGACTAAGGACAACTTTTAGATGATATAATGTAATGGAATCTCATCGATAATACACCTTTATTATAATTTCATACATACTCTAATTATCTATGGAATTGTATTGTAAAATATATATCAGTAAAAAAATATATAAATATAATAAATACTTATCTTTTATAAATAATATTCATAAATACATAAAAAATATCTTGACACATTGTACACAAATTACAACACTAAAGACTAAAAAATTATAGTAAATAATTTTGTCAAAATTCTTTATGTAGCATTAATCTAAATGTCATAAATAAGTTGTAGAAAATTTTGAAGCTAAAACCATGTTGGTTGGGGATTTTAAAATAGAATCGAAATTCATTCGATTTTAGCGATTCTTATGGGTGATATATAAATGGAATAAATTTCATCTAAATATTATTTTTCCATCATTCTACATTCAAAATAACTTGAGAATAAATTTCTTCAAAATTTTCTAAATTAATTTTGCATTGTCAGTAATTTAGTAAAAATCAAACCAATTTGAAACACTCATCAACCTTGCAAGTTCCGGCCACTGTCGAAGGAGGAGGCCATGTCAGACCATCAAGGCGAAGGATTTCCTACGGATCGCCGGTGGTGTTTTGCTCCCAAAAGTCGCTTTACCTTAGAACTCCCTTTAGCCTAGGTTTGCATCAAATTTTCCCAAAATTATTCTTGGGGCTCTTCTTGAGTTTCCTTCGCCCACACTATTTTTTCAAGATTGTAAAATGACTGAAGTTCCTAAATAAAAGAGGCAATTGATTTATATATGTTCAAGTATATGGGTGGTGATCTTTCCAAAGTTACATTTGTTCTTATTTTGCACCTTAATCATCTTATTCTATACTACCTCGATAAGTTGCTACGCCACACATAACAAATTCCATTATGCCACATATTTTTACATGATTTCTTATTGTTTTCCTACTTATTTGAGTATATTTTGCATATATTAAGATTTTAGGTAATTACATGTGTATATTTATACACATATAATACATTTGATCTACATACATACTTTCAAATATTATTTCATTTTTTTGATAAATTTTTATATGAATATAATTTATCTTTAAAAGCCTGTTAATTATCAAAATTTGATCTAAGTGCTTTTAATAAATAACGGTTAATATATTCAAAATTAACTTTTAGCTATATAATCATTTTATTCCAAAATTTAAACTTGCAAGATTACTTTGTTTAATCTTTTTTTAATCGAGTCATAAAATCTTAGCTCAATTAAAATACTTTTCCGTATGCTTTAAAGCTAAGTGGTCGAAATTTATTTGCTAAAATAGGAGCTTACGATTTGTTTGAAAGGATAATTTACATGATCGCACTAAATTTAGATGTTAAATCTTGATTATAAATTTTACAAGATCTCACATAGATTATACCAAAAGTGAAAAAAGCTAAATGAAAAAAACATATATTTAATCTTAGCATATAAAAAAATAGAAGATATTATTACACTAATTCCATCAAATAAGCACAACCGCACTAAGAACGATTTTGCCTCATTACTCAAAAAAAAAAAAAAAAAAAACACAAGAACCCGTAAAAGATTATAAAGAATCTTGATCCATAACTTCACAAAAGCCTAAGGAATCTAAGCTTTCGAGCACTTCGAATATCCTAAATTTATGTTATTCAGTTAAAGTTCTGCTAAAGGACCCCAAAAGTACTATAGGGAATGTAAAAGTTTGAGTGAAAGCATAAAATAACCAATTTCGTTTTGTGCTATAAATCCGGCAACAACCTTTTATATTGTGGTGTTGTTATTTAGATGGCTTGAGAATTGCCATCAGTATGGTAGACATGTGTCGCACTTCGACAAAGCGTGGCTTAAGTGTCTCTTTTGAATAAAGCACTCAACCCTACTAGTTTTACAAACCTAAACGGTCCATTTGACTGGTGAAGGACTGCACCATAGCTATAAACATTCTCATCACTTGAGTTTTTCATGCCGTTTGACTGAGTTTACGATGGCATCCAAACGGGAGCTTGAAATCCATTTATCTCCACTGTTCTGTTGTGGCATTTAAACGTGTTGGTCCTAATCAACAATCAAGAAGGGAATTTAAATTAATATTTTCAAAAAATTTTGAAAAATTCAACTTTATTTTCTAAAATACTTTACGAAGTCTTAGTCCACTTCTTGATGTTGAACATTGCTTTGAAACACTAAACTTACTTTCGATTCTCACGGATTAAATATTTGACAAATTTAAATAAAAAAATTTGGGTGGCAAAGCTTAAGTATGATTCGATATAATCTTTTAATTCCTTTTTATGAGCTTAATTCCTTTTAGATTATTAAGTCTCTTGATTTGATTTTAATGATAATAAAACATATGCTAAATTAATATTAATATATGAATAAAGTGCACAAGCTATTTGAATGTTGATATAAATTTATTTGAGCAAGACAAATAAGGATTTCTAATAAGTATCTCAAGTTAGAAGCAAAGACAAAAGGTTTCACGATAAGTTTTGTTAGTTTCTAGTAACCTACAGACTCAAAGAGTTTACTAGAAGTCAAAAGGTAAGTGCTTAGAGGTAGAGATAGAGTTAGAATGCAGTAGAAAATGACTTAGAAGTTAGAAAGCTCATAAACTATGTTAGAGGGTACAACCTAATTGCACAAGTTCTAATGAAAATTTGCATTTTCGTAATTTAAGTTTGGACAATTAATTAAATTGAAGATTCAACTCCATTTATTGAATATATCTAGTTAGTATATTTAAATTATGTAAGGAAAGGTTTTTATTTTTATTTTTTTATTAGATCACTTCGGTGCAGGTCGAAGTTTTATCAATGGATAAAGATTGTTTAAACTTCAAACTACATGTGAGGATATCCATTCAAAGAAAATTTATCTACTATTTTTTCAATGATAAGATCAAGTCTAGATAAAAGTAGGACATAATTTAGAAATTCAAATTTAAATGAAGATTTTATACATAAATATGGAAAGGATTAATTTACATATTGTTACAGAGTTATCTCGTCAAAGAATAAGAGAGTTATGACAATTGAATTGTCATTGAGACTCTTATTTAGACCAACAAGGCTCTTTCTTTCTTTCTGGTTCTTTCTTTTTTTATTTTTAATAGCAAACACTTAAGAAATATTCTTTTACTATTTAGACATCTTTTAGTACTTAAATATCTACACTAATTTGATCGAATAATATATAAAAATAAATGTTGAAGTAAAAGAGATCAAGTTTAAGAAGATTAGACAACGTGATATATAAAGATTCCGCTTTATGCATTGGTCTTCACTTTCAGCACCCAATGTTAAGGGACCAATTTGCACTTATAACATATCTACTATTTGAGAAAAAGTAAAATTAAGGTATACAATTTCTTGATTAAATTTTACTTTGTCTCACAATCCTTGCCAAGACATAGAGGTATTATGGAATCCCCCTATACTTCTCTCGAATGGTACTCCACTAGGTTTAAAGAGTATAGTGTGACTCTTTTTGACATCATAATAACATAACTTACACTCTAACTTAGATCTTTCGGTAATAATCAGTATGAAACTTTAATTCTACGAATATTCAATACTCTTTCATTCTTGTATTTCTTATTCATGTTTTCAAATCTTCAATTTTTGTCCTTTATATGGCTTTAGACTTTAAAATTTAAATGTTGTATTTCTTGAGATAGTCATCAAGTCTTTTATGATGAAATATCTTATCTCGTTTGATAGACATAATTCCGTCTATAATTGTGATTCTTTCGTGAATATTATACTAGCTTTCTTGTTTTTTTTTTTTTTTTTTTTTTTTTTTTTTGTAATTTAATCCTTTAAGTCGTCTTTTCATGTTAATAAAGTAGTGGGTTCCCTGTATCGATCCAATCTTTGATGGCGGGCTTTGTCTTTGTCCTGTAGGTTTCCTTTCTTATATTGGATAAGCTTTTGAAGTCTCTTCTCGTTTTTGAATTACTATATGCTTGTAAATCTTCTTCTGATTTCTAAAAACTTATTGGCTTTTGCATTATCTTGAGCTTTTAAATATCCTCTCGATATGAATACGTTGTTGCTTTTGAATGCAATATTTCTTCTGAAATAGTTTGTGATTAAGCTTCTTTTTTCTTCCTTCATCATGTCCTGTTCAGATTCAATTTAGTTTTTTATATTTTGAAATTGATTCTAAACACCTATCTATTTCAAGACTTCCCTTGAGATTCGGCTTTAGCTTTTAAAATATCTTTTCTTTTTCCTTCTATTCTCATATGCGATTGTCAAACTTTTTTTTATAGTTATCTGTTGGTTTTTAGAAATTTGTACACTTAATGGATAGATCAATGAAACACACAAAAGTCATTTAAAGGACTTTTGTGGTGTCCCTAATTCTCTAAGTGCCAAAAGTACTTAAATTAGCTCTATTTAAACCCAATTTCGATCCATTTTCATATTTCTATCGAATATCCAATTTTACGAATGTTTGATGGTTTTAAGTTAGAATTAATGCATGGTTTCCACATTATCAAGTCACCCAAACTTAAAGCTTGCTCGTCCTAAAATAAATTTTAGTTCGATTTTCCAAAGGCATGTTTCATTCATGATAAATAAACACTTCAATTGCACCACCACTAGTTTGATCTCCAATAAATGCACCAAATCCTTTTAAAGCATAGATCACTTGACTTACTATCTTCATTACATTCCATCATTCACTAAAAGATTGCTTAAAACAATTCTTATTTGCATTTTTCTTACGCATCTAATTAATGCACTAAGGTCACAAAAGGTGATAATTAACTATAGCTAATCCATACTGGATAGAGTCCCACCACTTTATAAAACTTGAAATCTATGTTAGAAAATTATTCAAATAAAGTAAAAAAAAAAACACACACACAATGGCTATATACAGTGGAGTTGGGTGTATACGATTCTCTTTCAAATCACAAACACGATAACGAAAAGCTAAAAGTATAAAACTATACGATCGTTCACTTACTTTATTTCCTTAATATTTTGGTTTCTCGTGTACGTTCTATTTTTCTTTTTACCCTCATGCATTCCTTTTGTGATACCTTTTTCATTCCTCGCATTGTTTATATAGCCTGTTACATCCTTTTTAGAAGCTTTTATCCGTTAACTTTTTTTTTTTTTTTTTCCCACTCGAAAGAGGCTTGGTGACAATATTTCCTCAAACTTAGGACTTAAATATATCTAGATGACCAATTTCTCTTACGAAACCCATTATTCAGTGTCTTCATTTATTTCTGAGTACTCCACCAATAGTATCTTCTTTAGAAGAGAGAATGACATTTTAACCCAACCTTCTATTAGAGAAATCCAAGAGACCACCCGTTGATCAATTTCATAGAAGTCCTTGATTCTTTGATTGAATCCTCAATATTCATGAGCTCTCCATCTACTTAGTCGATATAAAGGCACTCTTTTTTTTTTTTTTTCCTATTTAAAAATGGGATTACTACTGTCCAAGCAAAGTGACTAAAGCATAAACCCCAAAATAATTACTTACGGTGGTTCTTTTTAAAGGTAACTCATCCTTTCTATTTCTTTTCCCTCTCATAATTACAAGCATTTCAACAGTACTAATATTTGCAGTTCTTCCTCCCACGTGTGATGTTAGATAAAATCCTAAATATTTACCATACTAAAAAGTTTTCGAAAAACATTGTCGATGTCTTTTAAGGATCTTCACATCTGGACAAAGAACATTAACAGTAGGTAGGGTTTGCTTAAATTCGCATTGCATTCCATAAAAAAATAGTTTTTAACTTTTGGGATGCCCAAATCCATTTCCAGTTATTTCTATTTAAACAATTCAATGTTTTCAAGTGATAGTAAATATCGCTCGGAAGAAATTTATTATTATTTGGAAATGATAAACCCCATCATCAGCCTTCTTCGGTAAAACAGCAATACGTCTAATCTTCTGAATCAAAGCTGATAGTGGATATTCAGTCCTCTTTTCATCTGATTCCTTGTTCGAGAGGTAACAGCTCATCATTGCGAACATAGGAGTTAGCGGTTATTGAAAAACACGTCTCATATAGTCAAGTTTGGTCAAATCGTGAAACCAGAAGCCGATAGTTTGCCCAATTCTTATTCTTTTTAAAAAATCATGATTTGTTAGTCATTTATGGGATCGTGTTATTTCTTTCCTCAGTAGAGGGTCGCTAATACGTTGATTCCCGATTTTTTTTTACATGTGTTTTTGTTTACGTAATTTCACCAATAGAACTTTTGGTGGTTTGAAGTCTTTGTCTTTTAATTCCTTGAGTTGCCTATTTTATCAAGCTATGTTTGCTATGCCTAACCTTAATGTCCTTACGTGAAGTCATTAAATCCCAATTGTTGTAGTGAATTCCATTAGTAAGTGAACAACAATTAATAATAAAATTTTGTACCACATTTGTTACATCTTGCCAATAAATTTCACTTGGAAGGAGAAGTTATTCGAGTAACAAATACTTTGCAGTCTTCCTTTCCAACTAGATAATTTGTTTGCCGTTTTGTCCAAAAATAGGGTTTAAATGACTTGCTTTTATCTTTTAAGTCATTATTAGTGGGAAACCTAAGTATTCAGCAGAAGTTTTTTAATTTTTTATTTTTATTTTATCCCCCATAGTGTCTCAGATTTTGGCCTTACCATCATACTAGTTTTCACAGCGGACTCCATAGATTTTGACTCTTTCTCGATTTAGACTATTTTCCAAAATGTGTGATTGTATTTAACAAACAATTTGTTAATGCGGTTAATTGTGTTATATAACCAACAAATAACAACAAGGACAATTTAGTTTAGTATCCCTAATAGAAAATTGGTTTATAAGTTTATGTTAAATGAGTTTACTTAAAAAAGTCAACGCCTGTATTAAAAGATAAAAAGAAATCTGATTGTTTAGTTGAATATTGTGCCGTAAATAAAATTTTTCTAAGAATAAGCAATTGAAGAATATTTCTTTAAAAGAAGTAAAGACATATGACATCACCAATACTATCCACCAACCAACTTCGTGCTTGGTCTTTTCCATCTATTTTAACAAATATCCAACCCATTTCTCGTGCTAACTCGGTAACAAATTGTTTAAAAGAACAATATTATCAATTGCCTTTTTCTTTTCAGTATGAAACTTGATCGAGTATGATCAATTAGGTTCTTTAAATAAGCACGCAATGGATACACCAAGGTCTTATCAAGAATCTTGCATATCATATCATAAAGAAGTGTGAGACTAAATCTTATATTATTCATGAGAAATAATGGAAGAATGAAATTACTACAGACAATAAGAGATTGGTCTAAGGGTATTTGTAGAGGAACGCATTCATACGAAAAAATTTGAAAAAAGTGGCTTATCGGAAATAATAAAAAAAAGGGCTTTCTGTTTTTTAAAAATTATAGAAGAAAATACATTTTTTAAGTGTGCCTCTTCTTTATAAGTTTAAAGAAAAAGACGTTATCCAAAACAGTGCCTTCATTGCACTATAACTCCTTCCCATTAATTTTTTTTTTTTTTTCTAGAACACAACCCACACAGCACATAAACTCCCTCAAGTTCTCTGTCCATCGAAAAACCTACTTCCACTACAATCTAACACTTCCAAGTTTTTTTTTTTTTCGATTTTGTGACTGGGAATCAAAGATAAACATCTCCCTTTACTGATCTCATGTTTTTTTTTTTTTTTTTTCATGAATACTTTCCATACATGTGCATTTATAGAAATCAATGTTAGGGTTTCTTTTTGGTGAAATTGCAATATACATGTTTTAATTTTAGTGTTTTATGTTAGTATGATATTTGAAACCCTTAATTGCAATATGCATGTTTTAATCTTAGTGTTGTGTGTTGGTATGTTATTCAAAACCCTTTCTTGGGTGATTTGTTTGTAGAATAAAAATTGAAACACAGTATTACCTATTATAGAGTTCAATTTAGAGCATGTTAGACATTAAATGCAAAGTGTTCGGTGAAATGCTACAATTGAGTTATATAATAGTATTGTGCACATTCATATAAATTGGTGGTTTAGTCATGTTGTTGTGGTTGTTTTTTTTTTTTTTTTGTTTATTAGAAATCGTTGAAACACGGAGTTACTTGTTTTTATTTTCATTTTTTTTGTTAATTGCACAATGGCACATATTACACTTAGTGTGGTGCTAAGAATTGATTAGGTAGGATATCGCACAATAATGGATCGATAATATGTAAATTTTAGATTAGAGAAATATTTTGTATAAGTTAGGGGTAAGAATTGCACGAATAAGAAAGTCACAATGCATGGACCATGATAAGCTAATTGAAGTGCTCATGTTGATGTGAGGTTGAAAATGGTGGGTATAGTGGAATTTATGATTTATGTCCATAGAAATATTGTGGGGGAAAATTTTAGCTCAAAGTATAATTGAGATTTGGTGAAAATGTTAAAAGTAAGAACAAATGCGAACTTCTCGGAATTATTAAAAAGGATTTGCCGGGGGGTTGGGATTAATTCAAGTGAATGTGGGGTTGAGATATTGTACTGATATCCTAATGCTTATTCTGGAATTGTATCTTATATCTTAATTACCATCAAAGATGACGATGATGTGAAAAATTTATTTAAGATGGTTGAAACAATTACGCAAACCCACGTTCACCAATTGTATGTAAAGATTGTAGAACCGGAAGGAGCTCCCCCACCCTAACCTAGTAAATGTGGTACATGTGCCTTCAACTCAATAAGATGCGAGAGGCTACCCTCCTAGTTCAACTTAAAGAAGAAGGCGTATTCCAGAAATATGCCTTCTTTTTTAATGTGTTTAAAAAAAAAAAGGCATGTTTCCACAAGGCGCCTTCTCTAGAATGCACCTTCATCTTTAACACATTAATGAAAAAGCGCTTTCTTTATCATTTTCAAAAGGCATATTCTAAAAATGCGCCTTTATTGCCTCTTAGCGGTAATATTTTTTTGATAAGCCCCCTTTTTTAATTTTTTTTTTTGGAGGAACACACCCTTGTTATTATTTGTAAGCCTTTGCACAAAGAACTCTTATAAATTTCTCTTCTCTTTTTGCATCTTAAAGTTGAGAATTTGATTAAACATATAAGGATGATCTATTGGCTTGAGTTAGATTTACATGAGAAGGAGGCAAACTATCAGTTTTGCTATGCTTCTTTACTCGCTCTTTGCTTGGGTCATTTTAAAATTAATTTATTTTCCTTATCTTGAAAATCTTTTGTATTTGTTCCTATACCTAATTTATCCCATCATTACTCTTGGTTGGGAGACATTTGTTACTCTTATGGTAATGTTTTTATTGTATTTTTTCTTTTGCTACAAAGAGCTAATTTCCATTTCTTGTAACTTTCATCATTTTTTCATTAGTGGTTCTTCATTATTATTCTTAGAGATTGTAGAGGGCCATTTAGGTAATTGGCCTCTACCCTAATTTAAAGCTATGATTTGATATTTTGAGCTATTGACAAAGCTTAAGAAATTGGTTCATTTAAAGATGTTTTAGGAAAATCTGACTTGGTAAGCTCTGAATGAGAGTTGTAAAATTAGATATTTTGCTTTTAGTCTTGTTAGATTATCTTACGCACAAAAAGTTTTTCATCATTTGGTCTTATTAGGCCTTAAGAAGACTCATTTAATCTTTAAGTCAAATAGTAATGATAATAATTTTTCTTTAGTTGACAAAAACCTTAAACATAATCCATGAAAGCTAAAGGAAATGATAAACTTTAATATAAGGATTAATCTCAACTGTCTATCATGAAGCCATCTAATGGATATTATTAACTTCCAAAACTCAATAAATAGGAGGCTCCTTTTTTCATTTGTTTATTCAGAATATCGACAAACTTAAGACAAATATTAAAACTCTGTTGAAATTATGCTAAAGATAATCAAATAAGCAATTCAATCAAGAATGATTAAGAACATCGAGTTTGATTCACATTTATTTGTTCTTTCTCTTATGCCTCTTCCTAACGATACCTCTTCGCGTGTGATCAGTTCAAAATGTTTACATGTAATCGGCTAACTACAGCAACCCTACCATATAGAGATAATAGAAAAAAAATTGAATTAAATTTTCAAAATATATTTATTATCTCATTTATTTAGAAATTAGTTTTAGGAAAGGAAAATAGGTCTTTAGGAGAAATGGTCAAAAAAAAAAAAAAACCTTTTCTTTTCCCTCCGCCCATTCTTTACACCTGTTTTACTGCATTTGGAATAAAGGAATGAAAGAGAGGCAAAGGATTTTTCTCTTTCTTTACTTTCTTTTCTTTTTTTTTTTTTTTTAAGAAGTGGGGTTGTGGGTTTTGATGATGGATAAACCCATTCAATGAAAAGTTTTTTTTTGAATTTTAAGAGTATTATAACATTTTAACAAGTTTAACAGAATATGTAATTTATAATCTTTTCCCATTCTTTTCATTTCCATTTTTGGCCAATTCAGTCTTTTCATTTTCGAACGAGGAACTTTGATTCTATTTTCTTTCCTTTCCATTTTTTTTTCTCATTTTCCACCCTTACATTACAAGCACAGCGTTCAAGCGTACCATACTCAATGTTCTTCGTCGTTTCGCTGACACTTTTCAGTCGTATGCTCAATATACCAACATTGAAAGCATAAAAAATCTCATGCTTTCGAGTATTTCCACTACAGGCTTCATGAGATATACCTGGACACATGAAGCAGACGATCGACTTGCCAGATTTCTTTAAGCATTTGGATTCAATGTTCGTGTTTTTTTTTTTTTATAAAGAATTTGGCCATTAACAAAGCATGAACGAACGATTATTCAAGACATTTTCTGCTGATCATTGTAAATCTTGTACTGAATTGCCCCCAATTTTTGGAATAAAAGATGTGGGATACCATATAATTTAATGATTAGGGCAAGTTACTCAAAGTTTTCATCCTTTCGGAAAATGATATTACACTTAATCATTTATCAATCAAACCTTGGTCCTAGATGTATACTATGCATTGGCATTTGCAGTTATCCTCCGTCTCCACTCTTTCGTCATTGAAATTTTGGGTGTAATACAGCCTGATATTCGTCGCCTCCAATAGCTGCTCTCGATAGGTCTTCTGCTTGATATGTCCCGTATCTACGTCTGTTTGTCCTCAGAACCATTTGGTTCTAGGGATTTGAATCGTGGAATATCTTCAGCCGCACATTGATTTCGCTCTTTCCATTGTAGGAGAAGTGGGTTTAGTTCTTCGAGATGTATGTTTTCGGTTGTGTAATCCGTTTCGTCTTGATTACAATCTTGAGATTTCGTACGTTGTTTGCTTCGAGAACTGGGAATTTTGCCTTTGGAATATTTGGAGTTAGGGTTATAGATTCTATTCTTTAGGGCCTAAACAAAACCCATTATTCGGAACCCATCCCTAAGTGTGCTCAAAACCCAAGTGGAATCCATAATCAGAAGTCAGTCTGCACAATCAGGTATCATTTCAATTCACCCTCTGAGCCGATAGGATTTCAGAATATCAATTTGGTTTCAACGTTCAATTATCACTGAAACCCCAGACTTCTGTTTAGTATTATAGGTGAATTTTCATACTCTAACTAATTTACTTTATGCAGCTGTATTTGGGTAGACAAGTGATTGAATAATTTATTATAAAAAAAACACTATGGCTTTTCATGTTCTTGACTGCATAATTTTTGAATCTTATATATATTACATCAATTTCTGATACTATTATCTGTATCTGTATATACATATTTGTTTAGATCATCCAATGGTGGGGCTTTGATAATACAATGAGAAATAGTTAGATGGATTAGCAGCCTAGGGCGATATGTAATTGACAGAGCATATATATATTGGCAATATTTGTCAATACCAATAGAGGAGCTATCCTTATAGTTCTGAGAACAGTGGACCATTCCGGTGCTCGGTTTTGATACATGTTTCTTTGTGGACAGAAGCGTAAAGATGGAGATGCTTCTTGTTTCACTTCCTCGAAGAATGAAATGCTTGAAAGACCTTCCTTTAGTTGCAAGGGGAGTCATAGACTATATGGTTGGCTGATGATGGCAAAGATGGAAGACTAGCGTTGGTTGTACTATCACTATAAAGCAGTTTGACAAATGGCATCTGTAAGTGTTAAAATGGGAGCCATTAATCGTCCAAAGAATTCTTGTGCTATCATGAGGTGCTGCATTATTCGTAGTTAGTTAGCATTATAGCCCATAACAGCTTCCTTTAGTTTAGACAGATGACTTGACTGAAGTTAGTTCACTATTTCACCTCTAACAACCTTTATGGGGAAAAAATTGAAAAAAGAAAGAAAGAAAAAAAAAAGTGAAAGGTAAGAGCAAAAGGAAAAACCATAACTAAAGAAATTTAAATGTGAGTTGAAGAATTTGACCCCAGGTAAAATCCCTAAATTGCAGCCTTTGCTTCTTCTAGGACCTTGAATGTATACACTTACTGGTGTATCAAATCAATATTTCTCAATTGAAGCTAAATTCTGATTTTCCCTGACCATCTGTGATCAGCCTATTTGTAAATGTTAGTATCTGGGTGTTAATATTTAAATGCTAGAGTAGAAACCCGAGGAGGTCACAATGATAAAAAAGAAGAGGGGGAAGAAGAAAAAGACCAGTGTCACTTTCTTATTTGGACTTTGTATTTTTCAACAACATTCAACGACTGCAAGTTAACCTAGCTGGTACATCCTCTAGGTCACATTTATATCCTCACACAACAAACTAGTATTGTCCGCGGAGAATAGGCAGAATAAGGATACTAGCAGGTCCTGATTGGATGCTAAACATTTCTTATTATGCTAAGTCATGCACTAGCTAAAGTGTTTACCAAGACAGAAGGGCTGTGTGATGAAGAATTCTAACAGTGTCTGAAAGAATGGTTTGTGCTTTCATGGAAAGGCTTAAAGAGCATCATAGCATAATACTTCCAATACTTTATAGCTTTGAATTTGCTCTGCACATCTATCTCTAACTCCATTATCAATGTTTTTCTTGTGTGGAAGCTACTGATAACCTGAAGCCAACCAAGTGTGACACAGCCTGTGTTGACTGTTGAGGCTGTATCACTTTTGCTGGGATTGATTGCTGGAAATGTGAAAGCAAAATTGTGACCAAGGGCTTGGCAGGACATATTTCGAGACAGAGGCTTCCTGTGCGGTGTAGAAGTGGAAGGGGTCAAGAGATCCTGGGTGATGCTATCTCAAAATTTTCATTTAGAAGCTTTTGTTTCCAGTGCAGAATGGATTTTGCAGAATTTTTATATCTTTAGATAAATATTCTAAGAAATCTATCTTGGACTTGTTATTTTTGGGTGGGTCTGATGTGAGGCTTCATAAGTAAGATTATTGTTCTTCCTTTTCCTTCATCTGTCAATTCAAAAAAAAAATTATTTAGTGGTACAACTTGTATTATATACAATTGTTTTGTGTATTGAATTGTGGCATTGAAGAAATACTTAGCTTAGCGTAGCCTCTAAAAACTGTTGGATTGATTTTGCCTTTTTTGGATCACGAGATGCTTTGATTTTATTCAAGTATCACAAGTTTTCCTAGGCAATTTATGAGCAAAATATGTTGTTTAATCTCCATAGTTCTTGCAATGTATTCCATAAGAGTTATGCTGGCATGATTACCTTTTCTCGAGATACTTCAGACATTTGGTGATGAAATCCTTTAGGCATTTTACTTCACTACCTTATTAGGATTTTCTGCTGTGAATCCTGGAAAAGCCATTCCACTTCCCTCTTTTGGAATTTCAGTTTCTCATTTGGTCTTGGTTCCTTTTATTTATTTGCATCATTTTTTTGGTAATTTGATGATGCTATTAATTTTAATGATAAAGTATTTACAATGAGATGTACGAATGAGAATCACTGGCCAATGCAACCAGCTAATTGCATAAGGCATTGCCCTCACATCAAAAGGTTCCAAACTTCATAGTACAGTGAAGCATAGCAATTGATTACTTTTCATTTTTTCTATTTTATTCTTAGATCAATCGAATCGATAATTTTCTTTCTTTCCATTTAGGAGTAATTACGGTTTGCAGTGTAGACACCATTCACTTATGCATTTTATGAGGTGATGCATACACTTAAATATTGTCTCTTCAAATACATCCGATTGAATAAGAACGTATCCTTAACTATTCCTCCTTTGACTACTAAGTGTTACTGTATCCATAATCTTATATTTGCGTCATGACATTATTTTCCCAAGTTTGTTTCATTGCTTTAAAGAGTGCTTGAATGGTTTTGTATGTGTCGAGTGTAGGAGGAGAGTATGGACTATTCTCTCGTGAGGATAATACTGAAGTTGGAGTTTGGGATGTTTGATACAGTTAAATGATCTTTTAGCAAGGATAGTGAGTTACTGGTTATATCCTAAACTAATGGCCCACACAGTACTGGTTCTAACCTTTCCAGTTGACCTTCCCCCCCCTTTTCTGCTAAATACTTTGGTCAGTATCTTTCTACTTTTCCTTGAATAGCTGTTTGGAAAAAAATTGAACCGTTTGAAGGTGGCTTTTCTTCATGAGAATCAAATTTGGGGGAAAATCACTATGAGTATCATTGAGATCAGGGCTTGGATATGGTATTATGGTTTTGATTTTTCCAGTGCTGGGTGTTATAGAGTCTCTCCTATTCTACTTTTTTCAGAGTGTTGACATTTTTTTTTCCTTTCTTGCATGCTTTCTGATTATATTTGGAATAAGTTCTGGGTTTAAAGAGTACATGCTTGTTCAATACATTTGTTTTTGCTTTTGTTATATATCATTATATTTTAGATAGCCAGATGGTGGGAACAAATGGAGTTAAGGGATTTTTATATTGATGATCATTAATTGATGGTTTTACAGTTTGAGCCAAGGGCTTTGTTAAACTGTTGACGGTGCAAACACATTCCAAGGGATTTGTGGATAGTATGAAATATATATGTATGATGGTCTCACTTTTGTTTTGTTAAAATACACATTTTCCTCAAATTTTTTGTTTTTCATTGCTTGTAATGATGATGCTTCTTTATTTGTGTGTAACATTTTGTTGATAAATATATAAATTATATTTTATTGGTGAACCTTCCATCAGATATGGAAAGAGGTTTTAGATCTCAACTATGTAACATATCTTGTGTATGGTAGAGTTTGTTCTTGTTGAGGGGTAAAGTTTAGCGATCCATAGTTCCATGGTTCGAGGCCCCCCCTTTAATTCTCTGAAATGTAATGGTTAGTCCACGGTATCTGAGAGAGCACTTTGTACACAAGGTTAGTCCTTTCATAAATTCTGGGTTATCATAAATACAGTTCAAGATCAACTATTTTCTGGTTTTTGATGAGTTGCTGTTCTGATAAATGAACTATTAAGTAGGAGAAAATGAACTAATGAAGGCACATAAGATCTTTGTCTGTCTACTTAAAACATTAAGCAATATATGATAGAAAATATAATTTTAACATTGCTGCTACATAAATGCGAGTTCATGATACAGTTGTGTAAAGGTAGTCTTGTAGCAAAATCTTGATGTAGATATTCAGATAGACTTATATCATTTCCTTGTTAACAGTTCTTGATCCATTAGTCTAAGAAAGCATGTATTTTATATTGTTTTTCATTTTAAGAAAAAAAATATTCATACTTAGTTGATAGAACCTTTATAAATTGAAGTATCTGTATGCAAACACATGATTGTTTTATGGATTCGTGTATTGAAGACTTGCTTTCGCTAAATTGATAAAATTATATACTATATGAAGCAAAGGGTTTTAATTGCCCAAACATGTGTAATCCTTAGAGAATTTATTGACTTTTCAACGAGGGTGGTCTTTTAGTTGTGCTCCTAGAGATAGACTACTAGAAGTTATGGTTGGATTTTTCTATACAACAAACGTTGCTTTATTTTTCAGCCTTTTTGATGCGGCAGTGTGCACGATCAATTTTGTATACTCAAGTAAACTTTGCTATATGGAATCTAATCTAAGCTAGGTTGAATTCGTTCTAAAAAGTATCCTACCCAAAATAAATCCGTTTAAATATTTCCTTCTACTATTTGTATTTACACCAACACCTTAAATTCAAGTGCTTTATTTTAATATGAGATGTCGATCTCTTTTCAGGAGTAGCCATGTAGAAACTTGGCCCAAATCCGACATTTCTCACAGCATGCACAGTGCTTACTCAAACATCCACTTGCAAAGATCATGAAATGGAGAGGGGCGCATCTCTGCTGGGGCTGACTTCCCTCTGTTCTTAAGAATTTGAGGGGCACCATCACCGACCAATGAATTGGAAACCAACAAATCTGAAGAATGCTTGTCTTGATATTGTGGTGTTTCTGTTTGTCTGAAAAGATTGAAATTGTAAGGCACATATTGCTCTGGGGCTCTATCCTTTATAATACTCAGCGCTGATTGCTTTGACGATGCATATTGTCCAATGAAATCAATTTCCAATGGTCTCGATTTCTGAGGAATGCTATTTTGACTTGCACGGTTTAGTTCAAAGGTTGGTGATTGCTCTTAATACAAGTCTAGTAGGGTTTAGTGAATTTCATTCCTTCCAATTTTCTTATGCATACTAGATATCCTCCGGCTTCATTCTACGACCCTAGTCAAACCAGGAGAGGTTTCACTGGGCAGCTATAAGCTGTTATTGGCATTATCATTTCTCTTTTTCACTTTTGTTCACTGACTCGAACTAGCTGCCAATAGTAATCACAGAACATATTGTCTCTCTCATGTGCAGACTTGCCTCTGGCTGATTAGCCTTAGCAATATTGTGTTTTTCATTCCTTTGTCTAATGAACAAATTCAAATTACCCAAGAAAAAAAAAAAAATTGTCTTGAGAGGCATGGAACTTTGCAATAATGAAGGATTTAATGCTTCCAATTTATTCTTGGGTGTCAAGTTTAATCCAAAATTAAACTGTCAAGTGAAACATGTCCTTTTTTTTGCTAAATTTTATTTCAATTCATGTAAAATGATGCTTATTGGTGAGAAATTGAGAAATTAGGATTTAGATGGTTCTGTTGTTTGTAAAGCCAACTTCTAGGGGAAGCTGTTAGGTGCTGTGGCACATAGAGATCACTCACATTAAGTGGAGAGGAGGAGACGAGAAAAACATGATGGATAATTAAAAATGATATAACATAGGAATTGGACATGATATGGTTTGCGCTAGTGTGCATTAGTGAAAAATAATCTATATAGTTGATCCACCTGGTGAGAATAACGGTCCAATATTGTCGTTACTGTTTCTGGAGTTAATGTCTGCAACGACACCGTTTGGTTAGTCGTCCCATTACATGACTGATAAGTAATGCTGCTCATGCCTTGCAGGAATTTGTTGTTTATTACCTTCTCTTTCTTGATGGGTAAATTTGTAAAGCATGCGTTATCTTTCATCTTTGTTTTTTTGGGTAAGTTGTCAATAGAGCCTTTTCATATAAACTCTTTTCTCCAAAATTCCATATTATTTTCTAATTTTGATCATAAATATTTGGAAGATCAATCACGTATTTCCTTTACACTAAGATGAACTATACGTTTTCTACACTGATGTTATTGAAGCTTATCCTTTTACATGTGCATCCCAATGTTGCCAACTCATCGTTCATGCCGGGGTTTCATTTTTAAAGTCAAAAAGATGTATAAATTGCAATAATTCTCAGCATTTGCTTAGATATGGCAAAATCCATCCATATTACCTTTAATGCACATATTTAATAAAAGGCCACTATAAACGGGCCGTTACAAATGAACAGATTTTCATTTAGTGGACTGAAGCTAGAGTATCCATCAGAAGCGTCTTCCAGTGGGCTATCTTGTTGTAGGAGTCAGAATTGGCCAAAGACTTGCATCTGGTAATATTTAAGTTCTCTTATTTTCTGAACCTAGAGAATAGGCATGCATGTCTTCATTTTCATACATGCACAACAGGATCATATGATACTTTGCAGCATAACATATATACATCTTAATGGTGGCTGCCAATTGGATGGGTGAAACATTCAATGGACTGTACTTTTGTTTAGTAGATTGGTAGACTGAATATAGGGGTATCAACTGGATTTCATGGTTCTCTTATCAGGGTGGTTTTCTTTATTTGATTAGAGATTTTATGAATAATATTGAAGAAACTGCAGAGGATTGCTGAATGCAAATCGAAAGGCAGGAACAGAAGTTGTATTGACATGCACGCATTTGTTTTGTTGCTTTTCAATTTTTATTTTTTGGTTTTATGACACTAAGACCTATTTTAATGTGTACATTTGGATCTTCTGTCATCAAATGTTGATAAATGGAAACGCTAGTTGTGTGTCTTTATGTCTTCAGACTAAAATTGGATAATGATATTTGGTGATTGTGCTCTTGTGGTTACTATAAAGAAATAAATAGATCTACTTTTGTGAAAACAGTTTGGAGGTATATTTGGTGTAATAAAAATGCAAAACAATACCATGGATTGGAAAATATTCATACCTGTTTCGAATAATATATTGTAAATGAGCATTAAAGTTCAAGATCTTTCTTGCATTTTGGTCTTTGTAATATGTAGTCTTTTGTTTTTCTCCCTTTATATATTTTAGTTTCTTTATTACTGTCGATTATGATGTGTATGTATAACTTATTCCCAATTAATGCAGAAAGGATGCCCACAAATCTTAGGAATTTCCTTGTAATCAATAGTGTAGAGCAAATTTACCTCATTTTGTTTTAAGCAAGATACTTTAATAATTTGTTTCCGATGACATCCTGTTCAACAGTTGAAAATTTAATTATGATTTGTTTAACTGATATAGGACAAGTTCTCTCCTTAATACATTGTAGTCTTGTTTTCTTTTCTGGTTATAGTATTCTTGCTTTTTAGTTGATTCAACCGTATATTTCAAAATTTCTTAATGTTGGAGTTAGGATGCTATGACCATTCATTTAAGTCTCACACCATGAAATGAACGAGTAATGGTGCAGTTAAATTTCTGGTGTATATTTATGAAGAGGAGAGTATATATGGTTTTGCCTTCCCGTCTGAAAGTTTGTTTCAAAAAGAAGAAGAGGGCATGCTGTCCATTAACAAATGATCGGAAGAGGATAGTGTTCTAAGGAATTTTATTAGTAAGTTAGTTTAGAGGTTGTCGTTTTTTATGACATGCGTTTTATTTTGCATTAAGGTTTAAAGAAAAAAAAAGGAGAGGAGCAGCAATAATGTCAAGTGAGGATCATAGAAGGAGTGCACGCATATTGGAACTAGAAGCGAAAAGGCTCAACGAGCCTTGGAAAAACACAAAGCATTGTGTATGGCAGCTACTGCTGAGGGATCAAGCTCTGGAAAAGACCATTCTGGCCGAAAGCAAGCGAGGAAAAAGGTTAAGGTCAGAAGCATGCAAGATATGGTGCTTTTTCCAGTCAAGCAACAAGCTCATGAGGTAGGAATTCCTAGAACCTTTTATTTTATTTTATTTTATTTTTTCCTGTTCCATCAATTTTCGAACCATATCTTTATGTCTTAGATTCTGACATTTGTTTTAAATTAATGTGCATTACGACATCAGGTGCCATTTTGTAAATGTATGTCAGTGTCTTCACTCCAATATTATATTAAAGCATCTTTCTAATTAATTTCTCTGGGTTTTTGTTTTGATTGGCAATTATTTCTGGTATGTTAAATATAATCTTGTGTCCTCGTTTTGACTACTGTAAAAAATTAATAGGTTTAAAATATGACTCATGCATAAAAGTTGTATGAAAAGATATGCCATGGGCACTCATCGGTTCTAAATTTTTTCTGGATGTGGGTGTATGTGTCCTTGGTGTATTCTAAACCACCTAATATGTACTAACTATGCATTAATTCTTCCGCCTATTTGATTGTATGGCAATAGTCAAGCCTTTTTTTTTTTTTTTTGTAATGCTAT
The DNA here is from genome assembly GCA_024138005.1 of Lumnitzera racemosa. Classification (NCBI taxonomy): domain Eukaryota; kingdom Viridiplantae; phylum Streptophyta; class Magnoliopsida; order Myrtales; family Combretaceae; genus Lumnitzera; species Lumnitzera racemosa. The sequence goes on along the minus strand of JAMXBC010000006.1, from coordinate 52,592,156 downwards.
TTCAAATTATCTTGTGCACGTCAACTGCAGATTACAGATTGCTTGAATGATGTGGGTCGACAGGGAAATGCCAGTAAGATTTCCTTCCTATTTAATTGCTCTTGCTGCTTCATATTTGGTAAGAAATGCCTATAAATTTAAAAAATTCCTTCACCACTCTGCCTATCAGATCAAGCAACTCCAAAGTCTTATGTAACTGCAATTCCGGAGATAAGCAAGCTTGAATTATTACTAACTATACTGCAGAGGTATGAGCTTTATGAACTCTTGGTACATTTAGGGAGACAATGCAGTGGAAATTATTTGATATGAGTTATATTCAGAAATTAACTCTATTGCCTCACTAGCAAAGGAATTGTAGTTGTTATTGTAGTTGTTCCTTTCTTACTACTACTCTCTTTATTATTTCTTCTTTTACTATGCAGGAGAGACTCGTTTAATATCTTTGCTCACCCAGTAGACCCCATTGAGGTTTGATCAAAAGTTTGGATTTTGCAAGTTCCATTCTTTGTCTAATATTTACGATTTAACCATTTGTGTCCTTACTTGAAGGTTGCAGGCTATTATAACGTCATTAAAGATCCAATGGATTTTTCTACAATTGCATTGAAGCTTAGCAAAGGAAAATACAATGCACTAGAAGAATTTGAGGTTTCCTTTGAAACTACACCATTTTCCACGCTTTCTTTGTATACTAAAAACCCTGTGAAAGCAGCTTATAGTTATTGTTTGCCATACTTCTTTCTTAAATAATGTGATCCTATTAACATTCTCCTCTGTAAAAGTGTCCACCCGGCTCCTCCATTTTGTTACGTAGCCAGTCAGAGCAACTTTGTCCCTTCCATTATATTAATGAATTTGGAGAGACATTGTTATCTTCTTTTTCGGGATGGTTACTCAATCACAAATTTCTTTTTTATATGAACTTACCTTAGAACTTTTTCTTTTTATTTTTAGTATGGTTAGCTATTTGGTGCAAAGTAATTGAGAAAAAATAGAAGCTTTTATCATCTGGCTTCATATTTGTTGCCACATAAGGTTCAAAGAATTTTCTTATGTTTTGTGGAATTTGGAGATCCAGGCTACTTACAAGTTTGGTTTTTAAGATGTATTACCTACAGCAACATGATAGATTAAGCAATTGCTTATTTGTTTCAATACAGACGGATGTATATCTAGTATTCCGCAATGCAATGCTTTTCAATTCCTCCCATACAATATTCTATAGACAGGTACGTGACCATGGACTATGCATTAGTTGCTTACGATTTACATCTGATTTAAAGTTTTAGGTGCTTTTGTTATCTAAAGTCAGGATTAAATGACTTTCAGGCTTGCGCTATAAAAGAAGTTGCTAGAAAGCTATTTCATGCTCTCAGATCTAATCCAGACAGTTTCGAAGCTGAATTTTCCATTTTAAAACTGGCAACTGGGAAATGGACAAAGGCTGAATCAAGACTCATAAATTCGTATTCTTGTGATAAGAATTCATGTGACAACCAAGGTAACCAGATAGCTTCTGGGGGTATGATAAGTTTGTTGGCAATTGATTCGTTTCCCCCTGAAGGGAAGTTGTGGGTATTCTGACAGTAGTGGATCATTGACTTTTACAATATGCACCGCTTCCTAAAGAGCAGCATGTCTGCTTGTATAGCTGCAGACTTGAAATAGCAATAGTTCATTTTGCTGAATTATTGAGTATGAACGTTTTGTTTCAATAGTGATTTATGTAGATTGCCTCTCCTTTTTTTTTTTTCGGAGGGGGGTGGGGGGAACAACAATATAAATTGCTTATTGGAAAAGGTTTCAGATATCCAATGGGTGGTTGATAATCACACTATAGGGGGAAAAGTAGCTATTATACTTTTCTCTAACGAATTATATGGTCCTAATATGATTGATCTTCTCTTTTGATTAGTGGAAAGGGAGACTTCATAATACATGCTGACTTTATGTCGTTTTTGCCTAAGCAGGCTTTGCTGGAAGAGAATGCGAAACTTCGGTTCAGCTACCCCATACATGTAAGCATTCGGTCACACAAGGCCGGTCTCTTACTTTATCTATTTATAAAGGCCCCGGACCACGGTTTGACTTAAATCGAGAGCCATCACCAACGTATGAGCTAATCGATGCAAGTCAAAATAGCATTCCTTGGGAATCCAAGTCATTTGAAACACTACGGCATAAAGATAGACATTCTTCAGATTTGCTAGTTGCTAATTCATTGGATGTAGATGATGTTCCTCAAATTCTTGAACATAAAGGGAAGTCAACTTTGATAGAGATGCGCCACAGGTCTCCATTTCGTGATCTTCCTGATTGGATGTTCGAGTAAGTACTGTGCTTGCTGTGGGAAATATTGGATTTGTTCGAAGTTTCCACATGGCTATTCCTAAAATACATCGATATCCCATATTATAATAAACCAAGGACAATAAGGTGTTAGTTTAAATAAAAATAATATGGATTTTTATACAAATATGGTTTTTTTTTTTATAAAAATAATATGGAAAAGAACCTTATGTGAAAAATATTATTAATTTGGTATAGTCAAGGTATATACTGAAGCTATTAAGAATTACATTGAAGGTGTACATATTACATGCACCTTTAGTATCTTATGCCACTAGCTTATAGTTGTGCCTTTAAAGTACTACCTATTTAAACCTCATTCCGCATATTACAAGCTAAATAGTAAGTTTATTATAGAAATCGAGTGCATAAAATAATAATTGATGGAATGTCTTAATGAAGATGGTAGGCATAACAAAACTCAGCGTATGGAATGATCATCTGTTTACCATATGAGTCGATTACAGTAAAAATTAATTGAAAATTGTAATGCCATGGCAAGAAAAGAATGCCATAAAATATGACCTTTGATAAAAGTCAAGCTATGATTCAAATAAGAAGTATATATATAAAAATTATAACGCATTAATGTTAATATAATAGTATAAAAAAATGACAAAAAAAATCTATTGCTACCTTTATTGTATAAAGGTCTTGATAGCACGGGACAAAAGTGAACGCCTCCAGCTATCCTGTAATTGTGTAAGCTAAGACGATAGGTCATCAAAATCTCTGTTGAGTCGTCGACAGGCGTTAGTTGTAGCTGAGTGACACTCTCACCCATAGAAGGCTAAGTATGGGTAGAACGCCGCTTTTGAGGTATTGGTGAAGTCATGAGATCTAGATGATGCTAAAACTTGGGAGTTATGGAAGAGCTAAATCTGGCCCTAAAGCTGGATTTGACTCTTGAAGTAGAGGTGATTCTTGATTCGAGGTATGTACCGTATCCCCTGCTAATTTAGTTGAAGTCTATGGAATGATGCCCATATGGTGGCACATCATCGTTGAGGTTTCCTTGGCCACATCTTGGTCGAACCTTACTTTCTTGAACTCGGGATTTGGCTCTAAGTAGTGTATGAGGAGTTGACATATTCTAGTCCATAGGTGGTCCTTACTCCACCTTGTAGTCCACATGGGGTGGCTGTTGTACGCCCTTATGATATGGATAGAGGATGTGGTCGTTGTGTTGCTCGACGAATTGTAGTGCTCCATTTGCAATATTGAGTGTTGCAGGATAGTCAGGTGCCAACTGCATATTCCTAAGCGAATTTACCTGAAATGAATAGAAATGCAGGTATCGGAATATATAATAGCAAGTACATACGAGTATATAAACAATTAGACGATTACACATGTACTTACTAATTGACCGATGATAGCTCCCTAGTATGTAATGTAATGCCGGGTGATCTGTTTGTATTATGACTAGTAACTCTGGTTGACTTCATGAGGACTCTAGATATGTACTAAGAATCCATGTCTCTAACCTTAAGCTTAGATGTACATAGCATGCATGTTGATCCAATCAACATCCGTCTTACCTCGAAGGTCAAATTGGTGGAGTTGCTCGGAGGTGTTTACATTCTGAAGAGAGTATTGGTATCCACCAAACTATTAGAGGACACGATCTAGAAAATAACATTCAATGATGTGGAAACATATAAGTGGCAACTGAGCAATCCAAATGTGTCATTCAACAGTTTAAAAAGGTGGCAGTAACTGTAGCAACTCCTCCGTATATGACTTATAAACAACCTTAGGCAAAAAAAACAAAGAAAAAAAAAAGAAACCGTAAGTCAATAAGGGTTGGTATGTAAGTGTGATGGAAAGACCGAAAGAGGAAAAGTTATCATATCATACCTACCATGTCGTCTGTAGGTCTTACGTTTTACTGTACATATCTACTCCATACATGTGATGCCGAGTAGTATCCCGTACTACCCTCCATTTGGTCGCCAATGACCTATCCCCGTTGATCATAAAATCGTATCTACTAAGTAGGGCGATATGTGGGAATTTATCTCAAGCTTAGACCTGTAGTAGAATCATCGTCCCATCAAGCTCATGTGTATTGAAGGATGAAGTAGAGTATGGTTGTCAGTATAAACATACCAAACAAGTGCCCCCTAGCTAAACTGCCTAACTATTGAAAAGTCCTCCAATAATGGTAGGAACATGAAATGAATAAGATTAAAGGATTTATTCGCAAAGATAAATCCCCTTATCAAACTGAGTATGTACGTACGTGCATACTATCTAATTGTCTCATTGTACACCTCACATGGAAGCATTCGGAAGTGCTTTTGCAGCAATGTAAGAGACATACGAGCTTTCCTTATTCGAGTAGGCCTTACGCCCAGCAACCTCTCCTCTACATCAACCCAGCTCTCTTATCTCCTGTCTCAATTTGACTCGCCATTACAAACCCTTCTATTGAAAGCTCGAGCTGCAACTCTACATCCTGTAGTATGATGGTTGTCTCTCCAGTAGGTAGGTGGAATGTGGTGTGTCTTAAGCCTTCATCTCTCCACTAGAGCCGTGATCAGGTGCTAATCCATCATGATAAATGAAATCTGTGTAAGTCCCTAGAAACTTGCCTCTTGTATGTAAGGCTTCACGTGAGGATGTATGGGAATATCTTATTCTTCCTTATGTAATGACATCTTGCTGTGCTGCACTCGTATTGCATAGGTAGTCTCCTACACAAATGATTGATAAAGTTAGCAAGGAAAATAGCTTTTATGAAAAAATTAGAAGTACATGAGAATGTTATTATTAACCCAGCCTTCCCAAACCGGCTTTATCTATTCTACAAACACAAACAAACATGGTTAGTAGACATAAAGTTGTGCATCTGTTTATGCTTATGAAATTTGTGTAATATAATCCCTATATGGAAAAGTAATATTTACTAGCCTTATTAATCTCTGGACACCTCCTTTTATTATGTCCTTCTAGACTACATGTGCTATATCTGATTCTATTTGACCACTCCCTAACGTCCATCTCCATGTGATATCACTTCTGCTTAGGTTTGCCTTTTTTGCGTAGTAAGTCAATATTCGGGTCGAGATAAAGGAAGCTGACTTATAGCCAGTTTAACTCATCACTAAGTAGGTAGAAATGAGATCGGTAACACTCTATTTGGTTCACCTACTTATACTATAGCCCTATTGCCGATTTGTTGTCTACTTTCGTAGTAGTACATGTATGGGAGTAGGGGATCCTATACATTTGCCACTTTTGACATGTACATGTGTGACTCCTAAAGTTAACTGTATGTGTCCTTCTTCCTCTCTTTAAGCCTATCCTCGTCATGTGACTATTAATCAAAATCTCAAAAAGACCATTTTGATAGCTGAATGATATGACTTTATGTGCACTGGCTCACCCTCTCTACGTTTCATACCTTCGCAGAGTGTATTCAGTATAGATTTTATCAAATTCTATGGCCTCTCTAGCATCCTTATATCTCTTCTCCCAATAAGCAATGTAGTTCTTGACTAATGCAATGATAGGTAATCCACGTGCTGATTTCAAAACGGAGTTATAACTTTCAACAATGTTCGATGTCACGTATAAAAAATGATAACCTCCATCACATGCAAGCGTCTACCTATCCAAATCCAAATTATCAAACTACGTAGGAGTGTCCTCTTTGATTCGTCCTAACTGCTCCATCAAGCTTTCGAATTTCTTTTCCTATGCTTGGAAACCTGCAGACCAAACAAGTTTCTTGTACAATTGGTTTTTGTGGGTTGTGTTGAAGTTACTAGCCACATGCTTAAGGCAGTATCTCCAAATTGCAAACAGAGGTTACCACCATACTGATGGTTCCTTGTATGAAGAATCGATGCTAGATACTATGTCAGAGATAAGACATAAGGTTTTCCCTTTTAGACCAATCACGTGGACTTTAACCTTCCATAAGAACTACCCCCAAGTTTTTGTCGATTTTGTGTCAACTAAAGCAAAGGTTAATGGAACTATTGAATTGCCCCCATCCATTCTTCATGCTATGTCCATACTTGCCGTATAAGAAAGTGTCATCAACATACACAAGAGGCCAATAGTATTTAAAGGCTCCCATACATGACCCCAATCTCCAGAAAACCCATTTAAACTGAGACTCACCTGGCTTCAGTGAACTATGCCAGCCCTAATCTACTTGTATCCCTAGATTACTTACCTTCATTGCATTCAGTAGTCTTGATAGCTCATTATATGACTTCTCTCAGTTACCGTATACCATCTCAATTGCCTTTCTCCTAGCCTCGAAAACCCTCATATTGCTTATTGTGTATCTATACATATTTTGTACATTAGTTGCAAGATTTGGAATCTTTACATCGGGATTATTTCGCACACTATTGATGAATAGCCTACCTATGATGTTGCTGTCAATCTGAGGTGGTCTTAGTTCATCATGAGGTTCACACAAGTGTGCAGTCCTTCTAGAATTGTGATTTTGAAAAGACCTTCTACCTTTTTCAGATAAGTTCGTAGCTTCCATTTACAACCTTCTTCCTTCTTCCTACAATAGATCGTGTATATAGTTGGTTTTGATACCTCGATATGGAAATCACAATGGTTCCTTATGTAGAATGACTTAACTGCATTTATGAGATCCTTCTTGGTGTTGAAATGTATACTGATACTCAAGTTATTGGAATTGCTGATGTTGCTGCACATTTCATTAACATCTCTCTCAAATGTCATGTATCCGCTACCATCATACTAGCTGTTGTAAAATGGAATAGGATCTCTCATAAGCTTATCCACCAGTTCATTTATTGGTGGAAAGTTTGCAAACTAACTGTTGGATATTGTTACACGAGCGGGCGATAGGGCCTACTTGGGTTGTCTTTGCGAGGTAGCCTAATCGATAAATTATTGACAACAATATCTTGTCTTACCTGGGGTTCTCCCAAATCCTCGCAACCTTCATTGTTGTCATCTTTAAGTCCAACATTATTCTCATCACCATCCCCAATTGCCTCTTCTTGACCCTCATCGTTGACATTTATGTCTATGCATTCTCTCCACATAAGGATCATAAGACTCTTCATATTCGATAATAGGACTTAATGCTTCATCAAGTTGCTCTTCTATGATATTGATGTGCTCGTACTTAGAGAAATCCATGTACGGTTCATTTGACGTATTTACATTCGTTTGCTCCATACTGGTCATCGTCTACTGCATATGGGGTGTCAGAAGGGTGGGATTGTCTGATTCATATATTTTATGCTCAGCTTGGGCACTTGATTCTCTGCTGTGCCTAAATACTCTGTTCCCTAAAAGACTCGATTATCTTAATGAAATTCTTAATATTCTTATCGTCTCCAATGGCCATCAATTTATAAGCAACTCCAGCATCATGGAAAAAAGGATGTTAGTGCGTGATTCAACACCACTTGGGTTAACTCTAATACATCTACAAATTCTCTAATGAAATAAGAAAAGTTCAAATCCTTCCTAATCTTTAGCTTCTTAACGGGCTTACTATCATACTTTGACCTTGTGTTGCCTATCACAATGTTTCCAGTTGCATACACAATAACTTTCACGTAAACTGCCATTTCTACCCTAGTAATGTACCATAAACCGAAGATTGAGATGGCATAAAACACTTCATCTATACACCGAGTGACAACTTAACAAAACGCATAATGTCATCTCATTAAATTGTGTAATGTACTACCTAACTTCAACTCATTCATTCTACCCAATACATTGCGAGAGCTCAAAAAAAAAAAAAAAAACAATTTCAATCTACACTAAATTTTTCCATACTCACATTCATACAATTTATCTATCGAACCACAAAACATGCCTTAATATAAACAAAATATAGGAAATTTTCATGCAATAACAATAAATTTCACAAATTAAGGTGCATCCATGACTACTCAGTATATGTAATACATTAACATTTTTTTCTAAAAAAAAAAATGCGTACAGTATGGAATACTATTACAATTAAAAAAAAATACCAATATGAATTATGGATTATTACTTGTTTTAGATATAAACTAGCGTAAAAAAATTAGACAGGGACTTCAACCTTATCTTTTCTTGTTATCTTTTCTCCTGTTTCCTTTGTGTTTTAGAAGTTTTAGATTTTGAGAGTGGTGAAAATGAGGCCAAACTGTACGAAATGGAGTTTAAAGAGGTGGGATACTGAAGGCACATGTAATGCATACACCTTTGGTGTGATTCTCAATACACTGAAGAGTGTAAAAATTTAGAAAAAGTGAAAGCACATGCGAATAATATTTTTCACATGGGGTCTTATTTTATATTTTTTTTCGGAAAAGACCCCATATTTGTATAAAACTCATAAATGTGTATTGGAATTCATATGCATTAGAAATGAGTAAGGCTACTATGATTATTATATTGTTCACTTAGGAAAAAAAGGACATACAAGCATATATTTGTAATATAACTAACACTATATTTAGCAACTTTTTTGAAAGGAGAACTCAAAAGAAAGTTGTGGAAAAGAAAAAAGAGGAAAAGAAATCAAATAAAATATGATTTTTGTTGTTGTTTGGATATAAAAAATAGAAATGGAGGGAAATAGAAAGAAAAGGAAAAAAATATTTCTTTCACATGACTAAACTATCCTTTACTGTATAACAAGAAGAGAAAGGGACCTAAAGAAGAGTTTTAGAGAGAGAGAGAGAAATAAAGAGAGGTTTTGCTAGGAACTACCCTTTATTGTTCTTGTTCTAATACTATGATAAGAAAAAATAGAAGATAGTGAAGAAGAGCGTTTTTCAATTAGAGAAGAAGATGGACAATGTTTGTTCCTATTTTTCCTTTTAAGGGCATTTCTATAATTTCGTATTATTTCCATCCATTTGTATAGATTTCTCTCCAAATTTGGAGAAAAATTATCCCCATTAGTTTCTACCAATTCATCCCATTTCTAGTTGCTTTTAGATGATCTAAACACATATTTTCTTTTTGTTCCCTTGATTTCCATAATTTTCTACCAATCTAAATAGTGTAAAAATTATCATTTTACTCTCATCTTCTATATTACTTCTTCAACTAGTCACTCATAGTAACAAACAAACCTTTTACCCTCAAATAATTTTACCCATTTGACATTCTTATTTCAAGATTTTCGTCCTCACAATTATCGAAAGATAGAATTCTAGAATACAATCTTTTATTGTTTACAACAACTATTGGGAACTTAATTCATAGACCACCGATGGTTTCTTTTTTGGGGGGTAGGTTTTCATTGGAGACGGTGTACGATTGTGCTGGGGTTGTGGGGGGTTGATTATTAACAACAAATTCAAATCAAATACCCAAGGAAAACACACAAAGTACACTTATAATTTTACAATAAATCAAAAAGGAAGAAAAGAAATGCCTAAACCTTAATTTTGAATCTGTAATAGACTAAAAAAAAAAATCAAAACAAAAGCCTAAATGCCCAAATCTAAACATGTCTTGTTCATTGGGGATGTTACTAATGATTAAAGGAGTCGGTCATCACCGGCTTTAGCTTTTTCAGTAGGAACATCACCAATGATTTAGAAGGGGTCAATTGTCAGTCTTTTGAACACTTCATTGGCATCAACTTCTACATCAATTGACGATGGTGGTAGTAATTTATGGTGGTGGTCTCTTTATTGTAGAAGAAGAAGAAGAAGAAGAAGAAGAAGAAGAAGAAGAAGAAGAAGAAGAAGAAGAAGAAGAAGAAGAAGAAGAAGAAGAAGGGTGTTGAGTGTCTTTTGCACATGGAGCAGTAATTCTTAAGATGATGTCACGAATCTTGAATCCTTAAAAATTACGATTTGTTGAAGTAAATAATTTAGTATGGGGCCTCGAGGGAATTTGGGGGGGGGGGGGGGGGGGGGGGAGTTGGGGGGGGGGGGGGGGGGGATAAAGCCATTCCCTTTAAGTAAATGTACGGTAATAGTTTTAATGCAATCTTTATTTGTCTGTTCCTTTTTGGTGATGATGGGCTCCACTTTTGAGTCTTCCTATAATAGATCATGAATATGAAAACTCCTTATTTTGATAATTAACATTTAAAACATTATTGATTAGGTATGGAATAAACTTCAAAAATATGCATTGGTTAAGTATGCATAGAGGTGTGTAAGTGAATTAAAAGAGCCAACCCAGTTCAGCCTATGGATTAAACTGGCTAACCTCATTTAGCTCACTTTCTAAATGAGCAAAAAACACTCTGTCTTGTACTTGCTTTTTAAGTGGGTTAAACGGCCTAATTTGCAAGTCAAAGCATAAGTGGGCTAAATAAGTTAACTCAAATTGGCCCATTTTGACCGGTGTGTGAAACAGTTAGGGTCATTGGACCTACTTTTTAAATGGGCAAAAAACAATAGGTCCTAACTTGCTTTTTAAGTAGATTAAATGACTGACTCATAGACTAAAACCTATTTGCACACCTTTAAGTATGCACAATACCTCTAATGTTGCTAAAATATATGAGGTTTGAATGGCAATTTGTGGAATATATACATATTCTCAAAAAAATTATGAAGAGATAAAGTCATGTTTTGGAGGTTTAATAGGAGCGTCTAGCAAAAAATTGAATTAATTTTCAAATTCATTCCTCTTAATTCCATTTATTGCTAATGGCAAAGATAACTTGGCATTTTCACCTATTTCTTTCCCATATAATTCATTATTTTCTTTTCAAACTTGCCAAACAAATGGTCATTTTTCAAATTGTCAACTATGGCTTTAGCTCATCAAATCGATCATTTTATAGGATCCGATAATGTGTAGCTCTACAACACTTATTATGGGTTTGAAGGAAAAAAAATATTTAACCTTTTTGCATAGAATGTAATGACAATACAAGCAAACTTAGATGTTCGTAAACAATATAATCGAGTACATAAATTACCTCAACATTTTTTTTTCAATTATGAAAAAGAGAATTTGAATCCTAATTTATTCCAATGGAAAACCGGTGATAATGCTATTGAGCTACAATAGCCTTGGCACTGTATTAGTTTTTTTGAACCTTTATAATTAGGGGTATGGTATTTAAAGTACTGTTTATAGACAAAATAGAAGAACTAAAAGAAAGATTGTAGAAGAAAAGTACAAAAAAACATTAAATGGAGGTACGAAAAGCTATATTGTGATAGATTTTACATGTATATTTAGGCAGCATAAGAGTGAATAAACTTGTAACTAATTTAATCTTTTTTCTAATTTTCTCTCTCTTGAAAATGAAAAAAACCAAAAACATGTGGACCAAAATATTTAATTCATTTACATATTTGTTCCTCTCAATTCCATGTATTTTCCAATGAAAAAAACAATTGACATTCTATTCATTTTCTTTCCTTTATAAACCATTCTTTTATTTTTGAATTTTCCGAATAAATGTTCAAACTTTAAAGTGCTAACTATAGCTTTAGCTTTTTTTTTTTTGTTTTTTGCTTTTTTGCAAAATAGCTCTAGCTCATTAGCTTGATCATTTTATAAGATCTTGATAATGAGTATGTTTGAGATAATTGTTGCATAAAATATAATCAAAATAAAGAGGAGCTTAGATGTCTTAAATAATATAACTGAATACATTAATGTACCTCAAAGTTTGTTAAACTTTAACAATTAGGCAATGTGACATTTAAAGCTTTATTTAGGAAAAAAAGAAGAAGTAAAACACAACCAAAGAAAGATCATAAAAGAAAAGTACGAAAAAAAGAAGCATAAAATGGAGATAAGGAGAGTAATTTTGTGATAGCATTTTACATGTACATTTATCAAAGTATAAGAATGAATAAACTTATATGATATATATATATATATTTTATAATTTTCTTTCTCTTCAAAATGGGAAGAGACAATTATATGTGGGTTGAAATATTTAATTCATTTACAAATTATTTCTCTAAATTCTATGTGTTGCCTAATGGAAAAAAAAATATATACATTCTCACCATTTTCTTTCCCATATAATCCATTTATTTCCCTTAGACTTTTTAAATAAAGGTGCTAATTTCAAAATGTTGACTATAATTTCAACTTGCTTACTTGATTGTTCTATAAGATCTCAATAATGGATAATTATGGATCAAAAGAAGAAACTTTTATTTTTTGAAACTATTATTGCATATGATATAATGAAAACACAAATAAATTTAGATGATAGACAACAAAATTAACTAAATGAATTGTCTCAAAAGCTTAAGGGTTTAGATAAGAAAGTTTTCCTTTGAAACATTAACATTGTTGCATACAATAATAAAAACATGATATCCTAAATAGATGAATCACGTCAAGAATTCGACAAAATAAGTAATAATAATAATGATAATAGCAAAATTGCCTCAAAAGCTTTTGAAACTTCAATAATTGAGTAATGTGACATCTAAAACTTTAGTCAAAAGAAAAATCATTAGAGAAAAGTAGAAACATAAAATGTAATATATTACAAAAAATATTTTCAAAAAACAAGGATATTTTAGGAACTTGAAAAAGTTAACTAATCCTAATCCTCTAAACTTGCCTCCTTTTACTAGCATCTACTAAATAAGATTCAATCTCCACTCATTTTGTGTAGAAACCTAAAGCCACTTCCCTAAAACCCATCCCAAAGAGGAAAATAAAAGGTAATTAAGGTAGGATTCTTGAAGATTAAACTTAAGAAAATCCATAGTAAGCTTTCTAATGTCCTAAAGCCTCTAGTTCCTTATTGATTTCATCTTTTTATTAAGTGTTTCAAGTGGATGTTATTGATTATCAACAATAGTAGCTCATTCAAGTGTGTATGGTGAGTTCCATGGAGGATTTACTAAGCTAACTTCATACTCATTTGGAAACGTTGTTTTGAAGAAGTTAAACTTAGGATTCAATTAAGGGCTTAATCTAAAACTAAGTATTTTACAAATTATAGATGGTATCTAATTTCATTTTCAGACCTCACTAAGTGTTTGTGACATTGCAAGTAAGTTTCATGAACTTTTACTCTTAGTTTTGGAGTCTTACAATAGATTTTTGTCTTTTGGATTGGAAATTTGGGCTTTATAGCTAAGTTTTAGTGTTGGAAATCATGGAACTAGCGTGCCTTAGGATTCTCTTAGAAGTGTAAGGGGTTTTGGATAAGGAGTTGGGAAGTTTGGAATTGATTCGAAGTGTTCTATTTTGCAATTCTGTAGAGTAAAAGCAAGGTGTATGAACACCTTGTAGCTTACTGTTTGAACGCTAGGCTACTGTAAGTAGTAGAAGCTTAGTATCTAGACTCTATTCTTTGTAGCATCTAGGACACCGTACTTTATTCGGTGTTCTTTTTTTTTTTTTCCCAAGCTTCTCTTCTATCTTTCCTAACCCAACCAACTCCTTATCTAGCCTTTTTTCATTCAAAAGATTTGATTTTTATTTTGAAAATTGGAGTTATTGAAACATTTCCAAATAATTCAATTAAGAAGATAAAAGGGGGAAGTTGGAAATAGCAATGCGACCCCTTGGAGCTTTAAGTTGGATTAATTTGAGTAAAATGATTTTGGACCTAGGTAATTTTAATAGAGGCTAAGTTGAGGATAAGCTAAATGTTATTAACAGACTGGTTTAGTATCATGCAAGTGTCTACTTAAATTGAGGTGTGAAAAAACTAAGTGAAACCTATCAACTCTTGGGCCAAGTACTTAGATTCTTAAGCTTTGAGTCATTTTACTAGTTTATTAAGTTGCTCAGTGACTTAAGTAAGTAGTACTTGTATGTATGGTTGTGCTTAACTGAACTAAATGCTTTTTGGCCTAAACGGATTGTTCATTGCTTGTGCTTGACCGACTTGGTCTAGGGGCCCATGATGGTAGATTTTTAGGGAGCAACTACTGATCATATGTGGAGATTCCCTAATAGACTTACATATGGGATGACGTAGCTGGATCTATCATTTTCCAGTTCCTAAGTTTTAGTCATATGACCTTCACCATAGTATATGATAGTAAATTTAAAAGACTTGTATTGTATTATCTATTTATATGTATAAGAGATCATAACGTAGCGAGATAATGAGTATCCATTTGTTGTATGTGAGCTTAAATTCAAGATAAATAACCTGTTGCTTGTTATTTTCTTGCATTAAATGTACGTGAATGACATGTTGTGGGATTTGTGTGTGCTTATGTACTACATACTGGTATTTGTCTCATTATTTTCTCTTTCAAGCACAACAAGTGAGGAATTTTCATCTATGAGGAGCCCTTTATTGATAGGCTAAAAGAAAAGGATGGTGTGGACTATTGATATTTCTATAATAAATAATGACTTAATGTGGGTTCAAGAGCTGAGGATGAGTTGGGTTTTAGAGACTCAGCTACTTTTGGAGTCTGAGATGAAGAATTTTGATGTACTTTTGCTGGTTTATGTTACTTTCAGTTTGTTTGTAGAACGGGAAGACTCCTTTAAAAGATCTTTATGTTATTTGTGGGTATAGGGGCATTTGAGACTCCTCTGAAACTTTATGCTATAACTTGAGTTATTTTGGGATGAGTATCTTTATGGAGAATTTCAATGACTAATGAAATCTCATTATCTTTTGGAGTACTTTTGATAAAGTTGTTATTTCTTGTATCTATGGATTTAGAATGTTAACATACACCAAGTTAGTTGGGGTACGTAGTGGGTTGTAATGCCATTAGGGTTCCCAATGTGTTATAACTTGGTTTGATAGGGATCAATGACTGATTACACGCTCCCGAGCCTGAAAGCTCTCTCACATGGTTCGTCGAACTGTTTGAGGTGAGTTAAGTGCTGAGGAGTAGTGCCTACCCTAATCTAATCTGTTAAGCTACTTTGCTCTCTATGTTATCCAAGATGTTGTCGAGGTGATTAACTAGCATGCTGAGTCGAACCCTCTATTAAACCATAGTCCAAGTATCAAATCTGAGTACAACAATCTCCATCGTGCCAAGGCCGACCAAAACTGTTAGAAGCCGTCCCTCCGAGGCTAACCTAAGGTGAGCTGTCCCTGAACGGCCCTGCTCGGACCACAATACTGTTAGAATCACAGTAAAAATATGCATGCACTTTCCTTACTGACAACCATATGGTCCTTTCTGACAAACGACGTTTGTTGCGTATGATTTTGTTTCTCCTTGTGTAGTAATTTCCTTTTTATTTAGCAAATAGGAATTCTTTTTTTTTTTTTTGTAATTATCTGTAATATAGAACTTGCCTTAATAGGGTACCATAAATAGTCATACAATGTAATAATCGCAAGAAGATATATAGAAGAATATACTGGACTTTTTACTTTCTCTTAGTTAAGTGTTCTCTTGCTCTTGAGCTACTTTTATCTAGCCAATTTGAGTGTAGACTAGTGGTGAGTGACCTCTGGCTACACTTGTGCATCATATCAAGTGCGATCTGAACTCGTATGAGGCATTGGTGCGTCATATCTGAAGTTAGTGCGTCATATCCGATGTTGGTGTACGGGAACCCTTGCTCTCCTTTGACTATCATTTACTTTTCAGGCCATCTTGTGGCTTGGACCTACCCTATTTGGTTACGCATGATATTAGGTTTGTGGGTTTGTGTGTTTATTCATAAGTTTGTATCATCTTGGTATTAGAGCTTAGCTGCGTTTGAAGCTGGATCTTGCTACTATGTTCTTTTAATAGTTTGTCACTGCTCTCGTGTGATAGTGGTTCTATTGTTATCTTTGAAGTTTAATAGTGAGAAGTGTTTTGTATTTAATTTTCCCCTATTTTCTTTACACCAAAACAGAGTATGGTTGACTTTGTGTTTGTTGTGAAGTTGTTACTGTGAAGTAAACATCAATGTTGGATTCAAATGTGTAAAGGACTTTAGAAAACCAAGAAAGTGGTACTTGACATGGTCAAAGATAGGAAGGAAGCTTCTCACCTCAGTTAGTGGGTGACTGCTTAAATAGGCTAATCGATTTGGTAGCTAGTCTAGTCATTATCATCCAAGAAGACATATAGCAAGCTAGAAATAGCCCTATGAGGGAATGTGAACAGTAAGGCCGAGGCAATGGTTAGTTTGGCCAAGATAACACCCCGGCTCGATTACCTCGAGCCGAAGGAATTGGTAGGGATGCTAGACAAAGACTAGTGCTTGAAAAGATTGAGGAGGAAGCAGAAGGAGATGACGAAACAGAGGAGTACTACGAACTCGAGGAAAGGAATGTACAAGCCCTTAGAATTGAGGGATTAAGGATGCGTATTCCGAGTTTCTCTGGAAGTGGTGATGTCGATGACTACTTATATTTGGTAGATCATATTGAAAAGCAGTTTGAATGTCAAGAAGTGCCCGAAAATGCAAAGGGTAGTCTAGCTGTGTTGGAGTTCACTGGCTATGTTGCTTTATGTTGGAAGAACTTGCAAGCCACCAGAAGAAGGGAAGGAGAACGAGAGATTAAGAGTTAGGATGACATGAAGAGAGTAATGTGAAGAAGGTTCGTGCTGAGCTATTATCTGTAAGATGCCTTCAAAAGATTACAAGAATTAAGATAAGGAGGATCGAGTGTGGATGCTTACGTTAAGGAGTTCCAAATGCTAATGATCCGGTGTGAAGTTATGGAGCCAGAAGACTAAATTGTGTTTCGATTCATTAGCGGATTGAAGTATGAGATTAGGGATGTCCTGGAAACCTTAGACGTTAGAACACTTGATGATGCAATTCGAGCCACCTAGAGGATAGAAAAGTGCTAAATAGGAAGATTTCGACCATTCGTCGACCATTCGTCAACCATCCTAGCAGTAGCCAACTTATTCCGAGCAGACCTGTGCGAACGAAACTGAGCAAGGTCATTGAGACCCGACTTGCTCAGACTACTCGAGCAGAGGAGAAGGAACCACCGAGGAAGTTCGAGAAAGGCTAAAGTTCAAGGAAGAAGACAAGTGAGATCAAGTATTTCAAATGCTAAAGATATGGACACATAGCTGCTTAGTATCCAAACAGGCGAACAATGGTGATTAAAGGCGAGGCATCGATCGTTAAGGTTGATAGTACTGATGAGGAACTAGAGGAGTCAAAGGAGGATGAACAGACTGAGCTGTTCGAGGAGGAAGTTATCTACAGTGAGGAAGGTAACTTCATGCTGATCGCTCTAGTGTTGAGGAGGACGATGAGTATCAGTCTTGTGCCTGAAGATGAGTAGAGAGAAAATCTCTTCCGTATTGGGTACAAGGTGAATGAATCACTATGTACACTGATTGTTGACTATGGGAGCTGCACTAATGCAGCCTTTGCATTTATGGTTTAGTAGTTGAAATTGCCAACGATGCCTTACCCGAAACCTTACAAGTTTTATTGGCTTAGTGATAATGGAGCCCTACAAGTGAACAAATAGTTGTTTGTGCCAATCTGTATAGGCAGGTATCGAGATGAAGTGCTTTGTGATGTACTGCCCATGAGTGTGTCCCACCTTCTACTTGGACGACCATAGATGTTTGATTGAGTAGTTATATATGATGGTTGGAGGAATACATGTTCTGTGGAGCATGAAGGAAGAAGATTGAAATTGAGTCTTATGACTGCTGAGCAGGTAAAAGTCATGTAGTCCTAGCTTGGCCGAACCCTGAAAAAGGAGGCTTTGGTACTGACCTGAGTCGAATTGAAAAGAGAAATGGAGCTGGAGGGATTGACCTATCTGCTTGTTAGGAGGCTTCTGGAGATGAGACCTGAGGAGGAAGATCTATTGATTAAGGTAAAAACCTTACTAATGGACTTTGTCGACTTATTCTTGGAGGAGCTACCCGAGGGTCTACCCCTAATCCGAGGCATCGAGCATGCTATTGACCTGTAGCCAGGAGCCGCACTGCCGAATAAGCCTGCCTATAGGTTAAACCTTAAACGGGTTACCAAACTACAGAGGCAAGTTGACGACCTCATGAAAAAAGGGTATGTGCAAGAGTCCCTGAGTCCCTGTGCTATATCGACTTTGTTAGTGCTAAAGAAGGATGGTTCTTGGAGGATGTGTGTGGATAGCCGAACCATCAATCGAATCACCATCAAGTATAGGTATCCCATACCTAGGCTTGATAATATGCTAGATGAGTTAAGTGAAGCAAGAGTGCTCTTTAAGATCGATATCAAATCTGGATACCATTAGATCCCAATGCATGAAGGAGATGAGTGGAAAATAACATTCAAGACACAACATGGTTTATATGAGTGGCTTGTAATGCCATTTGGACAATCCAATGCGCTGAGCATATTCATGCAACATATGAATTATATGCTTCGAGAATTACTGGGAAGTTTTGTTGTGGTTTATTTTGATGACATTCTAGTGTATAATCTCGACCTGGATACTTACTGAGAACATCTCTAACAAGTGCTTACGAAACTTTGAGTTGAACAAGTCTACGCCAATCTGAAGAAGTGCAACTTTTGCCATTTCGAGGTAATCTTTTTAGGATTTGTTGTGAGTAGAGATGGCATTCGAGTTGATGAAGAGAAGATAGCAGTGATCATAGAATAGCCTGAGCCGATCTGTTCTGTCTATGTGAGAAGTTTCTATGGCCTAGCGTTGTTCTATCACTGATTCATCAGGAACTTTAGTGTGATTGTGGCCCCACTTACTGAACTCTCAAAGAAGAGTGATGGATTGAGATGGGGTGAGAAAGAGAGGAGGAGTTTTGAGGAAGTGAAAGAGAGGCTAACTACTACCCCCGTCTTACCTCTGCTGAGCTTCGACAAGATATTTGAAGTAGAGTATGATGCGTTTAAACTAGGCATAGGTGCTGTGCTGGTACAAGAAGATCGACCTATCGCTTACTTCAGTAGGAAACTTCAAGGAGCCACACTCAACTATTCTGTCTACGATAAGGAGTTATACTCTTTAATTCGAGCCCTAACAGTATGGTAATACTATTTGCTGCCTAAGGAATTTGTGATCTACATTGATAATGAATCCTTGAGATATCTGAAGAGCCAACCAAAGTTGTCCCAGCGATACGCCAAGTAGGTTGAATTAATGGAGGGTTGTTCTTATGTCGTAAAATATAAGAACAGAAAGAATAATGTAGTGGCTGATGCCTTATCAAGATGACATACCCTCTTGACCGAGCTGCAAATGAGGCTACTTGGTTTTTCAACCATCAAGAATTTGTATATTGAGGACCCACACTTTGGTCTTATCTATAGCTATTGTGAAGAAGGACGGACATTGGATAACTATTATAGGGAGGATGAATACTTATTCAGAAAGAAGAGGCTATGTATCTCGATCTATTTCATTGCTAGTGCGCGAGGAGCATGGAGGGGGATTGATAGGACACTTTGGCTAGCGCCAAACTTTTGAGGTATTATCCTCTAGATTTTTTGGCCAAGGATGAAGAGAAATGTTTAGTCTATGCTGGAAAAGTGTGCGACCTGCCGAAAAGCGAAGAGTTGAGTCGAGTAAGGACACTACCAACCTTGTCGACCTCGACTAAACCATAGTCTGAGTTGAGTATGGACTTCATGTTAGGATTGCCGAGGACATCCCGAGGGAAGGACTCCATCATGGTGGTTATGGATCGATTTAGTAAGATGGCACATTTTTTGCCCTGTTCCAATCTAACGACGCTTTGGCTATTTGTTCTCGTAAGAAGTAATCAAGTTGCATGGAATTCCCAGGAGCATTGTTTTAGATCGAGACTCTAAGTTCATGAGCCACTTTTGGAAGATGTTGTGGAGGCAAATGGGAACCGAGCTGCTGTATAGCAAGTTCTGCCACCTATAAACTTATGGGAAGACCGAAGTTGTCAACAGAACCATGGGAACTTTGCTGCGAGTTGTTATCGAATGAAATATGGCTGATTGGAATCTATGCCTATTAATCATTGAGTTCACATACAACAGGATCGCCCACATGTAACAAGCATGTCTCCATTTGAGGTCGCCTATGGGTTCAACCTTGAACTGCCATTGGACTAAGCACCCCAGGCGATGCTTGATGATGACTGGCTAGTCGTTGAGAGAGTTGAGGCCATCAAAGCCATGCACTAGAAGGTTGTAAAGCAACTGGGTCAAGTTATTATTAAGCTTGAGAAACGAAGCCGAGGACGGAGGAAGGGGGAATTTCAACTAGGCGATTTGGTCTGGACACACCTTAGCAAGGAATGATTCCTAAACTTGAAGAAGAGTACACTGTCTCTTAAAGCTAACGGACCTTTCAAAGTGTTTGAAAAGATCAATCCTAACGCTTACAAGATTGAATTACCTGAAGGATATGGAGCTTCAGACTCCTTCAACATTGCCGATCTCTAACCTTATACTCCCGAGGACGAATTACTAGGAACCGAACTAGATTTGATCCTAAATCTCAAACAACCTGGAGGGGATTATAGGGATCAAGGACCGATTATACGCTCTCAAGCTCAAGGGATCTCTCAAGTGGTTTGCCGAGTTGTTCGAGGTGAGTTAAAGCTGAGGAGCAGTGCTTACCCCAATCTAATCTACCGAGCTACTTTGCTCTCCATGCTATTCAAGATGTTGCTGAGGTGATCAACCAGCATGCCGAGTCGAAACCTCCACTAAACCATAGTCTAAGTGCCAAATCTGAGTACAGTAATCTCCATTGTGTCGAGGCCAACTAAAATTGTTAGGAGTTGACCCTCCGAAGCTAACCCAAGGTGAGTTATCCCTGGACTAACCACAGTCCAGCCCCTTTTGACGTTAAACAAGCTTGAATAAAGGCCTACCTTTGCTTGGACCACAACACTGTCAGAATCATAGTAAAAACGTGAGCGCGCACTTTCCCTATTGATAACTGTACTGTTCGTTTTGATAAACAACATTCGCTGTGTACAGTTTCATGTCTCCCTATATAGTAATTTCCTTTGTATTTAGCAAATAGGAATTCTTTTTTTTTTTTGTAATTATTTGTTACATAGAACTTGCCCTAACAGGTTACAATAAATAGTCACATAATGTAATAGCCGCAAGAAGATATACAGAGGAATACACTGGACTTTTTACCTTCTCTTGAGCTAAGTGTCCTCTTGCTCTTGAGCTACTCTTATCTAGCCCATTCGAGTATGGACTAATGACGAGTGACCTTTAGCCATACTTGTGCGTCATATTAAGTGCAACCTGAGCTCGTGTGAGGTATTGGTGCATCATATCTAGCGTTGATGCACAGGAATCCCTGCTTTCCCTCGATTATCATTTACTTTTTAAGCCATCTTTTGTGGCTTGGACATACCCCTTTTGGTTACACGTGATATTGGGTTCGTTTATTCATCCACGAGTTTGTATCATAGGTAGTATCACACTAAGGTTTGAAGATTTATAGGGATAGGTTAGAAATCAAAAGTGAAATTAAGATGAAGATTACGGTGACTTATGTGGTAAATCTAAAAAATCCTAGGCAGTTGATCATAGAGACCTTAATGACTCTAATTGCTAGCATCTAAGTTGTTGATCATAAGGTAATCCGAGAAGTGGTCTTATAGGCAAAGGTTGTGATCTATTTATGTTGTAATCGGAGTGCTTTGGTTGATATAGTTGTTAGTTGATATGTTTCTACGCTTTGTTACCTTAGTTACCCTTTTGCCTACTTGTTAATCAATAACATATCCTCCTTAATCTTATTGTTTTAGATTGCTCCTTTTCTCTTTTGTGTTGATATCCTTTCCTTATCTGTAGTATGCCTCCTCGATGGATTTTTGGTTTAAGCTACACTATGGATAGAGGATGGGATGCCCCTAGGATGGATACCCTTAGAGGCAAGCTTATTAGAGGGATCTTAGAGAATAGGAGAGACCGGGATAGGGTGACCCTAGAGGATCGAAGGTTAGGTATAGATGCGTAGGACCACAACACAGCTTTTGGAGATTGTGAATTAGCTAGTTAGGATGACATCCCAATAGGATGCTACTGCCACCCGAGAAAGGATCATTAGCCTTGATAAATTTGCCCAATGAGTGGAGAGTTTTGACCCTAGAGGTGAGGATCCCCTAGCTGTACGTTGATAGACTGGTAGCATTAAGAGGTCTTTCAGTACCTTCCACATAACTAAAGAAAAGAAGATTGATTATGCTACTTATTTATTGAAGGGAGTTACAGTGACTTGGTAGGCCACTGAGCCTAGGAGAGAGCTTATACTCATAGATTGGCATAGGTTTAGAAATCTATTTTAAGCTAAGTTCTTTCCGGTGTGCATTAGGGATTATACATGGGACACATACTTCAATTGCCAGTAAGGCAATAGTATAGTTGATGAGTATGAGGCTAAGTTGAGTAGTCTGTTTAAGTTCTTACCTCTTGCGTTATGGGTGGATGATGGGGCTAGAGCCCATAGATTTGTGAGTGGTTTGGAGCTAGAGCTTTAGCATGTAATGGATGCTTTACAATTGGAGACTTATGTTGCTAATGTTAAAAAGGCCTGACACATGGAGCAAAGTTTGCAAAAGAAAGAGGAGAAGTTTGCTTAAGAGGTAGGACCGACATCAAAGAAGAGTCTAGCTCTAGAGATTATGGTTTAAGGCAGAGGGAAGAAGCTCAATTGATGTTATCTAGCGTACCCCTCTTATTCAAACTAGACTTACTACTTATGCACCTCCATCACTTATATCTACTCTTAAATGCTTGTGGTGTTTCAAACCACATGAAGTGAAGGAATGCAGATTACTAGCTAGAGTATGTTTCTCTTGTAGGAAGACTGGATATAGGAATAGAGTTTGCAGTGAGAAATCGGTTCATGTACATTTTTGTTTTACTTGCAAACAGAGAGGTCATATGTCATATGAGTGCCTCAAGAGATCTATTGGAGTACAGGTTAAACCGTTGAAGTAAGGAGTAAGGCTACCAATTAGAGCTCAAGTTAGAAAAACCCTAACCTAGTAACCCACGTCAGAGGGCTTCGATCAAAGTTTTTGCCTTCCATCAATAGCACCAAGATACCCTTGATGAGGATACCATTATAGGTATACTGCTCATACACTCCTGTAATGCTTATGTACTTTTTGATATTGGTGCTACATATTCCTGTATTTCTAATTTGTTTATGAGGACCTATTGCTTAATGCTTAAATGTTTGTTTGAATCTTTGAATGTATGTATTCCTTTGGGAGCCAATTGAGCTTTAGAAATGATTTGTAGGGATATTCATGTGGAAATTGAGGGTAGGGTAATGCTAGCCAATCTCTTCGAGCTTCAGATGTTAGATTTTAATGTGATTTTGGGGATTAACTGGTTGTTAAAGTATCGGGCCACCATTGAATGTCATAACCTGATAGTTTACTTTAACTTGGTTGATGATGATACTTTTAGTTTTAAATTGGAAGCTCAGAGACTAGTGAGTTTACCTACCTATGAATTGTGGAGAAAGAAGATGGTAACTGCAGTTTCGAATGAATCTAATAAATCATTGAAGTTGGAAAAGTGAGTGTGGTGAAAGAGTACCTAGACATGTTTCCTTGAAGAGCTCTTAGGTTTGCCACCTAAGAAAGAGAGAATTTTGCATTGATTTGGTGCTAGATACAGTTCTTATTACCAAATAAGTGTATAGAACGGCATTGGCTGAGTTAGTTGAATTGAAAAGCCAACTTTAGGATCTTCAAGAGAAAAGGGTTTATTAGATGGAGTACCTTACCCTAGGGAGCTCCAGTCTTGTTAAAAAGAAGGATGGGAGTATGAGACTTCGTATCGATTATAGAGAGTTGAATAAAATAACTATCAAGAATAATTATCCTCTTCCCATGATAGAGGATTTGTTTGATCAATTGCAAGGAGCCTAAGTATTTTCAAAGATTGACTTGAGGTCTGGGTGCCATCTGTTGAGAATTAATGAAGAAGACATACAAAAGACTACTTTCAAGACAAGGTATGGATACTTTGTGTTTCTAATGATGCCTTTTAGGCTGACCAATGCCCCCAATAACTTTCATAGACTTAATGAATCATGTGTCTAGAGACTTTTTGGATAGGTTCATTATTGTGTTTATAGACGATATTCTAATTTATTCCAAAAGCAAAGAAGAGCATGAAGAACACTTGAGATTAGTTTTGGGGAGATTGAGGGAAGAGTGGCTGTTTGCTAATTTCTCTAAGTGTGAATTCTAGGTTGATCAAGTGGTATTCTTAGTTCATGTAGAAGGTAAGAATGGGATTTTAGTAGATTTGGCTAAAGTAAGGGTAGTAGTGGATTAGCAATAACCAAAGTCAGTGATTAAGATCAGAAACTTCTTGGGTTTAGCAGGATATTACAGAAGATTCATTAAGGGTTTTTTTAAGTCTAGCAGCACCTCTCACTAGACCAACCAAAAAGGGTTAAAGTTTGAGTGGGATGATTGATGTGATTCTAGTTTTTAAAAGTTCAAAGAAAAGTTGGCTATAGCTCCAATATTGACTTTACATAAGAGTGGGGAAGAGTTCACATTTTTTTGTGATTCCTTAAGCTAAGGTTTAGGCTACGTATTGATGCAAGATAGGAAGGTAATTGTCGATGTCTCTAGACAGCTAAAGCCTTATGAGAAGAACTACTTGATCATGATTTAGAGTTGTCAGTAGTTGTGTTTGCTATGAAGTTATGAAGACATTACTAGTATGGTGAAAAGTATAAGATTTTCATAGACCACAAGAGCTTAAAGTATATTTTCACTCAAAAGGAGAACATGAGGCAGCGTGGATGGTTGGAGTTGATTAAGGACTATGATGTGGATATTTAGTATCATTAGGGAAAAGCAAATGTAATGGTTGACACACTCAGTAGGAGGAAGTAGGGGAATGTTGCCACTTTAATCACTACTTAGCAATGCCTACTTAAGGATATGTATAGAAAGAATTTGGAAGTGTTAACTAGAGAAGTAGGAGTGAGATTAGCAAGTTCACAAAGTAAGGATACTAAAATCTAAGATTTGAAGACCAAGGTGCAGCATGGAATGACATTTGAGTTTAGGGTTGATCCTAAAGGAATCCCGAGGTTTGGAAATAGGTAATGTGTACCAAAGGAATCAAAATTAAAGAAAGAAGTGTTAAAAGAGGCTCACTTCTCGACATATTCAATGCATCCTGGGGGTACTAAAATATATAAAAACTTAAAGAGTAATTTCTAGTAGA
Source organism: Lumnitzera racemosa (assembly GCA_024138005.1). NCBI lineage: Eukaryota > Viridiplantae > Streptophyta > Magnoliopsida > Myrtales > Combretaceae > Lumnitzera > Lumnitzera racemosa. The sequence continues at coordinate 52,566,776 of JAMXBC010000006.1, read as the reverse complement.
GAAACATAAAGTGAGATATAGTAGAATTCCTTTCTCAATGCTCGACTTGCCAAAGAATTAAGTTTTAACATAAGAAACCGGCGAATGAGTTATAGCCTTTACCTATACCCAAATGGAAGTGGGAGCACATAATCATGGACTTTATGACTCATCTCCCAAGGACTTTATGACTCATCTCCTAAGGATTAAGGAGAAGCATCATGCAGTTTAGGTTATAGTGGATAGACTAACCAAGTTGGTTTGTTGTATTTCCATCAATGTTGGTTACACCTGGAGAGGTTGGCCAAGGCCTATATTAGGGAGGTGGTAAGGCTATATGGTGTGCTAGTGACAATCACATTGGATAGAGACACTTGAATTGTGAGTAAATTTTAGAGAAGTTTGCAAAAAGAGTTGGGTACTAAACTTCCGTTTAGTAAGACCTTTCATCCTTAGATTGATGGATAGTATAAGAGGACTATTTAGATACTTGAGGATATATTGAGAGCTTGTGTTTTGGATTTTAGGGGAAATTGTGACGAACGCCTTCATCTAGTAGAGCTTTCTTACAACAACAGTTATTAAGCGATAATCCAAATGATGCCCTTTAAGGCTTTGTATGGTAAGAAGTATAGGTCGCCTATTCATTGGGATGAAGTTGGAGCAAGATAATTGTTGGGTCTAAAATTGGTATAGGAAACAATTGACAAACTCATATTGATTCGACAAAAGATGCTAGTAGCCTAGAGTAGACGGAAAAGTTATGCAGACAAGAGAAGAACGCTTTTGGAGTTTTAAGTTGGTGATAAGGTTTTGTTGAAGATATCTCTAGTTAAGGGTGTAGTCAGATTTGGGCTAAGAGGCAAACTGGGTCCTAAAGATATATGTAATGGCCTGAGACCTTAAGAGTGCCACAAACCACCACGTATCCCTAATTTTCTATTGACATGTTAAGACTCTAAAACTAACTACAATCTCTAAAATCACTTATAACAACAACTTATTAAGTATAAAATAATGAATCTTTAAGTACATCAATTCAAGTGACTCACAAGTGAGTCAGTTTAACCATAATCATGCTCCATAATCAAATTTTGATCTTCTATAACATACGAAACTAATCGTTGCTCATTCTCAATCCGATGATGATAATTTCCATACTTGTCGCAAACTTACCGAATCGACCTACATTTGTAAAAATAAAAGAATGACACAAAGCCTAGCACATGATGTAGAAGCACATATGGATGCCAAACCAAGTCATACATATGCATATAATGTAAGTTATATCAAGTATAAAGCAAATAGTTAATTAATTATCTTCAAATTAAACCAGAATCCAACAAAGGGGCACTCATGACACCGCTATACTATGATCTTTGTCCATATATATAGGTAGATATAAATATATGTTTCCCTTTAAATCCTTTATACCCATAGTCTAGAGTCCTTGAAGCCTAGTATTCTAGCTACATTGTCCTATATACGAGTCAACTAGGGAAACCTCACATATGATTAGCAGTTAACCCTTAAGGTCTGCTACTATAGGCCCCTAGGACGAGCAGGTCAAGTATAATCAACAAACCATTCATTTAGGCCAAAAATAGACTAGTTCGATTAGATCTTTTCTATCTTAGCAAGCACAACCATACAAATGTGCACCAAGTACTTAGAAAGTCGAGCCAAAACCAATTTCAAAGCCCAAGTCCAACTCAAAGTCCAAATCGAGCTTATAAGTCCAAATTCAAACTTAAGGTCCAAATTGTACTCAACAAGGAATCCAAATCAAGAACCTAATAAGTAGAACAACAAGACTTCCTTAATCCATCATATATCCAATTCAACATAAAGCTTTTAATTTAAAACTCTCAACTTGATTTTGTTTAGAATTATCTAAACTTCATCTAACTCTTAAGGGTACTACAACTAAGGTTAAAGGTAAAGTTTGAAACTTTAATTAAGAAAAAGATAAAGGAAACATTTGGAAGAAGAATCAGAAGCTGAGTAGTAAAGGAATTCTAAAGTAAAGTAAAGTTTGCTAAAATTGGTTAAAATGACATTTGGGAGTAAAAAGTGTTTAAAACTAGTCAAAATGCTAAATTATGCTTAAAGAACTCGATAATTCTAAGTAAAGGTTGGAATTTTTACAAAAGACAGCTAAGTGTGATTCAATATTAATGGTAGGAAAATGTTTGATTGAGTTTGGTTAAGAGAAATAACAAAAAAAGGTTTCACATAAAATTCATACCTTGACATGGTTAGCGACATAGGTCGCTTAGTTGTGTCAAAATTCAACTATTTTTACAAAGGTCGGAATTTTTACAAAAGAAAGGTAGTCGGAACCATATATTAAGGGTAGAAAAGGGTTTGGTTAGGAAAATCATGAGAAAAAACACTTGGAGTTCATTGTTTGATATGATTAGCGACATAACTGTATCATCTAGTTGTGTCCCTTTCTAGTTAAAATTTCCCATTATTGGACACGATTAGTAACATGATTGTGTCTCTGGTCATGTCCCTTGCAGCAATAACTAGGTAACTTTTCCTTTCTTGAAAAGCTCTCAATCCTTATGTTTTTCCTTCTAAACTTCAATCCAACCTCAAGTATACTTCAATACTTAATTACTAATTGCCTAAACTCCTTTTTAATCTATCAAAACCACAAATTCCAACTCAAACACCCACTTAATCATCAAACCCACCAATAATTTCAAGAACACCAACTTTAAACTAAAGAATAAGACATAAAAGTGAATGATACTTACAATTAGAGGTGTACAAATAGGTTAAATAGGCTAACCTGGCTCAGCCCCCACTTTGGCTACAAGTTAAATAGGCCAATCAATTTTTGGCCCACTTTTAAACGGGCTAGATTTTAATTGGCCAGCCCTGGCCTAACCCAACCCATACGGGTTGGTGGGTTAAATGGGCTGACCCATTAGCTCGACTTATGTAACCTATATTAGTGGGTTAAATGGGCCTTGACCCATTTAATTGATCAACAAAAAAAAAAAATTTATTATTTTTTCTTATGAAAAATTAGGATTGATTTATTTCAGATTATAGACTGTACCATTTCTTTACTCTTAAGGATTTCAATACGGATCATAAATTTTTTTTTTTGAAACGTAAAGATGGAAACTTTAGGAGTAAGAATATCTTCCCATGATTTTGTGCTAATAATTAAAAACAAATAGCTAACAAGACAACAATTTGAAAAAGGAAAAAAAGGACAAAATAACTTCAAATGTGACAACTTACGTTGAATTTTCCATGCTTGAATTTGTATGAGTTTATTAACAACAATATGGAAAAGGATAAAAGAACTCCAAATGATGGAACCTAAAGCAAAACTGAAGGGATTAAGGATTGATCACACTCTCTCAAGCCTAAGGGCTTTCTTAATTGGTTCACTAAGTTGTTCAAGGTGAGTTAAGCACCAAGAAGTAGTATTTACCCTAGTTTGATTTGCTAAGCTACTTTGTTCTTTACACCATCCAGGATGCTATCGAGGTGACCAGCCAACGTATTGAACTGAACCCTCGGCTATACATTAGTCTAAGCGCCACATTTGAATATAGCCATCCCTACAGTGCCGAGGCTAAGCCAATAGTGATCACGTGCCGACCATCCGAGGTTGACCCTAAAAATGAGTTGCCCTTGAACCATCCCCAGTTTGGTCCTAATTAACTGGGCTACTGAATTGCCGATGTCAAACTGACTTGATGGGATCCACTCCTCTTGGGTCGCTGTGTTATTGGGACTACAGATAGTAAAACAAGCGCGTATTAGCCTTTTCCTAACATCCGTATTGTCCTTTCTGACAGTGAGTATTCTTTTGCATGATTACGTGTTTTCCCTGAAAATTATTCTCCTTTTCTTAACAGCTAGGGATCTATTTATGTAATTTTCTATCATTTAGGACTTACCCTAACTAGGTACTATAAATACTCACATGATGTAATAGCTGCAATCATCACATAATGTAATAGCTGCAATCATCAGATACATAGAATACATTAAACTTTTACTCTCTTGAGCTAAGTGTCCTTTTTACTCTTGAGCTATTCTTATTTGGCTTATTTAAGCGTGGATTAGTAGTGAGTGGCCTCTGGCCATACTTGTACATCATATCAAGTGTGACCCGATCTCATGTGAGGTGTTGGTATGCCATATCCTTCATCGATGCATAGGAACCCCTGTTCAACCTTTGATCATTTACTCTTTAAGCCATCTCGTGGCTCGAACCTACCTTGTTGGTTACGAAAGATATTGGGTTTGTGTGTTCATTTACGGAATCCATATAAAAAATCTTATATGAAACAATTAAACCAATGAAACAACACTCTCATAACCAACAAAACATTAAAAAAAAAAATCACTAGCAGAAACCTATATATATTTGCATGAACTATGAGAGGAGAGGTCGGAGACTTGGAGATTTGGTGGCGTACATCGGTGTTGCAATTGCCACCTGTGTAAATTTGTATAAGCTGTGAGAGGAGAGGTTAGAGACTTGGAGACTTGTGGATCAGAAGTTAAGCGATGGTTATGTTGTATGACATGCGTGGATCGTAGTAATTGGCTGGTTTTAACTTTTTGTTTAATTTCACTATTAGCTCTTTCATTTTTTTTTTAAGTTTAACTACATAAAATGTGGGCTAACTTGGCGCGTTGCGGGTTAGCTTGCTTAAACCTATGGGTTAAATAGGCTTAGCCAAAATGGCTCGCTTTTTATATGAGTTGAAAAACTTAGCCAAAATCTGCTTCTAAAATGGGTTAAATAGGTTGGCCGTAGGATAAAACCTACTTGCATAACTCTACTTGCAATGAGTGAAACTGAGCTATGAATCTCAAAAAATCTATAATGTACAAATTTAAATTTGAACTACTAAAGAAATGTTAAGAAGCTCTATGAAAATGAAGGTTTTTAATTAGAAAAAGAGACTAAAAGGTTACCCTACCCTTGGAGGAGCTTAAAAATGGGTTTTTCTTAAGTATTTGAAGCTTTAAGAGCTTGTTTTAGTTGGAAGGAAGGGGAATGAAGAAAATGGAAAGAAAATAAGTAAACTAAGAGGGTTTTGGTAGGTTTTAAGGAATTAGGGTTTTAGATAGAGGGGTGGTATGGGTAGGTTTTAATGTAAATGGGTTTTAGGCCCTTAGAAGAGATTACAACAATGCCATTCATTTTAAAATCATTTCCTTGAATTTTCTTATGAATTATAGTGTTGGACTATTTGAGGTGATTAAATGAATTGGAAAGGTAGAATATAGACTAGCTTTGCTAGCAGAATTAGAAGTAGTGCACACTGCATTTTATGTATCAATGTTAAAAAAATTTGTTCTTAGGTCGGATCAAAGACCGGAAGACTTGGATGTGCCCCTTGTGGATTCGAAAATTTTGGATCTACAAGCAAACCTTACATTAGAAAAGAAACTTCTTAAGATAGTAAATAGAAAGGTGCAGGAGTTAAGAAAAAGGTTAATTCCTTAGGTGAAAGTGCAATAAGAAAACCACCTAAAACGTGAGGCCATTTAGGAGTTAGAGGAAGAAGTAAAGCGAAATTATTCAAAATCGTTTTCAAGTTCAAGTAAACTTTCTGGAAACAAGTATATTTTGGGGATTTGAAAAAGTTTACTGTCCCTACTTCTTTAAACTTGCCTCCTTTTACTAAAACTTTAGCATTTACTAAATAAGGTTTCATCTCTACTCAATTTACGCAGAAACCTAAAGCCACTTCCCCAAAACCCATCTTAAAGAGGAAAACAAGAGGTGATTAAGGTAAGGTTCTTCAAAATTAAGCTTAAGAAAATTTGTAATAAGCTTCCTAGCATCTTAAACGCTCTTGTTCCTTATTGATTTCATCTTTTTACTAAGCGTTTTAGGTGGAGATTATTGATTATCAACAATAGCAGCTAGAGGATTTACTAAGCTAACTTGATACTCATTTGGGAATGTTGTTTTAGAGAAGTTAAACTTAGGATTCTATTAAGGGCTTAATTTGAAATTAAGAATTTTATAGATTGTAAATGATATCTAATTTCATTTTTAGACCTCACTAAGTGTTTTTGACATTGCAAGTAAGTTTCATGAACTTTCACTTTCAGTTTAGGAGTCTTGTAATGGATTTTGTCTTTTAGATTGGAAATTTGGGGTTTGTGGCAGAGTTTTAGTATTGGAAATCATGGGAATAGCGTACATTAGGATTCTCTTGGAAGTGTGTAGGATTTTAGATAAGGAGTTGGGAATTTTGGACTTGATTTGAAGGGTTAGGTTCTGCAATTCTGTAGAGTAGAAAAAAGGTATTTAGATGCCTTGCAGCTTACTGTCCAAATGCAAGGCTATTGTAAGTGGCAAAAGCGTAGCATCTGGATGCTATTCTTTGTAGCATCCGAATGCCGTACCTTGTTCAGTATTCTTTTGTTTTCTAAGCTTCTCTTCTATCTTTCTTAACCCGAAAAACTCCTTGTCTAGCATTTTTGCATTCAAAAGATTCGATCTTTATTTAGAAAATTAAAGTTTTAGTAACATTTCTAAATCCATTTAAGAAGACAAAAGAGAGAAGCTGGAAATAGCAATGTGACCCCTTAGAGCTTTAAGTTGGATTAATTCGAGTAAAATGATTTTGGACTTAGGTAACTTTATAGAGGTTAAGTTGAGGATAAGCTAAGTGTTATTAATTGACTGGTTTAGTATCATGTAAGTGTTTATCTAAATTAAGGTGTGAAGGAACTAAGTGGAATCTATCAACTCTTGGGTCAATTACTTGGATTCTCAAGATTTGGGTTATTTTGCTGGTTTATTAAGTTTCTTAGTAACTCAGGTACATAGTAGTCTTATATATGGTTGTGCTTATTAGGATGAAAACAATTTAATTGGAATAAATGTTATTTGGCCTAAATGGATTGTTTATTGCTTTTGCTTTACCTCCTTGGCCTAAGGGCTACTAGTGACAAATCTTTAAGGGGCAACTGCTAATCATATGTAGGGATTCCCTAATAGACTTGCATATGGGACAATGCAGCTAGATGTAGTGCTTCCTACTTCCTAGGTATTAGTTGTATGACCTTCATCGTTGATAGGAATCAACCACCTAGACTGATTACAAGAAGTCGAGCCAGAGGACTTCAAGGGTTCGGACGAAAAATACTAGCTTTAAGCCATAGTCGAGACGGGGAATCCTATCCCAATCGACCTCCTACGACCTATCTCTTAGATCCTTACGTATGTCCAACATGCCCCTACTCAATAGCGAAGTCTTAATCCAGAAGACATCCTAGAACCAGTTGAGCTGAGCTACCTACCCGACTTATTGGCGTCTGACTTCAAGACAGTTGACCTTTTTGCCAGGCTGATTGGCTTCCAACTTGATCTAGATCAGTTTGACCCTTGACTCTCAATACTTCCTATTTATGCCTATGTATCATACTCTTGACGTATAACCATCAAGTGATACTGCCTTTTGACACAACGTTCTAAAATGATTCTTTCTCTTCCATACTCGATATTCTTTGTCCTCTTTACCCCTTTTTATATGATTAATGTAATGTAATTATAAAACACCTTTTGTCTTTTCATACATGTAAAATAACCCTAGTAGGTAAGTATATAAACTTTCACTTTCCTTGTATGCAAACATTCAACTTTTAATACAGATTTACTCAGTAGAGCAACTTTAGTGTTCTCGTTATCATTTAACTCTTATCTATTCCCTTTAGCAAGGAGTAGTGGTGAGTGACTCTTCAATTTAGACCGGTATGTCATGTCCAGTGGGTTATAGGCCAAGTAGGATTAGGTAATGAGTCATATCCATTCGGTAGTTGCCCGGACTTTGCTAGTTTCTTTTCTGTTTCCTTTTTGGTTCATTCATTGTGATGCTTCTCCATGTGTACGACCTAAGAGATGCATTAGCTTCGCTGGTATCAAAGCACGATTTCGCGAGGGAGTATGTGAAGTTATAGTGGAGTTTTTGTTTGCCTTATTGTTTAAGGCTGCTGTGTTCCTTCCATAGCTGCTGTAGTGTGTTGTGTGTGTTTGTAAGTATGGTTTCATTGATATTTTGTTTTCCATTGCGACAACGAAGTAAATTTGTTAACCTGTTCGAAAGGGTATTATGTTATGTCAGATTCAAGTATTTAGGGAGTTATTGGTGACTAAGGTAATGGTACTCAAGCTGATTGTGGTTATAATGGTAGTAATACCCTAGGGTCTGTTGATGATAAGCTTAACAAACTCACAAATCTCGTTGAGAGTCTAATCACCACAATGCAAATTAATCGACAATAACCCTTAGGTGTACAACAACAAAACCTGTAGGATGGTGCCCTTCAGAGGCATTATGTCTAAGGCAATTGAACCAATCACCCAGTTTGACTCCTTCGAGTTAGAGGAGCTGCTAGATTAAGATTAGAGTTAGAGGAGATTGGGGAAGATGACGAGGTGGTGGATGTCGAAGAGTTTGGTTGAGAAGAAGTTGATTATTACCAAACATAGGGACGAAGACGCCGAGTTCCTCGAGGGCTAGACAATGTTAAGGCGCAAATCCCGCCCTTCGGTAGAAGTGGAGATGCAGATGAATTCTTGGAGTGGGAAGATAACGTTGAGAAAGTATTTGAGTGTTATGGGTATGAGGATACGGTCAAGGTCTAACTTGTTGCATTGGAATTTACTGGATACACCATCATGTGGTGGGAGAATCTGAAGGCTGCTAGAGCTGGAGATGGGAGACGAGGTGTTAGGACCTGGGCCGAGATGAAAAGGTTGTTAAAGGGTAGATTTGTGCCTAAAATGTACCTATAAGATATGTTTGCTAAGTTGTAGGAGCTTTGCTAAGGAAGCTGACCTATTGATGACTATATAAGATAATTTTAAATGGTTATGATTATAGCTGACGTGGAAGAACCAGAGGCACGTACAATATCAAGGTTCATTTCTAGGCTTAAGTATGAGATTCGTGATATCATGGAAGTACAGAGATTTTATACCTTAGATGAGGCCATCAAAATCTCTCAAAGGGTCAAAAGGAAGAGGAGGAATGTTTTGAGCCAACTTGGGTAAACATCCTCTTGAGCTCCTGTATCGCATCGACTTATTCAAGTTGAGTTGATGAGGCCATACCGAGCCGAGGAGAGGAATCACCGACCAGATGAACGTCGAGCAAACCAGTCTGGCTGAGTAGGACAGTCAAGTTGACTTGAGGCTAGGCCAACCCCAAGAACCTATGAGAAAAGCTAGCCATCCAGACGGAAGACCAGTGAGGTGAAGTGTTTTAAATGCTTAGGCTTCGGACACATGGTTGCTGAGTGTTCGAACTAGCATGTCATGGTACTTTGAGGAGATGTGGTGGATAGTATTGACGAGAGTAACCCCAAGGAAGAAAAGAATGTTGGAGAACCTAAAGTGGAAGAGGAAGAAGAGACTTATCTCTATGTCGACCAGGGAGAAGTAATGACCTTAGTCTTGAGGCGAGTTCTGAGTTCCCTATTGAACTCTAAGGAGGACCAAAGAGAGAATTTGTTCTACACCAAGTGTACCATCAAAGGTCAATCGTGCACCATCATTGTGGATGGAGGAAGTTGTATTAATGTCGTTGCACATTCCTTTGTGTAAAGGTTGGGATCCTCGACCCTACAAGTTGCACTGGCTTCATGATAACGGAGCTTTGCATGTAATTGAACAAGTGACCATACCGTTCAGTCCTGGGAACGTATACAAGGATGAAGTAGTATGCGATGTTATCCCTATGGGAGCTTCACATCTGCTACTTGGAAGACCTTGGTTGTTCAACCGACGTATCACTTACGATGGGTATAAGAAGACCTACGCCTTTGTTAGGGATGGAAAGAAGATTGTGTTGTAACCTTTAACCCCATCTTAAGTAAATGAAATCTACAATCAACTCACCCAAGCCAGTAAGAAGAAAGCCTTAGTTATGAGTCGAAGAGAGCTCCAATCTATTGAGAAGGTCGATGAACCCATGTTCTTATTGATTAGCAGATTGATGGAGATGAGGGAATTGCCGGATATCCTAGAAGAAATCTGAAGATTGCTAAATGAGTTTTTTGACTTGTTTTCGGAAGAATTGCCTAAAGGACTACCACCAGTTCAATGCATAGAGCACTGTATTGATCTGCAGCAAGGTACTGCCCTGCCAAATTGACCTGCGTATAGGATAAACCTTGAGTAAGCTTCCAAGCTGAAAAGACAGGTAGACGAACTCATTGAATGGGGATATGTGAAAGAGAGCATGAGCCTCTATGCTGTACCAGCTCTAATCGTTCTAAAAAAGGATGGTTTATGGCTCATGTGCATAGACAACTAAGCAGTCAACCGAATTACTGTCAAGTATAGATACTTGATACCGAGGCTCGATGACTTTATGGTGCAAAGATATTTTCGAAGATTGATCTGCGGAGTGACTACCACCAGATTTACATGAGGCTGGGTGATGAATGGAAGATTGCCTTTAAGTCTAGGTATGAACTCCACAAATGGTTGGTTATGCCATTCAGACTAACTAGTGCCCCGAGAACGTTTATGAGGTTAATGTGCCATGTGATGTGTCATCTTCTTGGAAGATGCGTGGTCATGTACTTCGATGACATATTGGTATATAGCACTGACCTAAACAATCACATTCAACATCTGCGCGAAGTATTTAACATTTTGTGAGTGGAGAAGTTGTATGGGAATGTAAAGAAATGCATGTTTTACCAAAAAGAGGTGATTTTTCTAGGGTTTGTAGTGTCAAGGGAAGGAATTTGAGCAGATGAGGAGGAGATCCGAGCTGCTTTGGAATGGTCGACGCTAAAGAATGTCACTGAAGTTCGAAGTTTTCATGGCCTAGCTTCTTTCTATAGGTGATTCATTAAGGACTTTAGCACAATAGTTGCCTTATTGATTGAGCTAACAAAGAAGAATGAAGGGTTCAGGTAGAATGATCGAGCTGAGCGAAGCTTCAGGGAGATCAAGGAGAAGCTCACCTTGGCACTTGTCCTTTTACTACTAGATTTTGATAGGCCTTTCTAATTGGAGTGCAATGCATTGGGAGTTGGAATTAGCGTTGTCCTAATGTAAGAACGACGGCCTGTTGCTTACCACAGCGAGAAACTAAGTGGCTCAGCCCTGAACTATTCTGTATACGAGAAAGATTTGTACTCTCTTTTCTGAACCCTCATTGTTTGGCAACATTACTTGCTACCATGAGAGTTTGTTATTTTCATTGACCATGAATCATTAAGGCATCTTAGTAGTCAGAACAAACTATCCAAGAGGTAGGCCAAATGGTTGGAATTCATGGAAGGGTTCTTATACGTCATTCGGTACAAGAAGGGGAGTGCAAATGTGGTTGCTGAGGCTCTGTCATGACGGAAAACTTTGCTGAATACTTTATAGATAAAATTATTAGGATTCTCACTCATTACAGAGTAGTATGCTGCTGACCCTCACTTTGATCCCATTGTTGAATAGTACCGGGTGGGGTTAGTTGTTGGAGGATATTATCTTAAGGATGGCTATTTGTTCAAAGACCGTAAGCTATGTATTCCAAATTGCTCCATACGAGAACTATTGGTTCGGGAAGCTTACAGTGGTAGACTTTTAGGCCATTTTAGGGAGGTTAAGGCCATCGATCTGTTGAAGGAAAACTTTTACTAGCTAGGTTTGGCTAAGGATGTCCATAAGGTAGTTGGTAGTTGTGAAGTGTGTAAGCGTACTAAGAGGAAGAGAGAACCCCATGGAAGGTATATGCGTCTACCGACACCAACTTTACCTTGGGTTGACCGCAGCATGAACTTTGTCCTAGGGTTGGCCCGAACATCCAAAGGGAAAGATTCTATTTTTGTTGTAGTGGACCGTTTCAGCAAGATAGCACAGTTCGTTCTGTGCCATCAGACTAACAATATCGTATATATTGCTGATTTGTTTTCGCAGGAGATTGTCTGACTATTCGGAGTACCGAGGATGATTGTCTCAGATCGGGACACAAAGTTCTTATGCTTTTTTTGGAAGAACCATTGGAGTAGACTTCGGACGAAACTCGTGTTTAGCTCTAATAGCCACCTTCAAACTGATGGCTAGACTAAAGTGATAAATAGGATGCTAGGTAATCTACTCAGAGTTATTGTATGGAAGAACCTGAGGGATTGGGATTTGTACCTACTAGTTATTGAGTTCGCATATAACTGAATTGTTCATAGCATTACTGGAAAGACCCCATTCGAGGTTGTCTATGGCCATAACCCTACCATTCCCTTGGATATAATTGATACCCTAGCAACTGCTGAAGAAAGTCACTCCGGAGTGGACCGAGACAAAAATTGCATGAGCTGCACCAGTCTATTACGAGGAAGATCGCCAGTTCAATCAGAAACAATAAGAGATTGGCAGTAGAGGTTGGCCGAACTATTTCTTTCCAGCCAGGAGACTTAGTATGGGTTCACCTCAACCGAGAGTGATTTCTACACTTAAGACAAAGCAAACTATCTCCTCGAGCTGACGGCCCATTTAAGGTCTTGAAGAAGATCAACTACAATGCCTGCTAGATTGAGTTGCTTGATGACTATGGTTTCTCCTCTACTTTCAATATGTCCGATCTGATTCCCTATTGACCAACATAAGACTTTTGGAGCACCTAGAAGAACAAATAGAAATCTCTTCAAATTTGAGGACAAATCTCTTCAAATCCCAAGTAGATGATAAGAATCAATGTCCTAAACTGATCACAAGAAGCTGAGCTAGAGGACTTTAAGGGCTCACACAGAAAATACTAGCTCTAAGCCATAGCCGAGATGGAAACTCTTATCCCGATTTGACCTCCTATTAACTTGTCTCTCAAATCTTCACGTGTGTCCAATATGCTCCTACCCAACAGTGAAGTCTTAATCTAGAAGGCGGTCTAGAACTAGCTAAGCTAAGTTACCTACCTGACTCATTGGCGTCTGCTTCAAGACAACTGACCTTTTTGCTAGGCTGATTGGCTCCCGACTTGATATAGATCAGGTCGGCCCTTGACTCCTAGTACTTCTTGTTTCTACCTGTTTATCATACTTCTGACGTACAGTTATTAAGTGATACGTGCCTTTTAACACAACGTTCCAGAATGATTCTTTCTTTTTGTACTCGATATTTTTTGTCCTTTTTACCTCTTTTTAATATGATTAATTAATGTAATTGTAAAATACCCTTTTGTCTTTTTATACGTGTAAAATAATCCTAGTGGATAAGTATATATATCCCTACTTTCCTTGTACATAGACATTCAACTTTCAATACATATTTACTCATTGGAGTAACCTTAGTGTTCTCGTTATCATTCAACTCTTATCTATTCCCTTTAGTAAGGAGTAATGGTAAGTGACCCTTTAATTTGGACCAGTGTGTTATATTCGGCGGGTTGTAGGTCGAGTAGGATTGGGTAGTGAGTCATATCCATTCGGTAGTTGCCCGGACTTTGCTAGTTTCTTTTTTGTTTCCTTTTCAGTTTATTTGTTACAGTGCTTCTCTGTGTGTATGACCTCGGAGACGCATCAACAGTAGTATGTGATAGTAAATCTAAAGGACTTATATTATATTATCTACCTATTTGTATTAGATATCATGGCATTGCGAGATCATAACTACCCCTTTACTGTATATGTGCTTAAATTCATGATAAATAACTTGTTGTTTATTATTTTCTTGCATTAAATTCACATGAATGACATTATGTAGGATTCATATGTGCTTGTGTACCATATATTGGGATTTGTCTCATTCTTTTTTTTTTTTTTTCAGGCATAGTTAGTAAGGATTATTTCATGTATGAAAAGCCCTTTGTTGATGGGCTAGAAAAAGAAGATGGTGTAGACTATTTATATTTCAAATGATGATTAATGACTTGATGTGGGTTTAAGAGCTGAGGATGAGTTAGGTTTTCGACTTGCTTTTAGTGTCTTAGATACTTGGAGACTTTTGATGTACTTGTGCTGGTTTATTTACTTTTAGTTTGTTTGTGGAGTAGGAAGACACCTTTAAAAGATCTTTATGTTATTTGTTGACTATAGGAGCGTTTGAGACTCCTTTGAAACTTTATGCTATAACTTGAGTTATTTTGGGGTGAGTTTCCTTATGGAGAATTTCAATGACTAACGAAATCTCATTGTCTTTTGGAGTATTTTTGATAAAGTTGTTATTTCTTGTACCTATAGGTTTAGAACCTTAACATTCACTAAGTTAGTTGGGGTATGTATGTTGTATTTTGTGCACAATGTGTTAAGATATTTTCAATGTATTTATGAAAATTATTAATAGAAGGTAAGTATCTATTATATTTATATACTTTTCTGCTGGTAGATATTTTACAATAAAATCCCACAGATAGTTAGAGTATGTATGAAATTATCATAAAGGTATATTATTAATAAGATTCCATGATATCGTATTATCTAAAAGTTGTCCTTGGTCGGATAAATCTCTAGAAGGGACATAGATATTTAGAACAACACGTTGTATAACTAAAGTTATTCTCACTAAATCAAGGGAAAAATATCCAAGTTATACAAGTGGATGCCCAAAGTTAAGTAGGTATATTAGACATAACCTACTAATAGAGAACACCACATATTTAATGTCTTTGGTCTGTCCTTTATATGAATGAGCGTAATTATCTCTAGACTTGAAACCTTTATATATTTTATATATGTAATATTGTGCTTTGATATTATTAAATGCAGTCTTTATTTAGAATGTAAATAATGTAGTTATTGGGCATGAAATATAAAGATGATGGTGATAAGTCAAGATATAATTCATTACTGTCTAGGATTAGGGAGTTAATATCTAGAGTCGCTTGATTGGGATATCAATGACTTATAAGCTCATGGCAACGCTAAGTTTTATTGAGTCTAATTTATCTTGGAAATCAAGTAAAATGATTGAATATTGATCACATGACATGTAATTATTTAATCAGGATATTATTTGATAAAGAGATTTAATTATGCAGCAATTGGTTTATAATGGTTTATGGTTTACAACCTTACTATTGTATTGGGTGGCCAATAATTTTTGCTAGACGGTTACCTTAGCTTGTATCGAGATAGATATTGTCTTTGTATATAGAAACCTAGAGGGTCACACATGATAACATAGATAAAAGGATTAAGACAATTGACTAGGGATTTTAGTGGGTATTAAAATCTTGTCAATAATTATTTCATGACTTGAATTAATTTGTTTGAAATAATAAAGTGGAAGTATTTTTAAATAATGGTCAAATGCATTAAATATGACTATGTTGTTTTCTTTTGGTAAAATAGAAATATATAATCTTTTCTTTTCATAGAATTTTCGTGACATTGTAATTAAACGTGGAATAATTGTTTTTGCATTAATGCTAATGAAAAGTGACATCGAGGAATAAAGTCCATTCAATTGGACTTATATATGATATTAAAGAATAATTTAAATGGTTATGACCATTTAGTAGTATGAATAAAAAAAAAAAAATATATCCTGGACATAGTTATTTGTCCAAGAGTAGTCATTTTTCACTGTCGGAAAAAAAGCGCGAGTATAGTTTTCCTGTCCAAAACAAGTTATTCTCAATTTTGGAGATAGATATATATTGTTTTTGGAAGAAGAAAATTATTGCATGCTAATATTTTTGCTTCCAAAATTTTCTAATCCAAGTTACTTAGCAATATGAGGATAAGAAATAGATCCTATTACTATGTATATGGATATTGTTAGAGGGATTGCGATTAAAATCCTTGTGGTGAACATATATTACAGAAAATAAGTAATTTCAAATTGAAAAATTGAGCTCCATCCTTAGGAGGAGATAATTTTGCTATAAGAAAAAGGTATTAATCTCATATTTCTTATTTATAATTTGTTTTGCATGTCACACTTGGATTCTAGGAATAAGTTTTGTAGTAAATTTTTAAAAATAAAATAAATATATTTCATTGCATTTTTTATCTACAAAACCTAATAATGTGGTGGGTTGTAAAGTCATTAGGGTTCTCGGAGTGTTGCACAAAGTAAAAGTAAAAAAGTTATTCTATGATAGCATTTTACGTCTTTTATATTATTAAACTAATACTGACTTATTTGACTTCACATCATGTTAAAATAATATTCCATCTAAAAATTGACTTATATGTCCTCCACGCATGATTTATTTAGCTTTTAGTTAACTCTACTTCATAAAATATAAGTAAATAAAAAAGAAGGTAAATTTGACTCCTTGCTCTCAAATATGTAATTTTGATATAATATTTGAAACCTAAATCTCTCTGTATGTGTACATTTTTTATTTACTTCATATATTAATAGCTTACTAGACATATCTTCTTCTATATTAAGCAAATATAAGCTTTATTCGATTTCATGTCTACAATATATAGTTTTGAGAAATGGATCATCTCCATTTTTTGATAATCTTTTACACCCAATTTGTCTTTTTATCTTTCTCTCCCACGTTCTCTCTTTTCATATTATTTACTTTATGCATAAGTTGGAGTGAGTGGGTAACCCTATTATATAAGGTACCTACCTAGACCCTACTCTATTAAGTAAGTTTTAGGTTGATAATGAGAGTCACAAGATAAGTTTCGGGTAATCGTTTCTCAAAACCTATTCTAATAATGTAGGATATGGGTATGAAGTTAAGGTACCTTATCATACCGTGTAACATATACTCTAAAGAAAATAACAATATAACTTATACCTCATACCTCACAAAATTTACGAGGGATAGGTTATAGCATGGTCTTAAGATGCCATAAGATAGATTCTAGAGATAAAAATTTAAAAAGTTATACTTATAGGGTAGGGTACGGGTAGGCTCCATACCCCATATACTTTATACTCACTCATTCCTATGCATAAGTGGGCTTTCATAAATATCTTTATATATTATATTATTTATATTTGTTATCTAAAATAAATAATTTTTTAACTCTTGTTCTCTAATAAAAATTTTTAATATAATTTTCCAAATTTATCTTTCTCCCCTGGGCGCCCCTTTCTTTCCAAATTCCCCGATCCTCTCTCTCTATATTATTTATTATTGATATTGTTTTTAAACTTGTTGCCCTCCTAATCAAGCAGTTCTTACAAATACGGTTCTTTTTTTCTTTTTGTTCTCTTTCATGTATGGTTTTGTTTTTTTTTTTTTCTCATACTTAAATAAAATCTTCCAATCTCTTTATAGCCAATGTATAAGAATACATATTAATATATTTTACATAGTTAAACTATAATAATAATATACCCTACTTTACTATATTCATTGACCCATTGTCTTTTTAACTTGAATTAATTGATTATCGTATTTTCCTCCAACACTATCAATTATTTTTTCTAAGGGGTCAAGGGAAGTACTCTTATATCCTTTTCGTACTTACCTATCATTTGTTTCCCAATTCGAAGACCTTACTTATTGTTTTTGTTTAGAATATTTACTATTTTTTTTTTCTAATTTAATGGATATTACAGGTCTCTCCAATTTTTTAGGATAAAAACTTATAGTTATAAATGTTTGATCAATTATTATTCCTTTTGATTTCCATATTACCATAGACTTTCAACTAACGTTTTCACATTCTTATTTTCGTGCAATATTTCAAGATAAAAGATTATACCCTTAGATTGTTTTAAAAGAGTTGAACGACATAGATTTATGTTGTAAACTTTTACTCTATAATTTATAAGTTCTTTAATTAACATCATTTGTTTGTGCAAGTACCTAACAGCTTATTTCGATGAAACAAATTAGGTTTGATTAACATATTTTCAATTGTGATGGAAAAAAAAAATGTTTGTTTTAACAAATATATTTATAATGTATTGTTGTAATTGTACCTTTCTTTTCTTTGCATATTTTTTGGACCATTTATGTACTTTTTTTCCATTAATCATTGTTACGCAAATAATATGATTTTATGGTTGTTTATGTTTTATATTTAATTATAGTGTCTTATTTAAATTTTACACACCTCATCATGGAAGTGTGTTTACTAGTGTATATTTATGCAAATATATGAAAGAATGAGCTTGCAATTAGTATGATCTTTTGTTCAATTTGCTTTCTCTTTAAAATGGAGAAAACAAAAATGGTGTGGCCAAAAAATTTATTTCATCTACATACTTATTCCTCTCAATTCCATGTATTGCCTTAAGAAAGAAAAAATAAATAACATTCCTATCATTTTCTTTTCCTTATAATCATTCTTTTCCCTTCTACTTTTCCAAATAAAGGTTTGGATTTCAAAGCTTTGATTATTGCTTCAACTCAATCGTTTTATTGAATCTTAATAAAGGATATCTATAGGACACTTATCAAGAGTTTAAAAAATACATATTCACCTTTGAAACACTAATTTTGTTGCATATAGTATACAGTAAAACCTCTATAAATTAATAATGTTAGGACCATAAAATTTTAATAATTTAGAAAGGTATTAATTAATCGATAAATTAATAATTTATTAATTTAAATAGTACCTCTTCAATTCAATGAATATAAATTTAAATACATAAAAAAGTGAGACTTAGTTTTTGACCTACTATCTGAGACTTGAAGCAACGGATCACTTGATGTAGGAAGTATAGCAAAGAAAAGTAATAAAGTAAAGTTATTAAAAGAAGCTTAAAAAATAAGTTAAGTCAAATGACCATACTCGAACTATTTAATATCGATGTGAATTAGGGTATTCAAAATAATTTAGGGCATTTGGACAACTTTCTTTGAATTGAGCCAAATTTTAATATAAGTTCATAAAAGTTAGACAAATAACCTTAGTAATATCAATTTCTCAAAATAAATTATTTATAATATTTAATTTCAATAAAACGTATTTTTATCTAGTACGATTGATAATTATCAGAAACTCGAAATTCGAGTTTCGGATGATTACAAAACATTAGAGATAAATTATATATGTAATAAAAATATTACATGACACAAAACAATATATAGAACATATGTATATACCTCGCGTGTAATTATTATGTGTAAATAAATACATGTAATTAACTAAAATAGCTAATCATGCATATTTGAAGCTAAAAGGAGTAATGTAAATTATAGTAAATTAATAAAAAAAATACTAAAGTCATTTAGGCAACTGGATTTCATCCTAATAGGCGTGTAAAATCGAGAAGGACAACTATTAGGAGTTAGGGATAAAATTACATACAAACTAAGCTTATGATTTAAGGGGAAATTACATGAAGAGAGAGAATGAAATTCATTTCTACACCTTACTTGTAACGCCCCACAAAGGGGGCTCGGTAGTTTTTCCTAAAATCTTTATATCATGTATGTATTCATAATATAAAGACCGCTTTACAAATCAGAGGCTGCAAGACTCTAACTAGTAAGTATTTAAGGGTGCTTATTCATTTTACTTACATCTGCTTATTTATGTAAGTAACTTGGGTGACCTAACAATTTACAATCCATGAAGACTACAGAGAGTTGGAATCACCTACCAAATAATAAGACAGAATAATTAAACTTTTATGACATCAATAGTTACTAAATATTATAAAGATTTAGCTTAATTAATACAGTTTACTAAAGTAATCTTATCCATCTATTCCGACTGCTTAAGGAAAACTTTACACTTTGATCTTAACCCATTCCTAACCTTTGGTTACTGGCAAAAAGGAATTGTTGGGGGTGAGCATACCATAGCTTAGTGAGTTTGTTAATCACTGCTACTGTTCAAGTAAGTTATCAAGTGTTATTAACAAACATACAGTTTAGCTACATACAAAATGAATGCATACATAATAAATGTAAGCAACACATCCATAGGGCTTCGGAACCATGGAAGGTATAAATTTGCGTCATCTACACGTTGATTTTCCCCGTACTTAATCGTATGGAGCACTTCACCTTACTCACATGAGGTTGTCTGTAGGTATCGTCCAAACATACAGAACTTGGCTATTACTTTAATCGAGAATACTATACTAATCAATTAGGTAGACCCTATCTAAGGCTATCTACTATCAATAATCAATACAATGCCCATGGGCTCACTATCAACAAACCAATACAATGCCCTACGGGCTAAATCATATGAGTCCCAACTCAGCCTACTTGCTATCAATTAATTGAAGATGGTCTACTAGCTTTACCTTAACAAGTAAAATGTCACAAGAGACTGCTATGAGTACTTATTAAATTAATAAATCTTTCTTTGAATTGTAAAGCATTTCAAAAATGTATTTTAGCAAATTTTTCAAAAAAAACTCGACAAAGCTATAGACATTATAGTCCACAACTAATGGATTACGAAAATGTTATAGGTATATTCGGTTATTTTGGCCAAATATTTAAACTTACCAATTTTAATAATGCGATCATACGATCTTGGTATATATAATAACCAGTCACAAGCAAGTAGCATTTCATCGAAACTCCCTCACCTAGCTTGCTTGCCTATTTGTCCTGACCTTTAGGGTCCTTGAATTAGAAATTAAGCCACCTAAAACATAATGATAATGTATATGTAAGTTATTGGAAAAGGGTTTCTTTAAGAACCTAAAAATCTACCTAATTACTGAAGCTTGCCTTAATCTCCGAGTATGGTTTAAACTTGTTTTCACTCTAAATTTCTTATTTTAAGTTTGTTTTTCGCATTCTTATAGTCGATTTCATATGATTTCGAATGTTCTTTTATTTGGTGAAGTTCTTTTAAGGTATTTGGGCTTATAAGAATTTGGTTTAGGTTAAAAAAATTTGTTAGTCAATGGTGTTGGTTTGACTACTTTAAGATTTGGGCTTTAGGCTTAATTGTAGCTGTTGGGCCTTACACTTGACCTTTTGGGCTTTTATTTCGGTATTTTAAGTTTAATTTTTTAATCAAATTCCATAACTTTTAATTTGGGCCCTAATGATACTCTAATGAGCTTAAATGGGCCATTTTTAGTAGTTTAAGACCAAGGCCTTAGCTTACTAAGGGGCCTATGAGGGATGGCTTTAATAGGCTTTTGGACTTAATAAGTCTTTTATATTTTATTTTATAGACCTTTTAATTTATGGTTCAAATTTGGTTACTAAGTTATTCAGTTCTATTCTTGGTTTTTAAAGGGCTTTTAGACTTATCTTACATTTTAGAGTCTTAAGCTCAACTCCACTTATTATTTTGGGCTTAAACCTACTAAAGGCCTTAAGTAAGTCCATTTTCTATTAGGATTCAGATTTAGTTCTTTTCATTTATTGGGCTCTTAATCATATTTCTGTGGCTTTAATCACTAACTAAGCTAGTTGAGGCTTGATTCGCATTCTGGGACTCTAGATTTGATTCTAACTTATTCCAATGAGCCAAATATCCTAATGGGTCCACTAAATAACCCATTTTACTAAGTGTTTCATATTTATTTCGTTTCATTAATAGGGTTTCTAACATTATTCCTAAGGCCTTAATTACTAACTAAACTAGTTTAGGCTATTAACTCATCATTATTCTACTTAAGTTGGTTAATTACATCATAAATCATACTTAAAACTAAACAAACATGTTATTAAGCTAATAAATCAAAATTTCTAGATTTGAAACTTTTATGAAAGTGGTGGCCAAGTAAGGTTCTTCTAGGTTTTCCTTCAACTTCTTCCATCCAATGCATATTCTAGTGTGTTTCTTTGTCTTAATCACATTTATACTTGTTTTAAACTAATAACATCACCTAACATGGTGAAAACAAGATGGATACATATCAAGGAGGGGATGATATGGATGGTACTTAGGGTTTCATGGAGTTTAATCAACATTTTTTTTTTCAAGTTATCTACATAAACTATCTCCTACACTTCTAGAATGTAAGTACCAAACTAGCTAAGTGCATGAATGAAGGTGTGATTATATGACTCTAAAATGACATGTAAATGATTATAACATATTTGCCTAGTATTTTTAATCCTAAACTCTCAAGATATCATAATTAAAACAAGTGTAAATAGAAAACTTAAGTTGGGTGAGTTTTACCTTAAACTAGTTTGCACGAGTTCTAAATTTTATACTTAAAAACAAAGTTGAAAATTACTCCTTTGAGGGTAAATGTTTGTTACCAAGAAACTAGGGGATGTGTGTGATATTTTGGTGGTGGTGGCTTATCATTTGGTGGTGCGTAATGGTGGTAAAGCCAAAAGGCGCTAAGGTACGCAGAGGGGTCCTATAGCTCCTTTTGTTTTCTTCCCTTTTTCCTTTGATTTTTGTTTAGGTTTTATAACGACCCAACAGTATCGTTGTCGTGATAGGTCGCCGTGTACCGTATAAAGGTCTATTATCAACCCCCTTGCTGATCATAGGCCTTTCATACGACACACAAGACTCCTTCCACTCTACGTTACCACTAGGCCCATAGACAAGTAATATAGAGCAATTTAACTAAAATTACTTCTATGTTATAAACTAACTAATTGTGTGGGCTCGTAAGACCCACACCAAAACAATATTACAAACGAATGCAGTTCATAACGGAACTGCATAAAATCTAAGTAATGCATAAATACATGAAAGTATCTAAATATCTATTACAAAATATCCTCTTCGCTCTCTGATCGCTCCAACCCGTCTCTACCCGAGACTTACCACGGGCATGCCTCGGCCCGGATTGACGAAGAAGTTCTCCTGCATCAACAGAAATCTATAGGGGAGTAAGCTTACGCTTAGTGAGATAAATGCCCTCATCAGTACCACAAGGCAGAAATTTATTAGATGCACAATCATATGAATGCATGAACAAACAGTATGCCATACAACGCATGCAGTGACCTAGGAACTGCATACGACTCAGAATTTCGCCCCCTGAAGTCGGGGTTTGGAGATAATTAACCGACCCAAACCAAAATCCGGGTTCTAGACCTTGGGTTTTATTTCATTTGCACTATCGTGCTCATACCAAAACAAAACTCTACATATATACATATATATATACTTCCTTTACCAAAATCAAATCGCATCCTTTAAAAATCCCAAGTCTAGCGGTGTGGTGGCCCCCGCAGTCCACAAACACACGCCCTAAGCAGAAGCCACAAGACTCGGCCCCTCGCCGACGGTTGGCGTCTCCCAGCACCTAGTAAGCCCATCAGCTTAAGACAGAGACTCAATATATATGATGGCATAGCTAGTGCCCAATCCTGCAGGAAACTCGTATTCCTGTGAGTCCCTTCCCATCTTCTGCGTGAAGCGGCAATCGGTGTTACCCGTATGCAATATGGGGAATGCATGATTCATTTTGAGTTCTTAATCATATAAGTGATTAACTTGATTTTCAGGGTGATCAACCAATTTCATTCCATACAATTCACAAGTATATATTCATGCAAACAATTCCTATTATTATATATAATTAACAAGTCATCACACTCATCCATAATTTCATACACATGCATCTCCCATATCCCACAAGCATCCAAATTTATAAATATAAGATTAGGTGCATCTACTTTACAAGCACAATCAAGTAAAGAGTCATCGGGAATTTACTCACTCTGCCATGTGGTTCAATCAAAGTAGTCCGGAGGCAAGTCGTCTCTGAAAACAGTGTCCCCTGGTCATTGAAATAATTTTTATAAGGAATTGAAACAAACTTAAGAAACTATGTAAATTTTTCTTAAGTTATATTCTTAGCTAGTTCTCGGAATTTTTCCGGTTTTTACCTAAAGTTCAATCATGTATAACTTTTTCGTTTTAAATCCGATTTTTATGATCTTATAGTCAATCTTCATCGTTTTCGAGTGTACTTTAACGTGGTAAGGTTAGATTTTCGAAATGAGGTATGCAATTCTGTCCATGGGTCAGAACAATAGCGTTCCTCATGTGTTGGAGTGTTTTTGGGCCTTGTTTGGTAAATGGGCTTTTGATAGCTTGAGGAATCCTTTGGGCTTGGTCTTTAGATTTTATCCTAAGCTTAAAATACTCCTTGAGATCAGATTTACAACTTTGATTTATATTCCTAAGGCTAACAACCACTTCTTGGGCCCTTTAGTGAGCTTAAGTTATCAAATGGGCTTGTTTTTAGTTCAAACTAAGGTTCATGACTTTGGTGGGCTTATGGGGCCTTAGGTAGATTTCTTATGGGCTTCAAAGCAACCTTTCTTGGTTCCTTAAGGTGCTGATCAGATTTTTATTGAAGGCCCATCCTAGAGTTTTAGGTTTGTTTGAGAGTTTTAAGCTTGGTTTTGAGTTTTAGGCTTTATATGTCTACTATACTTGCTTTAGTTATTCTTTTCACTTTGTTCTTTTACTTTTATCATATTTTTAGGCCTTATTTTCCTATGTTCCAGATCTGTTCATGTTGGTCTTAAGAGGTCCTCACTTGGTTTTTCAACTTGTTTCATCATTTCCTTAAGTTTAGGGGGTAAATTATGCACTTAACTACTTGTATACAAATCTTAACTTAAGTTTCCTTCCATCAAATGATCCTTTAACTCATGCTCCACATAAAGAAATAAAAGATCTCTTACTTAATACAACTCCCATATCATGGCTCATGTCATACAAAGTTGGTTTCTTCATAAAACTTCATGTGATGGATTTTTCCTTAACTTAAGTCTAGTTTTGAGCATGTTTAACTAAATGGAAACAAAATCAACATTCAAATGATCATGGAACCTTCACGTCCAGCATGCTTACCCTTCATCAAAGTTCTCATTTCAAGGTTTCCTTAGCTTAAAATCTTCCATTCAAAGCATTAAACAAATGTCCATACAAAACACCAACTTTACATGCTCATATTTCAACTTCATGTAATGGTTTTAGGGTTTGTTTCTTAAAACGAATTTTTGTGCTACAACAACTCAAACCTTACTCATATCTTCAAGAAATCCAAGTCTTCTAACATAAATATTAATCCACACATCACAAGAATCACTTACTCGTCCTTAACGTAAAGTTTGGTGGTTGTGCACTAAGGTTCCTCTTAAGCCTTTAACTTTGCTTCCTCCTTTTTGCTTACCTTTTGAAACCTGAATTCTTTGGTCTTTTGGAAAGGGGTTTATGAAAGATTCTAATGTTCTTAGATGATCTTAAATGATGAAAGAAAATGGCACATGAACAAAGAAAAAAAATGCCGTGAGTTGAAGCTTCAAAATGGAAGAAAATGGATTTTGTGGGGTAAAGTTGTTTCCCCTTTTTATGTTTGTTTTAAAAGAGAGAAAGATGAAGTGAAAGTGAAATTAAAATTGAGAGAAATGGGGAGGAGTGCAGCCGGTTGGAATGAAGAGAGAAGGAGTGTTTAAATGCCTTGAAAGTATTGTCTTAAAGCTTACAAAAAGTCAACAATTGCAATTCTTGATGATGTAAGCATTAAGGGGTGAATAGTGATGTGTAAGAGGAAGTGATTGATGGGTGAATGACAAATGCATGGCCCCCCTTTCTCCCCTTTTTAGATCTGCCATGGGAAGTCTTTTAATGGCATGGAGTGGTCTTGTCACCTTTATTAAAGTTAAGCTCATGATTTCTTGTGAAAATTTGTCCATATGTATTATAAGTGAAGAGGTGATAAGGAAATTGTCTTATCACTAGATTTTGATAAGTTATCAATTGATAAATGATTCCAACTCTCAATTGATAAGTTACCTAAGGTGATTGGTTGGTCTACTTATTTATGGTGTAAGGCTTATGCATGAAGATAAGGGCATAGCCTTATAGAAAATTATTTTAGGATTTTCATCTTATATTGTTTTGTGATTTATGATTTGATTTTTGTAGAATTGTGAAATTTTCTAAAGTTGAATAAAATTATTCAAACTAAATTATCGATTAATTATTTAGGGTTAAAATTCCTTAATGGTCTTAAGGTTTACGGTTTTAAGTAGCTTTAGAGCTCGTAGTTCTTCAAGCTCAGGTTTTCTCGATAATTGGCTTTTGAATTGTAA
Organism: Lumnitzera racemosa; assembly: GCA_024138005.1. NCBI lineage: Eukaryota > Viridiplantae > Streptophyta > Magnoliopsida > Myrtales > Combretaceae > Lumnitzera > Lumnitzera racemosa. The sequence goes on along the minus strand of JAMXBC010000006.1, from coordinate 52,540,917 downwards.
AAATTTAATTCGTTTCTAAATATAAATTTAAGTTTTTAGTTTAGTTGATCTTTAGGAACATTCGAAAAGTACTCTTAATTGAGTCTTAGGCCCACTAAAAGTAGGGTTTACAAGTTTCTTGAGAGTGTTTCATAAGGTTTTCTATGCGTGTAGAATGGTGTTAAATTAAGGTTTCGAAGGGGAGAAACGACAAATATTAAAGGTAGATTAAGGGGGACAAAAGGTGGTTATCTTGGGATAAGAGTACATGGCTCCCTCTTGATACTATTGTACCTTGTTTGCTTTTTACTAAATGAGGGAGGATTTTATCTCCTTAAGGAAAAGTGTCTTTTGATTCCCATTAAATCCTTTGTCTTTGTTCTTGATTGAGTTTGACTTGCTACTAATTAAGATGTAATAAGAGGTGGTAGATGGATTAAAGGGTAATTAAGCTAATTAATCGTGATTGTACTTACTTAAGCAATTTATGCCTAATTAGGGTATAACCAGGGTCTTGCCATATTTTATCATTTTAATTAAGTTCATTGAATTATATTACTTTGTTTGTTATGGTCCTTTATTATTCGGGATCAATTAGGGTTTTCGAATTGCAAATAATGCTGGTGATTTAAGGTTTCCTAGAGATTGAAGAAATTATTTGTGGCTAACGAATAATTTAACGATACACTTAAGGTTTATTAGTTGAATTAGGCTTTTAGACTTCCAATTAAGGTTTTACTCAATCTATTGATATTTTTCAATCGTTTTGAGGTTCCTTACGTATTAAGGTTTCTGGGTTTTTACACTTACGATTAAGGTTTTAAGGTTTTACTCTCTTTAGGGTATTTCGACTTTTGATTTAAGGTTCAATCGTTTTATTTATGGATTTTATTTCTATATGATTTATTATTATATCTTGAGTGGTTTTAAAGATTATCTATTGACTCCTATATTCGACTACGAGTTTGGATCCGAAAGTTTATGAGGTTCATATTGTCTCCTTAAGTATAACGTTGGTATTCTTAAGGAGATATTTTCATATAATCACTTTGGTTTCATATGATTAATTATTCTTGATTTGTAGTTAATTATGACATAAAACCCAATCAGTAGATTAAGGTATAATTAAGTTTCTTATTCTTAATTACTAGTATACTTAGCACAAATTAGGCACATTTTAGGGCTTAATTTGTTAAATTAAGTTGATTAAGCCCATTGGGTAATATTGTCTAATTAGTTTAAGGAATTGAGATAATTATTGTTGTTTGAGTACGTTTTAGAGGGTAGATTAGGGTTTTAGGGAAATTAAGTGATTAATCTTTGATTAATGAATAATTTAACTATTTATTTATATTACAATAGTTGGATCAGGGTTTTCGGCTGTAGATTAGGGTTTTACAATTTAAAGGTTTGCATGTATTAGGGTTCGAATTAATATTTTTGTATTCGAAGATTCATTTAACGATTATAGTATTCATTTTAAGGTTTTGAATTCATTATTAGGGCTATATATATCAATATTTATTTTTATCTTAGTTTACCCTTTATTGGTTTTAAGGAGCTCTCTTAGGCTTCGACTATTAGTCTCTTTCCCATTGGGGTTTAGAGTTAGTTTTGTTAAATTAGCTTGACCTTGGGTGTTAACATTAATCATTAGCATTTGTTTATAGGATTTTAGGGCTTTTGAGTGTAGGGGTCAAACTAGGGCTTAGATTGCCATTTAGGGTTTTAGGAGTTTGTGTTTGAGCTTTTGAAAGTGTCTTTTAGGTTTAGGGTTAGTTATCTTGCCAATACTAAGGGTATCTTTTAAGAAATCTTATTAACTTCCAACCTCTTATCTAGGATATTTACAAGGTTTACGTCTTCTCCCCTTTACAATAAGTTTCATCCTCAAAACTTAACTGTCGAGGTTCTTTGCATCATGGTATCCTTGCATTAACTTCCAATTTCTTACATTGAATCCTAACTCACAACCTAAAGACGAACATATTATGAGAATCTTTGAGTAAACAAGATGTTATATTAATCGAATAGGTTTGATTGTAAATTTATATATAAATTTTTTTCCTAAGGTTTCTTCTTTTATCTTCAACAATCACATACAAAATCATAAACTTCCTTAACGATACTCAATATATGGTTTTTAATAATGACACCACCTTTTATACATTGTAATAAGTCTATGAAATCTTTTTCTTAGAAATACATAGTCTTGTCATAATAATTACACTAATTCTTAAAATTCCTTTAAGAGTCATTTGTTTTCTCTTAAGCCGTTCACTTTTGGTAGCACTTGGAGATGTCAGTCTACACTTCCCACAATTGTGACAAACTATTGCATTCTTCTTTTGAAACATATTCTTACTTTATGTCTAATCTTTTTGCAATTGTGACATACTAATTAGGGGATATTGGTTAAAGGTAGAAGTTAACTTACATGTTTTGTAAATAAATGTTATACTAAAATGGTACTCAAAGAATGAGTTAGAAACAAAATTTACGAGTTAAATATAAAAATAGGAGATTTAGAAGCTTGGTTAGAGGTTGTTTTTTTAAAAAACTCTAGAGATAATAGAGTCAAAGGGTACTTCAAATGATAGTTTAGAAAGGAGCTTAACTTGGAGAAACTCAAAAGTTGTGTTAGAGAATAAAATTGATATCATGAATGACCCCTATGTAACTTAGAGGATTTTTAACTAAAGAAAATTACTATGAAATCACTCAGAATCAAACTCAGAAGTTGAATTAGAACCAACTTACGATGAACTAACAACTAACAAGCGAGTATTTAACTAGTATATGTATGGATGTATGTATATACTTATGACTTGTAATTAACCTTAGAAGTACTTCTTCTTGCTATGTGAAGTTGCAAAAGAGGAAGTTCTTGTTAACGAGTAAGATTGGGAATGTACTGTTAGCCAGGTAAGTGAATATTTTTGTGTGCTTAAGTAGACTTATGTCTACTCCTAACTTTGTATGCTTTGTGGTGTTTTGGCTTGGCTAAACTTGATTTTAAGTTTATGTTTTGTTCGATGAACCATATGGAGCTACTTATTATAATTGTTGTTGATTGAATGGTGACATGATATTAAACTTGGTTGTTATGTTGGTGTTGATGAATGCATATGTGACATTTGCTAGGGACTATTATCTTGGAAAAGAATCTATAGACTAACTCTATCTCCTAAGGTATTCACCTAAGTGAAAATACTGAGATCTTTGAAATAAAAAAACTACAAAGTAAAGGTCAGGTAACAAGTGATAAATAAGTTTGCTTGGATTTGCTAGGCTTTGCTTGGCGTACTATCTAATGCATTCATAGCATGACACGAAAAAGACCTACGGGTCAAGTTTTCTAAAAATTGAGGTATTGCTAGGTTAGTTTCCATATGAAAGTTTGGGTTGATTAAGTGAAATACTTGATTTGTAAAAGTTGGATTTTTGAGCATATAGAGATTGCATTGTCTCTACTGGGCTAGCTATATGTTAGATTTTCCAACCACTCTATGTGGTTATTGTTAAGCTGAAATGTTTGTTAGGTTCCTGGATTTATTGTCCAGATGCTTGGTTTGAGTTGACCGAGCTAGATGAGTTGTTAGGTTGAGCTAGGATATCAGTACTGATGCATGTCATGTGCATGAGCATGAGTATGATATATGCTTGTCACATTTGCATTGTTTGGCTGAGGAATTATAAGATAACGTAATTGGACTAACTACTTGAATGATATGACTATTTTGTTATACTTGTTGTGTGTTTATCCACTCTCACTCAACTCGTAGTAGTTGAGGGGATAAATTTCTCTTATCCTCAAGTTACGGATGGATAGATAGAAGAATGTATTAGAGTGATAACAAGACTTCAAAAACTCTAGTTGAAGATGGGCTCTTAAGAGAAGTTATTGACTAGAAGATATGGCTTGAGTACGTGAAGATAGCTTTTTAGGAAAGTAGTGGGTGTTACTTCACCAAAGGTTTAGTATAATCGTGGTAGTCTAAAAACGTGTATTTGTGAAAGAGATTACCATGTTATATAGAAGTGTGCAATTGTGATACTTTGAGTACAACTCACTAATGTAAAAGCTTTCGTTGTTTTTTGTCATATTGATAAGAAATTATTTGAAAGTAGTTGTTTATGAAACAAAAGAGCAGATTGGATATAAATTCTACCTTATCCTTAACTTAAGGATGGCAATAATGAACTATCTTCAAGTACCAAGAGTTTGAGAAAAATTTTTAAGTAGACACCTAAAAAGCGGGGCGTTACAAAAAATCATTGTACATCACTAATATAAATATCATATTTTGTGAATTATTTGAAAAGAAAATTCATTTTACATAAATATATTTATGAAAATAAGTACATGAATGGTATTCATTATTTTTAATACTTAAATAATGTCCATTTATGTAACTAATTAAATAAAGTTCAATATAAGGGACTTACTTCTATAGGTTCATTATACTAGAATTAAATACATTCATCGTGTGATGATGAAGGGAACTACTATATAAACAACATAGAAAAGATTATTAAAATCATACCCAACAGTAGCTTTTGATCTAAAACGTATATATAAATCAATCATGATTGATCAAATACATGTAACATTATGTGAGTACAAGAGAGATCACCTCACATGCACTCAAAAATATTTATAGTAGTCAAGATACAATATCAATCACTCTCAAGCAATTATTCAAGTACCATTCAGTTAACTTAGGAAAAGGAGGGGATACCAAGCAATATAAACTAGTAAAATTTCCAGACATAGAAAAGGTTATTTATGAGTGGTTTTTCCAATACTAATACCGTTGAATATAACTGGAGAGCTAATTTTGAAGAAGGCAAAGGAGATGATGAAAGTTTTATACCCTTAATAGCCTTAAGAATATAACCTTTCTCAAGGTTGGCTTAAGAAGTTCAAGCAAAGACATAGTATCAAGTCATTGATCATTTCGAAGAGAGTGGTTCGGTTGACATGGAGGATACGAAAAGGCTTACAATTGTATTTATTACAACGAGAAGGTTAAGAAAAATTTCCTTTATGAATGATTGGAAAATATGCAAAGCTACCTTACTTTAAGAATGTCAACATAAACAGCTTAGATTGTTAGTACAGTGCCAATAAACAAGCATAGATGACTAGCATACATTTTGACTAATATATTCATTAGCTGGACTAGAAAATGCATGGTAGAAGAATTTTGTCGATGGTAGATAATTGTCTAGCCCATTTAAGAAATATTGAGGGGTTACAAAATGTTGACTTTTTTTTTGGGGGGGGGTGGGGTTGGGGTGGGTGGTGGGATATCTAACCACATTGCGTGGGAATAACAAGAACTTTTAAGATGTATTGTCATAAGAGATTTTACCATAGGATATTGGAAGGCTATGAGTTAGGATAATTTGATATAGAAAAGCTTAATGTTTTAGATGCCACCAATCTTGTAGTCTTAACTTGGACAATAAATGATCAACAAGAGACAATAGCAACTTATTTTTAACACTACAAAATTCATTTAGAGGACAAAGCAACCTTAAGAACATGAATGAAGCAACTTTTGAAGAAGGCATTTATGTGCTTGAGAAAATGATTAATAATCTCAGTTATTGTGATAAAATGGATGTTAATTACTTGTTAGATTACTCGGGTGAAAATGATGAATGTTTAAAGGTCTAAAGTGTTGAGCCTTATTTCGAATTTTCTTAATTTATTTTATACTAAACCCAACCTGCTTAATATAAAATACTCGACACAAAATTTAGGAAAAACATTTTCCTTAAAAAAATGTTTTACAAAGAATATTTTGAAAAAGTTTTAGAAGTTGCCAACAAATAAAAACTAGTACAAATCGGATTAGGGTTTCTTAGGTGGAAGAAATCTTATCAAGCCATTAGCCCATTGACTTTCTAAAAATGATCTTTTAGAAAGCCTTAAACTGAAGAACTGGGTCCGAAGGCTAACTTATTAAGACACTGTCTCTATGTAAAAATTAAGAAAAATAATTAATGAGTTTTTTTTTTTTAAATTATAAGGATGTGAAAATATGAAACAATGTTAAAAATGCATGGAAATAAATGTTTATTTATTGCTTATTTTCCCCAAAAAAAAAAGAAAAAGTTTTATTTTTATTGGTTGTCTCGAAGATGCTTATATACCCACTAATCGGGATTAAGCCAACTGTAATTCTAATTTTTCTTGAAAACTTTAATGAGTCGATTCTTTTTATTTTAAAAATTAGATTATATTTTCATTTTTTAACAATTTATTATTTTTCAAGAAAAACCTTAAAACATACAGACTTGATTCCCAAATTTAAGGAAAAAAACCTAGAAACAAATAATTTTTTAAAAGAATTTAATTAAGATTTTTATGTATTTAAAAAAAACTACGTGATAAAAAATTTATTTTTTCAAGAAACACCTAAGGACCCAAAAATGTGGTTTTTATGAAAAATTAATAAAATATTTAGTTCTATGTAAAATATGTATAGATTGGGAAAAAGTATAAACTTTCTAAAAAAATGCAATATGCAAGATGCAAAAATATTTTTAATTTTAATTTTTTTAAATGATGATATGCCGAGAAAATTAAATATCAAGAATTGATGCCAAACTTAAATAATTAAAAAAAAACTAAACTATGACCACTTTAATATAGATACGAGTCGAATGGGACTCTTGTGCACAGGTTGGATTGCTACAAGTCAAGTTGGTAGTCGAAACTCAAAATTTTATAGAAATACGGGCTCTTTTTTGAAAAATATTATAGAAAATGGCTAGTTTTTTTTTTTTTTAAATATGAAAATGGTTTACTGAAAACGCATTAAGTAAATGCAACTTCAATTTTTTATGATATTTACACTGAAGGCGCATTAGTGGATGCACCTTTAATAGCCTACTTTAGTAGAAATTGAACTGAAGATGCATATACTTGATGAGCCTTTAATTCAAAATGTGATATTGAAGGTGCATCAAGTAAATGCGCCTTCAGTTTAATTTCCATTTAACTTACTAATTTCCCCCCATTCGAAACAATAAAGTAATGTTTTTCCAATCCTTAACTTGCAAACTAAATGGAAAATTTGATACAGTAATCAATTATATAAAATCATAATTAGTGGAACGCCTCAACAAATATAGCAAGTAGGGAAGAAATAAGCACATGGGATGATCATCCAACGACTATATGAGTTAGATAGAAGAAAAAATAATTGTAAATTGTAAAATTATGATAAATAAACAATGCATTGAATTACAATATATGATTAAAACTGAATTTTATTTTGAATAATCAATATATACACAAAATTTGTAATGAGTCAATGACAATATCAATAGAATGGAAAAATAAAGAAGAAAACAAAAATAATAGACTAAACATATATACTGACGCTTAAGCTGTGTGAAGGTCCTAATGACATGAGAAAGAAGTGAAAGCCCCCGTCTATCGTGTATCTGAGTAGGCTCAGGTGGTGGATCGTCAGACTGAAGTTCCTAGGAGAAACTGGGTTGGCTGAATGGCCTGGATGTAGTTGAGTAATGCCCTCACCCATGGATGATTGTATGGGGGTAGAATGACGCTTTTGAGGAGCTAGTGGAGTCGCAAGATCAAGATGTTGTTGGAACTCGGGAGTCATGTATGAGCTAGATCTAGCCTTGGAGTTGGATTTGGCTCCCGAAGTGGAGGCAACACCTAACCCAGGGTATGTGTTGTATCCTCCATTGATATGCCCTAGGTCTACGAAATGATGGGCATGTGGTGAGATATCGTCACCGAGGTCTGCTCGACGACGTATTGCTAGAGCCCTGCTTTCTCGAACTCTAGCTCTACCCTTAGGTGGTGCACGAGGAGCTAGCATCTCCTCGTTAGCAAGTGGTCCCTGCTCCTCGCTGTGGTCTATATGGGGTGGCTCATGTACACTCTCTTTTTGTGGGTAAAGGATTAGGCTACTGTGCTACTCAATGAAGTTAAGTGCCCCATCTACAATACTGAGCGATATAAGATAGTCAAGTGCCTACCTGATGCTCCTAAGTGAGTCCACCTGAAATAATTAAAGAAAATAGATGTTGGTACATATGATAGCAAGTATAAACGAGTGAAAAATAAAATAGTGGATGATTTTAGATGTATGTACCAATCGACTAATGATAGCTCCATGGTGTATAATATAATCTATCTATACCACAGCCAGTAGCTCTCATTGACCCCTTGAGGACCTTAAATGTATACTAGGAATCTGTGTCGATATCCCTAAGCCTAAGGTGTCCACCTCCTGTGGAACATATTAATATCTATCAAGCCACCGGACGACATAGTCTGGAAAGTATCACTTAATGATATGGAAACATATGAGTGGTACTCGACAGTCCAAATGTGTTACCTAGTAATATAGAAGCAAGGTAGCAATTGCAACAACTCCTCTGTATAAAGATCCCAAACAACCTAAAGGGCAAAAGAAAAAGAAAATAAAAACAACTAGTTAAATGACGATGGTTATCACTTATGGCCAAGAAAAGGACAGTAAAGAGGATAACTTATCATATCATACATGCCGTGTCATGTGCATGTCAAAAGCAATGCGATACGCATCTACAACATGCATTGGATGCTGCGTCATATCTTGCATTACCTTCTATCTGGCCACCAACGGCCTATCCCCGTTGATAATGAATCCATATCAGTTGAGAATTTATCCTAAGCTCAAACCTACATTAGAATTACGGCCTCTCCTAACTCATGCGCGTCGGATGACTAGGTAAAGCACAGCTGTCGGTATAACCATGCTAAACATGCGCTACCCTAGCTAAATTACCTAATTATTGAGAAATCCTCCAACAATAGTAGGAACATCAGGTAAATAAGGCATAAATCCTCCCATTAAGCTGAGTATGTATGCATCCGCGTACTATCGAACTATCTCGTTGTCGGCCCCATGAGGACATATCCGGAAGTGTTCCCGTAGCTGCATCAGAGAGAAGTGAACACTCCTCATCTAAGTAGGCCTCATACGTAGAAGTCTTTCCCTTATGTTAGCCTAGCTCTCCTCATCATCTGTTTTTGTGCGGCTTGCCACCGTGAACCCCTCAATTAGAAGTCCAAGCTGGACCTCAACATCTTACAGTATGATGGTCGCCTCTCCAGTAGGTAGGTGGAACGTATGTGTCTCGGGCCTCCATCTCTCGACAAGTGTCATAATTAAATGCCAATCCAACATAATAAATGGGAATTGTGCAACTTCTTAGAACCCAGCCTCCCATATGCAAGGCTTCACCTTAGGATGTATAGGGATATCCCTCTCATCGTTATGTAATGATATTTCATTGTGTCGTAGTCATAATGCATAGGCGACCTCCTAAATAAACATTTATTAAGTTAGCAAGTAACACATCTTTAATAAAAGAATGGACTATAAATGATGATGACATTACTCACCCTATCCTCTTAGATGGCCTGTGAATAGTGACTAGCCTGCCTCTTAAGTATGTGTGGATTAATTAATCCTGACTCCATCTATTTGGTGAACACATACAAACATGTTTAATGGACTAAAAAAAAAAACTTTTAATCATTATACTTATGCATGTATTACAATGTAATACTTAGATAAAAAGGGAATATGTACTAGTCCTAGTAATCTCCAAACACCTCCTTCGATTATGTCCTTCTTGCCCACATGTGCTGCATCTAGTTTTGTTGAACCACTCTCAAATGTCCATCTCTATGTGATATTGCTTATGCCTAGGTCTACCTTTTTTTTATAGTAAGTCAATATTTGGGTGGAGATAAGAGAAGCTAACTTGTGGCCAGTTTAGCTTGTTACTAATTGAGTAGAAATGAGCTCTATAACAATTTATCTAATTTGCCTACTTATACCGTAGCCCTATTACTGATTTACTGTCCACTCTCATACTCGTTGCAATAGCAGCACATGTATGGGAGTAAGGGATCCTATATATTAGCCGATTTTGCAGCCCCTAAAGTCAACTATATGCACATGTATGGGAGTAAGGGATCCTATATATTTACCAATTTTGATAAGTGCAAGTGTAGCCCCTGAAGTCAGCTATATTTGTCCTTTGTCCTCCCTTCAATCCTGTCGTCGTCATTTGAATACCAGTTAAAACCTCAAAAATACCGTTCTAACAAGCTAAATGAAATGATTATATGTGCACTTTCCTGCCCCCTCCAAGTTTCAAACATCTTTACAGCGTAATTAGTGTAGGTCTTACCTGAATGGATTGCCTCCTTGGCGTCCTTATGCCTCTCCTCCCAATAGGCGACATAGTTGTAGAATATCTTCTTCACTAATATAATGACGGGTAATCCCCATGCTGATTTCAAAACAGAGTTATAACTCTCGACAATGTTTAATGTCATGTATCCAAAACGGTAATATCCATCATAAGTGAGAGTCCACCTATCCAAATCAACATTATTGAACCAAGCGAGAGTATCCTCCTTAACCTGGGCCAACTTCTCCATGAAACATTCGAATTTTCTTTATTGTGCCTAAACGCCTACAAAACATACAAGTTTCTTGCATAATTGGATTTTGTGGACTGTATTGAAGTTACTAGCAATGTGCTGTAGACAATATCTCCAAATTGCAAACAGTAGCCGCCAACCTACTGATTGTTCCTTATATGCAAAATCAATGCTAGATGCCTTGTCGGATACAAGACATAAGGTTTCCCCCTTCTGGCCAATAGCTTTCGTAGAAACTACCCCCAGGTTTCTGTCGATATGTGTTAACAAGAGCAAATGCCAATGGAACAATTAAATTGTCCCCATCCATGCTACAATCTACCAACAACTTATGCCTATACTTTCCATATAAGAATGTGCCATCAATACATACAATTGGTTGGCAATATTTGAAGGCTTATACATACAACTCAAATGTCTATAAAACCTACTTGAATTGGGATTGACCTTGTTTTGGTGAACTACTCTAGTCCTAATCCACTTTTGTCCCCGAGTTGCTCAACTTCATTGCATTTAATCATCTCGGTAACTCGTTATACGACTTCTCCCAGTTACCGTATACTATGTCAATAGCCTTTCGCTTGACCTCAAAAACCCTTCTATTGCTTACTGTGTACCCATACATAGTTTGTACATTAGCTGCAAGATCGAGTATCTTAACATTAGGGTTGTTCTGTACACTATTGATGAATAGTGTAGCCATTATGTTGCTATCGAGCTAAGGATGATCTTGATTCATCATGGGTTTACATAAGTATATGGACCCTCTAGAATTGTTATTTTGAAAAGACACTCTACTTTCTTCAAACAAGCTCATAGCCTCCACTTACAAACCTGTTCTTTCTTGTTACAATAGACAGAGTATACATTCTGTTTCGAAATGTCCACATGAAAATCACAGTGGTTCCTTAGGTGGAACGACTTAATTGCATTTATGAGATCCTTCTTCATGTTAAAATGCATACTGACACTCAAGTCATTAGAGTCGATGATGTTGTTGCACATTTCATTAACATCTCTTTCGAATGTTGCATAACTGCTGTCATCGTACTAGCTGTTGTAAAATTGGATAGGATCTTTGATATGCCTGTTAGTAGGTTCGTTTATTTGTGGAAAGTCTTCAAACTGCCCTCTTAGTAATACTTCACAAATTGGGTGATATGGCTTGTTAGGGCCTTCACCGCAATGTGTTCGGATCGACACACTGCTCCTGCTAACATTTGGTCTTACCTAGGCCTCTTCCAAATCCTTAGCGTGGTCATTTTCAAAGCCAACATTATCTTCATCACCATCTCCATCATTTTCATCACCATCCACATCTACTGCATTCTCCCTATCGTCGACATTTATATTCATGTGTATTCTCTCTACATACGGATCATAAGACTCTTCATGTTCGATAATGGGACCCAATGCTTCATCAAGCTGCTCTTCTATGACATTCACGTGCTCGTACTTAGAGAAACCATGTACGGTTCATTTGACTGATCTACATTTGTTTGCTCCACATCAGTCATTGTTGAATGCACATTAGGATCTGGAAGGGTTGGATAGTCTGCTTCATGTATTTTATGCTCATTCTAGGCGCTCGATTCCCCAATGTGCCTTATGTACAGTTCCTAAATACTTCATTTCCCAAAAGACTCCGCCATCTCAATGAATTTCTCAATATCCTCATCATTCTAATGGCCATCAACTTGTAGACAACTCTAGTATCATGGAAAAAGGGATGTCTGTGCATGAGTTCAACATCACTTGGGTCAACTCTAGCGCATCCACAATTCTCCAACTGAAATGAGAAAAGTTCGAATTTTTCCTAATTTTCAACTTCTTAACAGGCTCCCTATTATACTTTGCCCTCCAATTACCTATCACTATATTTCCGTTCGTATAGATAATAACTTTCACATAATTTTCTATTTCCACCCTAATAATATCACAATGAACCAAATATTTAGATAACATTAAAATGGCATCTACACATTGAGCAACAACTTTATAAAATGTACTTAATCATCTCGGTAAGTTGCATCACCAACACAACTACATAACTTTAACTTTCTAATTTGACTAAACACAATAAAAACACACACACACACACACACACACATACACACACACACACATATATATATACACACACACACAACAATTTCTACTTATATTCCAACATTATTCATACTATCATTCATATAACTTATGTACTGCAATATAAAACATTCCTAAATTTAGACAATATATAATAAATTTTCATGAAATATTAATAATTTATACAATTTACAGTATATCTACGATTACGAAATTTACGTAATAACATAACAAATTTTTTTCTAAAAAAAAGTTGCATAATATCAATTATTAATAAAATAAATAAATAAATAAATAACATGCATGTAAGTTATAGATTGTTACTTGTTTCAGACATATACTCGCGTAAAGAAATGGTTTGGTACTTTAACTATGGGTTTCCTCAAGTTTTCTTTGTGTTTTGGAAATTTTAGAAACTGATATAGGCAGGAACGAGCTCTGGCTGCGCGAATTGGGGTATATATAGCTAGTATAGTGAAGGCACATGCATAAGTAACTAAATGTGTATTCACTTGATGCGCTTCTAGTATACCATATTTGTATATATATATATATTTTAAAATGAGCCCTTTTCTATAATATTTTTTAGAAAAGAGCCCATATTCATATAAAACTCCGAAACTCAAACAGAGTTATGGGACGGATCTAGACCATAAAGAGCATAGCGACTTAAAAGGCTTGCTTCGGAGCCTTATAACAACCCAATTGAGTGGGAGATTGAAGATTTGTGGGGATGTCATTAGCAAAATGGGCCTTAACACCACCACCTCGATTTGTGGTGTTCGTTTGAGTGGTGTTCAATGAGGAATGGTGATGGCGATGTTGACTATGGTGGCAAGGGTTACCTCTGGGTGATGTAAAAGTGTGTTTAGGGTTTTAGGGTGTGGGAAAGACTCTGGTGGTGTTGGTTTTGCGTGAGCATATGTGTGGAGTGGTGTTCTAGGATGTGGGGCTATCGAAGGGCCATAGGTGAGGTGTCTGGTATGTGTGTGTCACATACGTAGGGTTGAGGGGTTCCTGCAATTGCGTTGTTATTGTATTGAGTTAGATTGGTGTGTGTGTCATACTATGTGTGTGTTGCATTAGAGATGTTGGATGTTATTGTGTTAGATGTGGTTGAGTATACTGTTGATGCTAGTGGTTCATATGAGAGGATAGTGCCAACTGTTTTGTGGGTTTGGGTCGCGGCAAGGGAATGGGTCTAGTGTGGGTATTTGCTGCATGGGGGTCTAGTATTTGGGTGCTTCTAGGTTGCTAATGAATAATGTTGTATGTTTGTGTGGTCGGATGCTTATGTGGGTATTGTGGTGCAACAGTGGGTTCGTGTGGCTTACATGGTATGTGATTGACAGGGGCAACTATGGATGTCAAGTTAGTTATTGCAATTACTATTGGAGATAGAGGGTAGACTGGATTGTCGATGGAAAGTATCTGTGAATGGTCGATCTTCTTTCTTACCTCCCTCTTTGTTCCTTTCATAGTTTTTCTAACCCAAATCCAATTAAATCTAATGTTAGCTATGGATTTACAAAACCCCTATCTAGTAAATACTCATCCCAATCCTCACAAGATTTGTGCCTTTTGTTAATAATTTTTTCAAGATTTATCCAAATCAAATAAAAACAAACAAGGTTTGACAAAATTTGAATAGGGTTTATGCCTATCGGGTTTCTTCTTACTAGAGTCAAGTTCAATTAATTGAAGGAGAAGGACATCACGTGCGTTGCACGTCACTGAACTTGGATAAAAAAAAAAAAAACTTTATGCGCATGCTGTTGCTGGGATTCTAATCTGCAACGCACTGCTTCCCACTCGCAATTCTTGCTAACTTAACTGAATTCTTTTCGTATCATTAATTTACCTAGTTTTATTTATCTTTTATCATTAGGCTCACCAAGCCAGACTCAACCCAAATTATTTTAAAATGGTCCTAGCCCTTTTATGTAACCCAAAATATACATGCTAAAGATTTGTAATACGAATTTTAAATTTAATAAATCATGAGTCTTATTTTAATTAGTCTAATTAAAAAATATTTAAAATTGAACCAAGACCATTTTCATGAGTTCATATTTCACTAGATTTTCCTTAAAATTACTTTTCTCTAATGAAGCACATTTTTTTAAATACTCTAAATTTATTTATTTGCATGTGTATCTTTATTATTATTTGATCCAACCCTACATGAACCACTAACTTAACTCGGACTCTTTTGACATTTTCTCAATTTTTAATTTTTAAATTTTTTTTCTACATTTTTAAAATATTTTGTATCTTTTTTCGATAAACCTAGGAAAAAAAAAAAACAAAAAGAAAATGACCTAAAATATAAATGTAGCAAAAATGGGATGTCTACACAAAGCTTAGAAGAAATTGCTACTAGTGTCATTAGAAATTCTTTAAGGATGATGCTAAGGATGATTTAGTACATTTGGAACTAATCACACAAAGGGAATCACTCATAGTAGCAATAGCACCTTATGATTTTTTTTTATAGTTTGAAAACGCGATACCGGAGCTTTTGAATGTAATGAGAAAAGTTAGTGATGAAATTTACCTAAATTTAAATTTCAAGAAAAAAAATAATAGATTCATATTTTACTAAATTTTCATAGTTTTATTTGTAATTTTAGAGAATTATTATTTATGATATTGATAGGACTGTAAATTTATATGAAGGTCTTCTTAAAAATTATTATTTTATTAATTTATCAAAATTAGTAATTTTGTAAACTAGCACAAGTTGAGGCTAAAAAAATATTATCTTAGAGAGGTTATTAATTTATTGATTATTAATTTAAGGAAGTTTAACTGTAAGAAGAACACAAACTTAGATGTCCCAAACAATATAATTGAATATACAAATCACCTAAATAGTTTCTTAAATTTAATAAAACTATATTTTTAGTTCTCAAGTCCTTAGCTTTTTTCCTAAAATATATTCAAGAAAACTTATAAAGTTAGATTTTTCCTAACATTGTTAACTTTCTGTTTTAATTAAATAATAAAATCATATATATAATAATTCACTAAAATAGTGGCCAATAATATAATTAGCTAAAATAATAAAAAAGAAAAGAAGTTTTAAAAAAAAAAAAGGCACCAGCCATAAATTAGTATGTAGGTCACAAAGCACACATAAAAATTAATCATTTGACATACCCATAGTGTTGGATGGTTGCACATTATCTCTAAATTAAAAAAAAAAAAGAAAAAAGAAAAAAAAAGGGTAGAAGACTTAATGGTTCTCAATTAAGTTACACTACTCAATCGAGTTTTTAACTTTTTATTTTTTTCTTTTTTAGTTTTAAATTGTGGTAACGTGTTGAATGACCTACTTTTATGTGTAGGTCACAATCCACCTATTAGTTTGCAGTCGTTTTAGCCACCTCAAGCCTAGAAAGTGGCTAACGACCACTTATGGAGAACATATATTTCCCCTTCTCCCTGGGTAGTTGTCAACTACACTTTGCCTTAGGGTAGGTAATGCCATTTTGTTATTTTCCATACTTTTTTATTACTTCATAACTTATTATTTTTCATATTAGTTTACTTAACTTATCATATTTATTTATACTAATAGAAAATTCACTTGTAATATAGGTGCACAAAAGTAAAAAAATTAAAGAGAAAATTGCAAATAATTCTCGTTAACTTTGATTTAGCTGCAGATTAATGCCCTAAACTTTCAAAATGTACCTTAAAACTTTCTAAATTTTAATAAATTGACAACATAAAGGACATTTTCTTTTTTAGTTAGAAAAAGTCATATTGTTATCAAATTTTAGAGGAGCTTAAAGCACATTTTCATAAGTTTAAGAGGTGTTAGTGTGTCAAAATTAAAGTTTAAAAGGATTATTTTCAATTTATAGGAGTTAGTTGTCAATTTATCAAAATTTAGGGAGTCTTAAAGTATGCTTTGAAAATTTAGGGTGTTAATCTGCACTTAAATCAAAATTTAGGAGGGTATTTGCATTTTCCTCAAAATAAAATCCATAATGCATGTTTAGTATAATAGATTAACAAATTTGATATGCTAAGCCAAGACTAATGTATCTTTTATTAATAACCACTGTCATTGGTCAAATAAATGATAGATGATTCAAAAATGAAAAGAAAAATCTAAAATCACCATTAACAAAGACATTGAAGAAGAAATGGTGGAAAGAATCATTTTTTTTCTTATCTAAATGGAAGCCATTAATAGAGAAAGAAAGGGAGAGAAATAGGGGTTAATGGTTTAATAGGGATGAAGAGTAGTTAAATTAATGAATTTACCGTAATAGCCTTTGTTTAATTAGTGATGGAAAAAGAACAATGAATATTGAAAGGATAATTTAAGGAATTTAATAGTTAAATTATCATGGTGATTACTTAAGGCCCCTCTAGCTTAACTAAAATAGATTATTTATTTAAATCAATTATTTAGACTAACTAGGTGTCGCTATGTTACATGCCATTTGCTAATAGAAAAATTAACAATGCTAAGAAGGTACTTGAATAATTAAGAAAAGGTTGACAATGTTGGGGACTAAAAGTATACACTTCCCTTTAAACTTGTTTGAGTTCTTCGAAAAATATTAATGATGATTTGCTTTTGTGTATTTCATTGATCTATTTTATTAAGGGTACAAATTTCAATTATAAGATAAGACTAGAAACTATAATAAAAAACTAAGGTTAAGAAAAATTGAAACAAATGAGTTATTGAAGAATCCAAATCAATGAGTACTAAAAGAGGCTTGACACTTTTTTTGTGAGAAGAAAAGAGAGAAAGGTAACAAAGAAAAGAAGGCTATGGAAGCAAAGTTTAGTACTTCTCTTGAGAAGTTCAAAACTGAAAGGATCAAGTTTAGAAGAAACTTTAGAAGCACAAATCATATTTACAAGAACTGTCGAGTTTAGAAGCTAAAAGATGTTTCATAAACTGTAGATAATTTGAAAACTAGAGACACTTTAGAATCATATTTGAAAAGAGAAGACTTAGTAAATCAAGATCTAGCAATTAAAATTGTATATATTTGAGTAGTGTACCTAAATGTATTTACATCATTAGAAAGGGTTCTATTATTTATCATAACTATCATGAACAAATCAAAAATCAAGATAACTAGAATATATGAAGAAATATAAGGAAAGTCAAAGCTATATTTTTCGAAAATTATCAATGACAGATAAAGATATCTTTTTTCTGACGGAAAGAAGATATTTGATCTTTGAAGATTTAGTGGCTATTATCAAGATTATAACATTTGAAGGTTGAGGTCTAAAGATTTTGTAAAGGACAAGATTTGAAGAAAACAAACTATGTGAAAACATAAAGGAAAAACTTAGTGATAGGAGTGATTGTGCTGAGGTTTCTAATTCATTGTTGTTTATAGAGAATTAAGTTAAATTGTGAGGAAATCTATTGAAATCCTTTTTAGAGTCACTAAACTCTTGAAACATTAGTAGTTACTATCCAAAGGAACAATGAGCGAGACTTTAAATACTTATGTTAATCTAGGTACAAATTGTGAGATAAGATAGAATCATGGGAATTATACTCATCCTGATTTTCTTCAAATAATGGAAATGCCAGAGATATTAATAGTTTCCCTAGTATTTGGAGCTATATATATATACACACACACATACACACCATTGCTTAATATTTTTGAACTTTTAGTGTTTTACTTTATCACATTTATATTTAGTTATTGCATGTTATACTACAATATTATTGTTCGAGTTTGTGCAATCAACCATATTCACAAGTATATATTCATTAGGAGTATTCTTTCGCTTTAAGAATAATGCATGATCTTAAAAGAATCTATTAGATCAAAGTAAGAACTTAAAAGATCATATTAAATCTATTACAGAAATGCAACCAGTCTTCAGGCCTTCGTAATGGGGTAAGGGGTATGGAAGAATATTCAAGACGAGTTTTATAAAACTCAAACCCATCTTTTTAGAGTCCAATGTATTCCAAAACCCTATAAAAATTTTATAGGGTTTTTATTTCCTATTCTTGAAACCCGCCTTTATAGGGCCAAAGACCTCATAAGGTCAGGTTTTTATAATGTTTAAATGATTTTATGAGGGTAGGTTTAAGAGGGTGTAGACAAGATGCATGGGAGAGTAAAGTGGAAAGCAACTAGGTAAAGCAAAGGTTACATTTACTGACTTACACAAAAATGAAAATTGAAAATTAACTGTGTTGCATAGTGTACAGGTAGAGTAAGATTTGTGCATGGTGTATAGCTTAAGAGCAAATAGTTTTATCAATATATTATTTTTTATCAGTTTGAGTTTCTGATTAGGCTTTCTATAGTCCCATAACTTAACTCTAGATGATATAGAGTTTCATGTCTCAAAACCCTACAGGAAACTTGATATGCTCTGGATTGACAACTACCAGTTCATATGATAAGGGTAAAGATGAAAAATTTAGGGTTTTGATATTTTATGGATCTGTAGGTTTTGATGAGTGAAATAAGAAAATGAACATCATATGAACGACTTCCCTCACAGATATAATGCACCAAAAGAGAATTGAACTACACATATCTCTTATGATATAACTCACGCAAAAGATAAGTGGTTTGATCGCCACAATTCTCAATAGAATTGATAAGATCTAATATAAGATTACCACAATTTTCAATAGAATTGATGAGATTTAGTTTTTTTTTTTTTTAAAAAAAAGAAACTCTCAAAGATAATTGTATTCTTCACTAACTAATGAAAATAGAATCTTATAAGCTTAAATATACCTACTAAGATTTGCAAGGAAAAAATTGTAATCAATTAAAATAAACCTAAATGAAACTAATAAAGATAAATTAATTAATCCTTGAAAAGCAAACATAAGACTAAGCTATCCAATAGAAAAAGTATATGGAAAACATGTGTAAACAATGTGTATATAAGTAATGGCGTGTACTTCTTGAAGTCGCAACATACACTGTATATACATAGCGTATACTCCAAACAAGCAATACACAATGTGTAATCCTAAGTGTATGGAGTGTATTCAATCACCATTCTATTTTGCTCATGCGTTGCTTCCCCGTTCTTGGTTATAATCTTTATTTATGATTAAAACTTGACCCGTGCATTTCAAATTAGGTGTAAAATATCCTTGGACCAGTTTGACTCCTTCAGTTGTTAATGCCTTAAATAATCTTCTCGAAAACAAACTCAATAGCTCATTTGCTCAATATAAAACGTTGCCTTTGTTTGGTTATAGATCCCCATCAAAATCTTTGAGTTACTACCTAATAAAGTTTTTTATCAAGTCAAGTACCTTATAACGACTCGTATGGTTGCATTCCTAATCTATTAGTTTCTGTATGCAAAAATTTGATCTAAAATAGTAGATTATGATATGTCAAAATTAGAACAAGTTTAGTGTGGACATGATAATCTTTGAATAACAATACTTCTATAAGTAATGTGAAATTAAATGCTTACTTTAAGGGAAAAAGATGGAAGAGCAAAGAGAAAGATCATGAAAGAAAACAAAATGGATGTATAAAAAAAAGTTATGTCATAATTGTATTTTACCTGTATATTTATGCAAGTGTAAGAAACAATAATCATAATTGATATGATTATTTTCCTAATTGCTTTCTCTTAAAAATAGATAAAACAAAAATATGTTAGCTAAAATATTCAATTCTTTTACATATTTGTTTCTCTTAATTTCATTTATTACTCAATGGAAAAGAAATATTGATATTCGAACTATTTCTTTCCCACATAACGCATTTTTTTCATTGAACTTTTCCTAATAAAAGGTCAAATTTCAAGGTGTTAGCTATATGTTCAACTCATCAACTTGATCATTTTGTGGGGTCTTAGTAATAGGTATCTTTGGTACTCTTAATAAGGGTTTAAAAGTGAAATTTGACCTCAAGAAATTCATATTGTAGTATCCTATATAATAAAAAATGAACAAACTTAGATGTCCTAGATAATATAATTAAACATATAAATTAGCTTAAAAGTTGTAACCCCCAAAACTTGGGAAATTACATCATCTTACGTATCCCTATAGTCTACGGACACATCAAGCATCTTAAATCAACTTGCTAACTTGTCTATATAGTATTAATCATTAGTAACTTGTATTAACTTTAATTTAACATTACACGGATGTCTCTGACATCCAAAGTCTACAAAATGGATTTTGAAGGACCAAACTATTAAATATTCTTATTCAATGAGAATAAAATTCAAATCTTAATTCAACAACTTCAAACTTATGGAAACAAGATAACATATTTCAAAGATCTCGTGCTTGCCATATTCAACAATAACATAAAAGTCTGATGGCATGTTACAGCCAAAACCACAAACTACTCGAAATTATTTCCACCATTATAATAGCAATAGCAGTCATAATGACCAATTGCATCCTCATAATAGTCAAAATCACCATAATAATCCTCAAACTCTCCATAACTTGTTTTTGCACCTAAAAATAAAAATCCCTAAGGGGTGAGCAAGACCTAATATAGGGTAACAAGCATATGCACATGTTTATACAATAAATGCATAAGAGCACACTCTAACTGATTCACAAACACTAAATGCAACAACAACAATTTCTTATCTTTTATTAGGTCGGTCAAGTAACATAGTTTTGCTATATTAGTACTTGGAGTATCTCATGACTCCTGCACACAAATATATATACATACATAGTATGGTAGTGGGTTCTCTCCAATACTTTAGGAACTAAGGAACACCTAAAACTACGCTAATCATTTCAAAGTGAGATTCCAATTAGGATAATATCATACTAAGATCACTAGTCTTCCTCGTCCCTTGGGTCTAGTCAAGCACACACAACACGCTTTATTTAGGCTAAATAGTTATTAAGCTCATTTAATAAGCATTAGTCTTACAAACACAAGGAGCATACAATACTCAGTACCTGATTGAACGGTTGGTTTGGATTCTAAAATTGTCACCTCACAACCTGTTCACATGAAAATTAAATGCCTCACTTAGTCTTCAGGCTTAGCTAACATCACCCTTTTAAACTCAATAGCATAACCCTCTCACACTTGCAACTTGTGCTACTTAAAAAGCTTAGGATAACTATGATGTTAGATTGGTTTGTAAAGTGTTTTGGGTGGTGATTTAAGTTTTAAAAGGCTTTAGAATGGATAATGAATGAAAAGATACTCCTGAAAAAAATTAAGGAATTAGGAAAAGCATTGCTGCATGCAAAATAGGCTTGGCGTTCGGATGCTACTTCACGTAGCATCTAGATGTGGAGGGTTTAGGAGTATCTGCTCCCTAACGTCAAGACGCTAGTAGAGGTGGTGTCTGAATAATAGCTTGTAGTTTGCAGATTTTTGTAGACTGTAGTGACGTGTCACCCCTAATCTTTTAACCCCCTTTCACTAAATCTCGAAAACCACCATTCTCGAGTGTTTTCGAATATCAGCATAGCCTTATAAATCTCCAAACATCCTCTAAACATCAATTTACATCCAAAACTCAAATCAAACTCTCACATTCATATCAAAGTTTTCAATAACAAAATATATAAAGTCTAAACAACGAATCTTATCTTTAAGGACCCGAAATTTGCACTTCCACCACCAAGAATCCATTGTAAGATCCTCGATACACCACCCTATTTTTTTTTTTACTAAGTGACTTATGGGTTAAAATGAATTTTTATTGATTTTTGGTCAAAGCTTAATATAAAAGTTATTCCACAACTTACCTTAATCCTTGTCATAGATCCTGTTGAAATGAGCTGAGTTCCTCTTTTGCTTTTAGTCTTATATAAAAACCCTAATCCATAATGGTTGCTCCTGCATAGTAAATGCGAGAAAGGGTTTTAAATGGCCAATACTAGGCAATTTATACTTAAGGTTATAGGAATTTCGTATGCCCAAAATGTCTGTATTGCTTATAAGTAATACCACTCGTGCCTTCAATCAAAAATTGTTATCTTATTATTATTTTCTTTTATTTCTTTTTATAATTTGTTGGGTTTTACAAAAAGTTCTTTAAACTTTAACAATGAGGCAATGTGAATTAAGCTTCAGTTAGAGGAAAAAAAAGGGAAAGTGAAAACGATAATCTTGGAAGGAAAAACATAAAATTGAGGTAAAGGAAGTCACTTTGTGATACTGTTTAATTTTTATATTTATGCAAGTATAAAGAAAAAAAATAAACTTGTAGTTAATGTGATATGTTTCTCCCTTCACTTTCTCTTGAATATAGGGCAAAAAGAAAAAACAAAAGTGTAAAGACTAAGACATTCTGTCCATTTATGTTTTTATTCATCTTAAATTCCATGTATTGCCCAATGGAAAAGAAAATCACTTATTCCATCATTTTCTTCCTCACATAATTTATATTTTAAAAGATCAAATTTCAAAGCCATTAAGTATAACTCTAACTCAAACTTGATAATTTCATTAATCTGTAAAAATTATAAAAGTGGTGCTTGCATATATTCAAAGTATTTGTTTAAAACCATATGAAGTAGTTTAGATATCATCGTTTATCATATGAGATTGGTTACATATATAAATTTTTACAAAATAAACAAATAAATCTTAGCTATGTGATTATTAATGAGTGTCTCTTAACACTCCATTATCAAGCTCATTTAATTGTGGATTCTTTTAATCCAATATCTATGGTTATTCCATAATGATCACTATGAATAATTTTAAAAATCTAATTGTAACAAAGCAATCATGAAATATAATATGCAAGTTGTTTGCTTTAAAAAGTAGGTATAGTAATGAGGCAACGTGTAGGTTACTTAGCGTAGATGGATAGAACAACTATAAAGTATGTGGGAAGGTATCACATCTTTTGTAGGTTATGTGTCGGATTTTTTGACTAGCAACTTACAATAAAAAACTTTTAATAGTGCTTTAAAATCATGAAGTAAAAGAGTAAGCAAGTGCTAAAAAAAGAGAAAATTAAACCTTTAATTGGAAGTTGTTACATATTTATTGTTTAAAATGTATTTATATATAAAGATAAAATAAAGGTATAAAATGTATAAAATATAGCGGCAAGGATATGCAAAATGAAAAAGCATGAAAATAAAGATATGCAAAATGTAATTTCCTAGAATTACAAGATAAGTTATTATCTTATTAAATAAATCGGCTTATAAGTTAAGGCTGTAAAATGTTTGCTTTGCATAATATATAAATTCATGATATGCAAAATTATTCAAATATTCGATCCTAATAATAATATAATTTAGCTATTACATTTGTCTCCATCTTTATTCCTTCATCATTGTAAGAAACAGCTTAATAATATTAGGCAAGTGCACCTATCGGTTTTAATATAGCGGATGTGAGTGCGAGTCGATCTCTTAGAGACTTTGAGTACTAATATTAACCTTAACTTTATTATCTAACCGGAAAATTATGATGAGTTGAATTAATTAAAAATACTGAAATTAATAAACTAAACTAATTATGGGACTTGATTAAGCAATTTAAAAATCAATAAAACTAAGAACGACTTCAATTATGCAATAACATATTTAGGAATTATTTCCCCTAGTGTTTAACATGTGACCGATTAAAATATATTCAATTCAATTTCTATTATTTTTGACCGGAGAGATTCACAATTAAAGTTAATACATTTCTTAAGCATATTAACCCTAATCCTAAATTATTTACCGGAATCTCTTCACTTAGTAATAGAATTTAGAATTGCATTAATGTATAATAAATTCCCATGCAAATAATTAACTTTCTAGAAGAAACATGTATCTTCTCTATAAGTATACATGTAATTCTCTCCAATTATGTAAAGATCTAATTATACATGTAATTTCTTAATCAATATGCATAATATCATAAATTGATATTCTAGAAATATCAATTAAACGACATAATTGAACCAAGCAAAGGTAGAAACTTTATTGAGAATTATAAATCAACCAAAGAGTCACATGAAACCCTAGGTTCCATAATCCTAAATACACGAATTCTAAGCTATCATAATGAAACTAAAAACGACTTCCATAAAAAACATAAAATAAAACATGAAAAACCCTTTTGATTGATGAAAAATCTCTCCGATCTTGAAGTCGGTGTTGCTTTCGCCTTCTCCTTCTCCTCAAGTCTCTTCTCTTCTCTAATGTCTCATGTATCTTATGAAAACCTAATATGTCTTTTTATATTGTATTATAAGATTTTCGTTTTCTTTACCAGATACGAACTGGGACATGACCATATCCCCAGGTCGTGTAACTTTCTGACCCTAGCAAATTTCCCTGCATGGATACAACCTGGGGACATGGTCATGTCTCAGACTGTATAACTTCAAAACTTCATAACTTCTTCATTTGAACTCCAAATTGAGTGAAACTTGATTCCTTTTCTTCGTTTTCGATTCGAGAACGCGTTCAAACCTTGAAATAAAAATTTTACTCAATTAAGTATCAATTTCTTTAAAGAAAACCAAAAATGTAAGTGAAATACTATAAAACCACCATGTGAAAAATGTTTAAAATCAGAGTTATCAAATTTCCCCACACTTGAGCATTTGTTTGTCCTCAAGCAAATAAATCAAAACAAAAATTTCGGGACAAGAAATGCTAAACAAAATTTATTGCTATTTAGGAAACCGGTGAACGAATATACTTGACCTGTAGAAAAGTAAAGAAATCATTTTTAACTAACTTGCAATAATAAAGTCAACCAATTTCATCTGACCATATTCGAATGCTCCAACAATACTTAATACTGGAGTTCACTAGTTAATTTATGAAAATCAAAGTTTACCCGAGTCATTTAACCAAGGATTCTTAAACTAAAAATTGGATTTAACATCTCGCCAACCAAGAAAGAGTGATAAAAATTTTGTCCATTTGACTAAAGTGTATACAATTCTCTCTTCCATCTCACCAAGCACCATAATCTAAAACAAACACATTTTACATCCAATCATCCTCTGATCATCCCCCTAGTTCATGCTTTTGTTGAGAGGTCTTTTAAATTTACCTTATTTAAGCATAATTGTGTTGGTAGAGGGAAAGGATCTCGCTCTTCTGATGGACCAAGACCGATCTATACCAACTTATTCCTTATATTGATAGCAGGAAAGAACCTTGCTCTTCTGACAGACCAAGGCCGATCCATACCAATATTTTTTTTTTTCATTAGAATTTGGCATTGGGACTCAATCTTGCTCTTCTGACGGACCAAGACGAATCCTTACCAATTTTTTCTATTCATACACTTATTATTACTTTTAACCTCCAATCATTGTGATTTTTTAGGGGTTTCTCAAAAGAAGAATTTCATTTGTTTGTTTGCTAAAAATTATAGGGCTCTAAAAATTTCCAAGAGAAAGGTATACATAAAAGTAAATTTAAAAATAACCATGACTAACTCTCAACTAGTGATGTTGCTCCAATCTTAAGTCTTAAAGTCCTAGGCTAAATAACCCATAACTTTGCCCTCCAAAAATTTGACTAATCAATTCTAATAAAGTATAATAAGATCAATAATAATCAAGATGACACAGTTGATTTGGCCCAACACTTGTTAATCACCTATTCCAAGTTAACTTAAAAATTAATTGGGTCAAATGTGAATAATTGGTATCCTAAACAGTAACAAATTCATATATATCCCTTCCCTACACTTAATAACGTACAGTGTCCTCAATGTACGACTAAGAAAGCACAATAGTAAGTTATTAAACAAGAAAAAAAAAACATCATAGGGAAAAAGGAAATATATGTATTGAAAAAGAAACTAATACTTCCCTGCAAGTCGAAAATTAGGGGAAGAAGTTCAAAACGAAGAAGCATTATCATTACATATCTGAGTTCACATGCCTTGGCCAACCGAAAGAGAACATAAAAAAAATATGAAATAAGAAGAGGGATCGGAATCTGTCTCTTCATCCTCCTCATCAGACAGTGCCTTAGCCATCATAGTATCATCGTAGTCAGCACTACCCTCAACATCCTCTTCACTATCTCCAGCCGCCTCTTCCTCACCACCCTCATCATCGTCTTCTTCACCATCCTCACCATCCTCCTCTTCACTCTCACTATTCACATCACGTGTATCCAACTCTTTCATTTTGAGAAAATTTTCCATTCTGTCTTGGCGGATATGAAGTTTATCCACACTTTTTCTGATATAACGAACCTCAGACATCAACATATCAAATTTGTCTTCAAAGCTTGCTGAAGATGTCTGGCCTCAAGATGTGCTGCTGCAAGAGTGTCGACCTTGACGTCTTGTTAGTAATAAGTTCATTTGTCTGAATGAATTAAGGCGCATAGGAGTGACTTGATTGACTAAGGTAAGTGAGGGCCAAACGAAAACCTTAGTCCGCATGGCCTGCATGAGTAAGGTAATGTAGGGGCCACAACAAATATGCCCTTTCTTCTATGTAGTGGTGGCTGAAAAGTTCCACGAGCTCGATGGCTAGATTGATGGGATGTTGATGAATAACACTGTACAGATAGAGGCAATCCTTGTTGGAAACCACACAGGTGCTGAGACCTCTGCCAGTCAATGTATGCGCAAAGAGCCAATGAAGAACTCAATATTCAGGCTTGACCAATTGAGAAGCCTTACTCCTTGCTAGATCATACGCATCACCAACAGGTAATCTCGTTCCAAAACGTCCCTGGTGTTGCTCTTTGGGGAAAACGACATGAGAGACGTTGGAATTCTTCTGTCCGCGTATATCTATCTTCATAAAGACCGAGATATCTGCCTAATTGAGCTATGGTCATGTGGAATGGATGGCCACTCAAAGTGAAATGTAGTTTGCGTTTGGGGCCCATGCCAGTAACACTCTCTTTATCAAGTTTGTACGTACATAAAAATTCCAAGGTCAGCTCTTTATAAATGGGAGCTTCAAGAGATAAAAACCACTCCCAAATGGTATCGTCTAAGAGCTCCTTCATTTCGGTAGTGAGCTCCAATTGAGCGAGAACATCCCAATCCAGACGAAAGGTCTTGCTGAAAGGCTTATTCCTAAGTAAACTATAGTGTTGCGCTTGGTAATCTTCCTTAAATTGAAGCATTAGGTGCTCTATCGGAGGGAGAGTAGCTAATGGTTCAACAATTGCTCCTGCTTGCGATGAAGATGATGCTACAAATTTAGATTTCCGTCAAACAGTAAGCTTTGCGCGGTTCGCCATTGAATACCTGAAAAGAAAGAACAAACCAAATAAAAAATGCGCATCCTGGCCATACGTAGGGTAAGAAGACAGAGGGAGATAAGATTAACAGTGAAGAATATTAACAGAATTCTCATTGGGACATTTAAACAAACATGTAGAGTGCAGCTGGAAAACTAGTTGGTGGAAAAGAAATAGCTTGCAAATGCATCCAACTAATTCTACAATAGACCCACTACATTACAATTAGCTTGAAACATAGACATCCCAACACATAAAAGACGCTAAATGACCTATAATTGTTTTCTTATACTGCTAACCCTACCTAGCATAAGTAAATAATGATTAGCAAATTAGCAAACAAAATTCGGAATTGAGAAAACATACATGAATATCTGACTAGATGAGGCATCATAAAGGCATCAAAATCAAGAAACACAAAGCAATGATGCATGGCGTTTATGAAAGAACAAAAGAAATTTGCAGATCACATGCAAGAACCAATGCACCAAAAACCGAAATTTCTAGTAAAACTGCCTAAACCATGAGGAAGATAGAGCAAAAGGAATAAGGAGAACTTACTTGGATCTGGATTCGTAATTGTAAGAATCGTAAGGAGAAGAGGGAGAGAAGAGAGAATATGAATATGTGTTAATGTGTGGAAGTGTGTAAGAGAGTGTGTGTGTGTATGTGTTTAAATAAATTGAGCGTGTGCTGAATCGTGTGCGGTTTGGGCAGACACTAGCTGGGACACGACCGTTTCCCACGCCCGTGTAACTTTCTGTTTTGATAGTGTCTTACTTGGGCGGACACGGGCTGGGATACGACCGTGTCCCACGCCCGTGTAACTTTCTTTGTTCGGGCATGAATTCTGGATGCACACGGGCGGGACACGACCGTGTCCCACGCCCGTGTAACTTTCTGTAGGCAGTCGAGAATACTGGGCGCATACGGGCTGGGATACGACCGTGTCCCACGCCGTGTAACTTTCTGTTTACGCGGAGGATAACTGGGTGGACACGAGCTAAGACATGACCGTGTCCCACGCCGTGTAACTTTCTGTGGGCATGGTAGATTAAAGAGGCCTGGATGGACACGGACTGGGACATGACCGTGTCCCATGCCCGTGTAACTTTTTCTTTATTTTTTTTTTAATTTTTTATCGGATCATGAATTTAATTTAAAAATAAAGGAAACTTAAAGAAATAAAAGTAATTAAACTAGAAAAATAAAAAAGAAAACTAAACAGAAGAATAAAAATGAAATTAAAAGGGAAAAGCCTAAGACTAAAATTGAAACAAAAAATAAAAAGAAGCAAAGCAAAGCTAGATAAAAGAAAAATAAAATGAAATAAACTTAAAGAACTAAAGTGTAAGCAAAATTAGACATGGGCTGCCTCCCAAGAAGTGCTATAGTTAACGTCGATAGCTCGACGGGATACGTCTTCTCATGATAGTTCTATCGGGTGGAGATAAAACTCCTCTCGTCCAACATGCTCCAAGTTTCCACTCAAGTATAACTTCAACCGTTGCCCATTTATCTTAAATGTGCCTTTCTCCGGGTGTGTAACTTCAACAGTCCCATACGGGAAAACTTGTATAATTGTAAATGGTCCAGACCGCCTAGATTTCAACTTACTTGGGAATAAACGAAAGCAAGAATTATACAAAAGAACATGATCGCCTTCTTTAAATTGTCGACCTTGTTTGATTCGTTGATCGTGGTACTTTTTGGCCCTTTCTTTGTATAATTTAGAGTTCTCATATGCATTCGCTCGCCATTCCTCCATCTTATTCAATTGGAGTTTCCTGTGAGAACCTGCACGCTTAAAATCAACATTAGCACTCTTAATTGCCCAATAAGCCTTATGTTCAATCTCTACTGGTAAATGACAAGCCTTACCATATACAAGTCAGTAGGGTATGGTCCCTAGTGGGGTTTTGTAAGCAGTTCTGTATGCTTATAGAGCATCATCCAACTTTTCTGACCAATCTTTCCTATGATACTCTACGGTTTTTTCAAGAATTCGCTTAAGATCGTGTTTGGCAACTTCCACTTGGCCACTACTTTGGGGGTGGTATGGGGTGGCTATTCTATGTGTAATGCCATGGCGTTTCAATACTTGGTTGAGTTGAGCATTACAAAAGTGTGTTCCCCTATCACTTATAATTGTCCTAGGGGTGCCAAATCGAGAAAATAAGTCTTTCAAGAATTTTTTTACTACCCTATCATCATTAGTAGGTAGGGCTTTAGCTTCCACCCACTTAGAGACATAGTCAATAGCTACTAGGATATATTTATTTCCATTAGAGTTCAGGAAAGGACCCATGAAATCGATCCCCGACACATCAAATACCTTAACCTCGATGATGAGGTTTTGTAGCATTTCATCCCTATGGGATATGTTCCCCACTCGTTGACAACGATCACAAATCTCAACGTATTTCTGGGCATCTTTAAATAAGGTAGGCCAATAAAATCCAGCCTCTAGGACCTTATGAGCTATCCTATTTGATAACTCGGATTTTAAACATATTTCATAGGGTGATTTTATAGTATTTTCCTCACATTTTTTGTTTTCTTTAAAGAAATTGATACTTAATTGAGTAAAATTTTGATTTGTAGGTTTGAATACGTTCTGGGATCGAAAACGAAGAAAAGGAATCAAATTTCACTCAAATCGGAGTTCAAATGAAGAAGTTATGAAGTTTTGAAGTTGTGCAGAAAATTTTGCCTTAGTGCAGAAAGTTACATGACCTGGGGACACGGCTATGTCCCAGGCCGTGTCTAGTGACGAAAATAAAATCCTTGTAATACACATATAAAAGGATATCTTAGGGTTTAAAAGAAGGAGAGACATTACAGAAACGGAGAGATACAAGAGAAGAGAAAGAGACTTAAGGAGAACATCAAGAAAGAGGTGGAAACAAAATCAACTTCATGATTAGAGAGATTGTTCATCAATCAAGAGGGGTTTTCCATGTTTTATTTAATGTTTTTGATGAAACTCGTTTTTAGATTCATTATGATAGCTTAGAATTTGAGTATTTAGGATTATGGAACCTAGGGTTTCATGTGACTAATGGATTGAATTATAAATTTCAATAAAGTTTTTATCTTTTCTTGATTCAATTATGTTGTTTAATTGTTGATTGATAATTCTAGAGTATCAATATATGATATTATGCATGTTGATTGAGAAATTGCATGTGTAATTAGATCTTTACATAATTGAAGAGGATTACATGTATACTTAGAGATAAGATACATATTTCTTCCGGAAAGTTAATTAATTGTGTGGGAATTCGTTATACATTAATGCAATTCTAAGTTATATTGCCAAGTGAATAATTTAGGATTAGGGTTAATATGCTTGAGAAATGTATTAACTTTAGTTGTGAATCTCTCGAGTCAAGAATAATAGAAACCGAATTGAATATATTTTAAGCGATCATATGATTAATTTTAGGGGAAATAATTCCTAAATACGTTATTACTTTCTTGAAATCGTTCTTAATTTTATCCCCTTTTCAATTGCTTAATCAAGTCTTATAATTAAGTTAGTTTGTTAATTTTAGCAATTTTAATTAATTCAAACTTTCACAATTTTCCGGTTAGATAATAAAGCTAAGGTTAATATTAGTACTCGAAGTCTCTAAGGGATCGACTCGGACTCACATCCGCTATATTAAAACTGATAGGTACACTTGCCTCATATCAAGTTTTTGGCGCCGTTGCTAGGGACTTTCGATATTAAGAACACTAGTTGCTTTATTACTTTAACCATTTTTTTTTTGTTTTCATTGTTTATTTTCATTAGCTAAGAGCTGCAATTGATTCTATATTTTTTTCCCTTGCAGTGCATGACTCGAAGCAACCTGCAAGATTTGGTAAAACTTGATCCTGAAATTGAGAACTGCCCTTCAAAATTTGAGAGTACGACCTAGACAAATTGTGGCGACCATTGACGACGAGTTAATCGTTGAAATCAAGGAAGAAGGTGAAGAGCCCAACACTCAATTCATCGAGCAGGAAAATCCACCACACATGGTTAACAACGGGAATGAAGCAAATTGGACAATGTCCGATTATTCAAGGCCTACACTTATTAGAGCTAACTCTAGTATTGCAAGGCCAACCGTCACGGTTAATAACTTCCAAATTGCACCTAACATCATACAAATGGTGCAATAATACGTTCAGTTTGACGGTCTCCAAGATGAAGATCCCAATGCCCACATCTCTAGCTTTCTAGAGATTTGTGATACTTTTAAAATCAACGGAGCCACGGATGATGCCATCAAGCTGCAGCTATTCCCTTTCTCCTTGAAGGGTAGAGCAAAATAGTGGTTGAACTCCCTACCGAGAAATTCAATCACAACTAAGAATGAATTGGTAGAGAAATTTTTGGAGAAATATTTCCCACCTACAAAGACCGCTAAACTTCGGAATGATATTTATTGTTTTGATCAATTAGAAGCGGAGACGCTATATGACACTTGGGAGCGGTTTAAGGACTTGCTCAGGAGGTGCTCACATCATGGCCTCCCACTATGGATGCAGATTCAGACCTTCTATAATGGTCTCAATTTATCTACGAGACAGATGATTGATGCATCCGCAAGAGGTACTTTGAACACAAATACACCTGAGCAAGCACAAAACCCGATTGAAGGAATAGTGATGAACAATTATCAGTGGGAAACCACTAGAGCCAAGCAAAAGGCCATGGGAGTTTAGAGCGACTCGAAGTCTTTAAGGGATCGACTCGAACTCCCATTCGCTATATTAAAAGTAATAGGTGCACTTGCCTCATATCACTATTGGCATTATGATGCCCACCTGTAAGCCCCAAATGACAGTGGCTCAAAATTCTCCATCCTTCGAGGTGTGGTACACACCTTCGAATGACATGATTTGCACATACTTTAAACAGGTAAGGATCATCTTAAAAATAATGTTTCTCATCAAGAAAAAATTTCTTCTTTTGCTGGTGTGGAAGTCCCTTCGGTATAATCCTAGCGGCTAAAAAATTAGCGATATCCGCGAACCAAGGAATTTCCATATCACTTACCTGGGCGATGGCATAGAGTCGCTCCTCAGGGAATTCATCTTTGATCTCATTCTCGTTGAGCATTTCCAAGTTTGGATTCTCCAATCGAGATAAATCTGCTGCTAAATTCTCAGCGCCCATTTTGTCTTGGATCTCCACATTGAACTCTTGTAGCAACAAGATCTACCTAATTAGTCTTGGCTTTGCATCTGGTTTTGCGAACAAGTACCTAAGGGCAGAATGATCAGTGTAAACAATTACTTTAGATAGAAGCAACTCTTTTTCTATAGTAGTGTAGTTCTCTTGAGCATTAGTAAGAGTTTTGCTAGCATAGTGAATTGGTTGAAAGTGCTTGTCCCGCCTTTGCCCCAGCACTGCCCCGACTGCATGATCACTAGCGTCACACATAAGTTCAAAGGGAAGTGCCCAATCAGGTACTACTATGATTGGAGCATTTGTAAGTTTCTCTTTAAGGATATTGAAAGCTTTTAAACACTCTTGAGAGAAAACATAAGGCACATCTTTCTCTAATAACTTAGTCAAAGGGTGGGCAATTTTCAAGAAGTCCTTGATAAATCGCTTATAAAAACCTACATGGCCTAAAAAGCTTCTTATGGCCTTAACCAAAGTTGGAGATGGGAGTCTTGCAATCGCTTCCACTTTGGTAGTATCAACCTCAATTCCTCGATATGAGATCTTATGGCCCAGCATAATACCCTCTTGTACCATGAAGTGGCACTTCTCCCAGTTGAGTACAAGATTGGTCTCTTTACACTTGGTAAGTACCCTGTCCAAATTATTCAAATAATGGTCAAATGAGTTGCCAAAAACTGACAAATCATCCATAAATACCTCCATTATGTCCTCAATTAAATCATAAAAAATAGCTAACATGCATTGTTGAAATGTAGTAGGTATATTGTACAGACCAAAAGGCATTCTGTGGTAAGCAAAGGTGCCATAAGGACAAGTGAAAGTGGTCTTCTCTTGATCTTCCGGTGCAATAGGTATCTAAAAAAATCACCAGATAAGCCATCTAGAAAACAATAAAACATACGTCTAGCTAGTCGTTTTATCATTTGATCAATAAAAGGTAAGGGGAAATGGTCCTTACGTGTAGCATCGTTTAACTTTCGATAATCGATACATGCACGCTAACCTATTACCGTTCTCATTGGGATCAATTCATTTCTCTCATTAGGGACTACTGTCATCCCACCTTTTTTTGGAACTACTTGCACTGGACTCACCTATGAACTATCAGAGATAGGATATATCATACCTGCATCAAGGAGTTTGATAACTTCCTTTTTTACTACCTCTTTTATGTTCGGATTTAAGCGTCTCTGAGGCTGTACAACCGGCTTATGGTCTTCTTCCATCAAAATCTTATGAGTACAAAAGGAGGGATTGATACCTCGAATATCGGATATTTTCCAAGCAATGGCCCTCTATGCTCTTTGAGTACTTTCACTAACCTTACTCTCTGTTCTTCTTCTGGGTTGGATGCTATAATTATCGGTAATTTGGATTCCTTCTCTATGAAGGCATATTCCAAATGGTCAGGTAATTGCTTTAACTCCAACACTAGTGGCTCCTCAATCGAAGGTTTTGACTGTGCTTCCTTCATTTTTTCAATCTCTTCAAACCCTTTCTCGATAGAGGTAGGTTTGTTTGCCTCCAGTTGGGCTACCATCTCGAATTTGATAGGATCTTCTGAAGCTCCTTCCACGCCTAATTGCAAGCAACTCTGCAGCGGATCCTTGAAAAGGACTTCCTGTATAAAACTTGAAACAAAAGTGTTAGTAACATCCAAAAGGTAGTAAGTATCGTCCTGATCAACAGACTTTTTCATAGCCTCCGAAATTTTAAACATGATCTCTTCATCTCCTACTCTTAGAATGAGCTTGCCATCACTAACATCAATGATAGCCCTAACTGTAGCTAAAAATGGTCTACCTAGGATAAGGGGTAACTCAAAATCTTCATCCATGTCTAATATCACAAAGTCAACTGGAAAAATAAATTTACCCAATTTGACTAATACATCCTCAATAATGCCTCTAGGATACGTCACAAATCTATCAGCTAATTGCAAGCTCATGTGTGTGGGTTTTGGTTCCCCTAATCCTAATTTCTTGAAAAATTTCATTAAATTGATGCTAGCACCCAAATCAGCTAAAGCTTTGTCAACTGATAAGTTACCAATGTGATAAGGAATTGTAAAACTTCCTGGGTCTTTTAGCTTCTTGGGCAGCTTGTTTTGCACAATCGCTGAACATTCTTCACCCAATATGACTGTAGAAAGCTCCTCAAGCTTCTTCTTGTTGGATAACAAGTCTTTCAAGAACTTAGCATATTTCGGCATCTGCGACAAGGCATCAATGAGAGGTAAGTTAATATGCAATTGTTTAAAGAGGTTAAGGAACTTACTGAATTGTTGGTCATTGCGATCTTGCTTGAGTCTTTGGGGATATGGGATAAGTGGTTGATATTCCTTCGCCTTAGATGGCTCTACATCTTCTGTTGCTTTCATCCCTTCCTTGCTCTTGCTAGTCTCCTCGCTAACCTTCCTCTCAGCATGCAACTCCTTCCCACTTCGAAGTGTCACTACCTTGACATGTTCCTTTGGATTGGTTTCTGTATTTCCCGGTAGCGTTCCCTGTGGTCTTTCAGAAATTAGCTTTGCAAGTTGACCAATTTGCTTCTTAAGGTTGCGATTTGAAGCCTCTTGATTCCTCAGTGATGATTCAATGTTGGATAAGCGAGACTCATTGCCTTGAATATATTTGGTGAGAAGTTCTTCCACACTGGACTTTTTTTCTTGAGGAAGAGGAGGTGGGAATGGTCTCTGGAATCCAGGTAGGCTAAAGTTAGTCTTTTGTTGGCCTTGGTTTTGATTTCCCCATGAGAAATTAGGGTGATTCCTCCATCTGGGATTATAAGGTTGCTGTAGGGGTTATTTTGTTGCTTAGGTGGATTTCTTAGATAATCTACCTGTTCTAGTTGTTCTTGTGCTCCATACCTTTGCATACCAAAGTCACTTACATCAGATAGCACTTGTTGAGGTCCAACAGAGATTGCATCAATCTTCTTACTCAATAGGTCCACTTTGGCTGTAAGAGCAGTGGTCGAATCCACATCATAAATTCCCATAGCCTTTTGCTTGGCTCTGGTGCTTTCCCACTGATAATTGTTCATCGCTATTCCTTCAATCAGGTTTTGTGCTTGCTCAGGTGTCTTTGTGTTCAAAGTACCTCCTGCGGATGCATCAATCATTTGTCTCGCAGATAAATCGAGACCATTATAAAAGGTTTGAATCTGCATCCATAGTGGAAGGCCATGATGTAGGCACCTCCTGAGCAAGTCCTTGAATCACTCCCAAGTGTCATATAGAGTCTCCGCTTCCAATTGAGCAAAACAAGAAATATCATTCCGAAGTTTAGCGGTTTTTGCAAGTGGGAAATACTTCTCCAGAAATTTCTCTACTAATTCATTCCAAGTTGTGATTGAATTTCGTGGTAGAGAGTTCAACCACTGTTTTGCTCTACCCTTCAAGGAGAAAGGAAATAGCCGTAGTTGAATGGCATAATCCGTGGCTCCGCTGATTTTAAAAGTATCACAAATCTCTAGAAAGCTAGAGATGTGGCCATTAGGATCTTCATCTTGGAGACCGTCAAACTAAACATATTGTTGCACACTTTGTATGATGTTAGGTGCAATTTGGAAGTTATTAACCGCGAAGGTTAGCCTTGCGATGCTAGAGTTAGCTCCAATAAGTGTAGGCCTTGAATAATCGGACATGATCCAATTTGCTTCATTACCATTGTTAGCCATGTGTGGTGGATCTTCTTGCTCAATGAATTGAGTGTTGGCCTCTTCACCCTCTTCCTTAATCTCAACGATTGACTCGTCTTCTATGGTAGCCACAATTTGTCTAGGTTGCACTCTCAAATTTTGAAAGGCAGTTCTTTCAATTTCAGGATCAAGTTCTACCAAATCTTCCGGGTTGCTTCGAGTCATGCACTGCAAGGGCAAGAAATAAAGAATCAATTGCAGCTCAAGCTAATGAAAATAAACAATGAAAACAAAAGAAAAAAAAATAGTCAAAGTAATAAAGCAACTAGTGTTCTTAATATCGAAAGTCCCCAGCAGCGGCGCCAAAAACTTAATATCAGGTAAGTGTACCTATCAGTTTTAATATAGCGGATGTGAGTTCGAGTAGATCCCTCAGAGACTTTGAATACTAATATTAACTTTAGCTTTATTATCTAACCGGAAAATTATGATGAGTTGAATGAATTAAAAATACTGAAATTAACAAATTAAACTAATTATGGGACTTGATTAAGCAATTTAGAAATCGATAAAACTAAGAACGACTTCAATTATGCAATAACATATTTAGGAATTATTTCCTCTAGTGTTTAACATGTGACCGATTAAAATATATTCAATTCAATTTTTATTATTCTTAACCGGAGGGATTCACAATTAAAGTTAATACCTTTCTTAAGCATATTAACCCTAATCCTAAATTATTTACTGGAATCTCTTCACTTAGTAATATAATTTAGAATTGCATTAATGTATAATGAATTCCCACGCAAATAATTAACTTTCCGGAAGAAACATGTATCCTATCTCTAAGTATATATGTAATTCTCTCCAATTATGTAAAGATCTAATTATACATGTAATTTTTCAATCAACATGCATAATATCATAAATTAATATTCTAGACATATCAATTAAACGACATAATTGAATCAAGCAAAGGTAGAAACTTTATTGAGAATTATAAATCAACCAAAGAGTCACATGAAACCCTAGGTTCCATAATCCTAAATACACGAATTCTAAACTATCATAATGAAACTAAAAACGAGTTCCATAAAAAACATAAAATAAAACATGAAAAACCCCTTCGATTGATAAATCTCTCTAATCTTGAAGTCGGTGTTACTTTCGCCTTTTTCTTCTCCTTCTCCTCAAGTCTCTTCTCTTCTCTAATGTCTCATGTGTCTTGTAAAAACCTAATATGTCTTTTTATACTGTATTATAAGGTTTTCATTTTCTTTACCAGATACAACCTGGGACATGATCGTGTCCCCAGGTCTTGTAACTTTCTAACCCTGGCAAATTTCCCTGCATGGATACAGCCTGGGGATATGGTCATGTCCTAGACTGTGTAACTTCAAAACTTCATAACTTCTTCATTTGAACTCCAAATTGAGTGAAACTTGATTCCTTTTCTTCGTTTTCGATTCAAGAACTCATTTAAACCTTGAAATCAAAATTTTACTCAATTAAGTATCAATTTCTTTAAAGAAAACTAAAAATGTAAAGGAAATACTATAAAATCACCATGTGAAATATGTTTAAAATCAAAGTTATCACTTAACCCCCTTCCTTGCCCAGCCTCCCTCCCTCAAGCAGGGCTTAGGCCAAAGAAAAAACCATAATAAGAGTTACAGCCTTATAAGGTTGTCAATAGTTATGTGGTCTACAAATTTCAACATGCCACGTAAAATGGATTTGTATAATTATAAAGGGAAAAATGTTAAATTTGATAATCAAATTTTGTCTATTTTTTAACTCATTATCTAAAGTTGTAAACTGTTAATTCACTACATGATGCTAGTGTTTGTACCCAGTTAACTACATTACTGAGTTGGCATTATGGGTTAACAAACACATGACATGTGTTCTCATATATTAAAAATAAAATCTGTTTAAATGCCAACTCTTAGTGTCTTTAAAAATCTAAGTCTTTTACAGCTCGCTTAATACCCTAACTCTTAGTATCCCCTAAAATTTCTAATTTATTTTAGTTATGACGCCTCAAAGCAAGTCCTTAAGAGCTACGCTTTAAGTAGATATTTAAAAACAACGCTTTGATACCAATTTAGAACTGTCATGCATTACACATATAGAGTCACAAAAATCCTATTGTGTAAACTATTCTAAAGTAAAAGTTGGTTTCACAATTGTTGTCGTAGACATGATCTATATATGGCGTATTCGACTCAATCACTTGAAAGAATCCGATTTGGTTCCTATTAGATATAAACCTATTGTGTAACTTCTCAAAAAAAAAAAAAAGATATGAAAAAGGTTTATAGAATGTCACTTCGTATAAAATATATATTTACAATAGTTTGTTTATATCAAAAGTTACAATTTTAAAAGATAGAGTATATAGTCCATAGGTCCTTGATTACAAGATATCGACTAATACTTAAAAATTACTAGGCCCTAGGGATACCTAACTAGTCTTTCCACAAGGGCAAAAATCTACAAAAGAGAAAAAGTTTAACCATAACTTCATTATCCTCATTTCTTAGCCTTGTTCATTGTTTATCTAGAATAGGGTAGATGCTACATTTGACTTTAAACATGCAAAACAACTATAAAGGAATGAGTAATAACTTGTTTAGTAAGAAGAGATAGAAGTATGTAATCAACTAAACACAAACAAAGTTTTCAATCAAGTTACTTAGATACAATGCATGAATAAAGAAGTACCATCTCACGATGTTATCCAATCAGTCATTAGACTAGAGAGATTGTGCATGCTCTAATTCAGGTTGAGGAATTTGACACCATACACATATGAATCAAAGTCAAATAGGGACTTATGCAATGGAGAATACCCTCTGCTCAAATCACTATTCCTAATCTTACTATGACCTCTTCTTTCGTCACTCAATTCGACTAAGGGTGGGATAAAGACCATTTCTACTATTTTCATTAAAGGTTCTATGTTTGGCTCAATAATCTTAGTCATTTCTCCTAGTAGGTTAAGATGCATGTCAGGTTAGAATTTAGGCCGAGTTTAAGTTAGTTTGCTTTTGGGTCAATCAACCAAATTTAAGAAATTGAAACAAAATAGTATACACAAGACAAGCACAAATATGGAGCTTAGCTCCCACAATAGTAGATTAATATTCAAGCACATGCATTACATATACATAAATAGCTATTTACAACCACAAATAAATATACTAAAGTCTCAAATTATTCTAAAATAATTCTTTGAAATGCTATGAAGCATTGATCCCTCTTAATGGGAATTCAGTTGCTCAAATGTCTTGGTCATCATATTAGTATTCTTTGATTATCCCTACACATATATATAATTGATTAACTTTAATCTTTATATGAGTCATGGAATAACAACAATTGATCCATTTTCATAAAAACTAGGTTGGTTTGGAATTAATTTTAAAGGTTACTTAGGAGAGTTATAACGAAGGGGATTAACAAGGGTAAGTTTAAATAGGGGGTAAACATTTCAAAAAGTTCGAATAAGAGATTAATGTTTCGAAAAGTTGAAATAAGAAGTCAACATTTCATAAAGTGCTTCAAACAATTTTATGGGATGGCTATTATAAATTTCTTATTTGAATTATTTCATGAAACATTGATCTATTTTTTGAATTTTTTGAAACATTAATCCCTCATTTGAACTTTTTAAAATATTAATCCCTTCCATTGTAATTCTCCAAAGATTATTTATACTTTGATCTTGAGATGTTAGCATTGGTTATAAGTGGCTTTTATCTTTAATTCCCTTTACGTTAAGTTAAAAGTGGAGGTGTTTGTAAAGTTTCTAGGTAAGGAGCCCTCTAACTTACTATAACACCCTAAGACCTTAGTAGGCCTAACAACTTGTAGTGTGTCTAGTTTTCTAATGACAAGTCAAGGCTCTAAAATACTACTATAGTCTCTAAATTGCTTGTATAACTTATTAATAGTACAATAATATCATATCTCCATATTTCATACAATTTGAATGACTTAAAAGAGAGTCATTCCAACCAAAATCATAATTAGTAACCATTATTTGTTAATAGTAGTCTCGATTGCAATATAAGTAATAAACATAATTTTAATACTTGCAGTTGTAAAAATGAAAGAATAGTGGAAGCTTAATATGTGATGCACAAATCTACACGAATGCTTAACCAAGTCATACATATGCATGTGATGCAAGTTACGTTAAGTATAATAATAAGTAATCAATTAATTATCTTGAAGTTAGGTCAGCAATCAATAAAGGGGTACTCATTCCCTTTCCATACCATGATTTTTTATCTACATACATAGGTAGATATAGAATATAAGTTTTCTTTTAAGTCTTTTATGCCCAAAGTTCACAGTCCTTGAAACCTACTTTCTTAGCTATGTCATCCCATATATGAGTCCATTGGGAAATCTTTTTCGTATGATCAATAGTTGCTCCCTAGGGAGCTACTACTATGAGCCTATAAGGCGAGTAGATCAAGCACAACTAACAACTGTTAAGTTAAACCAAATATAAATTCTGACCATTTTTCCCTCTTATCAGATACGATTAGCAACATGATCATGTCACTGGTTGTATCGCTTTTTAGCTAGTTTACAACTTTTCTCTTTATCGGATATGGTCGGCAATATGACTATGTTGCTGGTCATGTTCCCCCCGTAGAAAGGCTAGCTCTTTTTTCCTTTGAAAAACACTCCAATCCAACTCTTTCCCTTCTATTCTTTAACCTAACCTTAAATATACTTTAAATACCTCAATTATCCATCACCTAAACTCCTTTTCAATCCATCAAAATCATAAATTTCAACTCAAACATTTATTTAATTATCAAATCCACCA
Organism: Lumnitzera racemosa; assembly: GCA_024138005.1. Classification (NCBI taxonomy): domain Eukaryota; kingdom Viridiplantae; phylum Streptophyta; class Magnoliopsida; order Myrtales; family Combretaceae; genus Lumnitzera; species Lumnitzera racemosa. Next base: position 52,499,504 of record JAMXBC010000006.1, on the reverse strand, counting down.
ACAACTTCAAGAAAATAAACTCTAAGATAAAGAACAAGAAGAAAAGTGAAGAATCCTTACTTGGAGTAGATGAAGAAGAGTTGGAAAACCAAATGCAAGATGAACTTAAATGTTTAAACCGAAATTTAAAGAGTCTAGCTAACAAAACCTATTGGAGTGAAAGTTTTTCCTTAAAATGAACTTAAAAAGGGTGTTTAGAGGCTTGAACTTACCTTAGCCTTACTCAAGCATGAATTTTGCTTGAGAAATGAGAGCTTAAATATCTTGTTCAATTGGGTTTAGATAGTATTGAGAAGAGAGGAGAATGGGAGGGTTTAAGGAGTGTAAAAGTGGGAGTTTTAAGAAAATTTGCAACTATAGGTTATGGTTAAAGGGAAGGGATAGGGTTTTTGATGGGGTAAGTTTAAGGCCCATCTAAAATTTACAAAAATACCCTTATCTTTTTAAACTTTTTTTCTTATAAGTTTCTTTAGTTTTACATCCTTTCCTACTTCAAATTACTTTTGATCTTGAAAGTTATCTAATTTTTTAAATGACTTTGATCACTTTCTCTTCATTTCTTTTTTTTTTTTTTTAAGCTCCTGAATAATTTCTTTTTGAGTTTTCACCTTACTGCTCTTTATATATATGAATAGTTATACATATATGTACTTATACATACATACATATATAATCTATCTCCTAAAAATCTACTTTTTGGTAGTTACACTCTTAATACGCCTCTCTACTACTTTGGAGTTTTCCAACTTTCAACTACCCTTGATATATCCACCTTATTGTTCTTTTTATTTGTATATTTCCACTCTTATCTTCAAGATAATAAGGTATTCCTTTTATCATTACTTGCTTAACTATTTAATATACTCCACATTTATTTACAATCTAACTATAATACTCTTAACCCTTAATTTTGGTAACCAAAACATCAGTATACTTATCGCTTAACATATCAATTCCAACCCTTTTACAATATCATGCAACTATCTCCAATACAAATTAAAAACTACATTTAGTAACAAGAGACACCAATCATTGATCCTCAAGAATCCTTCATCAAGCTTATGCTTCTAGGTTGAATAATGCATGCTTCTCTTATATGAAATGGATTCTACAATACCTATATTAATCATCAAAAGGATTTCGCCTCTTAAAAAGGCAATGATTCTTGATCAAAACTTTAGGCCAATACCACACATAGTATCAAAATGAGATATAAACATTCACTAATTTTTTACTTATCTAAAACTATCAACCATCAAAAGAATTCTCAATGTTACCCATAAATTTAATCAGATATCTTGTCAAACATACAACATGCTCCTAAATTGATTCTTATTAGAGGTTACCTCAAGCTTCACTTATTAACTAACTTCAACCACACCTAACTTCAAAGGTTCTTAAGTTCACTTCTATACTTTCCGTCTAATAATGCACTCTATTCTTAGATCATTTACTACTTCTTATTTTGCTTGTCCCCATATTGGTTTTATTTAGTGATTTAAGAGGTGATTATGATTACCATTAGTAATTTACATACTTCTTAGCTAATCGAATTTACCTAACGTTTATTTCCATATGATATTGTTGTTGTCCATAATCATCTTCTTAATTCCATGTTCATTAACAATGGAATATTTATACCTTTTATAACCTAACGTAAGTATACATATAGTGAGGTTGATGGATGTCAACACATAAGATTGACTTGACTGACACCTTACTTGAATAAGTTTGACAAACTTAACGCAACCTTTACAGACCAAACAAAATCGACTTAACACGTCATATAAAAAGAAAAAGACTCATTCATTTGTTTTGTTAGAGGTATACACATATTAAACTTCCTCAAATCTTTTAAATCATACTTCTTAGTTTGGTCTTCTATTCTACATTCCTATTCTTCATTTACTACCTTTTATTGTTATTATTAATAAACTACACATATACTATCCCTTAGGTAATTACTATTTTTTAGGTGTCATTGCTCACCATACAAAGTTTGGTGAGCAGTCTCTTAAAGATACATTTTATGTCTCAAGTTTTTGTTCTATCTCTACTAATTATTAGCCCTTTAGTTAAGTTTTTCTTAAGTATTTTGTACACATTCTTGATCTTATGAAATTATTTCAAGCATATCAAGGGGAACAAGCTCAACTAACCCTAGCTTCATTCCCACTCTACTTCTTTATTAATCTCCATATACTACACTCATACACACTACATTACAGCTAGACAAGAAATGATTAAAAGGGAACAATTATATAGAGAATTAGGTAACTAGAATAGATAGGCAAGCATGGAATTAAGGTAACAAAGAAAAGTAGAAAGATAAGCCAGGTAGAAAGCAAGAGCGAAAGGTAGAGATTAAACCTACAAGTACAAGGACTAAGGGAACTACTTACTCTCTTACTCAAGTCGAACCTAAGTTCTATCCTTCTCTCTCCACTGTTTGCTATCTTATTGATCCATTGCTTAGCTTTTTAAGGTCAATCAACTTAAGTTCTTTTAAAATTAAATCGACTTAAGTACTGTTGTTATCAATAATCCTAAACTTCATTGATTAACTAACCTATGTAATTCTATGATAAATGAGCTTAAGTCTCTCTTTAATTTATCAACTTAACTTATTCCATGATCCATCAACCTAAACCCTACTAAGATCCTTTAGCTTAGGCTCCTTTACAATCCATAAGTCTAAAATTCTTCTAATTCCATAAACCCAAGCCCTTATCTGATTCATGCACTTGAGCTTCCCTAAGATCTTATAACCTAAGCTTTACTATGATCTTCCAACCTAAACTTTAATACTACTTAAGTTGTAATGCATGAAAACCTTTGTAGGCGTCACAATCCACCATGTGTCCCTAGTTTTCTAATGATATGTTAAGGTTCTAAAACACTAATATAGTCTCTAAATCACTTATACGACTTGACAACAATATAATAACATCATATCTCCATATTTCATATAATATGGCTCATAAGTGAGTCATTCTAACCACAATCATAATCGGTAACTAGAGTTTGTTAGTAGTAGTCTTGATTGCAATATAAGTAACAAATTTCATCTTAATATCTTCAGTTGTAAAAACGAAGAATAGCCAAAGCTTAATACATGATGCACAAGTATACATGATGTTAGACTAAGTAAAATGCATATAGTACAGTTACATCAACTATAATAACAAGTAGTCAATTAATTATCTCGAATTTAAGTTAGTAATTAATAAAAGGGTACTCATGGTCCCGCCATATTATGATCTTTGTCTATATACATAGGTAGATATAAAATATAATAGTTTCTCCTCAAGGATATGCCATTATGAGCCCCTAAGATGCCGATGTTAAGTACAACCAATAATCATTAAGTTAGATTGAATATGAATTCTTCAGGTTAGATTATTTCTATCTTAATAAGTATAACCATACAAACAAGCACTAAGTACCTAGAAAACCAAACCAAAACTGATTTCAAAGCCAAGTTTAAACTCAAAGTTCAAGCCGTGTTCAAAAGATGATTTGAGTACAAGAATCAGACAAAGCCTTCCTCAAGCCATCATCAAATTGATTCTAACTCTTGAGGGTATGGCAACTAAGGTTAAGGATAAAGTTCTAAATGTTAATTAAGAATAAGTTAGATGAAACATTTGGAAGAAAAATTGGAAGCTTAAAGCAGTAAAGGAAATTTAGAAGTATAGCTTGAATGATACAATTTGTTGTATTGGATTGGTTAAATAAGGTAAAGTTTCTTAAAGATTGGTTAAAATGACATTCATGAGTAAAAAATATTTAAAATTAGTCAAAATGCTAAATTAGACTTAAAGAACTTGAGAATTCTAAGTAAAGGTTGAAACTTTTACAAAAGAAAGTTATGATGAACTCGATATTAAAGTTAGGAAAAGGTTTCATTGAGTTTGGTAAAGAAAAAGAATAAAAAAAGATCACACATGAAGTTCACAACTTAATATGGTCAGCGACATGACCATGTGACTTTGGTTGTGTCAAAATCTAACCATTTTTACAAAAGTTGGAACTCTTACAAAAGAAAGCTAGGTGGAATTAAATATTAACGTTAGGGAAAGGTTTGATTAAGATTGTTTAGAAAAAAATAATAAGAAAAGAATACGCTTGAAGTTCATAGTTGACATGGCCGACGACATTACCATATCACTTTTGTGTATCAAATTTTGACCATTTTCCCTTCCTATAGGATACGGTTAGTAATATGATACTTACATCTAACTCTTTCCTTTTTATTATTCAACCTAACCTTAAATATATTTCAAACCCTCAATTACCCATCACTTAAACTCATTTTTAATCCATCAAAACCATAAACTCTAACACTCACTTAATCATCAAACCCATTAATAGCTTCAAGAAAACCAACTCTAAGCTACAAAATAAGAAGAAAAGTGAAAATACTTACTTAGAGTAGATGAACAGGATTTGGAAAACCAAATGCAAGATGAACTTAAATGCTTAAATTGAAATTCCAAGCATACAAATTAAGATTTGAAGAATTTAGCTAACAAAACCCATTGGAATGGATATTTTTCCCTAAAATGAACTTAAAAAGGGAGTCTAGAGGCTTGAACTTACCTTAACCTTACTTTAGCATGAATTTTGCTTAAGAAACAAGAGTTCAAGTGCCTAGCTTAGCTGAGTTTAGATGGTATTGAAAAGAGAGGAGAATGAGAGGGTTTAAGGAGTGTAAAGGTGGGAGTATTAACAAAATTTGCAACTATGGGTTAGGGTTAAAGGAAAGGACTAGGGTTTTAGATGGGAGTGGGTTTAAGGCTCCTTTAAAATTTACAAAAATACCATTATCATTAAAAAAACTTTTCTCTTCTAATTTACTTGGGTTTTATAATTACTCTTTGAGTTGTATTAAGGTTAGGTTTCATACCAACTTTACCATTTAAGTCATGCTCTAAGTATGGTCAATATTAAGTCTCTTTACAAAATACCTTATAAATTGTCCTAAGTCTAACTTTCTTTTAAGTTCTTAAGAATATACATGGTATATTAATTTGTGAGATGCCTTAGATTATACTTCTCATAGAAATTTCCTCTAACTTAGCTTCTGTGTATGTATCTAGTAGGATATTTGCCTAATATACCCTCTGAGTTATCATTTAACTCTATTCAAATTCTTCTATAACCAGTTGATTTGTTCATTATATCCTTAGTTCCAATTATGGGAACCTCCTTAATGTTACATTTAACACCAAAATACTCCATTACTCTACAAGAACTCCATTTAACTCCTCATTTACCTAAATTTCAAGATTACATATTATGAAATTAGACCATACAAGTCACATATTCATAAAAATCGTAACTTTCATTTGCAAAATTCAACCTAGCATCACCAATACTTAGTAAATTATGTCACCAATTAGTTTGACTTAGAATCTAAGTAAGGTCCTTGAAGAAAAATTCACTAATTTACTTAAAAGTACTAATTTAACTATGATTAATAAGCTCAAAAATAACAAAAATATAGAAAATATTTCTGGTAAAACTGTTTATATAGCATTTTTTATATATTAGGAATATATTATAGAAAATTTTGAGTTCAAAACTACAGTAATTAGTGTTTTAAAATAATATCAAAATTTGTGTGATCTTAATAATATCTTAGGGATGTTATATTTAGCTACTAAATTTCAATAAAATAACATTTTTCTAGCTTCTACATGAAAAAATACATAAGAATAAATTTTCTTAGAATTTTCTAGTTAGATTTAATATTCTTTTATAATTTAATGAAAATTGCACTAATTTAGGACGCTTACCATAAGTTAATGTTTTGGCTACTGTCGAAGGGTAAGAGGTTATCGGCTGTCATGGTGGGGGTTTCCCTTTAAGTTGTGATGTTGGTTCACTTCTAGGGCCTCTTTTTACCTTTGAACTCGACTAGCTTAATTTGCATTGGATTTTCCTAAAAATTTCCTTAAGCCAGTTCTTCTATCTTCTAAGCTCTATGAATTTTCTGAGATTCTAATTTGGCTAAACTTTGTTATCATGGAAGGTAGGGGGGTTTTACAAAGGGTAGGTTCTATTGTTGACTTTCTTCTGTCCAACATATGTCAAGTTTGCTATATTAGGTGTCTTTTATACCATTCACCACTTTCTAATCCATATTTCTCAATCCCTAGTTAGCTACAAATCTTTCAAAAATTTTCCTTGATACACAAATTTTTTATTATTTATTTGGTATTTTCCCATTATTTTAACATATTTATAATTTATTTTGGTATTTTAGATAATTACAATATATTTTTGTAAATAATAATTATACACAATGTACATGTATGTTTTCTACATATTATTTCATGTGATTTAATAATCTTATTGTCTATATAATTTATCTCTAAGAATTCATTAAGTATCTATGCCTACTTCATTAAATTTCGATATTTATATTATAGTATACTAAAAATAGCTATTTTGGTTATATTTTTATTATTTTATTATATTTTAGAGATCTTTGCCCATGGGGTTCCTTTGACTAATATTCTTAGTCCACTCATAAAGTCCCAGCTTAAACAAGCCACCTTTGTGAATGCCTGCATTGTTCGTACATAAGTTGATTGCTAAAAGTATAGGTTTTCTTTTCCCTAAATTAAGTGTTTCATCCTAGTTGCTACAATTTCATAGTCTCACAATCATGTCACCCAAATTGTTATTATCTTGCATTACCATGCCACCCTTGCTTCAATATGAAGCATAAGTCCCTTACTACTATTATCACCATTCACCACTATTTACCTAAATTCTCATATTGTCTTTTAACATTAAGAACTTTGTTCTTCAACCTTTTATGTAAGACATTGGTATGATAGAATCGAATATTTCTACCACTTTTTATTATCTATTGAACTTTTACTTTCATTATTGGACATACTATTTTAATCATATTTAAGAAAGTTAGATTAGATAACCCCATTGATTGGAAGAAAAAGGATTTCTAATATCAGAAAATATTTGTGTTAGCATTTGTTTTCAAAAGTATAGGATAATAATTAGAAACCTTCCTATTTTTTTTTTTAAAAAAAAGAAAAAGGAAACAAGCTTAACTTGAAGGTGATGACATTTCCAAGCATAGTTTGCCTAAGCTCTAGGGTTCTCGTTTAAATTAATATCACAATCTTTTTATTGGTTAGACTTAGTAAACTTCGATCCAATAAACCCTAAATTCTGTGACCTGCAACCTAACATAGAAGATGTATATTCCATGACGCTTTGAGCATCCACCACGTTGACATTTAAATTCATTAAAATCAACAACGATGCACCACAGATTATTGTCTAGGTTACTAGCATATTGTCAATTGCATTTCCTTTTCGTCATTTGCCACTGTCTAATCCACGTTTCTCAGTCCCTAGCTAGCCACACATCTATCAACAATTTTCCTTGATGTGCATTATTTTTTTTTTATTATTTAGTTACTATTTTTCTCCTTTAATTTTAGCATAGTTATCATTTATTTAGGTGTTTTAGATTATTACGCATATATTTGTTAACATAATAATTATACATGATGCACATAGATATTTTCTACATATTAGTTAATGTCATCTAATAATTTTATTACCCATATAATTTATCTCTAATAATTCATTAAGTATTGGTACCTATTTTATGCAATCCCAATATTTATATAATAGCATATTAAAATCAACTATTATGGTTACATTTTTATTATTGCATTATATTTTCAAGACCCATAACCATGAGGTCTCTTTGGCTAATATTCCTAATCTACTCATAAAATCCTATCCCAATCGGGCTACCTTCACAAACGCCTTACATTGTTTGTATGGAACCTAATTGTTAAAAATGTAGGGCTTTCGCTTCTTTAATTAAGTGTTTGATTTTTATTGATAGAATTTCAGGATCTCACAATCATATCACCAAAATTGCTATTATCTCGTATTACCATGCTACTTTTGCACACTACTATCATCACCACTATTTACCCAAATTCTCATATTTGCTTTTAACATAACCTTCTATGTAACATATTGATATGAACCAAATATTTCTACCACTACTTATTATCTATTAACTTCTTGCCTTTATCTTCTACCGCGTTTCTTCTCTTTACGGTAAAATAAATAGTTTACTCCTTAACTCTTTTTTCGAGATAAATTAAAAAGGAAGTCGGCTTTAAGCTCAATTCCCTTTCTACTCCTTAGTCAAGTTATAACCTATTTTCCGTTTTCTTGTTTGAGTTATAAAGCTTTTCCATTGCCATGATAAAGTTATTGTTACTTTCATTCCAACATCAAAATCCGTGCCTCTTTCGTTATTATCACTTTTCCCCATCCCTGAATTGAACGTTGCACATTCTCCTTAGATTTATTGTGATGCTTTTCTCTTTTCCTTCACCTCTTATCCAAAGCATGAAGATCTCTTGCTTTGTTAATACAATACCATATTACCTCTATTTAATCAATGGTTTCGTGAAATTTAATTGGACATACAATTGCGAAAAACAAAAATCTTTCCTCGTTAAGCTAAAGGTATCAATTTGAAATATAATACTCAAAAGCTAGCTCAATTTCCGAACAGAGGGAAAAAGTGTCGTAAATTAGGGCTGAAATTTTAATAAAAGTGTCGTAAATTTTGAGTTCATGTTTGAAAACAAAAGGAAAGATATCGGGTAATTTAATAATTAAGGCAAGTTAGTCAACTTTTTCCCCATTTTATGAAAAGAAGATTTTATTACCCGTACCATTCATGCCTTTTGGTGCTTATATATGTATACCGTTCATTGTCATTGCAGTCATCCACCGTCCCTTCTCTCCCGTCATAGAAATTTACACTTGTGGTTTTTCGTGTCCTCCATAGCCGATACCTCCTTGTGTTTATCCTCATAACCATTTGGTCCCAAGGATTTGAATCGTAGATTACCATCAGCGTATTTTGAGGTTGCTCTTTCCGTAGGAGGACAAGTGGGTTTGATTCTTGGGTAAGGGTTTGAGAAAGCGCGATGAGTTCATGCTCGAGAGTTTTTCTTTTCTTTTCTCTGCATTTTCAGCTAGCGTTTGAGAAAGCGCTATTAGTGCATGTTTGACAATTCTTCTTGTCTTGTATTTTCTCTATTCTCTCAGTTAGGGTTTGAGAAAGCGCGATAAGTTCGTGCTCGAGAGTTCTTTAATCTTTTCTCTATACTTTATCGGTTAGGGTTTGAGAAAGTGCAATGAGTTAATGTTTGAGAGGTCTTCTTGTCTTTTCAGTTAGGGTTTGAGAAAGCGCCATGAGTTCATATTTAGGAGCTCTTCGTGTCTTTTCCCTACACTTTATGAGTTAGGGTTTGAGAGAAAGCGCGATGAGTTCATTTTTGAGAGTTCTTCTTGTATCTCTCTACACTTTCAGTTTGATAATCTCCTCTTCGTTTTGTGATTGTCCTTTTCAATGAAATTGTTCTAATTTTCCTGGTTATGATTTTCATATGAGAGTTGAAAATTCCATTAGGAATTTAAAGATTCTTTTCTTGGAGTCTAAACAAAACCCATTGTCTGGAACCGATCCCTACTTGTGCTCAAAACCCTAATGGAATTGGTTATCCTAAGTCAACTACACAATCTGGTATTTTCCGATTCATCCTTTTTTAAGCCGATACAATTGCTGTATATAAATTTGCTTTCCACGTTCAACTATTAAAGAAACCTTACACTTCTATTTAGTATTATTAATTAGGGATTATATAGGCCAGTTTTCATACTCAAAACTGATTTACTTTGTCCTGCTGTAATTGGGTAATCAAGTGATTGAAGAATTTGTAAAAAAGAGAGGAAAAAAAAAAAGAAAAGAAAAAGAAAAAAATCATGGGTTTTACTAATCTTGGCGGCACAATTTTTGAATTTCATATACATTACAGCGATTTTGTATATTATTATCTGTATCTATATAAATGTGATTGTGCGTTTGGCTCATTGGATCATCCTACAATGAGAAATAGTTGGATGGTTGAGGAATTATTTAAATGATGTTAAGAACATGTTTAATCAATAGAGCGTATACGTATTGGCAATAAATGCCAATAGAGGAGCTATTTTTAATGTTCTGAGATCAGAGTTAGATTTCCGGTGCTCAGTTTCTAATACGTTTTTATTTGTGGACAGAAGTATAAAGATGGAGATGCTTCCTTTTTCGCTTCTAAATAGAATGGAATGCTCGGAAGGCCATCCTTTAGTTGCACGGATGGCTGATGGTGACAAAGATGGAAGGTTGACGTTGGTTGGATGATCACTATAAATCAGTTCGATAAGAGGGATCTGCAAGCGTTGAAAGTCGAAATTATTTATGGTATAAAGAGCTGCATGCAATCATGAGGTGCTGCATTATTGTAGGTAGTTAGCACTCTTAGCCCATAGTATCTTCCTATAGTTTTTAAAGGATGACTCGACTGAAGATAGTTCACTATTTGACCTCTAATAACCATTACTGGGGAAAAAAAGAAAAAGAAAAAGAAAAAGAGAGGGAAAGAGAGTAAAAGGACAAACCATGGCAAAAGAAATTTAAATGCAAGTTCGAGAATTTAGCCTCAAGTAAAACGCCTAAATTTCCACCTTTGCTTCTTCTACGACCTTGGACGTACACTCATTGGTGTCTAAGGGATTGGTTTCCGCTTTCATGCATAGATTTGAAGGGCATCTTGCTTTGAATATGCGTTGCACATCTAGCTCTAACTGCATCAATTGACGTTTTGCAAGGGGTGATTGCAGGAATTATGAAGTCAACCAAATTGTGATTAACGACTTGGCAGGACATATTTTTCAAGATCGAGATCGCATGTGCGGAATAGAAGTGGAAGGGGTCAAGAGATCCTGGGTGATGCCATCTCAAATTTTTCATCAAGAAGCTTTTCTTTCCAGTGCAGAATGGATTTGGCAAAATTTTTATTTCTTTAGGTAAATATTCTGAGACGTCTACCTTGGACTCATTATATTTTTGTGGGCCTGGTTAGTGAGGTTTCATGCATAGGATTATTGGTCTTCATTTTACTTCATCTGTCAGTGGTGAAAAGAATTATTTAGTGGTACAACTTGTATTATTTACGATTTTTCATGGATTAAATTGCGATGTTGAAGTATTATTTGGCCTAGCCTCTAAAAACTGTTTGATTGATTTTATTTTTTGTTTTATTTACCATCATCATCATCATCATGAGATGCTTTTGATTTCTTTTGAACATCATGGGTATAAGTTTCCTTAGGCAATTTATGAGAAAAATATATCGTTTAATGTCCATAGTTCTTGCAATGTATTCCATAAGAGTCATGCCAGCATGATCAATCAAGTTGTCTCGAGATACTTTAGGCATTTGGCGATAACCTTTTAGGCATTTTACTTCAAATATTTTTACCTTATTAGGATTTTCTACTTTAAATCCTGAGAAAAAGCCATTTTACTTCCCTCCTTTGCAATTTCAGTTTCTCGTTTGTTCTCGGCTCCTTTTATTCTTTTGCATCTGCATCATAAGTGCACTTGGTTTTTTCTCTTTCCTGCATAGATTATTAATAGTCTTGCCTACCTCGCTCCGTTGCACGTGGGGAACATGTTTTGGATGTTTGATACGGTGAGATGATCTTTTAGTGTGGGTATTGAGTTCTGGTTATATTCTATACAGTACCGGCTCTAACCTTTCTAGTTGACCTTCCCCTACCAACACCTCCTTTTTTTAAAGTACTTTGGTCATTATCTTTCTACTTTTCCTTGAAGAACTTTCTGGAAAAGTCACTCGATTGAAGGTGGCTTTTCTGCTTGCGAATCAAATATGGGGGAAGAATCACTATGAGTAGCGGTGAGATTGGGGCTCAATTATGGTGTTGGTTTTTCTAGTGATGGGTGTTATAAACTCTGTCCTATTCTACTTTTCTAGAGTGTTGACATTGCTTTTTCTTTTCTTGTATGGTTTCTGGTTATATTTGGAATAAGTTCTGGGTGTAAAGAAGTATATGCTTGTTTGATAATTTGTTTTTGCTCTCGTATGATTCTATTTTTGATAGCCTGGGTGATGGAGACAAATGGAGCCAAAGGGATTTTTACATTGATGATCAGCAATTTTGGCCCACAATATATATATATATATATATTGAAGATCAGCAATTGATGGTCTTACAGTTTGGAGCTGAGCGCTTCGTCTAACTGTCAACAATTCATACATCTTAAAAAAAAAAAAAAAAAATTCAGATGTCGAGAGTATGAAATACCCATGCATGATAATCCCCCTTTTGTTTTGTTAAAATATACATTTTCAATTTTTGAGTAAAAAAAATTATGAGTTACTCGCTTAGAGGCACAATTTTTTTGTTATTCACCGCTTGTGTGTTACATTCCATTGATACATATGTATAATCATATCTTTTCGATGAACGTTCCATTATATATGGAAAGGGGTTTTAGATCACAATTATGTAACATATCATATGTGTGGTTAAGCTCGTTCTTCTTGGGGGCAAAGTCTGGTGACTTCTAGGTCAGGGATTCGAGTCACAGAACCTGCCATTCTATTTTTAAATGTAATTGTAAGGTTGTGAACATATGCATGCGCTCCCTCCTCTTACCCATCAACCCACAGTAGTTGAGAAAGTACTGTGTACACCGGGTTGGTGCTTTGGTGAATTGGTGATCATCATAAATATACATTAGTACAAGATCAACTGTCTACTGTTTTTGATGAGTTGCTGATCTGATAAATGAACTATAAGTAGGAGAAACTAAAATGATGAGGGCATATAAGAACTTTCTACTTAAAACAAATAAGCGATATTTTAACATCTGCCGCTAGATAAATACGAGAGACGTGAGACATTTGTGCAATGGTAGTCTTGTAGCGAGATCTTGATGTAGATATTTAGATAGACTAAACACGTTTCTTGGAATGGTTCTTGATCCATTACTCTAAGAAAGCAGAAATCTTATATTGCTTGTCATTTTAAGAAAAATTATACATGTTTTGTTGACAGCTCAAGTACATGCAAACTTATGATCGACCTTATAGGTTCATAACTTTTTCAAAATCGATATACTTATATACCATATCAAGTGAAGGGTTTTAATCGCCAAACGTGCTTACTCCCTATAAAATTTATTGACCTTACAAGAAGGAGGAACTTTTAGTTGGCGCACTTAGAGTTTCATAAACTACTGCAAGTAATGGCTGGATAGCCAGCATATATTGCTTTATTATTCAGACTTTGAAAGCAAAATTGTGCAGGTTTAGTTTTGAACAGTCAAGTAAACTTTGTTGGTATGGAACTTAGTCTAAGCTAGGTCAAATCTATCCTACCCAAAAAAATTCGTTTAAATATTTTCTTCCAGTGTTTTTATTTAAACTAATCCTTATCTTATTGTGGTTTGTTTTAATCTGAGATATTGATCTATTTTCAGGAGTAGCCATGTAGAAACTTAGCACAAATCCGACATTTCCCACAGCATGCACGGTGCTTACTCAAACATCCAATCAAGAAGATCACCAAATGGAGACTTATGGCGCATCTCTGTTAGGGCTGACTTCCCTTCGTGTTTAAGGATTTGAGTGGCAACATCAACGTCTAATGAATTGGCAACCAGCGAATCTAAAGAACGTCCATCTTGATGTTGTGGTGATTCTATTTGTCTGAAAAGATTGAAATTGGAAGGCTTACATTGCTCCATGGCTCTATACTTAGGGACACTAGGCACTGATTGCTTTAATAATGCATGTTGTCTAATGAAATCAATTACCATTGGTCTCAATTCTTGAGAGATGCTATTTTAACTTGTGCTGTTTAGTTCAAACGTTGGTGATGACTCTTGATTCAAGTCAAAGTGGGGTCTTGGGGGCTTGGTAAATGGATGAAATAAGAGATCTACTTTGTCCAGCCAAAGGCTTGTACGTATCATGTGGTTGTCGAAAAGAAGTTTCGGGTCCTCTTCCAAGGAAGCCTGCTTTTAGGCAAAAAGGACATGAAGTTAGTATGCGTTACAAAGCCACCTCATCTTTCATGCTTGGGTTGCATTTTTTTTCGTCAAAAGATGTATAAATTGCAATAACTCTCCGCATTTACTCATATATGGCAAAATCCACCAGATTACCTTCCAAGCCAGAGCATTTATCGCAAGCGTCTTCCAGTAGGCTATCTTGCTTTAGCAGGTAGAATTGGACGAAGGACTTGCATTTGGTAATTTTTTAACCTCTCCTTTTCTGAACCTTGTGAAGTGCATGAATTTCCTCGTTTTCCTACATGTACAACAAGATCGTATGATATTCTGCGGCATAACATGAATATTTTTCGTTAGTGGCTGCTGATTTGGTTGACCAAATGTTCGGCAAACTATAATTTAGATTGAACATAGAGATATCAACTGGATTTCCTGGTTTCTTATCAAACCGGGATGATTTTCTTTAGTTGAATAGAGATTGTACCAATAATATTGAAGAAATTACTTATCAAAAAGAAGAATAATGTTGAAGAAATTGCAGAGGATTGCTAGATATTAATAGAAAGGCAAGAATAGAAGTTGCATTGACATGCATGCATTTGTTGTGTTGCTTTACAATTTTTATTTTTTTGGTGTTCAGACATTTGAGACTTTTTTTTAACACGTACTTTGGGACTTTTTGTCATCAATTGTTGATAAATGGGAATTTCCCTAGTCATTTGTCTTAGGAATTTCCTTATAATCTATAGTGTGCAGCAAATTTGTCTCATTTTGTTTAGAATGAGATACTATAATAATTTATTGGTAATATTTTTCAATTCAACGGTTAAAAATTCGATAATGATATTCGTTTAACAGACAGAGGACAGCTTCTCTCCTGTATACATCATAGTCTTGTTTTCTTTTCTGTTTATAGTATTATCGCTGTTGGACTTAGGATGCTATGACCATTCGATTAAATCCCACACCATGAAATGAACGAGTAACACAGCAGTAAAACTCCCGGTGGATTTGTAAGAAGAGGAGAGCACATATGGTTCTCTTTTTCCCTTCTAATTTCAGTATTTATACATTCCTTCTATGATCCTCACTTGACATTATTGCTGAATAGGAATTTGAGCAGTAAGGTAGTTCGACGATTTTAAGTTTTATTTCAGTAGTAAGGTTGTTGATCGATTTTAAGTTTAGAACTTAAAATCGCTGAACTACCTTACTACTAAAATCCTTATTTCGCAATAATGTAAAGTGAAGATCATAAAAGGAGTGCATGAACTGAAAATCATTGAACTATCTTATTACTAAAATTCCTATTCAGCAATAATGTCAAGTAAGGATCATAGAAGGAGTGCATGAATACTGGAATTAGAAGGGAAAAAGGCTCAAAGAGCCTCGGAAAAATGCAAAACAATGTGCATGGCAGCCACTGCTCAGGGACCAAGCACTAGAAAAGAACAATACAGCGAAAAGCGAGCTAGGAAAAAGGTTAAGGTTGGAAGTGTGCAAGATTTAGTGGTTATTGCAGTGGAGCAGCAAGCTCACAAGGTAGGAATTTCTAGCACGCTTTATTCTTTTTCCGTTCCATCAATTCCCAAAACATATTTTATATGTGCTAATACAGCATCGGATGCCATTTCGTAAAAGTATGTTAGTGCCTTCAGTAATATAAAAGAGTCTTTCTAATTACTCTTTGTGGGTCTTTTTATTGATTGGCAATTATTTCTGGTGTGTTGAATATTTTCTTGTATCCTCTTTTCGACTAGTATCAAATATTAATAGGTTTAAATATGACTCATGCAAAATATTGTACGAAAAGATATGCTACGGGCACTCAATGACACAAAATGTTTTATGTATGTGGGTGCATATATCCGAGTTGTATTCTAAACTGCCTATATGATTTTATGGTGATATTTAAGCCCCTTTTGGTAACGTGTTATCTCGAAACCATCTTTTGCCACATCGACTGCCGATTACCGATGCCTTGAATGATTTGGATCGGCGGGAAATTCCAGTGAGATTCCCTTCGTTTTTGATTGCTCTTGCTGCTTCATGTTTCGTAAATAATGCTTATAAATTTAAAAAATTCCTTCACCACTTTACCTATCAGATCAAGCAGCTGCAAAATCTCATGTAGCTGCAATTCCGGAGATAAACAAGCTTGAATTATTATTATTAACTATACTGCAAAGGTATGAGCACTATGAGCTCTTGGTATAATTAGGGAGGCAATGCAGTGGTGACTATCTAATATGAGAAATATTCAGAAATGAGCTCCACTGCTTCACTAGCAAAGGAATTATACTTGTTCCTTAGTTAGTTAATTCTCTCTTTATTATTTCCTCGTGTACAATGCAAGAGAGACTCATTTAATATCTTTGCTCATCATCCACTAGACCCCAATGAGGTTTGATCAAAAGTTTAGATTTCGTAAGTTCCATGGTCTGTCAAGCAATCGTGATCTAACCACTCGTGTTCTCTCCCTTGAAGGTTGCAAGCTATTATAATACCATTAAAGATCCAGTGGATTTTTCTACAATCGCAACAAAGCTCAGCAAAGAAAAATACAAAGCATTGGCAAAATTTCAGGTTCACTTCAAAATTACACCATTATTCATGCTTTCTTCATATATTAAAATTCCTAAAAAAGTAGCTTATACTTATTGCTTGCCAGACTTCTTTTTTAAATTATGTGTTCCTATTATCTTTCTCCTTAGTAAAGCAACTACCTAGCTCCTCCACTTTGTTAGGTAGCTAATGCAAGAGAAAATATTCAATAATTCTAACACGTTACGTGAATTGATAAGTAACGTATAAGTATCAATAAAATTTTGACTTTTGAATACATGGTTACTGCTTTTTCGAAAAGTACGTTTATTCAATTTCAATTATTTAAATATCATTGGTATAGCACGTTATTCCTATTGAATCTTTTTTCGTAGTGCATAGCACATTTGTTCCTTCTATTATATTAATAAATTTATAGAGATATTATTATTTCTTTTGTCAAGATGGCTACTCAATCACAATTTTCCTTTATTTTTCTAATATGAACTTGCACTCAAATGTTTTCTTTTCTTTTTTTTTTTTTAGTTTGATTTGCTATTTGATGCATAATATAATAATAAATAAGTAAATAAATAAATAAAAGAGGTTTTTATCATCCGGCTTCACATTTGTTGCCATATCAAAATAAAAGAATTCTTAGAATAATGCCACGATTTAGATTTCAATTTTACCATTTTTTGCAATTATATACTTGAAATTTTAACTATGTAATTATATATATAATTAAAGATTTAGTTGTCATTGTTTAGATTTTAGTTAACTTATATTCACAATGATAGTCTATTCAGCACGATAAGTTACTAAAATAGTTGTCTACTATCTTAAGAGGATCATGTGACTCCTTTAGGGTCATGTGCGACCACTAATGGCCGCCATGGGTCTCGTAACCCATATTTTTTTAGTGGATTGCAACTTATTATTTTATAATGGATGATTGGCCATCACTTGTGGGGAGTTACATAACCCCCTTAAGATTATAAGTAGTCACTTCATTAGTTGATTATACTGATAAGACTAATGATGGGAATTAAAGTTAATTAACTTATAAATAGTAACAACTAAATTTTCAATTGAGTATATAATTATATAAATTAAAACATTGAGTGTATAATTATAAAAAATGATAAAGTTAAGGTGTAAATTATGGCGTTGGCCTAGAATTTTCTTATATTTGTAAAATTTAGGCATCCTTGTCATCTACTTACAAGTGTGTGCTATAAAAGTAGCATCTAGAAAGGTATATTATGCTCTCAAATTTAAGCCAAACAATTTTGAAGCTAAATTTTCCATTTTAAAGTTGACAACTAGGAAATGGAGAAAGGCTGAATTAATAATCTAAAATTCGTATTCTTGTGATAAGAATTCATGTGACAACCAAAGTACCAAGATAACCTTTTGGAGTACAATTAGTCTGTTGGTTGTTCATTCATCTTCCCATCAATTGAAACGAAGTTGTGGGCATCCTGACATTAGTGGATTACAATGATTCCGAAAGCCATTAACTTTAACCATATGCATTGTTTCCTAAGAGCATCGTCTACTTCTACAGCTACATACTTGAAGTAGTAATAGTTCATTTTACAGAATTATCAAGATTGAATGATTTGGTTCAATAGTGATGAATACAAATTGCTTGTTGGAAAAGGGTTTAGATATCCAATGGGTGATTGAAAATCATACTAAAGGGACAAAAATAGCTGTTATGCTCTTTTTAACGAATCATATGGTCCTAGTATTGCTGATCTTCTCTTTTGGTTAGTGGAAGGGCAGATTATAATGCTTGTTGACTTCATGTCCTTTCTGGGAAATGGAGCTAAAATTGCTGTTCTACAACCACAAGATACATATAAGCCTTTGGCCGGAGAAAATGGGTCTCTCATTTCGTCTATTTATCAAGGCTGAAGACCCTACCTTGACTCGAATCATGAGCCAACACCAACTTTTGAACTAAACAATGCAAGTCAAAATAGCATTTCTCAAGAATCAAGACCATTTGGAAATTGATTTCATTGGACAATATGCACTCTCAAAGCAAGCAACGCCTATTATCACTAGGGATAGAGCCCTAGAGTAATACGCGCTTTAGAATTACATAAACACTACAACATTAAGATGGGCATTATTCGGATTTGCTGGTTGCCAATTCATTGAATATTGATGATACCTCTCAAGTTCTCGAACAGAAACAAAAGTCAATCCTGGCATAGATGCGACATAGGTCTCCATTTCGTGATCTTTCCGATTGAATGTTTTGAGTAAGCATTGTGTATGCTGCGGGAAATGTTGGTTTGTATTAAGTTTTTGTATAGCTATTCCTGAAATTCATTAATTATCTCATATTATAATAAACTAAGGATAATAAGGTGTTAGTTTAAATAAAAATGGTGGAAGGAAATTTCCATTTTTCTCACTGGTGCTTTAAACCATGCATTTTCATGGTAACATTCTAGCTGGCAGTTTCACCCGTATTATATACTTTTTCACTGGATTGAATTCTACGTGGTTCTATTATGGATTATCAATTATGCGATGAAATTCATTAAACTTTGATTCATTGGCACTCAATGGCGGTTTCTTATCCTATAGGGGGAGGCTTATTTATTTAGTTATTGCTGATTCATTGGACTAGCTTCTTTTAAGGAAAATGAAGGATAAATTGAAAACGTTTTCTCCCCAATTTTTATTCAATAAGAATATATTAAAAAAAAAACAAAGATTAAGGAGGAAAGGCCTGAGAACAACCCCCCTTAGCTATGCTATTGCTATAGTCTAATTGAAAGAGGAATATCTTCTACATGATTTAGGAAGGAAAAAATGGGTAGATGTTATTATTTGATTGCATAATATGTGTAATGCATTTGCTTTACTGAAGGGAATGGGGAAGAATGGAATTTGGTTGTTATAATGGAGTGGAATAAGGAGGGAATGAGTATTACATTATTTAATTGAACAAAAATGTCAATAAGGAATAGATTCATAATGGAAGTTAAATTACTATTTTATTATTCTTCTTTTTTTTTTTTCTCACTTTCCTTATCTTTCGCAATCTTTCTTTTTCTCCCATCCTCTCGTTCCTTCTCTCTCTCCTTTCTCACTCTTGCTCTCTTCCTTTCTTGCTCCTTTCTCATTCCTTTTGGCCCCCCCTTTTTTTTTTGTTTGGGTAGTGGATTCCTCTTCTTTGTTAAGAGTAGCAAATTAAGGTTTGTGACATGAGGTAAAGGTGTAGTGGTGGCAGCTAGTGTTGCATGAGTTGAGAGGTAGATGGAAGGTCAATGGTATGGCATCTATATAATAGAGAGGTCGATGTATAATCGGTTAAGGTCTATATACAATAGAGTGGTTGATGCATAGTAGGTTAAGATCAATATAGGTAGTCGATGGTATAGGTTAAGGTTAATGTATAGTAGTGTGTATATAGTGGAAAGTGTTCAACGGTAGGTATGGTTGTGCATATGTACAGTGGTGAGTAGTAGAGGTAGATGTGGTAGTGGTATTGTGTTGAGATTTGAGAAGAGTAAAAGGGTAGTGAGGGTTGTCTCTTTACAAAATCTTAATTTTGAACTCCAAACAGCTAATCTTGATTTAAATTTTTTAAGAACTGCAATTCTAAAATTGCAATTGAGGGATATGAACATGATAATAAGGAAGGAGTAGCAATTCCATTCCCCTCAAGTGATAGCATCAGTAGTGGTTTTGATTAATGTAATCCTTATGTGTGTTTACCCCTCCTTTTGGTGATGATAGGTTCCACTTTTAAATCTTCTTGTAATAGATCATGGACATGGAAACTCTTGATTTTAAGAATAAACATGTGAAACACTATTGATTAGGCATGGCTTTAGCTAATTATGTATAATATCCTCTAATATTGCTAAAAATTATGAGATTTTAAATGACAATTCATGGGGTTTATATTTTTCAAAAAATTATGATAAGCTAAAAACATGCTTTCAAAGTTTAAGGAGGATATATACATTTGGCAAAAAATTTTGACTCATTTTGATGTTTATTCCTCTCATTTTGACTAGTTTTCTATCCCCTATAATTCATTTTTTTCCTTTCAATTTCTCCAAATGATGGTCATTTTTCAACATGTCAGCTATTGCTTTAATTCACCAAATTGATCATTTTGTAAGATATCAATAATGAGTATCATGATAACACTTATTATGGGTTAGAAAAAAAAAATTGCCTTTTTCAATTATCTATATATATAAAGCTAATAACATTCTATTCAACTCTACAAGTTTAACATATAGTTATATTTTTTTTTTCTCTCTCTCAAATATTATCTTTTTACAATATTTACACTATATATTATTAAGTTTTCAAAAATTTTCTTTTAATATATGTGCATATCTCTCTCTATACTATAACCATCGATTCTATCTCTATATTATTTATACCATGCATTGATAAACTTCATCCATTCATTTTATTAAATATATCATCTACTATCTATTATAATCATTAAGCCATTAATTATTATTCGTCTCTTTATTATATTATAATACAAAAACTTTCAACATATAGTTGCTTTTCTCTCTTTCTCTCCCTAACATTATAATATTTTCACTATATATTAATAACTTTCCAAAAAAATTCTTCTACTATTTGTATCTATCTCTCTCTATACTATAACCTTTAAATCTCTCTCTACATTATTTACACTATACATTAACATACTTCATCTTTTCTTTCTATTAAATCTACTATCTACAATTATAACTCCTAAGCCACTAATTATCATCTATCTCTTCATTATATTATACTAGTACCATTGGTTATTATTCATCTCTACATTTTAGTATAACCATTATCTTATATTATAATTCACTTAGTACCATTAACCATCATATTTGCTTTTGATTATATGATTTTATGTATTTAGTGAATAGTTATGATCAAAAGCAAAAACAGTTTCTTTGTTCTCATATTTTTTATTTAGATAGTTGATTTTTTTTTTCCCGTACATAATATGCATTTCATGATTACATATGTGTATCTTTTGAATTTGTGACACTTATTGATAGAGATGTATCTATTTGATTTTTATGTAAAATTAGACATGTTTGTTGAATTGATTCGTTTCATAATTTCTCAAATTCATATATCCTTCATTATCTTTTTGAAAAACTAATAATTTGTTCAACAAAGCACATAAAATGTGATTAGTATTATTAATGGCTGTATTTATAATATATTTTTATAGTTGCACGTTACTTTTGTTTTCCTTGTATTTCTTAAACTACTAAACATTATTCTATTTCATAAATCATTGATTAATTATATAACTGGATAGAGTAATTATCTTATATTTTTACAATACTGTGCACTATAATTAATTTTTGTATACGCATTGTGGGTATATCGATGACTAGTATAATATAATGAGAATTCAAACACATTTATGTAGTTGGAGGGAAGAAAACACATTTAGATGTACTAAACAATATAACACTAAAATGTTTTCTAAACTTTAATAATTAAGCAATGTAATATATAAATTTTTTCTCAGAAACAAAATATAAAAGCCAAAAGAAAGATCATAGAATAAATGTAGAACAAACATGAAATGATGATAAGCAAAGTTATTTTGTGATAGAATTTTATTTGTATATTTACATAAGTATAAGAATGAATGATTTGTAACTAATATAAACCTTTTTCCAATTTGCTTTCTCTTAAAAATGGAAAATAATAAAGATCTATGTCAAAACTCAATTCGTTTACAAATTTATTCCTTTGAAAAAAAGTCCATGTATTGTCCAATTAGACAAGAAAAATGATGTCCTCACCATTGTCTTTCCTATATAAACCCTTCTTTTGTTTTCAACATTTCCAAAAGAAGTATCAAACTTCAATGTGTCGACTATAACTTCAACTCATTAACTTGATCATTTTATAAGACCTCAATAACAAATATTGTTGTCTATGATCTTCACTAGAGATTGGAATTAGGATGGTGTGCTTGAATCTTTAGTAGTGTAGCTCAAAAGCTTGATTCTTAAACAATATGACCTTAGAAACACACTGGGGTTTGGTCCGATATGGGCACTCTGACGCTCATGTTATAATTTCTTTGAAATATGTTGGAATAATAGAAATATGTTAGAATAATAGCTATATGAGTGAAGTCATCACCTATTTATAGGGGATGGGATCGAGATATTTTAGAAAAATAAAGCGTTATCAAATCTAGAATCAAATCTTCTCAAATAAGCATCTTCTCAAATGGGCAAGTGCATCCAGTTGAATAAATTACCATCTTTTAGAAGTTGGAGTGTATCCTTATTAAAGATTTACTCTAGATATGAGTTCTTTCATATTTGCTCTAACCTAAACAAGGTCTAAGTTAGGATTAGCTTAAGGGAGCTCTCATAATGAGCCTTGATTAGAGACCACATGAAGTGTAAAGCTTGATGGATACTAGGGTAATGCGGCAAAGAGCTCGAACCTAATAGTAGGTCAAGTTCTTAAGTTGGGCTTAACCAAAGTTTAGAACTTCATTGGAGCAAGAAACGAGTCTGACTTAGGGTTAGGTTAAACTAAGCCTTATACTTGACCTAGGAGTAGGTCAAGTCAGTCCAATTGAGTGGCTCATCAAAATAAGCCTTCTTAAGTCTCCTAAGAATAAGAGTAATGTCGGATTGGCTTAGAGGACCTAAGTCTAAAATTGCCTATCAACATTTGTCCTCCATTCTCTTTGGTGAGGAGTTAGTAAAGAGAGTAGGTTGATGGATAAGCCGTCTCAGCTTAATCCGAGCTAACTTTGTGCAAGCAATCTGAACTTAGCACTTAGGTCTTAATCCGTTAATCTGCATAAGGCATTGCCCTCCTGAGTTGAGTTGAGTAGAATGTTGGCTTTAAGTTGCAACACTTGGAAAATTTTTGGAAATTAGCCTAACGAATGTGAAGAGGCTAATGATTCAAATTTTAGGGCACAAGTGGGCTATTAAATGTGATAGCTGTCACAGTCACTAATCATACATAGGATCATGGGAAACATATGCAATCATGTCATTTAGGTTTCTTATGAATGATGCCAAATGTCAATTATTGTTCTTTGCTTTGCCATACAATCACTTGCAAAACAAAAAAAATAGCTTTAGGGGGCACCAAAAAGTGCTCCAATGTGACCACTCTAATATCTAAGTCAACAAAGTGACGAGGATGAAAATCCTAATGAAGCAAAAGAGAGAGAGTGAGAGAATTCTTTTACTTGAGGCCCCATTTCCTATTTATAGGTAATAAGACCGAGATATTTTAGGAAAGATATGTATTGCCATATATGAAGCTAAATCTTTTTAAATTGAAGTGTACTTATTTTATTAGGTATGTAGCCTCTACAAGTAGAGCTACATCTTTATTAAAGATTTACCCTAAATATGAGTACCTTCATATCTACTTTGACTTAGACTATTAGAGCTTATCCCAAGTCTTAAGCTAATCGATTTGGACTTAGGACCCGTGTCCCAAAAAGTCTATCAACAAGTATGTTTGGACAATTATTAAGGGTTCAAAGAAGAAATTTTTAACTCTAAAATATCAATATTAGTATAAACAAATAATCAAAATACAAATAAACTTAGATGTCCTAAACAAAATAAATAAATAAATAAATATACTTCAAAAGTGTTTAAAACTTCAATAATTAGGCACTGTGAAATTTAAAGATTTATCTAGAAAAACACCAAAGAAAGATCATTAAAGTAAGACTTGACTGAAACTCTACACATCAATGTGTTTTCCATTTTAGTGTGATACGCCTCATAATGTTATTCTTTATGCAAGCTACTTGCCAAGATGTTATATATCTTGTGAGTGTTCACCACTAAGCACACTTATCTTGTAGCTTGTTAAGCTTTAGATTGTTAAACAAAAAGATACTTATATTAATAGAGTTCCTCTTCGATTTCATTACTCTTGTACAGGAGGTCATATATTCTAGAGTGTTCATCACTAAGCACACTTCAATTGGAATCTTGATAAATATTAGTTACACTAAAAGGTGTTTCTAATATTAGAGTTTTGTCATCTTATCTTTAAAGGGTATCACATTAAAAATTAAGATAGGAAAAGTTATTTTGCGATAGCATCACACATGTATATTTATCATGTATAAGAGTGAATAAAATTATATCTTTTTTCCAATATACTCTCTTGAAAATGGGGAAAAAAAAAACAAAAAAATATGTAGACTAAAATATTTAATTCATTTACAAATTTATTCCTCTCAATTCCATGTACTACCTAATAGGGAAAAAAATTGACATTCTTGCCATGTTCTTCCCATATAATCCATTTATTTCCTTTCGACTTTCCAAATAAAGGGTCAAATTTCAAAGTGTTGACTATAGCATCTACTTGCCGACTTGATTGTTCTATAAGATTTCAATTATGGATAACTAAAGATTTAAAAAAGACACCTTTAGTTTTTGAGATATTAACATTGTCGCACACAATATAATGAAAACATGAACAAATTTAGATGTCAAACAATATAATTAAATATGTGAGTTACGTCAAAAAAATTTAAATTTTAACTATCAAGGATGTGACATTTAAAGTTTTTGTTTAAAAGAAAATGGAAAAGTGAAAAGAAGAGGTAAAAAAAAGCAAGGAATGAAGGTAATCAAAGTTATTTTGTGTTAGCAATTTACATGCATATTGTAGAGGGACAAATTTAATATTAGGCTTCAAACCCATTAATCAAATAGACCTGACTCCTCGGGTTAAGGTAACAAGGCCCAAGGAGCCAAGCTCATAAATTATTAGGATGATCAAGGGAGACTTAGCATAGTAGACTTGGAGTAGCGCCCATTGGATCAGTTCATCAAATCCAACCTTTCTTAGTTTGGCTTACACTAAAATAATAAATAAAGCCTTTACTTGAGCCTAAATCTTATAAAAATAGCCCACTTAAGATCCATTAATAAGATGCTTCAATCCTAACTATTGATGACCGTCATGATCTGACAGATGTGGTTAATTATCTTTTCCTATAAATACATTATTCACATTCTCATTTGAACAAGAGAACAACCCTCCATTAACGTCGTTACTCCATCAAAACTTTGCCTCAAAGATCAAACACTTTAAGAACACCACCTTGTTCTTCATTAATCTTAGAGTTTGATGTCGTCGCCCTCCCCTACCTGTCACCATACGTAGTAGAGCCTTATTAAGATCATCTACTCCTCCTCCCTACGCTTCTCTCCTGATCATCTCATGTGATTCGCTCAAGTCATTTCCCTGGTCACGCATAGTGCGACTTCACACACGGCACACACGTAACACTTACATATGTACACAACACCTTCACATTTTTCTAATGACTTCGTTTAGGAGGGAAGACTTAATGCTCACATCATGGTACTTCCAAGGCAAAGACAACTTGACCTTACTGAAGGAACTAATCAAGAGCAAAATGTTAATACTATGACCAAAGATCAAAATCCACCTCCAACTGGAGACACTAATCAAGGTGACAACACACAGGAAGGTATCCTTGATAATGCGCAATTAACGGGTGAGCTACGGGAGACTAATCGAAACCTAAGTGAACTTATGGCGATGTTTTCTCAATGTGCACCTCCTTTGGCTGCCTTTACTACTACACAACAAGGGGCAACTTCCTTGAATCCTTCTAATGTGATGCAACAATATACCCCACTTAACCCTTCGGTTGTCAATGAGCATGTTGTTCCTAGCATTGGAGAACAACTTCCTGTTGTAGAACCTACAGCCATACAAGATTCATTACCTAAAGTAAGTAATCAAGGAGTTCATATTGGAGGCTCATCATCCTCACGTGTTGTGCCACATGTTAAAATTATTGACGCTGTTCAACCAACACCAATGAATCCCATGTTTGCAAGATCTACACCGATGAATCTAGCGCCCATGTATCCTACCCCTACGATGTCACTAAGGGTTGAAGCATCTAATCAGAGAGGTTCATTTTCAATCAAAGAAGATTTGGATATGTATTTAAAGGAGATACAAGCTAAATCTATGATTAAGATACCAAAATTGAAGCTTCCATATCACCAACGCATTGTCGCGAAGTCATACCCTAAAAATTATGTCAGTCCGAAGTTTATGCTATTTAATGGCAAGAAGGGAAGTGCTAAAGAACATTTGTTGAAATTTATCAAGACGCTAGAAGTATATGGCCTAGATGACAATTTGAAATTGAAAGAATTCTCCAAGTCACTCACCGAGAAGGCATATACCTGGTATGTTAATCTCCCTCCAGGATTAGTAGATTTGTGAGGTAGTATGTGTAAGATGTTTTTGGAGAAGTTCTTCTCTACATAAGAGAGAGTTATCCTTACTAACATGGAAAGGATCTAACAAAAGTCCAAAGAAGATCTGATGGACTATATCAAATGCTTTAGGGAGCGCTCACTAGATATATAAGATGTTTGTAATGAGAGAGAGTTGGTTAAGATCTGTATCCAAGGGATGTTTCTTGAGTACGCAGTCTACCTTTAAAACCTTTCGTTAGCCTCCTTTGCTGCACTAGTTGAGAACACACAAAGGACCAACAATTCAATGGCACGACAAAGAAGTGAAGTTGGGAGATTCAATAGGCGCACTTCATCTATAAGTGCGGCCCAGGGCGAATCACCAAGGGGAGTAAAGAAACAAAGAGATGATAAGCCTATTAACACCAGGCCATCTTTGACATATCCTTATCCTATGGCCAAAGTGCATCAAATGCTTAACCAATGGCTCCATGATGGAAATATCAAGCTTCTAAGGGTCGAGTGCCTTCCTACAAATGAAGAAAAGAGTGATCCTAAGCATTGTAGATTTCATCGGATTATTGGTCACCCAACTAAAGATTGTTTTAATTTAAAGAAAATATTCAACGATTAAGTTGCACGTGGTGAGTTGATCATCGTTAACAATGATGTTAGAAACGATCCACTTCCCGCCTACAACAACCGAAGGGGTGCTGTCAACACCATTAAACGTGATCCCATCACCACTGAAATAATTGATGCCCAAACTACTGGAAATGATGAAGATAAAGGAAAGTTAATCAAAGCTCAAGATGATGAATACCGACCTATTGTTACAGCATTGTTGAAGGTAGCTAACTTTAGGAATTTCTTTGATCTCTTAGGATTCAATGAGAAAGCTTGGCTTGCGGCAGCAACTGCACTCACACAGTTCTATGAGAGTCAATACGTGGAGTGTAGTGTGGTGTAGCCTGTGAAGAAGATGGCCACAACATATGAAAATGCGATTTTATTTATTGATGCAAACATGTGTGTGAAGAATTCCAATCACAATCACCCTTTATGTAGAAGGTGTGCTTAACGGGTCCCCTGTCAAGAGAACATTCATTAATAATGGTTTTTCATTAAATATCACGCCAATGAGTACTTTTAAGGCTACTGGAATTGATATCCAACGATTGGTTAAACAATCTATATCAATAAATAGATTTAGCCATGCCCCTACAAATTCTGTTGGATATGTTAATGTTGATCTCAAGGTGAGCCCTATCCATGGTACTACTACCTTTCATGTGATTAATACGCCAATCCAATACCATCTACTCATCAGTAGGAAATGGCTACACGATCACAAGCTGGTCCCATCCACACTGCATCAATGTATTAAGGGCTATTGGAAAGGGAAGGATGTATTTATTCCAGCTACCAAAAATCCTTTCGAGCAACACGAATCATATTTTACTGAGTCAGCCTACTATAATGAATTTGCTGAAGAAGGCGAGGCCGCAATAGCTAAGCCAATTGGTGTCCCTTTACTTACATGGGAAGAAATTGAAGGTGGTCAGCAAAAGAAAAGAAAGATGTGTCGGTATCATAGGGGAAAGAAGAAGAATAAGCAACTTAAAGGAATTGAAAGCTTTGTTCGAGAAGACGGCATAAGGGTATACTGCTTATAACGATCTCAAGGGTCTAAAGAGGTATATTTTTCCTCTTCAAATCCCATACCAATACAAGAAGTCCAACCTACCCCACAACAACTACAAGACCAAATGAAGCCACAGGCTGAAGAAATAGAAGAATTAGATCTAGTGCGACTGGGAGAGTTACAACAGCCAATCTTCATAAGTAAGAACCTCCCACAAGAAATAAAGTTCATATTGTCAAGTTGCTAAGAGAATACAAAGATTTATTTGCATGGACCTACAACGAGATGCCAAGATTGAACCCTAGTCTCATAGTACACAGATTAAGCATTGCCTCGGGAGTTACACCTATAAAGCAAGGACAAAGGGTTTTTCACCCTGAGATTGAAGTCTAAATTTAGCAAGAAGTCGAGAAGTTATTATGAGCTGGATTTATATGGCCCATCTAACATCCTACTTGGCTTGCTAATATTATTCCTGTAAGAAAGAAGAATGGACAGATAAGAGTATGTATGAACTTTTGAGATCTAAACAAGGCTTGTCCTAAAGACGAATTTCCTCTACCAAACGTTGATACTCTAATAGACGCGATGTAGGACATGATTTATTCTCATTTATGGATGGATTCAGTGGTTAAAATCAAATTAAGATGGAAATTGGGGACACAGAGTGTACCGCCTTTTGCACACCAATTGGAAATTTTTATTATACCGTCATGCCATTTGGACTTAAGAATGCAGGCGCCACTTATCAAAGGGCAATGACTACTATATTCCATGACATGATGCATGATTTTATGAAGGATTATGTTGATGATATAGTCATCACGTCTAAAATGATACATGATTACGTAGTTTATCTACAAAAGGTTTTTTAATGATGTCAGCTGTACAAGCTTCGCATGAATCCTCTCAAATGTGTTTTTGGAGTGTCCTCGGGGAAGTTTTTGGGGTTTATCGTCCATAAAAAAGTAATTAATGTTGATCCTACAAAAGTGTAAGCTATAAGAGCGATGCCATCCCTTAGTACTTTAAAGGAACTAAAAACTTTCATGGGAAAAGTCTCTTATATCAGGAGGTTTATACCAGTACTTGCTGAGATTTCATATCCATTGCACCAACTTTTGAGGAAAGGAATTTCATTTGAATGGGAACAGGTTTATAAGGAGGCAATTCAAAAGATTGAGATGATCTTGACTTCTCTTCGGACCATGACCATGCCTGTCAAAGAATTACCATTGATTTTATATCTTACTTTTACTAACAAGTCTGTTAGAGCCCTACTTACACAAGAAGTTGATGGTTGAGAGCAACCTATATACTATCTAAGCCAAACCCTTTAAGGTAGCGAGGTCAAGTACTTGGCTTGTGAGAAACATTGTCTTACACTGGTATTTGCCATATAGAAGTTACGGCATTACTTCCTTGTGCATAAGATCAATCTAGTAACTCATTCGGATCTAATCAAGTATTTATTATCATGACTGGCTTTATCAAGACGAGTTGCTAAGTGGTTACTCCTTCTTAGAGAATTTGACATCTTAGTACAGTCCCCTAAAACCATCAAGTCACAAGCCTTAGCCGATTTATTAGCACACTTCCCAAATGCCCAAGAAGGCTTGACTATAAGCGTAATACCAGCTGAATTTCATGAAGATGCTTTGATGGTCGAGGCGAATGCTGAATGGATACTTCAATTTGATGGTTCTATGGGAAATCAAAGCTGGAGAGTAGGAATCGTATTGACATCACCTGAAGGTCAAGAGATACCCTTAGCATTTAAACTTGAATTTTGATGTACCAATAATGAAGTCAAGTATAAGGCAATATTACTTGGTTTGTTGTCTGCATAAGGAGTTGGAGCGCATAATTTATGTATTCGAGGTGATTCAAATTTAATGATTAGACAGACCACGAGTAAGTTTGGATTGAAGGAACCTACACTTGTACCTTATAGGGCTGCAGTGTAGGTTATGGTAAAAAAATTTAATTTTGTACGGTAAGAGCACATAAGTCAATCGGCAAATAGGTATGCCGATGCATTGGCCACATTAGCATCTAAAATGGCAATTTAAGATGCTCGTGGTAATGTGAATATCTAAGTAGTCAAGAAATCTACCCATGTACGGCATTAAATTTTTTTAATGAGGGTGAAGACATGCAAAATGATTGGCATAGTCCATTCATGGAACAACTAGCGCACCCTAATGCAGCTTCTATTTTGGCTTTGAAGAATTTCATTAAAATCAATGAAATGTTATATTATAAGGGTCCAGAAGGTGTTCTTTCTCGATGTATTGGTTCTAAGGAAGCTCATCTTAAGTTAGACAACTATCACCAGATTTAGTGTAGGGAGGAAGGGCCACCACTATATCGCTGTATTCAGCTTATAGGGTATTATTGGCCATCAATGGCTAAAGATAGACTTCAAGTGCAAGTACAATGCCCTAAATGTTCTGAGCTTCCTGACTAAAGTGAGTGTAATTTTATATCTAATGCTAAAGACTGGAGGCATCCGTACATCGATTACTTAAGCAACAATGTGTTACCGATGAATAGTATAGACACCAAGCTTGTAAAGCGAAAGGCCAGAAAGTATCTTATGCATGAAGGTGAGCTCTACAGAGTATCATTTATGGGAAAACCTCTAAAATGTATCACTCCTCCTGAAACAGAAACAGTTTTGACTGAGGTGCATGCTGGAGAGTGCGAGGAGCATCGAAGAGGAAGGAAACTATATTATTCTCTACTCGATAAAGGATACTATTGGCCAACAATGGAAGTGGACAATTTCAAATTCACTAAGAAGTGTGTTGTCTATCAACAGCATGGTAATACTATTCATGCTCCTACGGTCACACTCCATAGCATTACAACTCCTTAGCCTTTTTACAGGTGAGCTTTTAACCTTATTGGACCTATTATCCACCATTGAGAGGATGCATTTGGATTTTAGCAAGAATAGAATGCTTTACGAAGTGGGTAGAGGCAGCTCCTTTAAGGAAGGCTACAATATTAGCAGTTGCAGGTTTCATGAAGGAGAATATCATACGTAGGTTCAGAATCTAGAAGCGTATTTTATTTGACAATGGCACTCCTTTTATCAATTCGCATGTCCACTAACTACTGGTTTCCTATAATATTGATCATGTAAAGTCTATGTCGTATTACCCAAAAGGAAATGGACAAGCTGAGGCCACTAACCAAAGCTTGTTGAAGATACTTAGTCACATGGTTCATGATAATCATAAGGCATAGCATGATAAGCTACCATTAACATTTTGGGCCTATAGGACATCTAAACGAAGGCTGACGCAAGCAACTCCTTTTTCTCTAGTATATGGGACTAAGGCAGTAGTTCCCATAGAAGTCTTGATCCCATCTCCTAGGTTGGCAATCAGTGCTGAGCTCGAACCTAATGCATTGTGAGTGATGGATCTGGAAGCATTAGACAAAAGGCGTGATATCACTAAACATAATCTCATTAATTATCAACATAGGCTTGGAGTGGCATATAACCGTCTGGTGAGAAAGAGATAATTCCAACAAAGCGACATCATACTTCATGCAACTAAGCATGTGTACC
The DNA here is from genome assembly GCA_024138005.1 of Lumnitzera racemosa. NCBI lineage: Eukaryota > Viridiplantae > Streptophyta > Magnoliopsida > Myrtales > Combretaceae > Lumnitzera > Lumnitzera racemosa. The sequence goes on along the minus strand of JAMXBC010000006.1, from coordinate 52,467,513 downwards.
GAGGTACCCCAACGCCCAAGTTTAGACCAAAATGGGAAAGACTTTTCGTAGTTGAGGAAGTGTACAAAAGCGGATATTGCATATCTATTTCTACTATTATCTCCTTTGCATACCTTAGGTTAAAAAAAAATAATAACAAAGTATTGGTGTTTGTAACGCTACTACTTGGTAAGAGACTTATCTCCCAAGTGCGCAATATACACCTATCATATGAGTTGTCGACTGGTTGAAGCTCTGACTCCTAGGCACACTATATGATGTTTTATCAAATAAGGCAATGACTAACACTATTTGAGTATACATTCGTGGAGCATGTAAAAATAGTCAAGTAATAGGTAATGCCCCTTTAACTCACGACGTAACTATCTAATGGAACTAATATTCCTTGTTTCAATCAATATCTCCATACTACCAGATCATATATTTAAATCCTTGCTTGCAAATGGAATACACTTTTACTACACAAGGTTTTCTTGAAAATTTATCAAGCCATGAAGTAAACTATCATGTAAATTACTGCTAAGGAAATATAATGTTTTCTAAGCACATAATGATGTGAACTTTCAAGAGCATACTAAATCAATAAATAACTCACGTCAATTCATGATGTTCTATGTAAAGGCATGGATCTCAAATAAGCGAGAAGAGAAACTACACATACTAAGCTTAATGAGCCTTTACACTCCATTAAAAAAAAAAAAAAAAAAGAGGAGGGGAGGAGAGGGGGGATGGGGGGGAGGGGGGGTGGTGTAGGGTACAAAGAGCACAAAAATAATACTATCAATACTTGACACTAGATGCTACAATAGAATCAAGATCTTTTCCTGCCAAACGCTCCTCTCTCTTAAGTTCTGCCTTTGCAAGTTCGGCTTTGAGTAGCTCACATCTTTCCTCAACATCTCCACTGCCTAACACCTTTTGAGCTTTAGCTACAATGATTTCCATCTTGTTAAGCTTAAACTTGAAGGCACGTGCTGCAGAGACACTACTAATCAAAAGTTTGAGATTTTCTATGAATAGCGAGTGCCAAGCCTCATTAAACAGCCTTATAGCTTGCCCAAGTAGGCTCAAGATATGAGTAGTCACATTGGAACCCAAACAGACCGATCCTACCCAAAAATCCCCCTCCATCCTATGTAGGTGCTCCAGTGGTGATAAGAGAGTAGAAGGTACCGTGAAGCTATGAAAGGAGGAAGTATCTTTCGAGCTCGCTACCATCTTGGTTGTTGATCCTTTATCTCCATATTGTATTGTTCTAATCTCTAGGGGGAAGTGATGATGTGGGATCCCTTGGAATAGGCAAAGTTGCATCACTACAAAGGGTAAGAACGTTGTTAACTACAATAGCATCCAAGGAAGCATTGGGAGCAGCATGTACCTCTTCATTACAAAACCCTACGCCTATCAAAGCATCAGTGAACACCTGGATTACACTTTCCTCTAACAGTGAAAATTCGCTATCTTCACAATCGTCAATGATATTGAACACATCGGGGATTATAATATTACCATGGGTGTCTTCATCAACTTGTTTTGTGGAGTTTGTTCTATTATTGAATAGTCCGTCTAGGTCATCATCAATGTCTATCACGGAATTTTCTCTATTGTCATCTATGTGTTCAAGAGAATCCCCATAATTAACCAACTCAACATCATCTTCTCCTTTGTCTACAATCTCAGTAACAATAGGTGGATCTTTAGCTTGAAGCACCTTTCCCATATTATAGCGACTTGGAAAAGGATGAATGATAGGAGGAATACTTTGACTTGAAAAAATTCCTTTAGGGATGCTACCACTCGCTCCATCAAGATGATGCTTCATCACTTTTTGTTTAGTAGAAGTGGCATCCTTCTCTTTTCCCTTTTGTTCTTGTGACATATGCAAAATTGAGAAAACTAAGAAGAGTAAGTTTCAAGAAAATATTAGTGTATAAAAAAGGAGGAAGGAGAGTATAATGATAATGCTACCTCATGAATGCGGCTACACTTAGGTTATTTGATGATCAATGGGGGAGAGGGTGAGCATTCACTTTGTGATTTATCTCGAGCATCATCAGATGACTTTGCATTATTAGATGATTTTGGGTCTTCTTTAAGTTGAAATCGAAATTCATATCTCCAAATGACTATTTCAAGAAAATCTCCTTCAACTGTCTCCGAGACATACTTCTTAAAACCATCTAAGCAATTCTTCCAATATGTAAGCCAGCCAATCAAAGCAACCCAAGAACAACTCATAGAAGGAAAGAATAATTGCCTGATCCTCCCATGAATGTTCTTTCGGCTCTTAAGTTTGAACGTCTTGCAACACTCATCAAAACTTTGGTTAATGAACAAATCATGAGGCACTCCTTGATCAAACCCCAGTTGTTGAGCAACTCGATCAGGTGAATATTTCATGACATTACACTCAAGGAAGCAATTAGAAGCATCAGCCTAATCATGAAGTGAAGGAAGACCCCCAGGTATACTCCATAAGATAAACTCTATCTCAACATCAAAAAGCTCATTATAAAGCTCTATCAAGTTTACCAAGTCCTTTGAACCGAAAGGGTAGATTTCTGAGTACCATTCATATTCAAACAATTCCTTTGTGTATAGATGAAAGTTGAACTAGTGACAGATATCAATGACATTCTTCAAAGTACTTGGGAGTTTTCTATTGACCCATCCCCAAGTCCGGAGCCTAACGACATCATAATGTATAAGCAGAAGACTAGAATATCTCCTATAATGCTTGCTGAAGAACATATGAAGAAACACCAAGTCTATGTACGACACCACAACGTATCTCCCTTGTGAGCATATCGAAGCTTCATAAAAGAGGTCCAAATGCCTATATAAGGAACCCTAGTAGAAAGGCCCTAAAGCAAAACGTTCCCCTTGTGTGATACTAATAGCTAAGTAGAAGGGTTAAGGACTAACACCTTTTTCAGGGCCTCCTGGGAACACAAACGATGACAACCAATAAGCAATGAAAGCTTCAAACTCATACTTGAAATATAAGACAAGATAGATTAGGTTAAGGTTATAAAGTAAACATCAATAGAAAAAAGGGTAAACAATGACTATGCTACGTCAAAATGTAGGAACTTACTTGCATTGATATCGAGGCCTCATCTTATCTCTCTTGTCTAGCCTAAAGAAATGTTTGATCCACGTACTAAGCATACCATGCCTGTGAGTGTCTAAAGCTTCTCTTTTGTCCACTTCTAATAGTTCAATTAGTACTCGATCATCTTTCGAGATTGAAGTTGTGGTGATGTCAACCAGTCTAAGATTAGGAAGACTTAGAAGGACTGCAACATCCTCTAGTATTGGAGTGATCTCACCTCATGCTGTCACAAAGATATGTGAGTGAGTGCTCCAATGGGACATGATAGCTCGCCAAGTTTCTATTTCTTGCGGGCGGTGTAAATTTAAATGAGAAGATACCCATATGGGATAATACACCCTCGCTTCTTCCAAAACGGAAGTGTATGTGGGATTCTTGAAAATATACGTCACCCAAGACAACCAACCATTCACTATGTGCTTTGGGCCATCAAAACTACTATCTGAAAGAGGGATTTCTTTCTTCTTATTTCTAAAATGCAGCATAAAATCTGCTTCTATCTTAACCCTCTTATGTACTGGAGGTTCTTGTCTTATGAAACGCAGCTTGCCATCCTTAGGTGAATGTGGATGTGTATCTCACCTCTTTATATCTTGCCAAAAGAAGTCACCTCGATAATTGGGTCTACTTACTTGTCTTGAAGTAAGGGGGCTGCCAAGATGTGATCCTCAAAATATGCCAAAATTTCATTTTTCTTATCAGTATTGTTGCTACAAGAACGGCTCTTGCCAAATTCTTTGCCCACGTCGATGATCCCTAAAAGCAGCAGTGATGTCTATATGAAAGAAATTGAGTACCTATAAATGAAGGGGAGCAAGATAGTTAGTAGAAGTAAGGTGCATTCGAAAAGTATGACATCCAATCATGAAAACTAGAGATGACACATACGTACAAGGATTCTTGCAATACGTAATGGCAATACACAATTCACACATGAGATTAGTGATACTATGCCCAACTCACATGTTTATGATGATGTTTAAATGATGTTTTCCAGTACGTGTTCGTGTTAGAAGACTAACATTCAACTCGTGTAATAGGACCTCACATCGCGTTTAGTGCTCACATCATATCCAACGTTGTGTTCAAGAGTAATATGGTTTTCAAGACTCATTCCATGATCTAGCCTCGCGTTGAGTTCATGCCTCGTATCACGTTCATGCCTTGTATCGAGATTAAGCCTAGTGATATATCATGTTCTGTTCAGGCCTTGTGTCGAGTTCAAGCCTTATGATATATCATGTTCAACACTTGTGATATATTGAAGATTCATTCCATATTCAAAGCTTATGTTACACTCATTGATTGTGTTATGTTGAGGATTCACATTAAATTTAGGACTCATGATCATGGCTTATACTCACTCGCATTCAACCCTAATGTTTAAGACTCATACTCCCTATCATGTGCAAGGTTTAGATGAGACCCTCATGTTCACTCATGATTAAGCCTCATGTATCAAAACTTATGTTCGATGCACATGACAAGACTCATGTTCAGCTTAAATACCAAAAGTGCTACACTTAAGTTGCACACTCAACTCATGCATACTCATATAGAAAGTTTAAAAGTGCTCATGTTAGAAGCATACACATGCTCATGCCAAAGAGACTATGCTGAATTGAAGTATTCAATCCTCATGTGTTCAAGTGCAAGATTTATGTTACATTGAGCTGCGAACTCGCGCTTTGCTCTTATGTACTTATTTTCAAGGTTTATGTTCAAATTCCCATTTTATGGTTATGTGGAGGCCTCATAGTTCTTCTACATGATTAGTCCATGAGCGTTTGTATTGAGGAGCAGTGAAGTTCCTTTTACATATTACCCCACAAGTGCTCGTGTCAAGCAAAAAATAAGGTCAACTAAATTTAAACATTCATATTCGAAGAATTGAAGACTATGTAAAGAATATTGAATGAAAATTTATGATACAAGAATTACTAATGCCACCAACTTGATGAAAGCGGATGGGTAAAAACATGGAACGATTTTCAATCCTATAAGGACAGGGGGGAAAATTAGTGAAAGTTGCATCCTCCCTTCACTTGAGACATTAAACAAAGTGCTTCACTCATAGCCATCCATAAACACCTTTAATAATTCAACACTTAAAGAAGATTTCCACCTAATTTGTTTTAGAGGATCATATTGGTTTTTTTTTTAAAAAAAAAAAAAGGGACATACTAGGTTGTTATAGACTCCGAGTGGAAGCGAACTGGTTTCAGAAGGATTAGAGCATGTCAGAGGCAGTAAAGAAAGTAATGGAGCTTAAATTGAGAGAATAAGAATGAATAACCTCAGCCAATTTCCCAACGAACGTAAGATTACTATGCAACGAATAAACATGGCTACACTAAACCCATTACAAGCCAAAACCCAAGTCACCAAATTTAATACACCCCACTATTTTATCCCATATCCTTCTTAAATTTGACCAACATGGTAACAAGATAAAGTTCCAAACCTAGCACAAAACTGAAAGAGAAGACAAAGTAACCTTTTCCATTATTTACTAATGATGTTAATGGTGATTCTACTAACATGATTTATTGCAACAACATGGTTTATAAACCATAATGCTTTACAGTATGACAAATGCTAGAGAAAAATACAAGTGACCTCATTTTTTGTAAAAGTTAGAAAGGAAAATACCTACAGCTTCAAAGTTTCAAAGAGCTAGAAATGGAATAATGAAGAGAGGGAAAAGTAATTACTTACATTCGAAAGTTCAAGCCTTATTTACTTTTGTCAAGCTTTACAACTTTGGTATCCCAAGATGTAACTGAATGCGACCTCTTCGAAGTTACTCGTCTATGGTTGGCATTGTATTGTACACATGCGTTTGAAACCATGACGTTAAAATCTACAAGAAGTGACAATAGACAATGGAATTACATGGAATTGAACAAGCTATACTTGTGACTTATCAAAAAAAAGATAATAAAACATACCGTGGCTGGTTAAAGAGGAAGCTATTGTTTCTTCTTCTCTTTCTTTTACTATAACAGCTAAACTCAGATTTAAGGACAATGGCGGTCGAAATTGAATTTAGAGTCAACAGCTTTTTGGGGGAAAAGGAAAAGCGAATAGGACACTTGTCAAGTTTCCAGTGGGAATGGATTAGAGAAAAAAGAGCCTAATACTATGTTGCTGCTGCTGCATTCAAAATGTTGCTTAGTGGGCCTCTTTATGTTGTACAATTACTTGAAAGCCTAGTATGATGAGTTTACAATTATTAGTCGTAGCATGATAAATAAAATTTGGTTTACACAAAGCTCTTACATAATATGTGAAGACCTTATAAGAAGAATGCCCTTATATGAGGAGAAGATCAAGATAACATTTGATATATGGAGTTAGCCCAACGAGATCACTAATGTGAACTCAACCTATAAATTCAACTCAGGAAGAGACAACTTAAAGGAGATTCATTTCACGGTGATGCCTTAAGGGAAACATATAATGTAACCCAACTGAGGCTTGACACATGATTAAGAGGTGTTGTAAACTCGCGTACTAAGACAATTCTCAAATTAATTTGGCAACGATACAGTTGTTTAATAGCGTGCACATGCCTAAGTCATCTAAAAGGCTCACTCAATACTCAAACCCCTTTGACTTTGTACAAAGGACTTTGGTCAAGGGGCAAAATATAGAGAGTCAAATTTAATATTGGGCTTGAAGCCTATTAATCAAATGGATTTGACTCCTCGGGCTAAGGTAATAGGGTCCGAAGAGCTAAGCCCATAAATTATCGAGATGATCAAGAGAGACTTGGTATGGCAAGCTTGGAATAAGACCTATTGGATCGGTCTATCTAATCCAATCTTTCTTACTTTGACTCACTCTAAAATAACAAATAAAGCCTTTACTTAGGCCTAAATCTCATAAAAATATCCCACTTAAGATTCATTAATAAGAGGCTTCAATCCCAACCATTGATGACCGTCATGATCTAATGGATGTGGTTAATTACCTTTTCCTATAAATACTCTATTCATATTCTCATTTGAATAAGAGAAAAACCCCCATTAATGCTGTTACTCTGCAGAACTTTGTCTCAAAGATTAAACACTTCAAGAACACCACTCCGTTTTTCATTAATCTTGGAGTTCGATGCCATCGCACTCCCCCACTTGTCACCATATGTGGTAGAGCCTTATTAAGATCGTCTACTCCTCTTCCCTACGCTTCTCTCCTGATCATCTCATACGAGTCACTCAAGTTATTTCCTTGGTTACGTGTAGCACAACTTTACATATGATACACACGTGACACTTACACCTGTACCCAACACCCCTACATATATTTATGCATACATAAGAAAGAATAAACTTTTAATTAGTCCAAATCCTCTTCCAATTTTCTTTCTTTTGAAATTAGAAAAGGAAAATTCATACATATCAAAATATTTAATTAATTTACAGATTTATTCCTCCTAACTTCATGTATCTTCTGATGTAAATAAGAGAGAAAATTTTGGCACTTACAAGTTTTTTTTTTCTCTTTGGATTCTCTCAGTCAAATTTCAAAGTGTTGTTTATGACTTCAATAAATAACAGATTTTTTTTCAACATTTGTTGAGGGTTTTAAAAAAATATCCCTTTGAAACATTAATATTGTTGCATACAATTTAATGAAAACATGATGCCCTAAAAATATAATTGAATATATAGATTATCATAAAAGTTTTCCAAACTTTAACAATTAGGCAATGTGATATTTAAAATTTTGTTTAGAATTGGAAGATGAAAAGAATAATCATGGAAGAAAATTAAAAGAAAACACAAGATGAAGGTGAGGAAAGTTTTTTGTGATGCAATTTACATGTATATTTATGCAAGTATATGAAAGAATAAACTTGTAATTGATATTGATATGATCCTTTTTATTTTTCCAATTCGTTTTCTCTTGAAAATAGAAAAAACAAAAACTTGTAGGCCAAAAAATTTAATTAATTTATATGTTTATTTATATTAATTCCATGCATTGTACATTGAAAAGAAAAAAAAATTGACATTCTCACCATTTTATTTATTGTATAATCCATTATTTCGCCTTCAACTTTACTAAATAAAGGATAAATTTGAAATCATTAATTATAGTTTCAACCCAACAACTTAATCATTTTGTATGATCTCAATAATAGGTATCCATAGGGCACTTATTAAGAATTTAAAGATGAAATTTTTACTTTCAAAACACAATATCGTTACATACACTATATTGAAAATGCAAAGAAACCTAAATGTTCTAAACAATATGATTGCATATACAAATCACCTCAAAGGTTTTATAAACTTGAGAAAAGTACACTACTAGTCTTAAAGTTGACTAGTTTTTTATTTGAATCCTTAATATTTAACAAAACTAATAAAGTTGACTCTTTTTAACACCATTAACATTTTTGTTTGCATTTGTGATGTGGTGGTTTATGATTCATCCACATAATTGATTTAATAAAATTGCACATATAATGACTGACTAAAGTAATAAAAATAATGAAAAAGAAAAGGGCTTGGAAAATAGAAATATATAGCTCGATCACAAATTAACAAATGGGTTATTTGATCCACCAATGGTAGAAGGAAGCTCTTGTAACGACTCTAAAGAAGGCCTAATAGGATTATTAAAAATCTTCATATCACTTGTGTATCCATGATAAGAAAACTATCTTATAAGTCAAAGATTGCACGATACCTAAATCCCTATGCAACTAGTTAATAATAGTTATAAGATTAAGTGCAATTAATCTGCAAACACAATTAAGTATAATAGTTATCGAAATGCTCATCTAGCTAAGTCTTCTAATAGTTGTAATATTTTAAGAGCAAGTCCATATCAAGGTTAGTGCCATATGATATTAATAAAGGAGAATACTGATAAATATTTGAATAACTACCTATTTAATTGCCTAATTTTGCTAAAATTCTCGATTACGGCTAAAATTTATTATTATCATAACTTTCTTATTTTAACTCTAATTTTCACATTCTTATAGCCACTTTCTATTGTTTTCGGATGTACTTTCTTTGTCAAGGTCCATTTTAATGATTAGGACCTGCATTTTTTGATGCAGGATTAGAAAATTACAGGCCTCATGTTCTTAGGCTCACTTTATTTTACTTTGTATTATTTTAGGCGTTCTTGCATTATTTTTATCTCTTATTGGGCTTTGAATTTCTAAATGGGCCTAAGATATCAAGGTGTATATATTTTCTTAACCCGATTACATCCCTTAGTTCAAATGCCTAAATAGTAGGTTTAAGGTCTCAATTTCCGTTAACTTCCGAAATGGATTTTCTTTTTGTTCTATTGGGCCTAGGGAAATTTTAATAGGCCCTTAAATAGACTTTCTTTTTTTTTTTTTGGTATAGCTACTAGTCATATTTTAATGTTAGGCTCCTTTTATCGGTTTTGGCTTGGTTTATGATTTTTAGCTCGTTTTAGTTATCTAAGGCCCAATGTTTAATCTTAACTTGCATGCTTGCGTCTAAAAGTTAGCTTAATATGTTTTATTAGTGTTTTTATGTTGTGTACCAAATTTGGTTAGTAAATATTTTGGCTCTTTAGTCATACTTTCTAGTCCACTTTGATGATTTTTCACTCTTTTATCAACCTAAGGTCTTAACTACTATTTAACCTAACTACACATGTCTTAAACTTTCATTATCTTTTCTCAATCATTGTTTTATTAAAAAGAAAATACTAGGTCAGCTTGAAGCTTTCATTTTCATGACACCGAGGAGGGCTTTTCATGACAAATCTTGTGTTCCACTCGGTATAACCATATGTATCTAGCCACATGAACATTTAATAGGGTTTTTAAGTGTTAAAACAACAAATCAACTTAAAATATTCCTAGATGAAGTCATATATGCCTTAGACATGCATGGACTATATGCTAAATATAATTCTTTTAGCACTTTTTATTGTTTATAAGTTTACACGCTTCAAGATTCTACAATATACATGGAGTCTTTATACTTTCACATGTAGTAACTTCTAAATCCTATATATGACAATTCTTCACATAATGAATCTTACAAAAAAAAAAAAATATACATATAAGTTTGTAACTTACTCTTTGATCCCTATTACATTAAACACTAGAAGAATGTATTAGAATTGCTAAGGAAAAGGAAGACTTTATTATAATTGGTGATGTTACTTAGGGTATGTTTCCTCTAACTTTGGTTTTAAGCTTCCCTTATGTTTCTTCAAGTCCTTGTCTAAGTCACCTCCTTGATTACGCTTCTAAGAGTCAAGTCCTATTTTGGTTTTTCTTAATTTAACTTGTATTAAGCCTAACCTACTTAATATAAATTACTTGACATTAAATTAAGGAAATATTTTTCAAAAAAGAATTTTAAAAAATGAGAGTGGCCAACCAATTCAATTGGTGAAAAATAAAATTAGAGTTTCTAGGTAAGAGAACCTTAATTTGGCCATTGATCCGCGGATTTTCTAAAAAAGCAATTTTTAGAAAATTAACCAGAAGAAACTAAGTTCAAGAGCCAACTAATAAACTAAGTCATAATGTAAAAAATAAAAAAAAATTAATGGGCTTTATTTTTTTTTCTAAAAATACTAAGATATATACAGATATGCAAAACATAGCTAAAATAAATTTTTCATTATTTTTTATTACGAATATTTCAAGAAAAAGAATTTTTTTTTATTTTTATACGGTTACCTCAAGGGTGACTATGTATTTACTATTTGGAATTAAACCAACATAATTATATTTTATAAAATATTTAATTGGTAGATTGTTTATTTTTTTAATCAAGCTAGATTTAAATTTATTTAATAATTTATTATTTAAAAAAAAACCTAAAAAGATCTAATTTCACAAATTTAAGAAAACCCTAACTAACTAAATCTTTTTGAAAACTCCGATTAAGATTTTTTTCACTTTTAAATCACTATGCGTCAAAAAATATCTTTCTTAAATTCTACATGCAAGATATATTAAAATACGTATCTTAGATACACTAAGATACGTAAAAAAATACACGATTTTTCCAAAAAATGTAATCTAGCTAAATTATCAAAAAATTGAAAATTATCCAACAAAATAGCAAAAGATGTGACAATTAAAAATAACAAAAAACTTGCACTTAAAGAAAAACAAATTAGTGAAATAAATAATTAAAGAAAATAATTTTTGTTATCTAAACAAGTCAAGTGTCGCGTAATTAGCGTGTTCGTGTTGATCATCATGATCATTTGGACTATATTCATGTGTTCGGTACGTATACTAGTCGTACACGTGTACAGCAATAAATCGTAAATGTATGCATGTGAGCGATCAATCGTAGGCGATATGGGTATGTCCGTGTAGCAGTGTGTGTATGTATAACTTCTGACTATGTACTTATGTATGTGTGTGTGTAACTAATTGTGTGTGCATAAACATGTTAGTGTGTATCGGAGAAGTGTGAGTGTGTGTTCAAGTGTACGTGAGCTGTGTTGCATTTCGTATGTATGATGTACTGTGTATTGGTAAGTGGGTAATGTTGTATGTGTTTTGTGTTAGGGGACTTGTGATAGGGGATGTACAACAGTATGCATATGTGAACGAAGCAGTGATCAGATCAGTGCAGTTGTGCAGATTATAGGTCGGTAAGTGAATGTTGTATGATCAGTGAGTGGAAAAGAGTATGTTATGTGATCTATTGTTTGATCAATATATGGGGCATGATCAGGATTCGGTGAACAGTGTTGTAGTGTTATCATGTGAAGTGTTGTATGCAATCAGGGTAGACAATGCGTGTAAGTTGTGGGCAAATATGGGTTTATGTGTTGGGGATTGTGAAAAACATCCCCAAACTTCATCGTTAACTTACTATTTATAAGCCCTATAATTAAATCTTTTAAATTTTTTTTTTCTATAGATTTAATCTCAACTAATTCCAAATACAAAAGATACGATAATAAACTCAGATACAAAAGATATGATTTAAATTCTTTGAAGATTTAACCTACTTTCTAAAAACCCTAAATTGATCTGGGCTTTCTATTTTCTAGGCCCAACTTAGTCTAACTTAATTTAGCCTAAAAATCAACTTAATAAATCCTAAATCTATTCTGTCTCAATATAAATTAGATAAAAAATCCACTTTATATCAAACTAAACTAAAATATTTTAATGAAACTCAATCCTTCAACAACTCAAAATTTATTAAATTGAATGTATATAATTATCCAATTCGACCTTAAACGACTCGATTCGACCCTAAACAACTCAACTTGACTTGATATGACTCGATTCAATTCGATACAACTTGACGCTTTTATTTTTATTATTTTTTCAATTTTCAATTTTTTATTTTATTATTTATTATTTATTTATTTTTAACCTTAGTCCAATAAAAATACTAAAATAAAATGATAAAAATGAGGTATCTATAGCTGCTTCTCTTTGTAGTAAAGTCTGTAAAAACTTTGCTACAAAGAAAAAAAGAATAAGACATACTCATTTTTGCTTAGTCCTTGCTTTAATTGGTAGGATGAAGACCTTGATTGACAAACAAATTGGGTCACGACTTAAAAGGTCAGGTATCCTTAAGAGAATAGATCTCTTTAAGGATTCGTTGCTTGAAAGGATAGATCTTTTGAAAAGAAGATAGGATGACATTCTATTAAAGATAAAATGAGATAGTGCTCTCATGAGCAGGTGATCTTTTACATGACTAGATGGTGCTCCTTTGAACAAGTGATCTTAGAAAGGAATAAATAGGACAACACTCCTATAAGCAAGTGATCTTAGAAAGGATTAGATAAGACAGTGCTTCTATGAGCAAGTGATCTTAGAAAGGAATAGATAAGATAATGTTCCCATGAGCAAGTATTCCTAAAAGGAATAAGACGGTGCTCTTTTGAGCAAGCGATCCTAGCAAAGGACTAGATGTGACAGTGTTCCTATGAGCAAGCAATTCTAGAAAAAAATAGATAAGACAGCATTTCTTTGAGCAAGTAACCCAACAAAAGATAGAACAACTCTCCTTTAAGCAGGCGATCCTAGAAAGGATGGGATGGCGCTCCACTAAGCAAGCGACCCAGCTAAGGATAGGATAGCTCTCCTTTGAGTAAGCGATCCTAAAATAAATAAGACAATGCTTATTTGAGCAAGCGATCCAACAAAAAATAGGACAACGCTCCTTTGAGCAAGCGATCTTAAAAAGGATTAGAAGGCACTCCAATATTACCATATGAAATGGACAGTACACTAAAGGGCAAGCGGTCCATGAATTTTAAGGACTTTAATGATTTTTGACAAAATGATTTGAGACTTGAGTTTGAGAGATTTTGATGATTCTTTGAAAATTTTGAATTTTTCATTTTCAGAAATCTCTTTTGATAATTTTTTGAAAAAGGTTCCATTTCTCCTTTAAAAAGGTTTTCTTTTCTCTCTTTTTTTTTTTCAAGAAATTAAAAAAAAGAAAACACTCTTTGATGAAAAATTTTGTTGATAACAGGTAAGAAAGTCTCGAAGACTTTAAAGATCATAAATAGGGGGTTCACTTGCCCCTTACATGTCGATCACTCATTCTTTCAATCTTGTTTCTTGAAGCATAATTCATTATTCCTAAACTTTTAGAAGCATTAATTTCAAGTTTGGGATAAATAACCATTTATATTTTGAGAAAGCACCCAATTGTTCTTTAATTTTCCACTAAAGGGATAGATACCATTACTTAAAGTGTTTAGTCTATGAGGGCTTCCTTGTACTCTTACATGTCTGTTTTCACTCTCAGCATCAATTCCAAAAATTGTAGCTCGTCTTGTCAGTAGTACACTTTAGCCAATCAATTAGGTCTTTTTAGGTTTGCAATATAAGGCTTTTGATCAATAGTTTGAGCGAATGTATCTCAATGCACTTGGTCAATTTTGAAGAAATTATATACTATCCGTCCTAAGTTTACAAGCTAAGAACCTAAAAGAAACTAAACATGGGCTTACCTTAATTTCATGAGCAAATTTCACTAAAGATAAATCGATTTTTTTAGTCAAAAGAGTTTCATCAAGGGTGAGAAAGTGGGTAGGACCATAAAATGAGGGCTTTACTTTTTAGCTTAAGAATTTAAAGTGTTTAGCCTTTATATATCCTTCATAAGTTATAACTAAAGGCTTATTAGCAATTTAGCTCATCTCTAAAGGTAATCTCCTTGCTCATTTTTTATTTTTTCTTTGTCTCTTTTTTCTTTTTTCTTTTCTTTTTCTTCTTTTCCTTTTTTTTTTCTTTCTCTTCTTTTTTTTTTTTTGTCAAGATGGTCACATTCCCTTGTTAAGTTTTTGCTTAATGGGATTCGAAGCCCTAAAACCATGGTTCAAAGAGTATAGGCTGGGGACAAGTGTATATAGCTTTAAAGTGTTTAGGAAAAATTCATGGGCCTAAGGTATTTGAATAAGTGTATAGGCCTAAGTAAGGTATATATGATTTGAAACTCTTCTTCATCTTAAAGAAATTGAATTATCTATGATAATATTTGCTTATGAATTGGCAAACTTAAGGCAAACATAAGTTAGACTACCCATTTTCTCTAAATCAATGACCCTATCCTCCTGATTGCGCTAGTGTGGGGTGGTTCTTGGCAAGGTTATTTTTAAGAAAAATCTCCTAAAGGTTCAAATGGGTTTTCAAGGGATAATTGTGTTTAGGGATGATAAAATGAATGCTTAACATCATTTTGACACGTATACCAAGTTCAAGACATACCTCCATTAAGGAATGAGCTCAAGTGCTCACATTATGACACTCCTCTCTCACGTGTATTTAGGGTTAGTGTTTAAGACATGGTTTGCCTCTTTTCAACCTAAATCTTTCAAGTAATGTGTTACCATTCCCTTAGGTAGAAAATTTTAAGTTTTGAGTTCAAATTACTTTATCTATTTTCTCTTGCACTAAGTCTTACATGAAGTATTTTATTAATGAAGGGCTAATGATATGCCCCTTTTGAGCTTAGTTAAGTGCACATCATGGAAAAAGAAAATGCACAAGAAAAACACTTTATTCAAATCAATCTTATCTCGAAAGTGAAAGATTATTCTAACAAGAAATAAATACAAGAACTAAAACTCTTTTCCACTTCTTACCCTTATTTCTATTACTCTTCAAACTTGGCTCATTTAATTAAGTTGATCTTTTGGAGATATGCTCAATTACTTAAAATAGTGAGCCACCAGGTCAAATGGTAGTAGTAGGCCTTTAATATCTAATGCTAAAGGCTGTTTGTTTGATGCTTCTTCAAAATTTAGGGAAGGATATTACTACCAATAGACCTATCAGTCTCTAGAAAATTTGGTTGGATAACC
This sequence comes from Lumnitzera racemosa, assembly GCA_024138005.1. NCBI lineage: Eukaryota > Viridiplantae > Streptophyta > Magnoliopsida > Myrtales > Combretaceae > Lumnitzera > Lumnitzera racemosa. Next base: position 52,452,077 of record JAMXBC010000006.1, on the reverse strand, counting down.
TTGGCATCAATCAAATCTTATACCTTATGCTTCAATTTCCAACAATCTTCTATGATATGCCCCACCTGGCCCACATGATATTTACACCATTTGTTAGGGTTATGATCCCTTAGCTTATACTTCTTTGTTGGGTTTTCACATGCTAGCAACCCTACTTCTCTTAATTGCTTGAACACTTAGGCCATTGGAATCTTGAACTATGTAAGTTGCCTCCTCTTATTAGGGACAGGCTTGTCTTGATTCCAAGCTTTCCTAATTAGCATATATTGCTCCTAACCTCTCTTTCCCTGAATCATCCTCATGTTTTAGCTATGATGTCCTATCCATATTAGGATGTAGGTTTTCAAGCTGCTTGAGCACATAAATTATTTCCATTTCTATACCTATGAGCCTCTCTTATAATATCACTAACTTTTCTTCTAGGGCTGCAATCTTGTTTTTTAAATCATGGCAGTAACATTCCCCCTAGACTTGACCATTCAAATTTGTTTCCAGCATTTTTTCTAAACCTTGTATCATATTGATAGTAGGTTCTGTGTAGAATTTAGGCCTTAAATCCCTAACGAAATCTAACTAAACCAATTTTTCATCAATCAAATCTTGCACTTTATTCTTCAACTCCTAACATTTGTCAATAACATGCCCCTGCCAACCCATGTGGTACTTACATTACATACAGGGATCGTATTTCCAAGGTCTATACCTTAGTGTTGGAGTCTTAGGATGCAGCAAACCCTCTTCTTTTATGCAGCGATAGACTCGAGACATCAGAATCGGGATATGAATGAACCTCCTTCTAGGTGATTTCTAGCTTAGCTTATTTTCCATGAGCTTTGGGCATCAAGCTTGCGTATCTTTAGATAGGACATCGTAATGTTCACAGTAGCATCTGAATCTAACGGGGTTGATCCCTTCCCTATCAATCTCCCTACTCTAATAACATCTTCAATGCGACTACCGGCTGCGACTACGTTTGCAAATGTGGAAGTAGTATGGTCAAAGAGGTGATTATAATAAGGTTCACCTAATATGCAGATGAATATGTTGATTAATTCATTTTCTAGTAATTGTATTATAGCTTGAGCGGTTGTAGATCTCCATCTCTAAGCATATTCGTTAAAGGACTCGGTCAGCTTTATTTTCATATTATTTAAATCCATCAAAGAAGGAGACACTTCATCATTGAACTTATAACATTGATAAAAGGCTTGAGCTAGCTTATCCCAAGTATCAAGCTTAACTAAATCTTGTTGGGCATCCCAAATCAACGCCGGTCCAATTAGGCTATCTTGGAAAGTTTAAATCATCAACTACTCATATTTAGAGAATTGGGTCATCTTATGAACATAAAGCCTAAGGTGAAGTTTAGGATAACTTATTCCATCCTACTTTTTGAAATGTGGTACCTTAAACTTTTTGGGTAACTCATGGTTTTCAAAAGCATAAACATTGCTTAAGCTTATATCACTTTGCACATCGTGATCCTTGAGAACTCCCATTTTCTTTTTAATTTTCTAGAAGATTTCTTTTTCCATCTTCATTAATTTTTGTTCCAATTCCTTCCCCAAGCCTTTGTTGCTGTTGTTAAGCTCAAGTTAAGCTCATGAATTGGCAATTCTTTAAACTTGTCTACCTCATATGGTATATCAATAGGCCTCTAGGCTTGGGTGGTCTCGACTTACTTCGCATGCTTGCTTAAAACCCATTCAGCTATAGCTATTCTCTATTCAAGAGCTTAAGACATCTTGGTTTTAGCAATGAGTGATTATAGGCTTCAAGTTGGGCCAACTTACTTAAAAAACAATCTTTCAAAGCCTATAAGAATCCCTTCTTTTTAATAAAAATCAAGTTTTAATTTTGAAAACCATTCTTTCTTTGTTTTTTTTTTTTGGAAACTTCTATTGAAAAAAAAAATTAAATGTTGATTTTATATAGATAGAAGGTTAAAAAAAAAAAACAAAACCATTGAGATTGACAATTGAGGACATAGAATGACAATTACATTGTAAGAATGACATAGAGAAGCAAAAATTATTTTACACTAAGAAGCTTATTAAAAGATGATATAAGAGTAATGACTTATAGGGAAAGCTCTTTCAGGACCGTGGCAACTTAAGGGCTAAACACGAAAAATGAAAACTTAGACATTTACAAGATTAATGACCATAACATAGAAAATAATTCATAATGGAAATTTAATGGTTAAATCTTTTTTTTTTTTTATTTTGTTAGTTCCTAATAGTATGGTACGTAATAGAAATCGACTAAATAAATAATTATCATGAAACTGGTTCTTGATCATAAAATATCATTTTGAAATCTCTTTTTTAAAAAAAAAATTGTTCGAAAGCATTGAAAAAATGGCAATTTATAATAATCTTTACCATAGCTAACTTCCATAATTATATGCCCAAAAAAAATTATAAATTGATACTAAAGTTTTTTTCTTTTCTTTTTTTTTTTTAACATTAGCACATTATGGTACATGGGGAACACTAATGATTTTGTAACCATTACTTATAAAATAAAACAAAATTTACAAGACTCACATATATTACAAAAGATAGCACATACAAACAAATGTGTAAATTAAAAATATAAAATAAATATGATACAATATGTTACACGCGTGTGTAATGTAATGGGGTTGGTCATTAATAAACTATAAGAATTGAATTATTATAAATCCACAGTCAAATAATACCTTTACATATAAGTAGATCTAAAATAAGTTTTAAAAAAAAAATAAAGCTCATGAACACTTATATATATAATGGTTACTAATTTTTTTTATTTCCTCTCTTTTTTGAAAAAGAATGATGAATCGACCGCAGATTAATCAAGCTTTTCCTATAATTTAAAAATGACTACCACTTTTTTTAAAAAAATGATGTAGGAGGATAAGGTCTACGGGTCTCAAACTCTATAGCTTCAAGGATTTTCAGAGAAAAACCTAGTAGACTACATCGAAGCATAAATAGGCTCACTTATCACCACCATGTGAGGGTAAAGACCCCAATGACCTGAAGGTTACAAAATAGTGGCCCATCCTAAGTTCCTAAGTTAGCCTAGGTCTGACTACATCTAAACATACAAATGATTATTAAAATAACCCCTACCCTAAATACCATGGGCCAGTTTTTTTTTTTTTTTCTTTTTAAGGCTTACATCACTAAAAACTAGTTAGTATAACTATAAGACAATAAAAGAAAAATAATACAAAAGCCTATCAATTAATTTTTAATTTTCACATAATTAGCCCACCAAACTTCCTTAGTGGAGTTGCCAATTCTGTTAAGCCCTATTTCGGTTTCCCTTAATTTAATATGTATTAAGTCTATCTCATTTAAGATAAATTATTCGATATTAAATTAAGAAAACATTTTTAAAAAAATGAGAGTCGCCAACTAGTTTAATTGGTAAAAAAATGAAATTAGAATTTCCGAGTGGAAAATCCTAATTTGGTTACTAATTTGCAGATTTTCTTTAAAAAACGATTTTTAGAAAATTAACAAAAAATAAAACTAAACTTAGGAGCTAACCTATTAAGACTAGGTCACAATGTAAAAAATAAAAAAAAATAATGGGCTTTATTTTTATCTTTTATTTTTCTAAACATACTAAGATATATATAGATATACAAAACATAATTGAAATGAATTTTTTATTACAAACTTTTCAAGAAAAAGGAAATTTTTTTTTAATTTTTTATATGTTTGCTCTAAAGGTGCCTAGTACAAGCTAATCGGGATCAAACCAACATAGTTCTATTTTATAAAATATTTAGTAAGTGATTTTTTTTTATTTTTGAAAATCAAGCCAGATTTACGTTTATTTAATAATTTATTATTTAAAAAAAACTAAAAGATCTAATTTTACGAATATAAGAAAACCCTAACTAACTAAATCCTTTTGAAAACTTCAATTAAGGTTTTTTTTCCCTTTTTTTAAAAAAATCACTATATGCAAAAAATATCTTTTCTAAATCTTACATACAAGATATTAATCTCGAAGAAAAGACACGTGCATTTTTTTAAAAAAAGGCAATCTAACTAAATTATCAAAAAATTGAAAATTATCTAATAAAATAGCAAAAGATGTGACGATTAAAAATAAAAAAACTTGTACTTAAGAAAAAATTAGTAAAATAAATAATTACTTAAATAATTAAAGAAAATAATTTTTATTATCTAAATGAGTCGAGTGTTGCGTAATCGGCGTGTTCATGTTATTCGTCGTGATTATCTAGACATTATTCGTATGCTCAATGCGTGTATTGGTCGTGCGCATATATAGCAGTGAAACATGAAGATGCAAGTGTAAACAATCAGTCATGTGTGTTCTATCAAGAGCGATGTAGGCATGTCCGTGTAGTAGTATGTATGTATGTGTGTATGTATAAACGTGTCGGTGTGTGTTCAAGTATGCATGAGATGTACTGTGTTTCATGTGTGAGATGTGCGGTATATTAGCGAGTGGGTAATGTTGTTTATGTTTCGTGTTAGGGGACATACAGTGGGTATTTGTGACAAGGTACGTACGGCAGTATGCGTGCAGGTGTAGTGCAGTGATTAGATTAATGCGGCTATATAGATTGTAGGTTGGTGAGTGAATGTTGTGCGATCAGTGAGTGGCAAAGAGTGTGTTTTGTGATCTATTATTCAGTTAATGTATAGGAGGTGATCATGATACGATGAACAATGCTATCGTATTGTCGTGTGAAGTGTTGTGCAGGGTCAGCGTAGATAGTGCCTGTGAGTTGTAGGTGAATATGGGCTTACGTATTAGGGATTGTGAAAAACATCCCCAAACTCTATCGTTAACTTACTATTTATAAGCCCTACAATTGAATCTTTTAAATCTTTTTTTTTTATATATAGATTTAATCTCAACCAATTCCAGATATTAAAGATACGATAATAAACTCAAAAAAATTCAGATACAATTTATATTCTTTGAAGATTCAACCTAATTTCTAAAAACCCTATATTGATCTAGGCTTTTTATTTAGTCCAACTTGATATTGTCCAAAAATCTACTTAATAAATCCTAAACCTATTCCAGCCCATTATAAATTAAATAAAAAATCCATTTTACATCATACTGGACTAAAATATTTTAGTGAAGCTCGATCCGTCATCAACTTAAAATTTATTAAATTGAATATACACCATTATCCGATTCGATCATCAATGACTCAAGTCAATCCAATATTGACTCAACTCGATACGACTTGACACTTTTATTTTTATTATTTTTTCAATTTTCATTTTTATTATTATTTTATTTTATTTTATTCTTTATTTATTTATTTGTTAACCCTGGCCTAATAAAAATATTAAAATAAAATGGCAAAAATGAAGCGTCTATACTAAGTAGTTGAGAATGGGGTCATATGGTGGTGTTTGGTGTGTCCAAAATGATGATTTTGAAGAGCTATAGTGATTGTGTAAGGGAAATAGAGGTCATAAGATATAGGCCTAGGAAGGGTTAGTTGGTGGCAGTTTTTATAGACTATTGGGTGGCATTTGTGGTTGTTTGGGTAGAGGTTTGTGGTTGAAAAAAAAAAGGCTACTTGGTGGCTATTTTCTCAAGAAAGATTAGAGGAAAAGAAAAAGAAGAAGCTGAAGCTGCTTGTTGGGTGCAATTTATAGGTGGAGTGGGCCATTTTTTAGAGGTGAAAAGATGAGGAGAAAATTAGAGATGTTGGGTGAAGTCTATAAGCAGGATATGTAGCTTTTAGAGTAGAGTTGGAGTGTTGAAATAGAAGAGAAATGAAGTGATAAAAGTAGGGATGCATGGGAACTTAAACCAATTATTGAGAAAAGAGATTTTGAGATATATGTGATTTGATTTTGACTAGAACTGCACATATTATCACTTTTCTTTGGAGTAGTAGACATGTACATTCAGTTAGGATTTAGTTAGCTTGGTTCTATTTAGTTGATGTAACTAGGTGTCTTAAGATTTAAATAAATATCTTTATTTAGGCATGTGTGGCACCATATTTTATGCTTAATTAGAGTTTATTCCACCAAATTAATTTGATTAGATACGTTTGTATTATTAAGCTTGATTAATTGGCATTGTTTAGTAGCTAATGTTAATTATAATTACTTGTTTATGTGATTTAGGATGTTTTAATGGTTTAAGTAGATTAAATCTAATTGTTTAGCATCTTGGGAATTTGCATTAGTCATAGATATTAGTTTGAGTGATTCGGGGCATTTTATGACTTAATTAATTGAATTGAATTGAATTGTTTGGCAATTGTGATTGATTATTGATAATTGATTATGTAGATTGGGATAATTTGGGGCTTAAAGTTATTAAATCGAATGTTTTTTTTTTTTTTTGGTTCACTTGTTCTAATTAGACATTAATTAATTAATGTAGTTATTTAGCATTGTTAAGTATTTTACATTAGTTTTCTAGTATCAAATTACATATTTTATGGAAATTTAGGTTTTGACTCAATTTAAGGTTTTAATTGAATTTTTGGCTTTGACTGCAAGGTTTTAGTATTTAGGGTTTAGGATTAGGATTTTTGAATCAATATTCAGTGTTCTATAGTTCGTTTGTAATTTTTAGTCATTATTTTAACATCTTTGGTTTTGAATTAAGGCTCTCAATTTTAAATTCTTATTCTATATGATTAAAATCATTTATACATGGCACAATTTGTATGTGTAAGGGGCAAGATTATAATTTCATTGGTTTATTGTTTTAATTGGTTAATTAAATTAATCTAACATTATATAATATTTTTTATATTTTAGCGTAAGCAAAAGGAAATTCTATGTACACATATACACATGTATAGCGGATTACATATTCATAAGGCAAATCCTTAATTTTATAAATATTATTCTGTAACTAACTTAATTTAATCAACTACTATTATTTGGTAACATTCTTGATCATTCGATGTTGAATTTGCATGGTTTCACAATATCCAGAGTCAATTTAATGATTTAGTATTTAAATTGGTTCAATTTTATGTTGATTGATATTACAAGGTATATTTTATAAATATTTGTATGTGAAAAGAATTTACATATGTACAGCACCATGTATACTCATAGGGGTAAATTCATAATTTTATTAATTTAATTACTTTAGTGATTTAATTTAGCTAATCATTGTTATTTAGGAATATCTCTAATTATTGAATACCAAATTTTTGCGATTTGAGGAAATTTGAGTTCAATTTTCTGTTTTAGAGTTTTCTCTACGTTTAGAGTTTAATTTAGAATTTAGGGTTTGATATGTGATAATTTTAAGTTTGTTTTAAGGTTTTGTTTAAAAGTTTTTATCATTTTTAATGTGAGACCTTAGTTTTCAAGCAACTATCGAAGACTCGATATGGCGACACATCCATCATAAATATGAAACTTAGAAATATGACTTAGGTAGTGAGCAAATAAAGTGCTCATTAGAAATATGAGTCATGAATACTGTTATTAAAGTAATTGTGCTTACTTAAGATCAATAGAATTAGGGTTCCGAAAAATATTCTCAAAATTAAATAAATTTTCAATATAGTTTTGTAAAAGATAAAAGAAGAGCTCTAAAAAAGTTTATTTAGCAAAATAAAGTGTATAAAACATTTAATTTAACAAAAACGTGATTTTATCATTATTGTATATTTTTATCAGAAATGCTCAGTTCAAGTTTTGATAAGTAATAAGCTCTTAGAGATAAATTAATTGGATAAGGAAATATACTTAGTATATAGTGTATGTACCCATAATTAATTAGTACTCAAATATATTCACATATATGAATAAAATGCTAACTAAACTAAGTTAATTAATCAAAATATTAGTAGAATAATACGAGGACTATCTCTTAGGCACGGAAAATATTGGCTAAGTGGGGAGAAACACTAATTAGATGATGTGACACCTAATCTAATGCTTAGAGAACTGGAAATATAAGGTAAACACATATCCTATTAGAAGAAAATTCTTAAACCATAAAATATTTATTTCTCGTACATGTGGAGTTCTTTTTAGAGACTAAGGAGAGAAAATCAGGTCAAGGGAAAAAATTGGATGTTAAGGAGAGAAGAATTAAAGTGAGAGAAAAATTGGAAAAAAAAACGAAAATTAAAAAATTTTGAGTTTAATGAGCTTGGCATCACCAAGATGTGAACCACTATCACCGCCCAAAGGAGGAGGCAGTGCCTAGGCCGTTTGACAAAGCACTAGTGTGAATGGTGGCAAGACAATCTAACATTAATGAGTGTTTGGTTTTTCTTGATTTTTCTCTAAAATTCTAAAAATAGCAAACGTTGTCCAAAAATTATGAAACTTGGTATTTATAGGAATTTTTGTATTTAGAATCCAAATATCAAACTTGATTTTTGAGATTTAAAGCAAAAATATAAGTTTCTTAAGAAATCGGGCTTGAAAATGAATTTTGTTTTAAATTTTAAAAATAGTAAACGATATAGTTTCTACTCCAATTTTTGTTTATAAGTTCTTAAGAGGGTCTACTTTAATTCTACATGAAAGGTTGTGGAAAATTGAGAAGTTAAATTTCCAATAATCTTGGCTTAATTCCAATAATGTGCTAAAATTACTAAAAGTAGAAGTTTTATTACATGAGTTGATGTGCAATTGTTATAATATAGTTGTAGTTAAGCCTTAGGATATTGAACTAGTTTGGTGAAGTGTAAAAATAGGGGAGTTAGTGTTGAAGTCAAGTGATTTGATGTTTTAAGAAGTGTTTTGTGTAAGTCATAATACTTGTTAAAACGTCAAGCGAATGAAAATATGAAATAACTTGATGTACAGAACCTTAGATCAGAAATGGCTATAGAGGATTGGTCACCCTTATACTATATGTGTATTTTTTGAAATAATTCCTTATAACTTTTATGCGCATTTAGTCATATGGTTAACTTAGATTATATATTAATAATACTATAGCAATTGAATATTAAATAAATATTATATCGAAATCTCTTATCTTGGAATCAAAGTAATATAGTAAAAGTATGGAATATAGTAATATTCATATAATAGTTAAGTGGTCAGAAACTATGTTAGAAAGTACGTTAAAAGAACATAATATATAGAAGGTAAGTTAGAAACTAAGTCAAATAATATCCTAAACTAAAGTTGTGTTATACAGAATAACATCATGATCTAGACGCCAAGTGTAAGTAAATTAACAATCTTACTTATACTCAACATACAATTAACTTGGGAATCATATGCACTTTATTTAGGTGACATGGGTAGGAAAGAGACTTAGGAACAAGAGTAAGATTCGGGGAATTCGTTAAGTAGTCTAGGTAAGTGGATTGCTTGCGTTTGAGAGAAGATTTCATCTACTTTTAACTTATCTAACTACTATAAATGCAATTGATCTCATATTGTGATTGCCTCATGTTGTTTGATGAGTTGTTGAAGTGATTCTTGATCTTCAAGATATATAGCTGTGAGTTTACTCATGTTTTATGAATGAAATATATGTTGCTGTCGGGATGTTGTTTGACTTTATGATGCTTAGTTATATACTAACTTGATAAAAGAATTAGGTATTCTACGTGCTAAGGTGTTTACATAAGTAAACTTAAAACCAATGTCTTAGAGATCAAAATGAAACCAAGTAAAGGGTTAGCTAAAAAGTAAATAATTAAGCTTACTTGTCACTGATGCATTTATGGCATGGTATGAAAAGGACCCATAGGTTAAGTTTTTTAAAATTGAGATTTTACTAGGTTAGGTTTTTATATGGAGATCTAGGTTTAGCAAGTAAATAACTTGATTTATAAAAATTGGGTTTTTGAGCATACAGAATTACATTTCTAACCACATCACATGGTTTCCACTAGGTTGAGTTTTAGCAACTCTTTGTTGCATTGGTAGGTTTCTAAACTTTGGTTTGTATCTTGATGTACAATTGAAGTTGACCAACTAGATAAGTGCTAGACTAAGCTAAGATATCAGCGCTAATGCATATCATGTGCATTAGCATGTCATGCATTTGTTACATTTGCATTTTTGGTTAAACTAATGAGTTTTGTAATAGAAATGATAACTTTCTTGGTGATTGTGTTATGAGATTACTTGTATAATTTTTTATTTATCTACTCTCACTTAACTTATCTTAAGTTAAGGGGATAAGTTGTTTTATCCTCAGGTTAAGAAAGGAGATAGACAGGATCACACACCACGAAAGCAAGAAGACTTAAGAAAACTATGAGATAACAACTTCCCTTATAGAGTAAATGGTTGTAAGCTTTGATTTAGATTCCTAGGGAGAAGCTTTTCTTGAAGGTTGGCAAGCTACGATGTAATGACTTCAACATAAAGATTGTAGATGTACTGTACAAACTTTTTATTAGAGTTATGCATTGTAAAAGGTTGTAAGCTATGATATTATAGATTTGACTCACTCTTGTAAAAGATTTCTATTGTAGCTTATTATATTGTATATTAAGAGATTTGGAACAAGGTGTTTATGTAGTTAAACGACAAGTGAAGTACAAATTCAATCTTATACTTAACTTAGGGATGGTAATAACGAACTATCTTTAGATGCCAAAAGTTAAGAAAAATTTTAAGTAGATGCCTAAAAGGTGAGATGTTACATTTAATTCCTTTGTACTCATTAGGCTTGCAAAATATCTATCAGTACTTGAGTTCAATTTTATATTTAAAACATAAAATTTATAAGGTTTACAACTCTCACCACCAAAAGAAAATTAATAAAGGTTTAAAATCTAGTTAAGTAGCAATAGGTCACTTAACCTAATCAAGTTTTCAACCTTTCATTACAAGAAAAGAAAAATAATGGTGATAGGTTGAACGACCCACCTATTAATTTGTGACCATTTCATCCACCTTAAGGTCAAGAGATGGTAAACAACCACTTATAGAAGGTTGTTTAACCTCTCTCCCCTACCTTCGATGGTTGTTGGCTACCTCTTACCTTGGGATGCCTAATACTAATTTTTTATTTTGCAAACTTTTTTAATTATTTTATTATTTTTATAAAATTATTTAATTTATATATTTAATTATATTATTTATTTACTTAATTATTTGGGCCACTTTGGTCTGATAGAAAAACTAACATTGTTAAAAAAACAATCCTCATTTGTACATGTTGGGGACATGAATAGAGTAAAAAGGTTGAAAACTCAATAGGAAACACGTCAAACATTGAAAACCAAAAGCGTATTTTTCCCTTTAACAGTTAGGTAATATGAAATTTAAGCTGTCTTAAAAAGGAAAGATCATGGAAAAAAGGTAGAAAAACAGACAATGGAGGTAAGAAAAGTTACTTTGTGATAACATTTCACATGTATATTAATTATCTATGCAAGTATAAGAAAATAAACTTATAATTAACGTAATTTCTTTTTCGATTTACTTTCTTGAAGATGGAAAAAGAAAAAAATGTGTAGATTAAAATACTTATGTTATGTTGGTATGCGAGAATGAACCGGAAATTCTAACTTTAATGAAGAACTTGATTTCGCCTTTCAAAAGATGGAATTGTGTTTCCATTTCCCTCACATTTATTACCATTAATCAAATTATTTATTTAACCTTCAATTTAATTACGACATTCAATCATTAAGAATATTTTTGGTAATTACTACTATATAGGCAATTACTACAATATATGTATTTAATTTCATTCCATTTTATGGATATTTCCAAACATGGAAGAGTATTTGTCATTTTTTTTCTTTTCATTCAATTCCAAACCATTCATGCATAATAAATATGACACTAATTCATACCTATTCACTCCTCCAAGTTTCGTGTATTGCCTTATGGAAAAAAAATTGACATTGGCACCACTTCTTTCCCACATAATCCATTCTGTTCCCTTAGACTTTTATAAATAAAGACCAAATTTCAAAATGTTGACTTTGACTTTAACTCATCAACTTAATCATTTTATAAAATCTTAATAACATGTATCCTCAGGATACTTATCAAGGATTTAAGAATGAAATCTTCACCTTAAAACGTTAACATTGTAGCATACAATATAATGAAAAATCAAACAAACTTAAATATCTTAAATAATATAGTTGAATACGCAAATCACCTTAAATGTTTATGAAATTTAACAATTATGGATTTCCTTTATCTTAGGGGGTACTTGATATGAGTGAAATTTAAGAATTTTCATATTTTTAGAAGATAACAAAGAGTTGATGAACCAAGTTATAATCGGGACAGCAGATTGGTAAGCTTTGAAAAAGACGAAGAAGAACATAGTAATTGATAATCCTTTTGAAGCGAGATGGCTACCTCCTATTGCTAGTTGAGTAAAATTTAGTTGTTATGGAGTAATGAGTGAATAGAAGGGTATGGTTGCATTAGGGGAAGTTATAGAAATGAGAATGGAAGAGTGATGGGTGGTTTTGTAAGAACGGTAGCTATTACTTCTCCCTTAGAAGCTAAGTTGTGGGGAGTGGAAAGAGCTTTGAGTTTTGCTATGCTGTTATGTCTAAAGAGAATTATGATTGGGCTAGACTCTAAAGAAGTAATCAAATGGATTGAAAATAAGTACATTGACCTAGATAACTATTACATACATGTTTTTGAGCTTTGTAAAAATGCTTCCTTCGTTAAGAATTAATTTTTCTGCATAATACCTTGTGATTACAACTCTATAGCTAATTTCTTATTAAAGGCATGATTGTATCACTGGGAAGAGTTGGTGTTTTTCTCATTGTTACTAGAGTAGCTGTACGGAATTTTAAAAGTTTTAAAAAATAGTCATGTTAGCAGCTATGAAACTGCAACTTTGGAATTAAGTTAAAAATTGGTGTTTCGCTTGATATTCTTTGTTTAGTTTTCCGTTGTACTTTAATGTAATAAGACTTTGATTATAAAATATTAAAGTACGTTTTTTACCCAAAAACTTGGAAAGAGAAAAGAAAAAAAAAACCATTATATTAGATATATGATTGCTCAATATAGTTATGTGATACATAAATTTCTACACGACACCTAAGATGGAGCTATAAGATTATTAGCTTTTTTATGGGAAAAATTATCTTACCCTTAAATCTTTCCTTAACTAAAATAACCACTCACTTTTTCCTTACCAACCATTGGTCTTGCAAAACCAAATGCCTCATTATACCTCGAGTGTGTGTATACAAACATGATCTATTATAGTAGAGCAACACTATCATGCTACTAACATTGGTATTACCTTACACCATTGCATCAAATGAGCATTGATACCAACATGAGTACTATTACCGTCACTATTATCAAAACCAAAACCAAAACCATTACATAATCATCACTACCGCTATGGTGTCAACAATAGTAGTGGTTCAATGGTTCTAGTAATAACAACTATGGAGGTTTTGGTTACGGTATGGTGAGAGTAACAACAATGATAGTGCAAGGTTATAGTGATGGTGTTAAAATAAGTTAATAAGAGTGGTAGTGGGATGGAATAGAGATGTAATGGTGAGAATAGCAATGAAACTAAGAGAAACCATTGCAAGCCCATTTGCTCCTTTGAGAGTGTGACTAGACTCTCCTATCAATATTAAATCCTCATATTCAAACTCTTGGGGATATTTGTAATCTTGGTCCAAATGATAATATTGGAATGATACGGATAACAAGGACTATTTCCCCTTCTCATTTCTACATTGTGATTGCATAACATATATGAAATAGCGGAAGAAGGGGGAAAAGGGTATCATAAAAAAAAAGTGTCAAGGGAAAAATAAATTAAGTGTCCTCCTATTTATATTTTTAAGTATGAGTAGTGGTATTCTCTCCACGGTTTTGTACCTCTTTGATATTATAATAAAATTGGGGTAGTTTTCCCTTAATTAGAAGGACGCAGGGAAGAGGATCGCTAATGATGCATCATGGCTTTTCTTTGACATCATAGTATATTATCTCAATTTCTACCAAAAATTTAATTGTATTTCTAAATCCAGAGAAGTGTTGTCTTTTTTGAACATAGAAAACCATGTAATGATGGCTAATGTTCTAAAGTAAAAGTTATGGGATAGTCTAGTTTTGTTTCCAACAATATAAACATAGTAGGTTGATATTCACCAACTTTACCTTATATTCACTTTTATTGCTTGGATCATTTTGAAATTGATTTATTTGCATTGTATTGGAAATCTTTTATATATGTTATACCTAATACAATTTTAGCTCATTATTACTCAAGTTTAGACAAATTTGTAATTTTCTTCTTCCCTTTTACTCCTTAGAAGTAATTTTCTTTTTCAATTTCCCATAGCTCTCATCATTTTTTATCCTTACTTTTACCTAATTATCTCTTTTTCTAGTCTCATTACTATGTAATTTTGAGCATTATTTAACAAAATTTCTTGAATTGAAGATTAAATTTATTTTTATTTATTTTCCTTTTCTCCCTTAATTTGTTTTTTTTTTTTTCAACTACATCATATTATTAAGAGAGAAATCAAATTTAGCCAATTTTAAGATCCATATTTATCAGTATTATCATATACGTGTTGACTTGTACAATTTAATTCAGTTTGTTCCAATTGACCAAGAAACCGATTCAATCGAATTCCAGTTTAATTTCTAGTTAAACCCTATACTTATCTATTTCACATGTTTAAAATAACTTGCGAGGAACGTCCTCGAAAAATATTCTTAAAAATGAGCGGATGGAAAACTTTTTTCATGTCAGGAGTAATGAAGCGTTCTCTTCGCATTTTAGGAAATAGAAAAAGACACTTTTCAGAAGGGCGATATCCTTAATGAACTAAAGTACGAAAAAGATACTCTTCTAAAGTGTCACTTCTTTATAAAAACCAGCAACACAACAATAGCTTAAGTATATTTTAGCTAAACATTGTAATTTTTTAATCAAATAAAAACGAATTTAGTGTAAAGTACAAGACCCCACCTCCATTGCATTTACAACCCGCATTTTCAATTTCAACACTTCTGAATGCATTTACAATCCACATCCCAAACTCCAAACATGGCTAACAACAGATTGAATCAAATAATTAAGTGTAAAACAATCAAAACGCACAATCAAATCTAAACAATCTGACTTATATTAAAATGTCAATTAAGTTTTTCATATAAAACAAAAAAAATAAATACAACCAATCTCCTTTTCTCCTAGTTCTACTGAAAACATGAGCTACTTTAGATGCTAAATCTCGCCTGACCTACATTCCTTCCTAAAGGCTGGAGCAAGTGACTCTTGCGTCAATATGGGCTCTTGGGGTGGTTCGAAAAACTATGGAGGATGACTGTCGGAACTTAATAAGATGAAAGGCGTCTTCTTTTTAGAACATAACAAGGATGAAGGCGTCTTTACCACTCTATAGATATAATATGTTTTCGTCTAGGTTTTTTTATGATATTTTTTTTTTTCGAGAAAGGCACCTCCATAACTTGCCAGCCCTGTTGCAGAGCTGTTTAGTGTGGACCTCCATGAGTTTAACCTTCTCAATGTACTTCATGTTTGCGCTTTTAAAACGAAAACTATCTCAGTTGCATGTGCGGTATATCCATATTCAAAAGCATGAGGATTTTATTCTGCCTTGGACATTTTGTTCCCTCTATAAATATAGTATGAATCGAATTTACTTGGACAAGACATACAACTCTCCGTACTTTGATTCTGCTCTTTCCGTTGTAGGAGAACTGGAAGTGGGTTTCAATATGTATCTGCTCAGATGTGCAACCCAGTTCGTCGTGATTTCAGAGGGTTTTTTGTTTCTTTTTTCTTTTTTTTTTTTTTTTGGTTTTGGGGGTGGGTTGGTGGTGGTGGCCTCGAGAGATTGGAATATTGCCTTTGGAAAATTTCAGGCTAGGGTTAGCGTTCGGGAGCGCGATGAGTCTATGTCCGAAAGAGTAATTCTTGTCTTTTCTCTACACCATGTCAGTTTGATAATATCCTTTTCATTTTGTGATTGTCCATTTCAGTGAAGTTATTGTAACATTCCCGATTTAGATTTTCATATGATAGTTAAAAATTCCGTCGGGAATTTAAGGACTCTATACCTTAGGGTCTAAACAAAACACATTATTTGGAAGCAATCCCTGATCTTCCACAAAAGCCTTATGGAATCGATGATCAGAAGTCAACTACACAATACGGTACCATTTCAATTCATCCTTCTTCAAGCCTATACAATATCCGTATATCAATTTGGTTTCAAACTTTCAATTATTACTGAATCCCTAGACTCCTGTCTAGTATTATTGATTGTTGATTATAGTTCAGTTTTCTTACTCAAACTGATTTAGCTTATGTTGGGTGCCAAGTGATTGAAGAATTTAGTTAAAAAAAAAAAGGAAGATGGCTTTTCATGTTATTGGCTGCATAATGATTAATTTTTATATACATTGGATCATTTTTAATACTATTATCTATATCTCTATGTACATATATGTTTTTGGCTCATTGGTTGTCGAGTGTTGGGGATTTGGATAATATGATGAGAAATATTTAGATGGATTAGGAACCACGTAAATGATGTTAGGGAGATGCGTAAATCAATAGAGCATATATGTATTGGCAGTAATGCCAAATAGACGAGCTATTATAATTGTTCTGAGACCAGAGGTACCTTTCCGTTGTTCAGTTTTTGATAATTTTTTTTATTTATTATTTATATTCTTTTGTTGTGGATAGAGACATAAAGACAGCGATGGTTCTTTCTTCGCTTCCAAGAAGAATGGAATGCAATGGAAGATCTTGCTTTAGTTGCACGGGTAGGCTTAGGCTCTACTCATTTGGCCGATGATGGCAAAGATGGAAGGCTAGCAATGGTTGAGCAGTCACTATAAGGCAGCTCAATAAGCGGGATCTGTAAGCGTTGAAATGGGAACTATTTATCATAGAAACCATGAGGTGCTGCATTATTGTAGGTATTTGATGCTCCTAGCCCATAATATCTTCCTTTCAACAGGATGAATTGACTGAAGATAGTTCACTATTTCACCTCTAACAACCTTCAGCAAAGAATATTAAACAAAAAGAAAAAAAAAAAGGAAAAAGCAAGCAAAAGAAATTAAATTCGAGTTTGAGACTTTTGCCTCTGGCGAAATGCTTAAACTGCAGCCTTTTCGTAGGACCTTGAATGTACACTTACTGCTGTGACAAATCAATATATCTCAATTGAAGCTAAATTCTGATTTTCCATGACCATCTGTGGTCAGCCTATCTGTAAGTGTTAGTATCCAGGTGGTAATATTTAGATGCCAGGAGTAGAAACCGAAAGGTCACAATGATGAAAAAGGAGGGAGAAGAAGAAAGGAAATGGTGTTACTTTACTAACCAAATAACTGTATTGCATTTTGCTGGTATATCTTATAGGCCACATTGATATCCTCGCGCTCAAAACTAGTATCTTCCTCAGAGAACAGGCAGAATAAGAATACAAACAGAATATGATTGGATGCTATGACTTTTCTTATCATGCTTAGTTGTGCACTAGCTAAAGTGTTTACTAAGACACAGAAGGGTTTTGTTATGAAGAACTCAAACAATGTCTAACAGATTGGTTTCCATTTTCATGCATAGAGTTGAAGAGCATCTTAGCCTACTACTTCCAGTGCTTTACAGCTTTGAATTTGCTCTGCACATCTAGGTCCAACTGCATGGCTTGATGTTTTAATCCCATGGAAGCTACTGACAACCAGAAGCAAACCTAGTATTCTGTGCTGAAGATATATCACTTTTGCAGGGTGTGATTGCTTGAATTGTGAAATCAGCAAAATTGTGACCAAGGACTTGGCTGGACATATTTCAAGATAAAGGTCACACGTGTAAAATGTGAATGGAAGGGGTCAAGAGATACTGGGTGATGCTGTCTCAAAATTTTCATTTAGAAGCTTTTGTTTCCAGTGCAGAATGGATTTTGAAAAACTTATATATGTCTTTAGGTAACTCTTCCAAGAAGTCTACCTAGGTCTTATTATTTTTTGGCAGGCCATTTTGGTGAGGTTATATGCTAAGGTTATTGTTCTTCATTTTCCTTGACATGCCATTTCAGAAAAGAATCATATAGTGGTACAACTTGTATTATATTCAATCATTTTGTGGATTATATTATGGTGTTGAAAAATTATTTAGACTAGCCTCTAAAAAGTGTTTGATCAGTTTTACCTTTATCTGGTCATGAGATGCTTTGATTTTCTGTGAGCATCACGAGTATAAGTTTTCTTAAGCAATTTTTGGAAAAAAATATTTTGTTTAATGTCCATAATTCTTGCCATGAATCTAGAGGAAAGCCAGAATTTCAGTTTCTTGTTTGTTCTTGGCTCCTTTTATTCTTTGGCATTTGCATTGTAAGTGCACTTGATTTTTGTCTTTCCAGCATGGGCTATTAATAATCCTGCCTTAGAAAGCCAGAATATGCAATTTTCAAGGATTGTTTACCCCTTCCCCTTTGTGTGCATAGGGAACATGTTGATCATATGTATCATCTTTTTTTGGTAATTCAATGATGCTATTAATTTTAAAGATCAAGTATTTATCACACAATGCAGTAGTCAGAATCACCATAGTGGTTCCTGGCAATGCAACTGGCTAATTGCATTGGGCAATACTCATACAGCAAAGCATCAAACTACATTGTACAGGAAGCATAGTAATCAATTGCTCGGTCTTTTTTCCTATTTCATTCTTAGATCAATCAAATCAGTAGTTTCCTTTCTTTTCACTTAGGATTAATCATGGTTTATAGTGTAGACACTGTTCACTTGTGCATTTTATAATGTTACACGTACTCTTAATTGTTGTCTCCTCGGGGACATCCAATTGAAAAAAAAAAAAAAAGAAGAGAAAGGAAACTGTATCGTTATCTATTCCTCAGTTGACTACTTAGTTTTACTATCTCCATTATCTTATCTTTGTATCCTGACCTTATTTCCCAAGTTTGTTTTATTGCTTTAAAGAGTTCTTGACTGATTGTGTAAGTTGAGTATAGGGGTGGAGCATGGACCATTCTCTCATGAGGATAATACTGAATTTGGAGCTGTGGATGTTTGATCCAGTGAAATGATCTTTTAGCATGGATAGTGGGTTCTGGTTATTTCCTAAACTTGCAGCCTACACGGTACTGGTTATAACCTTTCTAGTTGACCTTTATTCCCCCTCCCCCCACAATACTGAATTAGGAGCTGCAGTTGTTTGATTCAGTGAAATGATCTTTTAGCATGGACAATGAGCTCTGGTTATTTCCTAAACTTACTGCCTACACAGTACTGGTTGTAACCTTTCTAGTCGACCCTTATTTCCCCTCCCTCGGCAATATTGAATTTGGAGCTGCAGATGTTTGATCCTGTGAAATGATCTTTTAGCATGGATAGTGAGTTTTGGTTACTTCCTAAACTTACAGCCTACATAGTACTGGTTGTAAGTTGTAACCTTTCTAGCTGACCATTATTCCCCCTTCCCCCACTTCCCTCTCTAAATACTTTGGTCATTATCTTTCTACTTTTCGATGAAGAGCTGTTTGGAAAAATTTGACTTGATTGAAGGTGGCTTTTCTGCTTGAATCAAGAAGGATGGTCTTTTAGTTAGTGCTCCTAGAGATTGATAGACTACCTAATGTTATGACTGGTCTAATATAGTCAACAAACATTGCTTTTTATTTTTCAGAGTTTTTGTTAATGGCTGTGGGCACGATCAATTTCATACACTCAAGTAAACTTTGTTGATATGGAACCCAATGGAAGCAAGCTCAAATAAGTTTAAAAATTTCCTCCTACTTTGTATATTTAAACTCACACCTTATTGTTGGTGATTTATTCTAATATGTGATATTGATGTATCTCAGGATTAGCCATGCAGAAACTTAGCACAAGTACGACATTTCCCTCAGCAGCACAGTGCTTTCTCAAAATGTCCAATATGGAAGATCATGAAATGGAGACCTGTTGTGCATTTCTGCCTGGGTTGACTACCTTTTGTGTTTAGCAATTTGAGGGGTATCATCAATGTCTGGAGGATTGGCAACTAACAAGTTTGAAGAAGGCCTGTCCTGTTAAGATTGAAATTGAAGGGTGTGAATTGCTCTGGGGCTCCATCCTTAGTGATAATGGGTGCCGATTGCTTTGATAGTCCATTCTGTCCAATGAAGTCAATTTCCAAGGGTATCGATTACTGAGGCATTCTATTTTGACTTGCACTATTTAGTTCAAAGGTTAGTGATTGCTCTTGATTTAAGTCAAAGTATGTCTAGTGAATTTTAAAGCTTCCAATTTTCTGATGCATGCTGGATATCTTCCTGCTTTGTTCTATGACCCTAGTACTTGAAGCAAATGAAAAGAGTTTGATGGACCTACGATTATTGCTCTGAAGCTTTTAGGTACCACGAGATGCCATACCAAGTTTCGCTTTTGCATCTTAAATTTATTACCTTCACGATATCGACATTGCCCGATTTATAGAGCGATTTTGGAGAATGACCTGGTTTCACTAAATAAATTTAACTAGTCATACTGCTAGAAAGCACAATAAAAAATTTTAGCCTAGTGGCCCTCAAACCAAAAGGTAGCATTTAGTTCTATCCATTTTTCTTCTTATTTTTATATTTGTAATTGTCGATGAGAGTTTAGAGTATTTCATGTTGTTCTCCCTGCTGAAGATCATTGAAGACAGACAAAAGTATGACCTCCAAAACAAATTATTTATGTTGTGCAGATATTTGGTTTCACATGCAACTGAACTAAGATAGGTTTCATCAAGCACTTGCAAGTTGTATTTACCATCATCATCTCTCTTTTTAACTTATTTGAACTATCTGCTAATAGACCTGATGCAACATGTTGTCTTCTCATGTGCAGACCCGCCTATGGCCCACAAACCTTAGCAACATTTTGTGTTATTTCGTACATTTCCTCTGTCTAGTAAAAATATATAATCTTTCTTATAGAGCGGATAGAAACCCTACAATAACAAAGGATTTTATGCTTCCAATTGATTCTTGGGTGTCAAGTTTGATCACAAAATAAATTGTCAAGGGAAACATGTCATTTATTCACTAAATTTTGTTTCAGTTCATGTAAAGATGGCTTCACATTAAGTGGAGGGGAGGAGAAGAGAGAGACATGATGGAATCAATTAAAAATGATTCAACATACTTAAGAATTAGAGATGATACAGTTTGCGATAGAATACAATACCAAAAATACTCTATATAGCTAATCCACCTAGTGAGAATAAGAGTCCAATGTTGTTGTTACTGCTTTTGGAGTTGACGTTTGCAATGGCACTGTTTGGTTAGCCATACCATTACATGACTGACAAGTAATGCCGCACATGTCCTGCAGGACTTTGTCGTTTACTACTTTCTCTTTCCTTGACAGGTGATTTGCAAGACATGCGTTACCTTTCATCCCTTTTTTTTGGTAAGTAATCAACAGAGGCTTTCATAAAAATTCTTTTTTCTCTATAATTCTGTATTATTTACTCATTTAGATTGTAAATATTTGGAAGATAATTTATCCATTATATATATGTACACACACACACACATTTGGAAGATCAATAATTTATTCCTCTATATTAAGATTAACTATACGTTTTGTACACTCACGTAATTGAAGCTTATCATTTCACATTTGCATCTCCTTATTGCCACCTCATCTTTCATATCACGGATACATATTTTAAGTTAAAAGGTGTACAAATTGCAATAATTCTCAGCATTTGCTCATATATGGCAAAATCCATCCAGATTACCTTAGACGCACATATTTAATAAGAGGCTACTTTAAATGGGCCGTTACAAATGAAGAGATCATATAGTGAACCAAAGCCAGAATACTTATCGAAGTGTCTTCCTGTGTGGACTATATTGTTGTAGGTGTCAGAATTGGCCAAAGGACTTGTATCTGGTAAATTTTTTTAGCTCTCTTCCTTTCTGAACCTAGTGATTAGGCATGCATGTCTTTATTTTTATACATGCACAACAGGATCATATGATGTAATCTGCTGTGTAACAAACATATATTTTTCAACATTGATTGCCAATTGGATTGCTGAAATGTTCAACAGACTATACTTTTGTTTGGTAGATTGAATATAGAGATATCAACTGGATTTCATGATTTTCATTATTTGATTAGAGATTGTACGAAAAAGATTGAAGAAATTGCAGAGGGTTGCTGAATACAAATAGAGAATCAGGAATAGAAGTTGCATTGACATTCATGCATTTGTCATGTTTCTTTTTTATTTTTCTTATTTTTTTTTGGGTGTTCTGACATTAAGACTCTTTTAACATGTAGTTTGGAATCTTCTGTTGTCAAGCGCTGATAAATGGAAAATCAACCTGGTCATGTGTCTTTATGTTTTTAAACTGAAATTGGACAATGATTTTTGGTGACTGTGCTCATGTATTAACTATAACGAAATAAATGGATCTACTTTCATAAAGATTGTTTGAGGTATATTTGGTATGATAAAATTGCAAAACAGTACCATGGAGCAGAAAATATGCCATTCTGGTTTCAAAAAATATTTATAATGAGCATTAAAGTTCAAGATCTTTCTTGAATTTCACTCTCTATAATATTTAAGTCTTCCATTTTACTTCCTTTATTTATTTTAGTTTCTTCATCACTGTTGATTATGATGTGTATGTATAATTTACCCCTAATTGACACACAAAGGGTGCCCAGAAGTTTTAGCAATTTCATTGTAATCAACAGTGTATGCCAAATTTGCCTCATTTTGTTTAAAGTGAGATACTTTAATAATTTATTCCTGATATTATTCTGTTTGGTTGAAAATTTAATAATGATGTTTGTTTAATAGATAGAGGACAACTTCTCTCCTGAATATGTTTGTCTTGTTTTCTTTTCTGTTTATAGTATTACTGCTGTTGAGTTGATTTAACTGTATAATCGGCTGTAAAGTTTCTTAATGTTGGACTTAGGATGCTATGACCATTCAATTAAATCCCACAACATGAAATGAACAAGTAATGCAACAATGAATCTCCTGGTGAATATTTATGAAAGGAGAATAACTATGGTTCTTTTATCCCCTGAAAGTTAGTTTTGTAAGGCAGAAAATGGCAAGCTGTCCATTGGCAAAAGATTGAAAGAGGATTATGCTCTAAGGAATTTTTAAGGTAGTTCAGCGAATGTAACTTTTTACAATATGCATTTTATTTTTCCATTAAGATATAGAAAAGGGAGAAACATTCAGCAATAATGTCGAGTGAGGATCATAGAAGGAGTGCACGAATACTGGAATTAGAGGCCAAAAAGGCTCAACGAGCCCTGGAAAAACGCAAAACAATGTGTACAGCAGCCTCTGCTCAGGGACCAAGCATTGGAAAAGACCAATCCAGCCAAAAGCAAGTGAGGAAAAAGGTTAAGGTAAGAAGTGTGCCAGATGTGGCAGTTATTCCTGTTGAGCAGCATGCTCACAAGGTAGGAATTTGTAACACCTTTAATTTTATTTTATTTTTTCTATTCCATCAATTCCCAAACCATATTCTATGTCCTAGATTATGACTTTTGTCTGAAATCAATGTACATTAAAACATCGGGTGCAATTTTTTAAAAGTATGTTAGTGGCCTTCACTCCAACAGTATATTAAGGCATCTTTCTAATTGCTCTCTCCGGGTCTTTTTGTTGATTGGCAGTTATTCCTGGTATCTTAAATATTTTTGTGTCCTCTTTTTGACTAATATCAAATATTAATAGGTTTAAAATATGACTCATGGGCACTCATTAGTCCAAAATGTTTTATGGATGTGGGCGCATATATCCTTGTTGTATCTAAACCACCTAATATGTACTAATTATCCATTAATTCTTCCTCCTATCTTATTTTATGGCGATATTAAAGCCTCTTTTTTGTAATATTATCTCAAAATCATCTTTTGCATGTCAACTGCGGATTACCAATGCCTTTAATGATATGGACCAACAGGAAAATGCTAGTAAGATTCCGTTTCTATTTAATTGCTCTTGCTGCTCATATTTGGTAAGAAATGCCTATAAATTTAAAAATTGGTTCACTATTCTGCATATCAGATCAAGCAACTGCAAAATCTAGTGTAACCGCAACTCCAGAGATAACCAAGCTTGAATTATTACTTACCATACTGCAGAGGTATGATCCCTGTGAACTCTTGGTTTACTTAGGAGGGCAACACAGTGGAAATTATTTGATATCAGTATTTAGAAATTAGCTTTGTTGCTTCACTAAAAAAGGAATTATACTTGTTCTTCAGTTATTACTTCTCTCTTTATTATTTCTTTTACCATGCAGGAGAGACTCATTTAACATCTTTGCTCATCCAGTAGACCCCAATGAGGTTCGATCAAAAGTTTGGATTTTGTAAGTTCCATTGTCTGTCTGGTAATTGTGATTTAAGTTAACCACTCGTTTCCTCCTTAAATGAAGGTTGCAGGCTATTATAATGTCATTAAAGATCCAATGGATTTTTCCACAATTGCAACAAAGCTTAGCAGAGGAAAATACAAAGCGCTGGTTGAATTTGAGGTTTCCTTTGAAACTACACCTTTGTTTCTTTTTTCATAACTAAAAGTCCTGGAAAAGAAGCTTGTACTTATTGTTTGCCAAAACATCCTTCTTTTTTAAATAATATATTCCTATTACCTTTCTTCTCCGTCGTCTTATCTTGGTTCTTCACTTTGTTAGACAGCTGCAGAGCACCTTCGTTTCCTTCTATTATATTTGTGAATTTGGAGGCACATTATTATTTCTTTTTTCAGGATGGCTGCTTGGTCGTAGAATTTTTTTTTTTTACTCCTTTAAACTACATTTTGTTTATAGTCTGATTAAATATTTGGTGCAAAGTAATTGAATTAAAAACAAAAGCTTTTATCATCTGGTTTCATACTTGTTGCCACATGAGGTTTAAAGAATTTGCTTATATTGATTGAATCTGGACATCCTGGCTATTGACAATTTGTGGTTTTTAAGGTGTATTACTTAAAGCAACACAATAGATTAAACAATTGCTTATTGGTTTCAATGCAGGCAGATGTTTATCTAGTATTCAACAATGCAATGCTTTTCAATTCCTCCCATACAATATTCTATAGACAGGTATGTGAGCATCAACTAGGCATTAGTTGCATTGATATTTACATCCACATCAAAGGTTCAGGTGCATTCATTAACTATAGTTGAGATTAAATATTTTTCAGGCTCGTTCTATAAAAGAAGTAGCTACAAAGCTCTTTCATGCTCTCAGATCTAAGCCAGACAGTTTCGAAGCTGAATTTTCCATTTTAAAACTGGCAACTGGGAGATGGACAAGCGCTGAATCAAGACTCATAAATTCTTATTCCAGTGACAAGAATTCATGTGACAACCAAAGTAACCAGATAGCTTCTGGGGGTATGTTAAGTTTGTTGGTTGTTGATTTGTTTTTCCCTCTAATAGAAGGGAAGTTGTGGACATTTTGACATGAGTGTGCTACAATGATCACCTAAGTCATTTACTTTAACCATATGCACTGCTTTCAAAGAGCTTATACCTCTACAGCTGTGTACTTGATATAATAATAAGAATAATTCATTTTTATTGAATCATTGAGATTGAAGGATTCGATTCAGTAATGATTAATACAAATTGCTTATTGGGAAGGTCTCACATAGAGCCAACAGATGACTGATAATCCTGCTATACGTGAAAAATTAGCTATTATGCTCTTCCTTGACGAATCATATGGTTCTAATATTATTGAACATCTCTTTTGATTAGTGGAAAGATAAATTTTATAGTGCGTGCTGACTCCATGTCCTTTTTGTGTAAGCAGGCTTATGTGGAAGAAGACCTGAATCTTCTATTCAACAACCGCGTGATACGTATAAGCCTTTGGCTGGATGGAATAGGTCGCCTATTTCATCCATTTATCCAGGTCCAAGACAACTCATGGTGGTGAGTAGTTGAACCACGAATGTCTAATATGTGAAATTTTGCTATTTTGATTGTCCTCTCTTTGTGCATTGTCTTTGTCGTATAAGAACTTCAGTGCAATCAACATTTCATGCATTTATAGCTATCTGTTGTGTTCACACTTTAAAATAATGGATGTTTTGCTTTGAGTAGAGAATGCACACAGTGGACTGTTTTTAGTTACAGAAAGGTGGCGATGTCTTGCAGTTTTGATTCCTTATTTCTGATTTATTGTTATCAAATTGTAGAGGAACCCCAAGTATACCTATGGAGATAGCTTGAGGTCATTTTGTCAGGGCTTGGGAAAGTCGGCCCAAACATTTGCTATGCAGAAGTTACAGATCATCTTTCCAAACCTTAAGCAGCAGATGCCTGGATATCAAGTATGCAGTGTCTCATCTCTAGAAAACGGAGTTAACCCTTCTTTGTTAATCAAGCCCCAGGGAAACTTTTATACCTGTCCAGTTGAAAGCAGCAATTCAAATGGAGAAAAATCTTGTAACTGCATGAATCTTGGAAAATTAGTTTCAAGTATCAGCCGTAGTGGATGCTCTAACTCCCAAGGGAGTATGGATCATACTGCGCTAATGAAAAATAGTGGTCCTTTGCAATCTTCAAGCATCTGCCCTTTTCAAGTTATAGCTAATTTCAGTGATCATGCTTCACCATCGTCATGCATTTTGCCTTCCAAAGCTATGACCAAATCAAATGGAAGTAGAGGCATTGACTCTGTTGAGGGTTTTGTTTCTACTTATTTTGGTATAGGAGGATCAATTGCGGGTAGTAAACACAAGATGGGTTCGAGTTACCAAGGCCCTGTGGAGCATAATGAACCAAGGGAAAATGATGGTACTCTGATACCCTCATGCACGTGGGCTCCTCAAGATATGAACAATTCAGGTGTCAGTGAAGATTTTAGCCCCCTCATTGGTTTGAATGCTGCAAATGTTGGTATGGGAGGACACTCACTTCCAAGCATTGATCTTGCTATGAACTCAAGCTACCAAAACATAGTTGAGGAGGCAGACCCGACTTCCAAGTTGATGTTGCCGACAATTTCAAGGACTATACCCGACTTTGACTTAAATCAAGAGCAATCATGAACCCTTGAACTAAACGGTGTAGATCAGAATGGGATGCCTCGGGATTCAAGAGCCTTTCATTGGACAAAATGGACTGCTTAAGCAATCAGCATTCAAAATCGCTAAGGATGGAGGATGGAGTCCCAGAGCAATTTTCACCCTCCAATTTCAATCTTTTTGGGTGGATGAAAACATTACAATATCAGGACAGGCCGCCTTCAGATTTTCCTGTTGCCAATCCGCTGGATATTGATGATGCCCTTAAAATTGCTAAACGCCAAGGGAAGTCAACCTTGGCAGGGATGCGGCACAGGCCTCCATTTCACGATCTTCCAGATTGGATGTTGGAATAAGCAGTATGCATGCTGAGGAAATGTTGGATTCGTGTTAAATATCTACATGGCTATTCCTGCGATACATCAATATCTCGTATAAAAATCTACCGCCGGCCAGGTGTTAGTTTATATAACAATGGATGAAATTTCCATCTGTTTTCAACCAATACTTGAAACTGTGCATTTCCATAATAACATTTAGGTAGATTGTTTCATCTTCTATTCTATATTTTTCTTGTTTGATTGAGTTCTATTTTGTCGTTCAGTTGCTGTGCTATTGCCGATTATGCTATGAAATTCACTGAACTTTGGATGAATAAGTGGTTTATCCAAGTTTCGATGGGGATCTCTTCTCCTATTGGTGTCTCTCTTCACTTTCTGCAGGCTTTTTATTTTTATTTTTCTTTATTTATTTTTGTTACTTTCAAAGGTACTTGATTTGATAGCCTTTTAGAATATATGACAAAGAACATTTATCTCTTAAGAGTTCTCTGTCATGGTTTCACAAACATAGATTGAATAGTTACATTCTCGGAGCTCTGTTCATTGGGGGAATCATTGTCTAAATGAAAGAAGAATATATGTTGTGTCTGAAGAAAACTGTGGAGATGCTATAAGGTTTTAGTAAGGGAAGGAAGGACACATCTTCTGATTGTTGGGCTTTAGTAAAAGGGAAGAAAAGACAAATCTGCTAACCGTTGGATTGCATAACATGTAGTTGTTTTATGTTCTAATACAATCTTTTTTGTGTTTTTATTTTTTTCCATAATGAGCTCCTTTTTTGAGTCTTCTTATAATTGAACTTGTGAATTTGGAAATATAACAGTTTTATTCATTTGAAAGGAATTGGAATTTCATTTCTCCTTTATTTTTAATTATGATGTTTATTTTTTTTTTCTGTTTTCAAATTAAAATTCTATAGAAATTCTTATTACTTAATTTTAAGTAATAGAGATTTTTTAATTTATCTAAATAATCATAATTCTTTATAAAATTTTATATTTTTTTCTCAAAAATGATATCATAATTTGACCATCATTATGTTGCCATTGTTGCCATCACTCCTTATTGTCGCTATCACTACTAACCACCGTCGTCACTATTGTCACTAACCACCGCCATTGTTGCTTTCACCACTATTACAATCACTATCACTGTTGTTGTTATTACTATTATCATCATCACCATTTTTATTTTTACTATCATCATCATTGCTATCACAACTATCACATTATCACTACTACAATTACTACCGCCATAACTATCACCATTATCTTTATTGTCGCCACTACTTTTATAGCCGTTGTCGCCATCATCATCACTATCATTATTGTCGCTGTTACTATTACTGATGTTGTCGTTACTATTATCGTCACCACCAGTATTATTGCCATAATTATCATATCACCATTGCCACCATTCATTGTTGTTATTGTCATCACCACCACTTCCATTACTATCACTATCTACAATCACTATTGCCATTGCTACAACCACCATCACCATTGCCTCAGACCACCACTATCCCTCATTACAAGAGTATTTAATTCCTTCCGATACATATATTTTTTCGGTAATGTTTTAAATCAGGAGAGAGAATATTTATTAAACTAGTTCTTCCAATATATTTGGATAATGAAGGGAAGAAGAATAAAATGAATCTCCATCATTATAAAAGACAGATGAAGTATAGGATACCTACCACGGGAAATTAATTTACTTTTTCTGTAGTTTGGAATGGAACAAAATCTAGTGAGGCTCGGGAATAATTTTCCTCCTAAATGCAATTATCCCCTTTTACTTCCTTCTCTAAGTAAAAAGAATGTTTCAAATCCGATTTTTCTTTTGTTTTTCTCTCTCTCTTAATTTCTTTTCTCATTCCAAATATAGGCTTAAAGTTTAGGTTAGGACCAAAACTCGAAATCAAATCCTTGATTATAAGTGGAGGAATTCTGGACCCTAAATTTAGTGTATAATACTTAAAAATTTAATTCAAAATAATTTACGTGTCCTAATTTTGAGAATCAATTTTGTTTAATCTCTAATATTTTAGACCTTCAAACCTTCATAAGGATAAAGCGATAATCTCATTCTTGAGATTTTATGATCTCTAAATTAGAAATCTTGTAGTACAATTTTGGCATTATATATTATAAACATTATAACTATAAGTAAGGAAGACCAATTTTTATTTTTATGTATTATAGAACTTTATGAGCCTAAGTTATGGTGCAAAATTCTCTCACTCCATCCAAATGGAGGTATGCAAGCGTGTTAAATGGGCCGATTCGACTCAATTTACTTTGGTCCGTAAGTTAAACAAATTAGGCTTATTTGGTCCATTTTTAAACTAACTAAAACATATCGATCCTAACTCATTTAAAAAATGGGTTAAACAAGTTGGTCCGTAAATTAAAAATGTAAATGTATTAAATAAGTCAAACTCGCTTTTAAATAAGTAAAAAAACCATGATCCAAATCTATTTAAAAAGTGAATTAAACTAGCCGATTCGTAAACCGAAGCCATTTATACATCTCTATGTCCAAAGAGTAATTAGGATCAATTCAATTACGTTTTCATGTTTCAATTGAATATTTTTATTTTCTTAATATGACTGTATTGTAAAATCTCTTACTTCATATATATATATATATATAGAAATATATATATATATATATAAAGAGCCTTGTAAATTTTAAATTCTTATAAATTTAGGCCAAGTGGGGAGAAAAAAAGGGATGGCAAAAAAATGGACAGCTTTTAATCCTAGTAATTCCTTGAAAACAGTAATGGTGAAAGTTTACTCTCAGTTGATAGCATTTTCCTTGTAAAATGATTTATATTAAAATTATTTTAGAATTATTATTCCATGTCGCAGCTGAAGATTTAAAGGGGACTGGACTCTTGTATAGGTACAAAATGTCCTAAATGTGCCAGGTGTTTAATAAACCTCTCTCTCTATGTCTATGTTCGAACCTTTGCTCTGTTTGAAAATAAAAATCCAGACACTGAACGCGTAATCCTTCCAGTGTCCAAGTAAATCTAGTATGTGCAATTTTTAAGCTCCGGTACGTTTATGTTTTGATTATCTCCAGTCTTATTTCCGAACCAAAGTTCCATATCTTGTAACCCCATCTATCATCCTTCCATTATAAATTAATCGATTTTTCTTTTTAAACACAAGTGCCAGGTATTTGATCATGAAATATACACAAACATATTTTATTATTATTATTATTATTATTTGTTCTTAAAGTTGGTGGTTGCATAACTAATTAGTTTATAATTGGTGGCACAACCGTTCTAAAGCGGACAGCGACTGACCATTTTCTTTGGGAGGGAAGGGTTTTCTAATCCTCGGACCGTCATCGACAGTACCTTGTTTTTAGGATGATGGTTGTAGATAGGGCAGTCAGGGTGGTTGTGGGCCTATGGCTATACCCCCTATGGTTTAACCACTTTTTTTTTTTCATTTTTCTTTTATTCTTGATTTCTTAAAACTTTCTTATTGCAATTTTAAATGCTTATAATTGTTTATGTAATTCATTTTTGTACGACATAATTTGTAAATGTTATATTGAGGTAGGCCATTGACAGTGATTTCATTTTATTATCTAAAATTTTAAGTTCTCTAAATTGTTTGTGCAATTCAATTTTTTTTTTTTTTCGTCTCTTACTCCTACTCTTATTTTTGTACTTGATAAACATTAACTCTAGTTATGTGCCTATTAGAGCACCTGAATCATCACCATAATAATCCACATACTTATCCAATATCTTTATATGGTATCAATTATATTAAAATTGGTAAATGGATGAATCGTGTGTTTTCGTAAAGAACAAAAAAATTAAGGTAACATTAAAACTTCTTACTAAAATCTTCATCGTGTATTGATTTTATTTTATCACAAAAAATATTAACTTTCAAAAATTGTTTTTTTTTTTTTATTGTATTTTTCATCTTTTCCTTTCTCCTAATTTGTAATTTATTAACATTGACTTTATTTTATACTTATAAGATCGCCTTAATTACTATTGTAATATATCTCATACTTATATAAAATCTTTATAAGATAATTATTATATAGAAAGCATCTTTAATGTTTCACAAATTTGATGTACACATTTCATAATAAGAAAATCATGTATGGAGAGTCAATCAAGAATTGGCACGTGTCAATTTCTAATGAATGTACATGTTTCACCAATTTTTAGAAGTGAGAGGACTCAAATGGAAAAATGATAAAACTAAAAAACTTTGTTAACATTCTCACTTTCTTTTCCATATACTCCATTCTTTTCCCTTCGACCTTTCCAAATAAAAGGTCAATTAATTTATCAACTCAATTATTTTGTAAGTTCTTAATAATAGCTATCCTCAACGCTTATTAAGAGTTAAAAGATTTTTTTACCTTCAAAGCATTAATGATATTGCATAAAATATAATAAAAGCACAAACAAACTTAGATGTATTATAATGGAGGTAGGCAATAATTCTCTCCTGGCATCGCATTTTAGAGGTATAATTATGTGAGCATGAGAATGAATAAACTTGTAATTAATATGATCTTCTGCTTTCAAATTTGCTTTCTCTCGAAATTGGAAAAAGGAAAAAAAAAAAAAAGGCTCTAGGCCAAAATATATAATTCATTTACTTATTTATTCTCCTCAATTCCATGTATTACTTAAGGGAAAAAATTGACGCTGTTACCATCTTTTTATTTTATTTTTTTTCCATATAATTCATTCTTTTCCTTACAACTTTCCAAGTAAATGGTCAATTTTCAAAATATGACAATAGCTTCAACTTATTCATTTAATCATTTTATATTTTACATAACATTCAATAATGGATAACTTTATAATATTTTTTTTTCTTTTGCCAACAATATTCATTATATAACTTTGAGGAAGAGAAAACTGAATCTAGTCAATTGGAATACTATAAGATATTTATATTCTAAGACCACACAATCCTATTGTATGAAATATTTCAATTTTGATATCACTTAATTATAATGGTCTTGACTTAATATACCTATTAAGAGTTTAAAACAATTATTTACCTTTAAAATATAAAAATTGTTCAACACAATGTAATGAATATTAATGAATTTAAATGTCTTGTATGTACAATATAATTGAGTACATGAATCACCTCAGGCTTTCCCTTTTGTGTGTACCCCTATCGAATTATTTGGTCCCCTCGTCATGAATGGGGTGGGGGTAACCAATAAAAAGATCTCTGCAAGAAAATAAAGTAAAAAAGAACGTGAAAAGGTGGTAGGGAAAGAGGGAAAGGAAAAAAAAAATATGAAAGAAAAAATCCAAAAAATATTGCATCTAGGAAAATAATACTAGAAATATGATAGTTGAAGAGGCATTTTAATAAATATATCAAAATTGCCTCTTGTCGAGGGCTATATCATACTGTGCCTCTTCTTCTCCTTCACTTCCAATTTACATCTAAAAAAACTCTCTCTCCAACTCACAAATCTCTTGGCACAAACATCCTAAAAGGGGCATTTTCAACTCTTTTTTTCTCAAATCAACTTTGGATTTGAGATCTCAATAGTACATACATCATTTGCCACTCCAATTTCATAGAAACATCGAGAAATATGTACATATCCCACACTCTCTCTCTCTACACTTAAAAGGAAAAAGTAATGATTTTTCTTATTTTTGTTCACTTATTTTTACATGCAATAGTTAGAAATAGTGTCCTATTTGTAAATATGATTTAATGAAATTATTGATTATAAGATCAGACAAAATTGAATTAGGCCACTACTTATACGACTTGGTTGGAGCAGTGGCAGATAGACATAATAGGATGGTTGCTATACTATCATTGCCCGATGTAGTTTTAAACTATCATGCTTGGTACTAATAGGTTACTTGTCGATATATTAACCAATCAAGAGTCTTCTAAGTATACATGGTATGCATTCAATTTGACTGTTCTTGTTAGTTCTTTACTTACACCTTTATATGCTTACTACACTATTATTTATGACACATAAGTGGATTTTATACATAGGCTACCTAAGATGTTATATGAAGATATCATGGTAGAGTAATCGGGGGTAGATGCCATGATTTAACAACTCAAGAGCATCGACCTAAACGATGTAGGAGAACTTTCACTACACGAGCTACAACATGGAGGGTGCCATTAAGGACGAGGATAGGGTAGGGGTATGGTCAAGGATGCTAATAGGCCGATTTAGGCATTAGGGATGATCTTTCTTGTGAGCATCACTCGCCGGTAGCATCTCCTATAGCGCTTACATTTTAGTTTCAAATACTCTTTGCCGGAGAGAGCTCCAGCAACCAAGTATTTTAGACACCCTTCATTGCAGAGAGCTCTAACAATCGCATCATCACTCCTCTTGCTCCATTATGAAGGCTAGCTAAAGATCGCGATAATAACATGAATGAGAGACTCATGTAGCTTAAGCGTACTCCAGTTCCAATGCATCCATCATACTCTAGTACATATATTAAGGATGTGCTATAGATTATACAATTCGATACAAACCAAATGGTGCAGCCCAAGTCTAATATAGATACTTAGGATGCGCATGCATATACATGCCAATGATGTAGACAATATTAGATTGTCACTAGTTGTAGCTTTTTGAAAATTTTGATTATAGTTGATGTACATTTTGTGAATTGTGGTTTTTCAGCCTTTCATCCATAATTTGTTTTGTTGTGACTGTTATTGATATTAACTTATTCAAAGTATAAAATTTGTATGGTCTTTGTTTTATAGGTACCGTCAAGTTTCAATTATAATGCAAGGTGTTTGAATCTTGTTTTAAGAGGTTGGCTATAATTGTGAATGTTGGTTGAAGTATCGTTTTATTGTTGCGACTAGGTTGTTTAGAGACCTTATTGTAAAATAGTGTATTGCATATACTGTGTCGGGGGGAGAGTTGGTGGTGGTAATGATAATATCGCTTTTTGAATAAGGTGATTTTTGTGATCAGTATAAAATTACTACTTGAAGAGATAATTTTTATGTTAAAATCGTCTCTTAAAAAAAAGATTTTATATTAGACCACAAAAATTATTTTTGGTTTAAAATTTGCTGTTATATTTTTGGGATTATTTTCGCATATGTAATAATTTTTGGGATTTTTCATTTCTTTTTTCCTTTTCCCGTAAGGAAAGTTGTTTTATGATTGCATTTTACATGTATATTAATGCAAGTATAAGAATGAATAAACTTGTAACTATTGTGATCTTTTTCCTATTTTGCTTTCTCTTAAGAATGGGAAAATAAAAAAGGTGTGCGTCAAAATATTCAATTCATTTATATCTTTACTCCTCTCAATTCCATGTAATCGCATTGCACAATGAGGAAAAAAATAAAAAGTAAAATAAAATAAAATGATGTTCTCACCATTTTCTTTCCAGTAAAAAGCATTCTTTTCCCTACGACTTCTTAAAAGAGAAAAAAGGGTCGAATTTCAAGTGCCAACTAATCTTCTTGATCATTTTACCAAATCTCAAATAACAGGTATTTTTAGGAGACTTATTTAAGGAAAAAACATTTACCTTTGAAATATCGACACAGTTGCATACCTTGTAATGGAAGCAGAGACGAAGTTAGATGTTTTGAACAATGTAGTTATTCTTTGGCAAAAAAAAGAAAAAAAAAAAAGGAAAAACACTGTAGGTATTCCTTTAGGCTATATACATATATATATGTCACCTCAAATTTTTTAAAAATTTTATCAATTAGACAATGAGACATTTAAAAAAAAAAAAAAAAAGAAGAAGAAGAAGAAGAAAGGAAGAAGAGCGAAAAGAGGAATCATAGAAGAAAGTAGAAAAAGCACGGAATGGAATTAAGCAAAAGTTATTCTGTGATAGTATTTTACGTGTACCTTTATGCAATCATAAGGATGAATAAACTTGTAATTAATCTGATTATTTTTTCAATTTGCTTTCTCTTATAAATGGGAAAAATAAATCCGTATGGACTGGATTGTTTAATTCATTGACATATTTATTCCTCCAAATTTGATGTGTTGCCCAATTGGAAAAAAAGAAAAAGACATTCTCACTATTTTCTTTCCCATATATTCCATTCTTTCCCGTTCCAACTTCTCCAAATAAAGGGTCAAAGCTTAAAATGTTGACTATAGCTTGTCAGCTTCATCATTTTATATTATTTCAGCGATAGGACACTATATGAGGTATAAAAAATAAAGTTTTACCTTGCACTTTAATGTCATTATGATAAAAAAAAAAAAACATGAAAATTTTAGATGAAATGCTAGAGTTGAAAGGAAGATCACACAAGGAAAGTAGAAAGGTCGTAAATTGGAGGTAGGGAAGAAAGTTACTCATGATAGTATTTTTTTAATATTTGGACAATGGTAGGTGTCACAATCCGTTATGTGTCCGTACTATTTAGGAACATGCTAATGCTCTAAATCCATCAAAAGTCTATCGTAATTAGTCAATAGTAAAAATAAGAAATAAACTTCATCTAAATACTTAATACTTGTAACTGCAAAGATAGAAGAATGAGTTTAAACCTAGTTTTTAATGTACAAGCGCACGACAAGACCACACCAATCAATCACACGCATTCAATGTAAGAAGTAAGCAATCAACTAATTATTATCCTATGTTTTACTTAGTAAGCAACAATGGAGTACTCATGATCTTGCTACACGATGATCTTGTACATACATAGGAAGATATATAAATACATAAGTTTTCCTTTAGAGTCCTTTTCGCTTAGAGTTTGGAGTCTAGAGACCATGATATCTAAATCTAGCTGCGTTGTCTCTACATGCAAGTCTACTAGAGAAACTTCACATAAGATGAGCATTTGCCCCATAAGGATCTACTATTGCAAGCCCCTAGGATGAGCTAGACAAGCATAAACAACAATTAACAACTTTTAGGTTGAATATAGATTAGTTTAGTTTGTTTTAGTGCTATTGTAACAAGCATAACCATTAAACATCTATTACACACCTAAAAGGTAAAATTGAATAAAAACTAATCACAAGTCTTGAATCTAATCAAACTTGGATATAAGCACCTAACAAAAAGAAAAATAAACCCATCTCAAAATTCTATCCGGTTTATACTTTGAAGCAACTTCCTAACTAGATTTAGCTTAACAATGCTAAGGTATCCTAAGACCCTATTTAGATTATGCTCCTAAAGCCTTGAGAACAAGGTAAAGGTTGAGTCTTTAATAGAGGAAAGTGGTTTTGACACCCATAGGAGGTGGAAGACTTAAGGAAAACTACGTTTCAAAACTCAACTCAACTTAGCACTTCCTTTCACCAAACACTGCTTCACCAACTCCTAAAATAAAATACATTCATGACCTTAAGAGAACTTATTGACTTAGTAACGTTTGAGACATTTCAACAAATGAGAGTTAAGGAAACAATTTGGTAGAAGCGTAAACTAAAAACCAAATAAAATTTGTGGCTTCACTTAAGGAATATCATAATTCAAACCAATTTAATCCAAACTAGCTTTACAAGTCACTAAACACCTTCTATAGAATTTCCGTCTTAAGGGTCACAAACAAAAAACAAGCTTGAATTCCTAAGAAAAGGTAGCTTAAGTTAGGTTTTCAGTTGACAAATTATGAGTAAAAACTTTTAGAAATCAACCAAGATTAGAACCTGAACAAAAGCTGACAAAGAAGCAATTCGTGGTAGACTGAGTAGGTACTGACAAGCCCTATCTATTTGAACCATTAAGCTATTTCAAGAACAGCTAGCCTCCAAGTTAAAGGACTGGTAAGCCGATCTCTTGTCTTGCTACAATTTGTAGTTTCTGCTCTTATGTGAAAAATGCTTGAATCCTATTCCAAAACAACTTGAATTTCCATCTAACTTCAAAAACACTTCGATTAAACTACAAACCTGACTTCAATACTTATTTCACTCCATTTCCATCACCAAAATTAACTCAATCATCAACCCAATAATCAAACTCATAAACTAACTCCAAGAAACCTTCATTAAACTGAAGAACAAGATGAAAGATGATTGAACACTTACTTGTAATGAGTTATTCTTCATATGAGGCAATTACACCTATTAAATTATAATGAGTGGATATGAATCCGAATGTTGATCCTTCAGAGACCCTAAATACTAGTACTAACCTTAGCTTTATTATTTAATAAAAAAAATTCAATTTCAGGGTTTCATTTCTTTAAATCAAAATTGTAGCAACAAATTAAATTAAGCAAATAATCCAGAACCAAACAAGAAAGCTAAATATTAAAGATCTAATTCAAGATTCAATAACGTACCTAGATCTTGACTCCTTAGATGTACACAATCAACTTTCACTAAAGATAATTTAATCCTATCTATAATTTTCTTAACCAGGAGAATTCTGTTTAGAATTTAATAAATTCTCAAGATTATTAACACTAATCCCTAGATTACATAGTAGAGTCACTTCCCTATAGCAGAATCTAAGACTACATTAGCGTGTAGCGAATTCTCTTAAAGATAATATTATAAATCTAGAAGAAGCTTGCAATTTATCTCTAATATTGTAAAAACTCTCATCAACTATATTAGATCTAATTATACAAAAAATCTCTTAATCTTCTTGCAGAATATCAAATTTAGATCAATAACCTACAACATTATCAATCTAGAACAAGCACACATCATTCATTTAAAAAGAATAAAGATCTAAATAAAACCAAGCATTATATGCAAGATCTAAGTTCCACAAGACCTAGATATAAAAAGTTCTACTCTATACTCATGATAAAAGAATAATCTTTAATAAAAACTAAAGAAAGGTAGAAGAAATAGATCATGAGTTTGATAAGATAGTCCTTGAATCTTGAGATCTTTATATGTTGATGTACTATGCTCTCTTGAGTGTTTTGTTCTTAAAAAACTCTCAAAAAGTTATGCCAGAAGTGTTCTTATGAAAACCCTAAAGAAGTTTTATATAGATGTAAAAAATATGGCCGCTACAAAATACACAACTAGAAACACGACTGTGTCCTCTAGTTGTGTACTTGGTTGTGATCGACTCTTTTCTCTTTTTATTTAAATTCGAAAACGACACAACTAGGCACACAACCGTGTCCTTAGGTTATGTAACTTAGGTTATGTAACTGGCTGTGGTCAGTGAAAATTTGGTCTAAAATCTCCTAAAAACAATATAGCCATGTCATTCAGTTGTGTCGATTTTCAAATCTTCATAACTTACTCATTTTAGCTTCGAATTAAACGAAACTTATTTCTATCTTCTTGTTTTCTTACATAGATTGTTCTAAAACCTAGAAAAGAAAATTTTATGCAATCAAGTATCATTATCTAAAAATAAACTCAAATTTCAAGGGAAAATCAAGCAAAATCACTAAATAAAATATAACCAAATAAGAACTTATCAATTCTAAACCTAGAATCCAAAATACAAGCCAAACCAAAGAGAAGAAGCTGTAAACAAGAACATTATAATTCATATCTCAAAGGCCAAGCTAAGAAAACCTTTTGAAGTAAGTGATTTTTAAGGAAACAAGCTTAAACAATGAACTTTGGGGTTTTATTCTTACCTTAAACATGATTTACATGAATTTTCTTAAGTAATTAGTGCCTGGATGCTCTTATTTAGCTAGGTTTAGGGAGGGAGAGAATGGGAATGGGAAGAGAGTAGGGCTTAAGGTAAGCATTAGGGTTTAAGTTAAAGGGGTAATATGGGTAGGTTTTAATGTAATTAGGTTTAAGCCCATAGAAGATATTTACAACAACGCCACTCACTCAAAAAACACTTTCTTGAATTTTCTTAGGCATTACTATTTTACATATATATTTTCGTAAATATAAGAAAGAATGAACTTGTGATAAATATGACCCATTTTCAATTTGCTTTCTCTTGAAAATTGAAAAAAGGAAACAAACAACATGTGGGTTAGGACTATATATCAAACCAAATCAAATGTATTTATTTTATATTTTAGTTTGGTTCATGATTCAATTCAAAGAATGTTAAAGTGGTTTACATTTTGGTT
This sequence comes from Lumnitzera racemosa, assembly GCA_024138005.1. NCBI lineage: Eukaryota > Viridiplantae > Streptophyta > Magnoliopsida > Myrtales > Combretaceae > Lumnitzera > Lumnitzera racemosa. The sequence continues at coordinate 52,412,701 of JAMXBC010000006.1, read as the reverse complement.
TTAAGAGTCAAACTGTACCTGAATCACTTGTATGCTAATCAAATGACTTCTTATGAAAAATAAAAATTAAGCAATGACTTTTAGTTTTAGAAATTATATTTCAATCTAACCCTATTAACCCTTTCTTTTAGTCATTTCTCATCTCACTTTTAGCATTCACATTCCATTCCTTTTCCTTCATCATTATCTTTAGTCTCTCATTTCTAAAGAAGATTGGTACAATTCATTATTACCTAAGATGTAGTGTTAATGTATTATAATCTCATGTCACTTTAATTTTAATGTATCTTCCTTAATTTGAGCAAGAATGTTTGGTTGAAAATGAAGAATTTTTGTTTGAAACAGTGATATTGTTGCTTACAATATAATGAAAACAAGAATGAGCTTAGATGTTTCAAAAAATAAAATTTAATACATGAATTACCTCAAAGTTTCTATTTTTAACAACTAGACAAATGAAATTTAAAACTTTGTTTAGAAAAGAAATTATAATATCCCTTAAATTGAAGGTATTGGAACTCCAATCATGGAGTTGCCTCTTTGTGGAATTGCCTAGAGTTCATCAACACTTCAAAGGTAAGTATGCTCAGTGAGGAGCATTCTTAATATGGGTGACCCCCTTAGGAAGTAGTTGCACCAATGGGCAAAGTTGGAAGACCTACAATGCCAAAGTGGGTAATATCTCAATAAAAAGATTTTCGGTTAGATTATTATAAGATAGCATTAGAGCAATACATCAACTGGAAGTAAGGGAGCTAAGTGCCACGTTGACAACATAAGAGGTGTGCAAGGGAGTTGCCATGCTTCCAAAAACTCCATAACAAGCTTGCAATTTACAAGCACATGGAGGGTTGAACAACTTCTTCTCTGCATTTGAAACACAATAATTAAATTTTGTCCAATCAAAGAAAGACCAATTGAAGCACTGCAAGAAGACATGGTTTGACCTCTACGAACACTGGAGCTGCTGTATATTAGGGCATCCTTTTAGGATGACAAAACATACAGGAAACATCATGAATAATTCTGCATCTTCCTAATTCAACCTTTGACGGTATCGCATTATGAAAAACACGCCAAATGAAGCTTTTAATTTTTGGCAAAGTAGGAATTCTCCAAATCTAAGCCAAGTCAGCATTAGCAGCTAATCCGATAAGCTCAAGCAACAGTCGTACATATGCAGAAAGCATTGTTAACTCCCCAGTTGGTGAATGTTTAAAACTCACGCTATCTGCCTCATTTGCATTATCATATTTAGAAATTACAGCCATACCTAACATGTTCGTTACTCTTTGATCAATAAGAAAACCTATGGTTTCTTCATTCAAGTCATTTAAACTCACACAAAGTTTTTTTCAATTTTAACAATTGGGTAATATGACATTTAAGGCTTCGTTCAGAAAAAATATTAGAAGGGCGAAAAGAAGGATCACGGAAAAAAAAAAATGAAGTAAAAGTAAGGAAAGTTATTTTGCAATAGCATTTTACATGTATGTTTATGCAAGTTATTAGTCGACTCCTATGATGGGGTGTAATATCACATTCTTCAAAGAGTTGTAATTCTTCATAGTACATATATGACGGGTACATCTATACAATTATGAAATGATATGACTCATCTAAAGGACATATGGGAAGGGTTGTGTCACCTGCAAGATGCATCTTATGTTTTATAAATAAAGAAGACCATTAAATGATCTTGTGTCTTTCTGCTAATTTGATAGAATAACTACTAGGAGAAATTATGGGAATGTCGTAGTAAATCCTCCATTGTTGTACATTCAAACAAGCATATAGGTTGTGAATTGTGGGTCTTTTTTGGTGGTGATTACATTTCGATTGTGAATATATACTTGAAGTATCGTTGGTTATGTTGTGATCCAACTAACATTCCTGATCAATTTCAATTGCATATCTACAAGAGGTTATTAAGTTTATCACAATTTGTTTTCATAGTTATAAACTACCATTGGTATTAGAGCTTGTTTAGTTGTTTCCTCACAATCAATGTAGCTTATTTGTAATATATATGTGAGTGTATGTTTTTATATTGCAAATCTGATGGTTTTGTTGTACAATACCATGTTGCCAATATTTGTTGATTAGGCTACATTTAGATGTTAAAGTTTAGAAGATGATATAGTTTCACTTCGTAAAAAATTGGTGCTTTATTTTTTTAATTTATCAAAACGTTTTGGATAATTTACAACAATAAATAAATGAAAGGAGATCTAACTAATGAAGATTTCAACATGGTATTTGTACACCTTAGAAAGTCAATTTAATGAAAGGAATAAAGTAAAGAAAATAACAATATATTAGGGTAAGGAAAAATAATATTGTTTTTTTTTTTAACAGGAGCAAGGTAATCTTTTCCACCCTTAAGCATAAAAGCCTTCACAAAACCCTAGGGCTCCTTGTCTTATTCTCTTAGTTTGTAGAACCTTCTCTAAGAGATCTACAAGAGTAAGGCTAAGGTAAGCTAAGTTAAGGTGTTTCATTCGTTTTGATTTCAGTTTTGTGTTTCTTTGACTTTAAGGGGATGTTTTGGATTCGTAAAAGTGCATGTTTGAGGTGTGGCAAAGCAAAAGTTAAGGAAAGGTCTAAACCCTAACTTGGTAAGTGATCTTCATCTTGGTAATATAATGATTGACTTAGATGTTGTTGTCTTAATTAGATTTTTCATTTTGTATGTATGTGTTTAATCTAGGCATTGTAATGCGGGTTGTGATTATTTCTGACGTTTTAGTAAGATATGTGCTTTATTGTTTATTTTGATTTGTTTGATTGATTTGGAGGAGAAAAACAAACCTTAAGATGAAATTGAAGTGTTGGATGTGTGCAAGATATTAGTGGATGATTTGGAGAAGTTTGGAGTTGAAAAGGAGATAGGAATTGTCAAATAGGACTTATGGTTGGTAGTTTATTTTAGATTGTCTTTTTCTCCTCCTATTAGACAATTCCTAGCTCCTTTCTAATTTTAAAGTTCTCTAAATCATCCAACAACATCTCCAACACATCCAACACTCTGATTTCATCCTAGGGTTTGTTTCCCTCCATGAATTAATGACAAGGAACACCCAAGTGTGTTCCAATCCCAAAATCAATCAAACAAATCAAAATAAACAACAAAACACATATCTTACTCAAACTCCAGAAGCAATCACATCTCGTACCACGTAAAACTTAATTATAATGCCTAGATTAAATGCATATATGCAAAACAATAAATCCAATTAAGACAACAACATCTAAGTCAATCATTTGTCTTGGGGTAGAATTCTTTTGCTAATTTTACAATATTCTCTAAAGTAGTAACTCCATGGTTCCCATGGTTGTTTCCACCCTTGGCTCCTACAACATGTCGATTACCTCCATTATTATTTTTAGCCATCAACTGCTACTATTGCTGCTACAACTACTATAAATCACCCCAAGCATGTTATTAACTTTGTTCAACATCCTATTGATGTCTTCTTTGGTAATGGGCACATTCGCATTTACATCCTATGGCTGCTGCTAATTGCTTGGCAATTCAACTTCTTTAGGAGTATCATCCTAACTAGCTCCTACAGCTCCTACTAACTCAAACCTTCTTCTTTAAGGCATACTACAACCAAAATAAACAAGAGAAAGGAGATAACTAAGCTTAATATAAGGAATAGAAAGACAACATAAGTGTAGATATCTAATTTTTGCCCTCTATTTATTTTATTAAAAAAATATAAAAAATAGAAAATTTACAAATAATAAAAAAATTAGAAAACTTAGAAAAAGTATAAAAAGAAAAGAAGAAATAGATAATTTAAAATAAATTAAATTAAATATTGTTAATAATTGGTATCATACCCCGAAGCGATAGAGTCATCATAGCAATCTGGCTGTACAAACCATTCTAAGATAGAAGTTGATCACATAACCGTTATCTTAGACTTAATTTACACAAGGCGTTCACGACTAACCCGCTTTAAAATATTACAAATATTACAAATCATGTTTGTAGAGTTTCATCGTACTATATTTCCTAAGTAATACATTATTCGAAAATGGAAGATTTTAAAATAAGAACTAAGACCATAAAAATATTTCTGTTTTTTAGATGTATTCCTTCACTTCTTAGAATCTAGCAATTGCTAGCTTCAAGGTAAATATAGATCACTTCCTAACTAGTACTTACAACATCTATAGAAATGTAAGTAACCAACAACTTAGTAAGTTGAGATGGAGACTTAAAACTATACCTCAAATATAAATAAGGTTATCAACCAAATTAGTTAGATACAATGTATATACAAGCAAATGCCATTGTACGACGTTATTTAGTTCGTCGTGAGATTAGAGAAATTACATCCGCTTTAATCCGGGTTGAGGAGTTTCCATTTAATGCAACAATTCATAGCCAAACTCAAGCTTGTGTAATGGAAACACTACTCCTCCCACGACTATCTTTGAACCATTAACTTCACCTTTACTGCGACCTCCTCACTTGTCACCTAATTCAACTAAAGATGAAGATGGGATCAATTATGCTATCCAATGTTATCCAATGCTATCCTTTTTTAAAGGATCAATATTTAGCCGCAAAACCCTAAGTTTCCCCTAATGGGTTGCTATCCAGGTCTGACTTAAGCTTACAAGTCATATATCTGGTTAGGTTTAGTTTAGGATGTTTAATCACTTCATACAAATCACACTATATAAGCCAGAACAGTAAACCAAAATCATATCATCAAACTCAAAAACAAGCATATATAGGTATGCATACAATTAACTATTTAGCAATCACAACTAAATATAATCTCAAGCTTTCGAGTACTACAATTTAGTACTCCAAAATTATGCAATGTATTAATCCTAATTTACTTAAACTTTCCACTTGTTCACTTAAGGTGCGACTCGCACAGGCCATCGCCAATCATTCCTATAATACAAACGTTGTTTCAATTTCCACACAACTGCCCTAGATTGGTTTTATCTTATAATGGTTATTATTATCTTTAGTTTAGGGTTTAAGTGTACTTAATTATTCAGGTTTTTAAGTCTCTTACAATTATTCCTAATTTAGGCTGAGTTTTGATTCATTTTCGGAGTCAGTTTCTAAATTAGGTTCTAAGTCAACGGATTATATAGGAACCCTAAAAACTTGTTCCCAACCATAATATGAAATTATTCATATTATAATTAGGTATCCTAACTATCGTATTTGGTCTCTAATTAATATTATAGTCTGCACAGTACACCCTAGTCCTCATTTAACTATTGAATTTACTCCCAATGTGAGAAAAATTCACATTTTTCATATAATCATAGAAATTTATATTTAATATCAAATTTAATTTATATTAATAATATTATAATATTATCACTTTTGGTATAATATTTTCTACTCATTAATATCCTATATTTACATATTATGTATTTTACATAATTCACCCCTAAATCACTTATTTAACAATTCTAACACTATATATATCATCTTTCATCCTCCAATAACATATCAAATGTCTAATCACATCCTAAATCAGCAAAATTAACCTAAAATATGCCATTTACTTACATATTTAGTACATATTATGTATAATACATACAACTAATGCCTCAAACTCCAATAAAGTTATCGAAAATATATTATAATCAGTAAATTATTGTTGTTATATTATGATAATGAAAAGTACTAAGAAAGTTATATATATATTACCAATTTTAGATCCAATTTTACTAAAAATTAGCTTAAATTAGGTAAATGACCAGATAAAATTATAAGATTCAAACTAAATATTTCCAAAATCACAACTAAGCTTTAGAAGTCATTATAAATTAGATTCATTAAGGAATTTAATTAAAAACCTATTATTTATTTCATATGAAAAATATAGTAGATTAAAAAAATAATTTTAATAAATACTAAACGTGTAATTTATCAAAAATTACTTTTATGTAAATTAAATTTATCATACAATAAATACATACACCAAAAATTGGCTCAAAATAACATTGTTTACTATTTTTGAAAATTTATACAAAATTCATTAGAATCAGGCGTGATCTTAAGGAACTTATATAAAAACTTCTAATTAAAAAAATGGTTTGATATTCTGATTCTACATGCAAAACTATCTAGGGAAACTAAATTTCATAATTTTTCATGCATATTTGATATTTTTATTAAATTAAATAAATTTGAAAGGGAAATCAAAACTCACTAATCGATAAGCTTCCAACTACTAGTGGTGGCTCTACCATTGTCTAAAGCTCTATACATAGGGTCTACTATCTGTTGGTAGTATTCGTTCCTCTCTAAGCGGTAATTGGATGTGGGTTCTCTTTATAAGCCCTAAATACACACCATTTTGTCTAATTTTACAAAAATTAGTTTTGCCTCTCTTCTCTTCTCTCCCTAATTTTTTTCTGATGCTAAACTGACTAAATGAGGTTTTGGAAGTGGTTTGATGAATTTATAATTGGGTTTAGGATTTTTTTTTTCAATTTTTCCTTACCAAGTATCCCTTATCTTTTACTTTTTCACTTTCTTTTTAGCTTAATTTTATTAGTTTACATTTTTTTTATTCAATTCCAACTTGCCACGCCTCATTTCTACAATTATCTTCATTTTTCCATACTTTCACTGATTTTTTTAATTATTTATGAATTTTATTTAATTATTTAGTATTTTTTAGCATATTTCAAGTATTTTAAGTGATTTCGTGTTTCTTTTACCTATAATAAATACATATATGGTACAAATAAATATTTTTAAATATTATTTAAGTTATTTTATGATTTTTAGTGTGCATATTGTAGACACCTCATTTTTACCATATTTATTTTATCTGAGTTAGGTTAAAAATCAACAAAACAAAAATAAAAAAAAAATAATAAAAAAAATGAAAATGAAAAAATAAAAAAAGAGAGTCGAGTTGTATCATATCGTATCGAGTCAAATAAAGTCAAGTCGAGTCAAACCATGTCCAGTTGAGTATAATCAAATCAAATCGACTCGAGTCGAATCGTTTAGTATCAAATCGGATAACGGTATGTGATTAATTTAATAAATTCTTTAGTCATTAGGGAATTGGGCTTTATTAAAATAATTTTGGTCGAGTCCAATATAAAATAGATTTTTTTATGTAAATTATATTAAGCTGGATTAAATTTATAATTTATTAAGTGAGCTCTTAGACTAAATCAAATCGAATCAAATCGGGCCCAATAAATCGAAAGCTCAAATAGGGTTCCTAGGAGTTAGGGCAAATCTTCATCGTATATTTCGTTTATTAAAGATCAAATCCATAACTAAAATATACGAAAGATTTAGTTTTTGGTTTATGAATAAGGATTCAATCCTATATAGGATCATTTGCTCAAAGGAACATTGTCCTACCTATTCCTTAGTTGGATCGTCTGCTTATGGGAGTGCTGTCCTATCTATTTCTTTCTAGGATCACTTACTCATGGGAGCCCTGTCTTATCTAATCTTTTGCTAGGATAGCTTGCTCAAAGAAGCGTTGTCCTATTCCTTAGTTGGATTGCCTACTCATGGGAGCGTCGTCCTATCTAGTCCTTTGCTAGGATCACTTACTCAAAGGAGCACTATCCTATTCCTTTTAGGAGCACTATCCTATTCCTTTTAGGATCACTTGCTCATGGGAGCGCTGTTTTATTTATTCTTTAGTTGAATCGCTTGCTCATAGGAGCGTCATCCAATCTTTTTGAGAATCAATTGCTCAAAGGAGCGCTGTCCTATTCCTTTTAGGATCACTTACTCATTGGAGCGTTGTCCTATCGATTCCTTTCTTAGATCGCTTGCTCAAAAGAACACCATCCAATCATTTAAAAGATCGCTTGCTCATGAGAGCATTGTCTCATTTTGTCTTTAATGGAATATCATCTTATCTTGTCTTCGAAAGATCTATCTTTTCGAGTAACTCTTCTTAAAAGAGATCTATCATTTTTAGATTATCCATCAAAACAAGTTTTTTTTAATCTTAAAGAGATTTATTCTCTTCGGATTATCTAAATTGAGTCTGGCAAAAATGAGTATCTCTTTTGTTTTTATAATAAAGTTCTAATTGAACATCATTATAAAAAAGGGGCAGCTGTAAACACATCACTTTGCCATTTTTTTTATTTTATTTTATCTGAGCTAGGTTAAAAATCAACAAAACAAAAAATAAGAAAATAAAAAAAATAAAGAAACGAAAATGAAAAAATAAAAAAAGAAAGTCGAGTCGTATCGTATGATATTGAGTCAAATTGACTCTAGTCAAACCGTATCAAGTTGAGTAGAATTGAATTGAGTTGAGTCAGATTGTTTAGTATCGAGTCAAATAACGGTGTGTGATTAATTTAATAAATTCTTTAGTCGTTGGGGAGTTGCGTTTTATTAAAACAATTTTGGTCGAGTCCGATATAAAATAGATTTTTTTATGTAAATTATATTGGGCCAGATTAAATTTATAATTTATTAAGTGGCCTCTTGAAACAAATTAAATTGAATCGAATTGGGCTCGGTAAATAGAAAGCTTTGTAGAAGTTAGGATAAATTTTCATCGTATATTTTGTTTGTTACAGATCAAATCCATAACTAAAAGATACAAAAGATTTAGTTTTTAGTTTATAAATAAGGATTTAATGATAAAGTTAAGAAGGTTTTTTATTCCAACTTTCCAAATTTTCACCATCGTCTGAATTCCAACTTTCCAATTCCTAAAGGAATCCAAATTTCCACGATCGAAAAGTAAGTCCAGATGAAATCCAATTCCTTGAGCAATTCAAATATCTGAAGTTGAAAAGCAAATCCCTTGACGACTAACTTTCCAATTCCCTGGGAAATCCAAATTTCCAAAGCTCCTTCACATCTACCGAAATCCAAAGTCAATCAACGTCTACCGAAATCTGAAGTCAATCCAATGTCCAACAAAGGCAAAAGCCGAAGCCAATTTTCAACATCAATTCTGAAGTCGGTCCAAAACCAAATTTCCAAAGCTTGATGTCCAATGCCTACAGTAATTCATGATCCAAACAACTGAACCCTTAATGTCCTCAATTCATGCGCACATCCTCAAACCAACGCTTCACGCTCAACAACAATTCCCTGGCCAACAAACAACAGCTAACAAATCTTCAATTATTGCCATATTCATACTGAAGCTAATTCCCCAACCAAACACAATCTGAAGCTAACGTAATAGCTCCAATCTCCTGACGAAATCCAATTTCACAAACGCAAAGTCCATGCCTAACACCAAATTTCCATTCACATGTACGTCCCCCAATTCCGATAGACCCCCAACGACACACATGAAATCTCACTTCACACATGTGAGATCCACCGCACATGACCATAAGCATAAGATCACACTTAACTCGGTTCGATAAAAATTTGTTTTATTTTATTAGTTAATTCAATTATTTTTACTAATTAATTTTTTTAATGTAGGTTTTTTATTATTATTATTATTACTTGCTTGATTTTTTTTAAATAGTCCCGATTTTCAATAAAATTTAGTTTAATCGCATTTTTTTAGAAAAATAATGTTTTTTTTTTTTAAAAAAATAAGCATATCTTATGGTTGAGATACGTATTTTGCGATTAAGATTTAGAAAAGATACGTATTGAGATATGTATTTAACCGTATCTTAATGGATCTTATAGTTAGGATTTAAAAAAGATACTTTTAACATGTAATGGTTTTATAAAAAAAAAAAAATCTTAATCAAGCTTTTTAAAAAGATATAGTTAGCTAGGGTTTTCTTTAATTTAGAAAAATTAGATTTTTTAGGTTTTTTTTAAATAATAAATTGTCAAAAAAATATACCTAGCTCGGTTTTCGAAATAGAACGAATGTACTAAAAAAAGAACTATGGTCAGTTTGATTCCGACTAGCAGATATGTAAGTACTTTCAGGGCAATCACATAAAAAAAAAATCTTTTTTCCCTTTTTCTTAGAAATTCATAATAAAAAATTCACTTTAATTATCTTTTGTATATTTATCTTTTGTATATTTAGGTATATTTTAGTATTTTAAAAAAACCATTAATTTTTCTTTAGTTTTTATATAGTGACTTAATTTTAATAAGTTAGCTCTCAAACTCGGTCTTTTCTAGTTATTTATTCTAAAAATCATTTTTTTAGAAAATACATAAACTAGTGGTCATGTTAAGGTTTTCTTACGCGAAAACCCTAATTTCATTTTTTACTAGTTGAACTGATTAGTGACTCCAATTTTTAAATGTTTTTAAAGAAAAATATTTCCTTAGTTTAATATCCAATAATTTGCATTAAGCGGACCGAGCTTAATATAGATTAGATTAAGGAAACTAAAATATGACTCAACACATATTTATATCTATCGATTCGTTAGTTATCGGAACTTGTTTTACACATTTCCGATAAATAACGAGAAATTTACATATAATTCAATATAAGATCATTTAATTATTTTGTTGCTTATTTTACTAAATTCAAACTCACAGGATCACTTTTACTAATATTTCTAATTTCGTCATAAAATTTGAATTGAATCGGATAATTTGCTCGATTAACTTAAATTTTACAAATCGAATCCCGAGTAGCTGCTTACAAGGCTTACATTTGAAGATCTTAGGTTCAATCCTTCCACCAAGCGTTTTGGAGATCTTGGGTTGAATCCTTCCACCAAGTGTTGGGCACTTTTCCTTTTTCTTAGTGTGTTTGGATACGTGACAACTAGTGATTGATTAATATGAAAATTTACCATCCCTTTCTTAATCTTTGCATCCTTTTCTTATGCAACACTAGCTCAAGGTACTAACTTTTTGCACATTTTTAATATGATATTCTTCGTGATTTCACTAAATCAATAGTGAAATCATGAAGACTACGCAGGATAATATGAATTAGTACAAAGAAACACGTCCATATTTAATCTTTGGAAGTTTGAAATGAGGTTCAAAAATTGGGAAAAACCTAAAAAGACGCGGATTTGGCCCTAATATGATTTTGCTTGATTCAAGCAAATCATTAAGATTCAAAGCTTCCTTTATGTTTTTTTTTTTTAGGTAAGAGAAAGCATAGAGGAAGCATTTTTGTCTAGCAATTACATCTCTTTCACTAAAATCGCAAATTGAGGTGGTTAAATCCATGTGCATTCAACTTTGTATTCATGGCATTTGATCTCTTTCCGAGTTTGATTTGCACTGTAGATGTATAAATTGGAGCTCTAACGTTCATTCCTGTCATCAACAATCATCAAACATTCATTAATCTGCTCTCTAATCAAGCTTTTCACTCTAAAACCCTTACTTACAGCCATCTATTCTCTTTAACCTTCATTTCTAAAGCTTGAGACCACCATGGTAGTAATCCCCAAGAGGTGAGCTTTTAAACAAGGTTCCTCTCGACCCTTGCCATAGCCATTAGGAACATTGGCCACCACGCGAACCACACATCTTCGGTCTTCTTCAACTAAAATAGCTACTACAGCCAAGCTCAGTACCCCTAAAATCCTAAAACCCAAGTACCTTTGCATATCTAGCTACCTCTACATGGATCATACATTGCCACTAGGTGGTGGCCACTTTCTAACCACCTCCAAAAGACTACCAAACATGATAGCACCGACATAAAACCAATATTTCCCAATAGAAAACACATAAAAATCCCTGTCTCCACTAATTTTGGTATCTAAATCAAGCGATGAAGCACCCTCGATTATCCGCTGCCTTCTCCTTTCTATGTTTCTCGGCCACGCACAAGTGTGGCACGTGATCGGGTCAGTTGAGTTGACCTAAACCCAATTGAACTGACTCTGCACTTCTTTGCATTGATTTGGTCTTGCCCTTTTTCTTCTATTTTCTTTTATTTTTTGTATTTTTTTAAATTACCCTATTGTAATTGTAAAAAAAATGAAAAAGAAAAGAAAAAAGGGGAAAAAAAAAAGAAAAAAGAAGAAGAAACATAAGAAAGTTTTTATTTCTTTTTTATTTTTAGTTAAAACATAAACAAAAAATAAAAATAAAAATAATAAAAAAAGAAAAAAAAAGTTCATCACTTAGAAAAATCCATTTTCTAAATGAATAAAAATAAATTAATCATTTTCAAAATTAGGACACTTTAGAATTTTCAAAAATAAAAAAACTAATTTAGGATCCTTCTCTAAAATTTTTCCCAAATAAAACAAAATAACTAATAGACGTAAACTCGGTCACTTTTCAAAATTAAAATAAACCAATGTGTATAACTTTTTTGGGAATGAACTACAGAAACTTTGATTCCTATTAGAAGGTACATATGTACCTATGGGGAGACTTAAAATAGGAAAACTTTTTTTTTTTATTCTTCCTTTTACATCTAAACTTCTTTTGTGTGTAAATAAAATTAATCTTATTTTTTATTCTTTCGTGCTAAAAGCGATATTTTAGAAAGATAAACTTAATTTCAGAAGGTTAAAAGTGGCATCCATTAAAGGTTTAATAGGTTAGTCCTTGGACTCAAATATCTGGTTTTCAAATTCTTTTTTAAAGAAAATTGGTTTTTTCAATAGATTAGTAGCTATGTTAAATCAATCCACTCAATTGATCTAACCTAACCCATTTTTTCCCAATCCTAGTTGGGTAACAGCCCTAAACTTTTTCAAAATGAAAACCAAGTATTTCTTATTGAAGGTTAGTATTAAATGGGTTAGGGTTTAATATTAATCGAGTTAAATACTAATCGGGTTAAGAAAAATAAAAGTCAAGAAAAATTCAAGCTTGACAATAAGGTTTGGAAAGCAGGAAAATGATAAATAAGAACAACTATTTATACTAAGAATCTTTGTATAAGTCCTACACTCATCACAACTCACCGTCTTATAGATCATTTGCCTAAGTTTCTATTTGGTTTACCAAACCTATGCTTTGATACTTCTTTAATCTATAATGTGCATAGACTTAAGAGCATCACAAATTGCTATATGTTCTTAGTAATCTACTAATACATTAAGCTAAACAAGCAATTAAAATTCTCCAACGTTTCATAAACAACTTCGTAACTCTTATTCAATAAATCTCAAAGTAAATGAAAGTCATAATTAAATCTCTTCAAATAACTATAACTAAAATGAACTTAAATAAACTAAACTCTCATGTTATAAATGAAATAACAAATCTCTCAAATATCAAGTCTATTTAATCTTTCTCGCTAGTTGATCACATCTTATCATCATAGTAATAGTAATACTCTCCAATGTATTTGTCCTAGTAATAATAATACACTTCCCCATTCTCATCATAGTCTACCTGTTCATTTAAACTCCCTAAAGCTAAAAAGAAGGAATGAGCTAACGCTTAGTATGAAAACCTAGAAACACAAGTGCATGCCATGCAACAATCAATATAACATAGACAATAATGCAACAAGAATAAATCAAACAACAAGTTAATATATATATATATAATTAAGTTAACAGTCAACATAACTCATGATCACTTGTGATTAATCCTAAACCTAGAGTATCTCAAACTCTACACACAATTCCTAGTCAGGACACTGGCATTATGGCCCCCATCTAAACGAGCAGTGGCATATTGGTACTATAGCCCCTAGGTGCTACCTAGCCTACTTGGTTCCAAAGCACTTGTTCTATGACTTCTAGATACCAACCTACTTTACCTTATATCATATCCAAGGGAAACTTCATTGAGGACAATGTCACTCAAAGATTAACAAGGCGCTACCTTAGGGACACCAGTACTACAACCCCTTGAGCCTAGCTAAACACAAATAACAATTATATTTTATTCCAGTTATTTATTAATCTAATTTACTTACTATCCTAGACATGTATAAGCGGCAAACAAGGTTCTACGTACCTAGGTCTCGAATACAATTGATAGTATCTACTTCAGATAACTTTTGAAGATCAACACCTAAGTAATAAAACAAGAATAACTTTTTTAGGTTCTATTCTTAAGTTACATATTCTTAACTAGGTTTTCCTACTTATCTTCCTAGATTATTTAGTCATGATTTGATCAACTTGAGGTTTAAGGATCTGTTTAGGTTTTTATAGATATTTAGAAGAGATTAGAATAATATTGGATGAAAGATAGAAATGAGAAAAAGATCGAAAAATGTAGACTATAAGGATATACCTAAGGATTACAGCCGTACTCTTCGACCATGGTCCTTCCCTAATCAAAAACTTTAGAATTGAAGTAATAAATTAATAGAGAATCACTAATTTATCTCTAAATTAGTACAATTGAAATAATAAATTAATGGAATTACTAATTTAACCTTAATGATATGTTTAAAATCCTAAAACTAGAGCTCAACTCTAAACATACCTTTAGAACCCAAAAAGCCTTAATTAAAATCCTAACACACGAGTAAATTGACTCTAAAACCCTAAATTAGTGTCAAAGATCCTAACTTAAATAATAAACCCTAATTATATAGTTAAGCTATTTATCAACTGCTAATAATTTGATTATTTGCTATAAAACCCTAATTACCTTGTGAATCGTGATTGAAAAGTAATAATTAGTTCCAACCCTTGGAAACCTTAAATTAATTAGGTTAAATAATCCAATAGCCATATTAACTTTAATTAATCATGAAAACCCCCAAACTATGTCTAATTAAGGTCATGCATAGTAGTAATGAAGGCTATAAGTTTAAATTTGCATGTTATCTCATACATGCATTCATGCACCAAATTAATTGAGAGATAAACACAATTAACCATATAAGATGATGTAATTAGTTATCAGGAGAACATATTTTCTACTTTTAGGGGACAAATCTTTGCCTTAAATTATAAAGATCAACAAAGGCAAATGATCCTTACTTTCACTTAGTACCATGTAATCAAATCGAGTAAACTTACTCCCCATTACACAAACACCCCCAACCTACCATACAATCCTCTCATTCCCTCTCTTTTCTTCTTCAACTCTAAACAAAACCCTTAAACATTCTCTAACCAAACAAACTCAAAATCAAAAGAAAAAGAAAGAAAAACAAGGAAAACATCTCGGATCCCTTGCGTAAATCACCTCTTGGAGCCACCACCATGCTCCGCTACCTCCAAACAATGTGCTACGATTTGTGTTTACTCTCTCTCTCTCACCCTCTAAGTTACTGATAAACACCCCCTTCCTAAGGAGTTCTTTTTGTCGGCTAAAAACAAGGTAAAAGAAGACCCTTCTTTTTTCCACTAAGGTAAACTTGTATTTTTCCAACTGTCTTCCTAGTTTAAGTTTATAAGCATGATTCATAGGCCTAAAAACTAGAGAAAAGACCCTCAAAATTTCAATTTTATTTACCATGTTTACATGCTCTTATGTGTTTTTATATATTTCTAGTGTAGTGAATACAATGTAGTTGTCTAGTGATGTTTACAAGTAGAACTAGTTAGTATCATGTTAAAATTTTAGAAAAATTAGCATGGAAGCTTAGAACTTCCCCTTGCCACGATCTTTATGTAATGTTCTACAATTAAAATTTCAAATTTTCTCATGTTACTCAAGTTTAATCTAGTTTAGGATGCATTACAGCTTGAGTATAATATGTTACAATCCAATATGTAATAGTTGAGTAAAATCTCCTAGAAAAACCCTTTGGAATTGTCACCAACATTGCATGAACAAGTGTTGTACATTTTATGCCTAATAACATGATTTATTAATGATAATTAAGGTTTACGACTTCAACTTGTGAGATAAGTAGCTAAATAAGGTTTAGAGTGTGTAATTAGGCCTAAAATGAACTTTGGGCTTAAAGAGATTAATTAAAAATCCACTTAATTGATATGACCTAATCTAAAATTTTATGTTAAATGGGTCATTTAGTGAGTGCAATGAGTTACTTGGCTCATGAGGATACATTAAATACAAGTTTAGGGTCTTAGGATGTAAATTTGACTTGAAATGAGTTAAATGGCCTACCAATCAAGCCTCAAGCCTATTTGAATGGCCATGATTAGTAAACATGCCATATGAATGAGTTATAATTAAGAAGCTTATAATAAGACTAGATATAAATTCAACCCATAACTAACTAAAAAGAGTAGTTTAAGCCTTAAAATCATAAGAGATGGGCTTAGACCAAAAATTGAATTGGCTTAACTAATTTAGTAGCCTTAAAATGATGCATTAAAGGTCCAATAATAAATAAATTAAGCCTATTGACTTAAAATGGGCCATATGTCTAAAATAAAGCTTAAATACCATTAAGTTAAGACTTAAAAAGACTAAGTAAATTAATAGAAGAGTCATAGGTAATTACTTAAATAAAAATTAAATATTTAATGCCCAATAACAATATAAGAGCCCAATTAATAATAGCAAATGACTAAAATAAGGCCTTATACACTTAAATGCTCAATTAAACTAGTAAATCAACTAAGTTAAAGAGGGGAACATATAAAATTCAAATCTGACCTCTATCTAAACTTAGGCTTGTGGGTCTTAACTCCTAAAATGGACCTTACCATTAGAAAAAAAAATTTGTTCAAAATCATATAAAATTAACTAAAGAAACACAGAAAATGGAGTTAAAATGAAGAAGTTATAGCAAAAAGAAGTTTTAACCATACCGAAGGATTTATGATGAACTTTAATAATTAGTATTCACTTAGATTCTTGAATAAATCCTCTTCTAATTACTTACATAGATTTTATTATTATATTTTAAGTGACACAATTTCTAATTCCAAAACTCTGAAAGCCAAGACATGTAGGCAAGCGGGCTAGGTTAAAGAGTTCTAATGATCTACTACTTACTTGTGTTTTATAATTGCTTAATGTATAGTTGTTTGCCCTTGATTGTCTACTTAAGTGATTGGTTATTTTATATACCAACATCCGTGTAATTGCTTTATTAAATTGGTAAATTTAAATATTTGGTGAAATTAACTAGATATACTTACATGTATATGATCTAATAGTTATCAACTAGGATGTCTATAGCTTTGCCAACCTTTTTGAAAATTTGCAAAATGCATTATTGAAATGTTTTATGGTTCAAAAGAAGATTTATCAACTCAATGAATGCTTATAACAGCTACTTATGACATTTTTCTTGTTGAAGCAAAACGAATAGACCATCTTCGATTGATTGATAATGAGTAAACTAAGTCAAGACTCACATAGTTTAGCCCAAGGGCATTGTATGGATTTGTTGATAGTGAGATTGGTGTGAAACATGACCAAGAACAAACAAGGCCGGTCACTGGATGGGTCTGAGCTTATAGAAAACTCGAAAGAAAGTAATGGTATATGGTGAAAGGATAAATGCTAATGAAGAGTAAGCAAAATCTCACGAATAGCTCCATAAAATATAACGCACCAATGGAACTTTTGAAGACCTACATCACAATTCGATATGACGCACAAATTGGTCCAGTGAGATTACTCGCTACCTAGCCTTACTCAAGAGTTAGGACAAAAGCGATGCCGAGAGTAAACAAACAGTGTTTATACAAGGAAGAAAATACAAAGTGTATTGATGGTAATTTGATTCTTACAGCTACAAGTGGATGGGTATTTATATTCATAAATTAGGGTAACTTGCATAAAAGGGAAAAAGACAAAAAGGGGCATTTTCTAAGGAAGTAAAGTACACGATACAAAAGGGTAAATGAATATATAAGGAAAATAATCATTGGTGCAATAGATTCTACACATAATACTATACACGTAGTGATACCGTTGAAAGATGTGGACAAAAATATGAACAACTTACTTATCCGGGCAGAGGTGGCTCGATTAGTTTGGACACTTTCTCTCAGCATATCAGCAAGGGTATGGCCAAGTAAGTAATTGACCAGGCATGTGTGAGAATGAAGATAAGCTATTGTACATGAGAGAAATAGGCAGTCACTCAGCTTGGTAGGCAGAATGAGTCGATAAAGAGATACTAAGCCATTGCATGAGTCTGTTAGAACATGAGGATTCGTTTTCCCAAACCCTTTAGTCCTTGGGCTCGGTTATAGCTCAATGGTCCAGTAGCCTAATTCTCATCATTCCCTTTGGGTTGTTTTGGATTTGGGATCAAATTCGAATGGTCTTCGTTCAGCTCTCTGTTAGGGTAATAAAGACTAAGGTCAGCAACGTTGAAGGTGTCAGAAACCCCATAGTCCTTAAGTAACTCCAATTTGTAGGCATTATTATTAATCTTCTAGAGGATTCTGAAAGGTCCTTCAGCTCTTGCAAATAATTTGTTCCTCTTCTTGTTTAGGAAATGTTCCTTGCTGAGGTATAACTATACCAAGTCTCTAGGCAAGAATTGCAGCCGTACTTCTCTTGCATTCTTCTAGCAGGTTGGTCGATGTGCCGAGTGACTTTGTTAAAGATGTATTGAAGGGACTGTGATCGAACTCTTGCATTAGGGACCTCTTGCCCAAGTACAGGTACAAGGGTATGGTTGAAGGATAACTCGAGATTAAAACCATAGACTACTTTGAAGGGTATTTGCTTAGTAGTGTCATGTACTATATGGTTATAAGTGAATTTGACCACTGGCAATTAGATGTCTCAATCAGCTAAATTCTTTCCCATTATAGCTCAGAGTAGTGATCCCAAAGTGCAATTAACCACCTCCGTTTGGCTATTGCTTTGGGGATGACAGGCAATATTAAATAGTAGTTTACTCCCCATCCAATGCCATAAGGTCCTTCAAAAATGACTCAAGAACTTTGGATCACTATCAGAAACTACACTTCTCAGCATATCGTATAACTACACAATCTCCTATAAGAAAAGAGAAGCCATAGTGGAAGTGTCGTTAGTTTTTTAGTAGGGTACGAAGTGTGCCATTTTGCTGAAACGATCTGTGACGACCATTATAGAATCTTTGCCTCGGATAGTTCATAGTAGCCCGAAAACAAAGTCCATGCTCAATTCAGTCTATGGCTTTGTTGGAACAGGTAAAGGCATTGCTTTCCCTTATTTAGCTTAGCACTTAGCCCTCTTGCATATGACACAGCTATCGACAACTCGATGCACATCTCTCCTCATCTTTGGCTAGAAGAATCAACCATTCAATAGTTCATAGGTCCTTCTTTCTCCAAAATGTCCAGAAGTCCTCTACTGTAGGCTTCCTCAATCAATAGCTCCTACAATGAATAAGTCGGCACGCATAATTTTCCACCTCAGAACAAGTAATCATCCTTCATATGATACTCATCCACTATCCTTCCATCAACACATTGTAGGATAATGGGTCCAAAATGTGAATCCCCAGAATACTTGCAAACCTAAATAACCTAGTTTGCAATTCAGTTAAAAGTGCATGTCTCCTTGAAAGAGCATCTGTAACTACGTTGCTTTTTCCTTGTATTTTATTAAAAAATTGAATCCTTCAAGGAATTCAACCCATTTCACCTACCGCTTCGATAACTTTGTCTGACTTCGGAGGTACCTCAGCGATTTATGGTCAATACATATAACAAATTATCTCCACAATAAATAGTGTTGCCACGCTTGTAGTGCTCGAATCAGTGCCAAGAGTTCCTCGTCATATACGGAGTAATTCAACTATAGTCTCTAGAGCTTCTCATTGTGGAAGGCAATCAATCGATTTTCTTGCATTAGGACAGTGCCTATTCCAATGATTGATCCGTCACATTCCAGCTCAAATATTTTCTCAAAGTCAAGTAGAACCAACATTGAGGCATAGGTTAATCTCTCTTTTATCTCGGCAAAGCTTCTTTGCTTCCTTTCTCCCTATCAGAAGTTAGTGTTCTTCTTTGTGACCTCAATAATAGGTATGGTGAGGGTGCTGAAATTCTTGATGAATTGTCTATATAATGAAACCAATCCGTAGAAACTTCTCACGTCGGTACAAGTAGTAGGAGTCAGCTACTCCACAATTGCTTAGATCTTTTAGTTATCCATTCATAAGCCTCTTCCACTAATTACATAACCTAAGAATACCACTTCCTTCTAGCAAAAGAAATATTTCTTGAGATTGTCAAATAGTCTCTCAACTTGAAGGATAACCAATACTTCTCAGAGATGTTCATAATGACTGACATTGTAGACCAATATGTCATCAAAGTACACTACGACACACTTTCCAATCAGATGTCTTACCACGTGGTTCATCAATTGCATGAAAGTGCTCAGGACATTCAACAGGCCGAATAGTATGACCATCCACTCATAGAGTCTATGCTAAGTTTTAAATGCAGTCTTCCACTTATCTCTTGACCTCATGCGGATTTGATAGTAACCAGACTTAAGGTCAATCTTGCTCTAAATCTTGGCTCCACTGAACTCATCTAGCATGTCTTCTAACCTCAGGATTGGATACCTCTATTTGATCGTGATCTTGTTCACAGCTCGGCTGTTGACACATATTCACCAGGTTCTATCCTTTTTCAGCATTAGAAGCGCTAGCACAGGGCAAGGGCTAATATTTTCTCAGACATATCCTCTCTCCAACAACTCATTAACTTGATGTTATAGCTTAGAAGCCTATTCGAGATTCATTCGATAGGCTAGTTCATTCGACAGTACAGTTCCGGATACTAAGTTAATATAATGCTCTATGCCTCAAGTTGGGGGCAACCCCTCAGGTAACTATTTTGGAAACAGGTCGGCATATTCATCAGGCAACTTTATGATTTCCTAGAGTAGTTCACCCTGCTCCTTCATTTCTAATAGGCGCTTGACCAACATGAGGGTCAGCTCGTCAGTATTGATGGCCTTTCGGAGTTTGGCTCTACTCATCATCAGAGCATTCTTCGATCCATGAGTAAGTTTCATCTGCAATTTCTTAACTTCTCTCGACAACATTGGGTTCAATGTGATCTTCCGGTCATCCTTCTCGAACATGTACTTGTTTTTATAGCCATCATATATAACTCTCCTATCAAATAGCCATGGTCTACTTAGCAATACGTACGCAGCACACATGGTCAGTATGTCTCAAAGAATCTGGTTTAAGTAATTCCCTATAGTGATCGGTAGTAGCATTTGCCGAGTAACATATAATGCTCCTTTCTCGCTTAACCAGTGCAACTTGTACGGCCTTGAATGTGCAACAGTTGGCAACTTCAGTTTTGAAATAAGATCAGCTAATGCCACATTAGTACAGCTTCTACTATCAACGATGAGAGCACACACCTGATCATTCACCTTGCAAATGGTATAAAACAAATTCTCTCTCTACTCCTCCTCTCGTAAGGGTATCATGTTCATAGTGTATCGGACTACCATGAGTAACTGGTCCAAGTCCTCAACAAACACGTCCTCTTTAATAAGTCTTTTTCATTATTTCCTTTCTTAGCAAGGATCTCCTCTTCTTCGAGTTCTTCATCTGTACCGTCTACTTCTAACTTTAGGACGTCTCCTTTTATGACCATTGTTCTTCAGTTCGGGTACTGAGTAGCCATATGTCTAAACCCTTGGCATTTGAAGCACTTGATTTGGCTTGTCTTCCTACCTGATCCTTACCTCTTCTCATAAGTTCAGGTCGGCATTTCACCATCTGGTCAGCCTTTCTGATTGGCTCGAACATCCATCTTTTGGCTCGGCTTAATACTTAATTGAGTTTAATGACTTACCTATCTAGATTGACTAGTCGACATCCTAGCAAGTACTCAACTCCTTCTTTGCCTTTCTACTCGCTAGGTTATTTTAATGCCTTCATCCATTATGGTAAAGCATTAGAGTTCCATAATGTCTCAAATATCACCTCTCAATCTAGTGATAAATCTTGAAACTGTTTAAGCCAATGGTTCCTCCACTTTACAACGGATCATAAGCATTTGAAATTCTTAAACATACTCGTCAATAGACCGGCCTCCTTATCTTAGCTCCTAAAACCGAGTGAAAGTATCTTGAAGATAAGTTTCCAACACAAATCTGTTTTTGAGTATTCTCTTCATCTCAGGCTAAGTATTAATCTCTTGGTAAATCTCTCATCTCCCCATAACCTGAAAATTCTTCCATCACATGGTGGCATACCTAGAGAACTCAACAACAACAGTTCTTACCTTCTCATAATCCTCATATTGATAATAATAAAAAAAAACATGCTCTACCTTCTCTTCCCACTCCAGATATTCGTCAGCATTCCTAGATCCATTGAAACTTGGAATCCAAAGTTTCACATGGTCAGATGCTCTGGGGGCTCAAGCTCATTTTTCCTTGAAGTACTCTTCTTCTTCCTTGTCTCTCAAGTCTACCAAATCAATCATTCTCCTCACTCATCCACCTATTCCTCTACCTTGAACTAGTCGAGCTGGGTTTTAACCTCTAACAGGTTGAGCAGCTTATAGATATTTTGCATGGCTTCAGTGAGTCAGCAAGCTAATGCATGAATAGTTCTAGTCAAATCTACCAAGAGGTTGGCTACTGTCGGCCATAGTGGATATCTCTACTAATGTCATCTCCTATACCAATATTTACACACATGTCCATCATTTTCTTCACAAATTCAAAGTCCAAACAAACACTTCAGGAAAGTAACAGCTAGCAAACACAATAGCTAAGATGAATACAGTAACTTGCTCTACTTTAAACACGTAAAATAAAGTATAAATAGAACCTATAAAGCAACTTTAACTTAAACAAAACCTCCGCTCTGATACCAAGATGGTACGAACCATGACCAAGAACAGACAAGGCCGGTCGCTGGATGGGTTCGAGCTTGTAGAAAGCTCGAAAGAAAGTGATGGGGTATATGTGAAACGATAAATGCAAATGAAGGGTAAGCAAAAAACCACGAATATCTCCAGAGAATATGACGCACTAATGGAACTTTCAAGGATGCACCAGTAGAACTTTTAAGGACTTACGGTACAATTTGATATGATGTACAAATCAGTTTGGTGAGGTTACTTGCTACCTAACCTTGCTCAAGGGTTAGGATAAGAGCGATATTGGGAGTAAACAAATAATGTTTATGCAACGAAGAAAATGCAAAGTGTATTGATGGTAATCTGATTTTTACAGCTATAAGTACAGAGGTATTTATACCCATAAGTTAAGGTAACTTACCTAAAATAAAAAACACAAAAAAGGGCATTTCCTAAAAAAGTAAAGTACACTATACAAAAGGGTAAAAATGAATATATAAGGAAAATAATCATTAGTGTAACGGACTTTACACATGATACTGTACACATAGTGATATCACATTGGTGATGCCATTGGAAGATGTGGAAAAAAGTACAGATAGCTTGCTTGTTTGAGTAAGGGTGGCTTAATTAGTTTGGACTATTTCTCTTTGCATATTAGCAAGGGTATGACTAAGTAAGTAATTGACCAGGCATATATAAGAATGAAGATGGGTTGTTACTTCGGCCCTTTGCTTCTCAGCACGTAACATGCAAGGAATAGACAGTTACTCGGCTCGACGGGCATAATGGGTCGACAAGGAGATACTTAGCCTCTATATGAGTCGGCTAAAACAAGAGAATTCGTCTTGCTAGTCTTTCTAGTCCTCAGGCTCGATTGTGAATTAGTGGTCCAATAACCTGATTCCCATCAAAGCTTATAGGGTGTTAAATTGATTGTTGATAGTGGATGGCTCTAGTCAAGATTCACCTGATTGATTGTTATAGTATTCTTTCTTGACTATGCTAATAGTCGAGTTCCCTTTGATGGGACAATGCCCATAGACAGCCCCATGTAAGTAAAGTGAGGTGCCTTGGGCAGTTAAGTACGAGAGATAATCAATATGCAGATAATGTAAATCCGTACCTTCTATGGTTCCAAAGCCTCATGGATGTATTACTTATATTCACCGTGTATACATTCATTTTGTATATAGTTAGGTTGCATGTTTGTTAATAATACTTGATAATTTGTTTGAATGGTAGTGGCGCAAGATGAACTCATTGAGTTATGGTTTGCTTACTCCTTAACAATTCCTTTTTGCAAGTGAGCAAAAGTTGCAAATAGGCTAAGATCTGAGTGTTGAGTGTCTCTCTAAGCATATAGATTATATGGATAAGATTAAGCTAGACCTTTATAATATTTAATAATTAGCGATGTTAAAGTTTAATTATTTTGTTTTGTTATTTAGTAGGTGATTCTAACTCTTTGCGATCTTTATAGATTATGGATTGTTGGGTTATCCTTGGTTGCTTATATAAATAAGTAAATGTATATGAAATGAATAAGTACCATTAGAAACTCAATAGTTATAGTCTTATAACATCTTACTTATAACGCGATTTTTATATCATAGGTACACATGTGATATGAAGATTCTAGGCAAAACTACTAAATTCCCCTTTTGAGGCATTACAGAACAATATGAATTGAGCTCCATGCCTCCCCTTTTGGCGTATTAAGCTTGTAGGATGGCCCATTGGATTAGCTCTTTGATATGTTTCATACATTACATAAGGCCTATAATAGGCCAAGATCCAAAGAGGGGGCTTATGTAGGATCCATTAAGCAATGGATCGATATTAGTTGTTGATTGTCATCTCAATTTAACAAGTGACATTAATGGCTAACTTCTATAAATACCTTACCCTTTCCCTCATTCAAACAAGAGAAAATTCTACAGAAATGCCGTTATGCTGCTGGATTCTCATCTTTAAAGGTCAAACACTTCATTATTTTGAATACTCAATCTCTTTCATTGCAAATTGTGAAGTTTTATATGATTACTAAGTGTTAAAATCTATTGAGATCATCTACTCTTCTTTACTAATATTTATCTCTTGATCGTCTTATACATATCATTTAGGTTGTTTTCCTTAGTTACGTATAGTACAATTTGCATAGGGTATACATGTGAGTTATATCCAACCTCCTACACCTATAATATGAAAGTACCATCGTAGTCTACTACCCCCATATGATGAAGGAGATAGGTCATTGACTATATTACCTTATAGTTAAGTAAAATTCTACATGTATTTTAGAAGGATTTTATATTAATTTATATTGCCATGGTGCATGGTGGTGAATTTTTTGCCGTACCAACTTAAAGCTTTTGGGTCAAATGATTGAAAAAGTCTATTAGTATTTGTTGTCTTAATTATTCGCTATATTTGGCTTAGGACGTTATAAATGGCATCAAAATCGATCTTTTATTAATAGGTGGATGATTCAGGATTAGCCTTAGATTGGAGAAGAGATCCAAAGAAAGTAGGTAGTGTTATCATAGTGGTGACTCCTAATATAATTTCATGATGACCTATAAGTAGACGTAACCCAATCATACATTGAAAGAGGGGAAGAACTAAGCTCAATTGGAAGGTCTTACTCTCACTATAAAGACGTCGCATGTTTGGAAGGGAGAGATTATGATACCCCATAGTAAAGTTAAGTCCAACATGGATTGAGAGGGGGGGGGATTAAGTATTAGTTTATAATTTTATGATGGTGAATACATTTTCAATGCAATTCTGAAACTTTTAAGTTAAGTGATTGAAAAAACTATTAATATTTGTTGGTTTCATTATTTATTATTTTTAGTTTGAGGTATTACAAATATCGAAGATGAATAAGAGTGGTTGTAGGTTGCTCGTTTGTAGCTACCTGCTATTTGTTTCATGTCTAAATTTCAATTTTTATAATATTTTTATTATTTTAGTTAATTCGTGTAATTTATATATTTTAATATAATTAAGCGGACAAATTAGAGTGTGCCATATTATTAGTTGATGGAAAAATTAACACCATTGAAAAAAATCCTCATTTATAATATGTTTGCAGTTGTTTAGCTTGAATATTAAAAAAAGAAAAAAAAAACTTTAAAAATGAGATAGAAAAATGATGAAACATCGTGACTAAATTTATAATTTTCCATGAAAATTAGATTTTTTGGTGTCAACCGACGAAAAGGAGCATGCCGTTAAAGCCATGGTCATGATGTCATCCCGTTCACTGTTTTATCCACAAGGCACAGTGTGTGGATTCAAAACACAAAAACAATTGTCCACGCGACAACACAACCGAATATCACACACGCAGCAAGATGGGTTTTGGAATAGCAATGCACCTGAAAAGTTGCTGCTTTTCAAAGACAACCATGGAACTAAGATGGGTTACCAAGAAAAACCTCAAAACAAAATACCCATTATCTTCCTTCCCAGTTTTCATCTCCACAACCCCATCAGACATAAACCCTGATGCACTAAGGGACCTCTACATTTCATGTAACCACTCATGTTACAGATTTCCCAACATGGGTGTTGAGGGTAAAGTTGAAAGACAGGATCTTGTGGGTGTCGATAAGCTTAAGGTTGCTTTGTCGCATAGTTCTGTTGTCGTGTCTGTGTATTGCAAAGTTGAGAACTTTGATATGGAGATTGAGGATAATTTAGTAGTGGGTATTGGAAGATTTGTGAAAAGAGTTGTGCCTAATGTTAGTCCTGAGAATGGTGAACTGGTGGGGTTTGGGAGAGCTGTTTCTGATCTTGGATTGACTGCTTCTATTCATGATGTTATGGTAAAGCTTGTTTTTGTTCTTCCCCCGCACGCCCACCCCCTTCCTTGGTTTATTTAGTGATTTGTGTGATGGAAAATAATACCGGATTACTGAGCATCTCTTGGAAAAGGTTAAAACAGTTTAGCTATTGAAATTTAATTATTCTCTCTCTCCTACTAATGATAGTTTCTCTGTGCGAGAATTTGATTGCTCTGTGGATAATTGTTTTGTTCCTAAAGATATTTCAGACTTTTTGCATCTTTCATTGACAAGACTAGGAAGTGACCGTAAATCTTTTTATGCAGAATGTGAGAGTAACAAAGGAGAGAATTTTAAGATGAATGTGTAGAGACAACGGGGATTGATAAGATAAGAAATGAATGTATTAGAAAGAAAATTGGAATGGTGTCTATAGATGAGAAAATGCGGGAAGCACAATGGCAATGTGCAAAGACGACTTCCATGGCCTCCAGTTAGCTGTTGCAACACCCTAGAGGCTACAACCCAAACGGACGTGGAGAGAATCATTTAAGAAAGATTGGCAGATTTAGATATTGGAGAGGAAATGGTTTGTGATAAAGTGCAATAGTGAAATAAAATCTATATAACTGACTCTACCTAATGGGAAAAAGGTTTGAGCATTGTGGTTGTTGCACCTGTTACAGTTTTGCTGATTACTATTGTAATCTGGTGATGAATGGGGATAAAAGTGATGGAAACTGCTATAAAGTAGTCCTTTTTTCCATCAAACATTAGCACCAACAATACTATCGACTCCATGAAATATATGATCACTGAACAAAAATCTATTTTGGACATCCTTTCCATTTGACAGCAGGCCCTTTGGTCACTTACATCCATTATAAGCTCATGGTTCCTATTGTCTGAAGCTTTCCACCTGGTTAAAATTATTGACGATTTTGGCTTTCTTTATTGTTCATCATTTGCATCATTTGTAGATGGATGGTCTATCTTAAAACATCTGGATGTGTTTTTCTTTTCTCGCCTTTATCTGTATTGATTAGTTAGTATGCAAGAAGTAACATGATTTTGTTTCAGTACCTCTCAGGTTTTTCCTTCACTGCGGGGGATGGGAATTGGCAGGATGATAGTTAGGAGAATTGTAAGGTTTGTTTTTTTAGCAGATTTGGTTAAAAGCTCTCAATTCCGATATATGGCAATACTTAAATATTTTTTCTGCTGATTGTATCAATAATTTCTTAACGAATATCTGTGTCTATTAGCCAAATCTACTGGTTATATGGCACAGATTGTCCAAAATCTTTAGGGTTAGAAAGCTCAACTTGAGGTCTCAAGTCCAAGGAAGTTTAATCTTCAACTACCACAAAAACAAAACTTATGGATCTTGATTTTGCAGGATCCTTTCAAACAGAGACATTTATGATATATCAGCTCTTTGCTCAGAAAACGAGAGGTGAATATAATCTTAAATATCTAACCAACTCTAATGTTTCAAGATTTCATTCTGGATTCATGTCTATTTTATCAGAAATGGCCTCTCTTTAGTGTCATTGTAGCAAGGGTCTGAATTCAAATTGCTGCTAATCTTGGATCTGTATGGCATACTGCTTTCTAAATTTATCAACCATGTGCGAAATAGAACTTTTCTCCTCTATGCATTCTTATACAACTTCAAGTATGCAACCAAGGTAGTCAACTGGGGGACCCTTTATATTTTTCAAAACAAACAAGGGACAAAATCCAACATGGATTCTTGAGCTGAAAAATATGCTAACATTATGCTCTGGATGTTTAGATTTTCACAACATGCATATTTTCCTTTGATTAGACGAACCTAGTTTCTATTGTCATGAAGATTGGAAATTTTCGGTAGCAATCTCTCCAGTGCATGTCTTGTTAAATAATCGTGTGGAACTGCAAGAAATAGGGCCATTTGATTGTTTTCTTATGGTGGACTCAAGCAAGATTCTTTCATCATGAGGCTTAGTCTTGCATTCCGTGTGTCCATTTCACTTGAAAAGTATTCTGCCTTCTCTGATTAAGATGGCTTTCGCATTGTATATAGGAGAAATAAATTTAGCATCGTATGATTATTCCCAAAACTTTTGTTCAGGTTGTTCTTTCAAGCATGTGGATTTGGAGATGACATCTTAGGCTCCACAACAATGATGTATACAAGGACTTCATCTGCTGATCCTAGTGGAAATCAAGTGGTCAAACGAGCTGGCCGAAAACTGTTGCTGGTTCCAACACCTAAAAGATTCATCTTGTCTTGAAAGACTAGCAAATCAATGAACAAATTTCACTCCCTGTATGGTTGGAACAAGATAGAATGTCATGTCCTCTCTAGGCTTTGAAAATGGCAAAATATCTTCGTTAGCTAGTTTGAGACCTGAGCAGAAAAATAGAGAGATGTCAATCACGGAAGACACATTGCAATTTGCAGAAGCGTTTTCCCTGGTGAGGAACTTGAAGAAGACTACATTTTGCATGGTGCGGTTGATAGAACTGCAAAAATGGAAATTCTTCAGTGTGTTTCCGAGTATAGAATCCTATTTCTCTGGTAAGGTTACCTTCCATTTGTGAAAAAAGAAGGCATATGGGGAAGTCCAAAGCTCCTCTTTCTGACCCGGTTCTTCGGTGGTATACCCGATGGTTAATAAGCTAGAAGCTTTTGAAGGATGAAATATTTGCAGTATAAACCTTCTTCCAAGTTTTAGTATTAATTAAGTTGAATAGAAGAAAAATTCTGATGTTATGTGTTCCTTTACTGTCAATGTTTCATGATATAAACTATTCAAATTCTTAGTACATCATGCCAATTGAAGAATTGACAGTTTTTATCTGCATAATTAAGACATAATTAGGATGATAAACAAAATGGTTGAGATATACAAATGACCGAAATTGTGAATTTCATAATTGAAATTATGGAGATACGATCTTCAGAAGCATCATAGAAAGAGCCTGTATATACAATGTTTTCTGCATAAGTATCCTCAGCTTTAGCACATATTCTTTTACCAAAATACCAGTCTTTGATAGGCCTTGCATGGGGAAAGGCAGCAAAGCAAAGTTTGGAAATTCATGCTGCTTTATGCACGATTCGTTCCTCACCACTAGAAGCAAAGGATTCTTGTTTTTGATGCAACACGGCTTCACTTTTTGCTTATCCCACTTTTAACTTTATTCCAAAAACCCCATACAAGACAAGTGGTATCGCCATCTCCAGTTCCTTCACTCACCAGGCATGGGAAAATTCTGGATTGAAGTCTGTCTAATCTCTGCCCGAGGTCTCCGCTGTTCTTCACTCTGGAAACTCCAGTGGTTCGCTGTTGGCTGGATTAACCCCAGGAACCAGTACTGCACTAGAATTGACGCTTCTGGAGGTGCAAACACAGTATGGAAGACAAAGTTTGCCACATTAGTAGATGTCTCAGAAGAAGAGCTGGAAAAACTTGCACTGCATGTGGAAGTTTATAGCAGGGAGCCCATTTTCCTGAGAGAGAGGATCCATGGAACAACCGTTATCCTCCTAAAAGAATTCATGGCAAAGCATGCCAAGAAGTCTGAAACCACACGGTCAGGGAACGAAGTTGGTAGTTACCAGTTGCGAAAGGGAAATTCGAACAAACCTCAAGGATTCATTGATGTTTCCATCCGCATTGCAGAGGAAGAAGATGAGCTAAGTCCTTCCCCAGGTTACGCATATGGCACCTGAACTATATATCAACTAGAGAAAATACTACACTGATTATTTTACTTAATCAACTTTATCAGTAATCAACAGTCCTGCCCTCATAGTTATCAGATAATTCTAATTGCTTTTTTAAATGGGATTTAATAGCAAGTCTTCTAATATACTAGATAAGAACCGAAAAAGATAAGTTTTATCTTGAGAGTGCTATATGAAGTTCGGAACCATTCAATGTGTTTGGAATAAAAAGGCAAGTAAATCTGTCTTATTGGGTTCTTATTCAGTGTTTTCGGGATGCTTGTTAACGGAACCATTTTAAAAGTCTAAATATTTGAAAAAAAAAAAAGATAAATAGTCCTTTGACAAATGAATTTCATATATTTGGATGTACAGGTGATGATGGAGTCCTGATTATAAATCACGGTGATCGTGTAACCCTAGCAACTGACGATGCCTCGTACCTAACCTATCCAAAACAACCAGCTATTGCTCTACAGAGCCGAGAAAATCAGTCCATGGCAAGTGATGATCCTTCATCTCGAACACTCCCAAGGCGACCAACTATTATTCTAAGGAACCGAGAAAATCAATCAAACGTGGAACTTCCACAAGGTCCTGTAGCACCAAATCATGCAAATTTCTCTAACCTGCCCGTTACAGCATCAAGCTACTTGCTAGCAGCTGGGCCAGGCATTCATCAACCTCAAACTCGTTCTCCTACTCCTCCTCCACCACCACCACAAAATGTTGGTTATGTTCCTACCCTTTTACCGAGAACAGAGAATTATTCCAGAACATATATTACTCCACCACCTGCAACACAAGGAAGCAGTAGGCCGGGACCAGATTTTGGAGTGGGACTAGGTGCTGGTGCACTGGCTGCCGGTGCTGTTATTTTTGGGGACGACTTCATGTCAGGTTTCGATGCTTCTTCTGGCTTACAAGGTGCAAGCCTTACCATTTCAACAAATCCTCCCTTTTGATGATCAAGCATTACCTGTTATTAAGTTCTGTGTACATGTAAAGCATCTATTTTAGTTGCTTTGTTTGGCCAGCAATATAATTTGTTGATTGACCAATTCTGCATCCAAGAAGGCTTCTCAGTTTGTTAGTCTCTTCATATACTGCATATACATTTGGCCCTCTCTGTGGTGTTTAAGCTGAAGCGGGGACAGAATACCGTTATTAACCAATAAATAGAGATTATGCCACGTATAATAAGATTAAACTTCATATCAATTCGTTAGAGTGTTAAACTCAACAAGCTATTGGAGCACGGTATAATTTTAAAATAGGAGATGTCCAATGGTCAATCCTGATCAAATCAAACAAATAATAGTATTCGAGTAGAAGGTCCTTAGTTCAAAAACTTGCATCCCCATTCATACCCCTATTTTATTGATTACGAAATGGTTCTTACATTTGTCTGTACATACTTTTAGTAGACACAAAGTCAAAAGGGGGAAGAATATCTATCCTGTTCCTCTCACTGAACACATCAACATCTAAAATGCTTCATTGTACTAGATATGGCTTACTCAATCAGATGATCAATATAATTGTCACTTAAGCACCTTAAATCTGATCTATTTCAAATAATGAAAGTAAGCGGAGAGTGCAAGAATGATAACTCAATTTACAGAATGCATTAGTTGCTGCTCTTCCTCCGAAGAACCAAAAGCCTTTTGCAAAAACTCCTTTACAGCTGAAACAAACTCTTCCACCTTTTCCTCATGAGGTAGGTGACCACAGTTCTTAATTAACTCGAAAGAAGATCCAGGTATGGCTCGTGAAAGCCTTTCAGCATTCCAAGAAGGCACAATGCGATCATTGTCACCCGTGATAACCAGAACTGGACAAGCAGCATTACCATCATGATGTCATTGAACATTTCAAGATACCATCAGAAAAAATGTGGAGAAAAAAAAAAGAAAATAACAAATTCCAGTGCATTTGTTTCACTGGCTGATTAGTAAACAACAGCGAGGATTCTGCATTGAAGCTTTGGGAAAGAAGAACATTACATAACAAATTCTACCTAGATTTGAAGCTTCTTCACCATATGTGCAGCATTGACAAATTCTGAGACTGAGCATAAATGTAATATTAGGGTGCCCTTTTCATTTAGGTAAAGAAGAGAAAAACTTCCAGCTAATAAGAAGAGGCAACATAATATTAATAATAAGAGGCCCTATTCCTGGGGCTGTGGTCTATGTACAAAAGAGAGGTGCAAGCCAAGGTCCTCAAATCATCATCATTGCCAAAGATTTCTTGCATAAGGGAAAATATTTAGTAAACCAAGACAACATTGAGGACATTACCTGGACATGCTACTCTATCAAGTCTTTCCGCCAGTGGAGGGTTCAAGGCAGAGTCTGAATTTAAGAGCATTGCCACCGTGTACTCCACAAGAGCTCTATCCCAACCTTTAGTCCTCAAGGGCTGCGATGAAATGAGACCAAATAGGGACTTAATGGGAACTGAGATACAAAGAACCTCTGATCTCATAAACACTAACTCCTAAAGAATATGCTGATGATACTTTTACGCTCTTTTAACTCTGTAAAAAAGGCACATATTTGTACAAGCTTCCCTACCCTTACTTTCCCTAAACTGAAGACAATCACAAATCTACAATATCTCCTACAACATGCAAAATTAAAATAGATAACAATATAAATATTTACCGTAATTTCCTAATTATGGTATACATTTCAACTAAACATCTGAAATATTTCCATTTCAACTAAAGGCAATTCATGCAGTGATATTGCTCCCTATTATTTCCAGCCGTTTGAATATCCTTCACTGAACATTTTCTTTTTTTTCAAACAAATAGTTTTTGCCGACTTGCCTTAATAGACGTTCAGTTTGCTAAATGGAATAAGACTATGACAATAACTATTACTAAGGAATGGAAAAGAGCTATAACAAATTATGAATTGATACTACATTGTTATTTGTTGATTTTATTAAGGATATTTTTGGGGGAAAAAAATTATTTCAGCATTTAATAGATATTCATAATTTAAGTAATGAATAACTGTTCGATATTTTTTGTAATGGAGATTCCTTATGGAATTGTTATTATAGGCATAAAATGCAACTAAATGACTCTCATAAGGAATTGGGCAGGAATAAAATTATTATTACAGTGAAGTGCACAAGCTACAAGCATCTTGGCAGAGATTCCAACCACAAAAAAGTGACACTTCACAACACTTTTTGACTAAAAATAAATACCTTTGTGTAACCATAGATGATCTCTTTAGAGATTTGCTTAGAATCATGCCATGCAGTCTTAACAGCAGCAATACCAAATTTATCAATTATGATCCTCACCTAAAAAGCAAGTGGATGTGTCAGAAACAAATAAATTTAGTTTACTAAGCAAAACCACAGTTGCAAGTTAACATGGCAAAATATGCTGTTGCAGAATTACTTGGACAACGAAGAAACGTATCACAAGAAAAGTCCACATTGCATGTGAAAAGCACAATAATTTGGCCGTTATTTTGTGATTTTGAAATCATCAAATAAGTATCAATAATTATTCTTTGAAACCAAAGCAGAGGAAGGCTGCTGGACCTTCTCACACCATAATGCTGAAACTTCAAGCATTGTGCTTAAATCTTTCTCACTTTGCATATCTTGATTCATGATGCCAGAATGAACCAACGCATGGAAGAAAATCATAGATGTAACTTGATTATATAGATGGTAACACAGTACGACATCCCATGACAAGCAAACATGTGATGTACCATATGATATGAAACCAGATACAAAAATGCTGTGCATATGCAACCCTCCAGTTGGCACCTGTAACTATCTTGGACAATAAGTGATATTTTAATAATCAAGAGAATTTCTTACCAGCATGATGGCAAAAGCTGAGCGTAGAATGGCTGACAAAACTTTCTTATACAGAGAGTTGAGCATATTAGCCATTCCCATTATCACTCTCTGAACTATCTCGGCGACATACCTGGTAATCCTTGAGAAGAACCTGGAGAGTCCAAAAATGATATTTTCCCTACCAGACATCTCAACTTCTGTCTCATTCTCCATCTTGTACTGGCTCTTTTTAACTCCTCTACGCAAGGGAGCAAAAATAGCAGGAGCAACAAGGATAAGTGCAGCGACAGATTCTGGAGCTTCAAAGTATGCATTGAGTGCTACAAGGCAACCAGCTGAATGCCTGCCAAATGAATTGAGTTACAACTTAGCACCTGCTCAATCAATACAGAGTCCAGAATGTGAAAAAAAGTTGTCAAGATAACGTTTTTCCTCCACTTTGATGGTTCATTGAGCGATGGTGCAGGGTTTCACGTTACTATTTTCATTCTCTCTTAGTGCCAACAACTGCAGCCACGGACAAATTTTCTTGAGAATGTTCACAACAAGGTCTACTCAACAGAAATTCGGAGTTAATGAAAGTTCTCACAGGAATCTTTCACAAACTTATTCTCCATTATGATCTAAATGCATCATTCATTCAATTTATTAATGGTAAACATAGGTTTGAAGAAACGCTATTTTTTTATAGCTATGTATGATAAGCCTGTAGTGCACAAACTTAAAAAAGAGTAATTTCTCGTAATTCCTCTTGATAACCAATAATGTAGAACCAAGTGGCATAGGATATCCAAACTAAGTTCCCAAAGCAAAGTGCTGGATGCCAACTTATAAACTTTGTTGTAGGTGTGCTATCAAAGATCACATGCTTCAACTTCTCAAGAAAAGCATTGTCTATCAGTAATTCCAAAATTTTTCTAATTTTGTTATGATAATTTTGGTGGAGAAAGAAAATGGTCAAAGGATGTAACAAGCACTACCTACCCAACTAGAATTGCTTTATTGGCTCCTAACATATCAATGAAATACAAGGTAGCCAGCACTGAGAATGCCATGGAGTATGGATTCAGCAGTTTTTGGTCTCCACCATCAGAGAAATACTTTGAATGGCTGACCCTCGATGTTAACCCAAAAGCTGGTCTATCAAATGCTAAAACTTTGGAACCAGTGGCATCAGCCAAAGGCTTCATGACACGATTCCATGAGAAAACAGAGGCTCCAAATCCATGTAATAGAATCACAGGGAAGCTAATTTTTGTCCAGTGAGGCATGCACGCCATACTCTCAGATGGGTCATTTGCCGCTGGCACCACATCATAAACTTTATGGTGTATATGCACCCCTTTAAACTCACAAAATTTACTGTCTGGATCTGCAAGAAGTGTTGGATCTACTAATTCTTCTTGATCTATGCCAGCAATTTTCCTCCTTTTCTCCGCTGTTCCAGCATCCACCAATCCATCTGCTAGACAAATAACTCATATATTAGGCAGCTTCAAAAGTTTCAGCCATATGCAGCATCAATTCTGAACATGTAGCAGTGTACATAAAAAAAAGTTGACTCACTGAAGTAAGGAATTCATGCTAGATTCAACTCAAAATTTCATAAATAATGCATATATAAAACTAGACAATAGCTTTTGTTCCTAATACGAGATTGATTAGAAAAGACTCTCCATATTTAGGCATTGACCTGAGTCATGAAACTATCTAAATCATCTTAACTTTTAAAGTCAAATATAGTTCAAACATGGCCTTTTGTTGTTTGGGGGGTTGGGTGGTGGTGGGGGTGTTGTGGAGAGTTATGACTATGTTTTGAACCCTTATGACCGATGCCACAATTTCTGGGTTTCAATAGTTTAGATAAAACGAATGCTTTAGACACTACCATAAAAAATGTGAAATGCACAAGGTTTATCTAACTCTTGTCCAGTGCAGTCCAGTCGAATTCAACACTTCATCAACTCAAGCTTTGAGTAATCCATATCACTTAGACCTACGTCGTCTTAAAGCTTTAACGGGTGTGCCTCTCAAAGAAAAATAAGAAGCAAAGCTATTAAAGAAGATTGTAGGACCAAAATTGACTAGACCCATATCTTCTCACCAACTAAATTTCACTCACAGCTCAATCAAGCACAACAAACGTAAGAATCTATCACAAATTTTATGATTTCTAAACCATAGAAGAAGTTGATTTTCATCAAACATTCAACTTTACTAATTAACAAACTAAAACTATCGCAGAAAATTCTCGAGAGACCAAAACTGACTAAACCAAAGCCATCTTGTTTTGACTAACTGAATTTTATTCTCAACTGAATTAAACACAAGAAGCATGAATCTTTCACATTAATTTGTGATTTCTCAACTATAGTAAAAAAAAAAAGGGTGTTCATGAAGAACATGAGAGTTTGCAAATATAAAGATTCGGCGGATAAAAATCATTGCGTACCAGGAAATTCAGCGGCAGAGCCACTGATAGAAGAAGCCCGAGGTACAACAAACTTAAATACAACATTGGAGCAATGGTTAGTAGACCAAACACTGCATGAATTTGTGGTGCTTTTGATGCCATTGTGTTCATTCATTGAGAAACTCCTCGTGATAGAATTATTGGATACAAGGACGACATTGTGAAATGGAAGCACTCCTAAGCTCATTGAATATCGATGGACTGAAGAGTGTAGTAACTAGTAGCGTGTGTTGTTTTTCTTGTAAGGCTTAGGACTTTGGAGCAAATGATGTGTCAATTAACGGATGGTTGGGGTAGTCACGTGAAGATGAATGATGACATAACTATGACAATTAAGTGCCCACGGAAAGGACCGTGTCCTCCTTACTTAAGTATCGTGTTTGTTAAAAATGCGTGATGAAGAAGGATTTGGAACTTTAGAAAAACAGGTGAAAAACAAAGAACCGATTACATAATTTCAATTCCCTTAGTTTTTCACCCTTACACTATGCTTGCGATAAACGAAACAATTGGGGAAAAATAAATAAATAAGAGGAAATGAAAATGAAAGAAAAATACTTGTTTAGATAAGAGAAAAATGATTTTAGAGGAAGGTTAATTAAATATTTTTCAAACTTGCTAAACTACCAGAAAAAAAAACCCTAAAAACTTTGAAATGTGCTTTTATTTAAAGGTTATTAAAGTCATTTTCTAACTTGTCCTCTTTAATTCCCACTACATGTGAATAGTTGATGTAGCTGAGGTGTAGCTTTACTCCACTTTAGATGATTAGGTGAAGTTATCATTGAGGGTTAAGAAGCAAAGGTAAAGACATAGAACTAAGTTTTAACATTATAATCACTGCCCAGTTGAGAAGAGATCGAAAGAAGAAGTGAATCCTAGAGAACCTAAGTTGGATCATAGGCAATCCAAAAATTATGAGAAGAGTGAAACTAATAGCAATTCCTAGCCCTCTTTAATGGAGGCCAACCATTCCTCGATCTTGGGGTGGTTGGAAAATGTGCTACAATAATTTTTTTTAAGTTTTATGTCTTTTTTATTTTCTCTCTTTTAAATTAATTTGTATTGATATTATTTAATAATTGGACAATCCAATAAAAAACCCCACGTGTCCTTTTAACATAATTAAGAAAAAATTAACAAACTCTAGTCACTTATTTATCAAAATTGAAACACGAGTCTTGTATTTGTAAAAGCCCTATAAACTAGGTTAGCTTTTTGTAATTAACCTAAAAACAAATCAAAGGCTTTATGGTTTTTCACTTGTTTTGATTAGAAAAGTCTTTAAAAAATAAAAATACAACAAGGAAAACTAAAAAGTTACATCATTATTATATATACATAAATATCTATAATATAGCTAAGTACATATCACATAATATAATTTACAAATACATAATTATATATATGTATGTATATAATAACATAGCACATAACCTACATTGCATATTGAAAAATATAATTTATAAGGTAGAATTGTTTGGATAGTGTATTCATAGATGGTATAAAATAAGAGGAAAATACAAATAATCCTCATAATTATAACCTTAGTGTTAATAATACTTATGAATTTTCAAATATTACAAATAACTCACATGAACTTTAATAAATTGACAAATAACTTTCAAAGGTTGTAATTCCCCTAAACTTTGACATTGGTGCATAAACATCCCTTCAAACTTATTAAAGTTTACTTCAACACTCCTTAAATTTCGACTATAGTATTTTTTTTATTGAAATAGCAAACATCCTTTACATTTCTAATTCAATAAAATTTAGAGGAATTATTTGTAATATTTCAAAGTTCATGAGGGTATATCCACACCTAGCTTAAAGTTTCAATGAACTATATGCTCTTTCTCCAAAAAAATAATTATATTATTAGGGTAGAAACTGAAAAGGCATACCTGTCTAGTTTTACATGGCAAGAACATATTAGACCTGTCTTTGCACACGCAAAGCTTCTAGTCCATTTGTTCGGTACTTGAAAAATAAAGGCCTCTAAATGGGGTAAGTAAACACCAAGCGAATAGCCTACTACATTTAGCATATGCACATGATAATCAGGAAAAATTCCATAAGCATTCTCAATTTTAATGCAGTTAAAAATCAAAAAAACAATACAACATAATCATGGTGTCTCAAAACTTGGAGTAACTCATACTCCATTGCACATACAAATGGGTATGCTCTAATACCCCGAAGTTTAAGAATCTAAACACGTAAGGTTATATCATCTAAAGGTATCACGGACTAGTAATTAGAACCAGCATATCACTAGTAAGACTAGACTATACCTTCCTTCTAACAAACTAACATATATCTCAAGTAACTCTCTACTCTACAACCTACTTACCATAAGGTGCTTACATGCAACAGTATCAACTCTTAATCTACCACATCATGCAGGATCGCCTCTCCACTCGAGATGACATAACTACCAGTCTATAGGTGTCATCTTCAATCATTAATATGCTAAGATCTTTTCATCAACTAAGTATAACTAGCACGATATTTAAACTAAATATAGTTGAGATTAATTAGATGACTAAGTCTACAAGAACAACTACCAACAAACTATAAACTATTCACCTAGTTAGCTCTCGACACTACAAATATTTTTTTATCCATAGGTATCTTTCACCGCCATTGCCGTTACCCTACCATTACCTTCTTTAACATTGCTAACTCTATTAATACAATATGAGCACCAAGTACTACTAGCACCACCATATTATAACTACTATTTTGTCACCATCATTACGCTATTTTCCACATCATCATTGTTACTACCATTACTATTATGTCACATCACCACCACCACTACCATTGTTACAACTTCATCACCACCACCACCACCACCATCACCACTACTTCAACTATTACAGTTGCTACACTACTAACACCTCCGCCATTTTACATCATCACTTTTATTGTCTCCTTCACCGTTGCTATTATCCCATCATAACTACTCCTCTTACCAATAAACCATTATATGCCATTACCACCACAACGTTACTTTGTTGCTAACACTGAACCAACAATAGTGATAGTAATGTCGTAGTAATGATGGTAATGGTATATTGTAGTGATTGCAATCATAACAGTAGCAAGATGGTTATGGAATAAAAAAAATGTTAAAATTAGAACTTAACAAGCTATGAATCATCAAAACTACTAATTTTAATAGCACATGTGCATAAAGAACAACATAAAACACAAAAAAATTGCATTGTACTTAGAGGTCTAAACATAGTATAAGAAACATGTACTATATTATTCTTCTTTTGCTATGTTGTCTACTATTCTCTTTATCCCGTACTACAGTGAAAAAAAAATCTCTACCTATATTATAATGTAGTACAGTATATGATATATTACTATTTATGTGCATTATATATATACATATACATATATTCGATGTCTACTTCAATTATGAGTGCATAGAAAGGATAAATAATCACAAACACACATATGTATGCACCCACATACATACATACGCATACAAACAGTCATGCAAACATACAAACACATACACATGCGCACACATATGAACGCGCGTGCACATACATATATAAATACACCACATGTACATACGCACTAACGTACGCATGCGGATGCACATGCACTCACGTATGTACGCACATGTGCACGTGCACATACATACATACGTAAAGTTAAGCACCAAATCGAACTAACCTTGAACTGCTAGTTCATAAGTCAATATACGGCTAAACTGGGCTCGACCCTTAAGGGCATAAGCCAGGGCTGGTTCATCCTAACCGATGATTCAAGGGTCAATTCACCGACTTTTGAATCATTCACATAGTTTTTTTTTTAATCTTATTCTCGCATTCTCGTAAATTATTGTAAATAATTTTTTACCCTTTCTCATTATCTATTTTTTTTTTCCCAAAATGATTGTAACACTTTATACATACACTACATGTAGTGATGTGTAAATGATTCAGCATTATTTTCAATTTAAATTTTATTCTATTCCAAAATAATTAATTTAAACCGCATGAGCGTAATGTTAATTTTGATATTAAAATATTATATAATATTAAGTAAAGTGAGATAAGTTGTAAATGATGAAAATTTCTTATTCGAATTTTGGAATAAATTGTTAATATGAGAAGAACTAAATTACAACATAACTATTAACTGTAACTTGTGATGATACGTTATAAAATATTATTTTCCCAATCGGAGTACAATTGAAAACAAAAATTGAAATTACAATGCCATCCATAACAATATAAAAAAGCCTTTTTAACACTTCACCCTCAGAGAAATTAAGGGTAGTAAGGAAAAAAAATTTCTTGATTTTAAGGTCCTCCGAATGTGTTTATGTAGTCACTAGTTGGAATCAAATCGTGATAGTTTAGTATGGTTTTTTAGAAAAAATTTTAATGTTTTGGTTAATTTTAAATTAGATAAAAAATGCCAAGTATACGTGATTATCCATTTATGTTTTTTCAAAGAAAAATAATTTTCATTAGTGATATTTTGAAAAGCTTAAAATTGAATTGCTACTTTTTGGAAACCATACCATTTAGTTTTGTTTTCAAGTATTTGAAAAACCATTTTACTAGGTGATAAAACATTCTTGAATGTCCAAAAAAAAAGAGAGAAAGAGAGAAAAGTGGGTAGTACTTACTAGGTGTCACCTTGCGTTGGCAGTATGTGCATGGAAAGGGAACCCGTGGCCTAGCTTAGACTTCTATCCATCCTATTCTAGTCACTAAAATACCTATCCTTTTTGCTTAACGCATCGGATAGTTCTTTTTGTCTACAAGCCACCTTGTTCTAATCTTCCATGCAAGCACTTAAATCAATGCTGATAACGAAAAGGGAAGCTCATCAATCATCAAGGATGAGGCTTGCAATACTAAATGCTTCTTCAACGGCTATCAATAATGTGAGAGCAATGGGTACTTAATCGGTGATGCGAGATAGAATATGGTAGTCCCTCATATGCTTCTGCCATTGCTCTAAGATGTCAAGACCCCTTATAGATATACTTTCTGAAAACTCAAAGTCCATATTCATGTAATATTGTAGCTCGGTCATTAACCACCTAGATCGTTGCTGCTCTAATTTTTCTACTAACAACGCAAATGAGTAACGGTATTTAGTAGAGGGTAAAGATGAAGACACTAATGATTGGCTACCATATTGACATTGGTAGCGGGTGAAAAGCTCCTCTAAGTCGACTATCGCTGCCAAAACCTCCTACTGTACTTCGAAACTGTACATATCTTACGAATCCATTATAGAATCAATATATTCATAATAAGTTTTCAAACACATTTGTAATAGTTCAGTTTTAGAACAAGGATCTAAAATAGTTGCTATAAGATAAATATAAGGAATTTTTTTATAATAAGATAACCACTTTAACGTTATATCAAGCACGTAGTCACACAAGTTCGAGTCCTCACTCGCTTAAAGTAGTACACTAAGAATGCTGACCACTAACATCATGAACAGATGGACAATGGGTCTATACACTTAAAAGAAATTTTTAATCACATCATGAAAGACTTTAAGAACCTTCAGCAACATATATTCCTATCACTGGGGTGAATTTCAACCTCACGTATGTTGTATATTGCAAAATCACAAAGTAGTTCGTTGTAAGAATAATGCTATGCAATAACTCATACGTTAAGTTCCAATAATGCTACACATCGATCTTAAATTTTCACGGTCTCTTCCGAAGTTCCATATAGTAGTTTCTCCACTTCTTCTTCTCCTACAAAACTATAATACTATTCTTAATAAGTTAAGAATATGACATGCACAACATATATGAAAAGATATCCCCTTAGCATTGATTGATAAAGGTTTTACAAATTCGCTATAAATGTTTTATTCACATTTGCATTATCAAACCTAATAGAAAAAATTTTCTTAGCCAAGCCATACTCATTTAGAATTACTGCAATAATTTTATAAATGTTTACCATCATGTGTCACTCATTAAATACCCTCAATACCAACAATCTTTTACTTAATTGCTAATTATCCTCAATCCAATGAACATTTATACCCATGTATGAATTGTTACAGAAAGGATCTGTCCATATGTTAACATATATAGACACTAACGTATCAAGTAAAGCGAATTTACCTACAAGCTCTTACTTACCTTCGTAGTAAAGCTCTTATATGGCTTAGTAACTTCAAAAAAGAGTGTAAACCAACAATGAATCAAATCGCAGAAGTAGTATAAATAATGAGTCAAGGTCGTATTCTACATGGAGCTGGGAGCGAGGAGCTAGGAGCTGGGAGTTGAGAGCGAGCGGCTAGGACCTAGGAGGTACTAAGTATTGAACCACTCGAGTTTTTTCATAAGCTAAGCTATCAATAATTAAATTAAAAGGGGTAAAAGCTAATTAATAAAATGAACACTAAACCAAATGTCCTAACTTGAGGATCCCGGGTCTATAAGATAAAAAGGATCAAATTGAGATTTGCAAATCTATTCTCATTTGAATCAATATGATATCTTGAATTAATATTTAAAATCAACTAAACAGGATTTAACTAAACTCATTAGAATTCGCTCACCTCCTATAGTAGCAAATTTCTAATTATAGCATAAATCCACTTTGCTATGGTGATTTATCTATAATTATCAAATAAATAATTATCCATTTATACCAAAATTACTATTGTAGTTAAAAATATAGTTTAAGCATATCCCTATAACTCGAACCATATTTCAAACAATATTAATTACGTGAGTTCATGAATTTAATTAAAACACTTATCTTTATGACTAGCTTTTTCAAAAATTCAAACAATGTTAATCACGAGTTATTGGAACTCTATCAAATATCCTAAAACTCTATCTAGCTAAAAAGTAATTGTCAAATATTAAATAATTAGATGATGAATACAATAGCAAAATATTCAATTATACAATAGCAAAATATTCAATTATTCAATAACAATATCAAAATAAATTATAAAACATATCAATCCATTAAATCTATTAATGCAAAACTCAATAGAAATTAAGAATAACATCGCATCACAATATCCAAATAAATCAAAATATATAACAATTGAAATAATTAAAAAAATAAAACATCTCAATTAGTATGTTCAAATCTAATACTCAATACAAAATCAACATATTTCAATACATTTAGCACTCAAAAATTCCTCTAGTGAGCTAAAATAAGGGTTTTAGTACCCTGAAATTAAAAAAAAAAAAATTGCAAAGCTTCTGTTCAATATTCTAAGCTACTGTTTTCTAAAACTAAGCTCCGAATATTCTCATCTTCGACTATTCTATATTCCTCTGCTACTGTCCATCCGACCCCCTTTTCCATCTTAAAAACTCCCCCCTTCCCTTGCCCTCACACGTGCCCGTTGTTTTCTCTATAGCAAAAGTGGACCTCATCTGAAATACGAATTTTACTTCACGTGGGCCACTGAATATACTAATGGGCTGACGGTTTCTTTCCATTTTGGGCTTGTACATGGCAGACCAACATATGTAGTCACGCCAAAAGAAGGAGCTACTCAGGTTACTATATGCAGTTGCGCGGGCTGCTTTTACTTCAACATTTGCGTCTTGCTGCAGATGGATAAGGAGAACTGTTTACTTGTACCCAGGTTACTGGAGTTGTTCGAGTGCTCAGTTCAAGAAGCTCTCGACTTGGTTATGTCCTTCATGGAGCTTAATCTTTGGTCGGATGTTTGGAGTTGCTCGGCCTCAACTGCTGTACTGCTGCTTGGAGCACTAATTCTGCATCAAATGATATTGGTCGGGGCTGCAGCTGCTGTCACTTGAGCTTGTTAGCTGCTTGCTGCTCAATTGGAGTTCAAGCTGCTACTTGTATCCATTTGAAGGACCTGCTGTGGACGAAAATTGGAATGCGAGCGCTACAAGTTGAGGCATGAATTGGCTGCTGCAAGTTGGAGTGCTTTAGTTGTTTGCTGTTTTGACCTGCTGTAGCTTCACAATTTAGGTGCTGCTATGGGGCGTTCAAGATCTTTGTAGCTGCAGCTCGTGTTGAAATCATGTTGCAGCTGCTCTGTTCGGCAAGGGACTGTCACTTGAGGCTCTCGGCTAGAATTGTCGCAGCTGCTATTCAATAGCAGCTATCACGTTAAGGGGCTGCTATTAGTGCTTGGTTCTCCGTTGAGTTGGAGTGTTCTGCTGCAGCTGTCAAACAAAACAAAAGAAATAATAAGTCGATGTGAGCATCCACAATAAGATAAGATAAATTGATTCAAATGAATTGCAAGATAAATAATT
Source organism: Lumnitzera racemosa (assembly GCA_024138005.1). Lineage (NCBI taxonomy): Eukaryota > Viridiplantae > Streptophyta > Magnoliopsida > Myrtales > Combretaceae > Lumnitzera > Lumnitzera racemosa. The sequence continues at coordinate 52,368,041 of JAMXBC010000006.1, read as the reverse complement.
TAAATTAGGTAATTGGGAAAAATAAATGTTAGCTCAGCGTGTAGTAAATGTTGGCTCAGTTCTTAAATCATTCTTGACTACAACTTCATGAAATTGGATAAGAAAATTAATTCTCTCAAGCCCTCATCAATGTGCTGTTAAAATGACATTGTGCTCTTAAAAAATTTGAGAGTGCATGGTCCATTAAAGGAAACGCAAAGATCAGCTGTCAAATAGTTGCTTCCATGTGAGTTGAAGAGTCTGCAACCTAGTTCATTAATGTAGAGCTCTCGGATTGGTCATGGAGTTGTTGAGTTGCAGACTGATCTGTCATAAAATGGAGCTCAGGCTCAACTCAAAAAAGAAGCATAGGAGCTGCTAAAATTTCCTCAGAATCTTGGTTCAACGAAGAATGGCTGCTGTCATTTGTGAAATTCATGTTAGCTTCTAAGTGAAGTGAAGCTCTCAGTTTGCCTAGCATGGTGCTCTGCTGCAGGCAGTAACTCAACTGCAGCTGCTGTCCATTATGGAAATCCATGGCTTGCAATAAATCAAAAAATAATGAAATGAATAACAACTCCAATCCTTGCTGAATTAGTTGAATAGTAACATGTTTGTGAAGTAAATGGACTGATTTAGCTTGTGAAGTAAATGGACTCCAATCCTTGCTGCTGAATCATTAGGGGAACATTTAATCATTTGGCCGGCAGCTGAATTAGTTGAATAGTAACATGTTTTAGCTGCTGGTTGGTTTGATTTGAAGTTCATACTACAACTCTGCTATTTGAGGCACCACTTAAAAACTGACTATCATGCTAGAACATGCTCAGTAGGCGCTGCTGTTGTTTGTTCAACCTTGGAATGTTGCTTGGTTTGGTTCCCGGATTGATTCGTCTTAGTTTGGTTCGGATAGAAGTCGATGCACTTTGGGAGCTCGGCATGAAGTCTCAACTGCTACTGCAATTGAGTAGAAATTTGCAGCTCAAGGATCCCTTGACTCATGCTTGGATATAAGGAGCTGCTATTCAACAATTCAAGAAGCTGTGTTGAGCTTGGAATGAAGCTTAGTTTGATCTTGTTGGTTCCCTTCAGTTGAATCAGTTGATGGACTTTAAAGTCCAAGGCCTGCTTAGATTCAAAGGCCAAGGCCTGCTGCAGCTTGTGTTGTTTGGCAAGCAGCTCTCCCAATGAGCTGAGAATGCTCTCCAAATCAAGTTCAGAGCTGCTGTTTTGTCACTTGGGATTCAGGAGCTACTCTATTCTGTTGTCACACACCAACTACTGCCTGTGATTGAATGAAGTGGCTACCATTTTCTTCAAAGTAATTGGCTGCTGCTATGATTGAATTGGATGCCCCATGTAAAGTCTCATGTTAGCTTTTGCATTTGAAAGTCTACTACCTAAATTGAGTCTGCAACTCGATTTGCTGCTGATCGTATGGAAGAGTTGCTCGACTAAGTCATGAAGTGCACCAAGGTCAACTGTTTGAAACTCCACTTGGACAATAAAGTTGCAGGTCAGATGCTCTGTTCAGGTGAAGGCCACTAAGTTTTGATGCAATTTTCTAAGTGAGTTGCTGTGGGCCTCACAACAACTCCTCTCATACTCCAAATGAAATCCTTGGCTTATAGATTTCCTTTATCATTTTTCAGTTGCTACTTGCAATTTGGCTCAAAGGACCTGCTATATAAAAAGACACAACAAAGGAAAACTCATGAGCTCCTAATAGTGAAAAGTGAAAGATCAAAAAGTGAATTATGATTATGTCCTTTTGAAATATAATTAAATAACTCAATAACATATGAATCTTCTTCTTATAAATATGCAAACTCAGATAGTAAAAGGCATAAAATCAAGAATAGAACATGAGTGTTCGAGGGAACCAATTAAATCAAATTTTTAATCCTTTTTTTTCACTATTTATGCAACTAACCAAGAAAATTATATTTTTTTATAATTTCTAAGCATAATTTACAATAAAAGCATCATAAAATACATAAATGCACAGTAATTAAGTAAAGATAAATGTGCAATTTTGCATATTTATCACTCAACTAAAGATACTGCGACTTACCTAACGCACATTGGGATTAAACATCTCCTACTCGTATCAACTTTGCCATTGTGACACACCTGTGTTGAAGGACAAGTGCATATTAGTGAGGTACTACATGAAATTATACTTGTTCTTCTCCTAATCGCACCTTATTAACACTCGTCTAGATGAACCACTACCCCCATGCGATTTGTTGTTGTGTCCTATTTATCTTAGGCTCCTCGAGATGCTTCGATCTTACGTGCTTGTTGAGAGTACCGTACCCCTCTCTTGTCTTCCAAGTATAGCTCGCGTTATATTAGTTGCATTATACCCACAAGTTCCCTCATTCATTGGTACCTTTACCGGAATATGTAGTGAACATATTAGATTTATCGGGTCTAGGGGGGCTTACTTAAACCCAAAGGCCTTGAACTACCATACGGCTGACCCATTTGTTAACCCTTGGTCTTAGGAATTATTTTGGTCCCATCCTCAAATATGTTTGCAAGGCAATCATGCGTAGAGATTCAAATTTAAGTAATGATGTAGGTCAGCAATCGACACTTGTCATCACCTCATGTGCTTTCTCCTAGTTGTAGTGGTACTCGTACTTTGGTATGCTAAAACATCCTCAAATTGCTATAGTGTAGAAGACGTACCCATCCCCATAACCTTCGCTATACTTTTCCCACCTAATGAGGAACTGTGCTTTTTTCTAGAAAATGTATGGCAGAAGAATCGATGATGGAGATAATTTGATTTTATATATATATATATACTAAGGAGAAGAAAGATTTAAACAAAAACAATTCCTAACAAAGGAAGATTAAAAAAAACCTAGACCAAAATATGAAGATTGAAGATACTATGTAAGTTGGTTTCTCAAAAAACATGAATTATTTTTAACAAAACGGAATCATAGTTACTCAAGTGAATTTTAATATCACAAACGAGAAGACTAAAACAAGCAAAAATGTAGCTTCAAAATGAGAGCAAAATGTATACACAAAATATTGTAATTTCAATGAAGGCAAAGAGCTTGTATAATTTCATGAAGTTAAGTACGTGAGCTTAAGTCCTAATACTAATTTATATCATCCACTATACATGTATGCCTGTCCTTAAAAATTTAAAAGTTTCAAATTTTTTGTTGTTTTGTGAAGGAGCCAAATTTCTGAATTTTCGTTAACATTAATAGCTGAAAAGTCTATTGGTTCCATGTCCATCAATCTTCAATTTTTTGAAATTTCTATCCATGCACATGCCTTTAGGCTCCATCCATTTTCAAATATTTTGCCATTCTAAAAAGCTTGCTTCTACTCATACACTCAAAATTCGATTACATTTGTGAATGTGGCATTGAATGTGGAAGTGAATGATTGTCTATGTGCATTGTGTAGTGTAAGTAGAGTGAGTTGTAATGTAAGTGGCAATATGAGTGTTCTATAAAAGGTAGAGTGGAGTAAAGAATATATTTAAAAGTGAGATAATAAATAAGGTTATGATGTGAGTGGTGATGTAAGTGTAAGAGGTAAAGCGAAAAAAGGAAAAGTAACTAAGATAAAGTTGATGTGGATTGGGAAAGGAAAAAGCTAAGGAAGACATGTTCGAGTTAATTTTTTTTATTTTTTAATTAATGGAGGGTTGGAATCAACTAAATTGGTGGGCCAACGTACTGGTATGATTCGATAGGCTAGCCTGATCAATTCAATGACCATCCAATTCGATAAGTCTGGCCGGTTCAAGGCCACCCACTCATGAGCCAGGCTTATTTACAATTCAAAATTGATCTTTCCATTAATCTATACGTACATACGTGCGCACACACACATGTACATAAACATACCCACGCACATGCGTATGCACACACATAATGCAGGCATACACAATGTACATACGTTGCATGTACACACATACAAACACTGACACATACATATGTACAAGCACGTACACATACACAAAAGCAAACTCTCGCTTATATTATGGATGTTTTAAAAATGGTGAATAATGAAATAAATAAATGACTTATGTAATTGTTTAAAAAGAAACTATAGTTATTCTTTATGTAATACTTATTATTTATCAAGGAAGAATACACATGTTTTACAAGACCACCCTAAATAACTTTTTTGTACTCCCATTAGGGGTGTTAGAAAATGTAAAATTGTTTGATTAAATTATATGTGAGATTGTATGTATATAAAAGAACCAATTTTTTTTCTAGACACATGTATCCTTATTGTTATGCTAAAACGACCCTTATCTACCCCACTCTCTTATCATAACTCCTTCCTTTATCTTTTATTTCTCCATCCATTTATTTAATTAAGATAAATACAAACATGAAAGATATTGAAAACCCCATTGGGTTTAATATTATAGATACATGGTGCAAATTTATATGTATGTGAAAATAATGTACATCTACATATGCTTCAAATATGAATATGTAAGTTATAATTATTTATTATCGAATGAAATTTCATATCGTACAAATAAATATTAATATTTCGCAAATAAACTAAGTAACATTACAAAAGAGAAACAATAGATACCTTGATTAATCATTGAAGGAAAAATCTAGATAAAATTTGAGAAAGGTCTAAAATTTCATGGTAATGTCCTTTTTCCTAATGAAAGTGGACTTTATAGTTTCATTTATATATTTAATTATTACATTTAATTACTTTCTAATGTAAGTGAGATAAAGGATATATACATGCAAAAGAGAAACTAAGAGACACATATATATGTAAATATTAAACAGAACATTTTATTAGACAACTGGAAGATTGTATATAAGTACTGTTCATAAGGAAACGATTTATGACATTAAAGAATAGGCTTCTTCACAAGTATGCTCACCCGTAGCAATCAAATGAATCATCATAGGTTGAATTTGCTTGACCGTATAATAATAGACATCCAACCTAATCTTTAGGAGACTCTCTTGTCCAAGTTTTGACAAGTAGCTGAAACATACGAAATACTTCCATGTTGTATTCAACTTCTTTCAACCTCATCAAATTTTGGCGATTGTCCACCCTTTCAAACCTAGGACCCCCGATGATCCAATTAAAATAACTAGATCACATTGATAAATTAAATAAACTCTTAAAAGTTCATTCAATTTTAGGGATTAGTAAACTAATCGATTCATTTATAAATCTATTTACAAAAGATGAAATCTATATTTTAGTTACCAATTTAAAGGGTTTTTTAGTCAATGAGATCAATAGTAAAGATTTATTAATTATTGACAAAGTAAGTACATATGAGTGGTTACTTTATCTTGTTTGTTTGGTTATTTGGTAAGTTTAGATAAATTAGTGTGATTTATGAAACTTTTAATTGGATGTTGTTTATGCTTGCACTAGGCCAATAACTAGTCCAAATAAGGGATTACATACTCCATATCCATCTCCTATTGAAGGCAAGTATTTGGAATGAAGTGGTTAATAGTTAAGTATTACGGCCACCTTAGTGGTAAATAACTAGGTCATTGATATGAAAGAACTATAGCTAACACAGACTCAAGATATCTAGATAGAAGTTTTCAAAGGGTTGCAATAATGAAATAGGACACTATGAAGGATAGAGGTAGTAAATTGTATCATAAATGGTTGAGTAGCAAACTTAGTGGGAGATAATTACTATTTTCATTGGATATGGATATTAGGAATCCATATGATGGTTTTGTGCCCAAAATGTTGGGCTCACTAATGCATGCTACTACTGTTAAATTAAATATTTGGCCAGTATTGTGGTTTATATATAAATAGGTAGCTATAAATAATTTTCTAATGCAAAAAGATAGTTTGTACTTGCTAATAAAGTGTAATATCCTATAAAGTAATAATCAAGATATAAACATCTAAGTATTGGGGCAAAGCCCTGTCCTCTTATGATTAAGATCAATAGTTAATCTAGGGTATTCAAAAAAATAAACTGATTAGGCTAGAAACTTACGAGAAACTTAATAACCCTAATTGAGGAATTCTTTTACGTTTGGAAATCCATAATATAATAAGAATATCAAGGATACAATCGAAATAGTAAGAATTTACTCTATATGAGACCTTAAAGTCAAATTTGGGACATTCGAGAAAAGTTATCCAATTGAGCTAAACTTTATCACTAAGTTAGAAAAATTAGTTGAAATGAATCGGTAAGGTTAGATTTCAAAAATAATAATCCAAAATCCCAAATTTAATATTAAAAATATGATTATTCAATATAATATAAAAATGATCAAAACCCCTAAAACCGAATTGGGAATATGATGAAAACTTAAAGATGAGTTAACTAGGCAATAAGAGAAAATAATATAGCATAGTATACTATATAAGTATAAACATATTTTTATGAATATACCTGATATATATAATAAATATACTCATAAATTAACCTAAAATTACATAATTACATACAATATGTGCTAAATTCATAAAAATAATTAGAGAATATATCTTAAAAATAAAAGATATGTTAGAAACATTATTATATGACTACAAATATACATTACATGTGTATATACATAGGATATACACTTGTATATTAATAAAATAACTAAATATTAATATAATATATATACTATTAGTATTTAATCAAAATATCTATTAAAGCTTATCCAATAACTATGAAAATTGTCAAACATCTAGAAATCATGTGGCAAATTGTGGTAGCTCATTTTTGCTTAGTAAAAAGTGAAAATTTTCTAATTAAGCTACCTCTTATTATGCAATTTTTTAGGAAAATATTACAATAAATTACTTAATAATTAAGAAAAAATTCAATTGGCCTTAATATCTATAAATAAGACTCTCATACACTAGATACACGTTTACTAACCCAAATTATAGAAAGGAAAAATTAGAAAAAACCAAAGGAAAATAGAAAAAATTATAACAATAACAAAGTAAGGACTAAGCTAGGACAGTTCCCTTACGATTCGATGATCTGACGTAGAGCCCCGCTGCCACCTAGCAAAGCAACCATCACCCAATCCGACCGAAAAGCCCTCTCCAGCCAAAGGTGGCCGGAGCTCCGATGAACTCAGGTTCCGAGCTTCTATCCTGTTTTTCTCTATTTTTGAAAAACTATTAAATTAATTAGGAAAAATATGAAAAAAATAATTTTTAGGTTATTTTAGATGTACTTTCATTTCCTAAATTTATTTTAACAAAATTAAAAATATTTAATATACTTACTTAACAAATGTACTATTCACCTGAAATTTGAAATTCAAAATAAATATACTAAATGATATAGTTTCTAGCTCAAAATTTTTGTACGGGATCTTTGTGATATAAATGTAATTTCTATGTAGTCTGATTTTTTATTTGAATATTTTTAATATTTATTACATTTTTCAGCCTAAAAGTACCTCAAAAATAAGCTAAGATTGTGAAATAAATAAGAAAATATGAAATTAGATTATGAAATGGACATGTATTGATTTCTAGTGAATAATAATAATGTTGGGACAAGTAATTTAGGATAATTCAAGGGTAAAATCGTAAATACGAATACATAGGAGATAGATCGAAAACTTGAAACGAAGTACTAGCTAAGTTCCTAATTTTTTTAGGAGTCTATAGAAATTTTCAAGAAATTATTTGCTAACCCGAGCTATTTATTACGAATTTACATAGTAAAATAATTTAAATTATAAATTAGGACTCATTTTTAGTAATAATAAGTTAAAATATGATAAATAATTGAATAAAAACTATTTATATGTGTACTGGTTAAATTGTATACAAAATTATATTTTTAGTATGTTTAATGATATTTTAATAACTGGAATATATGATATATGTATTAAGGCTAAATAATATCTATATTATACAAATATATTGACCAATTAGATAAAATACAGTTTAATAAACCAAAATACATATAATATGATAATATTTATATTAATATGTAAACTGTATTAAAAACTCAAACTACTTGTTAAAAATGATCTCTAAAAATAGAACCTATAAAACGCGTCATTAAGTTTGTATGAACCCAACAACACTAATTTTATTAAAATCAGACAATTTAGGTAATATAATTTATAACTCTATAATATTCTAGAATGTAAGTAGTATAGTAACCCTATCAAAATTGAAACGTAATTAAATTAATTAAAACTACGTTTTGATAAGATCGAAACGATATATAATATGTAATAATATAAATTATATATATTATCAATAATTAATAACTTAACTCGATATATATATATATATATATAATAACAAAAATATATATTATTGTGATAACATATATATATATATATAACCGCTTTAGATCAAACCCTAATGTTTTCATAACTATTACGAAAACTAAATTTAGGTTTTATGTATATAGAAATTCCTAATGATCAGATTGTTGACAACCCAAGTCTTCTATAGTGAGCATCTAAATAAGTAAGTGGGATTAATGCTTTACATCATTTTGGGATATTATTTCAGAATATTTAGAAACTTTGGTATGTATTAACTTGTAATTGTAGTTAACTGTTTGTACATATGCGACGCTTATGGTTGGGTTTCCATTTGCTATAATGGGAGCTGAGCTCCATGATATAGTTCTTCTATGGATATTATTATACTTGAATTGTTTGAGCTTGGTTAATCGCTTAAAAAAAGAACTAACTCAAACTTAACTTAACTTCCAACTTGATATGCATTATAACCCTTTAGGGGTAACGACTAAGATTTTCGAGCCAAACACAGACTCCCTTCAAGGAAGATAGCCGAAATGATCCTTTCCCCATCCTTAGTCGAACTAAGTGATAGGAGAAAAAGTCGTGACAAGGTTGGAGGTTGTGACAAAGTTGGGAGGTCGTAGTTTGAAGATAGTCATGAGAGAAAAATGTTCTCCATTACATAAGCTCTAGTTTGGTCTCGATTCATGAGTACACAACGTTAATCTCCTTAATCCGGATTAGAGCAAGTAAATTTTTTTTTATCTCATGATAGACTAGATAACATCATACGATAGCATTAACTTAGTTGAAAACCCTGCTTGTGATGTGTTAACTACATACTTCTATCTCCACTTCATTTACTAAGCAAGTTGTCACTCATTTCCCTATAGTTTGTTTTGCAGATTCCAAATGGCTTACAAGTGCTTACCCAATATTAAAATCTTAATAAATTGGGATAAGGTAACTTTTTATCTTTTAAAGAAAATTATATAAGACTCCTCAAAGGGTTTGGTAATTTTCAATATTTTTGTCTGTATGTGAAATAATAAGTACTTGTACGATCTACTACTACTCTTTTATAAGGTCAAATTAAAAATTTATTTTTAACAAATAATTTCAAATAATTACTCCATAAGTTGATATCAAATAGGTATCGAGTTAGACACTTTAATGAGGTAGAATTGAGTACACCTAGTGTGAACTAAGTCTAAAATAGCACTTGTAAGAACAATTTCTATCTGAAGATGGTCTACACAGCGGGACTGTTATGACTTCACCTTTTCGGAGCATAACATAAGGTACATATTTGTTGGGCGTTATAGCCTCCATGCTTTTTCGAAACTCATTTTAAAATAGGAAAAAGTATAAGGGAAGGGGTTAGATTTGTATTGCTTAGTAAAAGAGCTTGATTTACCAAGTATGCATTTAAGGGCTTGAGTTTGTAAATACACTTATTTTGGGAACTTTATCTATCTATTGTTGCTATTACCCAACATGGCAGACATTAACTTTAAATTAACTAAGGTGGATATGAGTAGGGGTATAAATGAACTCATTCGGTTAGCAAACTTCTTGAGTTCGGCTTAAGTTTTACTCGAATTAGATTTGGTGATAGTCAATTTAAACTCGAGCTCGAGCTACTAGAGTAACGAATCCACCTAAACTTAAGTTTTAGAATATTAAGCCCGTTAAGCTCGTAAACCAATTGAGCTAAGTATAATTTCTAATTTATTTTGTATTTTTTTCTAAATATAAGTAAATCTAAAGTTATTTAAGAAAAAATTAGCAAAAATCGAGCTTAATTAAGCTAATTAGGTTCAAACTTAATATTTCCATATACATCTTGGAGTTAGAGCTCAATCTTCATCAAACTTGAGCTAAGCACGAGTTTTAAATTTTTAAGTTGAGTTCAAGTATAAGCTTAGTATTGTATTAGTTCGACTTGACTTGATTGCACCCTTAAACATAACGGGATGCCAAACTCTACAAATCATATTCTTCTTTACATAAATAGCACAAATTTAATTCCATAACCACATGCTAGGCAAATTTATATCCTTTTTTATATAAGTAGCACAAATCTAAGTCCTTTATTTGTAAATTTTGAAATCAGCATGATTTTCTTTATATATATGTGTAAATGTATACACAAATCCTATATATATAAATATATTAACACAATGGTTAATGAGTAATTAGTTTACAAATAATTTAGGTAAAATATACAAATTCACAACGGTGATATACACTACAACATGAAGTGCAATAGCTACTAATAATTAGTATCATTTTCAAAAAAGTGCTACTATTAGTAATAAATTGAAACCCTTCTTTTTTTCTTTCTTTCTTTCTTCTTCTTCTTCTTCTTTTTTTTTTTTTTTTTTTTTGCAGCTGTCACAATAGTTATGTATAATAAAGACTTTTAAAAACTGTTAGTTTAGGATAAAATATAATAACAGTTTTGGGCTGTGAGAAGAATAAGTAATTTCCGGCTCAAGCTTCATCCCATTCAATTTTCAACATCATTCCAACTTATTTTCATTTTTACTATTCTTAATCTCTCTCGCCCACGCTCTGTCTGTCTTTCTACTATATCCTACGGCTTCACCTATGTTTTTCCACTTATCTCCAATAAGTCTCTAATTTGGATCTTTCTTCACCAGCACATTCAAGAAGGTAGCTATATAACATGCACATTACTTAATTTATTTCATTTTATATGGTTTTCTAGGGTTTGATTTGAAAATTTATTTATCTCATTCTATATCATCTCTCTTATTTTTAATTTAAGCTATTCGGTTATATGACTCTATTGTATATTTAGGGATTTGATTCTTGAAGTTCACGGTCCTATTAACAAATTACATTTGTTAAAAAACCTTGTTTGCTGTCCATGCAGATTCCCGGTTGGGAGCAGTAGGAACAAGAAACATAGTCTCTTGATTATGATCTTTCCAATAATATCCTCTTTATGCTACAAAGAGACTCCGACTGGAAATATTAGCTTTAGTTTTTCTTTCCTTACTTTACAAAATTTTGTCGGTGCATCTTCAGCTTTACAAATTAATTTAAATAAAACACAATTTAGTGCAAACTAAAAACCACGAACGCATCCATCATGTGCAGTTTTAGTTATAAATGTTTTTTCCACCAATGTTGCATTGCTTGCATGCCAAGTATCGTCCATGTTGAAAATGAACATAGTCGATGCATGATTTGACTATTCCACCGGATGAATTAATTCTCTGGATACTATTTTATAACAACTTTTCATTGAATACACTTCACTGTCAACAAGTTTATTATTCTGCAAGACAGTTTCTTTTATTTCAGCCTTGATTCCGTCCAACAGCTTCTTAGCAGTTTCAATCGAATTTAACCACAAATTCCACTCTTTTCTTACATCTAGGTATATTGTGTAGTATTCTCATATTTGTATCTAGTTTTCATTCTCTCTCTCTTTGTCTTTTTTTTTTTTTTTTTTTAGGTTTGTGTTTTAATATTTGACTCTTAAGCTTAAAAGAAATAGCTTTGCATTGTGTTGTAATCAAGTTCTTCTTCTTTCATTGTAGAATTGTATTGAGCTAATTCCGGGTGCCTCTTGAAGAAGCATATAAGTGTAAGGTATAGAATTTTTCTATAATAAATTGCCAGTGACTTTGATTGAATTTTATTAGATGATACTAATTAAGAGTTGTGGATTCTCTAATGTAGTCTCCTTGGTATATGTTACAAGTAGATGGCTTAGTCTAACTATATGTCCTATGTAACTGGTAGTATGGTATGATTGCTGAAAAGTTGTTGCACTAGTAATGGATTTTTAGTTGCATCCAAATTCTGTTTGTATTCTCTAATAGCTTTCTTCTTCTTTTTCTTCTTTGTTTTTTTTTTTTTTTCCTTCATTAGAAGTGATTTGATCATCACTATAGCAGATAGCTGTCAGTGGATGTGATTGCGGAGTGTATGATTAAGATCTCTATTAACTAAAAAATTATGCAGAGTGACATGAAAAATGAATTTCTTATGGTTAAGATCTAACAAAATCTGAAACCTCAGTGAGTTATAACAAGAACTCCAATTCATCAACATTTTTTGTTATTTCTTTTCAATTATACAACCAAGTGTTTGTTTAATTGCTATTTCATTGAATTAGAAGAATGAAATGCACGGAAAAAAGTTTTGTTGAATAATCAAGATCATGCTGTGAGATGAATTAGTTCTTGAAAACTTAAGCTAAGTTCGGCTGTAAACTTGCTCTTATATAATCTGCAGAATTAAAATGGAAATGCTTGCTTATCTTGATAAAAATTTCACTTCTTTAGACATTACAACTTGTCACCTAACTTACCCCCAAAAAAAAAAAATCTTTCCTTCATGGAAATCACTAATGTTTTTTCCTTTAAGAACAAAAATTTACTCTTCTCATATGAATCAAACAACAGTCTCCCACCAGTTCTTAGCCTTTGCCTACCATCCATGATCTTTTTAATTAACAACATTAATGATGGTTTTGGCAATAACTGCAAGTACATTAAGCTCACTATTTTATTATGTATTGTTGCAGCTTGATGTTTTTTGAGATTTCTCACCCTCAGAATTATGATATTTGGTGTTTAATTTGCTCTTGTGCATGATCATATAGATGATTGACAATGAGGACCATGGTTTTGTTGCCAACATTAGAGGTACTTAATACATTTGCCGTAGTGATAGGATACCTTATCATTATCTAATGACCCCAAGCATGACACGAGAGCAACCAAATATATATTCTTGATTCTTGCTTGATTGAACAGTAAATGTTATTTAATACATCAACTTGAATATAGAGAAAAACAAAAGATAATTAATCTTGTTGTTGAGTGCTAAGGTAGGAGGAATTTATAAGCCACTGGACATGGTTCAATTAGGAACAATGCAAATGATTATTGAAAATATTAATTAATACATCAATCAATCAATTCCCTTAGGCATCAGATGCCTTCATGTACTGTGTTAGGGTTCTTCTGGTCGATCCTTGTTCTGATTATAAGTCTTTTCAACTAGCCATGCCTTGCCTTAAGTTCTTGTTCATGTCCAAGGACACTTGAGAGCTTCTTAGGATAGTATATAATTTGGATAGACTATACACTATTACCATTGATGCTCTAGAAAAGTAGAAAACATAAGTTAGAGCTTAATAAGTATCCTTATTATATAGATAGTTTTTACTTATATGATTTAATTCGATCTTAATCGTGAATTATATAAACCCCACATAAAATTTATAATACCCAAATATAAATTCTAGATGGAGTTAATAAATAAGACCTATGAAGACAATTTGTCTCCATAGATTTTACTATTTTCTTATTTATATTTGATAGCCTAAAATTGGGGGAAATAAATAAATAAATGATTTTTTTTTTTTTTTTTTGCCTTTAGCTGTTATTATATGAAATTGTACTCCAAGAAAACCGAAATAACTTCATTGTATATTACTCTTGAATGATATATCAAATTTTTAAATTATGGATCCTTTAGCAATTCTCTTTAATCTAATATAGTTTTGGAATAGTCTACTGTGGAATATATCATCACCAATTAAGAACCTCAAGGAGACATTGTAATTATGATTAGTGATATGCCTCAAATCTGGGAAAGAACTTTACATTCTATGTAAATTACATAATTCCTTTCAATCACACCTAAGGCTCAAAGGATCTACAAGGATTTCTCACCATAATTTAAATATGGTGGAGCGTGACTTCCTTGACTTGGGAGTAGACACCTCTGTCTATCATATAACAGTCATGGGCTTCTAAAATGCAGGAACGCATGTACTGCATATCAAGTTTTATTTTGACATATGCATTGATAATTAGTTCAATACGAGCTTATCAACCTATTTATAGAACACTCCATAAGCAATATCCTGTATGTAAAGCCCAAGCCATGCAGTCATGTCAGAATCATAGTTCATTTAATTCATAAAAAATAAAAAGTCATCACTGCAGTATCAGAACTGCATCGCACGGGTGAAGATGGCATTTCTTTAGATTTCAACCATATAATTAATAATGTATTGCATTACGGAATCAAACCTAACGTTTCACGTATATTTTTGAAACTTTAGTAATTAAAATATCAATTAATTATCTCATTGCAATTATCTTAACGGATGTAGCTTCATGAATTTTTTAATATAATGATAGATTTTTGAGATATAGATTGGCTCTTCTGAATTTAAGAATAAATAACAAAAGTGAATTATTCAAATTTCCAATATTTAAATTTTGTGCTGTTGGTTGCTCATTCATTATAGAGAGCAAGTGAAGGTGGTGTTTCATGGGATGGTAAAATTAACCAGTTCTCTCCAACATGATTATCTATACAATCATTTTTCAATTGTTCTCGGTAAATTCACGAGTATATATAATGTTAAATATGTTATGAATTGATGAACTTAAAATCAAACTCTTACTTTATATGAATAAGGTTAGGACATGGATAAGAAGTGGACACAATTAAGTAAATTGAGCAAGGAGTATGAGGAAGGGGTCAAGTTGTTTTTAGACTTTACTTTGGAAAATCCATCATCTACGGGATTCATTCCATGTTCATGTTTGAATTGCCGAAATCACAACTTATATTCATAAGAAATAGTTTATGACCACTTGATGTGTGATGGTGTCAACGTAAAGTATATTTGTTGGTATTTCCATTGAGAGTTTACAACAAGTCATATTTTTTCCTTTGGTGACTCTCATCATCCAACGCATACTTTTGATCAACATGGTATAGATAGATTACTTGATGAAATGCAAGGAGCACATAACCAAATAGAAAGTAGAGCTTAAAATAATTTATTGGAGCAACCTTTGAATGCCACTTTTGAGGAGCTGCAACCAATCTACACTCTCATTCAAGATGTTGGAGAATAAATCTATCTAGGTTGTAAACAACATAGTAAGCTATCTTATATTGTTCTTCTCTTTCACATAAAGTGTCTATATGGATTAAGTGATAAGGCATTTGGTGCAATTGTCTATGTGATTAAGATCATATTGCTTGAGGGTGAGATGTTGCTAAGTAATACTCATGAGATCAAGAAAATTATCAAAGAAATAGGCCTTTGATATGAAAAAATTCGTACATGTCCAAATGATTGTATTTTATTTTTGAAAGATAATGTCAAGTTATAGTTATGCCCAACATGTAGTGCATCAAGATGAAAGGAAGTTAAGAATAACTCGAGTAATAATCAAAATGTTAAAAAGAAAAAGAAAGCTACAAAGATCTTGCGCTAGTTTCCTTTAAAGCTGATGCTTAGTAGGCTTTTTATGTCTTTTAAGACAACTTCTTTGATGAGATGGCATAATGATGGTAGTGTAAAGTATAGGGTAACAAGGCATTCGGCGGATAATTTAGTTTGAGAATATTTCAATTCTAAGTATCCTACATTTGCTTCAGAACCTCGAAATGTTAGACTTAACCTCTTTATAGATAGTTTTAACTCATTTGGATCATTGAGCACTTCATGTAGTACATGGCCTTATAACTTGCCTCCATGGATGTCTATCAAGTAACCAAACTTCATTTTATCATTGTTAATTCCTGGACCTAACCATTGATGGAGAAACTAAAGGCGTTGTAGGAAGTTAGCGTAAACACTTTTGATGTTTCAAATAATCAAGTTTTTCGTATGCATGTAGCGTTCATGTGGACAATTAGTTATTTTCAAGTATATAATAATCTATTAGGTTGAAGCACTTATGTTGCACTTGCATGTCCCAATTGTAACTCCTCCACAACCTATTGAAAACTACATAATAGTGGAAAATTTTGTTATATAGGTCACTATCGTTTTTTAGAAATGAGATAAATTTCAATTGCAAAATCAAACCTTTGATGGTAATAAAAAATTGAGAAATGCCTTAGCTCTTTGCCATATAGAAAGAATATTTCCACCTTCTTTTTTTACACCATCAATACACTTAGTTATACATTTGGCAAATGAAGCTATGATTGTTGGACCAATGCAATACAGATGGATGTATCCAATTGAAAGGTATTATTTATCAAATATGATTTCATATATATAATAAGGAATAAATTTTAATATAATGGCTTATTTTATTTACAAATTTTTGAAGAAGCTCAAATCTTATGTTCGTAATAAGGCATGCCTAAAAAATTCTATTGCAGAAGGATATATAGCCAATGAGCGTATTACTTTTTGCTCGTGATATTTAAAAGGTATTGAAATGAGATTTAATCATCCATTAAGAAATTGTAATCAAGTTAAAGCATTGGAAGGAGAGCATATAGGCTTGTCCGATGTGGTTGAGAGCTCGTTTATCACTATGGCTTACCATAGGAAATAAAACTCAAATGAGTCCTTCGACATATCAAAGAAAATAGAATGAGTGGGTTAGGAAACTAAATGCAGGAGCTAACATGAAGTTACTTGCAGAATATGACTTACCAATAAACACAACACAACTTGACACTTCAAACGCACAAGCTAATGCCAAGGTCTACCCACCATAAATCTTAAGCTACTCAACAAGATTAAATTAGAGTGAATGAAAATAGATTTAGAGAGGAAAATCTTTCTAAAACAAGTACATTCAATGTCTAAAAGGAATGTAAGATATTTCGACTATAAGGAGAAGGGACTATTTATAGTAAGTTCCAATGGCAATATTATAAATAAAGAAAATTATAAAAAGGCACACATGAAAAAGAAATTCCTAGTACATACGAAAAATTATACAAAAGACAAATGACAAAAAGGGAAAAATAGTATAGTATTAGGTGAAAAGACAAGTAGCAGCAAGACATTAGTTCCATACTGGCAATAAATGTTAAGCACCGTTGTATAGAAGTAGTAAAGATAGTAGGCTAAAGGGTTAGAGCCGGTATGAAGAGGATCTCTACACTCGACTAGTTGGCTTCGTCACTTGGCACAAAAGGGTCTTAGTGATTAGGACAGTGCTATATGATTAAAGTCTTCGACTCAACACTTAGCACACTGGCTCAACATGTGACAAATAAGGTTCAATACTCAGATCCAGATAAAGTAGGGTATGGTTGAGATAAGCCATCAAAGAGTTCTTCTACTCTTCTCTTGTAAAATGTGCCTCATCCTCAGTAGGCTAATTAGAAAGAATTATTCTGGCGAGTAATTGGAGGCCTTGGAGGTATGTGCGAGTGAAAGGGCTAGTGATCGGCAGTCCATTAGTTCCCCGCGATTATTGAAGAATGGCCCTCAAATCTCGACTCTCTTTTTCATTGAGTACATAAGGTATCAGGTTATTGACATTGAAAGTGGCAAATACACCGTATCCTTTAGGTAACTTAAGCTCATATGCATTATTATTGGTGTGCTTAAGGATTTTAAAAGGGACTCCAACTTAAGGGAAAGCTTATTCATTCTCTTCCCAAGGGAAACGCTCCTTGCTGAGGTGGACCTAAATAAGGTCTCTAAAACTGTAAATCACTCGCCTCCTTCCTTGACTTCCTTACTCCTTCTTTTAGGTCATAGTCTATGCTAATTGTTCAACAACCTTTTAGTGTAACTTTTGGAACTCCTCAGTGCACTATAGGCCAGATTAACTTTCCTATTGAATGGTTAGGCTAATAGCTATATCTAAGAGTAAGTTCGAGTTAAATCCATAGACAACCTTAAAAGGTGACCTTCTTGTTGAGCTGTAGGCTAAACGGTTATAAGCGAACTTAATGATAGATCCCAATCATGTAAATTCTTCACAACAGCTGCTCGTAGGAGGTTGTTGACTGTCATGTTCACAACTTTGGTTTAGCCTTCTATTTGAGGATGGCAAGAGGTATTATATAAAAGCTTAGTGTTGAGATTCTTCCATAAGGTTCTCTAAAAGAAACTAGTGAACTTCAAATCACGATCAGATACAATATTTTTGGGCACTCCATGCAGTCGTACAATCTCTTGTAAAAAAAGGTTAGCAAAAACTAAAGCATCATTAGTCCAGTGGTAGGGAATGAAGTGGCTCATCTTGTTGAACCAATTACATAATAAAGTCATGTCTTCTTGAGGTTCGAGATAGGTCAAGCATAAAATCCATGCTTAAGTCAGTTATGGACACTCAAGTATGAGCAGAGGTATGTATTATCCATACAGCTCCTTCCTCCCCTTCGCAAACTTACACACCTCACACCGCTCAAGAATTTAGCATACATCCTTCATCATCCCAAGCCAATAGAAATGTTCTTTCAACATTTCATCCGTCCTCTTTTTCTTGAAATGGCCGACTAAGCCCCCAACATGAGCTTATCGAATAAGTAGTTCTCTAGTCGAACCACTTAACACACAAACCTGTTTGCCCTTTATTAGAAATCTTTGGCTTATATAGAAATCGTTTGCAACTCCTCCAACATTGCATTTGGCCACAAAGGGCCCAAAATACGGATCATGCTCATATTGATCGGGCAATGTTACCTTGGCCTACATAGTCGAAATGAGAGTATGACAACAAAAAAGAGCATTGGCCATAGTGTTGATGCTCCCTTTCTTATACCGGATGACGTAACAGAAGGACTCAAAGAACTTTACTCATTTAGCATGATGCCAAGAAAGTTTTTATTGCCCTCAGAGATGTTTGAGAGATTTATGATCAGAATAGATGATGAATTCTCTCAGCAGTAAATAATGTTGCTAGTTTTATAGTGTTCGAATAAGAGCATAGAACTCTTTATCATATACCAAGTAATTCAAGACAACTCTTTTGAGTTTCTCACTAAAATAGGCAATAGGTCAGCGCTTCTACATAAAAATAGCACCAATGCCGACTCTAGATACGCTACATTCTACCTCAAAAACTTTCTCAAAATCTAGTAAGGTAAGTATTGGAGCTAATGTCAACTTGGATTTTACATGTTCTAAGCTTTCTCTAATCACTTAAACTTAGAGTTCTTCCTTATCAATTTGATTAATGGTGTAGTTATGGAACTATGGAACTAAAGTTTCGAATAAATCTCTAATAGAACTTAGTTAGACCATGAAAGCTTTTGATTTAGGCAGCATTAGTCGGCATAGGCTACTCAAGAATAGCTCGAACTTTCTCAGCATTAACTCAGATTCCTTCCTCCAAAACAACATATCCGAAGAATATGACTTCACTCTGGCAAAACATGTATTTCTTCAAGTTGCTAAATAATCTCTCAACTTGGAGAATGTCGAACACTAATCTTAAATGACCAACATGAGAGATGAGGTTAGCACCGTTGATCTGAATGTCATTGAAATACACGACAACACATCGGCCAATCGGTGTTCTCAGGACATTATTCATGAGCCGCATAAACGTACTTGACTCATTAGTCAAACCAAATGGCATCACTAGCTACTCAAACAAACCATCCCTTATCTTGAAAGCTGTTTTCCATTCATCTCTAAGCCTCATTCATATATGATGATTACCATTCTTTAAATCAATCTTTGAAAAAATGCAAGCACCATGTAACTCGTTAAGCATATCTTCAAGTTGTAAGATTGTATATCAGTATTTAATAGTAATTTTATTGATGACTTAGCTGTCAACACACATTCTCCATAATCCATCCTTCTTTAACATAAGTATGGCTAACATGGCATAAGGGCTCATGCTCTCATGGACATACCTACGATCTACTAACTCGTTCACTTGTTTCTTTAGCTTGATCGCCTGCTTAGAATTAAGCCTGTAAGCAGGTCAATTCAGTAGAACAGCTCAAAGTTGAAGGTTAATGCAATGTTCAATGCTTCTTAAGT
This sequence comes from Lumnitzera racemosa, assembly GCA_024138005.1. Taxonomy (NCBI): domain Eukaryota; kingdom Viridiplantae; phylum Streptophyta; class Magnoliopsida; order Myrtales; family Combretaceae; genus Lumnitzera; species Lumnitzera racemosa. The sequence continues at coordinate 52,348,052 of JAMXBC010000006.1, read as the reverse complement.
GTAGTAATCCTTTCAACATCATGATAAGAAATAGGTTGGCATACTTTTATAGTAATGTCTACCCTTCAGCAGGTAAGCTTTCGACTTCTCTCAACTCTAGAAGTTTCTTGACCAAAAGGAGCACACACTCTTCAACCTTGACTTCACAGGAAATCACTAAGAACTTTTGCTGCAATGATCTAACAACCTTCTCTTGTGACTCATGCACTTCCTTAGGACTTATGGGGGTCAGTATAACCTTCTCCCATCCTTCTAGAATGTGTAAGTGTTCTTATACCCATCGTGTAATATCCTTAAGTCAAACAAATAGGGTCAGCTAAGTAAGATGTACGAAGTGCACATGGGAAGGACGTCGCACAACACGTCATCTATGTACCTATCACCAATAGTAATGGGTACTCTAACCTACTCGGCAATGAGTATACCTCCTTTCTCGTTCAGCTAGTGAATCTTGTATGGTTTAAGGTATGGAAGGGTTGAAAATTTCATGGCCTTAACTACCCCTTGCATTATGACATCAATACTACTTCTCTCATCAATGATTAGGGAGCATAACTTAGAATTCACTTAGCAATTTGTATGGAAAAGGTTCTCCCTTTGCACATGCTCGTCAACCACAAAAGTACTAAGAGATCAACAAACAACAAAACAATACTCAGTTTCTGCTTTAGGAGGTGTTAAGGCATTAAGGTCTTCTTGGAACTCATCTAACATCTGGCTAACTTCCACTTCTTCCTCTCCCTCACTAGCACTCTCCACTTCAAATTAAGGCCTATCTCCCTTGATTGTCATGACATGTCGGTTCGAATATTGACTAGTCATGTGTCTATAACTGAGACATTTAAAGAACTTAATCTCTCGAGCCATCCTTCCTAAGCTCTAACCTTGGTCTCTTTGAACCTTAGTCTCCTTAGCCTTACCTTTACCTCAACCATCTTTAAGTCAGTTTCGATAGTCTACCTTGGAACTATTCATTGCCCGATCATGTTCAGATCAGCTCAACATGCCACTTCAACTTAGCAGTCTAAGTCGATTAATCTGCCTCTACGTTTGCCTTTTAACCCTCTACACCACTTAAATGGCCTCATCCAAAGTCTGAAGCCTCTATAACTCTACAATATGACCAATTTCAGTCCTAAGTCCAGAAATAAATCAAGCTACAGTTCGGGTTTTAAGTTCGTCAACATCACATCGAATCATCAGCAATTGGAATTACCGTACATACTCATCTACTGACTTGCTACCTTGTTTCAAATCCTGGAGGCGTTGGAAGGTGTCTTGTTCATAGTATTTTAGTATAAAACTATTTCTCATAACTCTCTTCATGTCATTCCACGTTTGAATCTCATGTTGTGCTCTCTAGCGTGTGTTCTACAACTTTTTCCATTACATTGCTACATATCTAAAAAATTTTCGTACAGCTACCCTAATACAAACAGTATTATCATAGTCATAGAAGTCAAATACCTTTTCAATATTTTCCTCCTAGTCTAAGTAGTCATCAACACTACCAAACCTATTAAAACTTGGAATCTGCACTTTGAGACCCTCAGCCCCTCAAGTCATTCTCCTCAATACCACCATATTACTTCTCCTCATCATACTCCTCAACATAATCCGACTCGAGCCTCCTTCTTACAACTTTGTCAGCATGACAGGTACTACTTGGTTCATAGGATTGGGTTCTGGGGCTTGCTACTCATTCATATGTCATCTCGGCCTATCTCTCATTTCTCAGCCCTATTCAATAACAATTCTCTCTTGAGGCCTAATCTTCATGACTCTTTGTACCGAGACAACTAGATTGGTCACAATAGCAGTAAGGTCTTGTATCTACTCATTAGTAGTACGTAATGTTTATTAGGTAACACAACTATGACCATGAGTAGCGCTTTTGGCATCATTAATCTCTCCTTGAACACTAAGATTCGACATTTATGCAATAGAACCTTTAGAGAACACTCCATTCGAGATTTTTCACACACACCTTAGAAAATTATCGAACAACAATGAACTGTAGACTTATTTTGTTCTTTTAGGGAAAAACAGAGTATGACGGAACAATATTTGAGCAATAACTAACTCTATACAGCATTTGGTCATAACCTCAAGCTCTAATACTAGGAATTATATGATATGCCTAAGAGCTCAGTTATCACTAGGGCTTACTGTAGGAGATAAAAACCAAATAAGTCCTTCGGCATATCGAAGAAAATAGAATCAACGGGTCAGCGAACTAAATGTAACGTGAAGCTACTTGAAGGATATGACTCATCTACGAATACAACACAACTTGACACTTTACTTAATGTAATGTACAAGCTAATGCTAAGATCTACCTGTCACAAATCTTAAGCTACTCGACAAGATTAAATAATGGTATATGAAAATAGACTTTGAGAGGAAAATCTCCCAAGAACAAGTACATTCAATGTCTGAAAGGAATATAAGATATTTCAACTAAAAGGAGAAGAGACTATGTATAGTAAGTTTCTAAAGCAACATTACAAACAAGGAAAATTACAAAAAGATATATATGAAAAATGATTCCTAGTACATATGAAAAAGAACACAAAGGACAAATGGCAGAAAGGAAAAAATAGTACAGTGTCAGGTAAAAAGACGAGTGGCAGCGAGACATTGATTTCGTATTGGCTACAAATGTTAAGTGTTGCCATGTAGAAGTAGTAGAGATAGTAGGCTAAAGGGCTAGAGCCGATGTAAAGGGGATCTCAGCACTTAACTAGTCAACCTCGTTACTCGGCACAAAGGGGTTCTAGTGATTAGGACAAAGCTATATGATTAAGCTCTTCGGCCTCTGCTAGTCAGCCTTAGTACTCAGTACCTCGGCCTTGATATACGGTAGATAAGGTTCGGCAATCAAATATGGACAAAGCAAGGTATGGCTAAGATAAGCCCTTAAGGAGTTCCTCCACCCTTCACTTGTAAATGACGCCTCATCTTTGACAAATTGATTAGAGAGAATTCTTTTTGTTGGTGACTGAAAGCCTCAAAGGCATGCGTGAGTAAGAGGGCCAATGGTCGACAGTCCATCATTGTCGAACTTAAGGACACTTTTTGGAAAGGAAGAATTTTTTTATCTAAAAGAGAAGTCATAAATACAAGTCCATCGCTATGTACTCTATAATAATTCTGCAGTTGTTGCATACCGTAGGTTAGACATAATTAAAATTCATTTTTTCTTTAAGTTAATGGGTAACAACGACTAATCTTTAGCACTACTCATGTTGCAAGAAACATGTTTCATTCATAGCTAACTTTGTCTAGATCGTCCTTCCGAAGGTATTGTGGATAAAATTCAAAATGAGAAGTTTCATGAATGATTTCAACATCATGTAAGTTTATTATCAAATTAATTATTCAATTTTCTAAAAAAAATTTTGTCTAACTATAATAAGCTTTTTTAGGTTTCACAACAAGAAGAGATTGGAAAGGAAAAAATATCAAATGAGATTAAGTGACTTACATAAGGAACTTGTCAAAGAGACAAAAGATACAAAGGATATACATTTAATGGTTTTCGATTTCATATAGCTGATAATGAGATGAGAGGAACAACTCAAAATAGCGATGTAGTTGTAGTAGATAGTGGAGGCGGTACTTGTTATAGAATTTTAATATAGAATTTTAAGGGAAATTTTTAAATTAAATTAGTGGGATCATGCAAGATTTGTATCATTTAAATGTGATTAGGCAAATTGCACATATGGGAAAAGAGTTATGCAAAATGAGTTCAAATTTACCCTTATAAATTTTCTAAATACAAGCACAACAAGCTTTTTATGTGAAAGACCTTTGGCATCCAAACTGGAGAATCGTAGTAAAAACAGGATCGAGTGACTTGTATGACATGGGAGAACAACTTATAAGCAATGATGGAGATGCATATCATGAGAATAAACAATATGTGTTGCAAACATTTAAAGATATCATTGGGAATGATAGTAATGATTTTCATTAGAAGAGAGATAGTATTTATGGCATTGTCATTGAGTTAAATACATTATGATTTATGATTTTAATAGATGTATTTTTGAGTTAAAAACAACTATTTTCTTATTGTTAGAAACTCATTGTACTTTAGGATCTACATGTCTTGTTAATGATACTATAAAATGAATTCTATTGTGCATATGAACGATTTATAATTTTGGTTCCTTTAGTCTGATTTCAAATTTCTGGCTCTTTTACTGTACTACAAGACTATGCTAGTTTGGGTGCTGTGCGGTTATTAATCTAGATGTGAGTTACTATTGATCAGAGTTTTGTTAATTGGTCTACTAATGCTGGGTGTAGCAGTTGTGTCTATGTATAATCTTATTTATATAGAAGGATTACATAGTTATGGTCCATTAGAAATGTTAATTTTTGAAAAGAACCATGATTAATTTTTAAATTAATAACGTTAATTTATATTAATGTTATTACCTCTTTTGGAGTTGTTCTTCAAGGAACAAGTTATCATAAGACAACGTCATAAGATGCATAAAGTTTTGATTGAGGAAAGTCAAGATATTATTAATATAATGGAAGAAGACACTAATGGTGTATGTTTTCAAAATATTAAAATATTTAGGTTATCATGTTGACTTATTATATGTGCATTGTAACTTTAAATTTATTTTCTCAAACAATTCCGGAAAGAAAATACGAAGTTGCATATGCTTAGATGATATTTAAGATATACCATCTAATGAGAGAATTATTTGCACTTTTAGTAAGTCTTCTCAACCTATTGGTGTGGAGGAACAACTTTTCACTACATTTCTTGGTACTATTGTGAAGAAGCTTAACTTGGCTCCCATCAATTTGAAACATTAACATAAGATACCAAACGCTAATAAAGAACTAATGTGGAGGAAAGTTGAGATAATATTTTATGAATAATTTACTATTTAAAGTTCCATTAATATTTTGTTTGACTTTTTCTTTTACTTTTATGTGTTTAATTGAAATTCTTAATTCTAAGAGAGCAAAAGAACGACATAAAGGCATGGGTCATCATAAACTTAGATGTGAAATGGGCGAATTACAGGTGTAAAATGAAATAACTATAAGTGTAAGCTATGTTACAAATATTATGATGAGACCAAATCTATGGATGAGTTGTTAACATCACATTCAAAAACAATAAGGAGAGATAAGTAGATAAGACTATTAAACATATAGAGTATAAAGGAATAAAAGGTAATTAATTATTTATAGTTAACTTTTTGTTTGATTAATAAGTACTAAATTACATAATGAAGTGTAAGATTACTTTACATTTACTCTTTTATTAATGATTTTTATTTATGTTATTTATAAGGGATGCAAGTGAGAGGAACAAAAGGAATTGAGAAAAGTAAAAAAAAAAAAAATTATACTCTTGAAACAAAATGTTTTGCAAAGGTTGAGTATGAGATGGTATCTTAATAAATGAATTAAATGAGTTATTTTAAAGATATTATGTATTTGTAGCTTTATATTTTATGCTAGTAATATGAATTTTCAATATAATGTAGATAAAGTTAAAAATAGTTACTCCTAATCGAGCTAAGTTTTTCTAAACATAAAGATGAGATAAACGCAAATGAGGAAACAGCAAAGACTGTAGTATATTACTGATTAGTTATTTAACTTTAATATCTTTTTTATTTTAATAAGTTTGACATAAGTTATTTTCTTCTTAAAAGAAAGAAATTGAGAATTTAATGCAACGTTATGAGGTGAATTCAATTGAGGAAACTAGTTGGGAAATTGATATATATTCCATGTTCTTTGGCCCTGAAAAGCCTAGTCAAATCCGTGGCAAAAGAAAAGGCCCTATACCCAAAAATCATGGAAGAGTTACCCTTGAAGGTGCTCACATAAGTTAATAACAATATAAGAAGACACCTGATAATACCGTTATTTTGAATGAGCTAGCAAAAGTGCAATTCTATAAGATTTTAAGATTAGAGAATCAAATAGTAACTTTATTTGCTCTTTAATAACAAAACTTACATGAAGTTTCCTTAACCCAAATGCTTATGCCCATAGCTACTCAAGTAATCTCTTAACTCAAAAAATTTATTTATTTTTTTCCTTTGTTATACTCTATAAATGTAAAATATTAGAAGGGTGTTTGTCAATTTTTTTATTACTTTTTGTTGTTGTAGTTCCAAAAGATTGGACATTAAAAAGAGAAGTTATTGGATTATTCAAAGATATAAAAAGAAAGAATTCAAATGGATCATAAAATGGTAATAATACTAGAAATAACTCCAATACAATGGTGAGTATCATTGATAGGTATTTTTGAATAATTATTATGTGAACTTATATTACTTGATCCAATATCTAAGCTTGGTCCAATGATCAGGTCTAAGGACAAACCCCATAGACTTACTATAAATACTAACTAACACTCCAAATAAAAAGGCTCTTTTCCATTCCCTGAACATCATAACTACTTGATATCACTATCTACATGATGAGGGAACTAATTTAGATATAGGAGTGGTCGTACCGAAACACCCTTCAACGCCTCTTGTAACTGTTTTCTCGTGTTACAGGTATTCGTATATCGAAACAAAAATCACTCATTAATAATAGACGCCGTATATAGAAAATAAAGAAAATGAACGATTGGCCGAAAGGATAGGAAAAAAAAAATCTCTTTTCTGAATTTTTCTAAATCCAGTTGTTTACTTTCACTTCTTCCAGAGTTTGGGACGAGCACATCACTTGTTGAGAAAATTCTACAGTTGAAAGATGGAGAACCATTTCAGTAACCGCCTCGTAACCGTCATGTAATTACTGCTTCTCAAGCGTGCACTGGGTTTTGAACTCGAGGTACATAATTCAGGGATGAGTGGGGACAGCTTCATCGGACCGAACGTTCCATGAGGCCGGTTTAACCAAACAAATTGATTAATATGGAGGATTTCCATGAAGCCTCCGTTGGTCAGCTGTGAAACTCGGTTGTCACAACCTCTTTGAATAAGAAACTTGTACTCCGAATTCCTTTCGATCGAGTCGAGCTCCATTGATAATTGAATTTGAGCAACTATGATCCATGTCGATTTATTTCGTTAAGTAAAGTCCACTCATGGATTAAGTTGCTGAGGGCGACTTCACAATTCAAGCTATTACTCGTTTGGCGACCCATTCTTAAACAAGATCAGCCCCTATCGGCTCTCTCTGCCCTTGCCGAGTTACATGCAATAACCTCCCACAGAACCTTCAAGTAGTGAACAAGATTTGAGTAGCAGCACGTTCGGACAAAGCTAACTCTAAGTGGCAAAACAAACAAAGTCCAAGCCTTTCTCAACTTCTAAGCTTTTGTCGACGTGCCGAGCAGCAAGTGTCACCGACAAGTGTTGCCGAGTTTCGGAGCAAGTGTCCCGCCGACCAACACTGCCAAGATATCAGTCATGCCGAGTAGCCGAGTATGTCCAGTTATACAAAGTGGCGGAGATCTTCACTGAGTGCCGAGAGCTTTAGCCAAGTCCTACGTGAGTGCCGAGTGACAGTGATGCCTTTTGTTTGACCCTGCCGAGTGGCCATGATCAATGGCCGAGTGGCATTGTTGCCGAGTACATTGCAGCAAGTGCTGAGAAGCTGAGTTCTTGAGTCTGAACATATAAATTCCCAAGCTCCACGCCAAGTTGCCAAGGAGCTGCTGTAAACTCTTGAACTGAACTGTTCTCTCCTTCAACCAAGCATTTTTTGCTATAGATCTGAGTTCCTAGCCAAGCAAATCCACAATAGAATCGACCTGAAGCTCCAACTAGTACAGCCCGGCAAGATGCATGATAGCAAAGCAATGACCAAGCTTACCCTGCTGATCGAGTTGTTCATTCCAGCTCAAATATTTAGTATACCTACCATCAGAGCAAAACTCAAGAATTTCCCCAATCTCCGTCCATGCTCAAACAAGTAGCCCCGAACATCGAGCTCCTTCTGATTAGAGCTTACTTTCTTGATCAGACGTAAGCAAGTGCGAACTTACCGAGCACTATTTGTACATTGTAGACGTACTGGCGAAGTTGTTCACTTACAGCTGAGCAAATCTGCAACCCCAGCACAGTAGAAGTTGCCTTAGGCCACTCAACCACAACTAAGCAGACTCAATTTGAAGCCGACGCATCGTCTGCACTCACTGAGCTGGCACCGGCTGGGTTCGCAACAGCTATGCTTACTACGCCGAACTCTGATTTGCTTCTCTAGCAAGTGCCGAGCTCCACTACCACGAAAAGAAATTGTTTAAACTCCTTCACGACAGCTAAGGGCTAGCCTAAAGTGCCGATTAGTTGAAGTTCGTAGTACATCCATGCCGCCCAGTGCCGAATTGACGAGAAGCCTCCCGAACACCTTTGCTGAGTCAAGTTTCCCAGTTGTCAAGCACACGGTAGTTCATGGCCGAGAAAGTTTGCCAAGCTCGTCCTTGCCGACTTCATAGCAATTTTTATGGTCGAGTTCCTTGCCGGCAACTTGATGCTGAGAGAACGTTTGGACTCCAACTTGATGCCGAGAAAAGTTCTAGAGAAGCTGAATATGTTCGAGTTGTCGAGTGGAATTCAAGCTCGACCGAAACTTCAAGCAACAAGATGCCGAACTTTTGAGGCCGATTTTTATTTACTGGCCTGTAAGTTGTCGAGGGCATTAGTGCATTTTGTTGCCGACTATCTTTGTTGCCAAGCAACGCATGGTTGCTAAGAGGCATTATTGCCGAGACACCTTGATTGCTAAGTGGTAAATAATGGCTTAGAAGCCAAGTTCTGAGTCATCGAGCTAGGCTCCATGCTAAGCAGCCGAGTGGCTGCATAAGAACTGAGTGACTCCAAGTAGGCTGAGTAAATCAGAATACTAAGTTATTAAGTAACCGATTGCCAATCTCCAACACTAAGAGCTATTCAAACTAATCTATCTCAACTCCTAAGCAGCAATGTCGACCATTCTCTGGTTCACAGTTTCTCAGCATTATACGAGCCTACCTAATGTAATATGACCAAAGTCAATGAAGAGCTCCTTCGTGGCAAAGCTATCCATTAAAAGTCTTCAGCATCGCAAAACAACTGCCGAACAACATACACGAGCAAATCTATGAGCTCTAAACTGGCTGTACATGAGTTGTCCACTCATGATCGCACATTTAAGTTGTCCATTCATGGCCGTACATTTAAGTTGTCCATTCATGGCCACACATGAGTCGAACTTTGAACTCTAAGTAAGCAAATCCAGTTGAGTAGAACTTCAAAAGTTTTTCTCTATACATGGCAAGAATTGTTCAACAACCATGTTTCAAGCTTTCAAACTCTTGAAATTTTGGTCGGCATTCGAAATGTCTCAACCTTCCATGGCCACACAATCCACGTGCCCACTTTATGTCGAGACTTCACTTTTCAAGTAGACCATAGCAAATCGAAATAGAACGCAAAGAGGAAAGGAACAACGTGACTTGGGCCTCGTTGAGTGATTGATTAACAAGTCTAAAAGCTATGGTCCAAAATGGGCTCGCATGACTTCAAGAACCCTACTTACGCATCGATTCACACTAATGGAAGATGAGTAAAACTTCTCTATTATTATTTTGAATCGTTCGATTATTTATTTTTATGATATTTCTTTATCTTGTGTTATGCGTTAATCAATTAACAATGTTCACACTAAATCCATTAACAATATGTTATTTATCTATGAGATGCTCTAATAAGATTTCAAAAATAGATTTGGGTTAAAGAAATGCCCTCAATTTTTAGCCCACACAAAGTATAACTTACCAACAGGCTACTCCTGAATAACTCTAAACCCTACATACTACGGGTGATGAGCAAATTAGAAAACGCTAACTCATAAGTCCTATACTTTAACAGATTAGAGGTTAGTTAACCTATTTTATGAGTTATCATAAGTCAAATCCAACTTAGACGACTTGTAAGCTTCATTGCCTTTTCAAGCACTCATGCCTCTTCAGGTACTCCAACCTCTTTAGGCCCTCACCTCTCCAAGCCCTCCTACCTCTTTAGGTATTTTCACCTCTCGCCTCCTTAGGCCCTCGCCTCTTTAGGCACTCCAACCTCTTTAGGCACTCCAACCTCAGGCGCTTTGGCTTCCTTAGACTCCCGCCTCTTCAAGCGCTCTAACCTTTGTAAGCCCTTACCTCTCTAGGCGCTCTCGCTTCTCCAAGTACCTTCGCTTCTTGCCTCCTTAAGCGATCCAGCCTCTTTAGGCCCTCGTCTCTCCAAGCACTCTCACCTTTTCAGATGCCTTCGCCTCTCACCTCCTCAAGTGCTTCAGCTTTCTCAGGCCCTCGCCTCTCTAGGCTCTCTCGCCTCCTCAAGCGCTTCAGCTTCCTCAAGCTCTCGCCTCTTCAGGCGCTCTAATCTCTTTAAGCCGTCACCTCTCCAGGTACCTTCGCCTCTCACCTCCTCAGGCACTTCAGCTTCCTCAAGTCCTAGCCTCTTCAGGCGCTCTAGCCTCTTCAGGCCTTTGCCTCTCCAGGTGCTCCCACCTCTTCAAGTACCTTCGCCTCTCACCTCTTCAGGTGCTTTGGCTCTCTCAAGGCCCTCGCCTCTCCAGGCGCTCTTGCTTCTTCAGGTGCTCTGGCTACTCCCGCCTTTTATTGCTTCAAACCTTTGCCTCTTCAAGCACTCTAGCCTCATCAAGCAAAGATTGCAAATCAACCTCCTTGAATACTCTCTTTTCCGACTTGATCACCTAAGAAAGTAAGGGGTAAGTATTGATAGGCATTTTTGAATAATTATTATGTGGACTTATATTATTTAGTCCAATATCTAAGCCTGGTCCAAGAATAATACCCACAGACTTACTATAAATATCAGCCAACACTCTAAGTAAGAGGACTCTCTTCCATTCTTTAAACATCATAGCTACGTAATATCTCTCTCTACATGACAAGAGAACTAATTTAGGCATCGGAGTGGTTGCACCGAAATACCCTCCAACGCCCCCTATAGTTATTTTCTCATGTTATAATATACCAGAACGAAAATCATCTGTCAACAAGTACTAATATATTTTTTTATACATAATCTTCATAGTTAAGTAATATTTTTAGTCTACTTATTTATAGTCAATAAGTATGGTCTATTGGTTATTAAGACTATTATGTAGATAGAAAGAGATGTTTATTAGAACTAATATTATCTTTTGTGACTTTATTTTTGTTTTGTTTATGCTAGATCAATTTAAAGAGCTGGATCGACTAATAGATATGTCATCAACCTTTCAAATGGTACATCTTCAGCTAATGTGATAAAAAGAGTGTTTAGAGATATGTTTTCAAATGAACGGGAGGTATTATATTCATTCATTTTATACCTTTGGATTTAAATAATGCTTACAAAATAATTTAGTTGTGATAATAGTTTAAGAGCTCCATATAATTGTGTTATAGGTTTAATCAAGATATGATATAAAACTATTAATATAGTCAGAGAAAATCCTTAAAGATGATAAAGGAATTGAGACTCCTAATATTGCAAATTAGTTTTTAAGTTACACATATGAGTCTCCAACTTAAGAATACTGAAGGATAAACTTACATGTAAGGAAACCTTTTAGTTCCCCTTTGAATTATAGTCATTAATAAATGTATGTGCTAAACTGTTTTGAATTTTATGAAACAGAGTTTTTATATCATGTAATATAGTGTAGCTAGCTTGTTAGGAGCCAAGAGAGTTCGAATGAAATTAGTTAGATGTATGGTCATAGAATAGTTCATTGGATAATCTAAAGTATTGATTGGTATATGATATTATGATATTGAAATAGGAACAACTATCAAAAACTCTTTGCAATTTACATGTATCTTGGGATTTTAGAGAATGGAATATTATAAGGAGTCATATATGCGTTCAAACTTTGTTTTGCATAGAATTGGATATTTTCTTTAATGAGAAGTAAAATTAGATGCTATCCAGTAGCATATTCTTTCTAAGGTATTTGTTATTATAAGTAATCTATAAATTATTCATAAATAAAGAGAAGTATGTATAGCCGGTAATCTTAAAAGTATATACGTGCTTTTCATTTCTTTTTCATGAGAAATGAAATAGCGATAAATTATAGTAACTATTATTTTACATTTTTAGTAGCCGTTTTAAAATAACATTAAATGTAGAAAATAATAATTGACTATAATAATTCCTATATTATGTTACTAATAACAGTGTTAAGTTACTTCTATATAAATAATTTAGTAGCTTTCAATAAATACTATTATAGCATACATATACCTTCACTTTTAAAAATTGTCACTATAGCATTGTATATATCTACATTAAAAAAGGTTACGCTAATGTCTCTTTATTACTCTTGTATCCATGGTGGTTTTACATCACCACTAAAAATTCCATTAAATATATGAAATAAAAACCATTAAAAATCAAAACTCTAATAATGATAGGGTCTTGTTACTAGAATCAAAACTCATTAACTTTGTAAATCATATATGTTTTACGTGGAAATGGATTCTTTTTGGCAAATATAGGAGTTGCTAGGGGTACATAAAATTCCAAGTGTACTTTATATAGGATTTTAGAGCCTTTAAAAAGGTGATTATACATAGACTAAATGAAATTACTAGTCAGGGGGTTAGAGGATTTGGTTGTTATACACTATCCATTATCAGTGTAGGTCCTTATTGTTCCTAGAAAACAATGAATAGCACTAACGCATGACAGCTATGATAAAGAAAGAAAGTCTCAATTTGGAAAGTATATAATAACAAGTTTAAATCAAATTTAAAGTCCAATATAACTTTAAAATGATGCAACATATTCCTTATAAAAAGAACCTAAACAAACCTAATCAAATTTCCACGCAGAAAATTCTCGTTGGATAAATTTATAATCTCAATATTGAATCCAAAAATCTAATAGATGAAAGTATACCCAAAAAAAAAAAATAGCAGGGGCGGCGCGCGGTGCGGTGGGGGATTGGGGGTGCTCTCGACCTAAATGTATCCAATTTCTTTTTGTTATAAAACAAGGTAGTAAACTAATAATTAAGGTTTGCCAAAAAAGAACCAATAATTAGGATATCTATACCTCTTTTCATAACTTAGGACATAACAGTAAACCATTCAGGTCTTAATAAGTATTGACTTAAACTTAAAACTACATTACAATAATTTTTGATATTACCTTTTTTTTTTTAAAGGATTCAGTTTAGTTTGGTTAGTTTTCTAGTCTTATCAATTTTTTTATCCATTCCTACAATGTTCAAAGTTAATTGGATTTTATAGTTTATGTTTAGAGATATCATAGTGCCTAAAGGAGATCATTATTCCATCATAATGGCGAGAGCCAATTGATTTTAGCAATACTTTGTAGAAATTTTAAGCTGGACATTCTTCGGCGTATTTTCAAGACAATGGTTAGAGCTACCATCTAGGAACAAAATGTTAAACTACGGGCCCCTTACTACTAATTTCTTGAAGAAGATAGGGATAAGAATTTGTCCAAAGTCCTTAGAGTTGGTCTAGTAGCAATCTACATATAGGGGTGCCTTGAGAAGAGGTGGCTTACTCCTAATGAAAGAGGATATAACAGGCTATGGAGCAGAGGAAAATGTAGGGAGAAGAGGAAAAAGAAGATTCAATGATGATTTTAGTATGTTACGTAAATCGATAAATAATATATAATATTAATAAAATTTTAATATATAATAATAAAATAATATACTTTTTAAAAAAATCTATATTATGATTTTACCTATTAAAATTTTATTAATATTTATATTTCATATATCTTATTGTTAGCATCATTGAAAACTTTCTTAAAAGTACAATGTCACCTAAAATGTATGAACCAAGGCTAAAGTACCTAGAGAAAATCATATCTTGATTCTAGAGCTTTTAAGGAATAAAGATTCATTAAAACTAATGCAAATTATGGATAAATGCTAATAACATTTATAGGTATATTAATGATACTAACGTTATACTTTCACATGTTAAAATCTTCTTGATACTTATTTATCATTTATCAAAACATAGTGTATTAATACTATTAAAACTTTTCCTATCTCCATAAGATTACAACTAGCCTTATTTAAATTCCAAAGTTTGTGCTTTCGACATTAGAATAAGCTACATTCCTACACAAAAGCTACGTATTTTTACCTTGCAATTTGACTTGATCGAGCAAACAAGGATTTGTATCTTTAAAGTTATTTTCTATAAATTTCCTAAAAATTTTCCATTAAGATAATCAATTGTGTTATCTATGATTGAGGCTAGTTTAAAAAGATGATGCTATAAGATATTTAAAAAATCAAAATAATTTAAACACAATTGATCGAGCATATCTCCCTATAACCACACAACCTTCTTACACAAATGTAAACCGCCTCTTGATCGAGCACGAAGACCGCTATGCAGCAAAGGCTGCTCCTCCTCCCTCCCTCTGAACCTACCGAGACATTGTCCCCATTTTCTTTCTAACATGTTTTGTTAAACAATGTTTTATTTATTTTCTAAACTAGCTAAGCTTCATGGTTTGTATTAAACAGGTGCATAATCCAATTGTATCTCAAGCCCCTCCAGCTTATGACTTCGTTATTTTATTTTGACGTTGTGATGATAGGCAACTAAATGCTTATACGAATTTGCGATGTCTAATAAATTGTTCCTTAATTAGATTCTCGATTCTCTACGTTTCATTGTTATCAATGCTTGCACCTTTGTAAATTCCTATGCAAATTAACTTGGTCATATCTTGTTATAATTGCTAGATAAGATTAATCAACTTAGCCCTCTTCCTATTGTAATTTTAACTTACGAAAATTTTGCAAGAAATGTCTATAACATGGGTGTGTATATATACATTATTTAAGTCCAAAGATCCTTAAAGTAACCCCTATGGTAACGTAACCATTAAATTTCTTAAATTATCTTTTCAATATTTATCATTATTTTTCTACCACTAATTAAACAATGGCTAATATAGCAAATTTAGACTCCGTCTAATAGTGTTTAATAGTGTTTATTTCAATCTTCCGTTTGGTTAGACAATGGCTATTATAGCAAATTTAGACTCCATTTAATTCATCTTACATTTTTTTAGTGTTTATTTCAATCTTACATTTGGTTAGACAATGGCTATTATAGCAAATTTAAACTCAGTTTAAATCATCTTCTTATATATTTTTTTGTGTTTATTTCTAATAAGAATAAAACACCATAAAAATGAAAATATTATTTCATATATCATCCTCTTCCAAAACACAATTCTCCATAAAGTTGAACTTATTTTCTTTTTATTTTATTCATATTCATAAAATACTAACTAAAATAATCAATCTCTAATGCATAAAATATTTTCTTTTTCAAATTTTTTCTTTTAAAAATATCTAAATTTTTATTTTCTAATTCTAATACTCTAAATATTGTCTTCATCGTAATTATAAAACAAAAATAGATAAAATATAAATAAGATAATTTTTTAAATACTAAATTTCAAATTTCCAATAAATATATGTTAAACACAAAACAAATATAAATAAAATATATATAAAAAAAAAAACAATCCAAGTAGAAACTTCCACTCTACTAACCCACTAACCCCCATCATTGGCCACCATTTGGATGAGGAAAAAATATATAGTTCTTTTCAATATTTTCTTATTCTAGACGGTTTTGCTAATGGTGGTTTTCTGTTTCTCTTTTTCATTTTTAAATTGTGTATCCTTTATTTGACCAATGACAATGATTATCAATAAAAGATACAATATTTTGTGATATCAAATTTGTTAATCTATTATACTAAAGATGTATTATTGAATTTTATTTTTTACTTTTATATACCTGTAATATAGGTGCCTTCCCTTGTAGTTAGTGCACGCGTGGGGGCGCACATGTGCATATATATATATATATATATTTGAATAGTTAAAGCTCCTCATAATAATTTTTCAAGGATAGAACATTTTTAAGGGTGGTAATAATGAAACATCGCACAATTATATATATATATATATATATTATATTATATATGCATGCAATGTACATTTACATATACACACACATACATCCACACCAAATTATACACCTATCGCTTTAGATAAAAATTACGGTTTCCAAATAAAATATAAAGATTAACTGGAGGAACTCCAACGAGGAAATAAAGGTATAATACGACCTTTTAATAAAATGGTTAAAAAAAATTGTCATGACGCTTAAAATATACTATAAGATGGGATGATGCTATAAATAATACCTTATCTATCATCACCTCTCTCACAATTTATTTCAATAAGAGACCACTTTGTATGACAAAGAGAAAAGAGTATCCGGAAATCGTGCTATTCACAAGTTTTAAATCGGCTTTTGAATACCACTTCCGATATAAAGTAATTAAATGCTAAAGATCTAATTCGTAGAACTAATTCTTGTCCTGATTAGTCTTCCTCATGCCAGAACTTAGAAGCCATAGACCCATAATGCGTTAAGCCATGTTCTAATCAGAAACAACTTTAATAGATTAACTAATTGAACAAAAACCCTGACGAGGTCAATAACAATAGATTAATCCAGATTATACCTTACCTATTGTCAACTTAGAAAGCCCTAGCTTGGTAATTGGAATGCAGGCTTTTCTCTTCCCTTTTCTGAAAAATAACTTGTAAAAAAATTAGTCAAAATTTTAACTCCTAAAAAGTAGAGTGACGATATCGACAATCAAAACCATAGACTTGATGGACAAAAGTAGAAAATAAAGATAAAGAAAAGTCAAACTTGCTATCCTCCAGTAAACCAGTTTGGCTTGATGGTCGACCCTCACCTTAGCTGTCCACTAATATGCTGCTCAGTTGACTAACAACAGTGAGCTCAGTTGACTACCATTCCTTTAGGTTGATGTCAATCGCTTTCCTATACTGAAATTTGTTTTATACTTAAATTGATTTAGACACACCTAAAACTAAAGTATACCCTGAAATTAAATAAAAATAACTTGAGTTATACTTTACAAGCTTATATTAAAGTATTTTGAATTTATGAACACATAGGAATTGTTAAGAGGAGAGAACCTTAATTATTAATTATGGATAAAACAAGTGCAAGTAAGCGGTTTATCTATCTTGTTATCTTGGTTTCAGTAGAAAGTTAAGATAATCTAATTTATATTGGATGTTATTTCATTTAGGCCTACACTATTAACCATTTTGGACAGACAGATTATGTACTGGATATTCATCATTTTATTGAGGATAGGGTATGGAGGATAAAATGGCTGGTTATTAGGCACTAAGGCCATTTTAGTTGTGGATAGGTAGATCATTGGCATGGTATAGTTATGGTCGATAAAAATTGAGACATCTAGAGAGAACCAGCCAACAAGCCGCTATAGTGTAATGGGACAATAATTTAGCCAAAGGCAATAGACTGAACTATCAACGGTAAAACGGGCAATGAACAAAGTATGAGACAATTTTTACATCATTGAACATCACATCCAGATTATGTTCTCTCACCAAGACATAACGTTAGCTTGTGCTTATTGCTTCCACTTAAATAATTATTTAACTGGAACCAATAAGCGTGATAGCTCTCCCCCAAATACTCAGAATTGTTTTAAAACATTTCACGTGAATAAAACGATTGGAGAACAAAAAAAAAAAAAAAAAAAAATTATATATATGGAGCTCGGAGAGCGTAGGATTTAAGAATCCTCCCTTACCGACCAATGAAGACGTAGCAGAGACTCGCCGCGCCCTTTAAATTTGAAACATGGCAGTTTTCCTATGAAAATTAGCCCGTCAATTTGGAGCTTTTACAGAATTGGCACAAATTTAACATATGAACATAAAATATAAATTAAGTTCAAATGTAATATTTTGAGTTGAAATGTAACCGAAATCCCCAAACTCGCTAGACTTGCTCAAAATCATAAAAAAAAAACTAGGACAGAGACTTTCGGAAACACCATAGAGATAGAGTTAACAAGATTAATGAATTTAATCCCAAACTGAAAACACACGTTAAATACAGAAAACGAGAAGAACTGTGCGACCGAAATCACGACTTAAAACAACAAAGTTATTAGAGTGACAAGATGACCAAAATCAATGGCCAATGCGTTAGTTTTAATTTGGACAATTCCTACATAATAAAAGCAAAATTTCCCTTACATCGATTGCCTTAATTGGATTTAGAATGAGCAAGCATGAACCCCAAGTTTAGGGCAAAATCGTCCTCTCCATACACCAAGAGATAAGTTGATAATTACTCTTTTAACGCAGACGGCAAATAAGAAACCTTAAAAGAAAGCATTTGTATACAGTAAATAATCCCAAAAAAGGAAAAAGAGAAAATAAAAAAAAAGGGCAAACATTAATTTAGACTGCCATAAGTGTCCAAGACAACTGATTGAAAATGGAAAGGAAACGGCCATAGGCACTGAACTATACAGCCAGGGACAAAACTACCAAAATAGGAATAAAATGAAAAAGGACTTCATGCAAGTATTGCCACTAGGTTGTTCTGTGTTGCTTAACATTATTATTCTTCAGCTACCTAATCTGAATTTTCATGTTCATTCACTCTGTATATTTCTGGTTTTTTTTTTTTCCTTTATTTTTCCAATTTCATAACTCGTGTTCCTGTGCTTTTTCGCTCTGTTAGCTGTATTATTATTATAATTATACTTTGATTGGGGGGAAGGCCTATTAGAGAACATGAAAAACATTGTCAGTTTAATAAAGTTTTTCCTAAAATAAGAGCAAAAATATACAAACAAGGAGGACACGATACTTGGAAAAAAAAATATATCCTTAAATTATGCAATGAGAAGAAACCAAAGCATACAATAATCTATTTGAATAAATTAGGATTTAAAAGTACCTTCTCAAACAAGGATTTAGAAAAAATAACTAGGGGTGTTATTTCAACACAATATAGAAATCAGAAATTATCACCACACATAACAAATATGTATAACTACCAAGGAAATTGGGATTTGATAATTTCAATAATATATTTTAACTGCAAGGAAATTATGAATTAGTAATTTCTATAGTATATTTGAAACGAACTAAATTAAGTTTCAATAGATAAATTAAAAAATGGTGGATAAACATAATGGAGCGTTGGGTAAAATTGGGGCTATTGATGGACGATAATAAACAGAAAGGACTTGAAAATAAAAATTGACTATTGACAACACGTGGATAATTTAAGATAGCAGCAGAAAGGTGGAGAAAGAGTACAGAACAGTTGATGGGTATCAAACCTAGGACAGATCACCCAATTTTCCGTAGCCAAACTTGTTTGGACCATGAACGGATTCATATTCTAAGACAATCCCATTTGGAACAAGTATTTCCATTTCAATAAAATCTCACCTAAGCAACCATACATTCCGTGAAAACTTTACTAGGGAAGTATTTAAAACAAAAACACATATTTTGCTTTCAATCGAGCAAATATTTAAACATAGTGATATTGTTTTTTGCAATAACCCTAGCAACCGTCAATATTATCTTATCACCGTTCATCACAACATCATTTTATCTCTTAGCTAGGCATCACCTACTTACATAGCTTTCTGACTCATATAATATAAGACTTGTACTTAAACAATTTAGGTACTAAACTAACTAAGAAATTATGTAAGTGTATAAATTCATCAAGTTTTTGGTATCTTAGACACCCCCTACATGTGCAAATACACGTGTTGTATCATTGTATCACATGATTTCGAAATACGAGGAGAAACATAATTATCATTTTGTCATTTAAATCAAACATTGATAAGCAATTATTTTCATTACCTATAACCTTATTGAAAAAATCCACCACAATACTAAAAAAGAATCTCAACGGATCTTACAAGTCACGTAAATAGATTAATATTGTATAAATACTAATAATAATTGAAAAGATGAAGGTAATAGTTTAAAAACTACGTAGTAATGTTATTGATGATTATACGCCTTTTATCAAAACACATAACTTAATAGGGTTAATAAATCTTTTTCCAGAAAAACCTCCTTTTTTTTTTCCTATTTTAAGACATATCATTGTATATAGTTAATATGGGAGGGAGGTCGGGTTAGTGAAGTTCAAGAGCATTACTACCGGAAGTTAACGGAGGCCCGATTTTGACTTTTGTGAAAACTAAATTCCTCAAATTAGAAAAAGTAAGAAACCTATATGAAACTTAAAAAGGAAATAAGATTTCAATCCTTCTAGCACGTTTTTTAAATGATGGTTTGTCATGAAATTAGACCTTACAAATGATTTAAATCACCTATGACACCAAAAAGATAGAAAGCATAAAATTTTGTCACGAGATTTCTGCATGAATATCGTCAATAGATTTTTTATGGAAGGCCAAGTCGACATTATAAATAAATAGACCTTGTAATTGTACCTCAGGGCAAGGGTTCCTTCACTTTTTCATACCAAAAGAGGAACAGAGTATGAATAGGTCTCCTATTCCATAATTGGTAATGTCACATGACCCCAAAATTTCCATCTCAAATTTCTTGAAAACCCTAAAACACATCTAAAATCTGATCTGTCCAAGACAATGTCGTACATATTAAATAACTAGTCCAACCACATCATAAAAAATCTCGATTTAGAAAACCCCAAAAGCATAAAATAGAAGTACAAAATGACCTAGCTGTCTCGTCCCCCACATTAAATAAATACTAAAAAATAAGCTCATGTGTACTTGTATTCTCGATATTACGCAAAGGAACTGAGGGTCCAAAGACAAAAGCATATTTCTGGGAGAAAAAAAAAAAATTAAAGGCGAGAGCATAGGCCTTAAATGTACTCCGTACACCCAATGGGTTTTTAAAGAAAATATAAATTAAACAAATGATATCAGTTTTGGTTCTTTATTGCATTTGGGTGGTCATAATACGGTTCAAAGTTCGTATATAGTAGGCAGTTCCAAATTCCTAGGTGAGCAAGATAGCAAGATGTGTTTGTTTTTAGGGTTTTTTTTGTACCTCTTTTCTGAAAACATTCAACGAGAGGCTGAGGGTTTTCCACCAAAATTGTAGACATTAAAAAGCGTATGTTACACCTATTCATTTAGATCCAAGTTCCAAAATATTTAGATAGCCTATGTAGGAGACAAAATCAAAAGGAAAGCTGAAGATTTGTATTTGTTCTCCACTACATACATCAAAAAGCAACCCTATAAAAAGATGCCTATGTTAGACGAAGTATCTCAACTATCGATTATATGCGTTCCATGAAAAATGCCATCATCGACGACATCAACGATACGATGACTCTTCTTCACAGTAAATCTATACATTGTAAGGTTTGGCTTTGTATAGGGTAACAGTGACATCATCATTTCATAAGTTATTAATCCACATTTTAGGATACTTCAATCAATAAAAATCACCTACATCTAGGTAAAATTCTTTTTTTTTTTTTTTTTTTTTTGCCCAGAACATCCAAGTAAAATTTAAAGCATGTGAAAATATAATGCAATATCTTAGGGTAGGAATTGAGCAACATAATAAATAGGCTAGGAAGCCCCGATTGAGGACTTTTTATATATGTCAAAACTACCTCTTGGAACAATCTTGAATATATACTCGATGAAATCTTCAGATTCCATAGCCCTATCAAAATCTATTGTTTTTTCATTTATGTTTGTAAATTTTGATATAACAACATATTATGGCCAATCTCAGCTATAGGAATATATAATAACAAATGCAAAAATAACGAATAGGAATATAAACATGAATAACAATAAAATTCAACAAACCTTGGACGACGATACCAACTCACATTGATATGTTAGGCTGAGTGTCGGGAGAGAATAGCAGGTTCCCATGTTAGATCAACTTTTGTCCGATTAAACTTGTATTTCCTATTTTGCATATTAAAAACAAGGTACCCAGCATATAATGGGAGAATGTATAGATTAACATAAAGTCATAATCCATGTTGTATCCCGTGAAAGCAGGTTCCGAAGTTTAAAATGGGAACTTAAGCTCTTAAAGTTTAATGCCCTTTATAAATCCCATCATATCATGCAAGATGAAACCAGGTCTCAATGCTTAAGGGATTTAAGCTTTTTTCTTCCATAAGATGAAATATGCAAATCTGGTTTCCAAGATGATCTACGAAAACATCAATAATAATTTGTGGAAGAAATACACATCTAAAAAGACAGAAGTCGTTAAAACATTTAGAAACTACTGTAAAGTTGCTTAGTCAGTAGAGGTTTATAGAAACCATGGTACAGTCGCAAAACAACAAAATACCTAGGGTTCGACACTAGATGATGTTGGGAATTTCATGTGAATACGCATATCATGGACCCGACCAGTTTCAGCTGTCAAGTTCAACCTAGCGAGTAGCCATAAAAACTGGAAATGCAGGCAGGAAGCTCAAGTACTGAGTATAGCTCCAAGTTCCAATATGTACAACTACAACTACAACTATAAGTAGGCCCAACACTAAATGAAGAATGAAGCTTTGTAAAAACTATCGACACAAAAACTAAATAAAGTAAAACGTTAAATGCCCCTAACAAGTAAGTAAATAATGCACGACAGGTCATAGTATATTTCTTGGTTCAAGAATAAAATCTTGAGTCATGCATGCTTCTCTTGATAATGACATAAAAAATAATAATATATGATGACATGTTATTTGTGGCTATGAAAGGTACACATAGCTGCGGATCCACAGTTTGTTCCCATTGTTTGTGAAGAAACTTGTTTGTTCTAAATCTTATAATCAAAATATCATATATAGATAGAACAACCTTTACGAACAACCAAAGACAAACATGTCTGAAAAGCTCAATATGTACTACTCATCAAGTGTATTATACATGTTAGGTAACTATAATTAGTGTTTGATCACGTGACTATATGGATGTTAGTTTTTTTTACAAAGTATCTACTAGCACTACCATTATGACGTGCTTATATAGAATTGGAATTTATACGCTATGTGTAGGTCCACATGCCCGTGTATCACCCGGCTAATCCATTCTCGTAAAGTTCAACATAGAGCCAAAAATTACACATGCAATACCAAATGATCAAAAATTCTAATACAATATGGTCTATAGATTACATGAGCATAGTATCTAATACAGCATGCAGTAGCGCATAGTACCTGTATCGTGTACCATGCTCTCACATGCAGTCTTCTGGTCTATGAATGAAAATTTCCAAATGATGCAGCCTGCATTGCACAAAGGGGGCAAAGAAAACAAAAGTCAAGTCTAACTTGCATAAAAAAAAAAAAAATATTGTCTATTGTCTACATGAAGAAGTATATCAGAACTGGAAATTCTCCAAGGTGGGAGCGAGATCTACCAAAGAGTGGAGGTACTGGTGAATTGACATAGTCAAGCAGGATTGCATATGCTCGTCCTTGTAGGATAAGCGCAAGTTCAAGGAAAACAAACAATACCATTGTCTAAAGAATGATAATTCGATTCGATCTTACTGGTTTCTTCAAATGGAATTGAAAGAATGAAAACACAGGCAAGCATGAAATTCAGGGATATTAGTTTCATCCATTCCGATGGATATGATTAAAATGTTAAAAATTGGATCGCACAAGAAGCAACAGAGAGAAGGAGCTCCCTTCAGTCCAAGCATGGAAAAAGAGAGGTGCAAAATACCTCCCGCATCATTCACACAGCCAACAGTAGCCCAAAGCTCCAATTAAGCTAGAACCTTTCCCCATTCCTCTACTGAGTGATTGAATGAATGAGTCGGCAGCTAATTCAACCCCTTAATGCCATCCATGAGTGGGCTGAAGGAAGCTCTCTCATTCCATTGCTAAATCCATATAACTATTCCAACTATAATTCCGTATTCAATTCAATGGATGCGTCCAAAGAAGCAAATAAGATCAAGCGCACGTGAATAGGTAAACAAAACTATAACCAAAGATCACCGTGTTTTACATGGTTTAAATAGAAATTAATGGCTACTGACCTTACCAATGAGCCTTCCCGCTGATGAAAGACAACATTGTTCAACACACTAGATGCATGAACAAAGATTTCTCGACATATTTCACCACAGTTTTGATTTGCTGAATTTGGATCATCTAATGTTTTCTTCTCCATAATTTAACATACATTTTCCCCCAAAATTTTTTCAAGAAATTCATGAATTCACATAGCTATGCAATTATCCAATGCATGAATTAGTTCAATTAGTGAACACACAAAGTTATGATTTGAACGAAACAAAAAAAGCTTAAAGGACTAACAGCATTATGATTCATCTAATTAAACTCATATAGAATAATACCTTGCATAAGCTATACTAAACCGATGCATGAGTCTTTCATAGCGAGTCATACTAAAGGGCATGCCCCTCCATTCCCCAGAAAGAAAACAAAAATTAATATCATATCATTGCAACAAACTAAGCATGGAAATCCGATTTGAGCAATACACCATGGAATCCAACATAAACTAAAATTTTCAATATCGCTATAATTGACTCACCTTCAAGAGTTCCAACCATTGCTATGAAGAAGAACTATGAACCCAGATATAATTGAAAACCCAATAGTCCATCATGAACTATACATATCCCTAAATATGAAAGATAATAATTTGTACATACCTTGGTCACAATCAGCAATTGCTGCCAACATAAGTCAGTTATTAAGTAACAATAACATCAAATTAATAACCTCAATATGAAATAAATGAGAAATCATTCAAAAATAAACCCTAATGACATGCTTACATGTGAAGATACAATCAAGAGCAACCATAACCCATACATATAAACTAAATCTTTTTGCTTCCTAAATAAATTATTAAGAGATAAATAAGGTAAATCAAATGCCGAAAATAATATTTATATGGGAAGAAAAAAAGGGGGAAATAAAAGCTGAAAAGTAAAAGATTAAAAGGAGGAACTCTGGACAGGCTGTTTTTGTTTGTGGAGAAGCTGCAGCAACCGTAATCCTATAAAAATAGAAAATTCAGATAAGATAGGTATCCATATATATTCACTGTCCAAATTGATCATAATCATCAATTTTGCCGAAATATCACATATACGATACGTAGTACTTGCGTGTGTACAATAAAGTTGGTATGGGCACACACAAGCAAAAGCTAACTAGCTGTTAAAAGAAAAGAGAAAGGCAGAAAAAGAAAGGCGCCCAATAAGAAAAAAAATGAATAGTTAATGTGAGGAAAAAAATAAAAAACTTGCAAGAAATAAGGAAGAATGTGGAAGAGTTTATTTTTCATTTTAATGCAAAGGAGATGATGGGTCATTATCATCATGAGAGTCAGAGACAGGAAAGTGACTCTCAAGATCTCACAAATCTTACACAGTGGAGAGAGATAGAGAGATAGAGAGGTTTTTTTCTTTCTTTCTTTTTTTTTTTTTTAACTTTCTTATCTTTCTGAGTTTCCAGGAGATTTTCATTTTACAGTACGAGGGTGATGTGAAAAATGCAAACCATAAGGACTAAGGACTGAGGGCCAAGCGCACATTTGGTTGGTATTTCTTTTGCTATCTTTTTCGGTAATTTTCTCAAAGTACTGTTGAAGGAAAAAGAAAAGGTTTTAAGACGATGAAATGAAATGAAAGGAAGCGAGGTGAGAGATGAGAGATGCTGATTGACCTGATACTGAAAGAAGGAGAGACAAGGAGAGAGAGACTGATTGATTGATGAAGAGAAGAGATAGAGGAAGTGGTGCTGTGTGTTGGTGTGTGGGGTTAGGTTTGACCAGTAAAGGCTTTTATGTTATGTGTTGATTTAAAGACGAACTAGCCAGAGACTAGACTACTGGTCTAGAGTCACCATTATCAATAGGTGAAATACTAGGGACAACATTCACTATAATATATGGAAAATAAAATAAAAAGAACAACAATAACAACGGAGAATGAACTTTTTTCCCATTGTTAATCCAATGTAGGAACTTTTTATCTTAATGCATTAGCTTTACGCTGAAAGATAACATTTTGAAATTCCAAGTGACGTTGAGTGAGCATCGACCCTACGAATCTTGGAAGTAGTCGGATTTCAATTTATCGAACGGATTTTAAGTTGGGTATTGAATGTTATAAGACATGTGTTGCTTCTAAAGATTAAGGTATATATATATGCCCCACCATGGAACTTACTCAAAATTTATGCGGTAGGCTGTAAATTCTCCGCTGACCTAAGGATTTTCCAATATATGCAGGTTACTTTGAACCTAATCTGTGTAATATCAATTTTCTATTATATATATATATATATATATATAATTCGACCAAAAAAAAATTATATTTTCAACCATATGAGCCTACTTTAGCCTATCATCTTAGGCTAATATTCCATCAAATATCCAGGCTTTATGAATGTCCATTTATATTTGTTGTATTTTTCCATTATTTTATACTTTTACTGAAATTCATTATGTTTAAATTTGTTACGGTGCATATCTAAAGTAATTTTAACTTACAATATGAATATCGTTTCTTTTAAATATGAATGATCTACTATATTTGAATCAGAACATGGAAAGAACGAAATCCGTATAGTATACTTATCATTTACGAAATCGCTTGCACCTTATTCTTAAAATATTTACCTTTCTATTAATGTCTTTAAGGTAATTATTAATTTGTTTGAAGGTTATAAATAATTTAATTATATACAAACATTTATGAAGTGATATGAAAACTTTTATGAACTTGTATACGCGTACCGGTGCTAGATGCTTCTTCTCTCTTACTCATTATCGAGTCAGAAATTTTACTTTTTCCTTGATTTTTAGTTTATACTAAGCCCATCCCTATTTTTATAAAGTAATCAATAAAAAATTAAAGAAAGTATATTTCTTTTAGAAAAGTGCTTCTGAAACATTTTATTGGAGTTGTCCCCAATAAAAGTCGAAAAAGTAATTGGATAGGTGAAACAATTTTGACAATGACACTTGTGATTGCTAAAATTTAAAATTTGAGGTTTCGGAGCATTGTGTTTAAAGCTATTATAGCTACCAAATGTTTTTTTTTTTCAATAAAGGATTTAATTTTCCTAAATTTTGACCAAGAAAATAATTATGTGCAAAACAAAAAGTTATTCAATTATAAAAGAAAATTCCTATTATTTTTCTTTTAAAAAAAATCTTATTGTATTTTCAAGATTTTTTTTTTCCATTTTTTGGAAAAAGACTTCTTTTTTATTGGAAGAAGTTTTTTTTTTTAGCAAAAATATCTATTTAATCTTTAAGAATAAAAATTCAAGAAAGATAAATAAAGATAATCTATTTCCTTACTATAAGTTGTATATAAGTGAATGTTAACGATTTATACTTGCCATAAGTCTTACAGATCACCATTAAAGCTCAGTCCAAACCATATGAGTCGATTCAATTAAGCTGCTTGCATGTGCCATAAGTAAGTCCAAGCCTCATCTTCCGCTTGAAAAGCATACAAACACTATACACTTACCTAACCACTGTCCGCAATGTTCACACAAAGTTCATTGTCATCCCTTCAAGAGACTACGACCATATAGAAGCCATAATCCCATGAGCCAAATATTTCTTCTATCCATTGTGTGGTTTCTCTCTTTTCATTTAATGATGATTGATCACTCATTACGTAGTCTATTACTTAGCTACTTAATTAAAAATGTTTTATCAAGTATAAGCTGTTTCATTTGATTCTATGTTCGTTAACCAAAATTTATCATGTATCAACAACGATCAACACCTCTAACTTATAAATAAGAATAAAATCTTCAAATAAGAGAATTGATAATTATTATTTTTTATCCTCTCTTTGGAACGCATTTTCTAATGCACATATCATATTTCTCAAGTTACTAACTACTGGTATCGGAAGAACTTCATTGGCCTAGTCATTGAAGGCTTTGTACAAATCCTTTATCGTCTGTAGTCAAAAGACACCTCGAAGTTAACCCAGGAGACATAGTGCTGATCACAGCCATCGCCAAGTTAGTAAATGCTAAAATTATTAAAAAAAAAAAAACGCCAACTCTTTTTGATAGCTATCATTCTATTTTCATAGAGCCGTTATAGACAACACTAGATCTGATTTTGTTTTAAGATTGCGTTTTATTTAAATCGGATGCAAATAAATGGTAGTGTAAATAAATTGATGAACCGGAGAAACAGAAATAGAGTAAATCGAAGTACAAATAGATAAAAAGATCGAACAATTGAAGCAAATCCTAAAGACTCTTGTCATCATCGATCCAATACATGTAGGATTTATGGTACTTGTAATTATTTTGTGAAAGATTGTCTTTTACATACTATCAACGAACAAAGGAAAATACTAAAATGTATATATGATAGTTAGAATATTCAGGTTTATTTAAGAAGGGTTTAAGAGATAAGATGAGAAGAAATGTAAAACGTATTAAAAGATAAAAATTACATAAAGCTATCTCTAAATGTGGTATATTGCTCTTTTGTCATCTTTAGACATCTGCAACACTGTTTATGACGATTAAACTAATGCATTTTTATAATTACTAGATCAACACACGCTATACATGAATCCAAACATAAAAAAGATAAAACATAACTGATATTAAAAGTTACAAATATTATAAAAGTGAGAAAATTTCCAACTTCCATATCCTGGTTTACTGGAATTTAATTTCCTAAAGTATCGAATTATTGTAATTTGTGCACAATATGTCAAGATTTTTTTAATATATTTATGAATATTATTTATAAATAGTAAGTATTTATTATATTTATATACTTTTCTATTGATATATATTTTACAATAAAATCCCATACATAATTAGAGTATTTATGAAATTATAACAAAGGTATATTATCTATGAAATTCCATTATATTGTATTATCTAAAAGTTATCCTTAATCGAAAAAGATATTCGAGTTATATAACTAAAGTCATTCTCATTAGGTTAAGGAAAAAATATACGAGTTATATTAGTAGATGTCCAAAATTAAGTGAATACGTTGGACATAACCTACGAATAAAGAATACCACGTGTTTAATATCATTGATCTTTCCTTTAAATGAACAAGTATAAATAATTCATAAACTTGAGGCTTTTATATATTCTACATATAGAATTACATACTTTAATGCTGTTAATGTAGTTTTTTATTTAGATTGTAAATAATACGGTTATTGAGTACGACATGAAATATAGAGAGAATGGTGATGAGTCAAGATAGAATTTATTACTCTCTTAGATTAAGGATTCAATATCCAGAGCCACTTGGTTAAGATAATAATGATTTATAAGTCCATGGTTACGATAAATATCACTAAGTTTATTTTATTTTAGAAACCAAATAAAACGATTAATCGTTAATGACACAACATACAATTGTCTAATCAGAATATCATCTGATGAAAAAATTTAATTATATAGTAATCGATTCATAATAATTATTTATTCATGCTTTTTCTATTACATTAGATAACCAATAATTATTACTAAATGGTTACCTTAGTTTATGTTTATATAGATATGACTTTTGTGTATAGAAACCTAAAGAGTCACACACTATAACATGATTAATAAGAACAAAGTTTTTATAAGAAATTTTAGTAATATTTATTTCAGAGCCAAAATAAATTGATCTAAAATAATAAATTGGAAGTAATTTATTTTATCGCATAATATATATTTGCGATTAAATACCTTTTAAAGGTTATGTATTTTATTATTGCATTTTCGTATATAAATAGATGAAATTTATTAATTCCATATTTAATTACTAGTGAAAAGTTTATGGCAATTGAAAAGATATGGAATTTATTGATTCCATATTCAATTATAATTGAAAAATTCATGGCAATTAAAAGTTGTCTACCATTAATTTTATATTTAATTGTTATACAATTAAAAAGTTATGGCAATTGAAATGTTTATGTAATAAAAGGACTATTTCATTAATTTTAGTTAATGTCCAAAAGAGATAAGAGCAAAAAAAAAGATTTATGATGATGATTTTTAACTTAAAAAACACGTAAAGAAAACATAAGAAAGTAGGGTATAACATTTTGCTTCCTAGTTTTTCTACTTCTAATCCTAGTTATCTAGTAATATAAAGAATTATAATTTATTCTTATTAACGTATGTGTGGATATTGGTAGAAGGATTATCTTTGAAGTCCTTATAGTAAACACATTTTAAAATAATAAATCAGATTTAGATTTCAATTGAACTCTATTATTAGGAAGAGACGTTTACATTGATAAGAATATAGTTTTATAATATTTTATTAATATATATATATATTTTATTGTATGTCACATATGGATTTTAGGATATGTTTTATAGTTTTTTTTTTTTTGCTGTGTGCTTTCTAATCTATAAAACCTAATACAAATATGATATATAAAAAAATATTAAAATAATGATATTTACTAATTTACTAAAATTAACTTCTAATATTTTATAAGGAAAGATATCTTTTTCTTTAATTTGAGCGGATATTTTAAAAAAAAAAGTTGATTTTCAAAAGATGCTATACGAAAGTCTGTTTGTTATACTTTAGTTATTTTGCTTTTATATCCTGGCGTCCTAGCAACTTTATAATAAAATGACAAATGCCGTGTCGACATCATTGATTATGTACAAGAGACCCTTGCATGAAGTTTTAGGTAATGATTTTAATTGGAGTTCCTCCATTTGAGATTGAAGTCTTATAGTATTTTGTTTAAAAGCTCTAAGTTAGACCTCGTTGTGAGTCGGATCAGTCGTCGGCTCACGAGCTCAATCATAATCGAATCATGATCAATCTATGGAGGCATTTTTAAGCTAATTGGACCTTGAATTGTTTTCTTTTAATATTTAATTTTTTTAAAATACATTAATAATTTTTAATAATATAACATCTTTTTTCTTTTTTCTTAAGTGTACTTATTTATTAATAGTTTATAATTTTTTTTATTAATTTTCGATTTAAAGTGATTCTAACTTCTTTTATTTTTTTTCCTTAAATTTTATCTTTTCCTCGTATTCAAATAATTAATATTTAACAAGTTTTATAAAAAGGAATTACATTAACTTAAATTAAATTTTCAATTTATCCTCAATACATAATTAACTTATAATTAACCATCTATCAATAGTTTGATAATATTATTTTTAAAAAATTATTATTCACCATCATAAAAAAGGTAGTTTTGATATATAGTGATCTAATGGATATCATTCAATTATTTTTTTTTCTGACTTAATAGAGTTTTTTCTCTGTTTCTCTTCCCTTTTTTTTTTTTCAAGGGGATGAACCGACTAGACTAACCCGCTGGTTCCATAGCAGATCGATCCAACGGTTTATGATTTGCTTGTTTGAGTAGTTTCACCCTCTTAAACCGTCTAGATCCTTAAGACTCGACAATTTTGATTGGACTATTTTCAAATAAGACCGATTCACGTTTCAAAACCAACTCTTATACGAGTTTAACTCAAGTATGCTAAAATGTTATTACTCAAAAAACATTTATAATTTTCGAAATATGAAGTCTTTCCAAGGTTTAAGTGTTAGAGTGTATGAGTGTATCCTCAAAAATCTTTTAAATCTTATATGGCTAGATAGAGTTCGTGCTAAGTATATGTAAATGTGGAAGCAGTAAGTCTTGATTTCAAATCTTGGAATATACAACCACATGTTAGGATGCCAACTATGACCTTATACTTATATATTGTGGAACTTTGCTCTATTTATGCTATATTCTACTTATAGCATGCTTTTTTTCCCTCACTCAATAATATGCATATTACAACTCAAAGAAAAGGTTAATTCATTACATTGAAAGACTAATATTCATATTATTAGGTATAATTATCCTTAGATGATCATGACAT
Organism: Lumnitzera racemosa; assembly: GCA_024138005.1. NCBI lineage: Eukaryota > Viridiplantae > Streptophyta > Magnoliopsida > Myrtales > Combretaceae > Lumnitzera > Lumnitzera racemosa. The sequence goes on along the minus strand of JAMXBC010000006.1, from coordinate 52,316,239 downwards.
ACTTGTAATCTTGAAACCATCACATTTATAAAATATCACTAATAAAGATAATTAAATTATTAATTAGGAGCCTATATTACATCTTCAACTTAAGTGGTTTATGTTCATCTTATTTTATTATTGATTTACGATATTTTAATTTATATTCATTATATTTGGACACGCTGTAATTTAATTTTATAAGACATAGTAAAGTTTAATTTGAATATTATCATTTCAAGTATGATGGTTAAGATGTGTCAAGTGAAAAGAGTAAAATATCAAAATCGACTATTTTCATAAAATATCCCAAGATCCGTAGATTTTGCAACGTATAACTTCTAATAGAGTCTCAAAAACCGACACGATAGGTTAAGATTCTAAATTTCTAAAGCTTATTTTATATTCATATAATAAGGCATAAGATATAGATTTTCCATTCTTTCCGTTCTTAACACTACTCATAGTCTTGCTTTGATCTCTTTCGCTACTTTCTTAAGGCTATATGCTACGTGCTTGCCTTGTTTAAACCCTTGTCTGGAGCCACATTTGAGGCTTACTCAACCGACTTACTCAACCGATTGAAAGGCTTATTTTAAAGTTTGTCCCCAACTATTGCAGACATCATCTACAATATTAATTACATAAGAAAGAGGTTAAGCAACCAAGTTTATAATGCTTCTCAAAGCTTTTGAATTCAGGTTTATTTGAGCATTATTATTAGTATGCAATGTATAACAGTAGGGAACACATTTAATTTCAGTCTATCCAGCTTAGCGAACACCGTAAGAAATTTCATATTTGGAAATAGAAAAACCTGTCTTTAAAAGTTCAAAATCTATTATGAAAGGGTTTAAAATTAAATATATATATATATATATATATATACGAACAGCATGTATTCAACGTTCTAGACTTTTACATATTTTTAAATTAAGTTATACATTTTTAAAAATTAACAGTTAAATCTAATTATGAATTTTAAGTTGCGTTCCTTAAATACTTTTGCCAACTTGACATGTCGTTCACAAGTCAAATTAAAAGGTTTAGAATCTTTTTTTTTTTTTTAAGTTTTATATTGGTGAACTTTTAATTCACTTGCCAAATAATAAAAGACGATTTTTAGTTTTACGCTCAATCATATCATATTATTAATCATGAAAATTCAAAAAGAAAATTTCGGATGAACCACCTAACGTATAGGACTAGATCTAAGGGCAAATAATAACATACAGAATCCCCGCCATCAAAAATAAGACTCCCCGAAATATATATCGGATAATGTTAAATTTACTGCTTGAGTTTTGCGTGTTTTTTAAATTTTATGTTTAAAATCAAAAGTTTTTTATGAATGATATTGGTAATTAAATTTTTATTTATTAACAATACATTCGTTTCATTGAATTCAATTAATAAGTAATAGAATTCTCATTACCTATGAATTGAATAATATCATAATCGCAACTACATTGTTCACTTGAAAAGAAAAAATTACAAATAATAAATACATAATACAATTGAAACTACAATATTACTCTCTCTCTCTCTCTCTCTTTCTCTCTCCCTCTAGTCTTGATCTCCCTTTCTCTCTCTTGAGATCAGATTGGAAAAATAGATGGTGGAGCTGCAAGAAATCATCATTCTTTATCTAGTAAACGTCATTTCATTACACAGGCTTAAAAAGTCCAAGTGAATAATAAGAAATAAAAAAAAAAGAATGAAATGGATTTTTTTAAAATGAATATGCTGTTAAGTTATATAAAATCTAAAATTCTTATATGTTGTAATTGATTTTATTGTCATTTGCAAAAAAATGATTTGACAAAATTATTAATCAACGAATTGAATGTAAGTATAAATGATAATAGGAAGAATACTAAATTCTATAACCAAAAATCCAATCTTGTATGAGATTTAATGATTTCAAATCTGGGATATGAAAATGAAATCGAAAAAAAGAAAAAAGAAAAAAAAGAAAAAAGCGAAAAGCTTAGGCACTGTGCCAAGGATCAAGAGCCGACAACCCACAAACAACGTCTCTTTCCAGCACTGTTGGTGATGCTTGAGTCTATAGTAGTCTCCATCCTCGGCTCTGTGCTTGAATTTAGAATATAAGTGATAATGCAGATTCACGTACAGTTCCCATCGACAAGAGGGTACGATGTCAATAGTTAAAATAAACAGTTCCAAACTATGCTGAGCACACAAAATCATGACAACAATATTAAATATATTATTAAATATCCTGTAATTACCATTCTTTATTATTATAAAAAACTAAACACCCAAATTAGATTGAAGTGGTTATGGATTGGTAGATTAGATTCCCTCCCGAAGCATGACGGATATATATATATATATATATAGATATATAAAAGGTCTTGCCGACTCCTAATTGTTTAATTAAGCTATACCTAACTACATATCTAAGCTTAGCGCTTTATAATAAAATAAATAAACGGTACAAGTTACAGGAAAATACAAAAGGAAATATTATTGGAAAACAAAAACAGAAAATTCATTAAATTTTTACAGCTTTTTTATTTAAGGTTTTTAACCTTTATCTTTTCTCTTTTTTTTTTCCTTTTAATTTTAGTTTATAAACTCTTTAGAATGGGCAAAGAAGTTACTCTGTTGATGAAACTTTATAATTTGTTAAAGCTGACACGTTTAAAAAGATTTAAATAAAAGAAAACTGAAAGCTTGAAAAATCAAAAAAGATAAAAGCAGTTAAAAGTTCGTAGAACTCAAATAAAAAAACTTTACAAGTTGGATTATTGATATTCTTTTTTGTATTTTTCTTTTGTTCCATTAACACTTGTCATTTTCTGAAAATAAAAAAGTGTAGCATGTGTAAGGTGAAGATTGTTTTTTTTAAATTTATTTAAAACACTGTAGGATCCAAGCAGAATATACTAAAATTTCAAAGACTCGGTCTATGTTTTATATATAAATATATATATTTATGCACACACATTTTCCTTATTCTAATATTATTTATGACATCAACCGCTTCAGACAAAATCCTCTTGATGAGATTCTTGGCTGGAGTAAAATAAGTACACAGCGTTCTCCAAAATGTGAAAGTGACCTTAGCCGTTGTCAAAATCATCGCCCTTAAAAACTTCCCGGAATTCAATGGGAGAACATGTAAAGATATCATTTTCATAGGTCACAATGTGTCTTCTCCAACGAAGGCAGTACCTGCTCAAACCAATAAACAGACGAAGAAGAAGCAACAAAGTCAAAATCTGCGAACTTATGAATTTTTATCATCACAAATAGTGAGTTAGCAGTTAAAAATAATGGTAGCGGCTGGCCCTCGATGTTGGTGGTGATCAACAATTATAAAATTACTGTTAAGAAAATGATTTGCTCGTTTTAAATCCAAAACTCATTTTTCCTTGTTTTTTTTCTTTTTTTGAGTTAGATCGATTTTCCGTATTTGTTTTATATGACGGTTAAATACTGCTATCCCTTGTTAATATTTCACCTCGCACACCATTACTTATTGCCAAACGTCACCTTGTGATAATATTTAATAACTATATTAACTTTTATTATCAAAAGAATTCCGAAAACATATTTAGGAAAGAAGACGCACCCGAAGGAAAACATTTTCTCCAATAAGGTCCCTCCAATGGTAGATGCCTATGTATTGTCTGTTATGGCACACAAAGTTTAACCTATGCGAATTTGTCCTCCACACCTCTTGTTATATTTTAATTGAAGGCAACCTAGTGAGTTGCTAAAACAATCCATGCGACGATAGACAACAAAACCTTACTTCCATCATTTAAATAAATACACATGCATACTTGCATAGCTCCAAATAGAGACTCGGAATTTTATTGATAAAATGTGTCATTAAGATATTTATGTATTAAGTGATTCGTTGTTGAGATGCTTAAAATATAAAATGAATTTATGGATTTTTTATTTATTTATTTATTCTATATAGATAGAGTTTGACAATTATAAAATGGATATGGTATAAGATTCTACCTATGGTCTACTTCATAAGATTTCAATTTTTAAAATTTTGGAATAAAACCTACCTTATAACATGTCTTATCTAGATTTTAAATTTATATGATATTGAAAAGTAATTTCTATATAATATTATAAGTTCTTCTATATTCAAAATCTGAAGTACATGTGATAAAACCTGTGAAATCTTAAGTAAAACCTGTGATATAAAAAGGTAAATCTTATCTATCTTCATTATTTTACTTTTTTATGACACTAAATATAATTCGTAGAACCTTTAAGTGTATTGGAGTAAGAATTACCATTTATAAAAGTTAAAATATCGTAGAGAAATCGATGTAGAATTACCATTTACAGAAGTTAAAATATTATAGATAAATTGAACATATGATTGTAATATCACTTTTGAGGCGTTTCTATAGTCATTGGCCACAAAAGATAATAAAAATTGTTACAAAACATAGAAGATAAAACATACAATTAGAAAATGTATAATGTTAGTTTTCATTCGTTAATATTTATATATATTATTCAATAAATATTAGATGGGTATATAGTACTTTAGACCTATTCCCTTATATACTTTAATGAATACATTTTAGAATAGATATAAAATACGATGATATCATACGTATACCTTTTTATCTGTGAGAAGAGTTTAAAAAATTGTAACTCAAAATTTACTTATAACTATTAATATCTATTTAAAATCTATCCAATCAAGCGAATTGGAGTGATATTCTGTAAGACATGATTGTCTTATTATTAGAGTTTGCCACAAATTTAGTATTATTTTAGTAGGAAACGATCGAAAAATATGAAATCGTCGGACGTACTAAAGTCATATATTCGGTGGCAAATATCGCCAAAAACTAAGAGAGTACGACAGATTGGAATTTTTTTCTTTTGGCAAATAATTTAGTTATATGGTGGGTTTTAGCCAGTGTGTTGCTGGTCAACCACGTGAGTCATACCCCACATTTACCGCAAAGCTTCAAATGGGTCAAGACAACTGTAAATTGTAATATCCATCAGTCAAAAGACAATTTGCTGGGTCCAAAATCTGCAACCCTCCTTGAATCCTTAAGTTATCAATAGGAAGAAATATAATCCAACTATTCTAAAGCATTGGGATTTTCTAATCAAGCTTTAAAATATTTTCATTTTGGGATAATCGTGTCCCAAAATTTCAAAAGGCTAATTATACATGAATTAACAGGATCTACATGATTTAGGTCTGCCTATGTACCTTTATGACCAAGTAGACAAAAAATGTTCGAAATTTATAAAAGATATAATGATAATGATTACTTGGAAATATAAATTTTACAGCATTTAGCATCATAAATGTACAGTGGATGAGTTTCTCCGTTCTTACCAACTTTTCATCACTCAAGTATATGATACTTGATAAAATCTTTAAAAATTACAACGAACGATAAACATAATTTAAATAATGACATGAGAAAGCACAGATTGTGGAATTTAAAAAGCAGCAAAACACATCTAATGGTAGTGTAATACACCCTACTTTGGAACATTTTGCAATCTAAATCTTAAAACGATTACACGACACTGTAAATTCATTTTAATATTTTCTCACCATGGGGACATGCTATATTCATAAAATAAAATTTTCAATCAAAAAATTATAAATACTTTAAAATTTAAAAAAAAAAATTGAAGTCGGAAAAAAATACAAACGGAAAAAATAAATAAAAGTTAAAATCACGAACAACCAATTGGTGTAGCTGGAGATGGGTGGTGATTTGCCATTATTGCTGGGTAGCTACCCATCATAGCCACATGGTTGAAGAGAGAGAGAGAGAGAGAGAGAGAGGTCTCACTAGGTCGCTAAAGAGTCTAGGAGCATCTTTCTTAAAGCTTGTATTCTCTCTTATTCTAATTGTATACTTAGTTCATTCTTAGAAGCATCTTAAGGTTAGCCAAGGGATAATCTAACAAACTGCTTAGGGTGTTAATAAGCTTCTAGCATGGTGGAGAGTTCGGCCGATAGGATGTGTCAACAACGTGGTGGTCGGAGGCCGGTGAAGAGCTAAGCTCATTTTTCTGCCCGATCTTTTCCATTTTTCTGATGATAGTTAACTGTGAGTAAAATTATGAAAGAATGTATTTCGGACTATTTTTTGTGTACTATCGTATAATATTTTTAGTTCCCTAAAATTTGTAAGGTTTATATCATATCCTCAACAAATTCCTTGTTTGAGCAAGAAATTAAAGCTTTCTTTTTTTTTTTTTTTTGTAGCTAAGTCTGTTGTTTATGAACTCCTAATATCTTAAGATGAAAAGAAACTTTTATTAACCTCACATTTATTATTTTTTACGTTTTATTTAATAAGACTTCCAATTTCTCGAGAATAAAGACATTTATTAGCTTTTGATGAAATTTCTTAATGCATGTGATAATTTAGGACTTATGGGAGCTTAATATGATGTTAAAAACATTTTCATGTATTTTTCAAATAAGATTAATTTTTCCAGATAATTAATTGGAATTTCGTGGTTAAATTTTATGAGAAGGAGCTTGTTTGATGCTTCAAAGTTGTACTATGAACCCATGTAATTTTCTAGAGTTATAGCAATTTTCTTGAATTAATTGGGTTTTTTTCTACTGTTTATTATGTAATTAGGTAGAGAATCGTCTAAAATGATAATTAGGATTTTTCTATTATATTAGAGATGTTTTTATAGGTTTTTATTATTGTTCTTAATACATTTATCAACCTAGACATATTAGGAATTATACGAAATTGGTGCAAGTGATTGACTATTTAGGTTTTATTTAGTATGAGTATATAAATATGATGATTTAAGAGTAAATGAGCTTAAAAACAGGGTTATTTTTATAATTTAGTATATTGGCCGATATATTTGAATAAATTTTTGAATAAAAACCATAATGATATATAGAACGTTAAAATCAACTAAGTTACAAGAATGTTATGACTATTAGAAGTTAAAATTATATTCTTAACCAGATGAATACCCCTTGGTATGCTGCTTGTGATGTGTTGTTGTCAAAAGATTGTAGGCACTCGCTTGATGATTGCCAAGCCCGATATAATCGCTTATTGTGACCATTACAAGAGAATTTGATATTACATTTATGCTTGAAAGTCAGAATTATTGTTGGAAAATGATATTAAAGTTGTTGAATTGCTTGCTTAATTAATTTTCTATCTATGAGTTTTGGCAATACATAATAGTATCATTACCATATAGAACAAGTGTAGGAACTAATTCCATGAATCAATATTATAACGTAAATATGATTCTGCATATTTACTATTGAAGGGTTGAATTAATATAGCCTTACCTAATTGCTTCAAATCTATCTTTGGAAGTTGATTATTATTGTGATTTAATTGGCATTCATAAGCTTAGTGTTGCCAATGCTTGAGAATGTTTATTGCATATTAAAGTTGGTATTGTGTTATCTCTTGGTTGTGATCAATTTGGATTTATCTTTTGAAATTGGTCAATTGCATTGATAGCATAGCACAAAGAGACTTAAAGGTCACAATTTTGTAAACTTGATTTTCGCATATATAGCTATATGGTTCAAAAGAATTTGTTTTATAGCGTATAGATTGCCTACCCTCAAAATTGACATGCCTAGTGTCGCTCCTTATATTACCTTTGATTTAAGTTGTCAAGTGCCCTCTTGCTTAGAGCTACACAGCTCATTTTTACACATTGGCAATTGGTAAGGCTAGCAATTTCGGACTTGACTTGCGAACCTAGACATGATATGACATGATCATATTTTGACGTAAATCGACACAAATAATAAATAGGTTAGATTAGGGCAACATATGTTTAAATTTGTGTCCGGATTTGTGTTCAACACCCAAACCTTATAAACCTATTTATTAAACAAATCTCATAAATATATCACCACTTCAACCAGCAAACTTGTTTAATATAATAACATTTACATTTTTTTTAAAGGAAATTTCACATAATCTATCAAACTTTGACTTAAGTGTAAATTAACTTCCTAAACTTTTAAAGTGTGCTTTAAAACTTTCTAAATTTTAATAAATTGATAATATAAATAACATTTTCTTTCCTAATTAGAAAATGTTATGCTATTATCAAAGTTTATGAGATCTTAAAACATATTTTGATAAGTTTAGGTAATTTGTGCACCAAAATCAAAGTTTAAGAGGGTTATTTTTAATATATAGAGGTTATTTATCAATTTATCAAAATTTAAAGAGTTTTAAAACACAATTTAAAATCTTAGGGGGTCAATTCACACCTAAGGTAAAGTTTAAAAGGATCATTTGAATTCCCCACCAAGACCTAAGTCAGTTCACATCTACTTCTCAAGTGTTATTTTCCAATAAAGGTCCAATCTTTGTTTATCTTCTCAAGTTTTCTTGATATGGAACTCTAAGGGTAACGAAAAGGTAATGTATTGTGAAGTCTTTCTTCTTCGATTTGGCTACTTTAGTGGTTGTTCATTTTTATTAGATATAACTAACCCCATAATTTGTAATCACTCATTACACCTTAATTAGAGCTTCCGAAGATTATTTCTACGTTGATCATGACAAATTCTATTATTTGCAATATCCATATCCAAATTTAGAAGCTATGGTTCCTTTGAAAATTATATTTGATAAATATATTCATACAAGACTTTTATCTGACATACAAATGAATTTACCCTTTAGAAGGCATATTAGACTATAATTCACTAAAATTTTTGTTTAGATTGTAATTTCATGTTTGATATCAAGATCTATGCCATTTGTATAGTAGAAGTCAATTTTATTATTGCCATTTTCCCTTTAAATTTGTAAGTAATTTGAAGATTTATTTGTAATTTTTTTATTGACAAACAACTTAGACACAAGATACGCTTATTAAATGGTTAGATTATAAGATAAGATTTTCATAGAAGATCAATAAATGAATCGTGTTATAAGTTAAGATTTTTCCAATATGAACCTGTTTAGATACAAATATGAGATGCAACATGGTAATACAAATAACCAACCTAAGTAGTATATATCATGTATATTAACATGACATTTGTGTGTTCCATGAGCACAGTTGATTTGCTTAATTATCTATTATACGTTCGAGGTTATAAGTAAATAATTCAATTGAGGCATTCAATTAATTGTTGGATTCTTGCGTACATGCCCGTTTGCGTAATTAATGTATAGATTTATCTTTTTGTATTCTTAGTTACTAGTATATGTATGATGCTAAATGTTGTCTACATAGATAAATGCATTTGTATCTCTTCTATGGTTGTTTTGTTTATACTTATTTAACTCTATACCAAGTATAAAGGTTAGTTTTCTAACCTCAAAATCGAAGTTCAAGCTTGATGGAATGGCTTAGGACATAGGTTTGGTAAACAAGAGGGCTAGAAGCCAACTTTTACATAATTTATCAGGAAATATGAATGTAAATTGCCTTACTACATTGTACAAAATACATATCCAAATGTATTGTTGGGAGTTATGAGTATGTAAAGTGATAATTTAAATTCTTCTAGTAAAGTTATAGTATACGTTTTCATGCGAAGCTTGACATACTTTGATTTTGAGGCAACTTTATATGTTTACTGGTATTCCTTATATGTCGTGAAGCATATACAACTCACTTAGGGGGTATTCTTTATTACGTTGTTCACTATATTTTTTAGTACATAATTATAATGTAACGACCTAACTAGAACTCTTGCTACTAAGGTATTGTTTGCTTTAGCATAAAATGCCATAAGGTTTTGTCCCCTACTGCAGTCACTTCTTAGGAGGTTACCCATCTTGGGATCAATTTAGCCTAAGTACACTTAACTTCGGAGTTCTTATATGCTTTAAGCTACTACATCAAAAGGTTCTTTGATAATTTAAAGTTTCATCACCTAGTATTTAAGGAGTACTATAATTTACACCCTTTACAGAACCGACGTACTCGTCGGTTTTTTTACATAAGTCTAAAATCACCATCATGTAAGACTTTTACCCTTTTGGTTAGTGAATTCCTTTACAACCAACTATAACAACTCAAATGGAACTCTTACCATCGAGGTATTATTTGCTTTAGCATAGAATGCTGTATAGTTTTATTCACTAGTGCAACTGCTTCACATGAAGTCACCCATCTTAGAATTGACCTAGCATGAGTACACTTAACTTCGAAGTTTTAGTGTATTCTAAGCTGCTATACCAAAAGGAACCTTAATAATTTAAAGTTCTATCGCTTAACATTTAAGGGGTATTATATACAATTCCATAAGGAATCGTGATTTTAAATTAAGAATTGCAATTCCTTACCCCAAACTAAGACTTACAATTCTTAGGAAAAAGTCCTAGTCTACCCCTTCATCCAAAACTGCCCATCATCGTCTCCATCACACCACCACTATGTCCATCATTATTCATCATCTCTGCTGCATATTGCCACCATGTCCATCATTGTTTATCATCATCTCTCAATTATTGTTCATCTTTATCTCCATCAGACCACCACCACATTTATCACTATCATCATCGTCTCTACTACACACTGCTACCATGTCCATTACTATTCATTATCTTCTTTATTGCACTACCACCACACAGCACCACTATGTCTTCATCTTTTACAGTTCATTGTCATCTCCATCTCTATTTCAAGAAAGATTGAAATTTTAATATTGAAATTCAAATTGAGAAAGAATGAAAGACTAAAACTGTTTAGGGCTAAGTTCAGGGGGTAAGACCTCTGTATGTGTGTCAGTACATGAGATTTGTATGTAAATGATTAAAGGTATGAAAACAAGCTTTGGCTCGTAAGCCAACCCATTTAACTCTCTTAAAAAGTAAGTTAGGGCCAAGTGCTTTTGCCTATTTTAAAAGCAGGTCAAATAAACTTGGTATATTTAATTCGCGAACAAAAGTGATCTAGTTTGGGCTGGGCCATTTAGCCCTCTTACACCTTCAATTGGTGGGTTAACTTATTTAACCCTCATAGAAAGGAAGTTAAGGCTAAGTGTTTTTGGCTCATTTAAAAAGTAGGCTAAATGAGCTTGGTTCATTTAATTGTAAGCTAAATTAAGCAAGGCCGAGTTAGCCCATGTAACCTACTTGCACACCTTTATGAGTAAACCATACGTGAAGGTGATTTTTGTGTATATCATCGGTATAGGTATGTTTAAGGGTGGGAAATCTCTATGTGTAGGACATTGGAGAAGGAGAAAGAGAGAAAGCGAAGAAGATACAATGGGTATAATAGTCATTTTCCTTCTATTACATTATCTTAAACTATTTATGAATATACATTATTAGCATAGAATTATGATATATAATATTGTAATTCCCTAAGTGCTTCTTTTTTAATTTTTTCATATTGAACTTTTTGCTATTAATAGTTTTCTTTTAATTTTTTAGCTTGTTATTTTCATTTAATTTTGTATCTTTGATTGGTCATTTGTCTAAGTCCTACCTCTCTAGATGTATGTTTAACCTATATTCTTAGTCGCGTATGCCTAAGAGATAATTGTACGATTACTCCCGAATTGAGGATAATGCTTACTTATAACAACCATCCATAAGATATTAACAACATCTCATTCCCTAATTCATACAAAATTTCATAGCTGAAATTGTAGATAAACTAATATTTCCAATCAATCTTAGTAAGATTAGAACTTATGTTTGTACTCATTAACCCTATCAATATGTTAATTTCGCTAAATAAAATAAAGGGAAAACAAAATTCCAATTTATAAGGATTGGAATAGGGTCTAATTGCTTTTACTATGTTTAGTATGAAAAAAATAAAAATAAAAAAGGAGGCTTCTTACTCTATATTTTCATTCGACACATTTTTCCTATTAATACATCTCCACTTTTATAAATTTTTACTAAAATATATGCAATTATTATCGATAGAGAAATTATAATAAGTTCCTATTTCTCTTTCAATATAATAAAATCTTTAAATCTCATATAACTTTGAGATTTAAATTTTGTTCATATCCCATGATTTTTTGTGATATGTAGTGATACAGTCATAAATTATAAGTACCGCTTATTCATACTTTGTCCCCAATATCATTATTTGATTTCCTTATATTCAATCGATAAGTAACTTTAATAATTGATATATTGAACTAAACTTAATTCATGTTGTTAATTGATATTGGTAATCATCAAATCGAATTATCATATTTACACCTTCTTTAAATCTAAATGATTAATAAAAGATGCACAATTGGAAGAAATGACTTTCAATAATGAAAAGGTTAAAATGAAAAATATAAACACCATATGAATTAAATAATAGACATCATAATTAGCATTTTAATATTATTATTCGCAAAAACTATTAGAGATATTCGCTAATACTTATAGGTTTCCATAATATCTACTAACATATGTGCCAATAACATTAATAAAGTAATTATGATAAATTCTTATGCCTCTAAGTATTAAAAAATTTTAATCAATTAAGGTGTTTATAGATAAATTTAACTTGAAAAATAGAGATTACATTGTACTCATATTTCGATACAAAATTATACAAAAAAACTTTCATTAATAATTTTTCAAAAAGAAAATAAAAAAAGTAGAAAACTACATTAATAAACTTCTCTATCAACTTCTTATCTCTACAATTTCTTCACCTAATCCATTTCCCATTTTGTTTTTACACTCTATAAATCTATGTCTGCTTCATCACCTATATGACAAATATATACACATATAAAAGTTAATAATCTCTCTCCACGCACATATGATAGTTTAAGGCATCACATAATAAAACAATAATATTATATTTTAATACAATTAATATTACATTGATAAAAGAATGTCATTAACAATTTGCTAAAAAAATCTATAAAAAGAAGAATTAGAAAACTAAATCGATGAATTTTTATGTCAACTTTTTTTTGCCTCTTAAGTTTATTTCACCAAATTAGTCTCCTTACATGGTCTTCACATTTCACAAATTTATTCTTCATCATTACCTATGTGACAAATAATTATATTGAAGTTAAAAAGCTCTTATATTTGCACACTAAGGACAATAATATCATATTACATTGATAAAAGAATTTCAAATATAATTTACTAAAAAAACCAAAATCATGAAAAGAGTTGCAAAACTAAATCCTTTATATTAACTTTTCTGTCTCTATGCTTTCCTTCACTTGATTATCTCCCTATTTTATCGCAACATTCTATAGATAATATTTCAGACATCTATATGATAATATAAAGGCAAAATTGATCAATTATAAAAAATACATAGAAGAACAAAATTAGAAACACATATAAAAACAAGTTCATTTGTATACCCAGAAAAAATCAAGTAGGGATGGTGTAGACACTCGATTTTTTCCCATAGTAGTTATAATTTTTGTTTTTAGGGTCATAATTTAGAAAATAATAAAAAAATTGAAAAATGATAAAAAAGAAAAAAAATAGAAATTGTTGGAAAAAATAAAATATAAAAAATTCAAAAAAATTAATTTGATGGAATCTTGACTAAATAGTTGTTGAAAAAAAAAAAAAGCAAATCTGATACGATGACGTTAAATCTAATAAAATCAAGATTTGTAATATTCGAATCTATTTTGGATCTTTAACAATTTACATTTGATTTGATTTGATTCGATTCGATTCAAAAGATTTGTTTTCGAGTTTTATAAATAAGGGTTGCATGATGTGAACCAGAAGAACAATTACACATTTGTTAAAAATACGCTCGAACCCACTCCTTAAATCAATTTTATAGTTGTGCAAGTGATAGGACTGGGATCCAATACGTTCCCTTTCATCAGCTTTACGTGTTTTGCTTTGCAGGTACATAATAGTAGTTTTTAATTATTGTTTATAGTTTGTCTTATTTATTTATTTTTATCTCACTTAATATATGCGTAATTATTTTTAAGACTTATACTATTTTTTTTTATTATGTCTTTAATTGCTAGTAATTAGCTATAGCATTAGTGTCTAGTGAACATGTATTAAGTTAAATTTTAGTTTTTTTATTATATTTTTTTTAGATTTCATATTTACAAAATAACATCTTTATAAAATCTCATATTTTACAAAATCTCGTTTTTTGCATATTGTATTAATTTAGAAAAATTACATTAGGCATGCTAGGGTTTTTTAGAAAAAAAAAAACCATTTTGATGTTCATAAAATAAAAAAAAATCATTAATTGACTTCTTTTTTGCGATGAGACATCTTTTCTATGGTGCAAACTTGTTTTCCATAATTTAGATTCTTTTCCGTAGTTTAAGTTTCTTTTCCGTAGTTTAAGTTTCTTTTCCTTAGTTTGAACATCTTTTTTTATGATTTAGATATCTTTTCTATGGTTTGAACATTTTTTCCATGGTTTAAATTTCTTTTTCATGGTTTAGGCATATTTTCTATAGTTAGGCATCTTTTCTATGTTTAGACATCTTATCTATGATTAGATATCTTTTCCATAATTTAGGCTTCTTTTCTATAGTTTATATATCTTTTCCATTGTTAGGTTTCTTTTCTATGATTCAGACACGTTTTCTATAATTTAGATTTTTTTCATAGTTTAGACATCTTTTCTATGGTTAGGCATATTTTCTATGATTTAGATATCTTTTCTATGATAAGGAATTTTTTTATTTTTTATTTTTATGTTTTAAGCATCTTTTCTGTATAAAAGATTCATCGTGTAGAACATTGTATATTTCATAAAAATTGCATATTTCATAAAACCTTTAGGGTTTTTCTTGAAAATAAAAAAAAATTATTATCACTTAGTTGTTTTTAAATAAAAATCTTAATTTGGGACTTTTCAAAAATTAGGTTTTTAGGTTTTCTTTTATATATAATTAGGAATAAAAATTGGGCTTTTAGGGTTTTTTCTTAATAAAAATAAAATGGTTAATAAAAAGGTAAATTCAACTAATTATTTTTTTTTAAAAAAGAACCAACACACTAAAGTTTTTTTAGAAATAACTACGATTGTCTGATCCCCGCTAGCGAGTACGTAGGCGCCTTCAGGGCGATGATAAAATATGTAGAAACTTAAGTTCTTTTTTCTTTTGATTTTATTTATTTATTAAATATTATAATTAGAAGAATAATCCCAATTTTGGTAAATAGATAGTGGTACTCGTTAGGGTTTAATAGGTTAACCTTCAAACTTGAAATACTCTGGTTTTTCATTCAAATTGAAATCAAAGACCGGTAACCAAATCGTAATTAATCCACCCAATTGGTTACGGTTTCTTTTCTTTTCTCGACTTCAGTCAGATGACGATTTTAAAAATTATTTTCAATAAAAAACCGGAATTTCTCAATTTCTTTAGTTAAGAATTAATATTAAATGGGTTAAGGTTTAGTATTAATCAGGAAATGAGAAATTAATTTTTAAATAAAAGAAATTGAAAAATTAGGCTCGATAGATGGTTAGTAGAATAATCAAATAATTATGATAATAGGATACATGTAAGAGAACAAAAAAATACAACTATACATAAGAGCAAAATATACATTGTATACTAAGAGTAAAAGGAGGAAAAGGAAGAGAAAGGAAAAGATATGATGTTGTTTATAGTAACAAATAATAAAAAATTATGTGGTTGAATTATGAATATAAAAGAAAATAAGAATGAATATAAGCGATAAAAATAAAGAAGACAATAAGAATTAAAGAAAATACACAATTTGAAATGAGGTTAGATATTATTCACCTAATCTTAGCTATCATTAATGCCTCACGAGAAGCCTTCATGCACACTTTCATTAATTCACAAATATAGTTCTCAATGACTAGACATAGAAATTTGGTACACTTAAAAAATCACAATTATATTACTTTTAAATTGCAATAAATAAGCTCATCATTGAACTAAACTTTCTCAAGAATTAAATGCAAACTGATGTATATGAGAACAAAATAAATTAAAGAATATAACAGTATTAGGATTTAATTCAATACTTTAGCTACCACCTTGAGTTGTAATGTAGGCCTTGAAAAAAATTTTCTTGTTATTTGTTTTATTGCACTACATTAAACATACCAATTAGAATTATCTAATAATTGCTTTTGACTAATTTCTTTCTATTCTTTTTGTGAGATCCTAATCTTCGTAAAGTTTACATTTAAATCTCAAACATGAGAGCTAGAAGAAATGCTCCATTGCTACTTTGCAAATTAAAGGCATTTTGTTTGTATCTAATGTAGACATGATAAATTAGGCAAGTTTTTTTAGTTACACTTAAATGGGCATAACTTTTTACTCATGAGGAATTTTTCTTCTTATTATATATTTTTAAATATTGATTTTTTAGTACTATAGTAAGTTAATTTAGGGAAGCCTGATTGATGCCATTTGGGGCTAAAAAAATGCCGTTTAAAGCCAATTACTAGCCTTTTATTTTTTTATGCGATATTTTTTTAGATTATAAATAGATTCTTTTCGTCTTTCTTTTTTTTTTTTTGCAAAAAATTATTCAAGAAATAATAGAATTTAGAATTGCTTTCTTACATTCTCTACATTAGGTGGTATCAAAGCCAATAAAATTAATTTGATTTAATGTCAAACAATGGAAAGCGCATTCCTACCATACAAGATGTTGCTTAGGATGTAGCAACCTTGCAAATAGCCATAGTGGGGTTGGAGTAAACAATTGATTGTAAATTCTAGGTGTTTGAGAGACATATTGAAGAGATTACAGATCAGTTGGATGCTTTACGGATAGGAGGTATAAACAGGGATGGTGATAGAATAAACCCTAAGGATGACATCGCTCTAGGAGAACCTATCAATAGGCCTGTTCATGCAGCTTATGACAACAGCTCTTAAGAAGACAAGTATACTACAGAATTTCAATACGCAGATTATGAAGATAGTGGTAGTTATTATGTTAGCCAACATAATTATGGCAGACAAAGAAGGGCTCGTGGTGATGGTAGTGGCCAGTATAGAGGGCAAAGCAATATTTGATGAGTATTATGGGAGTTCTAGAAAATAGTGACTTTAAATTGAAGGTTGATATTCTGTGTTTCAATGAAAATCTAGGAATAGAAGATTTTATTGATTGGATTGTTGAAATAGGTAAGTTCTTTGATTATATGGAAGTTTTAAAAGAGAAGCAAGTGAGACTAGTCATGTATAGATTGAAGGGTGGTGCATCTTCATGGTTAGAGAGATTGCAAAATCGAAGGATTCGAAAGGAAAAGCACATGTGAGAACACGATTCAAGACAAAACAATTGTTGAAAGCAGAGTTTCTACCTCTTAATTATAGTCGAATCTTATTCCATTAGTACCAACAGTATCATTAAGGGTAGAGATCTGTCCATAAATATATAGTAGAATTTATGTGACGATGTAGAGAAACGATTTGAGAGAAAGCGAGGGTCGGTAAGCTGCTTGGTATTTAGATGGGCTAAAACTGCATATTTGAGATAAAATTGGAGTGTAAGCTATAAGGAATCTGAGCAAAGCTAAAAATATGGCATTGAAGGCAAAATTAATGTTGTAGGAGAAAGTAAGATATGATCCTGGTTGCAGAAGTTAGGGTGAGAGTTATAGTGGTAAGTATCAAAAGATAAGTGATAGAGGGAAGACAATTTAGGATACGGCATCTCATATTGATAAAACAACGAAGAGAGATCAACTGGAAAGTTAAAGGCAACAGATGATAAAGAGGGGCAAAAGATGACCGATCCTTACACCAAATCTAAGCTGTTCAATGGAAGTGTCTTAGGTGTTTGGAATTCTGGCATAAGTCTAACGAATGCCCTAAGAAACAAGCTGTAAATTTAGTTGAGAGAGAAAATGAAGAGGTAGATAATGTTATGTGTGAACCTAATAATGGTGGAGAATATTATGAAGAAGAAGAGGAAGAGCAATTATGTGTTATGAGGAAGCTTATGTTCACCCCCAAGAAGGAAGAGGATAACCAACATCACAAACTATTTCGAATTAGGTGCGCTATGGGAAACTATTGTTTCGACTTAATCACTAATAGTAGAAGTTGTGAAAATATCGTCAACAAAGGGGTTGTAGAAGCGTTGACGCTCCCAATTGAACCACATCCCAATCTATATACGCTTGGGTAGATTAAGGTAGCAGAGAAGATTCAAGAGAAGTAGCGTCATAGGGTGCCTTTCTCTATAGGCAAATATCGAGATAAGATGTATTATGATGTAGTTAACATGGATGCTTCATATCCTTCTTAGTAGACCTTGGCAGTTTGATCAGAATGTGCAACACTCTAGGAGAGAAAATGTGCATAGGTTAGAAAGAGAAGATGTACGGTTCAATTTGGTAGGAATCATTCTAAAGCTTCTAAAGTGGAGGAACGTAAGGTAGATGTGAGGGAGTTTAGGGTGGTTCATGCTTTAATTGCAAAGTAGGTAGTGTCACGCCCCGAAGCGGCAGAGTCGTAACAGCTCCGCCGTGTAAACCACCCTAAGATAGAAGTTGGCCTTATAACCGCTATCTTAGACCTGATCTATACAAGGCGTCAACGACTAACCCGCTTTAAAGTAAACAGTTTGTAATTTCAATAAATCATTTATCTAAGAAAGTGAGGAAATATATATATTCACTATAATTTAGTGATTACAATTATCGTTTGCAATGTTTCTCCGAAATATATTTCCTAGTTATTACATTATTAAAAAAAACGAGAAGTTCTAAAGTAAAAGCTTAAACCTTAAAAATATATGCTCGTTCTTCAATATTTTTCCTCACTCCCCATGATCCAGCAGTTGCTAGCTTCGGAGTAGTTGTGGCCGCTTCTTAGCTAGCACCTGCACGATATCTATAGGGATATGAGCAACCACAGGTCAGTAAGTTAGGACGGAGGACTTAAAACTATACCATACACACAACAAGGTTTTCAATCACTTATTAGGTGCAATTCATATGCAAGCAAATGCCATCGCACGACGTTGTCCGACCTGTCGTGAGATTAGAGAAATTGCGCCCACTCTAATCCGAGTTGAGGAGTTTCCGTTAATACAACAGCTCACGACCAAATCCAAGCTTGTGTAATGGAGACCTTGCTCCTCCCGCGACTATCTTCGAACCATTGTCTTCACCCTCGCCGCGACCTCCTCTCCTGTCACTTAGTTCGACTGA
Organism: Lumnitzera racemosa; assembly: GCA_024138005.1. Lineage (NCBI taxonomy): Eukaryota > Viridiplantae > Streptophyta > Magnoliopsida > Myrtales > Combretaceae > Lumnitzera > Lumnitzera racemosa. The sequence goes on along the minus strand of JAMXBC010000006.1, from coordinate 52,297,147 downwards.
GGATAAAGAAGGGACCATTTTGCAATCCTGCGCTAACGGGTTGCCATGCATGTCCGATTATGATTACTGGTCGGATATTTGATTAAGTCCAATTGAGGGTGATCAATCCTTTCATCCAAATCATACAATATGTACCAGAGCAACAAACAGGATCATAGCATCACCCATAATCAAACACATGCATACATTCAACTATCTAACAAGCACAACCAAGCATAATCTTAAGCCTCCAAAATACATCATCGTATTAATCCCAACTTACCTCGACTCCTCGCTCATTTACTCGAGGTCCGATTTGATCAAGCCATTGCCGATCATCCCTATAACACAAACGTGGTTTCAGCTTTTCATATAACTATTACAGGTTCATTTTATCCTATAACACTTATTGTTACGTTTTGTTTAGGGTTTAATATGCCTAATTATCTAGTTCTTACGTCTTTTACAATTATTTAGGTTTGGGGTTAAGTTCGGGTTCGGTTTTCGCATCGATTTCTAAATTAAGTTCTAGTTCAATTTCTAAGTAGTGTTTTATACTTTAACCCTAGAAATTCGTTTCAACCTATAATGTGAAATTAATCACATTATTTCCCGATCTCCTAAATACCATCATTACTCCTAGTCAGTATTTTATTTCACTTGGTACACTTATATCCTTATTAGTGTACCGAATTCACTCCTAATGTGAGAAATTTTTACATTTTTCATATAATTACATAAATTTAAATTTCTTATCAGATTTATTGTACATTTTTATTATTATCACAATATCAATTTTTACTATAATATTTCCTATTTATTATATTTCCAATAATTACCTATTATGTATTATTACCTTTTATGTATATATTACACTTCTAATATTTATATCACTCTAATTATTATCTCTAAACATCAATTATCATTTCAAAATGCCTAAATTCATCCTAAATCAGATTTTACTCCTAATTACCCTAATTTACAAAATTAACTTAAAATGTACTATTTTTCCATATTACTTATTTATACATAATCAACCTAATAATTATATCTAACACCCTAAATGCTACAAGTATCATTCTCCATCAGATTTCAACATCCCTAAACATCTACTTATTCACTAAGTCAGTAATTAATAATTTAATTATTTAATTAACTCCAAATTACCCAATTTTTCCATCATTTTAGGGCTAAAAATTAACTTAAAAATTTCAAAAATTAATTTTAAAAAAATGGCTTCATAGCACTATTTTATATCACATGAGCATCCTACAGAAAAAAATTGAACTCCAAACTACATTTCTAAGGTCATTTATTTCTAAACCGAAATGTGTTCGGTTTTGCATATTTTTTAAGGACCATATATTACGGGGCATGTTTTCATCAAAATAATATTTTTCCTACAAACTACATACAAAAATATCCTATAATAACAAATTTCATAATTTTATAATAATATTTACTATTTTTACAAAATTATACAAAATTGGGCTAGAAATCGGAGTTACCGATCTAGGTGGCTCCGGCCACCGCCGGTCGCCGTGGCCTTGTCGTCCGGCATGGGCGCTGCCACCACCGTATGGTGGTGGTGGCCATCCACTCCCAGCTGCTCGTCTGGTGGGGGTTCTCGTTAAACGCTCTAACTGCACAGTTTTTTCTAATTTTTTTCTAAACCGAATTTTCCTCTTAATTTTTGCCTCTCTCTAATTTTTTTCTAATTTCTAACTATCCAAATGAGTTCCTGGATTTTTCCTGCTATTTATAGGCATTTACTGTAATTAATATGCATTAATTTGACAAGACTTTGCCCATCTTTCTTAATTTTTGGCTTTTAGGTTGTCAAATTTTTATTGGCTAATTTTTCTTTTGCAGCTTTGGACTTGCCACGACCTGATTTTGATTAATCTTATCCTCTTCTGATTTTTTTTATTTTTCCATAATTATTTTATAATTTTCTTTAATTATTTACTTAGTTTTTAGCCAATTTAGATAATTTCGTGTATTTTTATCTACACGTAAATACATGTAGGGTATACGTGAACATTCCTAATTATTATTTTGGTCATTCTAAAATTTTTAGTATACATATAATCTATCTCTACTAATTTACTAGTTATTAGATTACACTTTTCGCATTTTCAGTAATTAGTACTTATTATGCTTAAAATTTGAAAATTTTATAGTCTCTTATTTTATTACTTATTTTCTTAAATTCAAGTTTACGGGGTCAGTTTTACTAATATTTCTCTCGTTAGTTTATAATTTGGGGTTTGATCGGATTCCTTAACCGATCGTCCAAAACTTAAGTTTTAAGTTTAATCCTACAATCAATTGGCTTAGCTTTGGGGCTTACAGGTAGTAGCTTTAGGAGAAGAGAATGTGAGAGATGAGCTTCCAAATGGCTTACCTCCATTAAGAGATATTCAACATTGGATAGATATGATTTTAGGTGCCAATTTACCAAACCTTCCTCATTACAAGATGAGTCTAAAGGAGAAGATAGGAGAGTTGTTGAAGGGCACATTCAGGAGGGTTTGAGTCCATGTGTAATTCCAGCCCTCTTGATACCTAAAAGAGATGGGAGCGAAAGAATATGCATGGATAATAGGGTAATTAATAAAATTACAATGGGCTACAAATTTTCCATCTAGTGATTGGATAATATGTTGGATAGGTTAAATAGAGCCGTTATCTTTTCCAAGATAGATTTGAGAAACAGGTATCGTCAAATTCAAATTAAGCTTGCGAACAAGTGAAAGTCATAGGGGTTATACAAGTGGCTTGTTATGCCATTCAGCTTATCAAACGAGCCTAACACCTTTATGCGAATTATGAACCAGGTATTAAAACCTTTTATTAGCAAATTCGTAGTTGTTTATTTCGACGATATTTTGGTTTATAATAAGTCAAAAGAAGGGTATTTTGTTACATTTACATGAAGTATTAAGTGTTTTAGGAGAGAACAAGTTATATGTTAATTTGAAAAAGTGTATCTTTATGTCAAAGAAGTTGCTAGGTTTGTTGTTAGTGCTTTTGGTATCTAAGTGGATTAAGAGAAAATAAAGGCTATTCAAGAGTTGCCTATTGTAAGACCCATAATCAACTACTCAAAGTTTGATTCGTAGAATTTAAGGCGTCGGCTAAAGGATCCAATCGAGCCTAAATTATCAAATAAAGTTAAAAATATTAGTAAAAGTGATCCCATAAGTTCGAATTTAAGAAAATAGGTAATAAAATAAAATAATATAATTTTTTTAAATTTCAAGTGTATTACTCGTATTTATCGAAAATATGTAAAATACATTCCGATAACTAACGAATCGCTGGAGATAAATTATATGTACACCAACAATCATGAAATAACTTAAATAATATTTATAGGTATTTATTTATACCATATATGTATTTACATATAGGTAAAAATACGCATAATTACTTAAAATGTGCCAAATAGGCTAAAATAATGTTAAATTATTAAAGAAAATGCATGAATAATTGAGGAAAAATCATAAAAAATGAGAAAAACTCTAGAAAGTGGTAGTGGCAATTTGGAATTGAAGAAACAAAATTAACTAATTAAAATACAACAAATAGAAAGTGAAAAAAAGAAGAGATAAGGCAATTATCTTATCTAATTAATGTACAATAATTTTCCAACACTTCTATAAATAGTAAGAAAATTTAGAAGCTCATGTGTTTAGTTTAAAGGGTGAGAAAAATAGAGAGAATCGAAATATTAAGTATCAAGATTAATTACAAAAGAATTACTCAAATATATACAATTAGGGTTATAGAGGAGAACCAACACCTAATGAGCACTTAGGAGTGGATGGTCACCACTCCTATACGGTGGTGGCAGTGTCTAGACTGGCCAATAAGGCCACAACGCCCGATGGTGGCCGAAGTCACCTACACAGGTGAGTTCGATTTTTAACCAGATTTTGTTTAATTTTTTAAAAATATTAAATATTCTTAGAAAATTATGAAATTTAATATTATGAGGTTTTTAAGTATGTAGATTTGGCAAAAAACTTTATTTTGATGATTTTGTGTTTAGAAATATACTATCCTTAAGAAATCATACAAACTTGAGATTTGTTTGGATTAAAAATAAATGACTTTAAATGTGTAGTTGTGAATTCAAAATTTTCATATAGACTACTTAGGTGATATAGAACAGTATCACGAAACCTCTTTTTAAAAATGAATTTTCTAAATTTTTAGGCCTTAAAATTATGCATAAAATTAGTTATTTTTTTTAATTAAGTAATTAAATGGTTAATTATTAATTTAGTAAATAATTATATGTTTTAGGATATTGAAATCTAATAAAGTGTAATACTCGTAGCATTTAGGGTGTTAGATGTAATTATTAGAATATTATGTAGTAAATAAATAATAGGGAAAATAGTAAAATTTAAGTTAATTTTATAAATTAGGGTAATTAGGTGTAAAATCTGATTTGGAATGAATTTAAATATTTTGAGATATTAATTAATGTTGGTAGATGATATTTGGAGTGATAGAGATATTAGATGTATATTATATACATAATAGGTAATAACGCATAATATGGAAAATTGGAAATATAATAAATAGAAAATATTAGAATAAAAATTGATATTTTAATAATAATAGGAAAATATATAAAATTTGGTAGGAGACTTAAATTTAAGTAATTATATAAAAAATGTAAAGTTTTCTTACATCGAAGGTAACTTCGGTAGTTAAGTAAGATAAGGGATATACCGAATGAATTAACATACTGATTAGGGGTAAATATGATATTTAGGAGACCTGAAAAATATTGTGATTAATTTCATGTTATGGGGTCGAAATGAGTTTTATGATTTGTATATAAAACCATATTCAGAAAATGAATTAGAATCTAATTTAGAAATCAATGTAGGAAATTGAACTCAAACTTAACTCGAATCAAGAATAATAGTAAAAAACTTAAGAACCTCGATAATTGGGCATATCAAACCCTGAACAAAAAAAATAACAATAAGTATTATAGAATAAAACTAACCTATAATAATGATATAGAAAATTGAAACCACGTTTGTATTATAAAAATGATCAGTGATGACCTGAGCGAGTCGAACCTCAAGTGAGCAAGCAAGGAGTCCAAGTAAGTTAGGATTAATACAGTATCATATTTTAAAAGCTTGAAATTATACTTAATTGTGCTTGTTCTGAGCTGATAATATGATTTTGATTTGCTACTTGACCTGTATTGTATGATTTGTATAAAATGATTAATCACCCTAAATTGGACCTACTCAAATATACGACTTATAAACATCAATCGGACCTACATAGCAACCCATTAGAAGAAACCTAAGATTCTCTAGCGAAATACCAACCCCTTCGAAAGGGATAGTATTACAAACCAACAGTATTGTTGTCGTAATAAATCGTCGTAATAGATCATCGTGTACCGCATAAAGATCTATTATCAACCCTCTTATTGATCATAGGTCTTTCATATGACATACAATACTCCTTCCACCATACGCTACTACTAGGCCCATTGATAAATAATATAGAGCAATTTACTAAAATTAACTTTTGAAATATAAATTAATCAAGTAAACGTGTGGATTTGTTAAGTTCCATACCAAAAGAATATTACAAACAAATGCAGTTCATAAAGGAAACTGCATCATAAACTTCAAACTAAATTATGAACAAAAATAAAGATAAATAGTTATCTACAAAAGCTATTACAAAATCTCCTCTCTACTTTCTGATCGGTCAAACCCGTCTCTATACAAAAGTTACCTTGACATGCCTCGGCTCGAATGAATGAAGAGGTTTCCCTGCAACGAAAGAAATCTATTGGGGAGAAGCTTACGCTTAGTGATATAAATACCCCCGTCAATACCGCATGTAGAAATTTATTACATGCACAATTATATGAATACATGAACAATCACTATGGCAAACAACGCATATAATGGCCCAAGAATTACATACGATTTAGAATTATGCCTCCTGTAATCGGGGTTTGGAGATAATTAACCGACTTAAACCAAAATCCGGATTCTAGACCTTGGGTTTTATATCATTTGCACTATTGTGCTTAAGCCAAAATAAAACTATATGTATATATATACTTTCTTTACTAAATAATAAATCATATTTTCAAAACCTCAAGTCTAGTGGTGTGGTGACCTCCGCAATCTACAAATACACGCCCTAAGCAAAAGCCACAAGATACGACCCCTTGCCAACGGTGCGTCTCTCAGCGCCTAATAAACTTGTCAATTTAGGATAGAGACTCAATAAAATAATAACATAGCTAGTGCCCAATCTTGTAGGAGGCCCTCCTCCTGTGAGTCCCTTCCTATCTTCTATGTGAAGCGATAGTCGGTATTATCCGAATGCAATTATGGGGAATGAATGACTCATTGAATTTCTTAATCATATAAGTGATTAATCCGGTTTTTTATGGTGATTAGATAATTTCATTCCATACAATCATATGTATGAATCATCACAAACAATTTCTATTATTACCTGATTAACAAGCCATAGTATTTAATCACAAATCCATACACATGCATTTCTCATATCTCACAAGCATCCAATTTTCATATATAAGTTTAGGTGCATCTATTCTACAAGCAATATCAAGTAGAGAGTCATTAGGAATTCACTGATTCAGCTATGCAAGTCAATCAAAATAATCTAAGGGTAAGTCATCTCTGAATGCTGGGTCCCCTAGACATCACAATGATAATACTATAAGGATTTGAAATAGGACTTAAAAAATTAATCTAAAACCCTTTACGTTATACTTTTGACTAGTTTTCGTATTTTTCCCAATTTCTTACTTAAAGTTCAATCACTTATAAATTTCTTGTTTTAAATTCGATTTTTATGATCTTATTGTCAATCTTCATCATTTTTAAGTCTACTTTAATGTGTTGAGGTTGGATTTTCGAGATAAGGTATGCAAACCTGCCCATAGATCAAAACAGTAGCGATCCTCATGATTTGAAGCGTTTTTGGGCTTTGTTGGGTTAGTAGGCTTTTTGGTAACTTGAGGAATCCTTTGGGCATGGGCTTAAGATCTCATTTTAGGTTCAAAATACTCCTTAAGACCATATTCACAACTTTGATTTGTAGTCTTAAGGTTAACAATCACTTCTTGAGCTCTTAAGTGGGCTTAAGTTATCAAATGAGCTTATTTTTTTTTATCCAAATCAAAGATGGTCACTTTTTTGGGCTTAGAGAGTGTTTTGTGAGCTTTTTGAGAGTCTCAAAACAACTTTCATTGTTTAGTCAAGTTGCTAGTTAGAAACTTAAGGGTGGTTCAACTTGACATTTGAAGCTTAATTTAGAAGTTTTAAGTTCGGTTTTGAGTTTTAGGCTTGATACACTTATTGTACTTGCCTTGGTTAGTCTTTTCACTTTATTTACTTACTTTTATCATATTTTTAAGTGACTTTAAGAATGTTTCAGATCTAGTTTATTATTTCTTTAAGTTTAGGTGTTAGATCATGAACTTAAGCTACTTGTATTCAAATCTTAACTTGATTTATTTTCCATGAGATGATTATTTGACTCATACTTTACTTGAAAATAGAGGATCTCATATTTATCATACCTCCCATACCATAATTCATATTTTACAAAGTCAATTTTCTCACAAAACTTCATATAATAGATTTTTCATTTACCTAAGTCTAAATTTTAGTATGTTTAACTCAATAAAAGTGAAAACAACATCCAAATGACTTCTAAACTCTTACGTCCAGCATGCTTCCCTTTCATTCAAGTTCTCATTTCAAGATTTTCTCAACTTAAAATTTTCTATTCTAAGTGTTAAATAAATATCTCTACAAAACATTAACTTTACATGCTCATAATTCACTTTTCGTATAAGGATTTCATAAGTTTATTTCCTAGGATAGTCTTAGATGTTCTATTAACTTATGATAATACTCATATCTTAAAGAAATCATGGTTTTCTAACATGAATACCAAACTACTAACATAAGATATACTTACTCGTCATCAAAGCAAAAATATGGTGGTAGTGCAATAAGATTTCACTTATGCTCTTTATTTTACTTTCTCCTTCTTACACCCTTTTCGGAAACTTGAGTTGTGGTCTTTTGAAGTGGGGTTTAAGGAGTGTTCTAAGGATCTTAAAGGAGCTTTGAATGTTAATAAAAGCAAGACATAAGAAGAAGTTGCATGTTGTGAGTGTGGAAGCTTAGAAAGGTGGTAGGAAGTGAAAGATCTTGTAAGGTTTTTGTATTTCCTCTTTTGTGTTAATTTCAAAGTGAGAGAAAAGGAAGTGAAAATAAAATTGAAAGTGAGAGCAATGAGAGAAAGAGTGGCCAGTTGGAAAAGGAGTGGAAGTGTGTTTAATAAGTTTAATTTTTTTGTCTTATAGTATACATAAAAGTCAACAATTACAACTCTTGATGATGTAATCATTAAGGGATGAATAGTGGAGTATAAGATAAAGTAATTGATGAATGAAAAACAAGAACATGACCCCTTTTTTCATGCTTATACAAACCGACCATTAGGGTCTCTTTGTGGCGTAGAATTGTCATGTCTCATTTATTAAAGTTAAGCATGTAAAATTTTGTGATAATTTATCCATATGTAATATAAGTTAATGAGTGATAAGGAAAATGTCTTATCACTAGTTTTTGATAGGTTATCAATTGATAAATGACTCTAACTCTTAATTGATAAGTTATTTAAGGTGATTAGTTAGTTTACTTATTTACATGTAAAACTTGGATGTCATGCCCCGAAAAGGTAAAGTTGTAGCAGTCTCGCCTTATGAACCATCTTAAAATAGAAATTATCTTCACAGCTACTATCTTAGATCCAGTTCATACAATGCGTACTCGACTCTATCCCTTTAAAACGTCCAATTCGATACTTGTTTGATATAAAATTATAAAGTAATCCTGTGAAATAATTTGTAATAATAAACTTATCATTTAACCTTATAAAAAGTAGTAGTAAATCCCACATGTACCTGTTATTTTATATATAGACGAAAATATTGAAAACTACTAAGCCTTTTGAGGAGTCTTAGGTATTTTTCCTTAAAAAATAAAAAGTTAATACTAAGGGCACTAACCGGCCATTTCTTGTTGTATCACGCTACCCGTCCCAATTTACTAGGATTCTGGTGTTAGGTAGGCACTTATAAGACATTTGGAACCTGCAAAACAAGCTATTGGGGAATGAGTGACAACTTACTCGGTAAGTAAAGGTAGAGACAGAAGTATGCATTTAGCACTTCATAACCGGGGTTTTCAATTAAGTTGGTTAGATGCAATGTATATACAAGCAAATGCCATTGCATGACATTATTTAGTCTATTATGAGATTAGAGAAATTTCACCCGCTCTAATCCGGGTTGAAGAGATTGACATCACACACTCACAGATCAAAACCAAATCGGGGCTTGTGTAATGGAGAACACCCTCCTCCCGTAACCACCTTCGAACCACGGCCTCCAACCTTATCACAACCTCCTTTCCTGTCACTTAATTCAGCTAAGGGTGGGAAAAGGACCATTTCAGCTATCTTCATTGAAGGGAATCCGTGTTTGGCTTGAGAATCCTAGTCGTTACCTTTAGTGGGTTACAATGCATATCAAATAAGATATTAAGCTAAGTTTAAGTTAGTTCATCTTTTTAGGGTAATCAACCAAGCTCAAACAATTTAATAATAATATTCACAGAATAATCATATCATGGAGCTCAACTCCCATCACATCAAATTGAAATCCAACCACAAGCATTGCAAACGTACAAACAATTAACTACATTCACAAGCCAATACATGCTAAAGTCTCCAGATATTCTAAAATAATATCCCAAAATGCGGTCAAGCATAGATTCTACTTACTTGTCTTGAAACTCATTGCAGAAAACTCGTATCGTTAACAGTCTAATCATTGGGAGGCCCTATATATACAAAACCTAAATTCAATTTTTCTAATGGTTATGAAAACATTAGGGTCTTATCTAAAGCAGCTATATATATATAAAGTATATTATTATTTTTATTATATAATAATATATAGTTTCATTATATCGATCGAGTTAAGTTATTAAGTATTAATAATATACGCAATTATACTATTATATATAATATATCATTTTGATTGTCTCAAAATGTACTTTTAGTCATTTAAATTACGTTTCGATTACGATAGAGTTATAATAGTACGTAAATCAGCAATATTGTAGAGATATAGGTTATATTACTTAAGTTTATCCAATTTTAGTAAAAATAGTGTTATTGGACTCATATAAACTTAACAACACGTATTACAAGTCTTAATTTCTAATGTTGATTTTTAACAGGTAATTCAAGTTTTTAACACAGATATACGTATCTAATCAAATTTTATCATACTATAAGTAATTTATTTTATTAAACCAACTCTAATACCTCTATAATGTATCTTGGTTATTAAAATATCATTAAATATGTTAAAAATATAATTTTTATCTAATCTGACCAATACATAAATAAATAGTTTTTATTCACATATTTATCATATTTTAACCATTTATTACTAGAATTGGGTATGGGTCCATTATTTAAGCTATTTTACTACGTAAATTCATAATAAATTGCTCAGGTTACCAAATAATTCCCCGAAAATTTCCGTAGGTTTCTAAAAATATGTGGAATTCAACTATTACTTGGTTTCAAATTTTCGATCTATCACTTATATATTCATATTTACGATTTTATCCTTGAATTATCCTAAATTACCTAATTAATATCCTTTTTGTACCAAATTGATTTCAAACTGTCCTAACATTATTATTATTCACTAGAAATCAGTACATGTCCATTTCATCGTTTAATTTCATAATTTCCTATTTATTTCACAATTTTAACATATTTTTGAGCTATTTTTAAGCTGAAAAATACAATAAATATTAAAAATATTAAAATAAAAAATCAGGCTACATAGAAATTACCTATATATCATAAGTATCTTACACAAAAATTTTGAGCTAGAAACTCTATCATTTAGTGTATTTATTTTAAATTTCAAATTTCGAATGAATAGTATATTTATTAAGAAAGTACATTAAATATTCCTAATTTTGTTAAAATAAATTTATGAAATGAAAGTACATCTAAAATAACCCAGAAATTGATTTTTTCATATTTTTCTAATTAATTTAATAATTTCTCAAAAACAAAGAAAAATAGAGCAGAAGCTTGGAATCTAAGTTCATCGAAGCTCCGACCACCATTAGCCAAAGAGAGGTTGTTGGCTAGCCTAGTTGGTGGTGGCGACTCTACTAAGTGGCGATAGGGCTCTACGTCAGGTTATCGAATGGTTGGGAAACTAGCTAGGTTCGGTCCTTACTATGTTTTTTCCTATTTTTTTGTCAAATTTTTAAAAAAAATTTCGAATTTTTCTTAGGTTTTCTTGATTGCCAAAATATTAAATCTGAGTCCTAGGATCCTATTTATGGTAGTTTAGGTTAGTTGGATTTTTTTCTTAATTATTAAGTAATTTATTTTAATATTTTTCTTAAAAAACAAAAAGTATGAGGTGGCAAATTGTGGATGATTCACTTTTGAGTCATCATTTGCAACCGTTATTGAAGTGCCACGTAGATTCCAGCTGTCCCCACATCATTTGGATAAGTTTTGGTTAAATTTTAGTAATATTTGAATAATTTAAGTATATTTAATTGTTATATTAATATACGTGTATATATATACTATATATGTAACACACGTAATGAGTAATTATATGCATATAACCATGTTTCTAACATGCATTTTATTTTTAAGATATTTTCCCTATTTAATTTTTGCGAATTTAATGCTTATTATGTATAATTATATAGTTTTAAGTTAATTTACGAGTATATTTATTATATGTACCAGTATACTCATCAAAATACGTGTATACTCATATAGTATATTATGCTAAATTATTTTCTTCTTTTACCTAATTAACTTATTTCTAAGTCCCCGTCACATTCTGAGCTCGCTTTTAAGGGTTTTGATCATTTTTTAAACTATATTAAGTAATCATACATTAGGGGCAAAATCGAGATTTTGGGTAATTATTTTCAAAATCCAACTTCACCAAATTATTTCAACTAACTTTTCTATCTTAATCGTAAAGTTTGGGTTCAATTAAACAACTTTTCCCGAAGGTCTTAAATTTAGGTACGGTTACCTTAAACTTGACTTTAGAGTCTTATATAAAGCAAATTCTCCCTATCTTGATTATATTCTTGATATTTTATTATATTTTTTACTTCCATGTATATGAGTATTCCTCAATTAGGGTTATCGCGTGTCTTATAAGATTTTAGCCTACTTGATTTACTTTCCTAAATGTCTTAGATCAATTATCAATCCTAACCATACAAGGACAGGGTTTTGTCATAATATCAAATGTTCATGTCTGAATTGCTTATTTATAAGATATTACATTAGACATAAAGATAAGGGAATTATCTTATAAGAAATTGTTTTAAGATTTACTTCTTGAATTATTTTGTAAATAATGATTCAGTTCTTATAAAATCATGAAATTTTCTAGAGTTAAATAAAATTATTCAAATTAAATTACCGATTAATTGTTTAGGGTTAAAAGTCCTTTATTGTTTTGGGGTTGAGGATCTTAGGTGACTTTAGGGTTCGCAGTTTTTCATATTCGGATTTCATCGATAATAGGATTTCGAATTGGAAAAGTAAGTTCGTTTTTAATTGTAAACTTGAGTTCTTAATTTAGTTAATCCTTAGGAACGTTCAAGAAGTACTCTTAATCAAATCATGAGTCTACTAAAAGTAGGGTTTACAAATAGTGCTGGATAGCATAATTGGTCCTTCTTTATTGTTAGTTGAACTAAGTGACAAGTGAAGAGGTCGCAGTAAGAATAAAGTCAATGGTTTGAAGGTAATCGGGGGAGGAGCGGTATCTCAATTGCACAAGCCTGGGTTTGGTTGTAAGTTGTTGCACCAATGATAACTTCTCAACCTGGATTAGTATGAACCCAATTTCTCTAATCTTACAATGGGTCAGACAATATCGTGCAATGGCATTTTCTTGTACATGTATTGCATCTAATTAAGTGATTTGATTGATAACTCTGTTTATGTTTGATGTATGGTTTTGAGTCTCCATCCTAACTTACTAAGCTGTAGTTGCTCGCATCCTTATAAACGTTACTGCAGGTACTAGTTAGGAAACATCTTACAATTACTTGAAGCTAATAACTACTGGATTTTGGAGAGTGAGGAAATACATCTGAAACACACATATACCTTTAAGGTCTTAGCTTATATTTAAAATTTTTCATTTTCAAATAATGTATTACTTAAAAAGTATAGGATAATAAAACCCTATAAACATTATTTATAATACTTGAATCTTAGTATATGTATATGTTTTCATACTTTCTTAGGTAAACAACTTATTTAATTTATAAACTGTTTATTTCAAAGCAGGTTAGTCATGAACGCTTTGTGTAAATCAGGTCTAAGATGACGGTTATATGATCAGCTTCCATCTTAAAATAGTTTACACGGTGAAACTATTATGACCCTACCGTTTCAAGGCATGACACCTACTCCTAAAACAGTCTTTAAAGTCAAGAGTTTTCACGGGTTGGCAACATTTTATAGGCGATTCATAAAGAATTTTAGTAGTATTACAGCTCCAATGATTGGCTATTCGAACAACGTAAAACTATTACATTTTATCCCTTATAAGAAGACTTTAAATGCGATTGGCATAGCCAAATTATTTAAGAAAGTTGTTCGCTTACATGGAAGGCTAAAGTCTATTACTTCATATAAGGATAGCAATTTTCTAAGTTACTTTTGAAGATCATTGTGGAAGATGTTTGATTCCTCATCGAATTTTTTAGCAGTACGGTGCATCCTTAAATAGATGGCCAAACTAAAGCGATTAACAAGACACTGGGTAATTTAATTCAAAGTATATGTAGAGAGAAACCAAAGCAATGGGATGCAACTTTAGCATAGGCAGAGTTCACTTATAGTAGTGTTGAACATCGTTCCATTAGAAAGGTACCATTTGCTATTGTCTACATGAAGTTACCTTAACATGTTTTAGATTTGCTGAAGCTTCTAATAATGATAGTTTTGAATGTTGTAGCTAAGGATTTGGTTAAGGAATGGCAAAATACTATAGTAAAGGTGAAGCAAAAATTAGAGGAAAGTAATACAAAGTATAAAGACGTAGAGAATTAGCACGAGAGGAAAAGAACGTTTTCTATTAGAGATGAGGTCACAACATTTCTTCGAAAGGAGAGGTTTCCAGCAGGATTGTACAACAAGTTGTAACCTAAGAAATACAGTCCTTATCAAATAGTTCAAAAGATAAACACAATGTATATATCATTGCATTACTAGATAGTATGGGTATATTGAAGACCTTCAATGTGGCGAACATTTATCCTTTATAACCATGTGAAGAACCTTTGTATCCAGATGACGTTTCTAACTCGAGGACAAGTTCTTCTCAAGGGGGAACATAACGTAGGCAACTTTTCCCAATTACACTCAAACGAGCGTAACTTTTAATCCAATTTTTTTTTTTTTATTATATATTTCTGAGGACTGATCTTCAAACAATATAGCTGGGCAAGTCCTATTAATGCCGTTTTGGGCTTAAAAAACACCCTTTGAGGTCCGTTAGTAGCCTTTTTTTATATTTAGGTGTTTTAGGGATTCTTATTAGATATAAATAGATTATTTCCTTCTTTTTTGTTTCTTTACAAACAATTATTCAAGAAATAATAGAATTTTGAATTGCTTTCTTGTATTCTATATATCAGTATCTCTCTAAGTGAGATTCGAGTGATGTACTTCACTATAAAAGAGTGGATTTTTATAGCAAAGCTTCATTTGATGAAAGAGTTTGGGAAAAATCTTGCTCTCTAAATCAAATATATTGGCCCAAGCATCACCTTATTCGGCCACAATAACAGAAAATTCGAACAAAGTGATGTTTTGTAGTAAAGTAGACTTTGAAATCAAGTAGTTTATATAGAAAATGAATTCTTAAGAATATTGTTAATAACAAAAGACAATTTTCATTGTCATTTGAAGTATATTTTGCAAAGTTACTTGTGTTATCTCATTAAAATCACAATTAGTCACCTTCATGTCCTAACCTTGTTGATAAAACGAATGAAGTTACAGCCTAGGCATCTCAATGAACTAATTGGGAATAATACATGATAATATCTTCGTTTGGCCAAAGTAAATACTTGTTGATTACCTCTCGGGATGGACTCCGAAGGGGGACAAAAGGAGAAAAAAGGAGGTATTACTAAGCTATGGTTCTTTTGCTGGAGTTTATCAAGATACGCTCAAAGATCAATGGCTAGACGCAATAACGTGGTCATGAAAATTTTATTGAGGAATTGATGAAGTAAGAAGCCATTAGGGACAGCCGTGGATTATGTAGATAAGTTAGTTTTACTTCCCCATAATTGATGATATATGTCCAGTATATCATCAAAGTAAAACATCTCTGCTTCATGAGATGTGTGATTGCTTGAGTTGGAAAAGCAAAATTTAATATCAAAGAAGAAATTCATCGGATGACATCGAGAGAAGTGCATGCTCTACGACAAAATTAGTACGAAACTTAATACAGTTTGGGCATCGATGAAACATGATGGGTCATAACTACCTAACATTATTCATCAATAGATTACGAAACAAAAGCACGATAGTTTGGATTTCATGATAAGTCTCAAGTTCAACATTTTAAAAGTATTTGGATTTTTTTGTACGCGTAATTGATTGCATCCACTTATTTATTTTATATTATATGCATTTTAACCTTCTATTATTAAAATCGGGGCATCTAAACCTTCAAAATCTTAAAATTAACTGTAGACATTTAAGAGTTTGAGCATTCAATTTAAATAATGAGGAGGATCAAGATCACATAAAGTAATGTAATAAGGTTACGTACGGGATAAAGCGATTGAGGAAAGGCTTATACATGTTTTTTATTTTGATTAGTGAATTGTTTGAATAATCATAGATATATCCAATTATTATAAGATATGTTATTTAATTATTGAACTTATAATGAATTAGAGGCTCATTCAATGGCTCTTAGTCTAATAAATTCATGGTTGATACTAAAATTACAAGGTTGTCACTTTACAACTTGTTTTGGGGCGTGAAAGTTAAGGTATTATATCTTTGTTATAAGTACTTACTATTTGGACTTGAAGATCAACTATTAGTTTCGTGTAGGGGTACTTCACATCGAAATGACATTAAAAGAAGTGCCTGAAAACCCTTATTTCCAAACTCATATCATAAAAAATTTTAATAATAGATAGAGTAGGTGGTGATCTGGTAAAATCCAAAAAAGTATTAGTACTAGAAGTGATCCAACATTGGTGGTGGTGATTGATTAAGCAATAATGAACAAGAAAAAAAAGCAATTATGCGTCTTGATACAGCATTTTAATAAAAACATATCCTTCTAAATGACAATGATGGAGATTTTCATGCATGGTAAAAACAAGACAGCATTTTCTTTTGGTGTTGTCACTTTGAATGAAGGAGGAAACACATTGACCACAGTATAGGGCAAAAACTGTGATCTCACCTCTGTATTCGGTGGACCACAACAGCAATATTGTAAAAACGATGCCACAAAATAAAACCCCCAAGTGCGACTTTGAGTGGTCCTCCATTACTACTAGCTAGTACTCTTTTTATCACCAAAAACCCATCATACGTTTTTTACTTTTTCTTTTTTGTTTTTTTTTTTTTCCCAAATCTTGAGACCAACTGTCCCTTTCAGACATGGACAAACGATGATCCAAAACAAAAACAAATGAACACCGAGCAAGTCTCTATCCATCCGTCATTCATTACCATTATATCTAAAAGTATATAATAGCTCGTGCTCGTGTTGTACTAAGTATAGAATGAACAACACAGCACATATGCAATTTGCAATGTTTGCCGTAGAATGTGGGAACCACACTGCCCTAAGAAAAAGACATTTGATACTGCTTGTTGTTACCAAAAGATAACTATGGAAAACAAGAAAAAAAAAAAAAAAAGAAAGAAAAGGGATAAAGGATAAAGGCTAGTTCGGGTATCATCGTCTCTTCAAGCTCCCGGTATTCCTATTAAGACGCCGACAAGATTTCAAACCCTTTTGGCTTTTGCTGGTTTGATTACGGGACCGCTATTAATAGCACGTGAATACGAGGGACTAGGTTAATTTCTAGTGAAAATGGTTAAAGATGTGTGGTTTTGTCATGAATCCCTTGAGTGGTCCTCCATTAGGAGGAGGACGTCGTGTGTGTGATAACTAGTGAGAGGTAAGATCTAATAAAAGGTTAATAATAACTGTTACATAAGGTCATAAGTTTCACATATAAAATCTAGATTTGATGTTAAATTGCACATCTAAATCTACTTGATTTATCATCCCACAAAGATAAGGGTGTGTCGGGTTTGCGAAAAGGCCAATCCATCCACAAAGGAGGCGTCGAGTTAAAAAATATATAGCCTCCGCGATGCACAGGTACGAACACAAAAATATTATGATAATATGAATTTGGAAAAGCATTACATATTAGGAGTTATTTATCAAAACAATACCAATATACAAGTAAGTTATATTTTTATCTATATAAATAAAACAAGCAACTTCAGCAACCTTTACATTAAGTATGTTTCCTTTTTCCTTTTTAATTATTTTATCTATATCATATTCAAACCCGCACTTAATGGTTTCGTATTTCGTCAATACGTTTGTAAAAATATTGAAAGACTTGCATTCTCCTCTTACATTAAATATTAGATGCAGAATTTGATCCATAAAGGGGGAAAAAATGAAAAAAAAACTTATAAGTTGGGGTGGATGAAAACCTATTAGATCTTATACCTTACTTGTTCTTGCTTGATTAGATAGGTTTTATGTGGGAGTTGAAGGTTACATGATATATTTTAGATAAGACTCTTTATTATTGATGAACTGCCCACTAACGGTTTCATTACTCGTGTACGGCTTCAAGGACTCCAATCCCTCACCCGACGAATTCTCTCTCAATAACTTACTAATAATGAAAAAGTTTATACTGAAGGAATGTAACTAAACTCCTTGAGCTCCTCAAATTGTTACATGTTGATTTGTACACTCGATAGTAATGATGCTGACCATTCCCTTACTAAATACCCTGTACCGAGTAATCCAATCAACTACTGCTGAGAAGTTTTTGCTGAGTGATGAAAGACTTACTTAAGCGACCAAATAGTTTTTTCTTGGCATGCCACCATCTCTCCCATCCCAACCCCTTTTATTGCCACAACATTTTGACCCCTCTCGCCTGCTGTACTAAGAGAATATTTGTACGGGACTAATGTTGAACCATCACCTATACTCCTCGTTGGACATTGTATTACTTTTCTATTTTGGTCTTTTGTCCTTTTATCATTTTTCGTATGTATTAAGAATCCCTTTTTTATATATACTTTCTTGTATTTTTTTATTTATAATACTGCCCTAAGGACTTACTATAAATAGTCCTTTTCTCTTACAAACTAAAGATAACTTATATTTTAATACTGAATATTCTATTCTTGTGAGACAAGCCTTTCTAAGTCCATATTCTATACACTCTTATCTAATCTTGTTGAGTAACTCAGGATTAGTGGCAGGTAGACTTTGACATTTACTTGTGCATCATATTAAGTAAAGTATCAAGTCGTGTTGTGTTCGTTGATAAGTCACATCTTTCCAGTAACTTCATGTCAACTACTCTTGTTCGTTTGTGAACTATTCCCATCTAATTTTCTTTGATATTTCAAAGGACCCATTTTAGTCAAATTTACTACGGTAAGTCCTAGTGATAATTAAGCTCCTAAGCATATCATATATTTTTTATATCAGAGCTTGAGGTTAAGGTTGAGACCGAAAGTTGAGCAGTAATAATCAGTTTGTTGTTCGAGAAATTGTGTATGTTATAACCATTCATGTTAAGTGTAGTTACTAAAATTTTGTGTTAGGAATGTCAAACCCTAGTGTATAAGGAGAGATTTATGATGTCGAAAGTGATGATCATAGTTATGGTCGAGTTATTCAACAAACACCACGTATTACTAATTAGCAGATACAAGATCTTACTACTATTGCGGCCAATTTAGCCGTCTTAGTAAACAAAGTCTTAGAGAATGGACTGCGTGAGAGAGTTGCTGAGTAGGGTCGAGAAGTGAGAGATAAGTCGAGAAGTCAAATAAACGAGCGAGCTCCGGAAGCCTTTCCAGTGAACCATGTACCATCGCGACATGCCAATAGAATCATAAGGAAAAGGTTAGAATTGGACTAAATGAAAGAGTACGAAGAAGAAGACTAGTATATTGGGATTGATGAGCGTGAGTTCAAATGCTAAAAGGTACCAAACATTTTAAGGTACAGATTCCAAACTTCAATGGGTCTAGTAGTACCGATGACTACTTGGACTGGGAAAAGAAGATCAAAAAGATATTCGACTTCTATGATTATGAAGATGTTGTTCGCATTAGAGTGGTCGTGTTAGAATTTTCTGGTTACGCGGCCATATGGTGGAAGAAGTTACAGAATGTTTATTTGAGAACCTGATGCGAGGTCTGAATATGGAACAAGATGAAGAAAGTTTTAAGAAGTAGGTTCACTCCCAAACACTACGAACAGGACACTTTCCGACGACTCCAAAACTTAAGGCAAGGTAACAAATCCGTAAACGACTATATCCAAAAGTTTCAGTTGCTCACAATATGATATGATATTGACGAACCTAAAGCCCGAACTATAACATGGTTCATCTCGGGACTCCGAGCTGAGATTGGTCACGTTGTGGAATTGTAAAGCCTCACAACTCTGGATGAAACCATCCGTATAGCCTAGAAAGTTAAAAGGCAACGGCGAAACCAAGTTAGGTGAATACCAAGTAATCGAACATTTATGCTGAATAGGAATGACCTGCCGAGTAGACTAGGGAATGACAGGGCGTCAAACAGTTTTGAGCTAGATCATATGACAGGCCAACTTAACTAGGGCCGAAGTAAGAGCAAGACTGAGAAACCTGAGATCCAAAAAGACCAAGGTCAAAGTTTGGGGAGGAAAACCCGAGGAATTAAATATTTTAAATACCTTGACTATGGAACCGTGGCTAGTTAATGTTTGAACCGCCAAGTCATGACTATAAAGGGATACAAGCCCCAATTTGAAGTAAAAAGTGTGGGTGAATGAGAGGAAGAAGTGGCAACTGATCGAATGCTGGGAGAATTTGAGAAAGATTAGGAGGCTGAGATACCCCCTGAGGGTGGAGCCAAGTATTGCTTTGTTGTTCGACAATCTCTCAATACTTTTGTGACTAATGAGAATGAAAAAATAGCGAACCTCTTTCATATGAATTGCCAAGTGAATGGTAAGCTATGTGCTGTAATCATTGACGAAGAGAGCTGTACCAATGTCATCACGTAAAGAATAGTTAAGGCCATGAAATCGTGAACTCTTCCACACCATAAGCTGTACAAGACTCACTGGTTGAACAAAAAAGGAGGATTAAACGTTTTTGAGCAAGAAAGAGTGTCGATTACTATTAGTGATAGGTACAGGGATGAGGTGCTGTGTGATATCCTTCTCATCTGTGCATCTCACATATTACTCAACCAACCGTGGCTATTTTACTTAAGAGTGTTACACGATAAGGTATAGAAACACCTACATGTTTTAAAAGGACGGAAAGAAAGTTATATTGACACTAATGCGTCTTAAGAAAGTGCAAGAAGCTTAGGAAAAGGTTACTAGATCTCTACAACAAAAGTCCTTAATGCTTTCTTAAGCCCAGTTCGCATAACAGGTCAATCTCAAGGACTTTGTACTCTTCTTGGTCAGGAGACTCTTAGAAGTTAAAAAAGCCAAGAATTTACTTGCCAAAGTACAGCAACTACTTTAGGAATTTGCTAACCTTTTCCCTGTCGAGATGCCGAAAAGATTACCTCCCTTGAGAAAGAATTTAGCATTCCATTGATCTTCAACTTGGAGCAACCTTGCCGAATTGACCTGCCTATAGACTCAATCTTGAACAGACAGCCAAGCTAAAAAAATAAGTTACTGAGTTGGTAGATCGCGGATATGTCCGTGAGAACATGAGCCCATGTATCGTCTCAGCCGTGCTAGTACTAAAGAAAGATAGATCATGAAGGATGTACATTGACAGCCGTACCGTCAATAAGATTACTATTAAGTATTGATACTCGATCCCATGGTTGGATGACATGCTCGATGAGTTGCCTGGTGTATGCATCTTTTTGAAAATAAACCTAAAGAGTCGATATCATCAAATACGAATGAGACCGAGAGATGAATGAAAAACAGCCTTTAAGACTCGAGATGGTCTATTTGAGTAGATGGTTATGTCATTTGGTTTAACTAACGTGCCAAGTACATTTACGTGACTCATGAATCATGTGCTCAAAACATTGATAAGCAAATGCATTGTATTTATTTTGACAATATTCTAGTCTACAGTATCAACCTTCTCATTCATGTCGAACATTTAAGATCGATGTTTAACATACACCACACCGAGAAATAATTCAGCAACCTGAAGAAATGAGCGTTCTGTTAAAGCGAGGTTATATTCCCTAGATATTTCGTTTTAAGGAGTGGAGTTTGAGTTGATGAGGAAAAGGTCAAAGCTATTAATGAGTGGCCTACGCCAACTAGTGTTGCCGAGGTCAGGAGCTTCCATGGCTTGGTCTCATTCTATCGAAGATTTATCTGGAACTTCAACTACATAATTGCGCTATTGACTAAATTAACCAAGAAGAACGTTGAGTTTAAATAGACAAAAAAGGCTCAGTGGAGTTTTGAAGATGTGAAGTGTAACTTGATGTCTGCTTCAGTACTTGCTCTACTAGATTTCGATAAGGTTTTCGAGGTTAAATGTAATGCATCTAGTGTTGACATTGGTGCTGTTTGTATGCAGGAGCACCGACCTATTACTTACTTCAGCGAAAAACTCTTAGGTGCTACCTTGAATTACGCAACCTACAACAAGGAGTTCTATGCCCTTGTTCGTACACTTCAAAATTGGCAGGATTATCTATTATCGAGAAAATTCATCATCTATTTGGATCATGAATCTTGTAAGCATCTTTGTGGGTAGCAAAAACCTTCTCGACATTACGTCAAGTGAGTCGAGTTCTTGGAGACCTTTTGCTATGTCATTAAGTATAAAAAGGGAAGCACCAACACAGTAGCTGATGCACTTTCTCACCGTTATATCCTCATTATGACGTTGCAAGCTAAAGTACTTAGATTTGGCACTTTACCTAATCAATATAAGCATGACCTAAATTTTAAGCCTTTAGTAGCCAAGTGCAGTAATAGAGGAGCTGTGGACGGATTCTACTTGAATAAGGGGTTCTTGATTAAGGGCAAGTAGATTTGCATGCCAAATGGTTTTATAAGGGAGCTATTAATTCGAGAAGCTCATACAAGGAGCCTAGTTGGCCATTTTGGGGAAATGAAGACGATTAAGATATTGAAAAAGCACTTTTACTAGCTTAGGATTATAAGGAATGTGTACCAAATACTTGAGAGGTGTAAAGTGTGTAAGTATGCAAAAGGGATGAGAGAGCCATATGGAGAATACACACCCATACTCATTCTTGAGCAGCCGTAAACCGATCTAAGCATGGATTTCATGCTCAGCCTTCCCCACGCGCCCAGAAGATACAATTTGATTGTGGTGGTAGTCAATCGGTTCAACAAGATAGGCCATTTCATCTCCTACCACAGAACTAATGATGCTTTATTCATCACTAATCTCTTTTTGCAGGAAATTGTGCAACTGCATTGAGTGCAAAGGAGTATTGTGTTCGACCGTAATTCCAAATTCATGAGCTTCTTTTAGAAGTCCTTATGGAGGAAACTCGGCATTAAGCTCTTATTCAACATCTCTTGCCACCTCCAAATAGACGGCTAAATTGAAGTAGTTAACAAAACCATTGGTAATCTCCTATGCGGTACTGTTGAAAAGAACTCTACTGACTAGGATTTATGCTTGCCCATAATTGAATTTGCCTATAATCACTCAACTCACAACTCCACTAAAACATCTCCATTTGAGGTTATTTATGAACTTAACCCAAACCTACCCTTGGACTTAATTAACAGTTTGACCACACAAAGAGAGAGTTAATCCAGCCTGCAGCGTACCGAGGAATTTCACAGGTTACATCAAAGAATTGTCGAGTAATTAACCAAAACTATGGCTTAACAAAAGGAAATGGGAAGCCACGGAAGAAAAAGAATCATTTATGCTCCTAGGGACCTTGTCTAGGTCTATCTTAGCAAAGAACGCTTCCCTAGCAAAAAGACGAACAAATTATCTCCTAGAACGGATGAACCCTACAAGATCCTGAGATGCATTAATGATAATGCCTACGACATTAAGCTACCCGAAGGTCTCGGCGTATCAACTACATTCAACGTTGCCAGCTTAACTCCATATGTGCCTGAAGATGACGAAGACTAAGATTTGAGGGTAAATCTTCAACAATCACGAGAAATTGATGAACTGCCAACCAATGGTCCCATTACTCATGCACAACTTCAAGGACTCCAATCCCTCACCGAATGAATTCTCTCTTGACAATCTACTGATAACGAGAAAATTTACGTCGAAGGAATGTGGCTGAACTCCTTGGGCTCCTTGAATTATCACACATTGATTTATACACTCGATAGTGAAGATGCTAACCATTCCCTTACCGAAGACCCTGTGCTGAGTAATTCGACCAACCATTGTTTAAAAGTTTCTATCAAGTGACGAGAAACTCACTTAAATAACTAAATAGTTTTTTCTCGGTATGCTGCCATCTCTCTCATCCCAACCTCTTTTATTATTGCAACATTTTGACCAATCTCGCCTGCTGTGCTTAGAGAATATTTATACAGGATCAATGTTGAACCACCACTTGTCCACCTCGTCTAACATTGTATTACCTTTTCGTTTTTGGTCTTTTGGCCTTTTTACCTTTTTTTATATACTTTCTTATAATTTTTTTATTTGTAATGCTACCCTATAAACTTACTATAAATAATCTTTTTCTCTTGTAAGTCAAAGATAACTTACATTTTAATACTGAATATTCTACTCTTATAAGACATCTCTCTCCAAATACATTTTTCATATACTCTTATCTAATATTACCGAGTAGCTCAAGATTAGTGACGAGTGAACCTTAACATTTACTTGTACATCATATCAAATGAGATGTCAAGTCGTGTTATGTTCGTTAGTAAGTCACATATTTCGAGCAACTTTACGTCAGTCACTCTTATTCGTTTGTGGACCATTCATCTCTAATTTTTTTCAATATTTTGAGGTACCCATTTCAATCAGATTTGTCACGATATGTTTTAGTGATAATTGAGCATTCTAATAACCTACCGTTGCATAGGGTTAAGTTACACCTCATACCTTCTTAAAATTTGTACTCTGACGTTGATAGGTTACAGTTTGTATAGTATCCATTCTCGCCTTGTAAGGTAATTAATTAATAATATTAGATACATCACGGTATCATATTGATGTTTATTTTTTCTTGTACCAACTTCATTACGATATTCTATATTCTATACTTAATAACCTTTTATATCAATAATCTCCTTATTTTGCAAAAATAAGTTACGTCATTGAAGACGTTTTTGGATATTGATTGAATGCATTATTTTTCAAAGACGTGGATGTCAACCGCGTCGAGTTGGTCCGCCAGTGCATGACATATTTTGACATGGCTTTTTGCGGTTATGGGCTGTGATCAGAGGTGCAAATTTACTTTCTAGTTTTATTAGAAGTGGTGGTGACTTTGAAAACTCTCTTTCTACTTTTCTTTCTCTTTCCACATAAGAAATTTATTCTATAATAGATTTGGCTATACATTCATGAATGTTAATTTTCTTGTCTAATACATGCATGGATAGGGTTCGATACGCTTCTCCTCTAAGGTTGTACTATGTGTAGTAATTAAAAAAATAAATAAATAGATACTAGCCAATTACCAAGTAAGGAATTACCATCTTCTTTACAACACCATGACACAAGGAAGAACCATCGAAAGATATAACTAAGAAATTAACGATGAATGAACCATTTATACTGCAAGAATTTTTTTCCGTTAACTCTTTTTCTTTTTCTTTTCTTTTTTTTTTTTTCCGATTGCAAGTTCTTTAAATTATAAACTATAGTTATTTCCACAAAGATAAATAAATAAAATTATATACTGTACCTATTCATTCATAGTTAAAAAAAAAAAGTCTATGTATATTGAAACTATTTCTATTTATTGTTTTCTACAAAAATCTTTAAAATAACTAATGAAAAATGCAATAGTGATGCGTTTATATAATAAAATAATTTTATCTAATTTATCAAGCTAAACAATAAAATAAATTAAACATGACTCGACTACATATCGCTTTGAAAATAAAAAAAAATAGTTCATAATAATCAATGATCCTTAAAGTAGTGTAGTTAATAAAGACCGACTTTGGTCTATTATAGGGATTATTAAGGTTGATAGAGCTCTTAAGTAATATCCTTTTATGAGGATAATCTAATTAGTTTGTTTTGTGTCTACGATATGTAATAACTTTTGCTTTCGTCTGCTTTCGTCGCCTTTCTGCTTTTATATTATATCAAAAGAAAATTAAAAAAAAAAGAAAGAAAAAAAGTGTCCTCATATCACCAAAATACAAAAAAGGAATAGAAGAAGCATATGATGAATTACAAATACGTTTTTTCATATTTACTTCTTCTATACTTATTTCTCTATTTTTTAAATTGAGCATCCTTTGATCTTAACCAAAAATGCATTTAAACTCCTATATAACCATTTCCCCATTTTTAATTTTATCCAACATTTTATTTTTAACTTCAAACATTTTTTAACAATTTATCCAAAGGCAAGATAATAAGGACTTGAGCCAAAAACCTTGCACTTTTAGTACTTACTAGATTCATTACCAAAATTCACACATAGATGTGTATATTCACATTGTTTCCATGTAGCCATATTATACATTGCAATTAAGATTATAAACAAGTTCAATTGAGATAATATAACACTAAACTCAAATTTGGTTCAAAATTATAAAGCATGATCCAATTGATCTTAGAAATTTGAGTTCAAACTAAGTAGCACTTGACAAGCTCAAGTTCAACATGATTAAACTCGTTTAAGCTTGATTTATATATTAAAAAAAATAAAAATAAAAATATTTTTTTTTAATTATCATAATATTAATATCTAAACTCGACTAATATTCATACTCGACTCAAATTTGATCATGCTCACTAGCTAACCAAGCTAAGTATTATGAAATTCAAGCCCTACTTGATCAACTATCTAAGTAATTCGAGAACAAACTAGACTTGATTTTTTTCAAGTTCAACTTGAATAAATATCAAGTTAAACTCAAATAACTTATAAGTAATTTGACTCAATTATATCTCCATTCAAAACTACCATTTGGGATTGATCCATGGTGGTCTTTTTGTCTATTCAATATGCTAGGGTCATGATTAGTGCGGTTTTCACAAAATTCCTGATCAATGAGCCCATGAAGTAGTCCAGTGAGAAACTATATTTTCCCCAGAGAAGAAATGGCTTAACAGTTTTATCCTACTGCATTTAGCATATTTATACAACCTAATATGGACTATCATGATACGTGATGGCATGTAATCGAAAAATATATATATATATATATATATATATAAGAAGGGGACACCATTTGGGAACTTGATGATTTTGTCCCATGATTGATTATCTGCGAATTTGTTCGTTTTTTCCCGGGCTCTTAGATTTAAGGTGCTCGCATTCACAGAAGGCTCACTCCATATCCATGGCTAGAATGTGAAACGAACAAGCATCAAACAGATGAGTTACTTTTAGCTCTAATGTTGAGATGAGCTAGAAGCAGGAAAATCAAACAGGATGCTGAAAAAACTTCATTGCTACCAATTTGGATGCACAAGCAAAACCTGGCCCCGAGACTGCTTGGAGCTCAATAATGCATGCAGTGGCCTGCTTGCATGCATGCAAGCATGTTCGTGACCACCTTAAGGGAAGATGAATTTATGGTATGTTTTCATCTAGTACTCAATATGCTTAGAATAACATAGATAAACGATGTAGATGTATTTCTCTGCCCTTAAACTTTCAGGAATCAATAATCATATATCAGTTCCAAACCTGGATGTCCCCAGGATACTTACATTTACTACAGCACATGAATAAGATCTCTTGATTTGATTCTAAACTCTGCATTTACATGCATTTGATATCCTTGTTAATCAGAAATATTCACAGTTACCTCTTAGTATAAGCCAGAATTAAAAACAAAGCTTGGGGAGGAAGCATCATGCACGATCCGGACTAAAAGAATTGAAAGAATAAGCTTGTCGATCCATCCCCAAATGATTGGAGATCTGCAGCTTTAACCAAAGCTCTGCATAGAGGACATGTCCTCTCTCTCTCAAACCTGGCGAGAAAAGATTCAACATAGGAATTAGACAGTAATACTAGAAAAATTAAACAGCATGTAATGGTTGTTTTTTCTTCCCCCCTTTTTTGTCATGTAATGGTATGTTTTTCTTAAATAGAACCATACTCAACATTAATAAGGCTCACCAGCTTCAACTATCACTGCAATCCCAGCATCAATTTCTAATTAGTTGCACGTTGAACATATATATATATATATATATTGTTTTATCTATGACCTCATATTTTACATCCAACAAACATTAGGAATTAGTCAGGTAATACATTAGAACCTATGGAAGATCTACATCGAGCAAGTCAAACCATTTACATTATGCTTCTGAATGCCCTAACAAAATTCTCCTGCATAAGTAACAAAATACTTATGCTTCATTTCATAATTGCAACTTAGCTAGTGTATAGTAAAACATAACAAGGCCTGTCTGCCTTGCTTTCAATATCGCTCATAATTTTAGTTTGGATCTTTCACTAATTAGAGTCAAATGATTAGAAAATGAAAGCTCACAAGCTATTTCAGCATCCTAAAAAAATAATAATAATAAGAAGAAGAAGAAGGCACCATGTAATGGAGGACTATGGGAGAGGGGGGAAAAGAAGAAGAAGAAAAGCCCATGCTTTTGGAGCTCAATTTCTCGAAGTCTTGCATTGTCTTGTGAAGTCGGGTAAGACAGCACAAAATTTTGATAGATCATGCTACCTTGCCCCATACAAAGTAAGCAAGACATGGAGTAGTTTTTCAGTGTAATGGAATTGCAATGAAGTTTTTAATAGACAGTGTAGTATTCTTGAAAGCCATTAGCATAATGATATAGTACAAAAGTAATCTATATGAGGATAACTCTGTCTTTTCTTTGGATTTGTCAAGGAAAAAGAAAAGAGTAGCAAAAAGAAAGTGAACACAGTATTTAGAGTAAAGGACTGTAGAAGCCGAGTAGGAGAAGGGAATGCAAATGAGAGGAGCAGTAAAATTCTTTTTTTGGGAATCCAATGAGGAGTTACGTTGAAGGATTTGCTTGACATGACCATACTCTTCCTACTTTTTGTATGTGAACAACTACATGGTACACTGAACTAGGGCCAACACTGACCCACAAGAAACAAGTGAGTGTTAACATGAACATTTCATAAATCATCCTGTCTTTTAAATCTGTTATCTTCACCTTTTAAGAATCCTGGCCTCACAAGCTCCGCATAGTTGAATATTTCTTAAAAATTCGGGTTCCTTAGATTGGTGGATAAATGGAAGTGTGGCATTACACTGGAAAGGAAAAGGCATGAAGACTAAAATAATACTACAGATGGAACTTTACCACAAAACTAGATTAGCAAATTCAAATAAGACGTGGCCACAAGCAAGCAGTTTTGGACCACCCCATTATTCTTAGAGTAGCAAGGGCATCTCAGTTGATGGAAGGAAGCAACTTGTTATCTCCCTCTCCCTTTCTTTTTCTCACTACCATTTCATCTAGAAAAGCTTCAGCCTTTAGATCAAATGGCGGAGCTAAATAAAATATGATATCAGAACAGAAGGTTCAAAGTTCTAATCCTTGCATTATCGTTTCACCTCTATTAAATTAAGAAGTCCACTTGGTAAACTTCAATCCAAAATCTCAACCCACAAGTAAGGGGAATGTCAAGTGATAAATCCAAAAGCTGCACCATATATACAAGCTTAACTTTTGAAAACTATGGAGCTAAACTCGACGAATGAAGATAGAGATTCTGAATGATGATGTGATTTTGATATAAACTAACAAAAGAAAATGTATCACATTGTGAATAAGCATGGACTTCACATAGCACACTCAACGCTGTCCTGTTGCATACAGCAGGATAAAATTTTTTGCAACAAATGGAAGCATGTTAAACCTACAGAAAAAAATAACTGCATATTGACCATTATAAATTCATAGATTTTGTGGTAATGTAGATCGAGAGACTAACCATTCAGAAACACATTCCTCACAGAATATGTGTTTGCACCGCAATAGAATCGGAGCATGCATCTTCTCCTGACATATGGCACAGAGGTCTCCAGCTGCATTTACCTAGAATTGCAAAAAGGTGTTTACAATTTTTATGTGTCTGCTGATGTGGAAAAATCTCAGAGCATACTTATTTGGTTATATAACATGGAGCTGTTGCTTCCAACAGCAGGATAAAGATGAGACCATGGAATGGAACACCACATTATCATAATGTGAACATTGGATTGGAGTGAAACATTATTTAGACAACAGAGAACCGAGACCAGGAGAAATAACATATCTTAATTGTGATTTGCAAAATACCATCTGCATTAGACCTTAGTGACAATGTAGATTTCTGCAAATTGCAATAAACCGGAACAAGAAGACCAGACTTGGAGCATGGCAGTACAGATAGGAAAACATGAACATTTCTTTTTGGCCAAAAAAATTTCTTATTTTTTCATTTTTCTTGGTTCTACTTTCACAATAAGATTTAGCAATTGATTTATTGCTGGTTAAAATCACTGAATGTTCCAATAAAGGTTAAAGAAGGGAAAAAGAGAACTATCTCAAGCAAACAGAAGTTAGCAAAAAAATTAAAGATTTTTTTTCAGTCCATGCTCCTCAAGAATGTGCAATGACTTATTTACACAATTGACAAGGACCTTTAAAGTGGAAGATAGAGACAAAGCTGCTGCAGAATCAGTTTCTTGCTGTCTTAATCAACCAAAAAAATATGCATTAAATCCCAGTAAACCAATTCATTCTTACGTAATTTGGCTGGTGGAGCTTTTGTCTATGATAAAGGAAATATGCAGCTAGATAACACCACATCTAGTGAGCAGATAGCCCATCATCGCACTTGTCTTAATAAGGGCACATGCCACAGAAATGTGCAAGCATGTAAAGAAAATGAATTTTCATCGGATACTTAGAGGTCCAAAGTTCAGATGTAACAGGAGGTTATGTAACACTCATCAGATTAGTATGTGTAGCTCACAATTTTATGTCAACATTTCTATGCAGAGCTTAGACAAACCTGAGATAGAGCAATGCAAATTCATTGCAAAAATTACTGCATAAGCTGAGACATGTAATTCCTGCATAAACTAGATACCTGTTCTTTCGTAGCATAAGCCCCATAATGCACTTCCTTGTCTGAGAGTGCTTTAAATGCAGTTAAGAAGGATCGAACCTGGAGAGTAACCATAATGAGAGTCACACAAATAATTGCACTAGGGACAGTAGAAAGCACAACATACCTTATCAACAACTGATGTCAGTTTGAATGTCAAATATAACCCAGTTGTCAATGATGAAAATAAGCTTCCATTATCTTTGTTCAAGAAAAATCGGTACCAAACAGGAGCAGGCAGTAAAGCACGGTACAACAGCAGGGCATACTCCACAAGGGTCAACATTTGGCCCTTGAATAACATGGGTAAATTGTCAGTAACATATGTCAGAACTATGTCAAGTAACAAAATAAACTCTCAAGCAAAATTCAATTGCAAAAGAAGAGGAAACCTGTCGACGGAAACTCTGGCCCCTACCATTCTTGTAGTATATGAGCAATAAACACTTGAAAGCCATTGCTGCTTGTCTCACCATTATATCTGCAACCAATTAAGCTAATTAATGAAAGTATCATACCTACTATAAAACATCCAAATACCAAATTAGCAGGGAAAGCATTCATACATTTAAGATCTCTCTGGTGGTATTTTCATCAAAGGAAAGGACAAAGACTAAAAGGATTTGGAGAACCATTAGCAACAGCACAGCTAAATGGGGAATGAACATTATTGTAGGGCTTTTAATTTGGTCAACCATGCTTGCACTTTTGACTACAGAATGCATCAAGAAGGTCCACGCACATATTATACGTAGAAAAACGATATCATGTCAATATGATAAAAATAACTTAATGGATTCTCTAGGAGGTCCTTATTTTGTCAACTCATCTAATGGGGAATTTTACATGAGAAGATGCTGCGAATGTTCAATGCATCAATAAACAGCTAGCAAGGAATAATAGTAAACAAGGACATACCATTAAGCAGGATGATAAATACAGCATGCCAGAATGGTGGTATCACCTTTGGAGGAAACATGACTAATGGGTATAACACATCATCGTTTTGATACCACCAGTAAACACTAAAAACATAAAGAATGAATATGGTAACGATTCCAACAAGAACAGAGTTTCTCCTCTCTGCCTGCAAGGGAAAAAAGCATTTTTGATCAGGGTTTTTCTTCCCCATTATTTTATTCAAATATCACAAAAGCACGCTATAGCAAACATAACACACCTAGAAAGCATTAACGCACCTTTAGAGCAGTCTGTTTTCGGAGTATGTCGTTTGACTTAAACATAACAGCAGCAATCCATATTGTAACAAAGAAGCCTACATGAAATCCATGAGAAACCATGGTGTCAATCAGTAAAAAAATGATTTCTTACATACTCATTTCAAGAACTGTTCTCTAAATGGCAAGACAGAATAGGTTTAAGAGAGGAACATGACTGCTAAAATAAAGTTTCTGACAAATCGAAAATTCAAAAAGAAAGAGGAAGACTCTCTTAGGAAGGTAATCTCAAGAGAAGGATCCCTTTTCCCCATGACATGAAACAGAACCCATTAAAATGATTTTGCATCCATAAAAATGATTTTTCACTAAGCTTGTACACCCGGTCACCCCCCAAATAAGATGACAGGTAAGGGCCAGGAGATCGGTCTTTTAAGCAATGGTAATTTTAGATGAAGTACACGTGAAAATGATGTGATCCTTTATAGCCTCACCCCCCGCCCCCTTCTTATCCAGGAAAACAGATGGCTTAATCATAATTCCACTATTTAAACAACACTTCATTAGAGTAAGTGCAACAGTTATTTCCTCGAAACATCATCTGGAGGAAGCCCATTGATAATGTGTGTTACAATAAACTAATGTGCTCAATCTTGAACGATGTTGGACAATGACGATCAATGATCTACCACAATAGCATGCCTCTGATTTCATCATTTTGGCAAACTATATCAGTGTCAAATGTCACTCAGGTAACTGCCATGTTGCTCCAAGTGACTTCCCAAGTATATATCATATCCATCCCAATAATGAAATAGTGCAACAAACACGGTATAAGGGATAACAAACATATATATGTAAAAAATAATAATGACTCAGCAGTTTATGCTTTGTCATTGGAAATTTTAGATTGCGTAAAATTACAACAAGGCATAACCAAAATGTACCCATCAAGAGATCTTGAATGGATAAAGTCAACACAATGCATGGATTAATTTAAAGCACTTGTAAAAAGTACACAATTCAAATACCTTGTAAATGCTGACGGATAAAGACAACCAGCAAAAGCAACGTGAAGGGTAATATCTGTTCAATCCATTTTCCAACTTGCTGTAAATTATATCTCTGATAGGTGGAATCCCTTGAATTGCTGCTCCCTCCATCAACATCTCCCAAATCCACACCATTAGAGGATGAAGAAGAAGCAGACCCCAATAATGGATCTTCACTCTCAGCAATGTCCATCGTATCATCACACCCCATATCACCATTGTCATCAACATTATCACCTTCACTGTCCACTTCACCCGAACCAATTATCCGAATAGAGACTTCCCCATTAGAGCTACTATTTCCAGGGCAGTTAGGCAACTGGGTCTGCGCATTGTCTGTGCTTTCATTAAGAACCACATCGTCTGTTTGATGTCGATCAAGTGGTGCTGGCACAATGCCAGAGTATTCAAGTATGACAGATAATGGCGATTGTAAAAAATTAATTGCAGGAACTTGCAAACCAAGCCTTGTTCTTGAATTAGTGATATTGCTGCTATTACTTGGTGATATAGAGTTAGTATACACATCAGAATTACTGGATTCTTCCATTTTTGAAGAATCAAAACAATAGTAACCCAGTGGTAACAGCAATACTCAAGAAATTGATACCTCTATGAGCTTCGACTGCAAAGAGGACCCAGAAAGAAACTGGAAATATATTCAATAAACAAACATCACAGTATGAGAAGAAGAAGAGAAATAAAAGGAAAGAAAGAAAGAAGAAGAAGAATCAACAACAACAACAACAAAAAGGTACAAAATTTTAGATTAAAGAAACCAAGATAATATGAAATATGAAAATTGAAATTTGTAGACAAAAAGACCAAAACTTTACACTTTAGGTACCAAACATAAGTGGATGTCTTCCACTTCTAGTCTCTAACTCTATCCGTAGAAACAAAGCTGAAATTTTTTAAATAAAGATATACACTATACTTTCTCATTCCCACCCCACCACCACCCCCCCCCCCGCCGCCACCCCCCCCCCCCCCCCCCCCCCCCAACAACCCAAAAAAAAAACACAAAGAAAGAAAAAATCAAGACTTTAACTTACCAAAATAAAAATAAATCTCCACCCATCTAAAATTCCTCAAAAGATGTTCATTTCACTCACTACTTTATGATTGCTTCAAATTCACACCATACAATAAATTTACAACAACCCCCTATTTTCTCAATGAAGAAAAAATGCAGTATCAGGACAATTATATTCTATTAATTAATCACATTCTGAATAAAATAAATAGATAAATAAATATCTTACTGGGTTTCACTACAAAAAGAACGTGAAGCTCACTGGGCTTTCGAGATCTGGATCAATCTATCTTCGTGTGGATGCTTGATATGGATGACATTATCAAAAGTTAGCAACTTTAATGATGTCCTACAAAATGGAGGTCTTTCTCGGAAATAATTAGTGGATCCTTTGGTTTTGGATTTTAGTAGGTAAGTAACGAAATTGGGTTCAATCATATGTTGTCGATCCTGCGTAGGATATGATTCTTTTTCTTTTTTAATATTTATTTTAATCATGGTAAGGGTGTGAATTGGCATATGTCTTTCCTTAGGATGCACTCCTTGTTTGACTTTCAAGTGATTTGTATGTGCTATCTTTTCTTAATCGTATTGTAAAACCTTTTTTTTAAGGAATATGTTAATGCATATCGTCAAGAAGAAACGTAAAGAAATTATTAATCTTTTAATGCAGGTTTTCTTTCTCTCTTTTCTGTTCCCAACCCAACCACACCTTCCTATCTTCAGCGAATCTTCTTACTAGGGAATTGATGATTAGTGACAGGTGGAAATACTATACGGTTAAATAGTGTCCAAGGGAATGGAGAAAAAATTTTCACCCTAACAAAAGTTTTTTAGTGTCACGTTGAGAACTCTGAAAGCAATTGCTATCCATTATATATTCTTGTCTCAAGTATGGTACTTATAAATTAAAATCTTTTTTAGTATTTATAAATCCTCACACAATGAAATAAAAAAGAATAATGTTAAATACACAAATTGTATTATTTGTTAAAAATAATATGACTTGTTTGAAGATCAGAAATTAATTTTAATAAATACTAATTAATGAAGAAGGAATAAAATCATGATTTTATCTTCTCAAAATTCAAATTGAATTCCATCATGAAACTAGAAGTACTAATTTTATGGAATTATAATTCTGATTTTTAAATATTTTTTCAAATATAAGGAAAAAGAATGAAAATTAGAATTGTGATTTCATTTCAATCAATTTTCATGATTTAAATATAAATGGTAGTTTTACCTTCTAAATATAGGAAAAAAGAATAAAATATAAAATTACAATTCAATTTTGGTCTATTCCCTCATACTAAACATGACACTCTTCTTATCTTCTTATCCAAAAGCTTTTATTTCTTGTAATGTTATTAAATGGTTAATGAAATCACGATTTAACTTGCAAGATTATATGAGTTTATAATTTTTTGAACTTTTCTATTGATACATAATTAATAGTGAAATTGTTAGTGAAAAAACATTAAAATCGACAAATTCCACATCTAGTCCTAATCCTGGTTTTATGGACCATAAAAAATAAGAAAACAAGTAGCATTCATGACAATAACGTTATTAAAGATGAAATATAGATGGGTTTTATATGGAATTAGAAGAGATGGATATTATGTAATGAGTTTATAATGATGATGATGACAAGAACAATAATGATGCTATTTGTTGGTGGTCAATTTTCATCAAATGATTCTAAGATTAAGAACAACTTACACAAGTAACAAACATAAGCTTAAAGAAGCATTAAAGGTAGTTCCAATGAAATAACCTAATATTTATAAGAGTGGTTGAGGTGACATTTATGGAAGTTGTATTACATGGTCATATCATCAAAGATATACTCCAAAATTGTGGGAAGTATCTCAACATTAGATTTATGCTAGTTGGAGACTTTCCTAACCTAATCAAGCCAATGCTATCTTTCCTTCTTTTAGCCTTGTCAACCAAGCCTACACATCTTAGGCTTAAGGGCTCGACCTTTTAAGGACTATAAGATAATGAGACCTTTAATAGGCATCTTCTAACCAAGTCAACCAAGCTATTATCCAAACCTTTAGAAGTTTATCCTTGTAGATAGTAGCTTAGAAGAGGTTGGCAAAGCCTTAATGACCATCCTCATAAACAGGTCAGTTATGGCTTCTGAGCTTAACTTACACACCAAAAAGGTCAGTATGGATTTAGAAACTCACATCCAAAATAGTTTATCAACAGTAGTAATAGAGTGTTAAAGATAAATTTTAATGATGACAAGGCAATCAAGGATTAATAACTTATCTTAGTTTGTATTTTATTATTATGACTTAAGTTACAGTATAGTTTATATTAACCTTACTATTTATGTATTAGTTTCATACATTAGCATACTAATTTACATTTGATTATTTGTATGTATAATATATATTGTGACTAAAAATATATATTAAATTTTTTTATTCTTATCGTATGTTTTAGGTTTTTATAATTACTGTAAGTATATTTATAGCTTTTGAAAACTAGTTTACATAGGATGTATAAACTCATTTTTCTATATTTTGATTCTACAAACCTTTTAACAATTTTAAATAGATACATGACTTTGACAACCTCAAGTCCCATTATTAAGTAAATTATGAAGCCCAATAAGAAAAAAATTATACCTACATTGAATCACATAATGCATGGATCTATATTATTAACCAGTGCAATATATAAAGTACCTACATTATACATTCTCAATAATCATAGTTTAATATCAAGGCAGTATAGGTAATCAGCAAAAACATCCCTACATCCTAAGATTAATCCTTGATTTTCATTTGATTATTACAATAAATGATAAAAAATAGTCACATAATAATTGTTTCATTATATTTTCACCATCATATTGGCCATAGCAGTCTTAGTCCATTGCCTTTATCCCTAGTTATGTCTCATACCAGAAATGTGATTTACTAACAAGTTCATTCTGGGTATCTCGATTTATATCAATCTTAATCTTCATATCTAGGACATATGTCATGATCTAGGAATTTGAAGGCAAGTAAAGGTATTCAACTTGGGTGTAAAGTGAAGTAAGTAGCGTTAAAGAACACTTTGTTCCTGAGATAGGGTATTCTATAAATGAGAGTTTAGCCTCAATAAGTAAACTGGTTAAGAACCGATACCGCTTCCTAGATGATGGCTATGGTAAGCTAAAATCAGTTAAGCCTCTTAAACATATAAGCGCCTATAACAATGCTAGATGGCACACCAAAAGATGGAAGGGTTTAGAGCAATTTTGGGTAATTAGTAGGGAAAGGTTAGCTCATCATGTTGAATATGAGTAAATATGAAGAGATAAAGGATAGTTGGTGTAAGCCCTAAAGAGAAGCCAAGTGATCGTAGGATCGAACTTAGTACACAAAGTTTATGACGATCAGTTAAAGGATCCGATCAAACCTAAATTATAAACTATAGTTAGAAATATTAGTAAAAATGACCCTGTAAACTTGCATTTTAGAAAATAAGTAATAAAATAAGATACTATAAAATTTTTAGTATATTACTCGTTAATTATCAGAAAGGCGAAAAATGTAATCTAATAACTAACAAATTACTAGATATAGATTGTATGTATATTAAAAATTAGAGAATAACTTAAATAATATTTAGGAGTGTTTATTTGTACCCCATATGTACGTGTAAATAAAAATACGTGAAATTACTTAAAGTGCCTGAAATTAGCTAAAAATTCATTAAATAATTAAAGAAAATTATAAAATAATTAAGGAAAAATCAGAAGAAAAAAAAAGAAAAAGAGGAATAAGGAATGATCCATATTTGGTCGTGGTAGGCCAAGAATTAAAATAACAAATTTTGGCCAATTAGAATTAAACACATAAAAGGAAAAAATAAAAGAAGATAAGCCCTTATCTTGTCTAATTAATGCATAAAAATTTCCTTAAAGCCCTATAAATAGCAAGAAATTTATGGAGCTCATTTGGTTAGTTAAAAACTTAGGAAAATTGGGAAGAGTTGAAAACAAGAGAGAAAATTAGGGTTTAGAAATTTTTTTTTCAAATCTGTACAGTAAGAGCTTCTGAATCGAACCTACACATCACCACCATCTGGAACCGAACCACCACCACCATCCCACTCCAAAACCACGGTCTGGACTGGCCAACACACCTAAACCAGTGTTAGAGGCCAAAAAGCCATCGAACTAGGTGAGTTTCACATTTTTTCCGATTTTGTAAAATTCATTAAAATTATTTATTTTACCTAGAAAATTATGAAATTTTTTATTCAAAGGTTTTATTGTATGTAGATTAAGGAAAAAATAGTGATTAAGTTTAATCACATCTATAAATATATAGTTCTTAAGAAATTAGACAAAATCGAGCATGATTAGAATTAGAAATAAATAGGCCTAGGGCTATAGTTAGGAACTCAAATTTTTTATGTAGAATGTTTAAGTGATACAGAATAGTGTTATGAAGCCATTTTTTTTAATTAATTTTTGAAATTTTTAAGTAAATTTTTAGCCCTAAAATGATGAAAAAAATGGGTAATTTTGACTTAATTAGGTGATTAAATAATTAATTACTTATTTAGAAGGTAATTAGATGTTTAAAGATATTAATATCTGATATGGAAACATAATCCTAACATTTGGAGTGTTAATTGTAATTAATATGGGGATTATGTAGTAATTATGAGAAATTTAGTAATATGTGAATTTCGAATTTTAATAAATAGGAAATAATAGGTTAATTTGGATAATATAATAATAAAATTAGTATATAATAAATCTGGTACAAAAATCAATTTTAGGTAATTGGATAAAAAATGTAAGATTTTTTCACATTAAGAGTAAATCCAGTACTCCAATTAGGATTAGAGTATACCTAATAGGTTAGAACATTAAATTAAGACTTAGTATGATATTAGAATACTCAAGCTTAATGTGATTAATTTCATATTAGGATTCGAGTATATTTAAGATTTCTCATAGTAAAAAACAATTTAAAACAAAAACTGGAATCTAATTCAGAAACCTAACCCTAAGCTAAGATAGAGTGAATCATTAGCAAATAATAGGTATATATGGAGAAGTGAGTTAAATTATAACTTAGAATATATATCATCAAAGTATAGGTACTAAGAAGACGTATTTGTATTATAGGATACTCGGAGACGAATCAACCTACAATTAAGTGATTGGGCGACCGATAATTCTAAGTAAGTTGGGTTTATTACTTCATCGTATTTGGAGAATTATTTTAGGGTACTTGGAAACTTAGGATTGTGTATGATTGTGGTTGTAAGTAGTTTTATGCATATGCTTGTGTATCTGACTTCATATTGACATTTGTGTTGTGATTGATTTTTATTATGATTGGATTTGTGTGAAATTATCTGAACACCCTAAATTGAACTTAATCCTAATCAACTCTAATACCCTAAATTATCATGTATTGCAACCCTTTTGGGGATCATTAGGATTCTCCAACTAAACACCAACACCTTCGAAAAAGATACCGTTGGATAGCAAATTGGTCTTTTCCTCATCCTTAACCAAACTAAGTGATAGGAGAGGAAGTCGTGGTGTGGATGAGGGCATTAGTTCGAAGGTTAGTTTTAAGAGGAGCAGTGTCTTCACTGTACAAACCTGGGTTTGGTTGTGAGCTATTACATAACATGAAAACTCCTCAACTTGGATTAGAGCGGGTGAAATTTCTCTTATTTCGCAACAGACCGGACTACGTTGTGTGATGACACTTGCTTGTTGCATTGCATAAAAATAATTACTTGATAATCTTGTTTGTATTTATATACATTTATGAGTATCCAATTCAACTTATTAAGCTATAGTTGCTCATACCTATATAAATCTTTTTGCAGGTCCTGATCTCTGAATACTCCGAGTAATATGCCACCCTACAATTATTTAGAGGTTAATTCTTTTGAAGCCTGGGATGTGAGGATCAATTTGCCTAGTAGTTAATGTATATCTAGAGTCTCCTTAATAGCTTAAGACTGAAAGACTGATAGTTGATATGTAAATTAGCTAATTATTACGTTTGATGTAGAATTTCCTGGGAAATTCTGTGGAATGTACATGTAATTATATATGTTGACTTAAAGTTCTTGATAATTACTATAATTTTAGCTAAATTCTTAATTGGACTATTTACTTCAAAGCGAGGAGTCGTCGATGTATTGTGTAAATCATATCTATGGTAGGTATTGTAAGGCTAGTTACTATTATAGAATGGTTTACACGACAGGACTATTGCGACTCTGTGACTTCGGGACGTAACAGTTGGGTGCTACATATGCACTTTAAGAGGGGTAAACCTCTCATTCCATAACAAGTGATATTAAAGCTAAAAAGTTTCAATCCGATGAACCATCTAAATACTTCCAAAGGTGCTAAGTGAAACAAGTAGTTATTGTTGACAACTCGGTATGTCTAAATGAAGCTCGAGAGAAGTAGTAGCTGTTAGGTGTAAGCTTTAAAGTTAAGCCAAGTGATCGTAGGATTGAATTTAGAATACAAAGTTTAGGGCGATCGGTTAAAGGATTCAATCAAACTCGAATTATAAACTATGGAGAGAAATATTAGTAAAATGATCCTAAACTTGAATTTAAGAAAATAAGAAATAGGAAACTATAAAATTTTCAAATTTTAAGTATAATAATTGTTAATCATCGAAAAGGTGAAAAGTGTAATCTAATAACTAATAAATTACTAGAGATAAATTATATGGATACTAAAAATCATAGAACGACCTAAATAAAAATTAAGAATGTTCACATATACCCCACATGTATTTACGTATAGGTAAAAATACGTAAAATTACTTAAATTGACCAAAAACTTAGTAAATAATTAAAGAAAATTATTAATTAATTGATAAAAAATCAGAAAGATAGGGAATGATGAATATCTGGTCGTGGCAAGTCGGGAACTGAAGAAGAAAACTTATTCAATTAGAATTAAGCAACACAAAAGCAAAAAATTAAGGGATTTGGACAATGTCTTATCTCATTTAATGCATATTAATTACCAAAAACTTTTATAAATAGGGAGAAAATTTACAGAGCTCATTTAGACAGTTAGGAATCAAATAAAAATAGAGAGCTTCGAAAATTTAAGAGAACAACCAAAGAGAAAAAAAAAAAAGAAAAGGAAAACTGTGCAGATAAGGCTAGTGAGCCAAACCCACACATTACCATCACCTGGGACCGAGCCACCACCACCACCCCACTCCAGACCCACTGCTTGGACTGGCCAACACACTTGGACCGGTGTTGGAAGGCCAAAAGCCATCGGGCTTGGTGAGTTTCTAATCTGCTCCGATTTTGTATAATTTCTCAAAATTAGTTATTTTGCTCAAAAAATTATGAAACTTGTTATTCTGAGGTTTTATTGTATGTAAATTTAGGTAAAAATAGTGATTTAGTTTAATTACGTCTGAAAATATAGGATTCTTAACAAATTAAGTAAAACCGAGCATAATTAGAACTAGAAATAAATAGGTTTAAGAGTGTAGTTTGGAGCTCAAAATTTTTCTGTAGAATGCTTAAGTGATATAGAACAGTGCTATGAAGCCATTTTTTTTAAATTAATTTTTGAAATTTTTAAGTTAATTTTTAGCCTTAAAATGATAGAAAAATTGGGTTATTTTGGATTAATTAGGTGATTAAGACACTAATTACTGATTCAGATAGTAATTAGATGTTGTTAATCTCTAATGTGAAAACCTAATCATAGCCTTTGGAGTGTTAAGTATAAGTAATGAAGGAATTATGTGCTAATTATAGAAAATTAGAAATATTATAAAAAATTAGGTTTAATTAGATAATATAATAATAGAAATTGGAATATAATAAATCTAAAATAAAATTTAATTTTAAGTAATTATATAAAAAAATTGTAAGATTTTCTCACATTGGGAATAAATTCGGTACCTCAATTAGGATTAGCATGTACCGAATAGTTAGAATACTAAATTAAGATCCAATAGGATATTAGAATACTTAACCTTAATGTGATTAATTTCACATTAGGATTCAAGCATATTTAAGATTCCAGAATCAAAACTAGAATCTAACTTAGGAACCAAACCCCAAAATAGGGTAGAATGAATCATTAGTAAATAATAGGTATACATGGAAAAAAATAAACTAAATTATAACTTAGAATGTGAATTATTAAAGTATAAGAACTAAAAAGACCTATTTGTATTATAGGATATTTAGAGACGAATCGGCTTATAATCAAGTGATCGGACGACTGAGAAACTCTAAGTAAGTTGGGTTATTACTTACTGTATTAGAGTGTTATTTTATGGTACTCGGAAACTTAGGATTGTATATGGTTGTGATTATAAGTAGTCTACGCATGTATTTGATGTATCTGAATGCGTGCTGAAATTTGTAATGTGATTGATTGAATTGGTGTAAAATTGTTTGAACACCCTAAATGAAATTTAATCTTATTCAATTTTAATAACAAAAAATGTCATGCATTGCAATCCGTTAGGAAATCATAGGATTCTCCAACCAAATACCGATCCATTCGAAAGGGATAGCGCAGGATTGCAAAATGGTCCCTTCTTCATCCTTAGTCAAAGTAAGTGACAACAAGAGGTCGTGCTGAAGATAAAGTCAATGGTTCAAAGGTAGTCGCGGGAGGAACGAGGTCTCCATTGCACAAGCCTGGGTTTGGTTGTGAGCTGCTGCATAACATGGAAACTCCTCAACCCGGATTAGAGCGAGTGAAATTTCTCTGATTTCGCAACGGACTAGACTACGTTGTGTGATGAAACTTAATTATTGTATTGCATTAAAATAATTGCTTGATAATCTTGTTTGTGTTTAAATACTCTCATGAGTTTCCAATTCAACTTACTGAGCTGTAGTTGCTCATACCCCTATAAATCTTTTTACAGGTCCTGATTTCTGAATACTTCAAGTATTATGCCACCTTATAATTACCTAGAGGTTAGTTCTTTTGAAGTTAGGGGTGTAAGGATCAATTTACTTAGTAGTGATGTGTAGCGAGAATGCCTTTTATAGTTTGAGGATGAAAGACTGATAATTATTATGTAAATTAGTGAATTATTGTGTATATGTAGAATTTCCTGGGAAGTTCTGTAGACTTTACATATAATTATATATGTTTATTCAAAATTTGTAAAATTTACCATAATTGTAGTTAAACATTTAATTGGACTGTTTACTTCAAAGCGAAGAGTTGTCGACGCCTTGTGTAGATCATGTCTATAGTAGGTACTGTGAAGCCAGTTACTATCATAAAATGGTTTAAACAGCGGGACTGTTGCGACTCTGCGACTTCTGAGCGTAACACTAGGTAGAGGACATTATTTCTAGAAAGGGTAGCTACGTTGTAAGTTAAATTGTAACAAAACTCTACCTGAATCTTTATAAAATAAAATAAATTTTAGTGGATTGACTCTTTTGTTGGGCCACTTAGTAAGATGTAATGTCAAAGGATGGAGGAATGGGTTAAGGCATGAAAGAAGCTTGTGATAGCCCAAAGTCTTAGTAAATGTGAACTTGGTTTCAACAATGAATGGAGTAGGGTCGATGATATTTTGTTAAAGGGTAATAATGAAGAACTGGCTTCACAATGAGGGCACCATAAATTTATATAAGGGAGAAGGTCACGGTTTACAAGTTTGAAGATAAGTGGGGGTGTTCAACTTGAGTATAAAGTGAAGTGAGCCACATCATCGAGCAGTTTGTTTATAGAGTGAGGTATTCTTTAAAGGTAGTTTTGGCCTTCCATGAGCAAATTAGTTGAAAGATGATGCTACTCTTCTAATAATGGGCATAGTAAGTTGAAACCAATTAAGATAGTTGAGCTTCTAAACATATAAGGCTTGTGACAATGCCAGAAAAAACTCCTCAAGATGGAAGAGCTTGGAACAATTTTAGGTAATTAGGAAGGGAAAAGTTAGCTCGCCATCCAGAATATAAATAAATATAAAGAGATAAAAGATGGTCGAGCGTCGCATGGCACTTCAATAAGGGAAAACCTCTTGTTTAGGGGCAAGTGCTAATGTTATGTGTAAAGTTTTTAACTAACTCTCACGTGTGATGCTTAGACTCTCTAACACTTTAAAGAGAAACTAAGTCAACCTTATTATATAAAGCACACAAACTACACTTACTTAAAGAGAGAAGTTAAAGAGAGAGTTGCAAACCCTATAAATTTTCTGCATAGGGGTATAGAAGTTCATAAGAGTTCCCAAATGAAATTTATAGTATTGGTAAGATAACTAATCCTAGACTTAAGAGACTACACTCAATAAAGTCAACTAAGCTTTTAAGACTCTAAATGGAAACCTCGACCTTAGTTATGCCCTTATACCTAAAACCATAAATATTTTAAGTGATTACTTATAATGTTAACTCTCAAGATCGACATATTTAACGAAACCAACCCTAAACTAAAGGAAAATGACTAATAATTGAAGCTTATAAGAGTTCCATAAAACTCACAAAGGATAAACTAAGCTAAAAATGAATATTGACATAGGTAACCCTAATGATAGATTTGAAACCCTAAAACTAATATTAGAAACCTAATTAGAACCTTAGTGCGTACAAATCCTTAAAATGGTTCTAAAACCTTAAATACAGTGTCAAAACCCCAATCTAACTATTAAAGCCTAATTAAATGGTGAAACTATTCACTAATTGTATATTATTCTTTTAATCGCCCTAAAACCTTAATTTACCTTATAGAATTTAATTGATTAATAATAATCAATTGAAAATTCCTAGGAACCCTAAATTAATTAGACTATACAAGCTAATAGTCTTAATTAATATAATTTGACACATTAAGCCATAAAGTACACCTAATCACCGTCATATGTACTAGTAATTAAGATTAAGAAAACTTAATTATACCTTACATAAACCCC
The DNA here is from genome assembly GCA_024138005.1 of Lumnitzera racemosa. Lineage (NCBI taxonomy): Eukaryota > Viridiplantae > Streptophyta > Magnoliopsida > Myrtales > Combretaceae > Lumnitzera > Lumnitzera racemosa. The sequence goes on along the minus strand of JAMXBC010000006.1, from coordinate 52,252,242 downwards.
ATGAATTTTTGGATCAAAACTTGGAGTTGGTAAAAAGTGCTAAAGGATAATCCTAAAAACCACATAAGATATAAATAGCTAAGAAATTTATAAGATTGACTAAAAACCCTAAAAGATGTAAACAAACCCTGAATAATTAGTTGGAAACCCTAATAGAAGTAAAAACCTAAACCCTATATGCATAAAACATTAAAAATTCTAATATACGAGAAACCTTAAAACAATTGGAAAAGAGCAATAAACTAACTAAAACCCTAATTAGGAGTCTAAAACCCTAGTTTAATTAATAAACCTTAAGTATATCTTTAAATTATTCACTAGTTGTAATTAATTTCTCTAATCACTCGAAAACATTAAATCACCAGTCTCGAATATAATTTAACAACCCTAATTGGTGTCGAATACTAAAAGACCTTAATAAACAAAGTAATATAAGTCAGTATACTTAATTAAAGTGATAAAATATGGAACTCTAACTACATCTTAATTAGGCTTAAATTACTTAATTAAGTACAATTATGATTAAATAACTAAATTGCTCTTTAATCCATTTATCAACCTTAGTCTTTAATGTGCCTTGTCCTCTGAAGGCAGCTATCGAAGAAAGGATGGGTCCTCTGAAGGCAGCTATCGAAGAAAGGAAAAGTATGGGTTTAAGGTGGGAAATAACAAAAGAACGAAAAATGGGGGTTAAGCAAATTCGTAAGCTGTTTGTGGATGTGATGTACCACTTAAGTGCAACAAAGCTTACAACTTCGCTAGATGTAACTTACCAATCTGAAATTATAAGGTTGCTTGATGGCATAACCTTGTTTAATGATTGCTATGAGTTAAGGAAAAGGGGTAACACTTAAGTGCTTGAAGAAGACACTAAAAAAAAGGCATAATTTCATTGATTAAAGAGGCAACAACTAAATATAAGCTAAATACACAAAGCTATTTATACTATGTGTAAGCTCCCAAAATAGAGTTTAGGACAACCGAGTCTAGATTTAGGGCCTTTAAGGAAATTTATTCAATTGAGCTTAAACTTTACAATTAAAATAGAAAAGTTAAACGAAGTGACAAAGTGAAGTTAGATTTTAGAAATAATAACCCAAAATCTCAATTTGCCCTTAAAAGTAAGAAAATTCAATATAGCACTAAAATGTTTGGAACTCCTAAAATCGAGCTCAAATTGCGACGAGAACTTGGAGATAATTAATTGAGCTATAAAATGAGATAATATAGTATAATTTATTATATAAATATATACGTATTTTTATGAATATACTCTGTATAAATAATAATTATACTTGTAAATTAATCCTAAATTATGTAATTGTATATATAAATATATATATATTGCATTGAATTCATGAAATTTATTAAGAGAACATATCCTAAAAATAAAAGATATGTTAGAAACTTAATTATATGAGTATAGTTATATATTACGTATGATAGATACACATGATATATATATATATTCTTGTATATTACTAAATAACTAAATCTTAATATATAATATCCGTATTTAAGCTAATATTTAACAAAACTTATCCAAATGCATTAAAGCTTGCTGGAATTGGTTAGAAAGTTGCTAGATTTGCCGTGTCATCCTGTAGATTCATAATTGTGATGAATTAAAAGCTGATTCTCTAAGAATTTGACACTATATGCTAAGGAAAATGATTAGATAACCATGCATTTATGGAGAGAAAACTTTGGAATTTTTTTGCACTATTATAAAAGCAAACCTAGGATAGAAATTAAACACTTTAAGACCCTAGACATTTAAAGAAAATTAGGGAAATCCAAACACTTTAGAAATAAATATACAAAAAACAAAGGAAATTCATGCTAGGAGAGAACCCTAACCTAAATTGATTTTGTTATAAAACCTAGCCAACCCCATATGGTCCACCCATCGCGCAAGCCATCTGACAACCACCCAACCGCCATCAGCCACCGAAGCACCCAAGAACACTAAGGTCAATTCTCTGCCCTGTTTTTCAATAATTTATAAAAAATAGTAAATCTACCCAAAAAATTATGAAAAAATTTGTACTTAGGTTATTTTGAACATGATTTTATATGATATTTTTATTTTTGAAAAATTCGTAATATGTAATATACTTCCTTAAGAAATTTACTATTTATTCGAATTTAAAATTGTAAAATAAATGTATTAAATGATATTATTTATAGTTGAAAATTTTTGTGTAGGATGTTATAATATTTAAATAATTGCTATTTGGCCAAAATTTTGATTTGAATATTTTTAATATTTATTGCATTTTTAGCCTAAAAATAGCTAAAAAATAAGCTGAATTATGAATAAAATAAGAAATTATAAAATTAATTGATGAGATGGACAGGTACTGATCTATAGTAAATAATAATAGCATCGAGTCAAATTGAAATTAATTTAGTGTAGAAAGAATCATAATTGAGTAATTTAGAGATAAAATTGTAAATACAAGTATATAGGCGATAAGTCGAAAACTTGAAACCAAGTGATAACTGAATTCCCTATATTTTTAGGAGTCTATAGAAATTATTGAAAAATTATTTGGAAACCTAGACTATTTATTACAAATTTACCTAATAAAATGGCTTAAATTACAAGTCGGGATATCTTTTTAATATTAAGAATCTAAAATGAATTAAATAGTTAAATAAAAACTATATATGCAATTGCTGATCAGATTGGATTAAATGAATATTTTTATTATATTTACTAATATTTTCTGATCGGGATACACTTTAGGTATATTACAGTTGGATAATACTTATATTGTAACGATATATGGACAAATTAGGTAAAATATAATTTAATAATGTAAATTGCGTATAATATGATCATATTTATATAATTACATATAACTGTATTAAGAACTCGAACTACCCGTTAAAAGTTATCTTTAGAAATAGGACTCGTAAAACGTATTGTTAGGTGTATATGAACCCAACGACACTAATTTTGTTAAAATTGGACAACCTTAAATAATATAACCTATAATTTTATCATATTCAAGAATGTACATATTTTAGTAACCTTATCATAATTAAAACATTAATTATTAAATTAAAAGTACATTTTGATACGATCGAAATGATATATAATACGTAATAGTATATATGATGTATATTATCAACAATTAATAACTTAATTCAATATATAGTAATAATACGACTATATATTATAGAAATAATATATGTATATGTATATATATATATATATATAACCATTTTAGATTAAACCCTAATATTGTCGCAATTATTACGAAAATTGAATTTCGGTCTTTTGTGTAAATAGGGTAATACAAAGACAGTTGACAATTTGAGTCAGCAGTAGCGAACGTTTAAACAAGTAAGTTAGGATTGTAACTTTACCATTTGTTGGGATACTGTTTAAAGTATCCGGAGACCCAAGAGTATTTTTGGTTGTATTTATAGTTAGTTGATTGTACACATGCTGTATGTGTGGATGATACTTAGTTGTGACAGCAGTAATTCAACTCCTTGATGTACTATTCTGCATGTTTGCATTGATTCTATATTGTATTAACTTGTTGGTCACCCCTAATTAAAACTAACGTTTATTTGAATAAAATGAAAGTGGATATGCATAACACCCATTAAGGGAAACGATTAAGGATGTTAGGTCAAATATCGACTTCTTTTGATGAGGATAGCTGAAATGGTCTTTTCGTCATCCTTAGTTGAACTAAGTGACAAGCGAGGAGGTCGCAGCAAGATTGGGGGCCGTAGTTCGAAGGCAGTTATGAGAGGAGGGTGTTTTCCATTGCACAAGCCTAGGTTTGGTTTGACTTGAGTCACGATGAAACTCCTCAATCCGAATTAGAGCGGATGTAATTTCTCTAATCTCACAGTGGACCAAATAATATTGTGAGATGTTTCATTTGATTGATTGCATTGTATTTCATCATAATTATTAACCTTATATGTGCTTGTACAGTACTCTTCTGACTCCGTCCTACTTACTGAGCTAGTTGTGCTCACATCCCTATAGACTCTTTTGGGGGTGTTAAGTGAGGTCAGGATGTTTAGATATCACCGTTCCTAAGTTAGTATGCTGTTGTTTGGGAAAGTAAGGATTGATGAATCAACTGAACTTGGGCCTTTGACTTTGTTTTTGAGGAAACTAATTGGGAATTCTTTGAGAGCTCACTAGTTTCCTAACTTATTGTATATAGACTACAGAACCTGTGGTTTTTAATACACTTTAATTATAAACTTTACCTTTGGATGTAAAATATTTGTGTAAATACTATTGTAGTACTAGATAACAGGTTGTATAAAATAGGTATTTTGTAAAGCTCTACTACAAGTTTGGTTATTAATAGGTGTCAGAACAGATGTTTCAAGCTAGTTGAGTTGTGTACGCTTTGTATGAACTGTATCTACGATAATAGTTGTAAGGACAGCTTCTATCTTAGGTTAGTTTATATGGCAAGACTGTTATAACTCTTCTTGTTTGGGGCATGACACTATGTCTATTAAGATTAGAGTACATGTTAATTTACAAAAAGGGGTAATGTAAAAATGCATTGATCAAGTACACAAAGAAAAGGACAATGTTGTAATCCTTCTAGAAACTACCTTCTTTATGTATCAGGTGCTTAATGAGAGAGAGGGCGATACATGTCAATTTTGTAGTAGAAGGTACACCACGATGTTGAGGTCGGCGTACGGGTAGTCTTCTATTAAGTTGAATGTTTCTAAGGAGGTCGGGTGCTGAGGCTTGGTCAGTGTGGTTTCTTCAAGAAGATTGGGCTTGGTTATTATAATACCTTAAGCTGGTTAGATAACTTGGAGTTCTTTACTATACACGTTATATTACAGGTTGAAGGGTTTGAAAATAGGTCAGCTACTGAGTATATGGGTTGTTATGTTCACTAGGCCTTTTGCTTTCGATTGAGTTATAGGTCTTCGACCTTGATTGATATCATTCCTTCTTAATTATTTAGGATTTAGGATCGAATCCTCAGTTTGTTCGTTAAGTTAGTATCCATCTCCAAGAATGTAGGGGCTTTGATCAGCTGTGTTGAAAACGTTAGAGACCCCATGACCCTCTGGTAACTCCAATTTGTAAGCGTTTTAGTTGATCTTTGGAGTTCTTGGAAGGGTCCCTTAGCTCGTGGTGACAATTTGTTATTTCTTTTGATCAGGAACCGCTCCTTGCTCAGATGTATCTATGCTAACTCGTTGATTGAAATTATGTCTAACCTCTTTGTTTAGAAGTTCATCACACTAACTTGTTAGTAACTCAGGTTAGTTGATCTACTACTCGTTGGAATAGCTATTAAAAAAATTATGCTCAATCAATGGTTTCTTCGCCCTCTTAATCTGTCGTCGGGGCTAGTGTCCGATCCAAAGCTAACTGGGTTTAAATTTGTACACTACTTTAAAGGGATTCTTCTTGGTAATACTGTGAGTAGAGTGGTTGTATGTGAACTCTACAATGGGTAGACAAGAATCCTAATTGGTTAAGTTACGTCCAACTATAGCTTAGAGAAGAGATCTGAACATATGGTTGATAACTTCGGTTTGTCCATCAGTTTAAGGGTGGCAATACATGTTAAACAATAACTTGGTCTTCATTTGATGCCACAAAGTCTTCCAAAAAAAAAACAAAGGAATTTTGGATCTTAATCAGACACAATACTCCTCATAACTCTGTGCAACTTCATAATTTCTTGCAAAAACAAAGAAGATATGGCTGAAGCATTGTTAGTTTTATTGCAAAGTATAAAGCGTACCATCTTGTTAAACCGATCAATTACAACCAAAATTGAATCTTTCCCTCTTGTCATTTTTGGAAACTTAAGCACAAAGTCTATACTTATATCATTCCAAGTCAGGTTGGTATAGGTAGTGGTATAGCTTGCCCTTGTTCAGCTTAACTTTCGACCTCCTTATAGATCATGCACCTCTCAATGATCCAACGAACGTCTCTCATCTTCTTTGGCTAATAAAACCTTCATTTCAACAATTCATACGTTCTCTTTTCACCAAGATGCCTAAATAATCTTCTACTATGGGCTTTTCTCACAAGTAGATCTCATACTAAGTAAGTCAATACACACCATTTTCTAGCTTAAAAGAGATATCCTTTCGTTACAAAATAATCATCAAAAGTTCTTTCCTCTTTACAAAGTTTGGAAATAGGTCCAAAGTATGGATCTTGAACATGTTGCTCTTTCAAGGTCATAAATCCTAGCAATCTCGTCTGAAGCTCAGAGATCAACACATGTCTTCGGGATAATGCATAGTAACTACATTGGATTTCCTTCGCTTATACTTGATCACAAACGTAAACCCTAGTAAAAACTTATCCCATTTGGTCTAACATTTCGAAAGCTTAGGTTAGCTCCTTAAATACTTCAACGTTTGGTGATTAAAGTACACTACAAACTTCTTAGGCAACAGATAATGTTGCTAAGTTTGCAAAGCTTAGACCAAAGCATATAGTTGATATGTGCCTTTTGAGTTTCTCACTGAAATAAGCACTAAGTAGGCAGTTTTGTATAAGAATTGCTCCAATCCCTATGCCCGAAGCATCACATTCAAGCTTAAAAATCTTGCCAAAGTCTGGTAATGCAAGTAAATGTGCAGTAGTTAATTGACAATTGAGCCCGTTAAAGCTCTTCTTTTCTTTTTCTTCCTAATGGAATTCGATATTCTGCTTATCAACTTAGTTAACGGTGTGGCAACGGAAATAAAGTTTTGAATAGATTTTCGATAAAAAGATATTAACCTATGAAAGCTTCTAACATTAGCATAAGAGGTCGGCGTAAGCTATTCTACAATGGCTTAGATCTTTTTATCATCTACTCTTTGTCCTTCCTTACTCAGTACATAACTTAAAAACATAACTTTCTCTTGGAAAAAAGAAAAAAAAAAAACGTTTCTTCAAATTTTCATACAATTTTTCAAATCGAATTATCTTCAAAACAAATCATAGATGACTTACATGACTAGACATATCAAAACTATTACAAGAATGTCATTAAAATATACAACTACAAACTTTCCAATCACATTCCTCAACAGATGGTTCATCAATCACATAAAAGTAGTCGGAGTATTGGTTAATCCAAATTACATAACAAGCCACTCACATAGATCATGTCTTGTCTTAAAGACTATCTTTCACTCATCGCTTTCCCTTATTTTGAATTGATGATATCCAAACTTTAAGTCTATCTTTAAGAACATACTTACTTCATGGAGTTTATTTAACATGTCATTTAATTAGGGGATATGATACCAATATTTAATGGTAATCCACTCACATCTCTGCTATCAACGCTCATTCTCCAACTTCCATCTTTCTTTAGAACTAATAATATTGGTATAACATACAGACTTATACTTTCTTAAACATATCCTTTTCTAACAAGTTCGTTTACCTATTACTGTAGTTTGGCTACTTACTCAAGGTTTATTCTATAGGCTAGTTAGTTAGGCAATGCAACTCTAAGTTGTAACTCAATGCAAGGCTTTATTCTTCATTTTGGTGGCAATCCTTTATATGGTTCATTGAGAAATAGATTAGTGAATTCTTTCAATAAATCCTCGATTTCCTTAGGTGGATTTTCTTGTTTCCTTATCTCTAACAATCTCTGAATAAGCAGAAAAGTTAGCTCATCCTCGTCCACAGATGGTAGAGATAGGGTTAAGGGCAAAGGAACTTGGTCCTTAAATCTCCTTTTGTTTTTCTATTGGATACATTAAAATTGTAAGAAAAAGTGGGGAAGTAAGCATGCGATACCTAACCAAACGAATTCGATAATAAAATGATAGATATTTTTCTTTATTTTGTAAAGTTTTAAAGCACTATAGGCTTGAGGTTGTGTTTTGGAATCTTTTATTTTTGGCCTCATAGAAAATTTAAACTCGACAATTACTCTAACTTTAGTATATGCTATTGATGAATGATTATTGTCCTTTATAGAACTTGAGATTAATTTGTTTTGTGTTATTATAAAAATCATTTGATTCTTAAGAATATTTATTATAAGAACAAGTCCTTTATCTTTATATCAAACATCAATGAAATTCTTTTTATTTTAAGCAAGGTATGCGGGTTTTTATATTTATATCGAAATTTAATAAAATTCTTTATATTGTAAGTGACCAGTAAAGTCCTTTCGGTATATTCTTATACTATATAAATCCTCTACGTGTAACCATACTTCGTTGTAAGGAAAACATAGGCATAATGGACTTCAATGACTCAATCAATACAAAGAACTTGATTTAACTTTTATAACGAAACAAGAAAGACTTCTAGGGTACTTTTTGCATTTCAATTAAATTGAATTAGCTTATCGGACTGGTTTCGGACATTAGTTGGCTATAGTAATTTGGACGGGCTCTGGGGTAATTAACAGGTTGGGTCTAGTTGGAGCATTATACACGTCCTGACCGGCCCAATTGTATCCTGGGAAAAAACCCAATAAATTGGTTAACTCGTGAGACGAACTGGCTAGGGCTTGCTTCCATTTACTATCTCTGAACAATCCTTCGTATTAGTAATTAGGGCAAAGTTCGAGACTTTCATTCTCTCTCAGTTTCTCGTGATTTCCGTTTGGTTGAAGAGAAAATGGGGAAGCAACCTGTAAGAATGAAGGCAGTAATATACTCTCTCTCTCCGTTTCAGCAAAAGGTGATGCCCGGTCTCTGGAAAGATCTTCCTGGTAAGATCCACCACAAGATCTCCGAGAATTGGATCAACGCTATCCTCTTGCTCGGTCCTATTATCGGAACCTACTCGTAATCTCTCTCTCTCTCTCTACATTGTGTTCGATTGGTGGGGATTTCCTTTATATTTGATTAATATATTTTAATCTATGTGCATCGCTCGCTTTTAGTGTCGTTATATTGTTTGATGTGTTCATTTGTTTCAATCAGGTCGTATTGCCTGTTATTTATTGGTTTTGGTGAAGCATCGTTGTTTAATTGTTCAATTTTATTGATCGAGTCATGGAAGCTAGGTTTTAATATTCCAATTCGGAAGCTTCTGCCGATTAAGATGAGTTTTGCTCGATTACGGCTATATGCTGACGTGTAATCGAATTAGGTTTTATTTCTGTCTTAAGAATCTCTTTTTTTTTTTTTTGCGATTTTAGTTGTTGGATTTGTGCAATTTAATTAAGTCGAGTTCCGATACTAGTTTGGTGAAAATTAGTTGTTGTCGTATGGCTGGAGCACATTGGAGGTGCTAAAGTTATTGAGATTATGAGTTAAACCCTCCTTTACACTTGACAATGAGGATTTGCTTTTCAATCTGTAATAAATAGAGGAAATGCAGTTGGTATGCCAGGTTAGACACTGTTGATGATATTAGTTGGGCTCAATCCGGTTTGTGATAGAATTGGTGAGTTGATTGTTGATTACAAAATCTCCATCTATTGTTTGACTTGAAGTTGGGAGCTATTTTGACATGGTGGAAGTGGGGACACTATGTTGGATATGGGGATGTGGTAGCTGTGTTAGTGTTTGATATGAGCTCTGTCTTTCAAATAGCAGCCATATCTTTGTTTAAGTTTATTTTGGCCGAATTGGTTTCTCGGTGGTTGAGTTTGAAGAATATCAATTTTTGGTTTATGGAATCTGTAATTCCTTTCTGTGTTACACCGTTTTGACATGGACAGCATTGTGGAATAACATCAAATTTTTGGCCTTCTATATAGTTCATTTCCTGTCACCTCCACATGCAGGCTAATTGCTGAGTGTTAACTTTGATAAAGGAGGTTAGACATCTTACCATGGGAGAATTTTCTGAGGGTTAGTTATTGATGTACAAAAACCGCAGTTTGCCAGTACATTTTATTTTATATCTATATTATTAAAGTAAATGGAACTTTAAATAACTGTTTTTCTTAAAATCATATATTTACTCTCTATTTACTATTATTTAATAAAAAAACTAACAATAAAATAAACTATTAAAATTATGACTAATGGATAAATATATTCACTTACTTCTTTTTATCTCTTTTCATTTTTTCACTCTCTCTAACTTATTCCACTTTTCCACTCTTCCACTAATTGCACATATATCTCTCTTTTCTTTCTCCCACTTTTTCCACTCTTCACTCTCCCACTAATTGCACTTACACCTCTCTCTATCTCTTCTCATTTTATATTTTTTGCACACGCAACACGGGAGCATCAACCATTAGTTATAATATAACTAATTAGTGAACTAACTGTCAGTCCACTAAATTGGTAAGTAGTTTGTTGTTGACAGAGGCTTTGTTTATTCTTTATTGGAATAGGTGAGTCTTTATATGTACTTGATGATTTGTTTCTACTGTGAAAGCTGCATATGAGAAATGTTCCTTCGGTCAGAGTTCTTTCCTTATTCAATAAAAAAAATCAATGGTGCCATACTTAAATTTATTTTTTACACTTCTTCCAAATTCTATACTGGCTTTTGTATTTTAGGGGGTTAATTTCTGGGTTTTGTATGCTAAGCATGATGCATCGAGAAACATTTTTATAAATGACCCTGTTGAGGCTCATGGATTTTTCATATTCATTAACTAATATCCGTCTTAACATAAAAGGATTGCAGACTTTTTTCCCAACCAGTAAAATGCTTTAGTATGACAAAAACAAACTGTGTCCTATATATTTATGTTTATATGATTTTACCTGATGACTCTATAATTTATGATCGCTGCATGGTGGGATTAATAACTGATATGTTAACTCCAATTGAAAATGATGGTGGAGTTCTGACTTGTTGGCTGCTCAATGAGAGTTTCCTTTTGAGATTAGCTTATTATTAATGTGGCTGTTGTTTTGGAAGGGATATAGTATTTCTCTTAAGATGCTGCTACCATTGTATAAAATAAATTTGAGGGTAAAATTAACTTCTGATGCAAACCTGATGATGTGTGATAATAACTTATGGAGTTGTGATATAGAGTGAAAATCAAGATATTTTCCATGATATGTGTGACTGGAATAGGAACGCAGGATTCTAAGCTTAGTTATCTCCATTTGATGATGTGTAGAAGGGAGATCATGGGCAACTGAATTTAATCATTCTCCTAACTGCGCATGTCTTTATTATTGTTCTTGTGATGTTTGTACGTAGACTGATGTAATAATCATGAGAAATTGGTTGTTGGATTGCCTTTGGTATTTCAACCAATAGGTGATGCCAACAGAGACAAGTAAGCCATAGGAGTTTGTTGAGATGCATGAATGTGCCTTATTTTGATGTTGATTTTCAGTAGGGACCAGTGTGCCAATATTAGTCCTTTTCGTTGGACAACAATGGATATGCAACTGTATGCATGGTAAAATTTGATTAGACAGCATACACATTGTAGGCATATAGAAGGGCAATGATATCCGGCCTTGCTGCTTTTAGTAGAGAAATATCTGATGCTTCCCTGTCGGTCACTTTGCTGTGGTTTTATTCTTCTTTACCATTCATCATTCTTAGGTTTTCTTTTATTTAGGGAAATTTTTACTGTGGATGCAGGTATGCCCAGCATTACCAGGAAAAGGAGAAGTTGGAGCACAGGTATTGAATTGGAATACCGTGCCTTGAGCAGATGAATGTTCAAATTTGATGCACGAGCTGCAACTTCATTGAAGTGCTGCAACAATTGAGATTGTGTTGCTTTAGTCTAATTTTGCCAGATATTAAGGCCTTCTGTTGAAATTTTTATCTGTGAAATAATTTCTGGATGTTGTTGTTATCATCTAAAGGTTGATGAATGCTTCAGAGTCTTTAATCAAGAATTATCAATTACGATTTTTCTTTTATGCTAATTCACCAATGCGGTGAGTTTTGAACATGGATCCGGCGGGAGAACGAATGAGTCGATCAAACAAACGGGTATGTTCCTCAGAAAGTTTTGATTTTGTGAAGGTAAGAAGCAGACCTATTGTTGCCTTCATAAGGCAATGTTCTTGAAGAGGAAATCCTAGCTAGTAGCTAACACTTAAAAACCATGAATCCCTGGAAAGCCACGAATCCTTAGCTAGTAGCGAAAGCAATGGTTCTTGAAGAGGAAATCCTAGCTAGTAGCTAACACTTAAAACCCATGAATCCCCGTAAAGCCACGAATCCTAGCTTGTAGCTAACTAGGTACACCTGGAAAGCCCAAGGTCCATATGGACTTCATGCTATATTCTTCAAAAGGGTGCTGGGGCATAGTCAAGCAATCTGTTGCCATAGCATTTTTTCTTATCTAGGACCCCTCCAAAAGAGCCCAAGTGCACTCTCTTATTTGTGTGGATCCTAAAGTGCTTAGGAGCCAATATGATTATTTAGTATAGATTAATAAGCTTATGCAACACAGTGTACAAGTTGGTAACCAAGAGATAAATTTGTTGAGAACACAATATGATTACTTAGTATAGACCAATAAGCTTATACAACACAATTTTCAAGCTGGTGACCAAGTGATTAGTTTGTCGAATCAGACCGGTATAGGACAATCTCATATTTCTAGTGCAAGGCACTTTGTATTGAGAAGAAAGGCATCAGATGATATCCTTCTTTTAAGGGAGATTATGCATGGTGGAAGGAGGAAGCAAGGGTCTCATGGTCATTAAGATAATTTTAGAGAAAGCTTTTGATAGATCAGAGTGGAGCTTCATTTATGAGTTTAATATCACTCAATTTGCCTAAAGAATGGATCTCCTCAAAAAATAAGTTATATTTCCACATCCTACATCGAAGAGGTTCTAAATGGTTTACCACTTAAGCCTTTCTTTCCGAGTAAAGGAGTAAGGCAAGAGGATCCATTACCCTCTTTTTTATTTAGGGAAGGAATTCCTAATTTGTCCTATTAACGATAAGTCCTAACAACAAAAATACCATCCTATTTTGGTTGAAACATTTGGGAATGCCATCTTTGAGAAAGACCATATGTGAGGTTATCAATATAAAGGAGAAGCCATTTACAGATAATTACCTAAGCTTTTCATTTGGTTTAGGTAAGAAGCCTAATACACCAGATTTTGAGTTCTTGCTCTTGCTAGTCTTGTCCTAAATGTATTGCCTAACTATTATATGCAAGCATACTCCCTTCATTTTAGGTTTATAAATAGAGTTGAGTGAATTGTAAGGGGTTTAGTGTGGAAAGGTAATTCAATTTAGCATAGAATTCGTTAGAATAATTGGGAAACATTAACAAGGCCAAAGGAATTATGGGGATTAGGCATTTGAAATCTATCTATTAGAAATAAAGCTTGTGCTCTTCATTGATAATATAAACTTTATGTAGGTGAAGTTATGTAGAAATAAATACATGAAGTGGTCAAAGCTACTAGCTTATCTTCTTCTTTGTGGAAAGAAATAGTGGAAACAATGAATTAGATAAAAAGCAACAAGAAAAAAGTGTTAGGGAATTGACAAACAATGAATTTTTTTGTCTGATCAATGGAATAGTCAATGTAACATTTAAGAACTTGTTGTAGGTCCCTTAACCTTACCTCAGAAATATTAAGTGTAAGGTTCTTGTTTTATCATATTAATAATGAAATGAAGGCACCATTAGGTTTAAACTCTCAAAATTAATAGCCATAGAGATTGGGCCAATTATCTAATAATTGTAAAAAAAAAGACAAGCTTATAATTTCTCTAAGCACATGTATCACTCCAAGCATTCAAGAGATATACAAATATTTGTCTGTTAATGGAGAGCTTCTTGTGATTAAGTGGAAATGGCTACAAAAGGTTATCTTAAGCCCTAAAGTCAAATTGTTTATATGGAGAGCAATAAATAAGGTCTCACAGTAGCAACCGAAATATATCAAATTGTTCCCTCTTATAATCCTCTTTATCCATGGTATAACTGGGAATAAGAAACACTTGATCAAGTTTGCCGAACTTATCCATATGTATAGCTAATTTGGAAACCTCTTGAGCTAGTGGATGTTGTATCTAATCAATTGGAATTGCCTTCTGTAGATTGGGTAAAGGAGTATTATTGTCAAAGCGCTTGTACCTTATGCTTAGCACAACTCCTAAAGCTAATACTTGTTAGTTTTGCCTTATGAATGATTTGGTTTTCACATAATGCATTGATCTACTATAAAACTTTTAACCATGCTAGCCTTACAAAGAACATTAGATATAAAACTTGTGATTTATGGGCATATCATAGGAAAAAGGACAAGATAACAAAATATATTCCTTCCATAGTTAAAAATGGAAGGAACCAAGTTACTATTAGGCAAAAATAAATACATTTAGATCAAAACAACTTGATGAATTGGGTGCTTCTATTAGAGGAGTCATAAAAAATGAAAATGGAGATTGAAAAATGGTTTCTCAAAGAAATCGGGTGATGTTGTCTTAATGGCAGAACTTTAGGTGATTTACTGGGGTCTTGACTATGCAAGCCTGGTTGGGCTAGAAAGAGTAATGCTAAACATAGATTCATATTTGGTAGCTTGACTATTATTGAGTTCATCATATAATTGCAAATGGACATTTGCTAACATTCTTTGTGCATGCAGGGTTTTTTTGTAAGACCATCTTGAAGAAGTCAGGCTTGTTAACCAATCAAGAGAGGCTAACCAAGTAGCTAATGTTATGGTGGCCTTGATATCTAATAGCTTAGTGATGAACTAATAGCTTTTGCTCCTCTTGCAAATGTTTTGCCACTTTTGTTACAAGAAAGAGTCCTTTAGTTCATATCAGAGATTGAATAAACCAGGCTTAGAAATGTATATCAAATTTTTATGCAGGACTTAATGTTGTTTACGTTTGTAATGGTTGGCTCTGATTATCTTTTGTACATAAACAATGTGATTAGTATAATATCTCATAAATCAGCAATCAAGATACGGACATTTGAATATTAGAACAAAGCCTCGTTCTTATACGATTAGGGTCAATAATTAATCTAAGAAATTTGAGAAAGTAAATTGATTAGTCTAGAAACTTATGAGAAACTTAATAACCTTAATCAATAAATTTTCATATATTTGTAAGTCCATAATATAATAATAATATTAAGAATAGAACCAAAATAATGAGAATTTACCATATATGAGAGCCTAAAGTCGAATTTAGGGCAATTGTACATAAATTTAGGGTTTTTGGAAAAATTATCTGATTGAATCTAAACTTACGACTAAAATAGAAAATTTAGTTGAAGTGACTTATTAAAATAATATTTTGAAAATAATTATTCAAAATCCCAATTTTACTTTTAGAAGTATGATTACTTAATATAGTACAAAATTGCTCAAAACCCTTAAAATTGAGCTCGGAATGTGATGAAGACTTAGAGATAAGTTAAGTAAACTATAAAATAAGATAATGTAATATGATTTACTACATGAGTATATACGTATTTTTATGAGTATACTTGATATAAATAATAATTATACTCATAAATTAACCAAAAAACCTAAAAATATATAATACGTAATGCCACATTACTTCGACTTGCTAGCTTTCGAGTCATTTATATTTTTTAAGAAAAATATATTTATAAGTTAGGTCAATAGGTATAAAATATTTTATACATATGATACTCGTAACTACAAGAATATAGATCTTAACAATAGAATAATGAGCATAATAATATTACTAATGATATGAGATAATACATAAAAATAATTGAATTAGTATAAATCTAGTTGACAGGATATTCTCTCTTTATTAAATTGATTGGAAACATTTATAGGTGTGAGAATGTCAGAATTACATCTAAACACCAATATATAATCATATAAATTAATTGAAAATTTAGTGATTGAGAGACACTCTAAAAATTATGATTTATAATAACGTTCATAAGATTAAGTTGAACTCTCATGACTAGAAGAAAATTTAAACGAAATAATCGTATAACTTTAATATTTCACTTTAAGCTCATTTATATGAAACTTTTTTAGAAATATTATGTTTATTAAGTCTAATCGTTATAACGTAGGGTTTCATAATTTTAGATATAGCTTAGGATAAATATTTTATAATTAACTATGTGATTTTGATAATTAATATTGGTGAGTAAAATATCATATAAGATGTATATAAATAATTCCCAAATAATTAATATAACTTAACTATATATTATTAATATTTTTATTAATAATTACGTTAAAATTTACTCGAAATAACAATATATGGGAAAAGAAAATTACAAATATGAATTATTTACAATAAATAAAAGGAATATTTTTTGAATATTTTAAAAGATAGGATAAACATTCAATAAAATATAATATATATAATATAACTTAAAAAAAATGAAAAGAAATATGTTAACCGCCATTTGTATGGTAGTGAAAATACACATAGCTATAAAAGCCATTTGTACTGCAAGAGAGAGAAGGGGGAATTAGAATTAGGTGAGGGGTGAGAGAGAAAGGAGAGGAAATTAGAATCATGAGAGGGGCGAGAGAAAGAGAGGAGAAGGCAAAAGAGAGAGAGAGAGAAATGGAGAGAAAGAAAAAAAAAAAGAAAAAAAAGAAAAGGAAAAAAATAAAAACGAAGGAAGAGATGAAAAAGAAGAAAAGAGGACTCCATACTTTTAGGCAACTTTATTTTTATAATTATAAGTATTGTTTTTTTAATTGATATTTAGTAGTTATAGGAAAGAGATGTCTGTTATTTCATTATTTTTTTAAATCAAGTATTTTATTTATATTATTTTATTGTTTTTCGAATTATAAACTTACAATATTGGTAGTTGTAAGACTTGTATATCATTAACACCAATTTATAAAATAAGCGAATCTCTAGTAATAATCATCTATTAGAACTATTAAAATTGAACTTTATATTTCTACAAATTTAATATTATTATTTTCGTAAAATTTGAGTATATATGATTTATTATATTTCATTGTGAATTTGTATGAAAATATATTCTTCATTACATAAGATTGGTTACTATACAATTTTATCTGTATATTAGAATTAGAAATATCGTTTAGAGATGATCTTTTAAATGAACACATAGCACGTATAGTTGAGTCCATATAAACTCTATGATACTAACTTTACTAAAACTGGATCACTTTAAGTAATAAACCAGATGTTTTATGTAATATCCTGGAAAATATCGTCATACAACAATCTTTCCGTAATTAAAACGTAATATAAATAATAGTAAACATGTTTTGATTTAATATAAATAGTAGTAAAACAACGTATGTTAGATATTATTAAGTAAATTACTATAACCTATATCTCTATAATATTACAAATTTATATATTATGATAACCCTATCGTAATTGAAATGTGGTTTAACTAATAAAAAATATATTTTAATATGAATGAAACGATATATTATACGTAATAGTATAATTATGTATATTATTGGTAATTAATAACTTAATATGATTTATATAATAAAACTATATATATTATTATTATATAAGAAAAATGATAATATACTTTATATATATATATATATATGTACATATGTATATGTATAACCGTTTTAGATAAAATTCTAATATTTTCGTAACAATTACAAAAACTAAATTTGGGTTTTATGTGTATAGAAATCCTCAGTAATCAGATCGATGACAACCTAACCCTTCCGTGGTGAGCATTTGAGTAAGTAAGTAGGATCAATGCTTCATAGCATTTTAGGATATTATTTCAGAATATTCGAAAACTTTGGTGTGTATTGGCTTGTGATTGTAGTTTGTTATTTGTGTGTATGTAGCACTTATGGTTGGGTTTCGATTTGCTATAATGGAAACTAAGCTCCATGATATGGTTGTTCTGTAAATATTATTATGCTTGAATTGTTTGAGCTTAATTGATCACCTTAACAATGAACTAACTTAAACTGAGCTTAACATCTAACCTGATATGTATCGCAACTTACTGGGGTAATATAGTAATTAAATTACTATATTACCTTATCATCTTTTTTCCCTTCCTCTATATCTTTATAGCCTCCTCTTCTTTCTTTACCTCTCTCTCTCTTATGGTGGTGCATGGTCTATAGTACACATGTCACAATGCATGGTTTATGGGATTATGGTTGTATTTGGGATGTGTGGGGCATGGTTAATAGGTTTATGGTGGGGGGTGTATAGGTTTGTAATGGTGATGCGAGGTTTGTGGTGGTGGTGCGTAGTTCTTGGTTATGACGTATGTATAGATCTATGGTGGTACTGCATGGTACCAGAATGGGTTTGTGATGGTGGTGTGTAATTCATGTTAGGTCATGGTTCGTAGTAGGTTGAAGAAGATGGAGGGATAATTTAGGGAGATGGATAATGAATAAAACATTCATAAATTTGGATTATGAATAGTAAAGATCATGAAAATGTTGCTATTAAAGGAAAACAATATTCTAAGGTTATTAGTAGAATTGCTCTCCATCAAAATCAAGTAATCATTAGAAGATGATTTGGATGAACATATAGTGATAATCAATCCAGAGAAGGCAATATTTGATGCCTAAGATTACAAGACTATATATTTTAAGTTTTTATATTAGGATTTTGGATAATACTTATCGGTTATAATTCATTATTGTCTCATTAATGGTATCATTATGGCATGATTGCTGTTCGAGGTTACTACTCTACACTAAAAAGCAAGATCGATATAGTTGATAAATTTTTTATTTATCATCTAGAATCGCTTAGAAAAGGTTGTAATTTTCTTTTCCTTTCATTTTCTTTCTTCTTTTATCTTTCTAAAACCTTAAGGATAAGGTTCTTAAAAAGGGTTGGACAAATATTATAATCTAAAATAATAGAAAACTTAGTATGTTATCTTTTCATATTAGTAGTTAGATATTTATTAAATCTTAGTTAGATATTAGTGGCTTCAATAGTAGTAGTTAGATGATTAATTGGATATTAGTGTAAAACCCTTGGAAAGTAAAATAAAAATTATTAAAAATAAAAAGTAAATGAGAAATATATGATAGGGTAGCAACAAGTCATAAAATACTTTTAAGAGAGGTAAGAGTGTCTTTTTAAAATATAAAGGGATATTAATACCCTCGGTCTCATTTTTGCTTTATTGAATCTGCAGGTCCTCTAAAGAAATCGTAGGAGTCAAACACGAATAAGGCTATATAAGTGAGTACTCCCCTTTTGATCATCATTTTGGATCTTACATTAATCGAAAAAGGCGCTTTGTGATTGTAGAAGCGATTAGATTTTGGGAATGAAGAGATTGCGAGTAGGAAGAGCCAGTATAACCCCAATTTTGGTAAGGTGATTTCATGAAAACATAATGGGTAAGGAATTGCATTGTCTATGATTGTGAATTTATGGTTTGATTATGCTATAATTAGATTTAGTGTTTATAGTGTGAATTTTGAATTTCTGCAAAGGCTTGTGAATATGGTATGCTTTACTTTGTTGTTGATTTTGTATACAGGAACACATCTAAGTGCTTCAATGTTAAGAATTGAATGACAATTATTGTTATGGAGAATCGGTAGTAAAGGAATTAGATTGTTGGAATTGATTGGATCAGGAAAAAGAAGTAATTGGTAGGAGTATATAGTGTATGCATACATCATATACATGAAGATAGGAGAACATGGTATGTACAAAGTACACACATCTTGTATATAGGGGTTAGAATACACAACTCGTACTCTCATGTATATGTCGTGTATTTAAAGTGTAAGGTGTGTACATAGCTAAGTATACGCTGTATTTTTTATGAAGGGTACTTGCTTTCATCGTACATTTTAAGTTTTTGTATTTTCCTTGTAACTGTATTTTTATATATTAATTAATTTCAACAATTTTAATTTCTTAAATATTATTAACTAAATGAGCAAACAAATCTAATATTACTTTAATACTTAGGCACATTAAAAAGATAGTTAAAGAATTTCTCAAATAAATCGAGTTACCATGAGGCAAAAAAAAAAAAAAGAAAAAAGAAAAAGAAAAAATCGAGTTACCAACTTTTAATCGAATGACCTTTCTAACTTATAGATGTAAAGCAAAGTAAAAATGCTTATAGTTAATACTGATATTTAGAATTTAAAAATAAGATACTAAATTGCTTAGTTTTGTATTATTACTTCAAGTGTAGAAGTTGTTAGAAATTCATTTTTAGTTTATTAATTTAATGTGATCCAATATAGATGAACATACAACGTCTGGTATTGTACGAACTAAGGGGGTAAGTTCGAACCTTGGGTTAGTCCAAAGGATAAATGATAGTCAAAAGTTGAGTAGGAGTACTCATGCATTAATGGTGGATATGATGCACCCATGCCTCACATAAGCTTTAGTCGCATTTGATATTATGGACAAGTGTGGCCGAAGGTCACTTGCCACTAGTCTATGCTTAATGAGCTGGATAAGAGTAGCTGAGAGTAAGCAACATACTTTTAACTCATGCAAGAAAAAAAAAATGTTTAAATGTCAATTCTATTGGTTGTTGCGGTTATTACAATACACAAGTATTTATATGACCCAATTACACAAAGTTCTAGGTTAATGTAAATTACAAAAAGGATTTGTGTTAGTAAAAGAAAAGGAATAATTTACAAGGATAATGTTGTAAATAAGTATAAATAATATCTAATGACAAAAAAGGACAATATGGATGTTAAGAAAATTACGGTACGTGTTAGCTGTCTATTCTTTGGTCCCAATAACACTACTTGCCGAGCAAAGTAGGTTTTGAATAGGTTAGGTAGGGCTTAGTAGTTCGATAGCTTAGATGATCAAGGTTGAAAATGGGTTGTTTCAGAAGGTGACTTAGTGTCGGGTTGGCTTCGAGAGGTTAGCTTTAGATAGGTATCAACTTAGCCTTTGCATGCATTAGGTTGATAGTATACTAATTCAATACTTGACCTTGGACAGATGTGTTATGGAAAGGTTAGCTCAGCATACAAGTCTATTACTTCAGTAGCTTTTGGAATGATGTGGAGGGCAAAGTAACTTGGCAGGTCAAATTGGGGAACGTACTATTGTTTTGAGTTTAACTCTCCTTAAACAGCTCGGTAAATTATATGAGTAAGTCTTTGAACTTGGGAGCGTGTGATTAATCCATGATCCTTATCATCCCCTTTAGGTTGGTTAAGATTTGGGATCAAATCTGGTTCAGCTCCATGTTGCTCGTCTTCAGGATCATGTAAGTAGAAGTCAGCAACGTTGAAGGAGTCTAAGACCCCATACTTTTTTGGTAATCTTGTAGGCATTAAGATTGATCTTTTCAAGCATTTTGAATGATTCGTCAGCCTTAGCAAATAACTTCTTCTTCCTTAAGCGTGGAAATCGTTCCTTACTGAGGTAGACTCAAACCAAATTGCCGAACTAAAATTCCTTGTTCTTCTATCTTCGATCTTATCTCTCGAGCTTAGTAGCACCTCAGTTTAATTGTTCTACGACCTTCTGTTGCATAGCTTCGATGGCTTTGACTCTTTCTACAGTTGGTTGGTAATCATCTAGGCTTGGAAGGGGTGTTTAGTCTATTGGGAGCTTAGGGTTAAACTAGTAGATAACCTCAAATGGTAACATGTTTGTTACACTATAGGCAGTCTTGTGGTAGGCGAACTTTATGATCGGCAGGCATAGATCCCAATTAGCTATGTTTCGACCAATGGTAACCCAGAGTAAAGTTCCCATTGTCCTATTGACAACCTTAGTTTGTCCGTCCGTTTGTGGATGATAGGATGTGCTATACAATAGCTTGGTTCCTATTCATCTCCATAACGTTCTCTAGAAATGGCTCATGAACTTTAGGTTACAATCTAAAACAATGGTTCTGGGACTCCATGAAGTTTGACTATTTCAAGAAAAGAAAAGAGATAGCCGAAACATCATTAGTTTTAGAGCAGGGAACAAATTGTGCCATTTTACTGAATCAATCCACGACAACCATGGTGGAGTCCATTCTTTGGGACGTCCTTAGCAACCTAACATAAAGTCTATACTCAGCTCAGACCATAGTTTGGTCAGGATGAGTAATGGTAAATAATGTCCTTGTTTGGCTCGACTATTCACTTTTCTACATGTAATATACCTTTCCAACACAAATCGGACATCCCTTTTCATTTTTTGCCAAAACAATCTTCAGGATAGTATCTCATGAGTTTGATTTTGGCCAACATGTCCAGACAATCCTCCTCTATGCACCTCATACACTAACAGCTTTCTCATGGAACAGGTTAGGATACATAGTCTCCTCTTCTTAAATAAGCATCTGTCCTTCCTATGATAGTCATTGAATGTTCGGTCTTCCTCACACTTAGCATAGATAAGACCAAAATGTAGATCTTTAGCACATAAATATTTTATTATCGAAAAAACTAGCAACTTAGTCTGTAACTCAGTTAGGAGAGAATATTGTCTTGATAAGGCATCAGTCACTACATTATTCTGTCTATTTTTGTATAACATATGAAAATCCCTCCTTAAACTTGACCCATTTGGCTTGCTTTTGAGACAACTTGGGTTAGCTCTTTAGATATTTCAAAGATTCATGATTAATGTAGATCACAAACTCTTTGGGTAACAGATAATGCTACTATAAGACCCATAATCAAGTATTTAGGGTTCGGTTCATAGAATTTAGAGTGATCAAGCAATCATTGGATCTAGTCCAAATTTTATGATGGAATTAGGAATATTAATAAAAGTGATCTTATGAGTTTGGATTTAGAAAAATAAATAATAAAATAATCAATTATTATAATATTGAATTATATGTAAATTTCTTATTATTTATTAGAAACACGTTAAACGAGTTTCGATAACTAACAAATCGATAGCGATAAATTATATACATACTAAAAATCATAAAATAACATAAATAATATTTAGAAGTATTTAATTGTACCCTATATGAATTTACATGTACGTAAAAATATGCAAAATTACTCAAAATAAGTGAAATATGCCAAAATAATTCTAATTAATTAAAGAAAATTC
Organism: Lumnitzera racemosa; assembly: GCA_024138005.1. Classification (NCBI taxonomy): domain Eukaryota; kingdom Viridiplantae; phylum Streptophyta; class Magnoliopsida; order Myrtales; family Combretaceae; genus Lumnitzera; species Lumnitzera racemosa. The sequence continues at coordinate 52,229,357 of JAMXBC010000006.1, read as the reverse complement.
ATAAATAATTAAGGAAAAATCAAGAAAAATATGAAAAAAAGAGGAAACGTTTAGAAATGGGTTGTAGTAGCTTGGGATTTAAAGAAATAAAAGCAACTAATTAAAAGAGAACTACTAGAAATTCAAAATGAAGAAGAGATAAGATAAATGTCACTTCAAATTAATGAATAAAAAAATATCTATGCAGCCCTATAAACACCTAAACTTGGACAAAGACTCATTTGGTCTATTTGAAGAGTAGGAAAATCGAGAGAACTGAAAAATTAGAGGATAAGGATTTTGTTTTTCAAAATTAGAAAAAATCTGTGTAATTAAAGCTTATAAGGAAATCCTCAACTTGATGACCACTTGGGAGGGGACAACCACCACCACCACCACACGGTGGTGGTAGTGCCCAAGCCAGTCAATAAGGCCTTGGTGGCTGGAGCTACCAACTCCGGTGAGTTCAATCTTCCTTTAGATTTTACTTTTTTTTTTTTTATAAAAAATACTAAATATACTTAGAAAATTGTGAAATTTGGTATTATGAGGTTTTTAAGTATGAAGATTTAGGGAAAAATTTTAGTTTGATGAATTGATGTCTATAAATGTACTATTCTTAAGAAATCTTATAAACTCAAGCTTTGTTCGATTAGAAATAAATGACCTTAAAAGTATAGTTTTAGACTCAAAATTTTTGTGTAGACTACTTAAAGGTTATAGAGCAGTATTATCAAGGCCTTTATCAAAAACGAATTTTTGAAAATTTTAGATGATTTTCAGCCTTAAAATAATGAATAAAATTGGTAATTTTGAGATAATTAGGTAATTAAAAGAATAATTTCTAATTTCGTACATAATTATATATTTTAGGATATTAAAATTTTGATATAGTATGCTACTTGTAGCATTTAGAGTGTGTTAGATATAATTATTAAGGTATTATGTAGTATATATTGTTGAACCTAGGGTTCATTATTTGATTTTGATAAGAATAAAAAAAAAAAGTATGTAATTAAAGTTGTTGATTTTGATGAAAACAAAACAAAAAGTATATAACTAAACATGTTTTTGAAGAGAACAAAACAAGTGGATGATTAAAACTAAGTATTATTTGATTATATTCAGGTAATTAAATAAGATCAATTAATTTGCTTAATGATTAAATATATCAATTATCTCTACAAGAAATTTAATCTTTTGAGTAGTGATCAAATGATCTTAAAGTTATATTGCAAAGAGTATTTGTTTGTTGTTTGTTAAAAGAATTTTCAGCTGATATTTGACCTACCAGATTGACTGCTCAAGGAAGAACTAGGCTAACGATATAAAGCCTTCAAAAAACATTAACTGGCTTAAAGGAGCCGCTATGCTGGTGAACTTACCGGTATTCATGCTGGTAAAGTATTTTGTTACCGACTTACCGGTAGTACAATAAGCTGGCATTCTGGTACTATAATTTACCGACAAGTTTGATTCAAGTAGCCGTTGGAGTATTTGACGCATGATAATGAGAAGAATTTAATGAGTTGATATAAAAGTTTAACAACCCAACCACAGGCAATTAAGATTTGATATTCTATTACGATATTCCAACATTCTTTTGTGTTCTTATTGTCTATTGTTCTCATTGTCTCTTGTACCTTAATTTGCTAATATTTAGAGGGATTTGAAGTGTAGTGCTTATGAGCTATTAGTTATAAAGTATTGAGAGTTAAAAGTACTACACCAATAATCTTTGAGATTGAGTTTTATGTTGTGAGTTGAGATTGTGATTTGTATTGAGAGTTGTGACTTTGAAACTTGTGTAATCAAGTTTGTATTTGTGTAGCTCTTAGAGGTTAGATTGAGAAATCAATAAAGTGGTGTAAAGTCCTCGATTTGAGACATTATATGTCCGTAGAGACTAGGAGGCAGTTTGAACACCATGTTATATCTGGGATTGATCTTCTTTATCCCTATCTCTTTTAATTTCCGCATTTATTATTACTTTGATTACTCTTATTATTGTATTTAGTTGTTTATATCGGAAAAGAATTGCAATTTTCCTTAAAAACTCAATTCACCCCCCTCTTAAGTTTAGTCTTGTGTTTTTCATATATGTAATAGGTAAAAATGGTATATTTTAAGTTAATTTTGTAATTAAGGGTAATTAGGGATAAATTCCAATTTGGGATGAATTTAGATATTTTGAAATATTAGTTGATGTTGGGAGATGATACTTAAAGTGATGGTGATATTAGATGTGTATATTATATACATATTAGGCGATAATGTATAATATATAAGTATAGTAAATTAATGAGTAGAAAAATATTAGGTTAAAATTGATATTATAATAATAATAGGAATACGTATAAAATCTAGTGGGAGATTTAAATTTAGGTGTTTATATGAAAAATGTAAAATTTTCTTACATCAGAAGTTGATTCGATAGTTAAATTAAAAATGTAGTGTACCGTACTGATTGAAATATCGATTAGGACCGAAAACGTAGATTTAAGATACTAAAGCATCGTTAGATGAACTCACATTTTAGTTTAGGAAGAATTCCTAGGGTTCATAAATAAAAACAATAATCAGAAGCTAAAGCAAAACTGAATTCAAAGACTGATTTGGAAATTGCATCATAAATTAATTTGGAACTAATTCGGTTATAGGAGATATAGAATTTGGATAAATGCATAAAATAATAATCCCAAACTTAAAACCCATGATTTAAAGCTTATATGTATATATATGCATATGTATAAACGATCATGTTAAATGTAGATTATTTCTAGATCAGGATTTAATTCAAAAGCCGAAATCGTAATCAAAACAAGAAACAAATTCGAAACCTAGCTGAATAAGGGAAGGTATTTCTAAAAAACTTAGATCTAAATCACTAAATGTAAGAAGATCATAAACCAAAGATACTCATAATCTAAATTATATAACAAAATATATCTATGGTAGTTATGGGAAACTAAACCAACATTTGTATTAGACTAATTATTAGCGATGGCCTATGTGAGTCACGCCTTGAATGAGTAAGTGAAAAGTTCAAATAAGTTAGGATTAATACATTACTATATTTTAAAGTTCTAATTTGTAATATTCGGAGGCTTGAAATTGTACTTAATTGTGTTTGTTAGATAGTTGGCTGTAGACATGTGCTATTTTTGAGTTGATGATATGATTCTGATTTATTGCGCTGGATTGTATTTGTATGAATTGTTTGAAATGACTGAACACCTTAAACAGAATCGAACTAAATATATGACTTATAAACATAAATTGGACCTGCATAACAACCCATTAGGGGAAACTTAGGGTTCTCCAACCAAATATCGACCATTTCGAAAGGGATAGTATAAATAGTGTAATTGGTCTCTTTTTAATCCTTAGTTGAACTAAGTGACAGGTCAGGAGGTTGCGGTAAGGGTGAAGTCAATGGTTTGAAGGTAGTTGCGGGAGAAGTGATGTTTTCATTGCACAAGTTTGGATTTAGTCGTGAGTTGTTGCATTAAATGGAAACTCCCTAACCGGATTAGAGTGAGTGTAATTTCTCTAATCTCATGACGGGTTGGACAATGTTGTGTGATAACATTTACTTGAACATGTATTGCATCTAACTAATTTGGTTGATAACCCTATTTGTGTTTGATGTATAGTTTTAAGTCTCCATCTTAACTTACTAACTTGTGATTGTTTACATCCCTATAGATGTTGTTGTAAGTGCTAGCTAGGAAGCGGCATTGTAGGTGTTAAGTAGGAAGCGGCATTGTAGGTGTTAAGTAGGAAGCGACATTGTAGGTGTTAAGTAGGAAGCGGCATTGTAGGTGTTAACTAGGAAGCGGCTTATATTTATCTTGAAGTTAGCAACTGTTGGATTATAAGGAGTAAGAAAATACATCTGAAGAGTAGATATATTTTTAAGGTTTTAGCTTTTATTTGGAATCTTTCAATTTTCAAATAATGTATTACTTAGAAAGTATGATGAACACTGCAAATATTATTTATAAAATTTGAATCTTAGTGGATATATATGTTTTTATACTTTCTTAGGTAAATAATTTATTTAATTTATATACTGTTTTCTTAAAAGCGAGTTAGTTATGGACGTCTTGTGTAAATCAGGTTTAAGATGGCGGCTATATGGTCAACTTCTATTTTAGAATGGTTTGCATGGTAAGACTGTTATGACCCTGCTGCTTTGGGGCGTGATAGATACCATATAATCGGGGCACAAATCAAGGAGTAAAACTCCTTATCATAGACAAAGTAATCAAGTGTAGCTTTTCTAAGTTTCTCACTAAAATAAGCAATAGGATAGTCTTCCTGCGTTAGCACAACACCCATGCCTAGTTTAGACGCATCACACTTTACTTCAAGTACTTTGTTAAAGCTTGGTAGAGCTAAGATAGGCATTGTAGTTAGCTTCTCCCTCAACTCTTCAAAACTCCTTTGCTCCTTCTCTCTCCATTTGAACTCAACATTCTTCTTTGATAATTTATGAGTAGGGCCATGATTGTACGGAAATTTCTTATAAATCTGCAATAGAATGGTATCAAACCATGGAAGCTTCTCATGTCAGCTAAAGTGGTCAATACAGGCCATTCGGTGATTACTCTTATCTATCAAGCCTGAATTTTCGGTTTCTTATTTTAATTTCATTTCTTTTCATTTCCTTTAACTTGATTTAAACTAAATCCTATGCTTATTTAGTTTAAGCCCTTAACTAAGGTTAAAGGAAACTTTAATCTTTCTATTTTGAAAAATTTTGGAGTTACCATTTGGTAAAACCGAGAAAAGTGATTAAATTAGAACTGATTAGGCGGACCGATTCTAATTTAGTCACTAATTTGTGTTTTGAAAACCTTTTGAAAAGAATTTAAGAAACTAGATTTCTTAAGTTCGAGTGCTACCTTATTAAATCTTTATGGGTACCATTTTAATTTTTCGAAATTAGATTTTAATTTCAAAATTATGCTTCTTTTTTAAGTTCACTCACTAATAAATAAATTAAATTGCATTTATCTTATAAAAATAGTTAATTTGAGTTATAATTTACAAAAAAAAGAGTAAAGTTTTTATAAATTTTCTGTCACCTTGAGGTGCCTACGTACTCGCTAATCGAGATTAGACATTTGTAGTTCATTCCAAAACCTTTAGCATGTTGATTTGTTTTAATTTTGAAAATTTACTAAGTTTTTATTTTTAATCCATTTATTTCATTTTTAAAAAATGGAAAATAATCCTAATTTAAAGGGTCCTAATTTTAGAAAAAAGTTGATTAATTAATTTATTTTGAAAAAATTTCTAGGCTATAAAACATGTTTCGTAAAATTTTTTTGAAAAAAGGTCCTAAAAAAGCGAGAAAATAACTAGGAAACAAAATAAATAATAATAACAATAAAAATAAAAACCGAGCAAGAATTAGACAAATATTGGATGCAAGTCAGTGGTCCTTGGCTTCAGGTTGAATCTCCAACAAATTTGGGTTGGGTTACTCTTAAGCAAGGTACATTAATTGAATTATCTTCAAGTAAGGCCCTCTAATCAACCAAACAAGTGAGAATCTATGAACTCATGAGATTTGCTTTAGGGAAAATTGGATTGGTCACAACCCCTTGAGCTTTGGTGGTGATTTAACGGGTTTCGAAGTTGGTTGTGCATAGGTTGAAGGAAGACGGCGTTGGTGGTGATTGTGGATTGTAGGTCTAGGATTTTGGTTCCATTTGTTGCTATGTAGACACTTGGGGTCATGTGTAGTTGTCGCGAGAGGTAAAGTATTGGACAGTGGTTATCGTGTGAAGGCTGTTGGTCAGAAATCGGAGATGGTTGGATCTAGTAGTAAGTCAATGGTGTATAAGGTGGTGCATAACAGTTTCCGTATCATTGCTAAACTTGAGTTGCTATGGGTCGTGCGATTGTGTTTGGTTGTTGAAGTGCAATAGTCGGTTGTGGTTGCAATAAGTGGCCAGGTAGTTAGGGCTAAGGTATGCACGAATGTGGGAGTTCCGGTGCTGGTGTTGCACTAGAGCATTTGGGTACTGGTTATTGTATGGGTGGGCTATTATGGTTGTTGTTTAGAGTTTAAAGATAGGCATAGATGTCTGTGCGCTGTGGGTGGTGGTGCTACAAATTATAGCAATGATGGTTACGTATAGTGAGATTGCGTTGTATGGATGTGGGTTTGGATCGCTACTATCCTAGTAGTGACGGGTTCGGTTTGTTGGGTAAATTGGATTAGTTGTTTCTGGTGTTTAGTTAAAGCGGTTTGCATTACTGTTACAAGTAAGGGAGAGAGAGTAGACTTTGGTAGGGGTGTAAATGTGTCATTGGTAGCTGATAGTCGAGTGTGGACTATGACAGTAGGCTATCGGTGCATTGATGGCTGATGTCACTACTGTTACGATTGGTTGGGATTTGTTGTAGTTGTGGAGAGTAGATAGAGTATGCAAGCATGGAGTGGTGTGTGACAACAGTCGTATGTGGCGCTGTGTATGTGAGAGGACAAAGGCTGTTGTTTAGGACGATGGTTGGGTGATGACTAAGTTCTCTACAGGATGTGCGACAGTACATTGGAAGTTGAGCATGTGCCATACTATGAGAGCAAGAGAGGATTGGGGATTGAGGTCATGTGCAAGTGTGTAATTGAAAATTTTTATTATTTTTATCTTGCGCCGCGTGATTCCTATTTATGAAACTTGGAAGCAAATTTTTTATATCAATTCAAATCTAATTTGATAAAGATCAAAATCATATATGAATCTTACAAATCTTACAAATCTTTATCTTATCGGATTTAACATTATTGTATTAGATTTATGTTATTTCTAATAATGATTTAAACATGATTTTATTAGATCTAAATAATAACTAAAGATTTGATGAGATTTATAATTAGATTTGGACCCTATATGCTCAACTGATTTTCCTCTCTTTTTGTTATCTTTTTGGAAAAAATAATTTGCAATGGAAGAAAAAATAAAAGGCATATGTGTGCTTGGTGAGATTAGAACCTAAGATCTCCAAGTTATATGCCATGTTAAGTTAGAATGTGGAATTGTTAGGACGTTGGCCTGTACCTTGACATTTAGTACAATTAAATTATATTTAAGTTATGAGACCCCCTAAAATAAATCTACTCAAAATGAGTTAGACTAAATCCATTGATCCTAACATTTTATTTTCTAAAAATCTATTTTCCTACAAAATCTCTGTTTTTTCTTTTTTTGAGAATTTCCTATTTTTTTTGTGTTTTCTTATCATTTTTCAATTTTTATTTTGAATTAGGACCCTTTAAAAACAAAAACTAAAACTAAAACTACGAGGGAGTAAGGGCGTTTACTGCTTATTTTTATCCAACTTAAGTGTATAAGTTTAGAACTCTTAGAAAAGAACTAGATGTATGCTTGCCCCATTTCAAAAATAATTTTTATTAAAGATTAATTATCCTTGAAGATCAGAAGAGGTTTTAGCAAGTGTATGAGGTATTGTGGGTAGAGAGGTCTTATGTGATTTAGGATGGATCATAAGGTTTTGTGTTCATGATTTGGAGTGTGATTTTGAAATGAATATGGGGTTTTGTGTTGGTGGTTGGGAATATGATTTATGACCTTATGTTTTTAAAGTAGCTTGGGATTCTAGGCCTTCTTTAGTTAAGGCATTTTCTCAAGGTCGATATTAAGAACTTTCTTCCATTTTCTTTCTTTTGATTTTTTTTTATTTCTTTCTCCTCTTCTTTTTTTTTTTCATCTTATTTTTTTTCTTTGCCCCATTATTTCTTGCTATTCTTTCCCCAAAAGTAATTATCTTTTTTGTTAAGTTTTTGTCTTTAGATGAATTAAGGCCCTAAATCTATGGGTTCTGAGTGTATGGGCTTTGGATAAGGTATATATGGTCTTGAAGTATTTGAAAAAGTATTGGCTTTTCTTCAAAGAAAACAATTTATCAAAAACAAAATTTGTCCTTGAATTGTTATTACTAAGGTAAGCAAAAACCAATCGTATCCTTCTTCCCTAATTAATGACCATAACTTCTAAATTGCCCCATTTTAGTGCAATTCTTGACGGGGTTTACATTTGAAAGCACTCTAAATTGGTTCAATGGGGTTAACAGAGGATAATTGTGTTTAGGATTTGAAAATGAATGCTTGACTTGATTTTGATCTACGTATCACGTTCAAAATAGATCTCCTTAATGGAATGAGTTTAAAAATACCTCACCATTACGTCTCTCATCTCTCAAAGCGTTTAAAGGTTAGTGTATAGGATATAACTTGCCTCTTTTTATTCCAAACCTTTTAAAAATGAGTTACGAAGTCCCTCCTTAAGGATTGATTTGCTATAGGGTGGAGATTGAACTTGCATTCAGTTCCTTAAAACAAGCCCCAGTTGTGAAACAATACTTTTAATTCAGTTTAAGTTCAAAATAAAATTTCAAAGATCAAATGCCTCATACCTTTCACGTTTTAGCTTCAATTACCCCAAATTTATAGGTCTTAATGCCTCTTAACTTCCATGTGTGATTTTGGGCTTGGTTCTTTAGAGTCGAATGGGTTAGCATTGACGTCTTTCGAGGTGGAAGGAACTGTGAATTGCTCTTTTCTTTTTTTTTTTTTTTACTAGAGATTAAGCTCAGGATGCTGTTTTATGGCTTCATATTTTGACTTAGTTCGTGGTTAGACTTGATGGCTTAAGGGTTTTGAGTTGGTTTGATTACCTTGATGGAATGAGGGTTATGTTTGTCCTAAGTTCTATAAGGATTTGTAACCATTAGCAACTTTCTTTTTTTTTTTTCTTCTTCTTCTTTTCTTTTCTCTTTTTTCTTTGAAAGAGAAAGAGAGAAAAAGTTAAGGCTTTTATGTTGCAGAGATTGAGTGATCAAATTATAAATGGAGGATTGTTTTCTTAAGATTCTATATACAAGCCTATAGAATTTATTTTCATTTAAAATAATACTATTGAGCATTTAATTACAAAAGAGGAATACTATACCAAAAGGAACTTTTGTTATTATAGCAAAAAGAAATAGAGAAAAAGGGAGCCTAGCATTGTGCTCAATTATTATTTAATAGAACCGAAGGTCATTTCTAAATCTTATTTATTCTAAATGAGGAAGCCTACTTACAAGGTACTAATCTATTTGGAAGAATGAATATCCCTAGCTTATAGAGTGCTTGGTGAAATGATAACTGCCTAAAATTATTTTACAAGATTGATTTTTTTTTTTCACTTTGATTACCTAAGAACAAGTTTTTAAGAAAAGTGTAGTATTTTACATGGTTGCAAAACGTGACTATTTGTGAACTAAATTTTAGAAATTAAGATATAAGTATTAAGCAAGAATAAAGATAAGGATAAAAAATGCAAAATGAAGACACACAGATGCAAGGAATTAGCGACCAAATGGTAATGTGGCAATATTAGGTGTTTAGGGTTGTAATTATATCAGAATTCCATTATTATTTTCAAGGAAAATATTACATAGAAATAAAATTTACAAAGAACTTTTACATTTACAAAAATGTAATCTACAAAATACAATACAAGGAAACAATGAATGAGTCCTATATAAAGAACTAATATATATGGAATATTCATTGATTAGGGTTCGTATATACGATTAGGATAGGTTCTAAAGGTCCTCAAGTTTTGTGACCTCGTGTTTTTCAAAATAACAGTTTCGTAGTCACATCAAAACTTGAGTGGGGTAGCTTAATCGATTTTGAAAGGTGGTTACCCCACAATATCCGAAGCTTACACAATGGCCTTCTTCCTAAGGTTCTAGAACGATTTGGTTCTGACCACATCTATCATCCATATGATTCATAAAATGAAAACCCCCTAAGAAAACCCCATAGGTAAGCTGCAATAACCACGTTAGTATAACAATTTATATTTTACAATCAAAAGAAAAAGAAAGAATTTATAGGAATAATAGATTGTACTATTTCTTGAAAAATTATCCTAATTTGAAAAAACTTAAGTGGCTAGCCCTCTTGATATCTCCAGTAGAGTCGCTAAGCTATCGAGTCTGAATTTTTTGGTTTCTTATTTTAATTTGATTTCCCTTAACTTGATTTAAACTAAACCTTATGTCTATTTAATTTAACCACTCGACTAAAGTTAAAAAAAAAAATTGATTTCTTTATTTTGAAAAATTTTGGAGTTGCCATCTATTAAACCGGGAAAGGTGATTAACCTAGAATTGATTCTAATTTAGCCTTCAGTCTACGTTTTGAAATTTTTTAAATAAAAATTCAAGAAACCAAATTTCTTGAGTTTTGGGCTACCCTATTAAACCCTTATGGGTATTATTATTAATTTTTTGAAATTATATTTTATTTTTCAAAATCACCTTTTTTAATATTTTAAAAAAATTTACTCATCAGTAAATAAATTAATTTGCATTTATCTTACAAAAATAGTTAATTTGAGCTATAATTTACAAAAAATGGAAAACAAAAGTTTTTATAAATTTTACATTACCCTAGAAGTGCTTATGTACCCGTTAGTCGGGATCGAACATTTGTAATTCATTCTGCAAACTTTAGTGTGTTGATTTGTTTTAATTTTGAAAATCTGCCAAGTTTACGTTTTTAATCCATTTATTTCATTTAAAAAAATAGAAAATAATCCTAATTTATTTTATTATTATTTTTTTTAAATTCTAAAAAGGGTCCTAATTTTAGAAAAAAAAAATTGATTCTAAGTGATAAAATATGTTTCCTAAAAAATTCTGAAAAAAGGTCCTAAAAAAAACTCTTTTATTAAAAGGCTTTCTTTTTTTTTTTATTATTTTGCAAATGTGAATACATAACTAAGAAACAAAATAAATAATAATAATAATAAATCAAAACTGAGCAAGAATTAGACTTGATATTAGACATGGTCACAACACATTGAGCTTTGGTAGCGATTTAATGGGTTTCAAAGTTGGTTGTGCATGGGTTGAAGGAAGACGGTGTTGGTGGTGATTATGGATTCTAGGTTTGGGATTTTGGTTACATCTGTTGCTGTGTAGACACCTGGGTTGTGTGTAGTTGTTGCGAGAGGTAAAGTGTTGGACAGTGGCTATCGTGTAAAGGCTGTTTGTCAGAAATCAGAGATGGTTGGATTTAGTAATGAGTTAACGGCATGTAATGTAGTGCATAGTAGTTTTCACATCACTGTTGAACTTAAGGTCCTGTGGGTCATGCAACTGTGTTTGGTTACTGGATCACAGCAGTGGATTGTGGTCGTGATAAGTGGTTAAGTAGTTAGGACTAAGGTGTACACAAATGTGGGAGTTTTGGTGTTGGTGTTGTGCTTGAGCATTTGGGTATTGGCTGTTGTACGGGTAAGCTATTGCGGCTGTTGTTTGGCGTTTGGAGATGGGCATGGATGTTTGTGCGTTGTTAGTGGTGCTGCTACAAATTGTAGCAATGGTAGTTTCACATAGTGAGATTGGGACTTATGGATGTAGGTTCAAATTGTTGCTATCGTAGTAGTAAGGGGTTTAGTTTATTGGGTAAATTGGATTATTTATGTCTGGTGTATAGTCGAAGTAGCTTATACTATTGGTACGGTAGTATGATGACGAGAGAGAGAGAGTAGACTTCGGTAGGAGTATGAACGAGTTACTAATTCCTTACTTAAGAATTGATTTGCTAAAGGGTGGAGATTGACCATACCTCCAGTTCCTTAAAACATACCCCAATTGTGAAATGATCCCTTTCGTTCGATTTGAGTTTAAAATGAAATTTCAAAAACTAAATGCCTCGTACCTTTTGCATTCTTACTTATATTGCCCCAAACTTATAGGTCTTAATGCCCCCTTATCTCTCGTATGTGATTTCAAGCTTGGTTCTTTAGACTCGAATGGGCCAACATGTAAGTCCTAAAGCTAAGCCAAGTGACTGTAAGATTGAACTTAGAATACAAGGTTTAGGGCGATCAGTTAAAGGATCCGATCAAACCTAAATTATAAACTATTGAGAGAAATATTAGTAAAAATGACTTCGTAAACTTGAATTTAAGAAAATAAGTAATAAAATAGGAGACTGTAAAATTTTCAAATTTTAAGCATAATAATTGCTAATTACCAAAAAGGCGAAAAGTGTAATCTAATAACTAATAAATCACTAAAGATAGATTATATGTATACTAAAAATTTTAGAATGACTAAAATAATAATTAGGAATGTTCACATGTACCTCACATGTATGTACGTGTAGATAAAAATACGCGAAATTATCTAAATTGGACAAAAACTAAGTAAATAATTAAAGAAAATTATAAATTAATTATGGAAAAAAAATCAGGAAAAAAAATCAAAAGAGGCTAAAATAATCCAAATCAGGTTGTAGTAGGTCAGGATCTGCAAAATAAAAATTAACCAATTAAAATTAGAAACACAAAAGCTAAAAATCAAGGAAATTGGGTAAAATCATGTCTAATTAATGCATAATAATTACAAAAATTGTCTATAAATAGGGGAAAATTTTCCAGAAAAATAGAAAACCTAAAAAATTCGAGAGAAAATCCAGAAAAAAAAAGAAAAGGAAACTGTGTAGATTCGAGTAGTGAGAGAAATCCACACCTCACCACCACCTGGGATCGAGCTACCACCACCACACCACTCCAGCCCCACCGTCTAGGCCGGCTGATAACATTAGATTGGGTTTGGACGGCCAGAAAGCTTTGAACCGGTTAGTCCCTTAAATTTTCCGAGTTTGAATAATTTTGTAAAATTAGTTATTTTGCCCAGAAAATTATGAAACTTGTTATTATGAGGTTTTATTGTATGTAGATTTAGGGAAAAATAGCGATTTAGTTTAATTATGTCTGAAACTATAGGGTTCTTAACAAATTATTCAAAACCGAGCATGATTAGAACGGAAAATAAATAGGCTTAGGAGTATAGTTTAGAGCTCAATTTTTTTTTATAGGATGCTCATGTGATATTGAACATAACTATGAAGCCATTTTTTAAAATTAATTTTCGAAATTTTTAAGTTAATTTTTAGCATTAAAATAATGGGAAAATTGAGTGATTTTGGGTTAATTAGGTAATTAAGGTACTAATTACTGATTTATATAGTAATTAGATATTTAGGGATGTTAATCTTTGATATAGAACCCTAATCCTAATCTTTAGAGTATTAAGTATGGTTAATTTAGGAAATTAGGTAGTTAATATAAGAAATTAGTAATATGTGAAATTGAAAATTAATAAATCTAAAAAACTTAGGGTTATTTAGATAATATTGTAATAGAAATCAGAAAAATAATAAATCTGAAATAATATTTAATTTTAAGTAAATGTCTCAAAATGTAAGGTTTTCTCACATCGGGAATAAATCTGATACCTCAATTAGGGTTAGCATGTATCGAATAGTTTAGAATACTAAATTAAGACCCAATAGGATATTTGGACACTCGAGCTTAATGTGATTAATTTCACATTAGGATTCGAGTATCTTTAAGGCTTAGGAATTAAAATTTAAAATCTAATTTAGGATTCGAACCCCAAAATAGAGTACAACGAATCATTAGCACATAATAGGTATACACGAAAACAATGAGTTAAAATATAACTTAGAATATGAATCCATAAAATATAAGTACTAAAAAGACCTATTTATATTATAAGACACCTAGAGATAAATTAGCTTGCGATTAAGAGATCGAGCGATCAAGCGATCGAGCGATCAAGCGATCGAGCGATCAAGCGATCGAGCGATTCCAAGTAAGTTGGGTTATTGCTTATTGTAATAGAGTACTAGTTTTATGGTACTCGGAGACTTAGGCTTGTATATGGTTGTGATTGTAAGTAGTTTACACATGTGTTTGACGTATCTGAATTCATGCTGAAATCGTGATGTGAGTGATTTTGTGTTATGATTGAATTGGTGTGAAATTGTTTGAATATTCTAAATGAAATTTAATCTTATTCGAATCTAATAACCGAAAATGTCATGCATTGCAACCCGTTAGGGGATCATAGGATTCTCCAACCAAATACCGACCCCTTCGAAAGGGATAACGTAGGATTGTAAAATGGTCCCTTCTTCATCCTTAGTTGAACTAAGTGACAGGAGTGGAGGTCGCGGCGAGGGTGAAGTCAATGGTTCGAAGGTAGTTGCGGGAGAAGCGAGGTCTCCATTGCACAAGCCTGGGTTTGGTTGTGAGTTGCTGCATAACATGGAAACTCCTCAACCCGGATTGGAGAAGGTGAAATTTCTCTGATTTCACAACGGACCAGACTACGTTGTGCGATGACACTTAATTGTTGCATTGCATGAAAATAATTGCTTGATAACCCTGTTTGTGCTTGTATGCATTCATGAGTCTCCAATTCAACTTACCGAGCTATAGTTGCTTATACCCTTATAAATCCTTTTGCAGGTTCTAATTTCTTAATATTTCAAATACTATGGCACCTTACAATTATTCAGAGGTTAGTCCGTTGAAGCCAGGGGTGTGAGGATTAAGTTACTTAGTATAATGTGTAACTAGAGTGACCTTGTAGTTAAGGATGAAAGACTGATAGTTATTATGTAATCTAGTGAACTGTTGTTTATGTAAAACTTCCTAGGAAGCTCTATGGACTTACTTATAATTATACATGTTTATTAGGAATTTGTAATACTTATCATAATTGTAGTTTAACTGTTAAGTGGACTATTTACTTTAAAGCGAGGAGTTGTCGACGCCTTGTGTAGATCATGTCTATGGTATGCACTATAAGGCCAGTTACTATAATGGAATGGTTTACACGGCGGGACTGTTGCGACTTTGCGACTTCGGGGCGTAACACAACATTAACGTCTTTTGATGTAGAAGGGATTGTGAATTGCCCCTTCTTTTTTATACTAGGGATCAAGCTTAGGATAATGTTTTATAGCTTTGTGTTTTGAGTTGATTTGATTACCTTGATGGGCTTAGGGTTCGTATTGGGTCGGTTGCCTTAACAAGCTATGTAGTTCCTATTTATCCTATATACTATAAGGATTTGTAATTGCTTGCAACTTCTTTTTCATTTTTTTTTTCTTTTTAAGAGATAGAGAGAAAAAGATAGGCTTTTATGTTACAGAAACCGAGTAATCAAATTATAAATGGAGGATTCTTTATACAAGCCTATATATTTACATTTTTTTTATTGGCAGAGAATAACAGTTTAATAAATGCTATTAAAGGACTTATTCACAAACAAGAAATGGAAGAATGAGGTTCTTTTTATTATGAAGGAGATAATATATGAACAAAGTAAAGGAGTCAAAAATCATTTCTAAATCCGATTTATTGTAAAAGAGGAAGCCTATTTCCTAGGTGCTAATCTATGTAAAATAATGAATATTCCTGACTTGTAAAATACTTAGCAAAATGGTAACTACCTAAAATTATTTTACATGATCGATTCTTTTTTGTTTTTTTTTTCTTTTCACTTTCAATCACTTAAGAACAAGTTTTTAAGAAAAGTATAGTATTTTACAGGGTAGCAAAATGTGATTATTTATGAACCTAACTTTTATAAATTAGGACATAATTATCAAGCATAAATAAGGACAAAAAATGTAAAATGAAGACACATGGATGTAAGGAATCAACCATCAAATAATAGTCTGGCAATATTAGGTGTTTAGGGTTGTAATTATATTGGAATTCCGTTATTATTTACAAGGAAAATGTTATATAGAAATAGAATTTACAAGGAATTTTTACATTTATAAAGATGTAATTTACAAAACAAAATACAAGGAAACACAAGAATGAATCCTATATAAAGAACCAATATACATAGAAAATTACATGAATAATATGGGAATTCCGACATAATATCGACCTCGGTTAACATACCTTGTTATTATTTATTCATCAATCAGGGTTTATGTATATAATTAAGATGGATTTTAAAGGTTCTCAAGTTCTGTGACCACCCGTATTTTTCGGAGTAATGGTTTTATGGTCACATTTAAACTTAAGTAGGGTAGCCTGATTAGCTTTGGAAGGTGGTTGCCCCATAACATCTAAAGTTTCCATAATGACCTTCTTCCTAAGGTCCTAGGACGGCTTGGTTTTGACTGTATTTACCACACATATGATCTACAAAATAAACCCCCCAAGAAAGCCCAATAGGTAAACTATGACAAAAATAGTTAGTATAACAATTTATATTTTATAACAAAAAGAAAAGGAAATTTATGTAGACAATTTACAACTCATGTATTTTTTGAAAAATAATCCTAATTTTAGAAAATTTAAGTAGCTAGCCCTCTTAATGTCTCCAATGGAGTCGTTAAGTTGTTGAGCCTGAATTTTTTGTTTCTTATTTTAATTTCATTTCCCTTAACTTAATTTAAATTAAACCTTATGCCTATTTAGTTTAAACTTTCGACTAAAGTTAAAAGAAATTTGATTTTTTCTATTTTGAAAAATTTTAGAGTCGTAACTCGATAAAACTAGGAAAGGTGATTAAATTAGAATCGATTAGGCCGATTGATTATAATTTAGCTACTAGTCTATATTTTGAAAACCATTTGAAAATAACTTAAGAAACTAGATTTCTTGAGTTCGGGAGCTATCCTATTAAACTCTTATGGGTGCCATCCTATTAAACTCTTACGGGTGCTACTTTAATTTTCTGAAATTAGATTTTATTTTCAAAATTACCTTATTTTTTAAAGTTCACTCACCAATAATAAATTAATTTGCATTTATCTTAGAAAAAATATTAATTCGAGCTATAATTTACAAAAAATGGAAAACTAAAGTTTTATAGATTTTGCATTATCCTAGAGGTGTTTATATATCTGTTAGTTAGGATCAAATGTTTGTAGTTTATTCCAAAAACTTTAATTTGTTGATTTGTTTTAATTTTGAAAATCTGCCAAGTTTACTTTTTTAATTCATTTATTTCATTAAAAAAAAACTAGAAAATAATACTAATTTAGGATTTTATTTTATTTTTAATTCTAAAAAGGGTCCTAATTTTAGAAAAAAGTTGATTATATTTTATTTTGAAAAAATTTCTTAAAGATAAAACATGTTTCCTAAAAATTTTAAAAAAAAAATCCTAAAAAAAACTCTTTTATTAAAAAGCTCTCTTTTTTATTATTATTTTCACTTGTGAATAAATAACTAAGAAACAAAATGAATAATAATAGTAATAATAAAAAATCAAAAACCAAGTAAGAACTAGACTTGATATTAGATACGAGTCGATGGTCCTTGGCTTTAGGTCGGATCTCCAACAAATCTGGGTCGGGTTACTCCCAAGCAAGATGCAGTAGTTGAATTATCTCTGAGTGAGGCTTTTCAAACAATTGAATAGGTGAGAAACTATGAACTCATGAGGTTTGTATTAGGGAAAATTGGATTGGTCACAATGCCTTGAGCTTGGTGGTGATTTAACAAGTTTTGAAGTTGGCTATGCGTGGGTTGAAGGAGGATGGCATCAGTGGTGATTGTGGGTCTAGGATTTTGGTTATGTCCGTTGTTATGTAGATGCCTGGGTCATGTGTGGTTGTCGTAAGAGGTGAAGTGTTGGACAATGGCCATAATATGAAGGCTGCTGGTAATAAATTGGAGATGGTTGGATTTAGCAATGAGTCAATGGCATGTAATGTAGTGCATCGCGGAACTTGAGTCGCTGTAGATCATGTAATAGTGTTTGGTTGTTAGAGCACAATAGTGGGTTGTAGTCGTAACAAGTGGCTAGGTAATTAGGATTAAGGTGTGCAAGAATGTGGGAGTTTTGGTGTTCATGTTTTGTTGGAGGGTTTGGGTACTGGCTGTTACATGGGTGGGCTACTGCGGTTGCTATTTTGCTTTTAGAGATGGGCATGGATGTTTGTGCATTGTAGGTGGTGCTGTTGCAAATTACAACAATGATGGCTGTGCACAATGAGATTAGGTCGTATGGATGTAGGTTTGGATGGTTGCTATTGTAGTAGTGATGGGTTTAGTTTGTTGGGTAAATTGGATTGGTTGTGACTAGTATAGTGGTACAATGGCGAACGAGAGAGAGAAAGAGAGGACTTTCGGTAGGAGTATGAATGTGTCATCGGTGGCTGATAGTCGAGTATAGACTATGACAATGGGCTATTCATGTGTCGATGGCTAGTATCACTGTTGCTGTAGTTGGTTAGGATTTGTTGTGGTTGTGGAAAGTGTATGGAGTGTACAAGCGTAGAGTGGTATGTGATAGTAGTCGTGTGTGGCACTATGTATGTGAGAAGATGGGGGTTGCTGTTTGGGACGATGGTTGGGTGATGATTGAGTTCTTTATAGGATGTAGGACAATGGAGCTGCGATAGTGGATTAGAAGTTGAGTATGTGCTACACTGCGATAGCAAGAGAGGATTGGGGATTCGGGTGGCGTGTGAATGTGTAATTGAAATTTTCTATTTTTTTTTATCTCACGCAGTGTGATTCCTATTTATAAAACTTAGAAACAAATTTTTTGTATCAATTCAAATATAATTTGATAAAGATCAAAATTATATTTGATTCTTACAAATCCTTATCTTAACGGATAAACGTTATCGTATTAGATTTGCGTGATGTCTAATAGTGATTTAAACATGATTTTATTAGATCCAAATAACAACTAAAG
Organism: Lumnitzera racemosa; assembly: GCA_024138005.1. Classification (NCBI taxonomy): domain Eukaryota; kingdom Viridiplantae; phylum Streptophyta; class Magnoliopsida; order Myrtales; family Combretaceae; genus Lumnitzera; species Lumnitzera racemosa. The sequence goes on along the minus strand of JAMXBC010000006.1, from coordinate 52,210,787 downwards.
ATTCAATGAGATTTATAATTAGATTTGAATCTCATATTCTTAAATGATTTTCCTCTTTTTTTTGTTATCTTTTTGGAAAAAGGAATTTGCAATGGAAGAAAAACCAAAAGGTACATATATGGTGAGATTCGAACTCAAGATCTCTAAGTTATATGCTATGATAAGTTAGAGCGTAGAATTGTTAGGTCATTAGCCTATGCCTTTACATTTAGTATAATTAAATTGTACTTGAGTATGTAAACTTCTAAAATAAAGCTACTCGAAATGAGCTAGAGCAAATCCATTGACCTTAAAATATTTTGTTTTTTAAAAATCTATTTTCCTAAAAAAAATCATTACTTTTTTCTTTTTCTTTTCTTTTTTTTTTTCCCAATAATTTTCTATTTTTTTGTCTTTTTATCATTTTTCAATTTTTGTTATTTTTTTGAATTAGGACCCTTTAAAAATAAAAGTTAAAATTACGAGGGTACAAAAATGGGGTGTCTACATTATCTTTTCATCATCGACTTGTATGTCACTACCTCTTACAATAAATTTCAAGAAGATTACTTCGAGTCAGCAAAAGTCACACTTCTTTAAATTGACATAGAGCCTTCTAGCTTAAAGTTTTGTGAAGATTGATTAGAGATGCTCTTAGTGAGTCTCTAGATCAGGGCTATACATTAGGATGTTGTCAAAGTAAACCATTACAAATTTCCTTATTAGTTCTCAGAGCACATAATTCATTAGTCGCATAAATTTACTCGATGCGTTCGATAGTCTAAATGACATCACAAGTCATTCATATAATCTATAACGAGTCTTAAATGCAGTTTTTTACTCATCACCTTCTTGCATTTGGATTTGATGGTATCAAGATCTAAGGTCAATCTTGGAGAATAATCTAGGTCCATTCAACTCGTCCAGCATATCATTAAGCCTTGGTATGAGACACCTGTACTCGATGGTAATGCGATTGATTATTCGGCTATCTATACACATCCTCCATGACCCATCCCTCTTTAGTACTAATAAGATCAGCACATCACATGGGCTAAGGGATTCTTGTACATACCCTTTCTTTATCAACCCATTTACTTATCTCTGCAGCTCAATAGCTTATTCAGGGTTTAACCTATAAGCAGGCTTGTTCGACAGTGCGATTCCTTGAATGGGAGGTAGACCTTCCAGTATCTTACCTAGAAATAGGTTAGCAAATTCATCTAATAAGGTTTTCACCTTAGCAGGCAGCAATTTCTCTTCGGATCCTCTTGTCTTAAGAAACCTTTTAATTAGCAAATAAGTCAGCTCTTCAAGCTCCATTTCTCTCTTTAGCTCGGCTCGAGTTATCACCAAAGCCTTTTTCTTCAAGACTCTGCTTAATTGAGTTTTCATGCTTTTAACTTGTTCAACAGTCATAGGGTTCAACTTCACCTTTTTGCCCTCGTGCTTTAGGGAACGCATCTTCCTCTTTCCATTGTATATCACACTTCAATCAAACATCTACGGTTGTCCAAGTAGAGTATGGGATGCGCTTATGAGCAACGCATCACGGAGCACCTCATTTCGATAGTTTCCAATATAAATTGACACAGTCACTTGCTTGTTTACTTAGAAGGCTCCCTTGTCACCAAGTTAGTGTAGTTTATAAGATTTGGGATAGGGCTTGGTTGGTAACTTTAATTGCTGGGCCATGAAAGTAGATGTTGTATTGGTGCAATTGCTACTATCAACAATCATTGCATACAGTAACCCATTTACCTTACATCCAATATGGAACAAATTCTCTTGCTTTTTCTCCTTGGGAATAGGACTTATACTCATTGTTCTTCTCAACATTAAGGTAGTAGGCACAAAATTACCTTCTACATTATAAATGACTTCCTCTTCTTCGAAGAGGTCGGTTCGTCAAGCCTCTTTTGAGTCTTTCACTCTTCATCAGTACTATTTATCTCATTGGTTGGCATTTCGCCTCGGATCACTATGGTTTTTCTGTTCGAACACTGAGTGGCCATGTATCTAAATCCTTAGCATTTGAAGCACTTGATCTCACTCGTATTTCTTCCTGAGCTTTGGCCGTTCTCAAACTTCCTTGGGATCTCCTTTTCCTCTGCTAGAGTAGTTTGAGTAGGTTAGGTCTTAACAACCTTACTTGGTTCAGATCACATAGGTCTACTCAGAACAAGTTGGTTGATAGGAGGTCGGAATCTTCTTATTTAACACCTCTCGATCCTTTAGGCAGCTTGGATAGCGTCATTAAGTAACTTAATATCCATGATCTCCATAATATCTCCAATCTCATGCTTTAACTTACTAGTGAATCAAGAGACAGTTTATTCTACGGGTTCAACAACTTCACATCGGATCATCAACATTTAGAATTCCTTTACGTAGGCATCATCACTCAATCTACCTCATCTCAACTCCTATAACCTCTTAAACACATTCTGTAAATAGTAGCTTAGAACAAATCTTCTCCTCATAACTTTCTTCATTTCATCCTAACTCTTAACTTCATGTTTTCCCTTCTCTTCTACGTGTAGCTTGCATGTTCTTTCACCAGAGGGTGGTATAACTAGTAAATTATAACACAGCAAGTCTAACCTTAGTATTTTCAAGTACCTCATAGCATTCAAATTGCTTCTCAATCTTATCCACCCACTTTAGATAGTTATTAGCATCACTACTATTAGAAAAAGGTAGGGATATGTATTCTCAACCATTCCACTCTAAGAGCTCGAACGTTCCTTTCCTTAGGTTTATAATATTCTTCGACTTCATCACTTACTTTCTCATACCCCTCTTCGATCTTCTCTAACTCTAGTCTGCGTCTAGCAACTTAGCCTACTCCTTTAATTCGGTTGGGTCGAATTGGGGCATTAGTTCAGCCGTATGGGCCATTGTCTCTATCCAGTCATTTATTGGCTTGACCTCTGTTGGGACCATTTCTAGCTCGTCTATCTTCATCTATGGTAGTCACCAAACTAGCTACCGGGTATGTAAGTCAATCCAATTGGTCATTTGTAGATTGGGATGTAGAATTCCCTTGTTGACCTTAATCATTTCAAGCGCTACTCTCTTGGTTTCTGATAGCTCCTTATATACTAGAATCACACATTGTTGTTTATTTTCACAAGAATAACAGCTGATACAATGTTCAAAGCTTCCCACCATAAACAAGGATAAACTAACACTGAATACACCAACAGCTAGTACAACCAACACACGATAAATAAACATACACTCATACTTTGTTTTGTGTACATGAAATAGGGTAAGATAGAGCACAAAATTCTTCAATACTACTTACCTTTCAAACTCCTATGACAATTACGAAATGTTTAACACATACGTACGAAATCAATAACAAATTACTCATAGAACAAAGTAATAGAAACTAGCTCCGAACATAACTAAGCTTTGATACTAAGATGATACGGTCAAGTGTGGATGAACAAATGACGTTCAGTATCGGATGAACTAAAGGGGGTAAGTTTGAACCTTAGGATAGATTGAAGGACAAACGATAGTCAAATTTTGAGTAAGCATCCTTGTGTACCAACGATGGATATGACGTACCAATGTCGCATACGAGCTCTGGTTGCACTTGATATTATATACAAATATGGTCGAAGGTCACTTACCACCAGTCCACGCTCAATTGACTAGAAAGCAAGATATTCTTAGCTCATGTAAGAAAAAAAATGTATGAATGTCTATTCTATTGATTGTTTTGACTATTATAATACATAAGTATTTATAAAACCCAATTAGGATAAGTTCTAGGTTAGTGTAAATTAAAAAAATGATTCATGCCCGTAAAGAAAAAGGAATAATTCACAAGGGTAATGTTGTAAACAAGCATAAAGAATATTTGATGAAAAAAAGAGGACAATATGGATGTTAGGAAAATTAAGGCATATGTTTGCTGTCCATTTTGTAGTCTTAATGACACTACTGGCCGAGTAAAGTAAGTTTTGAATAGGTTACGTCGGGCTTGGTAGTTTAAGAGCTCGAATATTTAGGGCTACAAAAGGGTCCTTTCGAAAGGTGACTTAATGTCGGGTTGGCCTTAGGAGGTTGGCTTCGAACATGTGTTAGCTCGACTTCGACATGCATTAGGTTGGCAATATACTAATTTGATACTTGGCCTTAGATAGATGTGTTGTAGAGGGGTTGGCTCAACATACAGGGTGGTCATCTCGACAGCTTCTTGAATGATGTGGAAGATAAAGTAACTCGAAAGATCGGACTAGGGAATACACTGCTCTTCTAAGTTCATCTCTCATCGGATAGCTCGATGAACCATACAAGCAAGTCCTTGAGCTCGAAAGCATGTAATCGATCCGTGATCCTTATTATAATCACTCATTTTCAATCTAGGTAAGTGGAACCTTTGGTTGTTGCTTGTGTTTGCATAGAATAGATGGTAATGAGTTAGACTAATACCTATATGACATGAAAACTGGGTATTGCTTATGCGTGGTTGAGCTTAGGGGGTTGTAGTATTAGTGTTCTTAAGGTAGCACCTCAATGATCCTTGAGTAGTGTAATCCCTAGTGGAGTTACCTTTGGAAATGATCCGATGTAGATTTGGTTGGTGCTAGGAGTCATAGGTACCAGTATAAGGGGCCGTAGTATTAGTGTCTTAGTGCCATTTAGACAGAGATTGTAGTATTAATATCTTAACCTAGAAATCGTATGTGCAGTCATGAGTTACTCTAAGTTTAGAGTTAGTTGCCAATAATTCCAAGTTGTATTGTTTATAGGTAATAAAAAAACCTATTGTTGTTATGTTTGTTGCATTATTATGTATCTAAATTTATACTTGTTGCATGTTATTTATATGTCTTTGTGGGTTTTCGTAATGAGCATTAGCCTACTCTTTATCTTTTTCAATGGTAGGAACTTTAGATGATCAAATAAACTATGATGAGTATGGGGACACATACTATTATTACTAGGATGGGGACATATGATAATTTTATTACTATTATGATGATGAAGTTTAAGAGTCTTATGGGAGATTAAGAGACAGGAATTATTGTTCAGTTGTTTGTTATGAGGCTTTATTTAGCATTATTGGTGAAGTTTTCAATTTCAATCATTTAAGAGATTTTAATGTGAGTTGATAGTTTTACTTAAAATATTTATTTTATTGAGAGTTTTGAAATTATTGAGTTAATTTAGGGACTTTAGTTGCTTGTTTAGTTTGATGTATTAGTAGAAAACTAGAGATATGTGGCGGTTTGTTGTATCCTGAGCTTGGGGTGTTACAATTAGGCTTTTACTTAATAGTATAAATAATCATCCATGCAACTGTAACCACCGATCATCTATTTGAATAAGATCAAGAATTTTATATTTATTTTAGATTCTCTTTATCTTACATAGAGGATTATAGATACTAGTTCATTTAATTAGAGGGGTTTATCAAATTTCACTTATTATACTCATTTTGTATAGTGACTAAGCTATAAGAGTATTAGGTTTAGAGCACGTAGAAGATGATGTGGGCCAAGACAAAGTGGAAATGCAAGAGTCTATTAGATAGTGCACCAAAGGGCTAGTTTTAGAGGTATACAAATAGGTTTTTCCTGAGGGCTAACCTATTTAAGCTGCTTAAAATATAGGTTAAGGCTAAGTGTTTTTGGCCTGTTTAAAAAGCGGGTCAAATGAATTCAGCTCATTTAACTTATGGGTTAACCTATTTAACCCACTTAAAAATGGGTTAAGGCTAATTACTATTTTCCTGTTTAAAAAGCAACCTAAATGAGCTGAGCCCTTTTATCCCATGTGCTAAAGTAAGCCGAGCCAAGTTAGCTTATTTAGGTCACTTGCACACCTCTAACTAGTTTAACTAACCAAAGTTGGTCATGAGGTGAGTGAAGTGAACGTACAAGGGTTTTTTTGTTCTTTATTTTAACCTTTCTTGTTGTTAAAGAAGTTTTTAATGTATGTTAGTCTTTGGGCTTTGTATCCTTACAAAAATAGTATTATTATGTGTTTTGAAGCCTGTAATAGAGAGTACAAACTTAGGACTATAAACTTATTACTCACTTATTGAGATAATGATTCAAGAAATTGTACAAACTTCGTACTAATGATGTTATGTTTCCTCATATTACTGACTTGTTGAATAATGATTCGAGAAATTGTAAAAACTTCATACCATTGATGTTATAATAAAGGGTTTGTTAATCTTTTCTAATATATGACTAAGACATTACATTTCCTCATATGAAAGTTCATGTGTCAAATTTTCTCTTATTTATTCTTGTTTATCTCTCAATAGGCTTGAAGAGAGCATCGATTGGAAAGATGAAGTCACGAAGGATGATAAGTGGGTAGATTTAGAAGACCTTAATTATGATATATGTTTTACTAAAATTATTAGACAAGAAGACAATAGTAGATTTATGGAAGAAAATTAGAATTATTATATCGAAAAGATTTCTAATGAGTTGTTTGGTGTAGAAATGTAGGTTGCATGTGCTTTAGATAAGTAAGAACTACAGCTGTGTAAATAGGGCGGGTTACATGGATCCATGTAACTCATAAAAAAGATAGGTAAGGCTAAAAAATTTTGATTTGTCTATATGCGAGCTATTTTAACTCGTAGGTTAAAATGGGCTAACCTATTATAGGGTAGGTTGACTTACTAATACAACCCCAACCTACCTTTACCTTCCCTCCTCTAAATAAAACTTTTAAAAAAAAATAAAAAGAGAAAACTTGTGATGATTTATATATACATTTTATTTATGTGCATTATAAATCCAAAAATTGAGCTTTTCCCAAACATAATTGATATTATATTTCATTTTAGAACACTTTCATTCATTGAAATTTAAACAATACTAATAATATGCTCATATCTAATTAACCGTAATTATGTTGTTCACTATATGGTATGATAATAATATGTTTATTATTAACTAAATGTAATAAGGAACGATGAAACAATAAATGGTTACTATATATACCATCTTATATGGAACATTCAAAATGATTCCATAATAGAGTTGATCATCATATTAATATCCTAGGCTATATGATCATCGTTGTTATGTAAAGTTAATCATGGTATGTTGTTAAATAAGACCAAAAATCTATTTACTTTTTTTTTTATGTTTAGTTTTTATGAAGTATATAAACATTGATGCAAAAGTATGTATGTATATTATGAATGTATTTTCATGGAAAGATTAGAACTTTATTTTCCTAAAATGAAATCAAAATTAAATATTATAGTAAATAAAAGCTAAATATAAACATTGGAATCGACAAAATTGTCGATTGTGATTTATAATTATGAATATTCCACATAATGCATTCATAGACAATGGAAGATAGTACGATTCACGAATTGGCCCGTTTATTCGTTGTGGGATAGTTTTTAACCTACATTTGCAAATAGGCCAACTTGCTTAACTTATGAGTCAATGTGAGGTAGGATGAGTTAGCTCATTTAACTTGCTTGCATAACTCTAATGAGAATCATAACATTTTTGTGAACTCATATTGATGATTATCTATTTGAATGTAAATATTATGGTTGAAGCCGAGATGATGAATTTGTTAAACACTTTATCGTTTTCATTTCGAAGGTTTAAGGTGGGATTGATTAACAAGTCGGCCTTAACCATTTATTGAGTTTGATACGTATGTTGATAAATTGGTGGGCTTTAGTAATGATAAGGCCCAATGGACGGTTAGACAGTATCTAAGTTTGATAATCTTTCAAGTTAAGTTTAAATGAAGAAAAAAGGCCAATTACAGCCTATTAGATTGGGCAATCATAAATATTAAAATAATATTATTAAATATCTTAGGTTAAATAGTACAATAAATTAGTATAAGAAAGAGAGATAAGTTGTGAATAGAAATTTAAAATACCGTTCATCCTATGAATGAGCGAATATAAAATAGATAGGGTATAAGACTCTACCCAAACCTTATCTTATACGTACAAGTGTTGTATCTTAGAACCATCATGTATTCTATACCCTACAAAATCTATACGGGTACAAAGTACCCTAGAGAACATGTATTTTTTTTTTATCCTTTTATCTTCTTTTAAAACCTTTTAGGTGGATTTATAATTAATATCAAATAATAATTATATTATTGCTAGACCGTTGGTAATATTTTGTATAAGTTGCAATGTATTTTAAATTGAGACAATAAAAAACTTTGATAAGCATAATAGATAACATGTTTACAGTTGAAAATGTTTAAACCTTTAGTTGAGTCATGGTAAATTATTTTTTTTTTATTTTATTTTCAAATCACAAGATATGTAAGATTGTTATAGGTAGAATATAAAAACCATAAGTAAATAATTTTAATATAATAAATTAGATAATAAATTAAGAATTAAGATATTTTTAAAATTTTACTAGATTAGAGTTATTAAAATAGAAATGATAAGGGAAAGAAAAAAAAAATATAATGAAAGAAAAGAGAGGATTTTACTAAAAGAAGAGGAAGAGAAAGACGAAAATTAGAGAGGGACTAAATATTAGATACAAGTAGTGTATAGTTGTTTATTATGAATTGGATTTTTGATATTATTTTATTCATGATTGAAAAAAACAAGTATTTATATTTATATTTTTTAATATTATTTAATTATTAATACAAAGCGAGTAAAGATATCATAGTATATGTACTCTATATTTTAGAGAATAGGTTATGGTATGGGATATGGTAAATTTGTGTTTATATCTGTGTCCTAATTTATAGGAGCAAGTTTCAGAAAACTAATACTCAAAGTATATTCTGTGACTTTCATTATCTACTCGAAACCTACCTAATGTAGTAAGGTTCGAGTGGGTATCCTAGACATGAAGGTTATTTGCTTACCTCTAACTCAACTCCTATTATATTTTGGTTAATTGGGAATAAAAAATATTAAAAGTTGAGAGTTAAAATTGGGATTAATGAAAATATCAAAATATAATTTTTATTTAATTATAAAGCATTAAACCTATCCGACTTTTTAAGATCTAAAAGATGAGAATTTTTTATTATAGTTTACTTTTTATTTTTGTTAGATTTAGTTTTATTTTAAATAAATTAATTCATTTTTTAGGAAAAAAAAGAAAATTGTAAATTCCAACTTAGAAGTTCCCACTGGATCTTACATGAATCCAACTGCACTTGTAGAATCAATTGAGTTTTTGCAGGTCGATGTTAAGATGGGTTAAAAGATGATCTGGGCCGATTTAATAGTTAGATTAAGCCGAATTAAGTTGGACTAACTCGGTTGATTCGAGTATACAATATTAGAACCTAGTCTTTATCATAAGCGAGGTGGCACGAGTATGATTCGCTCAGCCCCTGACGGGCACCCATGGTCTCAGGTGTGGCCGACTCACTGGCCGTCTTCATGGTCAACGTTGTCTTTCTGTTCCGTTGACCAAATTTGGGCAAATCGAACCGGTTAGTCAGATCGGTTGCTGTTCGTGCCTCCTTTAATTCCATGAAAACCGATAGAGCATGTAGAAGAGGAAGTAAGAAAGAAACATGAATGAATTCCACAGAAAACCTTGAGCTTTACTCTTTTATCGTTCACTCTTTTCAGCATTTTTCATATCTTAATCCATCAAACCGAATACCTAATTTTGGAAACCTTGAAATACTACCACCACATTGCAATGTCAAAACCTTCATCAAGACTCATCCATGTTCTACTCAAATCCCATTACACTACCATTTTTCCCAACACAAACACAAAACCATTGATCAGAACTTACTCTTCATCTGTTTCTTCACCCTTTTTCTCAAATGGGCCATCAAATTCATCGATTTTCACTTCTCGAATCGGTTCAAAGTCCAACCCTCGACCGTTTTTATCGATACCTAGATCGTATTCTCAGCTGGGTTTGTCTCAAAATCCTTCCTTTGGACCACAATCCACTCATGTTAGAGCCTTTTCATTACTTAGGACTTACTCACCTAGTAAAGTTTCCAAATTGAATAGAATTCCTTGTGGGATTAGGCAATTTTCCACTAAGATAGATGGCAATTTTGCTAGGAAAATTTTCGAAAAGCCAGCAACATCGGTTGTTTCAGCTTTTTCTAGATATAAGGAAGCTATTGGGCTTCAAATAGAGTCATTTTTGAGGAGAAATTATCTGGTTTTGGTGGGGGCTGGAGGGGTTTTAGTATGTGTTTTGCTGTGGAGGATCATGTTTGGCATTGCCAATACTTTTGTTGGAATCTCAGAGGGAATGGCAAAATACGGGTTTCTTGCATTATCTTCTGCTATTGTTGCTTTTGCGGTAAGTTTTCTATTCGGAACTTTATCCGAAGAATCACCATCTCTTTACACTTATTGGATATTTTGTCTTCCATTTCTTTTTATATGTATCATGCTATTGTGAGATAGAAAGGGGATGTTGGGCAACGTAAGTTGGAATAAGCTTTGAGTGCTTAAATGAATCTCAGGAACATTTAGATTATGTTACTGGATGTGGTGACTACGTTACTGTTGTAATAGTGAAGTTGATGGTGTTGACTTTCTGCATTCTCATGGTTTAATCATGAAATCTTCCTGGTATATCTCCGGTAAAGTGTCTGGTTTCGAGCTCTTTTTATATTACTTTATTTTGATCTGCGGTTCTGGATGCATTTGTTTCATGGGAGTCGTTTAAGGGCACATTTAAACCTCCGTAACTATTAATCATTTGCATTTCCAAACTACTAACATAGCCTCTAATGACAACCTACTTCTAAAAGCCACCAGTTTCCATAATCTCTTAAGTCCATTTTAGAAATTTTGAAGAATAGAATATATCAAATTTAGGAAAATCTTAAAGCATTTTCCACAAAACAGAGGCATGGAAAAAGTCAGAATCTATCTGGCTGAGAAAGATCTCGGCTACATTGGCACTTTCCTTAGTGCAAGGATACACTTTGTCTGGTGGAAGAAAGATTCCCCTCATCCTGCTCCAGAACAGTAAGACTCTAGCTCTTCCATAGCTAGCGGAGATCACGTTACAAAGCAATAGTTCAAAGGCTTAGCTTGACCCGGCTGTATGAAAGAGATGAGTGTAGAAAGTATAATTTTAGTGAAAGACTGAGGGCACATTGCTCTAGCTACTGTACTCACTTTTAGCAACACCCTTGCCTGTCTAGGAAAGAGGGATAGATGTAAATTCACAACCAATAATCCCTGCATGTTATAAGTGTCCATGGTTCAATGTCCTTAGGGAATCTTTCCTAATGCTAAACTGGGCCATCAACCTAGTTAGGCTTGCTGTAGTACTTATGAGCTAGGTCCTTTCCCCTAAAAGATACTAGGTAGAATTAATGCATGATATGTTGATTAAAATACGGTTGGATAGGTGTATGTGCAGTCAGATAAGAAATGCATCTTCCTGTATGTGGTGATGATAACCTAGTCTCAGCCTTGTTTGCACTCAATCTGCTGGTTGTCATTTATCACATAGCAGGAACCTTCTGGAAAATCCTGTTTGAGATTGCAAGGTATTCTAAAGAGACTCTTCCATGCAATTCTCTATACTTTTATAGACTTGTAAAGATGGATGATAACATATAGGAAGTTGGGTTTGCTTTTCTGTTTAGAAAATCATCAACCTGCCCAGCATTCTTAGTAAAGAGCTTAAGTTTTTCCTTCATGGATTCACATTATCTTGCCTGCTTCTGTAGTTCTTTTGAAGATGTGGATTAGCTTTTGAATAATCATGAAATATTGTTTTAAAACAATTCAAGCATTCCTTGATGACATTCAACCTGTATGGCCAAGAGGAATCAACTACTGCTGTTCTTAGATACATACGCTGCCGCACCTAGTTATTGCATCAGTTAAAATTTGTCAGTCATACTTTGGTTCTCTGCTTAGTCCATTGATTGTATTCGGCAATAACTGCACTGTGAATTTGTATATATTGGGTGTATCTCTGTCATCAGCATTTTTCTTTCATTGGTTTTTCTTCTCCTTATTCAGCTGTCTACATTTTGTAATCACTATTCAAAATTTTGAGGTGTTAGTCTATTGGGTCCCACTTTATAGATGTGATTTGTGAATTTGTTTTCTTATCATAAGGGACTCTATATCCGTTCAAGATTCACTGTCAACCCTGATAGAGTTTATAGAATAGCCATGAGGAAGCTTAATACACATGCTGGGATTCTTGAGGTGATGGGTGCCCCTCTCGCAGGAACAGCTTTAAGAGCTTATGTGATGTCAGGAGGTGGTTTTACGATAAAAAAGTTCAAGCCCAGACTTCAAAGCAAGCGTTGCTTTCTCATTTTCCCCATCCGAGGTTCTGAAAGAAAGGGCCTGGTCAGCGTGGAAGTTAAAAAGAAAAAGGGACAGGTGTGTGCCTGTAAATCTATGATCTGCATTTAGAGATGTTAGACAGATGCTGTGATCATATTCATCTATCTCTTTGTTCATATATGCAATCCTCTACTTTCTTTTTTGTGCTTTTGAGTTAGCGGAAACCATTTTATTGAAAAAATCTTTCCGAGGATTTTGAATCTTACTGTGTGGTAGGCCTACATAATGATTGAAAGCCTGATTAGGTGATGTAGCAGAAATTCAGCTTCCATTTCTATTTTGTTTTCTTATAATCTGTTCCTACTGAGGATATGATGCATCTCCAAGGGTGCATAAACCTTTGCTTTAAGTTTATAAGAGGAGATAGTGTGCGATGGTGGGGTGTTTGTGTGGTGAGGTGTAGTATATGTCAGTGTACTGTGTAGTGTTGGTGCAGTTTGTGTTTGTGTATGTCAGTGTATTGTGTAGTGTTTGTTATGATGTAGTAGGAAATATAATAATTGTAACTACATGTGTGGAAAAGTATAAATAGGAGGTCAGGGGGGTTAGTTAGTTAGGCAATTGGATATTGTTAGTAGTTAGAAACTTAAGCAGAAAGGAATCTTCTCCTTGTCCTCTACTGTGAGTGGTTTGTGAAGCATCTCATGAAGTGTCTAAGGACATTTGACTTTGCAAGATTGAAGTTGTATGAACAAGTAAGTGATCTGGCCTCAATTGAGCTTAAAGAACTTACATTGTTTGAACCCTAGCTTGTATCGGGATATATGTGAGTCAGTTGCAATAACATAGTGCTGAGATCTAGCCCAACTTAAAATATGAAAACTCCATACAGGCTGAGCTTGGTTTTGCTCATTATGGTACTCAATGAGATGGAGTTTGGCTTGATCATGCTTTTCTAGGTTAAATAAGTATCAATTAAAGTAAAAATTTAGGTGTGCTCAAGCTGTTCGACCAGCTTGACTTATTTATATCATCTCAAATAGTTCCTAAAAAAAATATCCCTTGTCAACTTCATGATGAGAGCATAGGAAAAGCAGATGGATCGTTGTATTTAATTGTGAGGGAAAAATGTATGCAAAGCTGCCTCAAATGGTAATCCTAGGATGAGACAGGAAGTCTTGGACTAAGATTTTGTGATGAAAGTAAGGTGATCCTGTACATGTTGGACTGGGCAATCTCATTATCATGACAAATTTGTTCTCAGTGGAAGACAAGTGCAACTATAACTTTGTCCAGGTTTAGTGGTTTATAAGCTTATAATTACCAAGTAGGTCAACCAATGGGCCAACAATGGACAATTGTACATGTTTTGGTCTTCTGAAAGGTTAGAGAAAGCTTTCTATTTCAAAAGTTGTTTTTAATCTGGATACTTGGGTAGGTTAAGTTAATTGGATTTGTTAGAATGTAATAAGTTGGTTAGGAGACACCTTTTGCATTTAGTGTTTGTAGTTTGCTTGTGAACAAATCGGTGTTTGGACATTGCAAATGTATTTTGTTAATTATCTTCATTGGAATTTGATAAGCATTTACACCATGTGGACGTTCTGTGGTTGTTTTTCTTATCATTTATTTCAACTGAGATAGTTGATGAGATATGCTTTCAAAGATTATTAAGATTTGTGAGGTTAGATTCTTGCATTAGATGCATCCCTCTGATTAGGCTTGCCAGACATTTTAGTTGAGATGGCAAACCTGTGTATGCTGTGGCTCATTACAGGGGCTTAGAAGGTAACTACAGTCCTATGAGTTCATGCGGTTTTAAGATGCATCTTTTACAGGGTTAAAAAGATATGCCCCTTTTCTTATGGTCAATGATTGCATTGACACCTAAATTTAGGTGCATATGAAATGTCTGACAGTGGATATACATGTCAAACATCCAACTTACCTTGACGTGTGTCTGACATGCCCAAAGCGTGTTGTTCAAAAGAGGAGATAAAAAATCTGAAATCCATGTCGGGCATGTCGATCATGTATATAAATCCTCTTATGTTGGGTACCCTGATGGTATAACTTAGTTTTTTTGAAACTTGTTGTCTGGAGTCTCAATCGATATACATCACTCATTTGGGATGCTTAAAAACCCCTCTTTGTCATAAGTATCAACAAGTTGCTTGCTTCTTAGTATATTTTCACTTTTGTGTCAAATTTGAACAGAGACCAAATGTCAATTGCATACAGTACATTACCGGTTACCTTAACATCCTTTACTCTTGCTAACCTTGAATTCTCTTAATTTTGGTTGTAGTATGATATGAAGCTACTAGTGGTAGATATACCTATGTCATCAGGACCTGATCAAAGGTTATTTTTAATTGGCAACGAAGACGAGTACAAGATTGGTGGCGGACTAATTTCAGAGCTTAGAGATCCGGTTCTAAAAGCAATGGCGGCAACCAAGGAATTCGAAGTTCTTGATGAAATTGAAGAAAAGGAGGATGCTGAAAAGGAACTTCAGGAGGCAGAGAATAGACACCGGGAAGAAATTGAAAAGCTAGAAAAAACCAGCCGAGAGTGATCAAATCATTTCTTCCCTGTAGCACCCAAATAAGAGATGCACCATTTGAAGGAGGCTTTCGATTGCAGATAACGATTGAAGCAAGCATTTGTGGCCGAAAGCGGATTTGCTCTTTCCTATTTCAATTTTATCGGTTGGACCTTACAGGACGCCTGGGACATTGTTCCAGCACCTTTACATCTGTTTGACAAGAGTTTATGTGATCCCTCGCTTTTGAAGTGTCAAACCTACTGCAATAATTGGTTTTACAAAATTTTCCAATTCATTATGACGATTAGAATTGGATCGGCCAAATGGCATTAGCATTGCGGTTTGATAAAGAGGTATTGAATCGAATCCACGGTGCTTTGGAGAATTGAGATGAATGAGATGATACACCAAACAGAACAAATCCACATCAAATCGTTAATGACCTAACGCTTGTGCAAGAAAGCAGTGCGTGTGTGCATTTAACTCGTTCAGAATATAACATCCTACCGTTCCATGCTTTACTTTGGTTGTTTGTTTCGGGTGATACATTGCTTTTGGTATTTCATATGCCTTAGGTATGTTTTTTCCAAATCAGCCATCACTGTTTGCATGGTTTATCTTGGTTCCTTTTAGTCTGAAGTTTGCATACAAAGCAAAATACACTGCTTCCTTCCATGCGGGCGTGGTAAATTTTGTATGAAAGGTGATAAATCCTGGACGATTTGCAAATTGAAGAATCCTGAAATTGGGGTAGAAATTACTAGTGATGTGAAGACTATTACTAAGAAACATTTTTCCCTTAGTTCGTCGAACTTTGTCAAATTTCCTCTCATCCATCTTGAAGCACGAAGTTCTGAAAATTTGAAAGCCTTCCGCGGCAATTGCCTGTTTCTAACCAAAGCTCTGCCTGAGGATTATGGATTTCTTAAGGAGGACATATTAATTTATCTGTGGCTTTCCCATATCATTAACCCTACAATTCATCGCCCCCTTCCTCCGACAAATATCTCGATCCGCCACTAGGTTGATTACTTACGTTGATGCGTTCTCCCTTTGGGTGATTGGCAATGTTTGTAAGTTGCAACCTGTGTAAACTTTAAATCTTATGCTGTTTAAAAATGTATTCATATTGCATGGAGGAAGAAAGACTGTTTGGATCGTTTACCATATAATATACTGAATAGGAAGTCCTGCAAGAAGTTTAACTAGGAAAGGAATCTAGCAATCCCATTTATTTAGGCCGATTGAAGAAAATGAGTAAACTACTAAAATCACTTTAATGGATGGCGGCATCCTATCCTCTTGTTAGTGCGATACGTTTCTATAATACATCACTTGTGGGAAACCCACATTCCTTAGTACCTTTGTCCATATATGTTATATTTTTGCCATGTCAGTTTAGCAATATGTAAGACCTATCTACTTTGAAGTACGAAAAAAATCGTCTCCTTCAATTTTTCTTTTTGTCCTCTTTTTATCTTCATCCAAGGACATGGTCTTAATGAATTTTTTCTAAGTTGATTACTAGTAAACCCGCTTCTTCCCCCTTTTTTTTTTCTTTATTCAACCACTTGATTAGATACTTGTTTAAAATAAACCGATTTAGTATGATCATCATGTCTAATAGTACGACGACTCCTCTCTTATTTGAATATAGCAGGCTCAAATTCTTTCTTTCTACTTTATATTGTAATGTACTTAATAGCAAAAAAAAGGGTGGCCTAAATTGTTAGTAGCTGGAGCTTGGTTTGAGTCATATGTTTAGTCCATTGGAAATAAACTCATGTCAATGAAATAATCAAGCTAAGTAAATGGTACGAGTACTGCTATCAACTTTTGATTACGATGATAAAAAATCATCAACATATAATAAATAGATATTGAAATGTGGGTCTAAGGACCTTTATAATAATTTATAATTTTTACTAATACTAAATAATCTACATCAAAATAGATGATAGGCTTTAATAATATATAATATAACAATAAGCATTCCAATATAGGGGTTTTTGCAATCTAGCTTTTTTCTTTTCAACAAAAAAAGTTTAACCCGTTTAATTTTTTTTTTTTTAATGTGCCTCGCCATTATAATTGTTTTGATGGGTGACATAATATCAAAAACATTTATTTTTTATCTTAATTTAGTAGATTGGATGCACAAATTGAGGAACTCTTAAAATGAAAAAAGAAAAAATTAAGAAAAGGCAAAGAAATAACTTAAATGAACAAACAAACCCACACTCAGCCATCAAACGTTATTTTTGTTGATTGATTGAATTGTTCTTAAGAAGATCTCAATGAAGCTAAATTATATTTTGAGTTAACACCAAGAAGATAGTTAAATAAGTAATAACGTATGATATTAAACATGATGAAAATCCTAAAAAAAAAAAAAGAAATAAATTTAAAATTGTATTTTTGCTCATTATGTGTAGACATCTAATTTTTGCTCTTCAATAGTCTTAATTTTTATTTTTTATAAAAAGGGTCCTAATTCAAAAAGATAAAAATTAATAATAATAAAAATTAACAAATAATGCAAATACCAAAAAATAAGAAAAGGAAAAATCATAAAAATTTCGTAGATTTTTAGGAAGTAATTTATTTAGGAATAATTAGTTTTAGCGTTAGTTTTAGTTTTAATATAGTTAAAAATTTTAGTTTAGGGAATTGAATAGTTTAAATATAATTTAATGATAATGAATGTCAAGATATAGGTCAACGGCCTAACAGATAAGTAGCAGAGTATTTGAATGGATTTAGTTTGAGGTCTTAGGTTCGAGTCTCAGCAGGTACCTATGCTAATCGGTACACACTATACGCTTGCAACACACAATTCAACTTCAGCTACAGCAAGCCTCTCCCAATACCCCATAGTAGAAGTAGATGATTCGATCACCAAACAATCATCAGGTTCAGTCTTTATCAAATTTCTTTAGTCATTTAACGTAGTATATATGTGAATATTTTAGTTTAGGTCATTCTTTTGGGTGCTGGTTTTTATAGGTTAATGTAGGTAGTTATTTAATGATGATATAGATATACATTTTAACTTGGTGTTTTCCTTAGCATTAAGTTTCTAGGAGTCCCCACTTAGAAAATTCATTTTTTTTTGAAATAAAAGTCAATAATTTTTTTTAAAATTTTAGGACTTTTAGCGAATTTTTTTTTTCATATAAAACAATAACACTTATGAGTTAAGACCCCTTTAGATTTTTAAAATAAACCAAATAAATTAAAACGTAAACTTGGTCGGTTTTCAAAAATTAAAATAAATCAATACACTAAATTTTTCGGAAAGAATTACGATCGTCTGATCTTAGCTAGTAGGTACGTAGGCACCTTTGGGGCGACGATAAAATATGTAGAAACTTAGGTTCTTTTTTTTTTTCTTTTGATTTTATTTATTTATTTATTTTAAATATTATAATTAAAAAATAATCCTAATTTCAGTAATAAATAGTGATACCCATTAGGGTTTAATAGGTTAGTTTCCGAATTCGGAACCCTCCGGTTCTTTATTAAAATTGAAATTAAAGACCGGTAGCTAAATCGTAATCAATCCACCAATTGATTACGGTTTCTTTTCTTTTCCCGACTCCGGTAGGGTGGTGACTTAAAAAATTATTTTTAATAAAAAACCGAAAATTTTCAATTTCTTTAGTCGAGGATTAATATTAAATGGGTTAAGGTTTAGTATTAATCGAAAATGAGAAATTAATTTTTTAAAATAAAAAAAACTGAAAAAATAGACTCGACATTGTGGAAAAATGGTGTGATTTTCTTTAGATCTTTGTTATAAAGTTTCAGACAAATTTCTTTTTTCTTATATTAGTAATTTGCAATGAAAATTTTTTTATATAATTTTTATATTTATATCCACTGTATATGATTATTTATTTTGTATTCAAGGCTAACCGAATGGAATGTCATGTATTAGTTATTATAAAGTTTTAGATCCAATGAATATTCACTTGCTCATGACATGGAAAAAGAAAATGATGATAAAACAGAATTGTATTTTCTTTATTTTTATTTTTTTTATAAGGTTATAGAAGAACCATATAAAAAATTGCACTAAGAATTATATGTGGAAAGTGACAAATTGCTATTTTAGATGATCTCAAAGTGGAAAGTAAGGTAAGTTTTGGAGGATTTGATTGCTTTACCAATATTTTAAGGATTATATATTAATGTGGGCCATTCTATAATTCTGTACTCCATTTTAATGGGATTGGTTTTGATTTAAACAATAGAAAAACCAATTCGATTTTTGGTACAAAAGATAAAACCTTGGCTGTAGAAAATTTTTAGATTAAGATAATTTAATCTAGCGTTCTTTCATCCTACCATTCATTTTCATTTTATTAAATCTAAATAATTAAATTCACAGTTTGTTTAATAGTTCAGATTTAAAGAAGAAAAAATCAATGGTGAGATGAAGGATGGAATCGATTCCATAGAAAATAAGGATGGGGTTGTAGAAAAATCCTGTTAATGTGTATGTATTATATTTATATAGTAAATATAGTATTAATATGAAAAATGTAAAATTGTTGCATATAGAAGTAGCTATTTCTAGTATAGAAGTTAAACTAAGTTAATTGACGTTTCTAACCTCGTTGAAATATCATAAAAAATAAGTGTTACTCTTATATGATTACGAATAGCAAATTAGATAAAATATTGATGTTATAAAATAATGATTTGAGAATATAGAAAAAAAAAACCTAAAGACCTCCTCTTTTACTCTAATAGTATAGATAATGAAATAAAACCATATCTTGAAAATCTATGTCATATGGATCATTCTATATCGATTCATTACGCTCTACATCATTTCTTCCCATCTTGAAAAGAATCATCTCCAAAGAATGGAAGCTAATGTAATGTCCACACAAATTATTATAGATGCTTTTAAGGCTTTTATCGCTATAAAGTGTGAAACCCGAGTAACTATTTCGAGCTAATAATTTAAGGTGTATGTGAAAGTAGGTTAATTGAGATATTTTTATGTATAAACCCTAGGAGTTAGACGATGACATGTGGTAAGTTTGGATTTTAGAAATACAATAAAATAATAATATTATGGCTAAAAATAGTTGATTTTACTAAATTATATTATAATTTATTCGTCATATAACGCATAAATTAGGTAGTAGAAGTTAATTGAACTTTAGAGATAAATCATTTAAGTACTGAAATTTTAATATGACATGAAATAATATATATATATATATATGTAATACATGTACTGCAGCTATAATTATTATATATATATATATATATATATACCTGAAAATGCATGCAATTAACTAAAAATTAACAAAGAAAGTGAAAAATTAAGAAAATTACTGAAACACCAGGATTAAGAGCGATTAGGCATGGACACATACAAGGACAGCTGTAGGATTAGAAGTTAAGCTTTATGACACATATCATGCACAATTTTAGAGGATTAAAGATCCTTAAGAGAGAGAAAATAAACATTTCACACATGCATACCTAGAAAATTCCATAAAAACTCTTTATATCTTCTTATGGACATGAAGAATTCTGGAAAAATTAGATGAAGGAGTAGGAGCAAGTGGGAAATTTTGGAAAAATTTAAAAACTAGAGGTGTGCAAACTGAGCCAATTTAAGGAACCCATGTACGGAGGATATCTGGAAGCGAACTACTACTACCACCACCACCATCATCCAATAGTGGTGGCATTACCTAGTTGTATCGACATAGGGTGGCTGGAAGGCTAACTTTCAGTGAGTTAAAAAATTAACCTGATTTTACTTTACTAAATTTTGTAAAAATATCAAATTAATTAAAAAAATTTTGAGAAAATTATTTTGAAGTATTTTTACATATATTTTTCAAGGAAAATATTATTTTGTAAAATTTTTAAATGATTTAGTACTTCCTTAACAAATGGAATAAAATCGAACAATTTTTAAAATCGATTTGAATGACCTTATTGTTATTGTTTCAAAACCAAACTTTTTCTAGAACTTCCTTAAACTGCATGTTTGAATCTTATAAAGAGTTTTTGATAAAAAATATTTTGTATAATTCTTAATAATTTTTTAGCCTCTAAATTTGGTGAAAAATGCTATTTTTAAGAGTTTTTGTGTAATTAGCTTTAAGAAAATCAAGTTGTACCAGTTTTAGAGTTCACATAAGCCGTGTTCTACTGTAGGAAATGGTTTAGAGTTGGTTAGATTGAATGGAATTTGATGTATGTACAAATCATTAGTCATGGCTTAAATGTATTAAGGTAAAGGTATGTTGATTTGGAAGAGTGGATGTTATGGTGATTATGGGTATGAAGAATCTATTGTATGATCATGTTTTATCATGCTTATAAATTGGAATAGGATATTGGGGCGAGTTGATGGGAGTAAATATATAAATTGATTCTATTAAGAGAGTTTTTCAGATGGTTGAACTAGTAGAAGAGGGGTTTAATCCCTAGTTTGGATACTTAATTAGAAGGATAGATGGTAAATGATTCTAAGTATAATCTTATTAGGGCCTCGTTTGAGAAGCAATTTGATAAAAGAAACATGGTTGAAATGACTTCATAAACTTGTCCAGAAGGTTGGTGAATGAAAGAACTATAACTTTAAAAATGTGGGAGCTTTACTTTAGGAGTTATTTATCAAAAGAAGGGTGATTATATTAAGTTCAGAGACTTAATTAAAATGTTGGTTCATTTAAAAGACTTAGATGAAATCACTTCAAAAATAGCTTTAAAGGGTTGGTCTGTAAAGAGAAGGACTTAATCTTTAGTTCAGAAGGTAGATAAGAAAGTTAGATAGTAAGAGGGATTTAATTGTACCCTATCATAAGCTTGTTTGGGGAGTATTTGGTAATGAAAATGTTACTTGGAATGACTTCAAGATTTGATTCAAGAGTTGATTTGTATGAAATGCTTAGTGGAAGTAATTTCATAGTTTTGCTTAAAGAGTTAATTGGAGTAAGAGTATAATTAGGATAATCTTAGAGACTTAGTCAGAAGGTTTTGAGATTGAGACTTAGTACTAGTCGAGCTATCAAAACCTTGTTCAAAGGCTTCAGCAGCAAGTAGGAACTCAATGTAAAGCTTATACCACTCTTTAGAGATAAATCATAACTACACTTAAATCATTAAAATAAACTTATCTAACTTTATATTTAGTAAAACTAAAATAAATATATTGATTACTTTAGGGAGAACAATGAAAGTTGATGAGATTAACTATCAGGTCCATCAAGTGTCACAAGTCCAAGTAAATGGGATTCGTGCTTCACCGCACCTTAAAGTATTATTTAATGATACTTGGAAACCCTAATATATGTCTTAGTTATGATTGTAACATAGTTGCCTATGTGTATGCAATATGTGTGTAAACCTCACTATTAACGCGCATGTGAATCAACTAATAGTGCTTTTCGATCATTTCTAAGGATAAACTAAACTAAAAATTTAAGTTTACATTTAAAAATGAACTTAGCTTTTGAACTCAAAAGTTCCAGACTGATAAAAACTTGAATACGAGAACAACAGACAGTAAGTCACCTAAAGCCCTAAACCCTAAGATAATTAACAACTCGTTACCTTAAGCGATTAATTGAGAATTTAATTTGAATAATTTTATTCAACTCCAGAAAATTTCATAATTTTATGAGAAATATATCATAACTTACAAGTTAATTTAAAAATCCAAACTTTAAAAGAATTACATACAAGAGAATTTTATTATTTTTACTCATAAGCTATGTTACATATGGATAAGCAAGCTAACTAATCACATTAAATAAATAATCAATTGAGAGTTGGAATCAATTATCAATTGATAACCTATCAAAAGCTAGTGATAAGATGATTTCCATATATCACCATAACTTATACTACATAAGGATAAGTTATTACATTATTTTATTAATTTAATTTTTAAATAAGTGACAAGACAACACAATGTACCAAAAGGACACTTTTTATGGTCAAGTTGAAAAGAAGGAAGAGGGAGGCCATATCTTGTCATTTAACCATCAATCCATTTGTTTTTCACATTTACTATTCACCCCATAATGTTTACATTATCAAATCATTACAAAGTATGGCTCATGTATATGGTAAAAGCCAACAAAAAGAAGTTTGTTGGGTACATTACATATATACATGCAACCGACACCCTTTTTCTCATTTTCATTCCTCTTTGATTTCCTTTTCTATACATTAAGCATACAGAACAAAAGAGGAAACTAAATCCCACAAAATCTATACTTGTTGCTACTCTTTTGTGCCCACAACCCATGACAATTTGATTTTTGTCGCCTTCCTTTTTCCTACTTCAAAAGCTATTTTAGGAATCCTTAGAACATCCCTAAGACCCACCTCAACCATCAAGATCTTGGTTACTAAAAAAACTTGTAAGAACAGGAAAGAAAACAAGGAGCAAAAGTGGACTCTTAGTTGCATAAGCACTTATTTTTACGCATTAAGGACGAGTAAGTTTATTTCTTTGTTAAAGTACTCTAGTATGCCATGATAGGAGATTATATTTCCATGAAGATATTGGCATGAACATAAGGTGATACTATAGCTAAACCACTTTAAGAAATAAGCTTATGAATCTCTCACAAGAAAGTTGGAATATGAGCATACTAAGTTAGTATTTTGTAAAATGCATGTTTAGCACTTAGAATAGAAGTTTGTAAATTGAGAAAATTATAAAATATGTGTATGGAAGAGGAGATAACATACTGGATGTATATAGTATGTAAGGTATTTAGATGTTATTTTTGAGCATATGTGGTCACATATGCTCAAATTTAGCTTTAGGTAAAGGAAAATCTATTACATAAAGTTTTTATGAAAAAACTAATTTTTTAAGATGTGAACTATGGCATAGAATTTATGATAAGTATGTGATATATCATTTTATGTAATACATAAGTTAAATAATCACCTTATTGAAGAGAAGTTAAGTTAGAGTTAGAATATAAATAGCGCAAGTTCATGATCTAATACCTAAACCTAAAGAAATGATAAAACAAGTTGAACAACCAAGTTAGTGACCCTTGAACCAAACTATCTAGATCTGAAATTACAAGAAAAGTCACTTAAAAATATGATAAAACCAAGTAAATAAAGTAAAAAGACTAAACAAAGCAAGCATCACAAGTGTGCAAAGGCTAAAACTTAAAACCGAGCCTAAAATACTCAAAATAAGCTTAGAACTCTAAGTTGGGCCTTCACCAAATTTCTGACTAGTACCTAAATCACTCAAAAAAAGTTGTTTTAAGACTCATAAGAAGGCCACATAATAATCCCTAAGCTCACCAAAATGACTAACCTTAGTTTAGACAAAAAACAAGCCTATTTAACCACTTAAGCTCACATAAGAGTTCAAGAAAATGTTAATGGCACCAAGGTCATTAGACAAGGATGGAAATTCGACCTTAAAGAGTGTTTTAAGTTTAGAATAAAGTCTTAAGCCTAAGCCCAAGCTCAAGGGATTTCCTAAGATAATAAAAAGCTCAACAACTAAATTAAGTCCAAAAGACAACTAAACCATGAGGACCGTTAGTGTTCTGATCATTGCATAGATTTTCATGCTTTATCTAAAAAATATAACCACATTACGTTAAAGTACACTCAAAAATGATGAAAATTAATTATAAGATCATAAAAATTGGATTTAAAACTGAGAAAGTTATACGCTATTGAAGTTTTAAGTAAAACCGGGAAAAATATGAAACTAAGTTAAAAAGTATAACTTAAAGAATTTTAGGTTAGCCTTTCAACTTTATCTTAAACTCTTAACTTTATCATATTTGCAATGTTTAGGAGACTTGATCATAGGAGATGACTTACCCCCATACTACTACAATTGATCTGCTATAACTGAATGAGCGATTCTCGATGACTTTATACTTGGTTTTGCTTGTAGTGTAGATGCACTTAAAATTATATAATGAACTCGAATGCTTGTGGGATATGGGAAATGTATGTATATTATTTTATGATTGAATGCCATGACTTGCTAGTGAGATAATAATGGGAATTATTTTGATAATAGTATGCATGTATTGTATGGAATGAAATTTGCTTGATCATAATGGAAATTGAATTAATTGAGTATTCAACTAAGAGAATCAATGAGTCTCTGTTCTGAGCTATACCAACTACCTCTTTATGCAGAAGGTAGGAAGAGGCTTATAGGAGTGAGGACTCCTACTAGGATTTGGAAAAAGTATGCCATTATATTATTGAGTCTCTGTTTTAAGCTATTAAGCCTACTAGACGCCAGGGGACACTAATCGTAGTAAGGGGTCGTATCTTGTGACTTCTGCTTAAGGTGTTTAATGTGGACTGTGGGGGCCACCATACCATTAGACTTGGAATTTTAGCATAAATTTTGTTTCTTAAAAAACAAAAGTATATATTTTTTTATACTAAAGGAAAGGTTTGGATATGTTATATATATGATTTTGAGTTGATTTGAGCACATTGGTGCAATTAGTATAAAAACCCAGGTGCTACTACCCGATTGATGGTTTGTGTTGGTAAATTATCTTCAATCCTAACTACAGGGGATGTAGTTCTAAGTTGTATACAGTTCCTAGGTCGCTGCATGTATTGGTTGGCATTTTGATTATTCATGTATTCATATATTATGTATTTAAATGATATTGTTTGTACGACAAGGGACTTATTCACTAAGTATAAGCTTATACCCTAACATATTTCTTTTGGTGTGGGATCATCTTTTTGTTCATTTAGGTTAAGGAATGCCCGAAGTGATTCTTATGCCAAGACGGGATTATGTGTTCAGGAAGAGAAGAGGGAATTTTTGTGTAATAGTGATTTGTAAATATATTTACTTATTTAGTTAATTCCATAGTTAGATTTTCTTAATGCAGACTTTCGTAGGACTTTGAAATATGTTGTAATATTTTTTTTTTGTGGAATTTGACAATTTTACACTTTAACTTTAGAGCTTTTGTAATTAAATGTTAATTTTAGTCATCATGCTTGATATTACTTTTCTATGGGCCTAATGGTAACATAGAGTGGAAGGAGCCTTATGTGTTATATAAAAGGCTTGTAATCAATGAGGGGATTGATTGTATATTTTTATGTAGTATATGACAATCTTCCATGACAATGATACTGTTTGAATTGTGATAGTGTGTGCATGAATAATGTTTTGCTATTTTGTATGCTAGATTTTATGTATTGATTGCTTTATGATATTATTAGATTGAATTGTTTGAAATTACTTGATTATCCATAAAGCAATTTAATAAAAACTCGACTTAACTACTAACTAGACTTGCATCACAACCTACAAGGGAAAACGATTAGATTTCTTGGGCCAAATATGGACCCTTTGATGAGGATAGCAAAAATGATTTTTTCTTTACCTTTAGTTGAACTAAATGATAGGAGAGGAGGTTGTGACAAGGTTGAGGACAGTGGTTCAAAGGTAGTCTTAGGCACATCATATTTCTCCATTGCATGAGCCTTGGTTTGGCGACCGATTAGCTAAGTATGCGGTGTGAAACTCTTTGAAACCCTGATTAGAGCGGGTGTAATTTCTCTAATTTCATGATGACTAATCAGTGTCATGCGATGGAATTTGCTTAAACATATATTGCATTTAATTAACCTTGCTTGAAAATTCTAGTTGCTTTATGATGGATATGTGCTATTGTCTCTATTCACTTATTGAGCAACTTGTCGCTCATTCCTTTATAGTTGTTTTGTAGGTCTCTTGGTAGATATACCGGTACTACTCTAAATTCCAAAAGTGTAGAGAACAGGGTTGGGGAGTGAGATTCAAGACCAATTGACTGGGTTCCTATTTTGTTTAATAACTTTACTATCCTTTAGTAAAACTAATAGGGTCTCTTCAGATGACCCTCTAGTTTTCAGTTATTATTACTAGTACTATGTTCTTTAAATCTATGAACTTCTATAAAAGCTTATTATGTCAGTTTTTCTAAAGTTGTTTATAAAACTTGTTTTCTGTTCAATCTTTTATACTACAAAATCTCTTTCAAAAGCTATTTTAGTAAGTTACACTACGGTTGATACCTAATAGGGATTGAATTGGATGACTTAAAGTTGTAGAGTGGTAAAGGCCTAGCGTAAACTATACCTACGTTAGCAGCTAAAGTGGTTAACTTCTAGCTTAAGCTGCTTTACACAGTGATGCTGTTATGACTTCTTAGTTTGAGGTGTGACATAAGGCTAGGAAAAAACATCTATCGATATTAATACATTACCTGTTTGGGTGAATGGTCTGTGAGCATCAAGGATAATACATATAGTTTTTAAAAAATTGCTATTTATGTTTTCCCATATTGAAATTTATTGATAGTTGTATAATCACTAATCTACTCACGTAGACCATTAAAACTTTTCTGGTGAGCATGTATCATTTGAAACTAGTTTGTCTAACATTTTAAGACAAAATGCTAGTCAACTTCCGTATTGGCATCCTTATCATCAATGATGTTTCTATCTTTCCTTTCTACTTTATGACAACCATATCTCTCTCTTGATATTCTAGATCTCTAGAATGGATATGTGCAACGATCTTACATCGAGTAATTTTCTATTTAGTTTTTGCATATAAGAAGCAAATGATTTAGTAGATTTTGAATGTTGGACGTAATTGGGACTCGGGAGTTGTTGTATATCGTCGCTAGAGCCGATCATTAGGAACATGCTCATATGATTCACAATATTCATTCACTCTTAAGTGAACCCTAGCTGTAAATGAACTGATCCCAATTGAGCTTTTAAATATTTACTCTCCGCTCGTTTAAAAATTATCGAGTTCGAGTTGAGTTTTTATCAAGCCTAAAAATTATAGGCTTGAGCTCAACTCATTTAGATGAAATGAGTTTTGTCTTGAGTTCAAATGTCTCTCATTACAAATTAGACTTGAATTGAGCTAAGCTGAGCCGAGCCGAGCTTAAAGTAAGCTAAACTCAGGTTTGCTTATGAGCCTGAACATGCAAAATGAATAAATAGATAAATAGGTTAATAGAGATTGAATAATATGTTATAAATATTATCTATTATCTCATATCATATTATACATTGCTATATATCATATTATACATTTCTATATATCATATAGATATTAGTTTTTGGATTTTAATATATAATATATATAATATTTGTGATATATATATAAAGTTGAGAACTTACTCATGAGCTTAAACGAGTTGACCAATGAGTTTAAATAAGAGCTTGAGTTCGTCTCATTTAAATAAATAAGTTTTATTTTAAGCTCCAATTTGATTCATTTACTAATCAAGCTTGAGTTAAGTCGAGTTTAAAGCAATGTGAACTTGAATAACTCACAATGAATGGCTCATCTCTTTTGCAGCCCTA
The DNA here is from genome assembly GCA_024138005.1 of Lumnitzera racemosa. NCBI lineage: Eukaryota > Viridiplantae > Streptophyta > Magnoliopsida > Myrtales > Combretaceae > Lumnitzera > Lumnitzera racemosa. Next base: position 52,182,615 of record JAMXBC010000006.1, on the reverse strand, counting down.
CCTATACATATTCTGACAAAGAAATTCTACATGAATTCAAGCATTTATCTCGTAGTGAGCATCTTTTCAAAATAAATTTTTAGGGGTATTGAGAAAAGAGCATGTATGAAATGTATCCTTATGTTTCAATCATGAATTGTATTAGTATATACAGCTTATCCTAATATCAAAAGGTTGAATCCTTTCTATTAGAAGTCTGGGTCCATCCTATGTAAACAATTACTTTGCAATACCTGAGAGGATCAAAGATGTTCTTGGTATCCGGATGGAGATGGAAATATAGCTAAGGATTATTTCCTTAAAAGGAGATAAGTATTAGAGTAAGATGTAAGTGAGAGCGCTGTTTGCGAAATAAGTTAAGCATATGATAATAGTTCTCTAAAATTACTTTCTTAAAATTATTCTATAATTATCAACTTTTGATGTAGACACGAATAATTAATAGTTAAGATTACATGAAAGAAGATAATATCACATTATGATGATGTCACAAAACATTTTGAAATTTTTAGAAGATTTCAACAGTTGGTTTCCAACTTTACTTGATGTAATTTTAGAAGATCCATTTCTCTATTGAATGCTTCAATAATAGGTAAGAAAGTCATTTGAATCTTCTTATAGAAGTTAAAGGTATTTACTAATGTCTAGCATTGCATAATCGCTCCATATTTAATGTAAGACAAAATAGTTAATTGCTTTAGAATTAAATATGATAATTGATAAGGATGCAACATGCAAGATGATAAAATCATATTTAAAAAAAGTAAGTTTAATATGTTAGATACTCATAAGAAGAAAGCATTGAAACTGTATGAGCAAATAATTAGCCTAAATTTTATTAGAGTGTAAAATAGATTTAGTTAAATGTTATACTTAGAGTGGTTAGGAAGTTATAATCGACTAAGTGAGTGTATAAATAGGAGGAGTTAGTGTTAAGTCAATAGTGTGTATGTGTATGAAAGTGCATACGTGAGAACAAAACAAGTGAGTGTTCAAGAGTATTGTGTAGTGCAATTCAGAGTGTGTATGAACAAGAAACTTATGAGTAATACATGAAATAAAGTAAAAGAATCGAAAGTACATTTTTGTGTGTGTGTAATGTTCAATTTTGTGTGTTGATACTGTTAATCTTTCTAATGCATCGGTTTTCAACAATGGTATTAGAGCCACTTTTAAGAAATCAAGATCCTTGATGTTTTGTACTGTTCTTAGTGTTCTACCAATGATGAGTGGTGTCAGTAATATTGCTACTGCACTTCCTATCTTGGATGAAAAAAATTATGATAAGTGGTGTATTCAAATGCTGATTCTCTTTGGTTTTCAAAAAGTGTTAGAGATTGTTAGTAGCAAATTGTAAGAATTGGGAGAAGTTACATCCAATACTCAATGTGTTGCGTACAGAGAAGCCAAGAAAAAGGATTGCAAGGCTCTTCACTGTATTCATGAGTGCATGGACACTGTAAATTTTGAAAAGATTTCATTAGCCAGGATAGCGAAAGAGGCTTGGGATGTACTTGAGAAATGCTATAAAGGGGTTGACAAGTTAAAGAAAGTTAGGTTACAAATTTTAAGAAGGCAATATGGGCTATTGTAAATGGAATCTAAGGAGAGTGTAAATGATTTTTGTACTTATGTTGTATCCTTGATGGATCAGATGAAATCTAATGGGCAAACCATGGCAGATACAATGATAGTGGAGAAAATTCTTCGTACTCTAACCTTTGAATTTGATTACGTAGTAGTTGCGATTGAAGAATCTAAGGATCTATTTGATCTGTAAAGCTCACTAGAAGCTTATGAACAAAGGATGAATGAAAAAAAATCCTGATAAGAATTCAGAGCAAGTGCTTTAAGCACAAATTAAACGAAGTGGTTTAGATTCCTTTAAAGGACGAAGAGGACGGGGAAGAGGTAGAGTTAGGGGGTATGGTAGGAGTTTCTTGAATCAAAGACGTAAATAAGAACAAGTAGGTGATTATTCTAAGTTTGATATGATTAGTGCTCAAAGACGTGGTGGTTTACGAGGGAGAGACATGAGACTGGTATTTAATAAAAGAAACTTTCAATGTTACAATTGTTAGAAATTTGAACACTTTACATGTGAATGGAGAAATTTTAAGGGGTTTCCAAAGAATCAAGAAGAAGCGACTGCTTATGCCCAAGAAGAAGATGAATCAAATCATGTCCTCTTGATTGTTACAGCTGTCTCAAACAATTCTAGTACCAATTCTTGATACTTAGATATAGGGTGCTCAAACCATATGTTTGGAAATAGAGAGTAGTTTGTTGAGCTTGATGAATCTTGTAAGAATAGAGTTAAATTTGCAGATAATAGTGTTGTTGTGGTAGAAGGTATAGGCAAGATATTGATTCAATGAAAGGGTGGGAAGCAATCGTATATAATAGACGTATTGTATGTGCTTAAGATGAAGAATAAGTTGTTAAGTTTAGGATAGCTTCTAGAGAAAGGATATAATATGATTTTGTGCGATAAGAAGTTGACAATGCATGATAACAAGGGGCGGTTGATTCTAAAATCCTATCTAAATAAAAATAGAACTTTTAAGATTGAAATTCCTATAAGTTGCTATCAAAGTCTGTTTGCTGTTGTTGAGAATGAGAGCTAGTTATGGCATATGAGATATGGTCATCTCAATTTTAAAAGCTTGTGTCAACTTAGGAATATGAAGATGGTATTAGGCTTGCCATAGATTCTTGTTCAAAAAAGGGTCTGTGAAGCATGTCATTTGGGTAAACAATCAAGAGATCAGTTCAAGTAACAAATTTCACCTAAGACTTAAGGATTATTCGAAGTTGTATACTTAGATGTTTGTGGTCCAATTGACATCACTTCAATTGGAGGTAATAGATACTTTGTATCTTTTATTGATGACTTTAGTTGGAAAGTATGGGTTTAGTTGATTCAAAATAAAAGTGAAGTGTTTCAAGTTCTTAAAAAATTTAAGGCTTTTGTTAAGAGGCAAAGTGTAGATTCAATAAAGGTTTTAAGGACTAATGGTGTTGGAGAGCACATCTCAAATGAATTTAAAAGATTTTGTGAAGATGATAGTATTTTGCATGAGGTGATTGCTCCATACACACCCTGACATAATGGTGTTGCTAAGTAGAGGAATAGGACCTTGTTAAACATGGCTCGAAGCATGTTAAACATTAAGAACATGGCCAAAAGTTTTTGGGGAGAAGGGGTGATGACTGCATCATACATCTTGAATAAATGTCTAACTACAAGAATAGTTGGAAAAACTCTTGAGGAAATGTGGATAGGAAATAAACCAAGTATGAAGTACTTGAGGATATTTGGAAGTGTATGTTTTTGTTATGTATTTGATGAGAGAAGGAAAAAGTTGGATGATAAGAGTACACGAGCTGTTTTCTTGGGATATCATCCTATTGGGGTGTACAAGTTATGTTGTCTTATAACTAGGAAGGTATTCATTAGCAAATATGTGGTTTTTGATGAGAAAAGTATTTGGCAATGGGACAATGAAGTGTTGGATTCTTCTATTTAAACTAAGGATTTACATGTACGGGATGAAGAGGATGAAGTAAATGATGTACAACCTTAAGATCAAAGAGTAGTTGCTGATTAGAGTTAGTAAGCTATTAGTAGAGAGTAGAGAATTAGATAGATGCCAAGGAGATTTGAGGACTAGGAAGTGTTTCCAGATAATGTGATCACTACTGAGGGAGATTTAGTTCATATGGCTTTATTTGCTAACATAGATCTAGTGATATTTGATCAAGTAATTAAAGACCCAAAGTAGTAAGAGGCTATGAAGAGGAATTGTATTCCATTAAGAAAAATTGGATTTAGGACTTAGTTGAACTACCTAGTCATAAGAGGCCTATTGATGTGAAGTAGGTCTATAAAATTAAGAAGAAACCTAATGGTTCCGCTGCTAAGTACAAAGTAAGACTAGTGGCCAAAGGATTTTTACAAAAGGTCGAATTGGATTTTAATGAAGTATTTTCTTTAGTTTCAAGAATTGAGATTGTTAATTTAGTATCAACAATTGTAAGCTATAATTCATGGCCAATGTATCAGATAGATGTTAAATCAACCTTTCTTAATGGCCTACTAAAAGAAGAGGTATATGTGAGACAACTACTTGGGTTTGAGATAAAAGGTATTGAAAACAAAGTGTTTAGGTTGAAAAAAGCCTTATACAGGTTGAAGCATGCTCTAAGAGCATGGAATAAAAGAATAGATATGTTTCTAGTACAACAGGGATTTGAAAAATGCAATTGTGAATATGGAGTTTATGTGAAGAAAAGGGAGTTAGCTCATTCTAAGCTAAAGGAAAGTGTTGAATTGTTACTTATTTGTTTATATGTGGACGATCTCCTCGTTACTGGGAGTAATGAATTTGGGATTTATGGTTTTAAGAAGATTATGAAGTTAGAGTTTGAAATGTCGGATTTGGGCAGATTGTCACATTTCCTTAGCTTTGAGTCTATTGAGGTTAAAGGGGTTAGAGGCGGTGTGTTGTTGCATCAGTTTAAATAAGCTTAAGACATTTTGGCAAGATTTGATATGTTGGAATGCAATGCTATGGCTACACTAGTTGACATGAGTACTAGGTTAGTGAAGGATGAAAGTGAAAGGCCGATAAACTCAACTTTATATAAATAAGTAGTAGGATCATTGACATACTTATGCAATAGTAGGCCACATAGTACATTTGCAGTAAGATTGGTCAGTAGATTCATGGAATATCCTAGAGCTTTGCATATGTTGGCAGCTTAAAGAATACTAAGATATGTGGAAGGGGACTTTGGATTATGGCATTTTATTACAAAAGAAGAGTGTTGAGTGTAACATTGGTGTAATTAGATTTACAGATTCAGATTGGTATGGCAACAAGGAGGATAGAAGGAGTACGATATGATACTTATTCAAGTTTGGGAATTCTCCTTTTGCTTGGTGTTCAAAGAACCAATCAATGTTATTTGGATTACATCTTTGCTCGAGTAGATGAAAATGAAGATTGTGAAACTAATGAAGTTAATGGAGTTCAAGATTGATAGCAAGTCAGCTATAAATCTTGCCCAACATCCTAAGTTTATTATCTAAGAGATCAAGTGAATTAAGAGAAGTTGAAGTTGTTGTATTGCAATACATAAGAGCAATAAGCTGATATTATTGACAAAGGCGTTAAGGACAAATAGGTTTGAAAGACTAAGAAAGTTGATTGGTGTGAGATCATTAGAAGTGTGTCAACTAAATTTGTATTAAAGGGGGTATATTAGAGTGTAAAATAGATTTATTTAAATTTTGTACTTAGAGTGGTTAGAGAGTTATAACCGACTAAGTGAGTGTATAAATAAGAGGAGTTAGTGTTAAGTCAATAGTGTGTATGCGTGTGAAAGTGCATACGTGAGAACAGAACAAGTGAGTGTTCAAGAGTGAAAAAGTGCAAGAGTGTTGTGTAATACAGTTCAATGTATGTGTGTGAAGAAGAAACTTGTGAGTGATATACGAAGTAAAGCGAAAGAATTGAAAGTGCATTTGTGTGTATATGTAACGTTCTGTTTTGTATGTAGATTTTGTTAATCTTTCTAGTGCATCGGTTTTCAAAAAATTTAATAAGAAACAATGGTTAATTTGATGGCCTTAGACTTTCATAAAGGCATCACACCCATTTGAGAGAAACTAATTCTATTGAATCACAAAATGAAACTGTTGTCCATTGAATATCCATTGAATGTAGAGTCAATCTAATAGCTGTATAATATCCTATTCTAACAAGTTACTATATCTAGAATAAAAAAGCATTAAATCTAAGTAAATAAGAAACAATGATAAAATAAAGTTGTAGGTGTAGGAGTTCGGATGTGATTGTCACATGCGTATTGCATGTAATCAGGGGGAATGACTTGAATAGTAAGTATAGGATCATTAAGTGAAGAATGATAGGAAGGGGCAGTAGGCGAATTCAATTAACTCTAACATATAGTGTGATAGGTAGATGAACTAATAGCATTTAACTGCATGATTTACAATGAAGGCATTATTTAGTGTGAATCAAATTAAGAAAGGTTGGTATTAAGTAGGCCTGTCCAATAGGCCTTACTCTAAATCGATCATGTCAATTGTTAAATCTCCTTTGATTATCTTGAATTTCATTAGCTTGATTTTTTAGGCTCTGTCATTTTAGCCTAAAGAGAAATCTTGTTTAATATTATGCTAAAAGCCCAAAATAGGATTCAACCTCCTACAATAGTCATATATCTAGCCCCATATAAAATAAAATATATATCATAAAATTATCATCTTAGTTCACCATTTACCTTGTCTATCACCATTGGAAATCACATTTATCCCTTCAATAAAAGATTAGTTTATGATATAATTTATAGGTCAAGTACACTAATCTAACACTAGAAAAATTATTTTATTTTATTTACACCCAACTTATTTTAACTAATTTGATAATGGCATGCATTATTAACCTTTATGAAATAACTCCATAAAATTTAATGTGCATTTTCCTTTGATTATTTATCCCACTTCAAGGGTAAGAGACATAAATTAAATGTATTATGTTAAGTACTCTTAACAATCAAATTTATGTAGTTTGAATATAGAACAATGAAACTATCGTCATCATAAATTAAATACAACTAAAAAGACAACGAAGCAACTTTGATAAACACACCAAAAAGGACAAAAGGGTTGGAGAAAAATGGGCTGTGATCACTTTCCATGACATATACTTGAGATGGTGGCCATCGCTTTATCATAGCCTCTTGCTGCTCTGGTTTTACAACATTGTCTTGTGTTGTTTTGATGTATATACAAGGTACTCTATGCAGGTCTTCCTCATCAGTAAATTGGGCTGTTGTTAGTGCAAGAATTGGTCCTCTCTTCAATAGCATAGATGCTAAAGTTGAATCCTTCCAATCATAGATAGTAAATTTCAATATTCATTATAATGCCATGTAAAAAGAGAAAAGATAATTGCAGTAAAGTCATATTTAGTTGAAATTTTAAAATATAATAATGTCTTAAAAATGCTGATGTTGCAAAGTATATTCTTAAGTTAACTTTTTTACATTTAATTATTTTTAAAAGGTTCAATATCACAATTTATACCTTAATTTTACCATTTTTTTTACAATTATATATTAGAAACTTCAATTTTTATAATTATACACCCAATTGAAGATTTAGTTGTCACTGTCGATACTTTAATTAATTCTAATTTATACTTTTAGTTTTGTTAGCATGATTAGTCAACAAGGTGATTCCCAACCGCCATATGGAGGTCAAGTGACCCCTCACCAGTGGCTATTAGCCACTCTCTACAATATAATATGTTATAACCCACTTGACCTTCCTTTAACAAACAATCCTTTCATTAGATTGCCATTTTTCACTATTTCCAAAATTCAATCTAACATCTTTTAGGTTATTTTGGTTTTAGCATAAAGTGATGGTTCTCTAAAGTAAGAGTGTGAGGACAACATGGAACTCAATAACTTGAGAGCTTAATCATCATAATATTCAACATCCATATTTTGTGAAATTTGTAAATAATGGATGACAAAGTGTCAATGTGATATTTAATGGATGTACCTTCATTCATTTCTAGTATGTAATACCGTAGCTTCTTAGGAAGCTTATAGGAAAGGAGCTTCTCTATGTACAATGGCTAGCCTACAAGTTGGCAACAATCTTCTCTTTGATAACCTTCTAATAAGACTTAATTAGATTGACATAGCAAAATGATTAAAGTGATACCTAGCTTTAACTAGCATATATGTATAGTGTGAGTTATGTGTTTTACATAATGAGAGACAGTAAAGTGACTTATGATGAAAGATTAAATGGGATGAAGTAAAGAGGATCCAAGAAGGAGGAACAATCGACCTCAATAATCTCATGCAATTAATATGACAATTTAAGCAGCTTGAAAGAGTCAATTTTGAGGTATTAGATCTTAAAGCAAGAATAACTTGATGTAAGAGGCTCTTTATTCATCTAATCTTTGCTTGATCTTTGAGCTTAAAAGCTCAACAGCTGATTCTTTTTTCTATCTCTTCAATTTGTCTATCCCAAAAATGAAGAGTTTAAGGTATTTATATTGTTTAGTGGTTAATGACCGCTATTGAATTGTCTTAATGATCAATGGATGGGATTATCATAGTTTTCTAGAATCATTCATGGGCTTTTAGATCCTCTATGTCAAAGCCTAGTGGTTAGTGGTTTGTGGATGATCCTGCTGAGTGTACTAGTCTCTTGAGAAAGGGTTAGGATTAGTTAAGCATGCTAACCTTAATAATTCCTATTCCATGTCCACCATATTAAAACTCTAAAGATCAACCTAAGGATATACGCCTAATTATTTGGATTCTATTGCTAATCAAAGTACTTAGTCCATGTTTTTATGCCCTTTATAGATATCACATACACATCCTTATTTGCTACATGGCAAAGCTAGAGATACAATGAAATTTCTTTTATCTCGGATTTTGTTGCTAATTATCGTTATCAGCTAACTACCAAAGTTACGGTTTTGATACTAGTTTGTCATGACTCAAGAAAATAAAAAATATTTGTAACAAGCAATAATGAAGAAGAATAGGATATTTAACAATTAATAAAGCAAATAGGAAGAAAATTAGAACACAAAAATTTATGTGCTTCAACTGAAAGCTGAGTTATGGACGGAGAAGTAAACTTTTACTAAAGAGGAAAGGTACAATTGTAAAGAGAAAGGTCACTCAAGTCTAAACCCAAAATATACCCTAACTCACAACTTTTAGGATACTTACGATATGTGGTTTAGAAAATATATCATAAGTATTTTTCCTCAATGGTATTTTGTTGAAATACCATCTGTTGTCATTGTATATTATTGTTTTGTTTGTTTAACGATGCTTTGGAGCAATGCTTGATGACCAACTTATAAGAAGCAAATCTTGGTCCCAAACCATAAATCAATAGCCAAAAATTGACCTTATTGGGTAAGATAAATCGAAAGATGTATATGGGTTTCCTAACACCAAGTTGGAGGTTATCGACAAAATGTAAAACTTGGTCTTCAAATTCAATTGTGTTGTACAAGTTTAAGTCACATGGCACAACCCATATGATTTATCATATCATTTACATTAATAACTGTGTAAGTACCATTGTAGTTTTTCCTTGGAAAGGATCATAGATTAAGAAGTGCACTAAGTAGGATCTAAAATGAAGGCCAATTGTCGACTTACAATACGTTTTCAATTTATATTGAAATGCATAATATGTTTGTTTCGGGGTCAGGTCTACCCAGTTTCAATTTAGATCGTTTAAGATATGGTCACGAGTCATTTGGTAGAAGAAAATATTACATCCTGAAGTACAGAGCATGAAGTATGACTGTTATAATACAATAGAAAATTACATTAAGCATTTTACTTATTTAGTTTTGTAGGCAATTATATTAAATAGTTAATATTTACCATGTATATCTAGTTGGAAAAAAGATGGTTAATCTTTGCCCTTCGGCTCTCGATGATCTCCGAACTAAACTAACCAAAAATACATCAAATTTTATTATTACCATTTGGGAGGGAAAAACAAAAAAATTCAAACTCATCCTCAAAACTATTTGTTGGATGTAAACCTCTAAAACATACTTTTAATTTTGTAATACTTTTAAAAATTTGCATTTACCTCTTCACTAAAATTCATTAAAATCCATAGATATTTTTAGAGACCTTTTAGCAATGATATAGAAGCTTTACTCATAAATATAAGCAAAGAAATGTAAGCATATTTTGAGAGCTTAAGCGTGTTATTTAGTATCCACCAAGTTCAGTTGATGAAATTTCGATTATATCTTTTGTTTTTTACCTCCATCAGAGCACCATATAATGTGCCATGAGGTTGGAATTTTTTCCTTTTGCTGGGCTATATCAATTGTACATACATGAATAATAAAATTTAATGGTTTACCTCTTGTGGGCTCATCTGATATATGATCTTCCGCTGGAATTCCTTCTTAACCATTGCACTGGTTGGTGGTTTATCAACTCCCATTCCAAAGCCAAACTCATAAACATCCCCGAAATTCGACAAATCAGGGACTCCCTATCCAACAAAATTTCGAACTAGGATTATTAGTTAAGAGGCCAGTGATTTTTAACGTGATATATGAAGATAAAGACCACCACGACTTGATATGAAGAGCACAATTATTCAAACAAAACATGAAACTAACACAGTATATGATATGATTTTTATTGTTTTGGTTTTGGTACAATTTGACATGAGATTAGATACAAATCTGATCGACTAACATAAACTGCGACCTCTAGTTATTATAGAATTAAGGATGTGTTTGCTTGCAGTTTCTTTTTGGTTAACAAATCAATCAACTAATAACAAATATAAACAAAAGTTATTACAAACATATTATAAATAGAAAAACCTAAACAACATATGCACAAAATATAAGAAACCAATAAAATCGGACCAGCTATTTAAGGAAAACCATAAGAAGCTTGTTGTGCATGTGAATAATTAAGGTAGACAAAATCGACCTATAACAGTTCTAGCATGCAGAAAATCAATATTAAGTCTCGAATTTTCTGAGATAACTAATAAATAAGCAAATGGATGTAAGAATTATTTAAGATGATACTTCTTCTTTTTTTTTTTTTTTTTTTTTTTTTCCTGCCAACTAATACATATATTATAAGTGGAAAATGAGGATTCAAATCTAATCTGTTTTGTATGTTCATAGTAATAAATTACAATGATTTTAGCTAAATTACAACGGCTTTAGCAGATCTAACTTCCAACTTAAAACCTTAGGACGTTCGAAGCAGCAGCTGAGCATAAAATGTTATCAAGGCTGGATAAATAAGACAATTACATCATTTGCTTGAAAACCTCGTTAATTTCGAATGAAATTCACTTAAAGAGGTCGACTAATAAAGAAATCTCTTAAATAATAAACAATATCAAATCAGCCTAATACGAAGACAAGCAAAGTTCTAATCACATCCAGACAGGATTCATCTATCAATGCAATGTAGAATTGATATATAATTGACAAGCCAACCGTCGCATTTAGCAGGCCAAGGGAAAAAAACAAAAAAAGGAAAAAGAAAAAATCAAGGCCCAAGAGTGGAGTCCATTTTCATCCATAATTAAAATTATCTAGATACCTCAACAATATTACGGCACTACTTTTGACATTTTTTTTTTTAATCTTAACCATTAACTATAGGTGATAACATATTTAAGTAAAAAATTTGATGAAAAATGAGATATTAGAAATATAAAGGATCTAAATCTAATCACAAGGTCTAGCATTGATGATATAAAGTCTTAATGCTAGTTATGTTAGGAATGCTTTCACCATATTGGTGATATTATAATAAATATTTGGATAAAAATAAACTTGAATAAGGTATATGTCTAAGTAAAATTTGAATATAAGTGAAAAAGCCAAAATATCATAAATATTAGAAAGGAGTAATCCTTTTTTTTTTTTTAAACCATAAAAGGATTAAACCATTTGATTAGAATCATTTGTATAACATTTTAGATATGTTAAACTCACTTAAAACCCTTCATTAAAAATTTAAGATATATTTATGTATATAACAATAAAAGTCTTATTTTCACTCATTCAAACATACGCATGATTGGATAACTAATTTCAATTTGACTAATATTTATGAGACTAAACAAAAGTTGGGCAAATATTTGGGTACTTGTTTGGTAAATCTTTGGGTAAATATGTTATGTAAAGATGTCATGTGAGATGAGACTGTACAAGAAGTTAGGTGTATGTTAGGTAAATATTTGGGTATATGTGAAAAAGCCAAAATGTCCCAAATATTGGAATGGGGTAACCCATTTAATTAGAAGCATCTATATAACATTTTAGTTATGTTTAATCCACTTAAAATCTTTTATAAAAGATTTAAAATATGTATATAGTAATAAAAGTCTTAGTTTCACTCATTCAAACCTATGCACAGTGGAAACTTATTTCAATTTGACTAATCTTTATAAGGTTATACAAGAAGTTAGGTACATGTTAGGCAAATATATGGGTATATGTAAAAATGCCAAATATTAGAAAGGAGTAGCCCATTTAATTAGACGCATTTGTGTAACATTTTAGTTAATTTGATCCACTTAAAACTTTTCTAAAAATTTAAAATATATATAATAAAAGTCTTATTTCACTCATTCAAACGTACTTCAATTTGACTAGTATTTATGAGACCATACAAGAAAAAGGGAAAAGTGAAATATGTCGGTTATTGGACGACAAGGAATGGATGACAACCGAAAATGCTTATAATAATTGAAGAGGGACATAAATGCACGCTGCGGGTACTGTATTGCTGGATCTTTGAATGGTTGCGATTCAAAGGCAAATAGATTCTTGTCTTCCCACACCAGATGTTTGTGCGTGGATTTATCTAATACAGAGAACTCATTGAAAAGCTGAGGGGCCAAGAAATCTTTTTCATGTGGTCTCGTCCCAGAATTTCTGAGGGAAAGCTTAATGAAAAATATCACATGGCACATGCAATTGCACTATGAAAAGCTCTAAATTTCAACTTCTGCCCATGTAATGTTTAAAAACTTTTCAGATACTTTTTTTTTTTTTTTTAGAAAAAAAAGAGAGAAATTAGGAATAAAATGAGCTATGGCTATTTGTTTGTCCAACAAGGCTACATAGTGTCACTTGATGTATGAGATCAAAGGATAATCAAAGATTGTCATTGAGTAATGTCTTGGCTCAGTGATACATTGTTAATGGCCAAACCAATACGTGTTTGAGGTTGGTGGTTTGATTTAACTGCTTAACTCTTCTTAACTAGTGTTAATCCGATATTACTATTTGTCGTTTCTCTTGTAATTCATGGTGGATTTACGATTACTTAAACTTTGTATTATCTACTTCTACTATTACTTGGGATATCACAATTTTATCCTTTTTGAAGCATTTTGTTCCCATTGCATCACTTTACAATGAGACTAATTTTGCCCCTTTTAAACACATGATCCCATTCATTTCTATCTCTCTTCCCCTCAAGTCTCACACTAGTGATACTGCTCACCCTCATCAAACTGTCTCTTCAAGATGAGTTGCCATAGGTCCACTGGCTTTTGCTATGGTTTAATCTCCTAAATCACATATCTAGTTATAAAGAGTTGATTCCAATACGATTGGTAATGCCTCCTTTTAAAATTAATCAAATATTTAAGACAACACATAAGTAATAAAAACTTTATACTCAACCTAAAAGATTATAAGTAGTTGATAATAGTATTTGGACCTTAACATTTCAAACCACTATCACTTTTCTCTCACATTTTACTTGGAAATCTACTTGAGCTCACTAATATTACTAATTTCATATGTCACTTGGAATATCATGATTACATATATATATATATATTTATGAAAATTTGAATTGACTGTTTTACCATCATGTCACCAGTCAATTGACCTCAATTTTTTATTGGGGTCTCAGAAAAAAAACATCTTTTTGAAAGTTGTGTGTACCGATCAAATTGTCTGGTTTTGTTTGGCCATACCCATGCCAAACTTCTACGCGCAACAGACAACTACCTGTGGGATCCATCCAGCTATTCCATTATGGGCATTCACCGAATAATGCGCAAAAAGATATCAGCTCGACGTAACCTTCGAGCATGGGACTATGTGGGACCACCGATCACCTTAATATACACATTATATATATATATTGTTGACACCTATGAGGCTAAGAATACGAAGATGTCCATGCAGAATATTGTAAGGACAGCAAATTGTACACATCTGTAACAAGCTTTAATTTGGAACAACCCAAATTCAACATTTTCTTTTTATATTATTTTTCAAATACACGTGTAGCGTTTTGAAAATTCAAGATCTTTCTGTAATGTTGATGGTCCGTGGGAATTATTGTTGGAATTTACTTTATATTATTTTAGCTGTGATTTATTGAGCTTTTCTTTGTATATTTAGAGTTGTTTATTTTGATTAAAACTTTGCAATTACTGAATATTACGGTAGGAAAGTTGCAATAACTAGAGTATTTTGGTAATATACAATACTAAAAGATACTCTCTTTATCAAACAATTATCATTATTACCTCTAAGAAAATCTATACCGTCTTTGAAGTTATATATTATTATTTTAAGTAATTTCTCTCTTTAAGACCTTCTCCCTAGTTTTAGAAGACTTCTTTTTAATATTTTGTGGGGCCCAGATTAAAAAAATATTAATATTAATATTAATTATTAAATAAACATTGCAACCTTTTCAAAGCAACCGCAAAGAGGCACCTCCGCACCTAAATAAACTATCTTTTTAGCACCTCTCGTTAGAGATCCTCGATCTCGGTCCTTGTGCAGGACTTAGTCTTCAAAGGTTGCCTAATAGCGTTGGATCTCTTGCTGCAATCATGTTTCTATCATTGAGGTATCATGTTAGCTTCATAGGGTTGTTGATACTTGCAGTATATATATATATAGAGGCTATAACTGTTAGGTGCTACCTCTAAATCTGAGGGGAAAATAAATATCTATTCCTATTATTGTTTATTCTAATGATTTTGCTATGTGTCCAATAATAGGCTAAAAGAATAAACTTCAAACAATCTCCTTTTGCCAAAATAGTACTTTCTATAACCACGCATCATCTTTTTATGTAGCAAACGGCAATGATATTGTAATAAATTTTCTACAGGGGCATGACATCTAAATTTTGTCGAAATAAAACTAAAAAATTTCTATAATAATCCTTTTAGCATATCTATAACATATATATAAATATATATTGAATTTTAATAATTATTCAGTTTTCTTAGTTGAGTGCAGGTGGATATAGCATATTTAAGTGGACACCAACAAGTTGTTAGTGAGGACAGTTGGTCGCCATTAGCCACTTTGGGGATGACAACATTTGACACGCTAATTCAACCTTATCACCACACTAAAACCTAACCATGCACGCAGTGCAATATAAATTATATATATATATATGTATATTATAAATTACGGTAAATAAACTATTAAAGACATAAGATTTTATGTAAGTAGAAGAAATCATTTACGTCTTTCAAGTCTTGATCCGTCCAGAAACCCGTCTTAAGCATCGTCGCCGCCACGTACACCGCCATGCGGATTTTTCTGGCGAATTTCGCGGTGGCTTGTGTAACACTTAGACCACCAGCACTGTGACCCACTAAGATCACCTGTTCAGTTTCAATTCACATCACTAAAACCCTACTCAAAGAGCATGCTTAATTTGGTAAACGATGCATTAATTGGTATTAATTATTATTATGATCATATTGCAACTTTCACAGATTTACCTATATATTATAGTAGGTGGATTAATTGAATTGAAATAAACACAAAATAATCATTCATTAGCTAATTCAAACCTTGTCATCATCTGGTAAGGACGACATGAAATCCATGAGGGGACGGTTGTAGTCATCGAACGAATGAATCGAGTCCACGTTGGTCGGATCGATTCCGGCACTCTTGAGATCAATGCATGAAACTTTGTAGCCTGAAGTTTCCATGAGACACCTAATTTTGTACCAGCACCAAGCTCCTCCACCAACACCATGGACCAATACGAAGTGCGCCACCTTATTGCTCGATTCTTCGCTCACCATCTTATTATTAGTTTCCTCTCCCTCTTCCATGGTGGAATGGCTACTTCTCACAATTTCTTCTTCTTCTTCTTCTGTCTGGCTTCTGCTTATATATATATATATATATAATACACGCCTTATATGGTCTTCTTTGAAATCATGTTTATATAGTTGGAATAGTCATGATATTTAGCTTTATCTAATCATTAGTCTAGACCTTTTAGAGTAATCATCGTATGCTTTCTTGCGTAGCCTATGAGATTTTGGAAGTCAACCCATTTTTTTGTGATGGGTCAAAGCTTCAAAGTCAAGCCACGTGGCAGCATATAGCATACCTTGTACGAGGAGTCCCGTGTGGCGCACTTGTAGCTAAATCCGTGTTTCCTCTTCTTCTTTTTCTTCTTCTTCTTCTTTTTTTTTTTTTTTTAATTTTTCTTATTTATTTGGACATTCTTCTCTTTCAATATATTAGGAAATCCTTGGAAATGGAGATTTATGACTAGGGCTGCAGGAGAATTTATACTTTAATCGAGTGATTTGGATATGAATGTATTTAATTAATTTACTTGTCGGGGGTTGCATATTTTATTGCCTACTTTCAAGTGGTTTTTTTTCCTTTGTCATGCTTCTGCAATGATATTAGGCTGGCTAGCAAACCATTACCACAAGTCTTGGTTTTAAGGAAAAAAATATATCAGATTCAACAACGTGAAATATTTTCATAGAAATTCAAAATATTTATTGGGACATCGAAGTTTTCCGGCATTCGATCCATGGATATTATTATGCTAAATATAGCTAATTGCAAATTATAGAAGTGGTATCTGTAGACTAGTTGATATATTTTAATTTCTTTTCCCAAACCTTTTATATATCTTTAGCAAATTTTCAAAATTAACGGGGGGGGGGGGGGGGGGGGGGGGGGAAGGAGAGGTCTGTGGCCCCAACTTTTTTTGGGTATATTAGACATTAGTCATTTAATTAGCTGCAAAACAGAACTTTGCAAGTTGCATTTACTTTAGAGAAAAGGTTTATAACTAAGAGTAATCAAGGATAATATTACACTATAAGAAAACCAGTTATTGAGGTTTATAAAAATTAAGGTATAGAATTAAGGGTAACGTTAACGGGGTAACTGTTGCATATGTTGGTTTTTATATATATTTTTTTTTTGTATTGCAGTAAAAATTATCAAGTGTCATATCATACGTTAGAAAAATCATTGCTAAAGGGATAAGAAAAAGATTTTCTCTCTCTCTCTATATATAGACACCTTCAAGAATTTGGATCAAAATTAAACGGATTCAATTCACTAATCATGGTTTAAATTTAAATGCAAAACAATAAAAGTTGAATTATTATTGATTGAAGATGCACAATTCAAATTCAGATCTAATCCAAAAAGAGCAATTTGAAATTATAAAAAAGGATGTAACTATTTATCGGAAACTTTTACAGTTTAATCGTGTATTTTGATGGGGATTAGTCTTATTCTTTATCCTATTTTTTTTATCTAATATCCATTAAACTTAAATTATTGAAAATATAATCAATTTAATAATTTTGATTGAATCATATATAAGACAGAAAATCGAATTGATCTAATTAAAAACTTCAACAGAACTTTATTTGAGAAGTATGAACCCATAAGCATAAGCACCGAGGAAGAAAGTCATGTTTGCAAATGAAAATACATAGAATAAATTATTAGCCCGTCAAACCAGCTGAAAAGATAGGAGCAATCAAGGAAAGGTCGCAAGCAAGGGAAAATCTTCTTCTTGGCTATCCAATGGGAAGGTTCTACCCAAGATAAGAAAGGTGCTTATCAGGGCTCCGAAAACATCGACATAGGAGCAGAAGGCCAGTCTACTGACTTGGAGATCTATTTCTTAAAGTCATCAATGATGATTTGAAAGAGCTTTTTATCCCAGCATTTTACACAACTTGCCTCTTTCTCGACCGTTCGGGATAGTGATGGACAGCAACTTCGATGGTTTTTCTTTCTTTCTTTTTTTTTTTTTTCTCCCTCCTTTTTACCAACTAGTGTCACATTACAAATCCAGAAGAAGAAGAATCTAGTATGATCAATTCTGTTTGAAGATTATAATTCATATCGCTTTACTATAATAGTTTTAACATTTTGGATTTAACCTTTTTAGATTCATTTTGGATTATGGTTTAAATTATTTAATTGGCTAATATTGTGGTTTAAATTATCTAATTGGCTACTATCTTAACTACCAATGCTATGTTTAATATGTGAAAATGAGATGGAATGAATTGCAGTTTTAGGTTTTATTATCTTTTGCTATATGTAGATGCACAATTAAAAGTTAAAATCAGCAATTTCAAAGAATCACGATTTTGATCTTTAGAGGGATTATAGAAGGCTATTTTGATAATTGGGTTTTTAATTTAATTTAATGTCATTGACTGATACTTTAGACTAGTGATAGAGTTTAGAAAATTGGCCTGATTAGGAATATTTTAAGAAATTTGGCTTGATAGGTTAAGAATGTGGATCACCAAACTAGATTTTCCACTCCCGACTTTAGTTGGTTATCTTGTGCGTGAAAAAGAGACTTGGAAACAACCTTTTTAAGTTCATTTGAGCTTTATTTGGCTTTAATGTGTCTTAAGGGAGTTTATATGTTTTTATATGCTCCATGCTTATTTATAATTATAATGGATTTCTTTTAGTTATCCAAGCTTATATCTAAACCCATGAAGGTTAGAGAAGAGATAAGCTTCAATCATAAGCCTTAATCTCAATTATTTATCTTAAAGTGATTTAATGAATAAGATTGACCTTTAAACTCTATTAATAAAAGATTTCTCACCTCATTTGATTTATTCAAAGTATTAGTAGGTTTGAGACAAATATTGAATCTTTATTGAAATCACTTTATAGAAGATTAAATAAGTAATTCATCAAAAACAATTCAAGAATGGTAAAAAATACCTAGTTTGATCTACTATCATACGTACGCACTAAGGATATTGAGTTTGTCCATTCTTCATTTCATGCTTCTTCTTAATATTTTTCGATATGCCATCAACTTAAGACATCCTTTAAATCAATGAGCACTTCTATTACACGTGATCAACCGGTTAAAACAATCATACCATGCAAGGATTTTGATTCAATTTAAAAAAAACTGAAATCTCAACTATTTGATTTTATTTCACTTTATTTCGTTCCTATCCATTCTCAAATACCACACGTGAGATTTGATAAACCTTTACAAGAGGCATACATGCTATTATTTAATAATTCATGAAGAGGGGCGAAAAAGAAAAGCCTCTGTCTGGAAAAGGCCTTACTCGTGGGTCATGATTAGATAGCAATTACATTGACAATTCCATCGGCGGAACGTGCAGAAGTGAAAAAGGTGAATGGCTAGTGATCGGTGAAATTTTGCTAGACAACTGGCGTCGTTAAAACCGTAACCTTTTTTGATTTCCAATCGCCAGCCAAATGTTAATTGATTTGAATATTCTTTGTCAATGGGCGTGAAATAAGTTTACGTAGCTATTACATCCTTGGTTAGAGCATGTTAATGATGAACTTTTTCCGATTACTGTATCGTATAAGTAATGGGAAATGAAAAGCCAAATTTGAAAGAAAAATCGATATTTATATCTGTAAATTATGAAAGTTTTAACCATTAATGATATCTTTTGAGTCAAGTTTAATAAATATAATTGGTGACGTTTGTACAATTTTAATTGTTTATACATGATGGGAAGCAACCAAAGATTTATAGTCCATTCACTTTATCCAAATAATAATTTCATTTCATCTTATGAAAGAGTTATCATGGCATTTAGTTGTATTTTATTTTTTATGAAAAACTTATTACGATATTTATTCCTTATGAGTGATATTTATTACTGAAATAACCTTGAATAGTTACTCAATGCTGGATAGATTTTTCCTCCAAAATACCCTCAATAACTCAATAATGACCATGTAATATTTATTTATAACTCATTACAAATTTTATTATTTAATAATAATTATTTCATTACAATTTTATCTCATTTAACAAAGTAATTATCGGACAGTTAGTCATAAGTTTGGGATAGGACTTAAAAATAGATTGCGTTAAACAACATTTTAATCTGACAAATTAACACAACATAACCATTGACTATTTACGGTTGATTTAGAGTAATATTTTTATATATATTGAGAAGTTCTATAATGCTTGAGGGGGCAAAAAAAAAAAAAAAAAAAAGTTCTTATGATAAATATAAAGTAAAACTCTGAATCTGTTGAAGAAACCTTTCTCACCTTGGAACTTGATTGTCTATGATTTTTGCTTTACTAAATTTTACCTCTCTTAGATCCATTAAGCACATCAACATATTTCTGTAAAAATAGGAAGTATTTAATAAAATACAAGCATTGCAAATGACCACGATCTTTAAAGCCCGGCTTAATGGCGTGCGCGATTCTTTCATTTCCTTTTTCATTCGGCACATCGTCTAGTTATATTGTTTTAACTTTTTCTTTTTTCCTTCCTTTTAGAGGCTTACATTACATGCAGTATTATTAGAATATTTTAGGAATATCTGTCAATTATGTAAAGAGTATATTTAGGATATTTCTTATATTTAGGATATTTTCTATGTTTAGAAGGTATTAGAATATTTTAAGATCTGTAAATATCTGTCAATTATGTAAAGAGTATATTTAGGATATTTGTTTTCTATGTTTAGAAACTTGGTTAATGTATTTATGTTGTATATATATTGACCCTCTTTGACCTGTGATATGAATATATATACACATAAATTTTCTTCTCAAAATTTTATATGGTATCAAAGCCTGGTTAAAGAAAAAAAAAAACACTATGACTAGCTAGGGAAAGAAATCAGCCTCCCTTTACCTATTGACTTCGAGTGATAATCTTGGTAATATAATTACTCAGGTGCAATTAAAAGGAGACAATTATGATGAATGGGCTCGAACGATGTGAACGTCGTTGAGGGCCAAGAAAAAATTCGGATTTATTGATGGAACGATTAATCAATCTACTGATGATTCCACTGAATTAGAGGATTGGTGGATTGTGAATTCAATGTTGGTTTCATGGATGCTCAACACAATCGAGCCAACACTGTAATCTACCATAACATATATGGAGATCGCAAAGGATTTATGGGAAGATATCAAAGAGCGATTCTCTATCGCTAATGGACCTTGTGTTCAGCAGATTAAGTCAGAACTTGCCAACTGCAAACAGAGAGGTATGTCGATTGTGACTTATTATGGGAAATTGAAACAACTCTGGGAAGAGCTTGCGAATTATGAGCAAATTCCCATCTACCGTTGTGGAAGATGCAATTGTAATATTGCAGCTGAACTTGACAAGAAATGAGAAGAAGAGAGGCTTCATTAATTTTTGATGGGGTTGGAAGATGCATTATATGGAGTAGTTCGTTTCAATATTTTGAGCACAGAACCATTTCCAAACTTGAATAAGGCATACTTGTTGTTGTGCCAAGAAGAACATGTTATAAATATCTCACGAGGGAAGGAGGAACATGGAGAAGTTGTGAGTTTTGCAATGCAGACCAATAGAGGAGGGCGAAAGTATAAAACAGAAGTGAAAGACAAATCTGCCATTTGCTCATACTGCAAACTAGAGGGACATGATTCTGAAACTTGTTTTCAGTTCATTGGATATCCGGAATAGTGGGGCGACTGACCCAAAAGGGCTGGATGTGGACGAAGGGGACAGAGTGCAGGGCGTGGGCAAAGTAATACGCCAAAGGTGAATACAGCCCATGTAATTGGGCAGCCATCATCATCAATGGCAGCAACGGAAGAAAATACAGCTTCTGGGACCTTGACAACAGAACAATGGGCATTCTTTCTCAATTTGTTGAACATGTGAAAACCAGATACTAGTGAGAAGATGAATGGTAAGGATAATCTGAATTAGATTATTGATTTCGGTGCTTCACAACATATGACAGGTTCTTTAGAACGTTTAACAAATTTGAAAGAAATTGTGGCTTGTTCAATTGGATTACCTAATGGAGAGCAGGTGATGGCATTGAAGGAGAGATCGGTTTGCTTGGGAAAACATATCAAACTAGACAATGTTTTGTATGTTCCAAATTTGAATTGTAATTTGATATCTGTGTCGCAATTACTTGATGACTCTAATTGTAATGTCCAATTTATTGATAAAATTTGTGTTATACAGGACCGTACCTCGAGGATGGTGATTGGAGCGGGTGAACAGTGCAAGGGGCTTTATTATTTGAAGTCAGCAGTATTAGTCCAAGCATGCAAGACAAGCCATGTAGATTCTTTTGAATTATGGCATAGGAGGATGGGGCATCCGTCTACAAAAATTATGGAATCTCTTCCTCAAGTTGAATTTAGTAATAGTTCAGTAAAGAATAAACCATGTGACATTTGTTTGAGAGCTAAACAAACAAGAGAAGCTTTTGTTTCTAGTGACACTAAAGCAAATGAAATTTTTGAATTAATTCATTGTGATTTGTGGGGACCTTATCGTGTTAATGCTTCTTGTGGGGCCTCGTATTTCTTTACCATTGTTGATGATTTTTCTAGGGGTGTATGGATATATTTGTTAATTGAAAAAACAGAAGTGGAACTTGTCATGTGTAATTTCTTTGCGATGACTAAAAGACAATTTCAAAAAGATGTGAAGATAGTTAGAAGTGATAATGGGACTGAATTTGCTTGCTTGCATAACTATTTTTCTGAAAATGGAATTTTACATCAGACCTCATGTATAGGAACACCTCAATAGAATGGACGTGTTGAGAGGAAACATCGTCATATTTTAAATGTGGCTAGAGCTTTAAGATTTTAGGCCAATCTTCCCATCAAATTTTGGGGAGAATGTGTTCTGACAACTGCATATTTGATCAATCGGACTCTTTCTAAGTTATTAGGAGGAAAGACTCCTTATGAGATATTGTTTAGTAAACCTTCTAGTTATAATCACATTCGAACTTTTGGGTGCCTGTGTTATGCTTAGAACTTAAATAGGGAAGAAGACAAGTTTGCTAGCAGGAGTCAACGTTGTTTATTTGTAGGATATCCTTTAAAAAAAAAGGGTGGAAAGTTTATGATCTTGATACGGGAAAATATTTTGTATCCAGAGATGTTGTGTTTTCTGAATCTGAATTTCCATATGCTGATAAGGAAAGTGTGCAACCAAATCTTGTACAAGATGCTTCTTTCGATATCACTAATCATTTTAATGGTGAATTGAATGAGGAAGACGAAAGTGAGGTACCTGAGAATTCGATTGTGACTCAAAGTGATAATAATGATAGGGGGGGTGTCATTGAAATCTTGGGTGAATCTGTTCCAGAATAACTTGGACGGGGTCATAGAACAATAGAAGCTTCTACTCGGCTGCGAGATTTTGTGACATATACTGCACAACAAATAAGTCCCTCTACATGTTCCTTGATATGAGGCAAGCGCATCTATCAGTTTTAATATAGCGGATGTGAGTCCGAGTCGATCCCTCAGAGATTTTGAGTACTAATATTAACTTTAGCTTTATTATCTAACCGAAAAATTGTGATAAATTGAATGAATTAAAAATACTGAAATTAACAACTAAACTACTTATGAGACTTAATTACGCGAATTAGGAAGCAATAAACTACGAACGACTTCAAGTATGCAATAATGTATTTAGGAATTATTTCCCCTAGTGTTTAACATGTAACCTTTTTTAAAATATATCCAATTCAATTTCTATTATTCTTGATCGGAGGGATTCGCAATTAAAGATAATATCTTTCTCAAGCATATTAACCCTAATCCTAAATTATTTACTGGAATCTTTTCACTTAGTAACATAATTTAGAATTGCATTAATGTGTAATGAATCCCCACACAAACAATCAATTTTCTGGAAGAAACATGTATCTTATCTCTAAGTATACATGTAATTCTCTTTAATTATGCCTAGATCTAATTACACATGCAATTTCTCAATTAACATGCATAATATCATATATTGACACTCTAGAATTATCAATCCATAATTAAAGAACATAATTGAATCAAGAAAAAAATAGAAACTTTATTGAAATTATAATTCAATCCAAGGGTTACATGAAACCCTAGGTTCCATAATCCTAAATACTCAAATTCTAAGCTATCATAACAAATCTAAAAACGAGTTTCATTAAAAACGTAAAATAAAGCTAAAAACCCCTCTTGATTTGATGAACAATCTCTCTAATCTTGAAATCGATGTCGTTTTCGCTTCTTGATTAACATTCTTCTCAAATCTCCTCTCGTCTCTTGTTTCTGTAATGTCTCTCCTTTTTTGAAATCCTAAGATATCTTTTTATATGTGTATTTCAAAGATTCTGTTTTCGTCACCAAACATGGCTTGGGATATGGCCATGTCCTCAGGTCGTGTAACTTTCTGCACTTAGGCAAATTTTCTGCACAACTTCAAAATTTCATAACTTTTTCGTTTGAACTCGGAATTGAGTGAAACTTGATTCCTTTTCTTCATTTTCGAGCCTAAAACGCATTTAAACCCTGAAATCAACATTTTACTCAATTAAGTATCAATTTCTTTAAAGAAAACCAAAAATGTAAGGGAAATACTATAAAATCACCATATGAAATATGTTTAAAATCAGAGTTATCATTCCTCCAATCTAATTCCGTCCATGGGTACCTCCTATCCTATAGCACATTATGTAAATTGTGACAAATTTTCTCCACAATATCGTTCTTTCTTAGCAGCTATGACAGCTGAAAAGGAGCCTGTTTCTTATGTTCAGGCCATCAAAGACATTTAGTGGAAAGAAGTCGTGATGAAAGAAATTGAGGCACTTGAGGCTAATGGGATATGGACTGTGGAAGATTTGCTACAGGGAAAGCAAGCTATAGGCAGTAAATGGGTTTACAAGATCAAATATAACTCAGATGGTTCGATTGAATGTTATAAAGCTCGATTGGTGATTCTTGGCAATAATCAGATTGAAGGAATTGACTACAATGAGACCTTCGCTCCTGTTGCAAAAATGGTTACTGTATGTACTTTTCTTTTGGTGGCAACAACAAAGGGATGAGAACTCCATCAAATGGGTGTTCATAATGCATTCTTGCATGGAGATTTAGAAGAAGAGGTGTACATGAAGATGCCACCTGGGTTCTCTACTTAACAGCCTGGCAAAGTTTGTCGATTACGTAAATCACTTTGTGGGTTACAACAGGCCCCCCGATGTTGGTTTTCCAAATTGACAACTATATTAAAGCGGTATGGATTTCTTCAATCTCAATTTGATTATTCACTGTTTACTTTAAATCGAGACAAGATACATTTGAGTATACTGGTGTATGTTGATGATCTTGTTATTGCAGGGAATAATTTAGTTGCCATTCAGAAGTTTAAAGATTATGTATGCCACTGCTTCTACATGAAAGATTTGGGAACATTGAAGTATTTTTTAGGCGTAGAGGTGGCTCGAAATCAAGAAGGAATTTTTCTTTGCCAACGTAAATATGCTTTGGATATTATCAGTGAAGCTGGCTTATTGGGTGCTAAACCATTTGGTTTTCCCATTGAACAAAATTATCATTAGCCTTAGCAGAAAATGCATTGTTGGTAGATTTAGAGAAGTATCGGAGATTGGTAGGACGATTGATTTATTTGACTCTTACTCAACCTGAGTTGTCCTACAGTGTTCATATTTTGGCACAATGTATGCATCAACAAAGGGAAGCTCATTGGGAAGCAGCTTTACGCGTGGTTTGTTATTTGAAGGGCAGTCCTAGACAAGGAATACTTTTACGTGCTGATAGTGATCTTCGGTTGTATGCTTATTGTGATTCTGATTGGGGGAGTTGTCCTTTAACTCGACGATCTCTTAGTGGATATTTTGTTATGTTAGGGACTTCTCCCATTTCTTAGAAGATTAAAAAGCAACATAAAGTGTCAAAATCCTCTGCTGAAGCAGAATATCATTCCATGGCTACTACTGTGTATGAATTGAAATGGTTAAAGGGTCTTTTGCTTTCTCTCGGTGTTATATACTCTCATCCTATGCTGTTGTACTGTGATAGTCAAGCAGCTTTACACATTAGTGCAAATCCCGTGTTTCATGAGCGCACAAAGCACATTGAAATTGATTGTCATTTTATTCATGATGAGATTCAACATGGACATGTTCAGACTGCTTATGTACGTAGCTCTGAGCAACTCGTAGATATTTTTACTAAGGCATTGGGGACATAGCAATTTGGGTATCTTCTACGCAAGTTGGGGGTTTGCAATCTTCACGCACCAACTTGAGGGGGGGGGGTGGTATTAGAATATTTTAGGAATATCTATCAATTATGTAAAGAGTATATTTAGGATATTTTCTATGTTTAAGATATTTTCTATGTATAGAAGGTATTAGAATATTTTAAGATCTGTAAATATCTGTCAATTATGTAAAGAGTATATTTAGGATATTTGTTTTCTATATTTAGAAGCTTGGTCAGTACATTTATGTTGTATATATATTGACCCTCTTTGGCCTGTGATATGAATATACACACACAGAAATTTTCTTCTTAAAATTTTATAGGTATCGTTTTCATTCGTCTCGTTCTCATCATTAGCTACTCCAAATGGCAATGTGACATATCATAAATAATAAAGTTTTCTAATAATATCAGGCTATTGTCTTTGTCATATTCTCAAATGAAAAATCTAATTTTCTATTTGTTGAAGGGTAAATTCAAAATTGGGCTTCAAAATCTATTAATTAATTGGGATCGACTTTTTAGACTAAGGTTACAGGACAAAAAATCGAATCCATGTGTTTAGGATGATCA
This sequence comes from Lumnitzera racemosa, assembly GCA_024138005.1. Taxonomy (NCBI): domain Eukaryota; kingdom Viridiplantae; phylum Streptophyta; class Magnoliopsida; order Myrtales; family Combretaceae; genus Lumnitzera; species Lumnitzera racemosa. The sequence goes on along the minus strand of JAMXBC010000006.1, from coordinate 52,156,102 downwards.
AGGAAGTTTTGATATAGTAGGCTTAAAGTAGGATATGTTGGATTGATCCAACATTTCTCAATATTGGTTAATGCTAAATATAAGACTTTATTAGACCTAAGCTAATAAAACAAACTCACTTAATGTCCATTTAAGAGAAATGATTGATCTTGGCTATTTATTAACATTACGATTCTACATATGAGTTCAATGGCTAACTCTTATAATTATTCCTTTCCTTCTCTCATTTGAGTAGGAGAGATCTTGATACAAATATCGCTACCCTATTAGAATTCTGTCTTAAAGGCTTACATTACATTTGATATCATTTTCATTCGCTTTGTTGTCATCGTTAGCTATTACAAATGGCAATATGACATATCGTAAATAATGAAGTTTTCCAATAATATAAGACCATCGTCTTTGTCATATTCCCAAATGAAAAATATAATTTTTTATCTATAAAAGGCTAGATTCAAAATTAGACTTCAAAAATTATTAATTGGTTTTGGCTTCTTAGGCTAAGGTGATGAGCCCAAAGAGTTGATTCTATGTGCTCGACATGATTAAGGGAATTTTGGCATGATAAGCTTGGAGTAGGGCGTATCGGATTGACCCATTCTATCTAATCTTTTTTAATATTAGCTTACACTAGAAATAAGGTCTTATTGGACTTAAACTCATAAAAGAAACTCACTTAAGGTCTATTTAAGAAAAGGAATTAATCTTAGTTATCAATCAACATCACGATTTTACGGATGAAATCAATGACCAACTCCTATAAATACCCTTTTCCCTCCCTCATTTGGACACAGGAGATCTTGAAACAAATGCCGTTACTTTGTTGGAATGTTGTCTCAAAAGATCAAACACATGAATATTTTAGGAACACTACCTTGTTCTTCATCAACTATGGAATTTGATGCCTCTTAGCTCCTTTACTTGTCACTATGAGTGTTAGAACTTTATTGAGATTACCTACTCTTCTTCTCTACCCTACCTCACTTAATCATTCCATTCATATGATTCAAGTTACTTCGCTAGTCATATGCATATATCATGATTTGACATGCAGCAGGTACGTGACCTATGCACTCATACCCCCTCACCTATATCATTCACACCACATATACTATCTGTTAACATTAAATTTTACTAATATTAAAATACATAAAGAGTACATATAAGGGGGCATAAATATGCCCTCTTCATTTTATATATCACCTATGACTAGTAAAGAGAATTATATATCACTTATAGAAAAGGCACAATATCGAAATGACCTAAACAAATCCTATATTGTAAAAAAATCCTTTTTATACAAGTATCCTTATTATAGGCATTGGATTGGTTTCTCTTTTTCTTTTTCTTTTTCATTCCTTTGAACTCTTGTCGTTCGTGATTTAGGGTTAATTCTAACAATTGATTCTTGAAGTGTTGGAGTTGTTCATATCAAGGAATGAAATGATAGATAATTTGATTCGCTATGAATTGAATGGTTTATACAAAGGTTATTATGGATAAATTCTTTGTTTTGATTTTTTGGAAATATGAAATTTCTAATGGAAAAATATTTATTTGAAGTTTAGAAGAAAATATTAAAACTAAAATAAAGAAAAGTATGTTCACACTTAATTTACAAGGGGTTGTTCATCTGAGGCTCATAGGGTGGTCAATTGGCCCCATCGGTTAACCGACCACTGTTTAATTTTAAGGAGTTAGCACAAGAAAAAGAAAAGGGTACAATAACCGACCACTAATTAATCAATGATGAATATTAATAGTAATAATGTAACCCTCATACTAATTATGATGAAGGCACCCCTAATATTTATAACTAATAATAACAAAGATAATAGTTTGTGTATATATGATATATCTACATATATTTTATGAAAACATGGATTAAGTTAATAAATATTTATATTTATGTTAATAGAAGTAAGAAGTAAATATTTGTCAATATCTATTTGTTCGTATATATAAAATAAGTAATGACTAGAACAATAATTGCAACTATTAACAAGTATACAAATAAAGCTAATGGTAATAACAACAAATAGTAACAATAAGAGTACTAACTATAGGTATGAACCTATGTAAGCAAAAGAGTATCCAAATAAATAATAGTAATACCAACACTTATATTTATATTTATGTGAGAGAGTAAATAATTAATAAGTGACGATGTGAACATAAAAATAAGATAATAAATAATAAGAAGAATAAGAAAGTGAATACATAAATAACATATAAGAACTCATATATGTTAATAACTAAAGGTAAGAGTTTGATGAAGAGTTCGCCTAGGATATTTTAACCCCACCATACAAGACATCCTATAGTAGGAGGTTAATGAAGAGTTCTTCTGGTTGCATGACCTTAGTGGAGATGTGTAGGGAAAAATGGCCTACAAACTGATGTATAAGGAAGACAATGTGGCAATCGATTAAGGTAGCTAGGAATGGATCTGGCGTTTGCCTACAATTCCCCAGATATAGTTTATGATATGGAAAATGTCTTAGAATGCATTGCTAATGAGAGACAACCTGGTGAGACGTGGTATGGTAGTTGAATGAAGTTGTGTTTTATGTAACTAAGTAGATGAGACCATGACACATGTCTTCTTGGAATGCAATACCATCAAACAATTATGGCAAAGAGTTCAGTAGAGTGATTTACCAAATAACACCAACTAGCAAGACTTTATAGAATGGATAAGAAAGAATGCTTGCATCTAGAAGCTACTGCGGAATCAAAGTTATTGTCTAAGACTTATTCTATTCTTGTTCATGTTATGAGGAATATGGAGGGAATGCAATAGATAGATATTTAGACTAAAAGAGGAGAATTTTGGATGGGTAGGTTTAGTATAGAAAGAAGCCTTTGAATGGTGGGCTATCCAAAGGAAGGGGAAGAAGCTCGACTCACAAGAAACTTTCATTGATAGATGGGACAAACCTCTAAGGAATGTGGTAAAAGTTAATTGGGATGTAACTGTAGATTAGAGGGGAAACAGAGCAACTATTGTTGCATTATGCAGGGATCATGAAGGATGTGTGTTGAGTGGAGGTTGGAGAAAGCGATATGGCTTAATGGTTGTAGAAGTTGAGTTAAGAGCCATCTTGATGGAACTTAAGTTAGAAATTAAGAGCAAATGGAGAAACATCATCATCGAGTCAAACAACTCTTCTGCCATAGATTTTGTCAACTAAGGATACCTGAATGGCAACTCAAATTCTGGTATCATTACATAGTGTCTATCTATGCTATAAAATTTGAATAATGTTTCCTTTTGCAGGATCGCATGTAAAGTTAATCAACTGGTGGATGTCTTAACCAAAGAAAGGCTGTGGATAGAATCAAACATTACCTTTTCTATTAATTTTCCTATGATGTTAGTAGATACTATTATGTTTAACTTTGACTATGATTGGAGTATTGTAGTTTCCTAGTGGCAAGTTGATACACTACCTAGACCAGGATACTCTTTTTGGTGTGGTTTTCTTCTGTTGAACTTTTGGAGGATATTTTTGTTATATAACTTTTTATCTTATCGAAAAAAAACTAAAGGCAAGAGGTAACAATAAGTGTATGTATAAGAAAATAGATAGTGACAGTAATAATCAAGTAATGATAAATGATCGGCAGTTATAATAATTAAAAGAAGTAAACTATAATATAAGAAAGTAAACAGATTAGAAAGTATGTAAAAATCTACTATAACCTTATAAGATGATATAGTTTAATAAACAACCTTAAGATTTTAGATTGTTAGGAATTGGAAGATTAAACCCAAGTTATAGGTTTTGATCTATAATGTCCTAAATATGTGACAATAGTTTATGTTTGAAACAAGATTTTGGAATTGGTTATTTATGGTTAGAGAGCACAATTCAGATACCTACTTATTTGATTGCCGTGTATGCTTATTAGGATTATAAATAAATTAACCTAATAAAAGGTGGAAACATAGTATTGGTTGTTGTTTGTACTTGGAAAAGGCCTAAAGAGACTTTAGGGTGACTGGTGATTTTATCTACCTAGTGATTGATAGGATATGATTGGCCATTAGGTAGCTGTGATTTGAAGAAATTTGGTTAGTTAAGCACTACCTTTCATAACAATAGGTTGCTAACTTAGGTAAGGTTATGTATTGAGTTAGTATATTGGAAAGAGACCACAAGCATCATATTGGAGTTATAAGGTACCACTATGGACATCTTTGAGTAGATTGGTATGCTCATGGTGGATTGACAATGTCTTAAGGATGATGTACCTTTTAGTTTTAGTTCTAGTTCCATCTATAATATTTATTATACATGTGTTGCTTGTGGGAATGATGAGTTACTCTAAATCCAGAGTTAGTCACAAATAATCTCATATCATGCTATTTGAAAGGTTAATCTAAAAATAATGATTGGTAGATGCTACATTAGAATAGGTTGTATACATATATTTTGCATTTGCTTATGTGTGTGTGTATTATATTTTTCCCTCTTAGGAAGAAGTAATGTGGTAGTTATGTATCTTTATAATTACCTTGACCATGATTTGTTCTTTAGATTGTGAAGATGGTTGGAATTGTTAAGATAGCTATTCCATGACCTTTATGATTATTGATTTCTATGTCATAGGATTTTCTATTTTTAAGTACTATTGAATAGATCCATTTGGAGTTTAAACATTTTATAGACTTTATTGGCTGATTTGATTGTCATTTATATTGATTAATTAATAAGGAGATACTTTACAAAACTATAAGATATTTATGGAATGTAATAAATATTTGATTAGTATATTCATGCTTGTAACTAGAGCTGTATAAGCCAGAGAGGGATTATGCGAGTTGACTTGCATAACTCGCAAGAAAATGTGGATTAGGCTAAAAAATTTTGACCCTCTTAAATGTGGGCTTTTTAGCCCAGCTTACTTAGCTCGTGAGTCAAAGCAGGTTAACCCATTATGGGGCTAATTAGCTTAACAACTTGCAAAAAATAAAATAAAATAAAAATAAAAATGAAAGAAAACTAGATATGTATATACGTACATTATATATATATATTATCTTAAAAAAGTCAAAGGTTTTGCTTGTGGATTTTATATAATTGTTATGATGCTAGTGGGAATTCTATTGGGATAATGACTATGAAAATCTCACAGTCTATTTTGTTATAAATATGCCTATATACTTATAGTATCGGCTATAGGATTTTTTCCTTTTCTATGTCGATGAAAATGTATATATGTATATAATGTATATATTTTCAATAAAAGATTGGAACTTTATTGTCATAAAATGAAATAAAAACTAAATATGTACATTCAAACCAATAAGACTGTGAATTGTAATTTGTGCTTTGTGAATATTCTATATTGATAAGAAATGAATGATAGTACAATTCATAGGTTGGCTTGCTTGAATCGCCAACTTATAATGGGGAGAGTTGGGTGTTCTAGCCTATTTAACCTGCAGACTAATACGAGGCGGGGTAGGTTGACTCACTTGGCTTGCTTGCACAGCTTTACTTATGATGAATATATAACAGAGTTATTGTACCCAGATTTTAAGGTGTGACAATGAGGATTTGGATCCTCTTAATTTTTTCTTCAATTTTCTTCAATTTCCAATTGGTTGAGATTGTTTAGATTTTATGAATATCTTGTAATATTATCATGACATTATTTTTTTCTTTGTGATTTCAATTGTTAAATTAAGGTAAATTGAGAGGATCCATCACTTCATTCATAAATGAGAACAGGTTAGTAATTTCATCTTTTGAAGGACAAAGATCACCATTTTTCAAAGCTTTCTTAGGTCTAGTTAACCTAATAGATGAGAGAATTCACAAATGTAAAGATTCCTAAATCAATGGAAGGTTTTTCTATTTCCCCCCCTTTTATCACAAAAGAGGACTTTACTTTTTCACTATAGGACCTAAAGGTTTGTTTGCAAATCATTTTATGTGGTGAAAGGAAAATTATTTTTCTCATCATATTATGTACTTTATGGTGATAGGTGATATCATTGGTATAACTCTTGAGTAAACCCTTAATGGTTCGTTAGCCATAAGTGGCAATGTACTTGCAACAAGCCTTATATGGGGTTGCTAGTGAGGGCCTTTCGATGCTCAAGTTAGTAAGAAGAGTATTTGAGTTCTAGAGGATATGAGAGTTTTTTGGTTGAGAGAGTTCCCAAAAAGGTTCCAAAATCCTTTACCTATCAACTCCCTTTCTTGTTCATAGGTTAAGTGGGCTTAGTTGTTTGGATACGTAACGAGAAAGGATTGGTTGGAACAAAATCCAAGGAAGTGGCATTGCCAATATGAGAAAATACTTTCACCCTTTTATTGGTTAGTAGGAGCTTAGAGGATGAGATTGTCCCATTGGTAGAGGTTATCCCCTTAGCCTGGTGGCTAGTTTATAGTCTGTATGTTAGGTGGTCATTCGATATTTAATCAAGAGAGACAAAGAGGGGTAGAGAGGAGTACGAGCTCAATTGTTCCATAAGGTGAGCTTCCTAGGGGTTGCCTTGAGTGGGAAGTGAGCTCTTTCCTTGTTGCCATAAGGTGGAGCTTAAGGACCACGGGAAAGGACTTCTAAACTGCTCGGGGTTTAACTTAAGTCGGGTAGATAGGGTTAGGACATATATTAAGCTAATCTTCATACATGTTGGGAGTAGTCTGATATCATGCTAGTCAAGCTCTTAGGTGGGCTTAGGCTTCCGGAGCCTTGGGTTAAAGGGTAACCATCAACACTTGCCTCCCTACTTTCTTTGGTGTTAGAGTGGTAAGGAAGGTATTACGTGCTTGGGCTTGGGAGGTTGAAGCCCTAGTACGATGCTCTACGGGAAGAAGTGTAAGCAACCTTAGGCACTTAAGTGTAAGGAGTTTTTGAGGGCCTTCTTGAAGTGACCCTTGAAATGACTGTTACGTGTGGTCTTTCTAATGTTGTATTTTCGAAATATAGTAACACCCCCTAGAGATATGTACTGCATGTGTAGCTATTAATGTGCCTAGGGAAGTGTTATAATTAGGGATTAATGATGGTACTAATGGTAACTCTTTACTACCATCTTACCTTATCCTACCTTGTCTGTTGGATGGGTTGGTAGCAATAAGTGAACGGCTCAAGATTTCCTTCAATTAGCTATTTAAAGGCCTAAGTAGGCATAACTCTTCTTCATTTTAACTTCATTACTTCATCCTACAGTTATGAATCTTCTAAGAGTATGACAAAACTCTTTCCATCTATGTAGAATGTAGTGAATATTTGAGTCAAAGAGAATTATCTTATAGGAGAGAGTGCATAAACTCAGGCTGCGTCCTCATGGTGAGCCCCATAAGTACTTATCGAGGGATATAGTAGGTTGCCTAATGGTTAGGGGTGGCCTTTAAGTATTGATCGAAGGGTGTATGTGGACCCCTTCGTTAAATGAGAGGTGCTTGGGAGTATATGCTCTAGTTATCATGTTATTTGCACTATGGTTATACGGGGTACACGTGGTAGACGCCTGGGTGTTGCCTATTGTCTGTAGTGTTTCTAACATCAACAGAGGGCTCTCTGGTAGTTTAGGGGTAGCTGACTTGAATCAGTATTGCAACTCTTAGGGGGTTCGTAGGCTTCGAGAACATAGAGGTTCACACAAGTCTACATGCTCTTGTGATTGGTTCAATGGTAGTCGTTATGTGTACTTTTGAGTATTCAGGTAGCTTCTATTGGATTTAGATCTTCCCTTTGTGTTCTTCATTGTATATTCCAAATAGGTCAGCTATCTCTTGGTTATTCTGATGAGTAAGAAATTTCCCTTGAAGGTATTGATATCAACATTGCATGTTTAAGCATGGTAAAAGAAGAGCTCAATACCATGTCGTGCTAGACAAGATGGGATCCATGCTTGGTGGTGATTATAGTGGCAGTGGAATACCACTTATGTGTTTCCCTAAGACCATGGCCATCGGTTAGGGCGTTGGGGGTTGATCATGGTTTGCCAGGGTAGAATAGCGAGCTGGGTTGAAGTTGTGGGCATGCCTACCTAGCAGGGTCCCTTTTGTGTAGCTGAGTTAAAGTTGTGCGTAGAAAGTGAGCGTCGGCATTGAGTAGTAATATTTGTTGTGACTTTTTGCTTTATTTTGTTCTTTTTCCTTCTGCTTGTACTTGATGTTGGTATATTGACTCCTAATCCTTACAAAAGCTTTAAGTGTAAAATAAAATAAAAGCTTTTGCATGTGCTTGTCCAATTTCCTTTTACTTATTTTTCATTAATCTTGTTATCTTTCAACTATTTGTCATCGTGCTTATTATTTTGTTAGTTCCTTTCATGGATGTCTAGGTGTTGGGGTACATAGTTGAGCACTGGTGCTTATTTTCAGAGCGTGGTCGACCTGTGGACCCTCAAACACTTTAGGGTTGTGCTTAAAAGCTTGATCACTAACCACTTATTAGGGAGACATGACGATTGGAGTGACTGATGTGATTGTTAGGATACCTAAGGTCCTTGAATGGCATAAGCCATTAAGAAGAAGAAGGTTATAAAGCTATTTTCATCTAAGGAGGATGGTCATATTGTAACCAAAGTTGAGTATGTGCTTAACGAAGACCAGTGACGTCAGGTTTGCTAGGAGGTTTCCCAGAACACAGATGTTTGGGAGGTGTAGAAGCTTAAGGAGGGTGATCAAGCATTGGACTATTGTGGGGACAAACATACCTTTTGTTTGTCCTGAAAGGAGATTGACATTGGCTACTTCTACCATTCATTGCCTTCCAATTGGAGGTGCTCAACTATTTTCAAGTGTCCCCAGGTTCTCTCTACTTGAATACTTAGCAGACATTGCTAGCCTTTGAGGCCATTTTTATATTTCACATGAGGAAGCTAATAGCTTAACTCTTTCACCACTTCTTCCAGTTAAAGGGTGAGTGGGAGTGCTGGGTGTATTGCTCGAGTCGAAGGGTACATGTGAGGCTATTTTATGATAAGAAGTTGAAAGTTGAGGACTGGAAGTACTAGTTCTACTAAGTGAAGTTGGTTCATGAGTTGGACTTTCCTATGGTGCAACAAGCTTATCTAGGTGAAGAGTATTAATTATTTCCATGAGGAGGAGGATGAGGAGAAGGAATGGATTTTGGATGCGGCTTGTTGGAAAAGGCAAGGTTTTCACATAGAGGAGATTGTGAGTTTATATCTACAGAGGGAGATGTTACATCCTTGGGAGACAAGTAAGAATGAGAATGTGGTCGGGGAAGGTAGCCGAGAGTTTACTGCCGTCTATCGTTAGTAAGGGAGAGCTTAGGGCTGCTCATCCTCGAAAAGTATTTTTCTTTAACATTATGAAGCTTTTGGTTACTAACTTTGTTGTTGTATTTGTAGCCTATGATTTGTGCAACAACTCCTTTGAGATACGGGTGTTGGACATAAGGGAGTTAAGAATGTAGGACAAAAGAAAGAAGGATGTTGAAGGGCAAGAAGCAGCTTCAGTAGTGAAGAGGAGTAAGTAGGCTACTGCCGAGAAGGGGAAGGGGAAAAGGCCTGTAAGTGAGGGTCAGGAGACATTTCGATTGTAGTGCCTTTGGAATTTGTTATGGAGCAATAGATGGCTGTAAACGGTATTGCAGTAGTAGAGGTGCCTATTGAGAAGAGGTTGGAGAGACCTATCTCTGACTAGCTAATACAAGTGGAATCATTGGAGATGAGCGTTATTGAAGCTATTAAGGTGCTCGAGTGGACAATGTGAAGAGGAGGTTGACTGTATGCATGGTCAACCTTTAGGTTGACGTGGACGAGAGTGTTGGAGCATCTAATGTTGAGTGTGTATATGCAGTAGCCCCCTCATGGCCTTTGAGGAAGGAATACACTTAGCTCTTCCAATGTAAGAGTTATAATGAGAGCATCCTAGTCACTTTAGAGAAATTAAGCAATGCCATGAACTTATGCAGGCAAGCATTTACATATAGGCACTCCCCTCTTGACGTAGTATGGCTCTGATCCTTCTATCGACCTTATCTTATTCAAGTCTTTATGTATATGCATTTTTACTAACGCTTGTTTGTTCCGATCTATTTAGCAACGTTGACGAGAGTTAGGAAAGGAGTATGATTGGTTGAAGAAAGAACTAGAAAGACTGAAGGTTTTAGGTCATAGCTTGGTAGGATAACTACAACCAGCTTAGGATTAAGAAAATGAGACTGAAGTAAGAGTTGGGCAAATTCGGTACTAAGGTAGGCGAGCCTACGAAGTGAGTTGAAGACCTAGAGGTAACGCTTGCTCCTTATGTGTAGGAATTGAAAATAGGTAAGGGTGAGGTAGAGGCTACTAAGGATGAAGCTAAGTTTGTAAGGATGGAAGTAGAGTTAGCTAGGGAAGAGGATGCCTCTACAAGGAAGGAGCTTGGGGAAGCTAGAGTGCGGTTCCAAAGCTGGGAGGCCAAGCTAAGAGATGGAAAGGAGCTGATTGAGGCGGTAATAGAGAGACTATTTGTAGAATTTAAGTCAGGTAATAACTTTAAGGCTTCCATTGATAAAGCCAAGTTAGATGGAATGAAGCTGGCAAGAGAGCTTGTTGAGGGGGAATGCCTTCATCTTGATCTTAGGTTCCTTAATGTGTTTGAGGAGGCTTTGGCGGATGATGAAGAAGGTGTTAATCCTAATGATAATGATGTTGTTGAGGTCGAGGAGGAGGAGGTTGGTAAGCAATAGGTTAGTACAGGCAATGCTGAGTATGGGGCTATTGAAGAAGAATGAAATCTATACTTGTAACTAGGTTGTTCTTATTTCTTTTCTTGTTTTTACCTTTTTCCATCTCTCTTGGTATATTCAAGCTGGGATGTTAGCCTTCAAGCCTTGTACTTGTGATAGATGATTTAAATGAAAATTTTGCAAGTGTTGCCTACTCCTCATTTGATTGTAACTTTAAGTGTGAAGTAATTTTCGATCTTTTGTTCCGGTTATGTAATATTATGCATGGGCTTGGGAACCTTGGTTCAAGTGTTACTCGATCGGGAGCATCGAGCATGTTGAGCATAGCTTCAGGTGAGGGGATTGGGTGTTAGACATGGTCTATGTGCTTGCCCTATATCAACAGGTGGGAATACTTATTGGGTGCTTGAGGTAGAGCTTAAGGATTTAATGTTCTCAGGTGTAGGGACTGGTAAGAATGTTCGGACATCAAGGATGATGATTGACTCGACTTAGTCCAGCATTTTGTTCTTGTCGATAGACAAAGGGTAGGGCTCAATGATGATCAAGTCATGGTATTAGAGTAAGTAATTGGGTAGGATAAGCATAACACTTTTCTTTCATTTCTTCTAGAAAATTTTAGAAAGTACACTTGAGTGGTTGCTCATGTTATAAAAAATAAGGCTTGAGGTTATTGGCTTTCCAAGTACTAGGGATGGGCTATTCGTCTATGGTTTCCAACCTATAGGCTACATTGCCCACTTCCTCCTTGATTTCAATGGGGTCTTCTCAGTTTAAGGCTAATTTGCCTTATCCTTCTTATGACTTGGTGGCTTCGATTTGCAATTGATCAAGTTTTCGAGTTGAAAGACTTTGTGCTTGACCTTTTTGTTGTTGTACCTTGCCACCCATTGTTGGTATTCGGTTACTCAACCCTGAGCAGTGTCCCTTACTTCGTTAGGAGCTCTAGCTTGATGGGTAGTACAACTTCTGCTCTAAAGCGAGGTAGAAGGGGGTCTCTCTTATTGTTGTTTTATGTATGGTTCGATATCCTTAGAGCCGATCTACCCATTAACCACCCGCTCGCTTAACCCTCTTTTTTAGGCTTTGGAGGACTATCTTGTTGATGGCCTTAACCTGTCCATTGGTCTAGGGATGAGTGATTGAGGTGTAACGAAGTCGAATATGATGCTTATTAAAGAATTCCCTAAACTGTATACTATTTAACTATTTTCCATTGTCCGTGATTAGGGCGTAGGGTACCCCGAATCTGGTAAGGACATAAGTCGCAACAAAACCTTCTATTGTTCTTGCATTGATGCTCACAACTGCCTACACTTCCACCACTTTGTAAAGTAGTCCACGATGACTAAGATAAATTGATGTCACCAGGATGCCTTTGGGAAAGGTCCAAGGACATTAAGCCTCCATTAAGTGAAAGCCCATAGGCTTATCATGGGGTGAAGTTCTAAGTTGGGTGTATGGTTGATGGGTGCATGCTTTTGACAATTATGGCATTTTTGCACTAAGGATCTTGCTTTTTCCTTCATCGTTGGCTAGTAATACCTAAGGTAGAGGGCTTGGATGTACAAAACTTGAGCTTGAATATGGTTGCTGCCCGCATGGAGTTCCCTAAGGGCATGGAGGTCTTCTTATATTCTTAGGCAATGGAGGAGGGGCATGTTGTACCCGTACTGATAGGGGACATCATTAATGATAATGTAGTCAGCTGTGCTGTAAGTGAGCCTCTTAGCTTTAGTCCCATCTTTAAGTGGGGCATTGGTCTTAAGGTAGTAGAGAAGAGGGTCCATCTAAGATGGCTCGATAGATCGGGAGCTAATCTTAAGGGTACGTTGCGGTAGTTTGTCAACAGTTCGCTGTGGCATGTACTTAAAGAGCATTTGTTTGTTGGTTTTGCAAGGTGGGGTTACAGTTGTGGATATAAGCTTGGATAGCTGGTTTACCTTGAAATTCTCTACTTAGGGAATTTTGGTTATACTTTAGGAAGTGAAATTAGAGATGAGGTCTTGAACTGTTTGGAAATACTTCACCATGGCTTCTCCTTTTGTCTCCTATTCTCCGTTCACCTAATGCACCACCAACATGGAGTTGGAGTAAATGTTGAGCTTCTCAGAACTGACATTTGTTGCGATCTTCAATCTTGTGATGAGGACTTCATACTCAGCCTCACTATTGTTTGCAGGAAATTCAAACTTAAGTGTGTATAGGATTTTGGTGCCATAAGGTCCTTGCATGACTATTCTTGCTTCACCCCTACCCCCTTACACTCACACATACGTGGAGTGGAGGATCTGTTAATATGGAGAGTCTACATGTATATGTTAATGTTTTTAGGGTTTTCTCCTTTCTAAAGCATTCAATGACAAATTATGAGAGAACTTGCACCTTAATAGCCTATTGGTGGCAGAACTGGATGTTGGGAGCATTGAGCTCTAAGGAGTACTTGACCATTCGCCCTAATACATCCAATTTTTGTAGAAGTGTTCACAAAGGCTGGTCTGTGAGAAAGGTGATGGGGAGCTTGGAAATAGGGTCCGAGTTTGCAAGCAACAATGACCATGGCTAGGGCGAACTTCTCAATGTGCATATATCTAACCCCGAGCCTCTATAAGATGTGGTTGACATAGTAGACTGACTTGTACTCATACCTGTTATGAGGTCTTATAAATATTGGTGATCAACATATGATCGGTCGGTTCGAAAATAGTTTGTAAAATTTAGGGTGATTACATAAATTATCTAAGTGGGCCTAAATTTTACAACGGAGTTAGGAATATTAGTAAAAGTGATCTTATGAATTTGGATTTAGAAAAATAAATAATTAAATATTATAATATTAAGTTATGTGGATATTACTCGTTATTTATTGAAAATGTGTATAACGAATTTCAATAACTAACGAATTGATAAAAATAAATTATATGTATACTAAAAATTATAAAATAACTTATTATGAGTATATATTTGTACCATATATCTATTTACGTATAGGTAAAAATACTCGAAATTATTTCAAATACTTAAAATATGTTAAAATAATACTAAATAATTAAGAAAAAATGTGAAAAAAAGGAATTATCTAGATTGTGGTTGTGGCAAGTTGAAAATTAAAGAAAAAAAATCAACTAATCAAATTGGACCAAATAGAAAGTGAAAAAGAGAAGGGATAAGGGGCATTTAGTAATTAGAGATTAAAGTAAAACCCTAATCCCTTCTATAAAATCAGAAACCACCCACTATAACTTAGTTTAGTTAGTTAGAAAGTAAAAAAAAAAGAAGAAGAAGAAGAAGAAGAAGAAGAAGAGGAGGAGAGAAGAGAAGAAAGAGTAATTTTAGAAAAAATTAGCAAATTAGTGTATAATTAGGAGTTATAAGGAGAAACTATGACCAATGACCACTTGGGAGTAGACAATCACCACCACCACCATTAGACGGTGGAGGCAGTGCCCAAATTAGCCAACAATGCTATGGTGGTCGGAGTAGGTAATGTTGATGAGTTCCGACTTCCATTTTGATTTTGTTTTATTTATTAAAAATATTAAATGATTATGAAAAATTATGAAATTTAGTATTATAAGATATTTTTGTATGTATTTTTTAGGAAAAATATTGTTTTGTTAAAATTAGGTCTTAAAATATATCTTGCTTAAGAAATCTTTAAACTTAAGTAGGTTTTTGATACTAATTTAAATGACTTAAATACTGTAGTTTTGACCTCAAAATTTTTGTATAAATTATTTAGGGTATTCATGATAGTGTTATGAAGAGTTTTTCTAAAAGTTAATTTTTTAAAATTTTACTTCATTTTTAAGCCTTAAAATCATATATAAAAGGCAATATTTGGGCTTAATTTTGTAATTTAATATTAATTTCATGAAAATTCTGATTTATTATGTAATTAGGTATCCTTAGATGTTGGTTGCTGATGTGAGATAATATTTGTAGGGTTTGAGGTGTTTGTTGTATATAATATGCATATTATGTAGTAAATATGTACGTAAAAGGGAATATTTAAATCAATTTTGTGATTTAGGGTTAATTAGGTATAAGTTATGATTTAGGATGTAATTAAACATTTTAATATATCGTTTGGTGATACAAGATACTATTTATAGCATTAGAAACGTTAGAATATGTGTTTTAAGTGTAGAATATATAATGATGTATAATATGTGTATATAGGAAAATAATAGGTTAAAATTGATAATATCATAATAATAGTATGATATAAATTTGATATGAAATATAAATTTAGATAATTATATGAAAAATATAGGTTATTTTCACATCGGGATCAAATTCAATAGTTAAATTAAGAGTAGAGTATATTGTACTAATCAATATATTGGTTAGGAGCTAAATAGAAGCTGGATTAGAAATTGAATCAGAAGTTGAAACAAAACCTAGCTTAAAGTAAGAATAATTGTAAGCGACTTAGACCTAATAACTAAATGAAGAAAGACCCTAAACTGAAGATAGCAATCTAAATTACAGAATAAAATCTATCTATGGTAGTTATGTAGAAATTAAGACAACATTTGTAATATAGGGATTATTGGCGATGACCTGTGTGAGTCATACCTTAAGTGAGTAAGTGAGAAGTCTAGGTAAGATTGGGATCAATATATAATTGTATTTCAGAGTAGTATTTCATATTACTCGGAGGCTTAAGGTTATACTTATTTATGCCTGTAGGTAGTTTGATTGTATACATGACTATGTGTACGTGTTCTTAAATGTATTATAGACTATTGGCTTATTGTATTGGTTTACAATTGTTTTGTATCGAGTGATATGGACTAATCACCTTAACTGGACTTAATTAAATATATGACTTGTAATTCTAAATTGAACTTGTACGGTAATCCCATTAGGGGAAACGTTTAGGGTTCTTCGACCAAATACCAATTCCTTCGAAAGGGATAGTGATAGATAGCATAATTGGTTCTTTTTTTTTATCCTTAGTTAAACTAAGTGACAAGAGAAGAGGTTGTGGTAAGGGTGAAAACAGTGGTTAGAAGGTAGTCACGGGAAGAGCAATGTCTCTATTGCATAAGCTTGGGTTTGGTCATAAGCTGTTAAAATGTATTCTAAACTTCTTAACTCAGATTAGAGCAGGTGTAATTTCTCAAATCTTATGACGGACTAGATAATACCATGAAATGGTATTTGCTTGTCATGTTGCATTAAAATAATTAGTTGATAACCCTGTTTTTGTTTGATGTATAGTTTTAAGTCTTCATCCCAACTTGCTGAGTAGTTGGTTGCTTACATCCTTATAGATGCTATTGTAAGTGCTAGCTAGGAAGCGGCTTTATACAACCTTAACACTAGCAACTATTGGAATCTAGGGAGTGAGGATATAAAACTAAAGATTAGTTACACTCTTGAAGTATTACACCTTATCTGTAAATATGTAACACTAATTTATGTATTACTTGAGTAAAGTAAGATTTGATTACTAAGTATTAATACGTATCATTATATATTTTTGTAAGTAAATAATATATTTAATTTGTAAACTGTTTACTTTAAAGTAGGTTAATCATGAATGCTTTGTGTAAATCAGATCTAACATAACGGGTGTTATGTCAGCTTCTATCCTAGAATGGTTTGTATGGTAGAACAATTATGAAACTGTTACTTCGAGGCATGACATTTGTTGGCTTGGATGAGTATTGAGGAGAAGGATGGGTCTCTTACAACTAGATATAGGTAAATTTCTTCTTAGAGATTGGCTTATAGAGTTTGGGTAAGCTCTTGAGGAATTGCTTGAGTCTGTCGAACGTAGCTTCACATTTATTTCGTCTACTTGAATTCTAATGGGTTCTTCAGTAATTTGAAGAACTTAGAACATTTATTAGCACTCTTAGAGTCAAATTGATTTAGCGTGGCTACCCGTAAGGCATTGAATATCTTTGATCTTCTACGAAGCTTTTATGTCTCGAATTGTTTAGATTTTGTCTAGATTGGCCTTAATGCTACGTTCTAGGACCATAAATCCTAGGAACCTGCTAAGTCTTATTGTAAAGACACACTTTTAAGGGTTATCTTCATTTAGTACTTGCACAATGTGTCAAAGATTTCACATAGGTCGTTGATGTGGTTAGCTTTGCTTCTATTTTTAATGATCATATCATCAATGTAAACTTTGACATTTCAGTCAAGTTAGGGTTTAAAGACAGTCATCACCAACCTTTAATATTTCGCTTTAGCGTTCTTAAGGCTGAAGGACATTAACATGTAGTAGTATGTACTAAAGTTGGGGACCATGTAGATTTGGTTGTAACTGGAGTGGGCATCTATGAAGCTAAGTCTTGCATGGCTTAACGTAGAATTGATAAGCTGGTTGATTTGTGGGAGAGCGAAGCAATCTTTAGGGCAAGCTTTGTTAAAGTCAGTGTAATTGACGTACATTTATAGACTCGATGTATATGATCTTGTCATGTGTGATGTTGTTGAGAGACAAGGTTCGAGATAACTTCTGGTAACTGCATGCTATCCCGACACCTATAGGTATGGGGAACTTCATCATAAGGCATCTTTGATCGATGCATGCATAAAATTTATTGAGGCTAGCCCGCCTTAAGATGGCGTTGTAACAGGATTAGTGGCTAACGACAACAAAGTTGATCAATATCGAGGTGATGTGCTTGTCATCACTCAGTCAAATAGGTGATATGATTAATCCTTTTGTTCGGACTATCTTCCTACCAAACCTAGCAAGAATCTGCTTGTAAGGTTAGAGTTCTTCTTCTAACTTATCCTTCGTTTGTTATAGGAGGAGTAGAAGAGGATGCTGATGGAGTTGCCATTGTTTATGAATGTTTTGGGGATATTGAAGTACCCAATCTTGATGTTGATGACTAAAGGGTCAACATAAGGGACTCAATGCCCTTCTTATTACTGTTGGAGAAGGAGATAGTCTATTTTGGGCTTATTCGCATCGATAAAGAGCACTTTGTGCTAGGGTTGAGGAGAGTAGTCTTTATTCGATAAGCCTGGTCCACTTGTGATTGTTTGTACTTGCTTGTGCCTACCCTTACGGTTTGTATCATTAGGTGGGTTTTTTTTTTTTTGTCGTAGCTATGGTTGCTCAGTTCGAGCTTGTTGGGCTGATTGTGGGAGATATTGCTCATTAGTGATGAGATGGTTGATGTAGCCCTTGTGGATAAGGCCTTTGACTACATTCTTAAGACGCTTGTATTAATTAGTGTTATGGCCACGTACATTACAATAATCACAAAACTTACTTGATTAGTAGGTATGTAGTTACCTTTACGACAATTAGAACATTTAGAAAGTCTTTGTTTTTAAGGAAAATTGATAATAAAAAATCATAAAAAATTTAATTTTCATGCATTTTTCATATCTTTGCATGTTTTCGCATTTTTAGAAAAACTATAAAAATAAAGGCTCGTTAGTTAGTTTTTTTTTTTTTTAAATTTGTACATGGTGACAACTATCTTAATAAGTTAGCCTTCGGATTCCGCTTTTGGTTAATATTTTTCTAAAAAAATATATTTT
The DNA here is from genome assembly GCA_024138005.1 of Lumnitzera racemosa. Lineage (NCBI taxonomy): Eukaryota > Viridiplantae > Streptophyta > Magnoliopsida > Myrtales > Combretaceae > Lumnitzera > Lumnitzera racemosa. Next base: position 52,137,904 of record JAMXBC010000006.1, on the reverse strand, counting down.
TAAAAAATTAAAAGACTAGTGACTTGATTAGGGTTCTTTCCACCTAAGAAACCTTAATATGTTTTTTACCAGTTTTATTGGTTTGCTACTCCTAAATCATTTTTTTAAAATTTTTTTTAATGAAAATGTTTGCCTTAATTTGTTGTTGAATATTTATATTAAGTGGGTTGAGCTTAATATAAAATAAATTAAGCAAAATAAAAATAGGGCTTTACAGAATTAGTAACTTTATTAGGGGTGCTAATAGGCTAATGATGTTGGAATTTTGAAAAAAATTAATTAGTGGGCCTTTGTTTTTATTTGATTTATATTTAACATTTATATTATTGTAAATAGTCGTACTGATTGGGTTTTAGTGATACTGGCCTACGAGGTAAATCACAGCCTAACAGGCCTTATCTTGGGGAACTTGGGGCTTGATTTTTTCTAGTACCATACATGTGCTTAGATATAATTTGACCTAAGCCACCTTAGGAAACTAGAATGGGCTGCTATTGTGTAATCCTCAGGTTGCAGGGGTCTTTAACCACGTCTGGAGGTAATAGGTGAGCCTACTTATGCATCGATGTAACCCATGAATCATTTCTCTAAGATTGTATGATGTTATAGAGCTTGAGACTCATAGACCTTACCTTCTTGCATCATCATTTTAAAATGAAAGGTGTTAGTAATTTTGAAATTAAGGGAGCTTGAAAAGAATTAAGAGAAAATACAAATAACCCCCCTAAACTTTGACTTAGGTAGGGATTGACTCTCTGAACTTTTAAAGTATGTTTTTTTGTCTCCAAACTTTCATAAATTGGCAAATAACCTCATAACTTCTTTAAACTTTGATTTTGGTATATAAACACCCTTCTAAACTGAACTTTCAAAGTATGGCTTTTGGTTTCCAAACTTTTATAAATTGGTAAATAATCCTTTTAAACTTTGATTTTATTGTACAAACACTCCCCTAAAGACCCCATAGTTTTTTTTTTTTAGGGGGGACGGGGGTTGGGGGTGTATTTATACATTAAAATCAAAGTTTAAGGAGTTATTCTCAACCTAAGAGGTTGTTCGCCAATTTATGAAAGTTTAGGGACCAAAAATCACATTTTGAAAGTTTAAGGGGGTAATATGCTCCTAAGTTAAAGTTTAGAGGGGTTATTTGCAATTTTCCCTATAACCCATAGCCAATTGGGCCTTTAATTTTTAAAATTAAATTAATTAGAATGCTTATACATATAAGTGTCCAGGAGCATTATTTTCAGAAAAATTTAATTTTAAAAGTTCATACACTTTTATATAAGGATAAAGTTACTAAAAATACTTGAATTTTCATTTTTTATTCATTTTTGTATTTAAATTTTAAACTTATTCATTTTAATACTCCAATTTTTTAAATGAGACAAATTAGTTTCTTTATTATAACGGTTGTTATAAAGAATACTTCTTTGTTTTATTTTAAAAGGTTGAAGTACTAAAATAAAATAAAAAATAAAGTTTGAGCATTAAAATGGAAATAAAATGAAAATAAATGTACTTATATTGTTATTCTATCATTTTATAGTAACGGTCGTTATAACAGAGATACTAATTTGTCTTATTTAAATAGTTAAGGTACTAAAATGATCAAGTTTAAAGTTTTATTACTAAAATAAAAAATATGAAAATTTAGATACTTATATTAGCTTTATCCCTTTATATATATAAGTATGCATAAATATTGACTGTGAATTTATAATAGTTTTATTCCTATAATTTATTAATTACTGATTCCTATTGCATTGTAAGCACGTATAACATATTGTATCAGTTTTTATTTGTACTTTTATTTATACGTTGTTTTTATCTATATGTATATATATGTCCTTTTTTTTTTCCTTATCGATTGTGTTATCTTGTAATATATGTCTATGTATTGTAGTTTATTTTTTTACAAGTAAAAGGTTATGAAATATAAAAATTTAGATTAGAGAAGTTGCAAAATTATTAATATTCTCTTATAGCCTTATTGTAAATCTTGTTGTAATTTCTCTTTTTTTTTTTTTGAACAATCATGTAAATCTTGTACTTTATATAATATAAACATAGAAAACTAAGGTAGTATCATAAATCATGTTGTACATAGCGGAATTAATTAATGTCTAAAGGTGTACTATTAGGTATATCATGTGGCATTGCCTTCTCATTTTATTTTGATTTTTGTGTTATGTCTTATATTTTACTATGTATGTACTTATGTGTATATTACTGTATAAAATATATTACATGTTGTAAGTTTTGTTTCATTTTACAAGTAAAAGGTTATGCAATGTAAGGTTAAGACAAAACCCATTAAATTTTTAATGGGCTAGCAAATGAATATTGGTGTGATATTTTTCAAGAAAATAAATGGAATAATCAAAGGCAAAGAGTTGCAACTCTATTATTTTCGTATGTAATATAATGGTTGTATAATATTTCCTTGTATCCTTATATATGTATATAATTTTTTATTCTAATTTATTATATAATATTTGTTTTTGTAAAATTTTCCTTGTACTTTATGCACCATTTGTACTTATAGGAAAATTGTACACCTAATAAGGGTCTAGCCCATTAGTAATTTAATTGATGTAGGTAAGGATTTTAATAAGGTTGTAACTCAATTTTTTTTTTTATAATAAGTGTTGCACCATTATTCAACTACTATCCTTTGCATTTGCATCAGTATATCATTGATCTATTTATTATTTGTTCATTTCTTTCTTGTTTGTTGTAATTGGGGTCTATATATATAAAGAAAAAAAAGAAGAATTTCTCACTAGGCTTGTAAAATAATTATTATAAATTGTTATTGCGATGTTATTTCCCATTCCAATGCTGTCCTTATAAAATAATCATCTCTTTTGTCCTCACTTGTCAACTTCACAATCAATTTTGTTATTTTTCTCATTTTGACATCACCATTGTAGTAAGGTCATTTAGTTTTTTAATGGTATAGAAAGTGGTAGCAATCTACTTATTTGTTAAAAAAAGAAGAAGAAGAATTATAAAAAAAGCTCTTAGTTTTGTGTACAAATCATTATCTTTAAATTGTAAATAACTATCTTCCTAGGTTAGTACTTTTCCATGATAAGAATTAGATTACCACCTCTATATAACCAATGTCCCTTTGTAGAATAATCACTCATTTATGTTATTCTAGTTTAACTCGTTCCCGTATAAAATAATTATCATCCTTTCATAATTCTCACCATTTGTGTCACATGCATAGATTTATTACCTTTGTAATTAACGTTTTTCATTGTTTAGGTTGTGTTAGTAGTATGAGCATTTGTAATATAATTTTTTCTGTATCAATAAAAGGAGTTTTTTAAACAAAAGGGGAAAAAGGAAGTCTTTTTAAAGAGTTTTTCAAAAACAAAAAAGAGAAAAATTGCTAACATGGAGGATTCTTTCAAGGATTTTTAAAGATTTCTTCTTAGTGGTTCTAAAGCTTGCAGTTATCCACTTTAAAGCTTGTATGTCTAAAGCCAACAATTCAAACTCATAGGTTGCATCATTAGAACGAGTTGTGACATGATTGAATCAGCGATTGCAAGATCTTAGTTCTTCTATTAGTTATCTCCATAATAAGAAGATAATCTAACAATATGAGTTTGGAGCTTAATAAGAAAAAAAGGAATCACGACTCATCCTTTAGAGTTGTAAATAATTGAAATTAGTCTTGGCAAACAATTGGAGAAAAAGCTCATTCTTATGGAAAAGAGGCTACCTACATTAGAAGAAAGGCTTATGGATCTAGAAATGGCTATGTATGTTATGTCTAAGCGATTTTAAGACATGGGCCTTATTGCCAGGAAAACATCAAATTTTGAGATTTATAAGAGTTTATAAAAATTTGGCAATGAATCCCCGTCTAGTAAGATAGTAGTCGATGCTGATGAAGATAATTTAGTCGAAAATATGCACGTTCCAGTCAGCATGGCTATCAACTAACCTCAAGGTAGGTCTTATTGTACATAAGCACACAGGGTTGAGTTTAAGAAGGTCCTGAGCATTGAAAACTCGTTGCCACTTGAAATGTTAGCCCCATCATTTAAAGCAACTAGAGACACTCTTAAGTAATGACTAAGGGCCTATGCAGAATGAAAAAGGCCCAAACGTTAGTAAAAAACAATTCACTCTAATTCCTATCTTGATCACTCAAATACGCCATTAGTTAAGAGAAGTCGGGATTTTGGGCTTTGAACTACCTTAAACGGGATATGGATAATGAGATAGAAACCTCAATTTGCATTGTGACTACTACTTAAGCTTAGTAGGCCACTCAATTGGAGATTGTTAGAGATTGAGGCACATAGTGTAAGACCTTATTGATGGAGAGATCATTCAGATATATGGGTTAGATGTCAAAAGCAGCACTAACTCACCCCTAAGACCTAATGGGGTAGGTGTCAATAGGTTAACCTTAGTGATTGAAAAGGAAGAAGCAAGTGCAACTGCAAAGTATGGAAGTAACTTTACAACACTCTAGAGTATGGGGGCAAAGCCTATATCATTTACACAACATCAAGTAACTAAGAGGAGAAATTTCACCTTACTTTCCAAGCTAATGTCTCAAGTTTTCCATTAGTTAAGGGAAATGAAATTGCTACACCTAGAAGCTCCAATGCTGAATTATACACCATGGAAATATGATCCTATGCACATTGCAAATTTCACATCAGTCAGAAAAGACATGCCTCGGATAATTATTGGAGGTTGACAAATAAAGTCTAAGACATAATCTATTCAAACGAGCAACAAGGGATTGAATTATGAGGAAATTCCCACTCATGAGAAGAAAAGCCTATCTATTGAGTCACATACAAGAGGAATTATTAAAGGATGAAAAGAATGAAGATTAGCTCAATGCGTATGTTTCATTAGATTACTTTGTCTTTCCATTGTCTTTAGTATTTGGAAAAACAATATCTTTGAATTTTGGAAATGCTCTTTGAATAAATTTGTTCTTTTCTATACAAATTTTTCTGAATCAAACTTTGTAAGCACTTTGCAAATGATTAGAGTGGGACAATTTATTTTGAAGCAATTAAAAAGTTGGGGAGTATTTGTTTGGATTAATCTATCTAACTGAGCCTGGAGGGTAACTTTGATCAATGATTAAGTTTAGTTGAATAACCACTTTCTGCCTAGGGAAAGGCAATCCATTATTCAAAATTTTTAGAATGAAGAGAGGTAGATTATCTCCTAAACACTAACCTTACATACATGAGAGATTAGGGCCATTAATGTGAGTGTGGGCTCATTCCCTAAAGGAGGTCCGTCTTAAACTTGGTATATGTGTTAAAATAATGTTAGGCATTGAATTCATCATCCTTAAATACGATTATCCCTTGTAAAACACATTTCGACATTTTAGGGAGTTCTTTCCAAATCAATCTTGTTAAGAACCACCCCATACTAGGGCAATTAGGAGGTTAAGGTTGTTAGTTTGGGGAAAGGAATAGACTAGCTTGTGCTAGCCTTAGTTACACCAATTCATGAGCAATACTTGTCTCAAATAATTCGATTTCTTTGGAAATAAGGAGAGTATTGATCTACATAGACTTCATCCAAGTTGATCCATCTCAAGAGCTGATGTGTACTGCAGCTAAGCACAGATAAGGCTGGTTGTAGCGATAGGTCTAAGATTGTTGAAAGCTTGAAATGGGTGATAGGGAAACTTGTGAAAGGACGAAAGATGAATGAAAGTGTAAGCAAAACCTATAAATAGCTCTAAAGGATATGACGTACTAATGGAACTTCTGAGGACTTACGGCACAGCTTGATATAACATACAAGATGGTCCGAAGGAAGAATATTTTTAGGATAAGAGTAAAATGAGAGTAAACAATCAATGTTTACCAAAGGAAGAATATTCAATGTATTAATGGTAATTTGATCCTTGCTGCTATAAGTACAAGGGGTATTTTTACTCGAAAAGTTGGGGCAACTTATCTAAAAGGGAAAAGACTAAAAGGGTATTGCCTCAAAGCCGTAATGTATAAGAATACAAAAGGGTAAAAATGAAAATTCAAGAAAAACAATGATTAGTGTAGTAGATTCTATATGTAGTCCTGTATACATAGTAGAGATGCATTGGCGATGCCGTTGGAGGATGTGGACAAAAGAGTATGAGCATATTAGCTATTCGAGTAGGGGTGACTAAGGATTAGTCTAAGGTAGCTCTCTTAGCCTTTCGACTAGAGTGATGCTGAGCAATTGATTGGCTTGGACATGGCTAAGCAAACGCACGAGGTTGGGCTACTGTCTTGGCATTCTTCAAGTTAGCACACAACTTTCGAGAGGTGAATAGTCATACGACTTAGCACATAGAGTTGATCGGTAGTAAAGAGAAACTAGGCTTCAGTAAGAGTCGGTTGAAGCAGGAGGATTCACTTAGCCAATCCCTCTAGCCCTTGGGTTTGGCTGCGGGTTAAAGGTAACAGTCAGATTCCTATCAAAACCCATAAAAATTTATCTAAACACCTAAGCCCATACATGCTTCAATTAAGCCTACACATTTTGAACCCATAGATTTAGGGCTTTGATATATTGAAATGGGAACTTAAAGTAATAGATAGCAATCACCTTGATAAAAAATGAAAGAAGGAAAAAAAAAAAAGATAAACAAAAAAGAGATGAAAGAAAAGAAGATAAAAAAGAAAGAAAAAATAGAAAAAGGAAAGAAGGAAGTAGGGGGGGGCGATGGGGGTGGGGGTTGGGTGGGGATGAAAAAGAAAGAAAAATAATAATGTAATCCTATTTAAAGGTGAGACTAAACTTACTAGTTAAGGGCCTTATATCATTTAGAAAGCTAAGTTTAAAACCTATGATGGAATTACAATGCTAAAAACCCTAAGCTTTTTTAAGAGTACTTAAAGCCTAAAAACAACAAGATTTCTAAGCTCAAAAGCATGAAGCACAAATTCTATGACCCTGCTTGCATGACTACCCCTAATTTAGTCCTTCAACTAAAGAAATGAATTTATCTCAAACAACAATTGCTCATGAAATTGGGGAAAGCCTAGGTTTAGTTTTTTCTTAAGGTTCTTGACTTGTAAACCTAAGATTAATTAATGAAGATTTTCTCTTGAAATTGGCCGCAACACATTAATATCCATTTGCTTGAACTATAAACCTTGCATGTTTCTAGTAATCGAAAGCGAAGTTGGATAAGAAAGTCTCTAGATGGTCCTTAGAACAAGGAAACACAATAATGAAATCCTAAGTAAAAAAATCAAACCCTAAACGTTAAACCTAAAACCCTAGAGGAAATAAGATCTTAAAATCCTAGTTATATAAGTAAAACCTTAGAATCCCTAATACGCGAGAAACCCTAGAATGATAACAAAACCATAAAAAGATTATTGTGCCCCAATTGAACGTCCAATACCCTAATATGACAAATAAACCCTAATCATAAGGTTAAATCAATTACTAAAAGTAATCAAATTCACTAATCACCTAAAACCCTAAGTTTTAAGTACGTAAGTGAATTAAATAACTATAAATGGGCATCAAACCCTAAGTATACGTGTAGAATAATTCGACTATCTAAAATGTAGCGTAAAAATATAACAAAACTCTAAACATGCCTTAATTACACTTAACTAGCCTAATTATGCATAATTACTATTAATTACCCTAAGAAAACCCTAATCCATAACCAACCTTCATTACATTATAATTAACAAGAAGTCAAACTTGATTAAGGACTTAAGTACAAGGGGATTAATGATGCCTTAAAATATCTTGTTCTTTGGGAAGATAAGATCTTTCCTTAATTAGTAAAAAGCAAACAAGTACCATGGTCCCAAATATGAGCATGTCCTTTACTACCTAAATTATACACCCCTTGTCCCCTGCATTCCCCTTACATGCACTGGCCATTCCCTCCCCTTCCCCCCTCATTTTCTAAACCCTAAAAACATTCTAAATACTATCTCAAATTTCTCGCTCAAAAGCCCTTCAAATCTACTTGAAACCTTTCCTCTCTTTCCTTACACACTTCACCACTACCACTCTACTAAATCCACCACCACTAACAGCTACACCACTTGCACACATTCCTCTACACTACTAACCACCACTTATGTCACCACCATACCCCAAGACTGCTAGCCACCTTTGGAAAAGGAGAGCCACTCTCCTAGCTCCAGTAAGTGTATAGGCTAAACTTTTCATTGTTTTTCTTTTAGGTTAGTGCTAGTAACTCATATTTTAGGTACTCTTAAATTTTGTACAGCCATGCTTTAGATATTTTAGGATGTTTTCATGAAAAACAAGTATGGTTATGATAGGAAAAAGACACCTTAGTTGAAGTTTTAGCACTAATATGCAAAAAAGTTGAGCATCTTAGTAGTTTATTGTTGAATCAACAAGAAGGATCACAAACCCCCATATTCTTGAACATGCCACCCCTTCCCTAGTCCCCATCTTATTTGTGATACACATATTATGTATTACTAATAACCCTAAGTGAGTAAAAATGTAGTCTTGATTAAGGAAAACCCTATTAAACAAGTGTTGTGTGGAAGAATGTTAAGGAAACCCTAGAAACCTTAGGTTGGCTTTAAATCTGTAACTGTTGATTTAATTGCTTAATGGTAAGATTATTAAGTGCTAAGCATGGTTTAAGACTTTATTAACCAAATGAAGTAGGTTAATGATGAGCTAGGGCCCTAAACTAGCTTAATTAGTGATTAGAGACATGAAAATGGTATTAAGGGCCACCCTAATGATTATGACTAGATCTGTAACCTTATGAAAAATGAACTAAACTCAAAACTAATGTTAGGCTTAAGTCCAAAAAGGCAAGTGTAATTGAGCCTAAGGCCTTAAATTACAAGATAGGCCTAAAAAACCCAAGTTTAAGGCCCAAATAATCGAGTAACCAGGTTTAGACCCTATCTTAAGAGGCTTAAAATAAGTTATTTAAGAGGCCTACTAGACCTTAAAGCTCATCCAAGACATCCACTATAGGCCCTTTAATAAGTTGAAGCCTTAAACTTATGAAAAAAGCTAGTTTAGGCCCATAAGAGAAACACCAAGGCCTAAGATAAAAATATAAATTATTGGGCAGAAAAAGTTAACTTAAAATACTTAAAAGGAAGCTTAAAATATTAAGTACAAGGCCCAAGATCAAAAGCTAAGTGCAAGGCCCAAGAACAAAAGCTAAGCTCAAAGCCCAAGATCAAAAGCTAAGCCCAAAGCCCAAGATCAAAAGCTAAGCCTAAAGCCTAAATCAAATTTGTAAAAGCCCTAAAGTGACTAAGCTCACCCGTTAGGCCCACAAACTTGTAAGGCCCAAATTAAAACCTTATTGATCTGAAAGCTAAAAAATGATCCCACCACATGAAAGATCACTCGAAGCAATAAAAAATGATTAGAAGATCATGAAAAATGAACTTAAAACGAGGAAACTACGCTTGAAATATGAAAATAGTTAAAATAGCAATCTAAGACAAGAAAGCATAGATAATTAATAGAACTAGAATACTTATATACTTAAAATGTATTCTTTAGGTGACAAGGATCCTAAATTTGACGTAATGGAGGATTACTAGGATTGTTAGATTCCATGGCAGAGTGAGTATACCGACCCCTATCTTATCTTGCTTATAGTTGTAGTGTAAACCAACATTCAATTATTTATATGCAAGAAGTGAATATGCTTAGGGCTAGGATATATGTATGTGTTTGATTTGGGTGTACTTGCTTGTTAAGAGATGATAATATATTTGAACTACAAATTGGATGCTACATTAGTAAATAGGGATTTAGAATGTCTGTCATATATTTTTGGTTGATCACTTGCGAACCGGAATAATGACTGCTCAACCATAATAAAACCGGCCATGCATTACATGTTTATGCGTTATCTATACAAGGCATCGGTATTACATAGTAAAGCGAGAGATCATGCATGTTAGATCTAGTATTATTATTATGTGTGTTGTTAATTCGTATAACATACTCGTGTGACATGTTCTTGCCTTGACTGTTGGGATCTACTTAGCTTTGGGAAGTATCGCCTTTTGCTTGAGGTTGAGCCATGTCTACGGCTTTGAGTTTATTGAGAAAGAGATGAACGTGCTTGGACAATAGATGTAAAGACTTGAGTCCTGATATGCTTAAATACTTTTTAAGTTGAGCAATGGTGGACTTACTACTGTGCTTTGCATAGTTGCCAGCAAACTGTGTATGATGTTGCATTTCATATGCTTGTATGCATTGTATATGCGTATTAATTCAGTTACTTATTACTCATTGTTGGTAGGATAGGAAGGTTACTTACTAAGTAGTTGTAGCTTACCCCCTTATAGTTTGTTATTGTAGTAGGATCTTTGGTTAGTGACAGATCGTGGGATGCCCGAGGTCAGTATTACTAGCTTAGGGATGGTTAGTAAGAAGAAGAGTTGATATGAGGCAAGCGCATCTATCAGTTTTAATATAGCGGATGTGAGTCCGAGTCGATCCCTTAGAGATTTTGAGTACTAATATTCACTTTAGCTTTATTATCTAACCGAAAAATTGTGAAAGTTTGAATTAATTAAAAATACTGAAATTAACAACTAAACTACTTATGAGACTTAATTACGCAAATTAGGAAGCAATAAACTACAAACGACTTCAAGTATGCAATAATGTATTTAGGAATTATTTCCCCTAGTGTTTAACATGTAACCTTTTTAAAATATATCCAATTCAATTTCTATTATTCTTGACCGGAGGGATTCACAATTAAAGCTAATATCTTTCTTAAGCATATTAACCCCAATCCTAAATTATTTACCGGAATCTCTTCACTTAGTAATATAATTTAGAATTGCATTAGCGTGTAATGAATTCCCATGCAAACAATCAACTTTCCGGAAGAAACATGTATCTTATCTCTAAGTATACATGTAATTCTCTTCAATTATGCCTAGATCTAATTACACATGCAATTTCTCAATTAACATGCATAATATCATATATTGACACTCTAGAATTATCAATCCATAATTAACGACATAATTGAATCAAGAAAAGGTAGAAACTTTATTGAAATTATAATTTAATCTAAGGGTTACATGAAACCCTAAGTTCCATAATCCTAAATACTCTAATTATAAGCTATCATAATAAATCTAAAAACGAGTTTCATCAAAAACGTAAAATAAAGCATAAAAACCCCTCTTGATTTGATGAACAATCTCTGTAATCTTGAAATCGATGTCGTTCTTGCTTCTTGATTAATGTTCTTCTCCAATCTCCTCTCGTCTCTTGTATCTCTTGTTTCTATAATGTCTCTTCTTTTTCTTTTGAAACCCTAATATGTCTTTTTATAGTGTATAAAAAAGATTTTGTTTTCATCACCCGACATGGCTTGGGACATGACCGTGTCCCCAGGTCGTGTAACTTTCTGCACTTAGGTAAATTTTCTGTACAACTTTAAAAATTCATAACTTCTTCGTTTGAACTCGGAATTGAGTGAAACTTGATTCCTTTTATTCGTTTTCGAGCCTAGAACACGTTTAAACCCTAAAATCAACATTTTACTCAATTAAGTATCGATTTCTTTAAAGAAAACAAAAAATGTGCAGAAAATACTATAAAATTACCCTATGAAATATGTTTAAAATTAGAGTTATCAAGAGTGCACAAGTGTTCACTTATATGTTATTTAGACTAACTAAATTTAGTTACATCTTTTAGTATGTTGAGTATCATAGACTACTAGTACTACTTTATTTTAGTTCTATATGACTTAAGTTTAGGGAAACTTTAACCCCATCTCACTTCATGTTGGATTTAAATATTATAGTTTAACTTATATTAAATGCTCCGTTATTACTTGATACTAGTCTCTGGGTGGAAGTCAACATTGAAAGATGCCTTGTGTAATGCATCAAAGGTTCTTGATCAAGAACAATGCTTGATCTTAGATCTTCCACTATTACATGGTAATACTACAACAAGTCGATTGCCCTTCTAGGTTATGACAGGAACCGTTGACCAAAATCCTTACATTACAAGCTTGGAAAAAACTTAACTGATTGACTAGGTGTATCATTTATAAGATGGACTATAATGTAAGATTTGCACTTGTATAATTATATTGGAAGTTGATTTTGGGTGTTCAGGAAGCTAACCCGATTCAATTGAAAACTTATGAAGGGCTTAGAAATATTTCTTGAGGAATTCCTATAATCTCGGAATTTAAAAATATAATAAAATATTAAAAAATAGCTAAAATTATAGTAATTTACTATATTATTATATTATCGGTAATGCGCAAATTAAGTCTCGAAAATTAATTAATACTTAGAGATAAATTATAGGAATCATATATTTAATATTGTATATAAAATAATATATAAAAGACATATATATATATATATGTATATTAGGTATAACTATTATATCAATATGTGTACTCGTAATTACTGAAAATACCCAAAATTGGGTAAAATTCACTAAATAAATTAATAAAATGTGGGAAAAAATTATGAAAAATTAACAAAAAACCAGGAGAAATCACTTTAGGTATGACATAAGCATTCTATATACTAGTATATACTTGAAATGGAGAAGTAATTATATATTATGTAATATACCTTAAGATATATTCTAATTAAATTGAATAAATTAAAAATAGCAAAGGGACAGTTCAGGGATCATTTTGGCTGTGTGGAAAGCATGGAAAATTCATGCAAAAAGATTAGATGGACACATATATGTGTAAAGAGGACACGTAGTATGAGAATAAGTAGGAAAAGTGACATTTAGCCTTTGGAAAATCCCTCCACCAATTGAAGCATTTTCTAAATTCCTAAGAGCACTCTTAAAGTATAGTTTGGTTAGTTTGAATATGGGGAAAAATCTAGAAAGGCTCATAAAGTAAGTGGAAGGAAATTCAAAATTTTACGAGAAATAGGGTAAATAGGGTGAAACTCAAGTTTTCTAGGTTAGCTACCACTTGAAAGTCAATCCAACCACCTAGAGGCAAAAGAGGTGGTGCTAAGATGGGCTGACAAACCCCCACCCCCAAATGGTGGTTGGAGTTGCATATAGCAGTGAGTTTCAATTTTACTCAAACTTGAATCTATTTTTTTTTTTTAAATAGCAAATGACCTCTAAAAATTATAATTTTTGGTTTTCTTAGGTAATTTTTCATGTAGAATAAAAAATGCAATCAAATTCTTCAAATTCCAAGTAAAAAATATGTGTTCCTTAAGAAATTAGGCTAAAAACGAACCCTAATTCTAATTTTTAATAGCTTGAATGATGTTGTTTTTATCCTAAAATTTATGTACAAACATTTCAACATGTTTAATTTGACTCCATGAAAAGAGTTTTCAGTAATTCAAAAGTTGAATTTTAGGTTTTTCCTATCTAATATACATGTGGGTGAAATTTCCTAAAGTGAGTATTTGATTGAGCAATTAGGTCATCAAGTGCTGGTTTATAGCCGTATTTGAGGTTTGGAATGTTGGGTCAGAATGTTAGAGTAGGAAAACTGGGGCGAGGATTCTAGAGTTGTGTGATTAGAGAATTCAAAGTATGGTTTGTGTAGGTTAGAAAGTAAGTTAGAAAGTTTGTTAGAATGTGTAGTAGAAAGATATAAGATATAGTTTATGAGTAGAATGTATGTCAGAAACTGATGTAGAGGGGGATTGAACCTCTAATATGTATAAGGGTTTTTATAGTAACTTTTTATGTCCTTTAGGTGCAGTTAGTAAAATAGTTAAACTAATTAGTCAGAGTCAGAACACAAGTTAAAAACCATTTGGACAATAATCTATACCATAAAGCTGAGTCAGAACCTAAGTCAAAAACTTAGTCAAAATGTAGTTTGATGGAAGAAGCAAAATGTAAGAGCCACTAGAAGTTTGAAGATGGTTGGTATTGAATACTGAATCATTGGAGAGTTAGAGAATAAATGAAAAAGCCGCTTGATATACCTTTTAAGAATTTATTAAAGTTAGAACTTGGGTTAGAAATTGCTAGGCAACAACCTATACCAAATTAGAACCTTAGTCAAAATGTACCGTACTTAACTAATACCTAATGAATAACTTAGAAAACTTACCTAACACGATTGAAAGCATACTCAAATGTTCACAATGAACACATATGTTATATATTGGATGGAAACTAAAGATGTCATTTTAAATTTTAGGAATAATAAAAAAAGACAAGAGTGACACATGAAGAGAACGAGCATTAGTATCTAGGTAAGTGGGATAAGTGTTTCACCACACTTTAAAGTATTGTTTAAGAATACTTGGATACCTTAGTATATATCTTGTTTGTGATTGTAAGTTCGTTGTCTATGCGTATGCAATGTGTGTGCTTAAATATGGTTGTGCTATCTTGAGTGCCGGACTTATGTACTGATTGCTTCATTATATTACTTACTTTGGACTGTCTGAAATTGTTTGGTCACTTCAAAAGTAATCTAATATGAACTTGGCTTAATTACTAATTGAACTTGCATCGTAACCCACTAGGGGAACGACTAGGATTCTCGGCCCAGATACGGACCCTTTGATGAGGATAGTAGAAATGGTCTTTTCCCTATTCTTAGTCGAATTGAGTGACAAGAAAGGAGGTCGTGGTGAAGTGAAGTCTCGATTAGAGCATGTTTCTCCATTATACAAGCCCTAGTTTGGTTCTGATTTGTGAAGTACACGGTGTCAAACTCCTTAAAACACGGATCAGAGTGGGTGTAATTTCTTTGATCTTATGATAGACCAGTCAATGTCAAGCAAGTTATCTTTCATTCCCCTATACCTGTTTTATAGGTTCCCCAGTAGATTCATCATTACTACTTCAAGTTCTAAAAGATTAGAGAACGGGGTTAGAGAGTAAGATTTAAGACTACTTAACTAGATTTCTACTTAGTTTATCAATTGTACTAACCTTTAGGAAAGCTAATAGGGTCTTCTCGGGTGACCCCTAGTTTTTAGTTAATGAGATTTATTCCATGCTCTATATGCTTCTGGATTTAGGAAAATTTTAGTAGAGACTATATCTTCTCTTAACAACATAGTCCTTAGAGTTTTTATTAAATTTAAGGTTTCATCCTTCATACAATTTATAAAACTTGAATTTCTTTGGAATTTAAGCTATAAAAATTATTTCTAGTAGCTATTTTGAAAAGTTACACTATAGGTTAATTCTCACCAGGTACTAAATTGGATGCTTCTAAGTAATGGAGTAGTGAATTCCTCGTATAGGCTATATCTACGTTAGTGGTTAAGGTAGCTAGCTTTTAGTATAGGTTGGTTTACATAGTAGGGCTGTTATGACTCCTTGATTTGGGGTGTGGCATATAATATTTGGAATCAATGTCGAGAGCGAAAATAAGCTTATAAGTGTGTGAGGAAGTTCTCTTGGACTATATACTTCAAGTAATGGTATCCATTCCTCGGATGGAAAATAAAGAAAACTTGAATACTTCCTCGGGGGCATGATTTATCATTTGCCCAAAGTTTGAAATCAATGCTTTCAGAAATCAATGCTTTATGAAGCCTTGGCACAAGTTCTGGCATTGCGTCATCAGGCAATCATAAGAAGAAAATGAATGGCTACTAAGTATTGGGGTAGTTTGCCACTAAGATGTAGCTTTAAGAACTAGTAAAAAATCTCTAATTTGTTAGCAATTTCTCTAAAATAATAAGTTTTTCAAAAATATTTTTTACCAAGTTCAAAGTTTACAAGAGTAAGGAAAAACCAAAATTTTCAGAATAATTAAGTTGAATCATGTCTAGTCTTATTCGAGCATCCTTTGAAAGTGATCTCTTAGCATTTTCACAAAGCTTAAAGTTTAGAACCTTCCCATCTTAAGATTTACAGTCATCGCTACTTTTGTCTATATAGGGCAAACTAAGGATCTTCATCTATACAAGATGGCCCTTGCAGTTGTTACGATTTAAGTCTCACGAAAGAGTTGCATATCCATTCAAGATAGCTTTAACAGTCTTTTCACTAAGAGAGCAATAACCTTTAACCTTAACCCATCAATTCAAGTCAGGGCCTTTTAGATAAATCTTTCAAGAAAACCTTCCTTTTTGAAGGATACCCATTAGTCTAAGCCGGAGTTTGTCTTTTATAGATTCTTAAGAGACTTATTCTTTTAGGAATACTTGCCCTATCAAGACAGGACCATATTTATCTAACTTTTCAAGTTAAAGTCCTTTTGCCATAACCTTTTAAGTTAGGTCCTTTCTTGTCTGACATTTTAAGTTAGATTCTTTTTACTCCGATCTTTTAAGTCGGGACCCCATTTGTTTGACATTTTAAGTTAGTCTTTTTGTCTTTACCTTTCAAGTCGAGACCTTATTTGTATAAATTTTAAATCAGAGTCCTTTTACCCTAACCTTTTAGGTTGGGACCCTATTTATTTAACATTTTAAGTTAAAATCCTTATACTTCGACCTTTCAAGTTGAGACCCTATTTATTTGACATTTTAAGTCAAAATCCTTGTACTTCAACCTTTTAAGTTGGGACCCTTCTTTACCTTGACCTTTCAAGTCAGGTCCCTTTTTATTTGACCTTCTAAGTCAGAGTCCTTTTACCTCGATCTTTCAAGTTAGTCTTTTACCCTTTTTATCTAACCTTCCAAGTTATGACCTTTTTTATTCGATCTTTCAATTTGAGACCCTAACTATTTGATGATTTATGTCAAAATCCCTTTTACCTTGCCTTTTTAAGATGAGACACTATTTAGTTGGCCTTTCATATTAGGACCTTTCTTAGCTTACCTTTCAAGTTAAGATTTTCTAAGCTGACTTTTCAAGTTTGAACCTTTCTAAGCTGATGATATCAAGCAAGTGCACCTATCAGTTTTAATATAGTGGATGTGAGTTCGAGTCGATCCCTCAGAAACTTCGAGTACTAATATTAACCTTAGCTTTATTATCTAACCAGAAAATTATGAAGGGTTAAATTAATTAAAATACTAAAATTAAGAAACTAACCTAATTATGAGACTTGATTAAGCAATTTAGAAAGCGATAAAACTAAGAACGACTTCAAGAAATTAATAACGTATTTAGGAATTATTTCCCCTAGTGTTTAACATGTGACCGTTTAAAATATATCCAATTCAATTTCTATTATTCTTGACCGGAGGGATTCACAATTAAAGTTAATACCTTTCTCAAGCCTATTAACCCTAATCCTAAATTATTTACCGGAATATCTTCACTTAGTAATATAATTTAGAATCGCATTAATGTATGATGAATTCTCACACAAAAGAATAACTTTTTGGAAGAAACATATATCTTATCTCTAAGTATATATGTAATTCTCTCAAATTATGTCAAGATCTCATTGCACATGTGATTTCCCAATCATCATGCATAATATCATAGATTGATATTCTAGAAATATCAATTAATAATTAAATAACATAATTGAATAAAAAAAAGATAGAAACTTTATTGAAAATTGTCAATCAATCCAATAGTCACATGAAACCCTAGGTTCCATAATCCTAAATACACGAATCTTAAGCTATTATAATGAAACTAAAAATGAATTCCAACAAAACCAATAAATAAAACATGAAAAACCCCTTTTGTTGATGATAAATCTCTTCAATTTTGAAGTTGGATGTTGCTTTTGCCCTTTCTCCTTTCCTTCTCCTCAAGTCTTTTCTCTTTTGAATGTTCAATCATCTTTGCAAAACCCTAATATGTCCTTTTATAATGTATTAAATGGTTTCTGTCTTCGTCACCAGACACGGCCTGGGACACGGTCGTGTCCTCAGATCGTATAACTTTCTGACCTCAGCCTATTTTCCTAGATGGACACAGCCTGGGGACACAACTGTGTCCTAGATTATGTAACTTCAAAACTTCATAACTTATTCATTTGAACTCCGATTTGAGTGAAACTTGATTCCTTTTCTTCGTTTTCGATCCCAGAATACGTTCAAACCTTAAAATCAAAATTTTACTCAATTAAGTATCAATTTCTTTAAAGAAAACAAAAAATGTAAGGAAAATACTATAAAATCACTATATAAAATGTATTTAAAATAAGAGTTATCAGCTGACCTTTCAAGTCAGGATTTGTCTTAGTCGACCCTTCATAAGAGAGTTTTCTACCTCGCCCTTTCAAGACTGGATCCTTCTTATTTGATCTTTCGAGTCTCCTTACCATGCTAATTTAAGCTGAGACTTAGCAAAAATGGGTATACCTTTTGGTCTTTGTAGCGAATTTTACTCAAACTTTACTATAAAAAGGGATAGTTGTAGACACTCCATTTTTTCCCTCTTATTTTTTCTTTTCTTTTTCTTATTTTGGGCTAGGTTTACAAAAAAAAAAAAAAAAAAAACAAAATTGAAAAAAAAAAACTAAAAAAAAAAAAGTTTCAAAAGTGCAAGAATTAAGTTAATCAGTTATTTAAAGTTGGATTAAGCAATTGTAAAAAATATACATGTAATTTAATAAATTTCGAGTTTTTTGAAAAATTAGGCTTTATTAGAAAAAAAAAAATCTTTTGAAAATTGTCCAATAAAATATTTAGATTCATGAAATAGGCTTTCTTTAACTTTGAATAATTTTAATTGGACACATATAAATAATAAAAAACTCAAAATTTATTAAAATAAACTTAAGTTGAAAAAAATATTCCTTTTGGTATGTATATTTTGATTATTTAATTGTCTTATGAGTGTTCGGGTTATTTTTAAGAATAAATTAGTTTGGATTGGGTTTAAGTTTATGGGTCTAATATGAATTTGGCTTATGCTTAATAGTTTAAATATATTTTAAATACTTAGGTTGTTGGGGAATGAGCATCAACTGAATTGGTTGAGGCATTGGACATTGTTTCAGAAGGTTGTATGTTCGATTCACATAGGCACCAAGCATGCATTTTTGCTTCTTTTTTTTTTCCCAGGTTACATGCCAGGCACATGACCATGTCTTCTTCACAAAAAAAATCTAGATGAGAAGATAAGGGGAAGGATATAGCTCGAGTCTTTAATTGATTTATTCAATGAAGAAGAATGTTTACTAAATCATTAATGAAAAATCCAAATCTTACAATAATTTACATAAGTAACAAATAAATCAAGATTTGATAAAATCAAGTGGAGCTTAAATCATATCTATGGCTAATTTAATATGAACAATGAAGAAGAATGTTTACTAAATCATTAATGAAAAATCCAAATCTTATAACAATTTACATAAATAACAAATAAATCAAGATTTGATAAAATCAAGTGGAACTTGAATCATATCCATGGCTGATTTAATATGAATTGGAACTAATAAGAAGATTTGAATTGTAATATTATAAAGTTAGTTTCGAGATCAATTAATAGGACCTAATAAAGTACAAACACAGATAGAACATGATCTTCATTAGATATATGACAGCAAACAATTCTTGTTTGATACTCATTGTGTTGTAAACATCGTTTATTGGCACTCTCTTTAGACTTAACCAGACCCCTCGTTCATCATCTGCCACACACAAGTAGCTAACCTATGACACAAACACAATAAGCAGCATACGATTAGCTCAGGCACTACCCTTAAACTAACCCCAACTATCCAACACTCTACACTCAACTACCCTCTCTCTACATGGCTACACTCCTTGATTCGACCCCCTGTCTTTCTCTCTCTCGCAATCATACAATAGCTACTCATTGATGACCGCTCCATCTTCACACACCAGATAAACAGCAAACCCTCATAACCTTGACCACTCTCACCCTTTGCCCGACCTAACATCCATACGAAACCTACGAACCAATGCAACACAAACATACACCCAATACGACAATAAGACACTTAAAACCCACAGAGCTACATGACCCAGCTTCAACTAATCTCCACCCTTACATGAACATATATAATTGATACCCCTAAAACAATAGTAACTCACATGCGACCCAAACCGTGACATCTTCTGACCAAACATAAACCATCACAGCTACCCAATTGCAAAACATCACTAGATGACTACTGTGAGTTATGGTGTTGGTGCAATCTTAATTTCAATAATTACTTTCTCACAAAAGTTGAAACTCCCATTCGATTTGGTCCTTGGAATGCCCTGTAAGTCTTTGGATTGTTGCTACTACTCTTTCTGGCTTATGACCGGACCTGACTTGACATGACTCGTTTAGAGCACTAAAGTACGACCCAACTGGCGTACATAAGAAGCCGTTGGATCCAACCTGCATATATTAGGCTAGTTGGAGGGTTTTGTTATGTTTTATTTGATTTTGGTAGTTTGTTTTCAAGTACAATACATGTCTATCGATACTTTAAAAAATAAATACATAATTACAAATTATACAAAAAATATTACCAAAATATCAATGCTATATCGTATCTTCAAGATGTGATATTAACATTTGTATATATGTCGCATTTTGAAGATACAATATAGTATTAGAACACCAAAAGTAATATTGTATTTTAAAGATGCGGCATATGTACGAATACTAATGTTGGAGCTCAGGGACCGTGGGAAAGGACTTTTAGAGTGCTTAAGGTTCAACTTGAGTCAGGCAGATAGGGCTAGGATGTGTGCTAAGCTGATCTTCATACAAGTTGGAGGAGTCTAATATCGTACTGGCCAAATAACCTTAGGTTGAAGGTTGACTGTTATCAGTCAATTTTGGTATAGAACTTTGATCCTTAAAAAGGAGGAAAGGCTATAGTGGGTATCAAGGCTAGTTCAGCATAGCCACTTCGATGCCTAAGTAAGTATATCTTTAAAGCAAGAAAGGGAATGAGTACGAAATCTAAGTGTATTTGAGAATGTTAGAGAGTTCTTACGATGCTTCCTTTCCCTTATTTATAGGTATATATCGAATGTCTCTAATAATGGGTAGTCATTAGTCATCGACTACATGGCAGCTTCTTAATTAAGCACATGCCTAAAGAATAGGAGTAATGGGTGGTTATGTAATAAAGTCATGCAAGGTCGTAATTGTCTACGCCACTTTTCAAATTTAGACCAAATATATAAGTAGGTTAGGCCCTTAGGCCCATTAGATGAGTCAAATAATTGAAGGCCTTAACTGAAAATAGTAATGATCGACAACTCGGCAACCAAAGTGCCTAAAATTTTGCTATCAACATTTGCTCCCCAACTCCCATGGTCTAGAATTCGACTATGGGAGTTGATAATAAGAATTGACACTCAACTTAGAAGTTATAAAATACCTTTCGAGCTGATTCGTTGTATTGTTGTTGGTGTTCTTTAGTATGATATTTGAAATACGTCATATATAAATTCAGGTAAAAGGTTGCAACCTTTTAATTTTCCCATTCATTCTTTTTTTTACACAAGCACATGAGACAGCTGTCATGTCTATCATCATTGCATTAGAGGGCTTATTAACTACCGGTAGTATGGTGTGACTTAGATATTTGGCCTTTGACACTTGTTGACCATTTACGCTTAGACATCTAATCAATACCCATATCCACAGTAGCCGTGCATTCGAATTTCGAGAGGGGAAATCATGAACATACATGTATAAAAGCCTTTTTCACTCTGATTATCATTTCTTGCTCTTTACTCTTTGCATCTCTCTCTCAAAATTCTTGTGTGAATTCTTATCCAAACTTTAAGTGGTTTTCTTGTGCGTATGGGTGATTTTCATCACTTTAACATCAACAAGTATGGTTCGAAGCGTCATCTATCCTCTTATTTCTTCAGATTCTAAAGCAACTCTTTCTGAGGCTACTTCTCTTCCCCCTAAAAGAAGGACTAGTTTGACCTCCTCATCTAGTAGTTCAGCATATAGCATAATGGAAAGATAGGAAAAGCTTGCCAGCATTGATGCTCTTCCTATGGACAATTATCCAGATGATAGGGAAGATAGATTAGCTATCAAGTACTTATGCAACAACGTTGTTTATAATATTGATTCTTTGGATGTGGGTAGTAAGTTGTGCCATTAGGTTGCTTGCAGCAAAATACAACAAACACTGGCAAGATCTCCCTAACAAATGGCACCTAAGAAGGTCGAAGGAGGATGAAAGAGTTTGTTTTCCTATTGACAGTGAGTTCCACTTGTATTTCAAATATCTTGATTTTGGGTTGTGTCTGCCATTTTCTGCTTTTCAAAAACAATTCTTCAATTACTTTCATGTTGCTTCGAGTATGTTCTCTCCCATCACTTATAGGTTCCTAATCGCATTTGAAATAATATGTGAGGAGGCTGAGGTTAGAGCCATACCTTAATTGTTTAGATATTTTTTCTTGACAATGAGGCAATTGGATGGTTGGTTTTACAAAGTAACTTGGCATGGGTGTAAGTTTATGGACTAATTATAGTCCAAAATTCACAAATGACATGATAAATACGTTTCA
The DNA here is from genome assembly GCA_024138005.1 of Lumnitzera racemosa. Classification (NCBI taxonomy): domain Eukaryota; kingdom Viridiplantae; phylum Streptophyta; class Magnoliopsida; order Myrtales; family Combretaceae; genus Lumnitzera; species Lumnitzera racemosa. The sequence goes on along the minus strand of JAMXBC010000006.1, from coordinate 52,115,540 downwards.
GTTAGGTTGTATGAGAAGTTAGATTTTTGGAATAAATGGACTGAGCCTATCCAAACCAAAGATATTAAGTTTTTGTTGAATGATGCTACTGTTACTAAGAAAATCAAAGAGAGGCGAGGAAATAAAATGTTTTTCTAAGATTTCGAGAGGATTATATTCGGATATGAAAAGGGAGAACCCATATTTTGCAACAATGAAGGTAGGATTTAATATACCTTTTGCGCTAAGTAGAGCTATAGGAGGAAGGTTGTTCTCATAACTCATGGGGTTGTTGCCTTTGAGCTTTGCTCGGTACAGACTTGTAAGTCTTCAATTATTCTTCCTTCTCTCTCTTTTTTTTTTAATTTTTTATAATAGTTTCTCTTTCATGTAGATAGGTTGTAAGGGATATGGATCCTAAGAAGTTGCTAACTTAAGCTAAAGCCAAAAAACAGAAGCTTGATAAGCGTGCAGCTACTAAAGTTACTACTAGTCAGCCGCCAATGCCAAATAAAGTAGCCAAGAAGCAAGTTGTCAAGGAGTTAACTACTTAGAGGAAGAAAAAAGAAACCCCTCATGCTAACATAGGTCGGTCATTTGAGTAGATAGAGGTTGTCAAGACTATGCAGCTCGAGGTACTTCCTGTGGTTAGAGATACTTCTTGAGAGGTGCTACCGAAAGAAGCTAGTTATGATCCTATTGTTGACAACAATGCAAAGGTTGTTACTCAAGAGGTTATGGCAGACCAAACAAATCCTATGCCGAGCCCTAAGAAGAGGAGTGGGAAAGAGTAAGGGCATGGATGAGAAGATAAAGGAGGTTTTGAGGAATAAAGCTCATAGCATTAGGTTTGCAGAGTTTGTTCCCAATCGTGAAGTAGATGAGTACTTTGTGTTGGAGTTGCTCAGTCTTAGACACTAACTTAGCTTTGGGTGATAGGATGAAGTCATTAGCTTTGATGGAGAGGGTCATTTTCCCAAAGGATAAGGAAATAGCTAAGAGAGATATGGATAAGGTTAATGGTTGTAATAAAGGCCATATTTGCCGCTAAATTGTATGATGTAAGTTTCTTCATGATTGTGGTTTGTCTTTCATTTGTAGTTTGTCTTGTTGCTGATCTTTCATCTACATGCAAATTAGCAGTCATGTTTTGACAGCCTTGGATGAGGTTGAAAAGGTGATGAAAAAGGTGTGTTCAATTTTTATTTTGCATAGTTGAAAGCTAATTGACTTATTCGGCATATCGCTTTATTACATATGGTAGAGGAGGCTTATAACTCCTCTAAAGCACAAATGGTCATGGTTGAAAGTGCGAAGATAAAGGTCGAGATGGAGGCTCAAAAGCTGTAAGAGGAGCTTTTAACTGAGAAGCTAATATGTTCCTTAGCTATTGATGAAGTTTTGAGCCTTAATACCAAAAATGAGGAACTTCACAAGGAGTTTAAGGACCTAAAAGAAAAGCTTCTCAAAAAGATAAAGGAGTGCTGAGGCTTAGGAAGGACACTCACATTAATAAGTGAGGAGGAGAAGACATTAATGGTCTAAATAAAGGATTAGGAGATGAAAGGCTCTACACTCGAAGCTTGTATTATCGAACTGGAGGAGGCAACAGAAAAGAAACCTTCCGTTAAGGAGACTCTATTAATGGTAACCCCTAGTCGATAGTACAAGAAATTGCTCCGAAAAAAGTTCTTGCAAGGATTTTAACTGGTAAGGGCAAAAATTTTGAAAGTTCATTTTTGACTATGAGTTGTCATGCCTCGACCTTGCTGATGTTGATGTTAGCTGTGGTAATGATGAAGTCAGCGAGGAAGAGGAGGCTGATGGTCAAGAGCATGGTGACAAAAATCAAGCTAGTGCTGAAGTCCCTATAGACACCAAGGAATTGTCATCAAAGGAGACCTTCTATGTTTATAAAGAGACCTCCAACTGCTTAAATAAAACCCCCAATACTAATAAATAAATCAGCTGCAAAAAGGTCCCCACAAGCGCTACTGACTAAGATCATAATTCTGCTCAATTTGAAAGAAAAAATGTCTCGAACTCTTAAGGAGTCAATTGATTTTTGCTTTGTTGTCCTTTATGAAATTTTTATGGACTTTATTTATGGTCGGGATGTAGAGCTTTTGGTTTTAATTAACCTTTATTTAGCATTTAACGCTTCTAATTCATGGCACATTTTATTTCTTGCTTAATTTGTACTTAGTGTCTTTTCATAGACATGATGTTTATTAGCCATGTAGTTCTTGAACTATTAGGCATTATGGTTCATTTCTTGAATCATAGAGTCACCTATTAGAGGCCACTTAGAGTTTGCTAGCCCTGGTAGGTTGGAATCCATCTCAAGGAACATTTAGCATTACTTGTCAATTAATACTAAGCTCGTTAACCGATGTCTAGTAAGAACTTATTAAGTATTAGTTCATCTATCGTGTAGCTAAAACTTCATTAATTCGTTAATCTAGTATAAATCAAGAATAAAAGTAATGACAAAGAAAGACACTCATAAACTTGGAATAAATACTTCATATTGAACATAGTATAGGCCATTACCTTACATTGTTCGAAAAGAAAAAGCAAATGCAAACATGAAATAGTGCTGACAATATAAAATAACTATTCGAAATATAACTACAGGTTCCCAGCATTCCATGCGTAAGGTATGATTTTTCCATTTAGCCTTTCTAGTTTGTAAGCCCCACTGCTTACAACTTCTCGGAACCTTATTAAGTCTTCTTAATTTGTGATGAGCTTTCCTTGATTGTCTTGCATGCCTGTTGCCTCCATTTTCTTGCAAGCTAGGTTTCTAGGCCGAAATACTTTGTACTTCACTTTTTGATTGTAGTACCTTGCCATCCTATGTTAATAAGTAGCAACTTTACTCTTACAATGTCTCTTATTTCCTCAATCATAGCCAAATTGGCCGTTAGGCCAACTTGATTTGCCATAACATCAAAGTTCTGCTTTACAAATTGGGTTACTCCAACTTAATAGATAGAACTGCTTTCTATCCAAATGCAAGCCTAAAAGGCGTCTCTCCTATCGAAGTCTTGTGGGTGGTCTTATACCCCCATAAAATATTGGGTAATTCATCGACCCACTTACCTTTGGCTTGATCAACTTTTCTTTTCAAACTATGTAATGTGATTTTGTTAATAGTTTCCACTTATCCATTGATTTGGGGATGAGCTATTAGGGTATAATTCAGTCAAAACCCATACTTTTTACAAATGGCTCAGAACTTATCATTGTTAAACTATGGCCCATTATCGGTCACTCTCATAAAAGGAACCCCAAACCTTGATATGATAAAATTGAAGACAAAGGACTTAAACTTTTGCTTAGTAATCTTGGCTACTATTTAGGCTTCCATCCATTTGGTGAAATAGTCTACTATAACTATTACAAACTGATGTTGTATTGTAGACTTAAAAAATGGTCTAAATATGTCCAGCCTCCATTGGGCAAAGGGATAGGGGTTAGTTAAGTTATGTAATTTAATGGATGGCACATTGCTCAAAGCCTCATATTTTTGACATTGCAAACATTTCCGAACAACAGTTTTTGTACCCTCCTTCATAGTCAACCAACAATAGCCAAGTCTTAATGCATGGATGAACAAAGTCTAACCTTTCACATGAATACTATAGACACCTCCTTGTAATTCAAAAAGCTTAAACATTAATCGATGGAAGACATTAAAGGTAATGTTATGAGAGGCTACGCTTGTATAATTGATCATCAATCAATGTGTAATTTACTGCTTGATATATCACTCTTCTAACTTCTTCCTTATCTTAGGGAAGGACATCATTCCTTAGATAGCCAATATTTGGATTCATCCAAGATTTTTCCTTTGGGTAAGGAGTTACTTCATAACTTCGCCCTATTGCACGAAACTATTGGCCAGAAGGTATTTAATAAATAGTTTGTCACCTAAATTGGGAAGCACTATACTGGCTAATTTCGAGAGCTTATCGGCGGTAATGTTCATAAACCTTGGTATCCTTTCAATCATAAAAGATTAGAATCCTTCTATGAGTGTTCATATTATCATTAAGTACTTGCTCATCACATCCTCCTTCATTACATAGCTTCCTTTTACTTGATTTACTACCAACTATGAATCAAGGCAAACCACAATCTTTTCAACTCGAACTTCCTTTGCTAACTTTATCCCTGTAATCAGGGCTTCATTTTCGACCTCATTATTGCTTGCCAAGAATTCGAAGTTCAATGCATACTAGATTTTCACATTGTGGGGTGATAAGTGTGTGACACACACTTATCTAAAGGATTTCTCTAACAATTATACATGATTCAATAGATTTGTGAGCAAAAGTGTATGAATTTTCATTAAAATCACATATAATTACTTAACACAAGTGTAAATTCATATTTTTGCGTTTTGATGCTCAAAAGTAGTATATATTTAAAGAATTTAAGCTCTTTGTGTTTTATCTTATAGGTCATGGGAACAAAGAAAAAAGTGAAGAAGGAAACCTGGAAATTATAACTACTGGCATGACGGTAAGCCTATCTACTATCAAGATGGTATTTGAAACAGAATCGAATAAAGTTACAAAGCTAGAAGGGTATATTAGCATGACGATACCCAACTACAGTCATGAGGATATACTTGACTCCTAAAGCCAAAACTCGTTGTTTCATTAAAAGAAAAGAAGAGAAGTATACGACAGATGTCTACCATCATTTTAGTACCCTTGCTTACTGTCATGTTGATAATGACTTAACATAAAAACCTCTTCTTCTTCATTTTTTGTAGATTTATCTTTGTAATTTCCAGGGTTTAGGGTTTTAGTTTCTACCATTTCTCTCTTCTTTAGGCTATCTTAGGTTACTTCTAGTATAGTTTTATGATTTCCATGAAGTTTTCTAGTATTTTCATGATCATAGAATAAACTATTAGTAGATTTTAGTTATTTTCAAGGTTTGGGTTTGTGGATTTCCATTGCATCCATGGAGATTGTTCGGAAAATATTAAGGAACTCCATTGTTGAGGTTGAGGAGCTTGGTTTTGTAATGTTTCTCATACTTTTTCCATGTTTAATGTAGTGTTTATTTTCGTATTCATGTGTATTATGTGTTGAAAGTTTATTCTCCATGAATGTGATAAATAGAGCTTATTATGCTTATAGGTAGTGTGTGAACATGATAAAGTAGTTGTGGTTATCGATGTTTTTGTATTATGATAGTATAAATTTGGAATTTTTCTTAGTTCTATGGTGAAATTAGGTATAACTTGAGTGTTAGGCTTATGTTGAGCTGGATAGCGTTTCTTATCTCCCCCCCCCCCCCCCCCCCCCCGGGGCGTTGTCCTTATAGGGTCTAGATATCATAATAAGATTTGGAAACCCCAAATAGAACCCAAGATTCCTAATTTGAATGGTAATTCTTGAGAATTAGGACTTAAATCCTTATACTCACCTAAAGCTAAAAATTGGTTAGAATGAGAAATCAATTCTAACATGGTTATTTGAGTAGTGATGAGACTTAAATAGGTAGCTGATAGTATAGATGAGATATTAATAATTCAATACTCCTACTATATGATAGAATTTACAAAACGAAAGTTGGATAAATTTTGTGAGTATGAGTAAAATCCATGTTTAGACTATCATAAATACTCTAATAGCATGGCCACTACGATTTTATAAAGAAATCCACATCCTAATACCGAGAAATTGCTAAAATCTACGCTTAATTCCATTGTAGTTTTTTTTTTCTATTTAGATAACTTGCATGTTCTTTCTCTTGAAATTGCTCAATCGATTGCCTTGATTAGAGTAGAAATAGTAGAATCTAGTACTTAATTATCTTTCTAAACTTTGTTCTTTCCTTCATCACAAAATATGACCTTAGTCTCACCATATATTATAAATTCATCAGTACACTTGCCAATAGCTTATGGTTTCCAGAAATATTTTTTAAAAGATTATAAGCAAGTTAAATTTATTTTATAATGTTTCCACTATTTTTAAAAGGGGTAAATTTTATATTTGTGCATGACATTGTAGAAGGTGAACACGATACCATGAGGCCCTTATAGAATAAGGCTTTCTCCACAACCTTCTTTAGAGGAGGAATTGTCCATATAAAAATTTAATGTGGGTTTTTCGGCCATTTCTATGTTGTCCTCATCTCTAGCGAACTTCGCTATAAAATCTGCACAAACTTGTGTCTGCCATTCTAGGTTTATATTGTATACCATAAGTACTTAGCTCTAGAGCATACTTCATTATCCTTCTTAAGGAATCTGGTCATTGCAAGACTTGACATAGAGGTTAATTAGTGGGAGCAGCTATTTGATGGGCCTCAAAGTACAGCTTTAATTTCTTTTCTAAAAGAACTACAGCCAAAACAAATTTCTCGATCTTTGTATACCTCTATTCTGGGCCTTGCAAGACATGAATCACATAATAGATTAGCTTATGCATCTTGCCTTCTATTTGAACCAAGACAAATGAAAGTGCTTATCTATTGACTAAAAAGTATAAAAATAAGTCTTCTTCTAGGATAGGTGTAAAAAGTACAAGCAGCGATGCCAAAAATTCTTTTAACTCTTTGAATGCTACCTTACACTCATCAGTCTACTGAAATTCCTTTAGATTCTTCAATACTTTGAAAAATTTTGTGCACCTATCCATGATTTTTTATACAAATTTGTTTAAGGTAGTGGCTTGCGCATTCAATTCTTGAACTTCTTTAATGGTGCTAGGGGACTTCATGTTCCGAATCACATCAATCTTTCTCTAATTTGCTTCCATGCCATGCTGAGTGACCATATATCCTAAAAACTTGCTCGAAGTGGCCCTAAAGCTTTTGTGGGTTAAGCTTCATGTTATACCTCCTTAAGGTGTTGAACGTCTCGTTAAGATCAGTAAGGTGCTGGCCTTCTATCTTGCTTTATACTATTGTATTGTTGACATAAACCTTGATGTTTCGAGGGATTTTGGGGCTTAAACATCTTGGTCACAAGCCTCTAATAGGTTGTGCCAACATTTTTAAGCCTAAATGGCATTATTGTATAACAATACGTCCTAAAATTTGTGAAAAAGGATGTGTAGACTTCATCATCTTTCACCATCTTAATTTGATTGTAGCTGGAAAATGCATCCATGAAAGAGAGTAAGGCATGCCTGACAATTAAGTTAACCATCTGATCAATTCTTAGCAAAGGGAAATATTCTTTAGGATAGGCCTTATTCAAATCTTTAAAGTCCATGCACATACGCTACTTGCCGTTTGACTTCTTGACTAGCACATAATTAGCTAGCTAAGTTAGATAAGGCTCTTCCCATATGAATCTTGCCTTTAATGAACCTCCTCCTCTATGGCTGCCTGCTACTTAGGGATAAAAGGCCTTTTCTTTTGCTAAACTATCTTCACATTCATATCAATCTGTAGCTTATGTGTTATTACTTCTTTGGGGATGGCCAACATATTCGAAGGAAACTAAGCAAAGATATCAACGTTATCTCGAAGAAATTTAATTAAACTTTGGTGGATATTTTCCAATACTGGTCTCTCTATCTTTACTATTTCTCCAAGATTGTTCCCTAGTGGGAATTCCTCTACTTCTTTTTTAGCATTTTCAACGCTGCTGGACTTCTTATCCAAATTAGTCTCAAATTGAGAGAATTCCTTATGTTGCAGTGCTCTTAAATATAAGGATTTAGCTAATTGTTAGTCTCCTTTGCATACTCCAACTCTAGTGGGAGTAAGGAACTTTGCCCTGAGATCTGTTGTTGAAGGAACCATACCGAACATATGCTAGTATGGTTGACCCATGATCATATTATAAGGGGACCAACACTTAACAATAAGGAAGTCTACCCTGTCCTCTATAAGATGCTCATCATCTTTGATCTGAATAGGAAGAGAAATAACTCTAGTAACCCATATTAGTTGATTATTAAAAGCATATAGATCATAATTATAAGATGGCTTCATTTGGTCGAAAGCATGTTGAAAAATAATGTTTGCCGAACTCCTAGTGTCAACCAAGATCTTTTTAACCTCGAAATTGGCAATTCTTATGCTAATTACTAGTGCATCATTGTAGGGCCTTTGCAAACCTTCAAAATCATCCTCTATGAAAGAGATGAAATTGTCGACCTTAACTTTCTTGCCTTGTACTTTACAAACATATTGAATGGCATTGGTTAAGCTTAAAGAGTTGGACTAGCCTAAAGCAAAAGGTCCGCCAACAATTGTGTTTATTACAACATTTGATGCTCTATTATTACCTCTGTATCTTGTATCTCTTTTGACTTAAGGAGGCTGTGTTGGATTTTCTTGCTCATTACGTTGCCTTTGGGTTGGCCGTTCAATGTTCTTGGTATTATAGGAAAGGAACTTGCTCAAATACCCTTGTTGGATTGCATCCTCAATTGTGTTTTTGAGTTGAATACACTTATCAATGTTGTGGCCTCTATCGTGAAGAAAATCGCAATATTTGTTAGAATTTCTACATAATGAATTTCCTCTCATTCATTATGGCCACTACAGAACCCTAGCTTGTTTATACTTCCATCAATATGTCTAAGATCGGTCGGTTGAGTAGGATGTGAACAGAGTAAGTCGAGATGCACGAGAGTAAGAGTTGTTGCCTATCAACATAGGGTAGCAAGGTACTACAATAAGAAAGTGGAGCACAAAGTACTTCATCTTAGAGACCTAGTTTGTAGGAAAATGGAGGAAATGACATGCGAGACAATCAATGGAAGCTCATTGAAAATTGAGAGGACCTAGTAAGGGTTTGGGAAGTTGTAGGCTATGGGGCTTCCCGACAAGAAGGATGGATGGAAAAATCATGCCTTGAAAATGGAATGTCGAGAACCTCAAGTTAAAATTCGAATAGTTATTTTCTATCATGAGTAATATTTTAGGTTTGCATTTGCTTTTTCTTTTTGAACAACGTAAGGCAATGACCTACATTATTTTCAATATGAGGTATTAGTTCCAAGTTTACAAGTGTCTTTCTTTATGATTACTTTTATTCCTGATCTATGCACAATTAATGGATTAATAAAGTTCTAGCTATGTGGCAAAAAAACTAATACTTAAAAAGTTTTGACCGACATTGGTTAATGGGCTTAGTATTAATTGGCAAGTAATGCTAAATGTTCCTTGAAAGGGGTCTCGACTTATTAGGGCTCGCGAACTCTAAGTGGCTTACAATAGGCAACTTCACAGTTTAAGAAATGAACCTTAACACTTAATAGTTTAAGTCTTACATAGCTAACAAACATCATGTCTACAAAAAGACAGCAAGTACGAATTATGTGTGAAATAAAACGTGCTATGAATTAAAAGCATTAAACACAAAATAAAGGTTAATTACAACCAAAAGGTCAACATCCTAACCATAAATAAAGTGCATAAAAATTTCATAAAGGATGACCAAGAATAAATCTATCGACTCCTTAGGAGTTTGAGACATTTTTTCTTTTAGACTTAGCAAAATTGCTGCCTTCGTCGATAGAGCTTATTTGGACCTTTTTGGAGTTGATTTCTTTATTAGCATTGGGGGTTTTGTTTGAGGAGTTGGGGCTCTCTTTATGAACATAGGAGTTCTCCTTCGATAATAGTTCCTTGGCATCTATAGGGACTTCAGCACTAGCTTGATTATTGTCACCCTTCACTTGACCATCAACCTCATCGCCATTGTTGGCATCAACATCATTAACATTAGCAAGTTAAGGCATAACAACTCATAGTCAAGATAAACTTTCAAAATTTCTTCCCTTACCAATTGAACCCCTTGTAAGAACATTTTTTCAAATTTCTTCCCTCACCAGTTGAACCCCTTGCAAGAACTTTTTTTGGAGCAATTTCTTGTGCTACTAACTAGGGATTACTATTGATAGAGCCTCCTCAACCGATGGTTTCTTTTTCATTGCCTCCTCCATTTCAGTAATACGAGCTTTAAGTGTAGAGCCTTTAGTCTCTAAGTCCTTTATTTAGACCCTTATTTTGTCTTCCTCCTTGCTTATTGATATGAGTGTCCTTCTTAACCCCGAGTACTCCTCTCTTTCTGTGAAGCTCTTCTTTAGGTCCTCAGATTCCTTATAAAGTTCCTCATTTTTTGTCTTAAAGCTCGAAACTTCATCGACAGCCAAGGAATGCACAACCGAGAGCTCCTCTTGCAGCTTTTGAGCCTTCATCTTGGCGTTTATCTTCATGCTTTTAGCTACAACAATTTGTTCCTTAAAGGAGTTATAAGCCTCCTTTGCCTTCTGTAATAAAGCGATATGTCGAATAAGTCAATCAACTTTCAACTATGAAGAATAAAAAATTAGACATGCCTTTTTCACCTCCTTTTCAACCTCATCTAAGGCTATAGAACATGATTACTAATCTACATGTAGATGAAAGGTTAGCAACAAGATAAATTATAAATGAAAGGAAGACTATAGTCATAAAGAAACTTTCATCATACAATTTAGTGACAATATGGGCTTTATTACAACTACTGACCCTGTCTACATCTCTCTTAGCTATCTCTTTATCCTTCGAGAGAATGAACCCCTCTATTGAGGTTAAGGGCTTCGTCTTATCACCCAAATCTAGGCTAGTATCTGAGATTGTGCAACTCTAACATAGCATAAAGTACTCACTCACCTTGTAGTTAGGAATAAACTCAACAGACCTAATGCTGAGAGCTTTGTTCCTCAGAACCTCCTTTGTCTTCTTGTCCATGCCTTTGCTCTTCTTGGACGAAGGTTAGTTAACGAATTCTTTCCTACTCCTCTTCTTAGGGCTCATCATAAGATCTTTCTAGTCTACCGAATTGTCCATAACCTCGTAGAATAACCTCTACATTGTTGTCGATAGTGGGATCACGGCTAGCTTCTCTTGGCAGCGCCTCTCGAGAAGTATCTTTGACCACAGGAAGTACCTCAAGTTGCATAGTCTTGATATCTTCTATCTTTGCCCAGTTGATAGACCCTCGTCGTTATGAAGGGTTTCTTTTTTCTTCCTCTAAGTGGTTGGCTCATTGACAACCTGCTCCTTAGCCACTTTCTTAGACACTGGTGGCCGACTAGCAACAACTTTAGTAACTGTACGCTTATCAAGTTTATGTTTTTTAGCTTTAGCTTGAGTTAGCAACTTCTTGGGATCTATATCTTTTGCACCTATGTCTGCATGAAAGAGGAAGTATTATAAAAAAAAAAAAGAGAAGGAAGAATAATTGAAAACTTACAAGTTTATGTTGAGCAAAGTTCAAACGTAACAAGTCTCCCCCTATGAGTCATTAGAACGACCTTCTACATATAGGTCTGCTCGGCGCGGAAGGTAGATCAAATCTTACCTTTGTTGTCAAAAAATATGGGTTCCCCCTTTTCATATCTAGATTTAATCCTCTAAGAGTCTTTGAAAAATATTTTATTTCTCCGCCTCTCTTTGATTTTCTTAGCAGTAGTAGCATCATTAGGCAACAACTCAATATCCTTGGTTCGGATTTGCTCAGTCCATTTATGCCAAAAATCTAACTCATCATCTAACCTAATTGAAACATACTTATCATGCCATTTGTGAATTTTGGACCCTAATTTGTTTATAAACTTACACTCATGCTGAGTTGTCATGTAAAACTAACCATTTATCTATCTCCTTATCGAGAGAAAATATCTAAACAATTAAGGTATGGCTCTAACCTCATCCTCTTCATATATTATTCTAAATGTGACTAAGAGCCTATAAGTGTTAGGAGAGAACATATTTGGAGTAATACGAAAGTAATTGAAGAATTGTTTTTGAAAAGAAAAAAAGGGCAAACGTAACCCAAAATCAAGATATTTTAAATTCAAGTGGAACTCATGGTCCATAGGAAAATAAACTCTTTCATCATCCCTTAGCCTACGTAGGTACATTAATTAGGGAGATCTTTCTAGTGTTTGTTGTATTTCATGACAGTAGCCTAATAATAACATTCAAAACCTCATTTAGAGAATCGATTTTATGAATAACATTGTTGTATAAGTACTTGATGGCTGATTTGTCTTCCTTATTGTTTGGATAATTGTCCATAGGAAGAGTATCGATGTAGGTAAGCTTTTCCTATCTTTCCATTGAACTATTAGATGAGGAGGTAGAACCGGTCCTTCTTTTAGGGGGGAGGGGGAAGGGAGGGGAGGGGAAGCGCGGCTAAGAAGTAGTCTTAGAAAGAGTAGTTTCAGAATCTAAATAAATGAGAGGATGAATGACGCTTCAAACCCATGTACATAGGAAAAACACTTAAAGTTTAGACAAGAATTCATAGGAGAGTTTTGAAAGAGAGATGCAAAGAGTAGTGAGCAAGAAATGATAATCGGAATGAAAAAAAGGCTTTCATACATGTGTGTTAATGATTTCCCTTCTTGAAATTCTAACTCATGGCTAATGGGGATATGGGTATTTATTAGATGGCTAAGTGTGGTTGGTCAACATGTGTCAAAGGCCAGAAATCTAAAGGACATTGTACCGCCAGTAGTTAATAAGCCCTGTGATACAATAATGACAAACATGATAGTTATCCTACGTGCTTGTGAAGAAAAAGAATGAGCAAGAAAATGAAAAGGTTGTAGATCGATACAATGCATTTCAAATGTTAGATTGAAGAACACCAACAACAATTTGATGAATCATTTGGGAAGGTATTTTATAACTTCTAGGAGAGTACAAGCTTGGGCCCTTATTGCCTGACTGATCAAGTTGAGTGTTGATCTTATTATCAACTCCTATAGTCGAATTCTCAACCATGGGAGTTGGGGGGGCAAATGTTGATAGCAGAATTTCACCTAGTAATATTGCTTGGCACCTCAACTACTGAGTAGCCAATCATTGCTATTTTCAATTAAGGCCTTTGATGGCTCGACTCATCTAATGGGCCTAAGGGCCCAACCTACTTATATGGTTTAAATTTGAAAATTGACATGGACAATTGTGGATAGCTTTGTGCTGCAAATTAGATTGGGATTGCTCGGTTTCAACTTGAGTCCTGTGGTACATGATATTCGGTAAGTGCACCTATCAGTTTTAATATAGTGAATGTGAGTCTAAGTCGATCCCTCAGAGACTTAGAGTACTAATATTAACCTTAGCTTTATTATCTAATCGGAAAATTATGATGAGTTGAATGAATTAAAAATACTAAAATTAACAAACTAACCTAATTATGAGACTTGATTAAGCAATTTAGAAAGTGATAAAACTAAGAAAAAATTCAAGAAGGCAAATCTAGTGTTTAACATATGATCGCCTAAAATGTATCCAATTCAATCTCTGTTATTCTTGACCGGAGGGATTCACAATTAAGGTTAACACCTTTTTTCAAGTATATTAACCCTAATCCTAAATTATTTACCGGAATCTCTTTACTTAGTAATATAATTTAGAATCGCATTAATGTATAATGAATTCTCACACACAAAAAAAAAACTTTTCGAAAAAATCATGTATCTTATCTCTAAGTACGTATGTAATTCTCTTCAAGTATGTTAAGATCTCATTACACATGTAATTTTTCAATTATCATGCATAATATCATAGATTGATACCCTAGAAATATTAATTACCAATTAAATAACATAATTGAATCAAGAAAAGATAGAAACTTTATTGAAAATTATCAATGAATCTAATAGTCACATGAAACCTTAGTATCTATAATCCTAAATACAAGAATCTTACGCTATCATAATGAAACTAAAAACGAATTGCAACAAAATCAAGAAATAAAACATGAAAAACCCCTTTTGTTGATGAAAAGTCTTTTCAATCTTGAAATTGAGTGTTGCTTTTGCCTTTTGCTTCTCCTTCTCTTCGAGTCTCTTCTCTTTTAAATGTTCAATCTTATGTGTGAAACCCTAGTATGTCCTTTTATAATGTATTGTAAGATTTCTTTTTTCGTCACCAGACATAGCTTGGGACACAGTTGTGTTCCTAGGTTGTATAACTTTTTGATCTTAGCACTTAAAATCTTCCTGGATAGACATAGCTTGGGGACACAATTGTGTCCCAGACTGTGTAACTTTCTGACCAAAATTTCTATTGTTTATGTAACTTCAAAACTTCATAACTCATTTATTTGAACTCCAAATTGAGTGAAACTTGATTCCTTTTCTTTGTTTTCAATCCGAGAATGTGTTTAAACCTTAAAATCAAAATTTTACTCAATTAAGTATCAATTTCTTTAAAGAAAACTAAAGATGTAAGGGAAATACTATAAAATCACCATGTAAAATATATTTAAAATAAGAGTTATCAGTACACAAAGGTTAACTTGGTTGTGGAGACCATGACCTTGGCATAGTGTCCGTTGTTTCGTGAAGAGCTGCAAAAACTTTTGACCAAAAGAAGTTGTAGATCAAGAAGGTGCTACTTTGTAAGGATAGCAAGGCCATGGTTGACTAGGTCAGCACAAGTCATAGAATAATAGTACATAGGAGAATGGGAATAGCTCGGCAACTTAACTTACACTATAAGTGGCAACTATCTAAGGTCGATGCTTCGTGCTTCTTTCATTATGTTCATAGTAGTTTGGATTTTAGTGTTCAAGAAGATGTAACTTTTCAGAGTCGAGCTCGATCGGCATGTTGCTCGGCACTAAGTTGTTTGCATACGAAGGCTATTGACTTTAGCTTAGATTCACACGTCTTGACTAACTACTCATATCGAATAATGTATAAAGAACATCAACTCATTAAGTAAGTAAGATGCCCCCTCCCCCTGTTACTCATCACTGACTATTAGTTGGGAATGTGAAGTGCATCTTGGCAAGCGACCATATCTAGCTCAGTATGAACCAATCAAAGTGAGAGCTTAACAAGGAGCTTAGAAATTGCAACTGGTTATTTGTTCTTGTGAAATTCAGCTTAAGGGTTGGATTTCTACGGCTCGAATGAGTTCATGTTGATGTGTAAAGGAGCTCGAAGCATTTCTCAATTCATGTTGCTACTACTGAAATTAGCCACTCCTACGAATGGCGCCAAATGTTGTTGGTCAATTTTGGTATAAAACCTTGATCCTGTAAAAAGAAGAAAGAAAGGCTATAGTAGGTGTTGAGCCTACTCCAGCATAGCTACTATGTGACTAAGTAAGTATATGTTTAAACTAAGGAAGGGAATGAGTAAGAAAGCTAAGTATATTTGAATGTGTTAGAGTGCTCTTACAAAGCTTTCATTCCCTTATTTATAGGCGTATGTTGGATGTTTGTAGTAATGGGTAGTCCTAAGTCAAGGACCACGTGGTAGCTCCTTAATTAAGTACATGCCTAAAGAATAAGAGTGGTGGATGGTTATATAATGAAGTCGTATAAAGTTATAACTCTCTATGCCACTTTTCAAATTTAAACCAAATATATGAGCAAGTTAAGCCTTTAGGCCCATTAGATGAGTTGAGCTATTGAAGTCCATAACTAAAAATAGCAATGATTGGTAGCTAGTTAGCCAATCAATATTGTTGGGCAAAATTCTGTTATCAACAATGACCTTCAGCACTTTACATTGAAGTACCAATTTGATCAAGCTTGCCCCTGCATTTTAGTTTTTTTTCTTAAATTCTCTTCTTTTTTATTTTGTAATTTATTAATTAACTTGGTTACTATAAACCAATCAAGAGGCAACACATATCATGCTTCAATGAATATTTTACATCACTAAAGAGAGGATCAAAAGTACTAAATAGAAAACAATAGGCATAAAGGTCTTACATAAGAGAAAAGTTTCAATTATATTAACATACTATATATATAGATTAGTAGCAGAAAAGTATCTATAAAATTTTAACGTATAAAAATATGAATGCTAATTTTACAAAAAATAGCTACTGTTTTATTACATGTTTAAGTATTATTAATATTTATTCACCACTCATTCAAACATGTGTTTGTTTCGGATCCTAATAAACTACCAGTAGATTATCTCATCATTAATAGAAGGACCTTGCCTACGTGTAGTGCACTGCATCCCCGACATGTAGTGCTTTCTTTCAACTTCTTGACATAGCAAGTGCAGCTAATCTATAAATAGATAATGAGAGTCAGAGGCATTCTTTGAGTGGGGCATGACCGCAAGAGCACCACCATAGCGTACTAAGGGCGGCATGGCCAAGTCAAAGATGAATCGTTTAATTAGACCTTCCGCCAACTTGCACATTAGTGGGCATTTGACTATTGCGTTTCGAAAAAAGGTCCATGCGTTCTTCATTGAGGAAAGAGAACTTTAGAGTAAAGAAACGCTATTTTTCTATGGCGATCAGGTCTACCTCATGACTTTGGAGTTTTAATGTTGTGTAGCAATGGCTTACGTGATAGTGTGTGAAAATGGATGCCAAACGTACTACTTGGTGTTAACCTATATTTATTCAAAGAGACATGTAACTTGTTTAGTAGTGCATATAAGCTACTTGGTGTTAACCTATAGGTGTTTGGGGAGTATCCAAGACTGGATATCTATATATGTACCATGGACGGCTGCATAGAGTGATGAGTTACTGCATGTCATAGGATGCTAAGATTGTGACTATAATTAGGCCTCTAATCCAAGACAATAACTGGTCATGATGCACATCAGAGACATTTGCACGAGTGTGATTGTATGGCAGACACTTGCATGTATTTGTGAAAACTTACAACACACCCCTAAAGTGACCCTTTTTATTTATTTATTTTTTTTCAAGAATAGATAATGTAGATGAGTTGGATCTTTATGGCGATTTGGACCATGACATGTATTATGGAAGTGGATGGGACGTTTGTGGTTGACTACAAACGGGCGGTCATGATAATATATGTAAATTGTTCTCGATTGTTTTTTGTTAGATGAAATTAGTTTGTTTGGGTGGATACATCAAACCTGTTTTTAGACTTATGTTATTACTCATTATCAGGAACTTAATATATATATTAGTTGATTTTTTTTTTTTTATCAATTTCGTAGTTTGGTGTCTAAAAACTCTTTGGAACCTCAAATACTAGCTTCTTTGAATTTGAGAAGTTTCAATATTTAATAGCACAATAGAATGAGGAGCATGAAACTTTAATAAGGTTCAAAATAAATTCTTCATCTTTGAACCTTTCATGTATTATTTCATTAAAGTCTGATTAACAAGTGTTTCGATACTAATTATTAATAGCATAATTTTTTTTTGGGCAGTAATAATAGCATGATTTAAAGAAAAGAAGAAGAGGGCAAGTGCATGAAAAAGATATACACGTCATATAGGCACTTGTTAACACACCAAAAAATAGGCACGTTTGTAAATTATCGTTGGTTTATAAACAAGTCCTTCGGTACCAAGTGATAATGACAATTCCATTTTTATTAAGATCTGCTGCAGCATTTTTTTATTACAGTTTTAGCTTCTACATCAGTGGCACTTTTTAATATTTGCAATGTAAAATACCGCCTCAAAATCTATTTTGCTACCTTGTATGTCCAACACTTTAGACCACCATTAATAATCGGCAATTTAAAAGTATTAGGCATAATTTGTGAATTGTGCCTCTAGGCCACCTGATTTATGTTGTTTATCTTCTTACAATGAATGAATCAAACTTTCGTTTGATAAAAACAAATAAAATAAAATAAGTATTAGGCATCATTTGCAGTATCAATTCATAAATTATAGTTTCAATTGCACCAATTTTTTTACGATGACATCTTCCTTTCATCAATCACTTCATTTCGTCTTCTCAACCACGTTTATAACCTTCGAGTTTATTGATATCCAAGGTGAGTGTAAGATATTTCAGGGATATCATTCTTTAAAGTATGGTACTAATCTGATTCTCACACGATGGCTCCATTCGTTGGAAAAGGATAATGGAAAGAGTGGGGGAAAGAAAGTGTTGATAAAGAAAAAGGAAAGTTGTCGATAAGGAAACCAATCATGATATGCAAATTATTCGCCAATTATGACGAGACGCTTCCTGCTGTTGGATCTGGCAAAAGTTGCTCTGCAAGAGCCGAATCATCTTAAACTAAAGCTAAGGTTTTGATATCATCGAAAAGTTAAAGGAAAAAAAAAAATAATAATAATAAAAAGAAGAAGAAAGAAAAAGCAAAGGTTTTGAAGCTTTTTATGTTAATGTCTCCTGGTCTTTTAAGCTAATCTATAACTTTAGAGGATCTACTATTACGGCTGGCAAACTTTTAATATCAATATCAGCAGGATTATATCATAGATGACATACATTTATTTTTAAATGCAAATAGATCACAGATATTGCTAAATATTGCAAACTAAGAATTAATGTTACTTGTAGCATAGAATACACACTAACTATGTACTTCAATTACATTATTACCGCTATAAGTGTATCATTTATTTGAATTTAATGGGCTGTTGTATGTACAGCATATTCTAATGTTTATCCTCGACTTAAACTTGAGGGGGAATGAATGTTTGACATATACACTATATATTGTCACACTTATCATCAATTTGCATCACTTAAAATATATATTATCCATTTATACTCAAAGACATGTACTTTTTTTCCGTTATAATTATTCCTATGCCACCATTACTCCCCTTGTTAAACATCCTAACCCAAAAAAATTGCTCGTGTAAAATTATCCTACCATGATTGGTTTGTCAAGGCACCATTCCAATCTTGCCTTGCTAAAATATGCCTCTTTCTTAAAGATTTATCTCACATCAAAAGAAGAAAAAAGATTAGTTTTACATGCAATATAATATAAGGCTTTCTTTAACATGTAAAGAGAGAGAAGATCTTCATTGAATGTTAAAAGAAGAAATGTGTTTTACGAAGAGTTATTCAATATTTAAGAATATCTAATATATTTTTATAGTAAAACTCGAAGATTTAACTCCAACTTTCTTTAGGTATCAAAAAACCTAGAGCATATGGAAAATTCTGAAGTTACAAAGAACCCTAGCAGTGTGGCGCAACCCTCCCCAAAGGACAAATTAGCAATCGTCTTCTCGAAAAAGATTAGCAATCCTATTGGTAATGATTTTATAGATAATTCTGACGTTGTAGGGGATAAGATAAAGAAGTTATCCTTTAGAGATACGACTTTGTCAAATATACCTGGGCATACGAAAAATTCTACTTTAAAGAATCTAATGAAGATGAATTATAGATCATGATTATGAAAATGAGTCTGATGATGATTATGAAAATCCAGATCTAGGGGTTTGCTATTTCAGTTCTTCTAAAATTGAGAAGGAGATTATTTACGCCCTATAGAGAAATACTTTTATTATAAAAGATATGTGGCCAAATCTTGGATACAAAATCATGATGGAAAAGTTGAAACGTATGAGACATACGTTAAAATGTTAAACTGATTCATGCAGGATTCGATGCATATTTTATTACGTTGGACAATAATATGGATTTTCAGTGGATTATACAAAATGGTCCATGGTTTATAAGTGGGTTCTCTTTGGCACTAAGGAAATGGGAATCGGATTTTCGACCAGACCAAACAGAGTTTTGATTCCACTATGGTGTAGGTGCAAATTAGTGGATTACTAGTAGAATTTTATTCCCCCTAGCCATCCATAGAATTGGAGAAAGTATTGGACTAATGTCAAGATATGACTCTTTTATGGTGGTGCGAGGAAAGGGTAGATTTGCAAGAATTTATATGCAAATTAATATAAATGCGCAACCTCCTCTTCCCCACCCCTATCCACCATTCCTACCCTCGACGAAAGCACCTCCTTGATCATAGATGAGGTTTCCTATCCATTGCAATACGAAGGTTTACCAAAATTGTGTGAGATATATGGAAGAATTAGTCACTTTAAAATGGAATACTCGTTTAAAAATGTGACTGGGTTTAATGTTAGTGATGGAGAAATAACCCCAATAGAGTAAGTAGCACTAATGGGTAGACATTTGTTGTAGACTAAAGAGAAATAGACAAAAGGGGGTTAGATAATGACAAGAGTAGATATGCAATGCAGTTGGCTGATGTGACGAAAAAGTCTCAAAAAAGACTATAACTTCTAAAAGAGAGCTTCCTAGTATAGTGTAAGATGGGAAAAGTAAGGACTATTCAATAGAGGAAAAGAAGTACGTAGAGTAGATTAAAGTACAAAGGAAGAAAAATGTTTAGAATTTTCAAAAAAGAGGAGGGAAAAAATCCTGGCAAAGTAATGACTTTAATATCCAAAGGGAAGAATGAGAGAATTTCGTAAGACCTAATGAAAAGTTCTATGAAAGATAAAGCGACGCCATTAGAAGCAAATGAAAAGTTAGTAGAGGCAATCACATTAGTTTAGGTAACGGACAAGACCATGATATCCCAAAGCATTCATTTGGTGATGGTTTAAAGAAAACCAAGGCAAGGAGAAAAGAGTTCCTTCCTCCTCTCCTAAAAATAGTTCAAATAGTGGATTTAAGAAAATTTTTTCTCTTAAAAAACTTACGCAACAATAGGTGCACATGTTAGAAGTAGAAATCTTGATTTAAGAGAATTATGCTAACTCTCATCTCCTAAATTGTAATACAAACATGTGAATATGGGAAGTAAAGAAGGGTTTGTTTTTATGGCAAGTGGAGGCAAAGGTGGAGCAAATAATCATGTCTCCAATGCAATGGAAAAGGGACAAAGTTCTCAAAATACTCTTTCAAGGAGCGACCTAAGAAGGGAAGACTTATCAGCAAGGGCAGAAGATTATATCCACCACAACAGAAGGGTAGTTGATAGTAAAAATGCCAATGATAAGGCACAACTTGCTAGAGGGGAAACATTCTTGGGATATTGGAATGGACAGGTAGGATCCTAGTGGAGATGGTGCTCTTGAATAAGGAGAACTCAATAGAAGCGTAGTAGATTCCCTTTACCTTATCTCTAATGGAGGACTAAGGGAAGAGAGTGTTGTTAGTAGCATGGGAGGATTAATTGGCATTAGCCATGGCATCATGTAATCTTTGCCAATGGAGGCTAGATAATGAATCTTGTGCTTATGGACACTCTTTTCTAGTATAGAGTTGAAACCTTTCAAGGTTCTTGCATGGAATGCAAGAGGAGCAAATGTAGATAGTCAGAGAAGAGCCATCAAGGATCTTGTGCATCAATATGGTCCACAAATTTTGATCTTGTCTAAAACAAGAATTAATTAGGCTACAGCAAAAGCCCTTCTAAATTTGTTGTCATTAAATAGATTAGTCTGCTCAGAAGCATATGGTTTTAATGGCAACATCATTGTCATGTGGAAGGAAGAGGATGTCATGTTGAGAGAGCATCATGTATCTCGTCAACAAATTCTTCTTGAGGTTCAGGTATGCAAGTCATCTTTTTCTTGGTCTATTTCTACCATTTATGCTAGTCCATACTCGGAATCTAGAGCTGTATTATGGAAAGACTTGAAAAACTAAGCTAGGAGAATTTATGGGCCTTGGTTGATGATAGGAGATTTTAACATGGTTTTTTGTAAGAAAGAGAAATGAGGTAGTAGTGACATAAATCAAAATAGAATAGCTAGATACCAAGAGTATATGATGAGTGTAATATGGTTGACTAAGGCTTTTGTGGGACAAAATTTACTTAGTCGAAAAGATCTAATCGGTTGAATGATCTTATAAAAACTAGATTGGATAAGGCATGTGCCAATTATGAGTGGAGACGACTTTTCCCAAAAACAAAAGCTTTCCACTTGACTTCTGATCCTTTTGACCATTTGCCTATTCTACTAAATATATGTCCAAGGGAATTTTTTTTTTTTGTTGGAGGTGAGGGGTATGACATGCTCAGATCCTTCTATTTTCAGGCTATGTGGTTAGATCACCTAGACTTTAAGAAGTAGGTGGCTTGAAAGTGAAGTAGATTTAGATTAGCTATTATGAAGATCTTGAGAAGTTTATTACTAATTTAAGAAGTTGGAACAAAAAGTCTTTGGCTATATTCCTATTAAGAAAAATTATGTCAAAGATCATATTATTAAAGTGAGAAAGTCCTTATTCTTAAGTCCTACCCATGAGCTTATTAATAAAGAACACTATCTTTGACAAGAACTTGATTGGATCTTAAAACATAAGGACAGGCTTTAGGTAGCAAAAGCCTTGTCAAAATGGATTATTGAAGGGGAGCCTAATACATAGTTCTTCTATACAAGTGTGATCGCTAGATACTTTAAATCACGTGTTTATGGTCTATTCGATTAAGTTGGAAACTAGATTGAAGATGAAGAGAAAGTATAGAAACCTTTCTAGAACTTCTTTGAAAACCTATTTACTTTTGAAAGGAAATTTGTTTAGAGATGTCCATTGATTTAGAGTGAGGGCCAAAGAATTCTAAGTGAGGAGGAAAACCATAAGTTACAAAGCCTATGGATAGATGGGGAAATAACAAAGGCCTTGTTGTGTATTAGTAGTAATAAGCCCCTAGAGATTAATGGTTGACATACAGAGTTCTTCAAACACTGTAGGGTTATTGTTGGATAAATTGTCTGTCAAACAGTGTACAACATCCTTATGTTAGATACGATGCTGAGAGAGATTAATAAGACCCTAATTGTCCTCATCCCAAAAATCATGGGGGCAAACAAGGTTAAAGATTTCTAACTTGTTAATCTTTGTACAATCATGTATAAAATAGTCAGCAAGTGTATGGTTAATCGATTAAGACCTTTGCTAAATGATTTGGATAACCTATAACAAACATGTTTCATCCCAAGCAGATCCTTCGGAGATGTATTATAGTTTTTCAAGCACTCTTTGGGGAAAAAGAATTAGATAATAGTGAAATTGGATTTATAGAAAGCTTAGGATTAGATGGAGTAGGCTCTATCAGAACAACTTTCCTAACCTCAAACTTTTCAAGCTCTTAGATTAAGTTGGTAAGATCTTACCTAGCTACCATCTACTATCATATCATCTTGAATGAAGCTATGGTTGGGGATTTTCCATCAAGTAGGGGTCTATGTCAGGTTTATTCAATGTCACCATATCTATTCACTCTATACATGGAGATTTTGAGTATAATTATTCATGCCCCAATAGTAGAGGGAGTTTGGAAACCAATTAAGTTGCGAGGAATGGAATTGAGTATGTGCCACCTTTTCCTTATTGATGATTTGCTTCTAATAAGAGAAGCTATAAAGGAGAATGTAATCCAAATGATGAACGTAATAGAGGGGTTTAGTAATCTGTCAGGACAGAACGTAAACTATGAAAACTCGAGTATCCTATTCTCAAGAAATACAACTCTTGTACTAAAGCCAAAGTTATCTGAATTATTTGAAATTAAACAGGATGACAATTTAGAAAAATATTGCGAAATCCTTGTTAGAGAAGGGGATACTATCGAAGCAAAGCATCTTAACTTTTTTCTTGAGAAAACAAGGAAAAAAATAGCCATAGGGAAGTCTAATCTTCTTAATATAACTAATAAAAAGCTCCTTGTTACATTTATCCTAGAAAGCTTAACTAACTATTATTCTCAAGCTATATCATTGCAAGTGAATTTTGCTAATAAAATAGAGAAAATACATTGCCATTTTCTTTATAGTTCTTTGCAAGAGAATAGGAAAATGTATTGGAGGAAAAAAGTCAAGAACTCCAAAGAAAGAGGTAGGCTTGGAATGTTAGATGTGAAAAAGTAGAACAAAGCTAATTTTGTAAAGCTTGCTTGGTAGGTGAAAAGAAAAGACCTATTATGGACAAAGTTTGTCTAGTAAAAATATAAGCTAGAGTAAGGGTAGATGAAGAAGATAAAAGGATCATCTTTCTTTGAGGAATTACTGAAGGCTGCTTCATGGGTTAATGAGAAGGCGATCCTGAAGATAAGAAACAAATGAGCCACAAAACTATGGACAGGAAACTAAATGAAGTGTAGAAGGGTAAGCAGTTAACTATTTGGCCCCTTAAATAAATTTGATGAGCTTTTCTCTATTAGCCAAGTATGGTTGAATTAGGATGGAAAGAGGAAGTGATTGGCAACCCCATAGATGAATCCATAAGTGAAAGGTTAGGATTTATCTAAGTGGAAGAAGATGAAGAATTAATTGATATACAAAGCTGGCCCTTTGAGATGATGGTGACTTGTCAACAAAATTTGCTTATGAAATTCTTTGTCAAGAATAGAATAGAATGAGGAATGATGAAATGTAGGATTGGATTTGGAAAGCTCTAGCAACACCACACATACAATTCTTGACCTGTAGTATTCTTCATAATGGTTTACCAACTAAGGATAAGCTAGAGAAAAGGGGTATACATGTGGGCCTTGTAGACCCTTTTTTATCGAAGGGAAGGGGAACAATGGTGCATTTCTTCTTAAATTATAGATGGAGTTGGGAGCTTTAGCAAAGTATTGGCTTGCATGTATAAGAGAAAACTTTCTCTTTTGAGAAGCTCATAATGTAAATTTAAAAGAAATGTAAGTGGAAAAAGCAAAATTTGCGCTAACCAATCACCCCAAAAGAAGTCCTAGTCATTTTTAGCTTAAAAGGTATATGGATGGAGTGAAATAAGTGGATATTCTAGCCTAAAGCTATTAATGATGACTGTTGCGATAGGATTAGTATAGAAACAAATGAGTGGTGGGTGAGACAAAGGGTAAATAAACTCAACAAGAAGGGAAAGATCTTTAAGGATACCTGGAAAGATAAATTGCGATGGTTCTATGTAGGACAGTGGCAAAATAGCAGTGATAGAAGCCATTTTTAGAAATGAAGAGGTTCAGTTTTAGGTGGTGTACGTAAGAAAATTCATGTTGATTCTCCTCTTGAAGTTGAACTATGGGCTATTAAGGAAGGAATTCTTTTAGCTAGAAAACTGAAATAAGATAAAATTATCATTGAAGTTGATTCACAACAAGCTCTAAAATGAATAAACAGTATGAGATTGAAGTTAAGCATTTGCCACCCAGCTCTCCAAGATTGCAAACAGATGATTAATTCATTTGCTTCTTGTACTTTTTATAAGGTACACCAAAAAGCTAATTAAGCAATAGATTTTTTAGTGAAACATGGTTTAAATTAAATCAAGGATTTTTATTTAAAGGATACATTTCTTTATTTTCAGTAGATATTGCTAGGAAGGATGCGATGGACGCTTTGGTTTCGTTGGATTTTTGTTTAGGAGTAAATGGTTCCCAAGACTTGCTACATGGCTGATGATTATTTGTTTGTTGCTTTGTTTTTGATTTAATGAAGTATGCTTTTTACCACTACAAAAAAAAAAAAAATTCAAATTTCTTCAATTTCTTAGGAATGAATGTATTGCTCCATGATAATATTTTACTAAAAATAGATTCTAATAATGATAATGTCCATTACATTTACATAGTTCCATCTAAAGGGCCTAAGGTTCAACTTTTCATTTAGAAAATCATCTCGATTTATAGTAAAATAATTCCCATCAATAGTTAAAAAAAAAGGTTGTCAATAACCTCATAGAAGTTGTCCATAAAAACTATTGATAGTCTAATTTTTATTGTTGACAAATTCATTTTTACTGTAACTATGTATGGTTTATTATAAATTGAAGTGATTTACTGAACTGAAAATGACCATATCATAAAAGGCCCTTTAAGCTTTAAAGTTTTTGGCTTTGCTTGTGGTTCACTAAAGGTTTAGGACAACGTGACTTTGGAGAGGAAGTTTCACTTTGTTAGATGGAGGATGAAAATTGCATGTGAATAAAGTGAGTTTGATCAGACGAAGTCAAATTTCATTATATCAAGGTTCAGGATAAGGTGACTTTACCTTAGTTTCACTAATTCATGGATAATAATTGCCATAGATAGTTTAATTTCTTTGGAATGAAGAAGAGCATCAAACCCATACACACTTCACTTAAGCCTACAAATTTTGAACTCGCGATTTTAAGGCTTTAAATCTCTTAAAAGGGAAACTTAGAAATATGGAGAGTGATCATCTTGACAAAAAATGAAATTAAAAAAAAAAAAGGAAAAAGAGAGAAGAGAAAAAAGAAAAGAAAAAGGAAAAGATGGAAAATAAAAGCAAGGTGATACTATTTAATTATAAGCTTAAACTTCCAAGGCCCAATCGCTGAGTCTGAAATTCATGATTGGATTCTAAGCCTAAAACATTGAGTCTTTCATCAGTATTCAAAACCTAAACTCAAGTAGGATTTTCAAGCTCGAAGTATAAAGGTCGATGCCATGGTCCCACTTACTTCATCACCCCTAATGAAGTTCTTCTACTAAAGAAATAGACTTATCTTAAACAAATTTGCTCATGAAACAGGGGTGAGCTCATCTTCAGTTTTTCCTTAGAGTTCTTGACTCGTAAACTCAGGAGTGAATGAACAAAGATTTTCCTTCAAATTTGGCCTGTGCTTAAACATTCAATTAAGAAACTTACATTATGGCCCTGAGAAAGACTTAACTGATTGACTAGGTGTATCATTTATAAGATAAGCCACAATTTTTGGAATTGATGCCGAGAGTGAAAACAAGCTTATAAGAATGTGAAGAAGTCCTCTTAGAATAAACATTGCAAGTAATCATACCTATTCCCTAGGAAGAAAATAAAAGAACAATTGAGTGCTTTCCCAAGAAGATAAATGGCCATTTACTCCTAAGCTTGAAATTAGTGCTTCGAAAGAGTTCACAAATCATGAAATATGCTCTTAGAATCACAACTTAGCCTAGAATAAGTGGTCAATGCACAAAGACAAGCTTATTGCTTATTTGTGATCTTTAGAGCCTACAAGTCTCCCCTACTTGTTAGTGATGCTATTTTCTACGGAAAAAAAAAACAGTGCACTTTTTAAAATTTCTAGTAAAGTTTTTATGACTCCTTTAATTTTTAGAAGAAAATGGTAGAGTTTTCAAAAGTTGTGAAGAGAGATTACTTAAAAGTTAAAAACTTTTAAAGAGTCTTCAAAAACATTTAAGTTTAAGTCTAGATTCATTCTAGAACTTCTTATAGGAATCAACCGTTTGAATTGTCTAAACTCATCAAAATTCTTTTAAAGAAGTCTTGGATCGCTTACTCATTGGAGTGCTATCCCTTTTTTTTGAGAAATCTTATATCACCTACTCAAAAGAGTGTCATCCTATCTTTTGTCAGATCACCTGCTCGTTAGGAGTACCATCATGTCCTTTCTTAGATTGCATGTTCATTAAAGCGTTATCCTATTCTTTGTTAGATCGCTTGTTCATAAGAGCACCTTCTTGTCCTTCCTTAGATCACTTTTTCATAAAAGCATTATCCTATGCTTTCTCGGATCACTTGCCCATAAGAGTACCATCTTATCCTTTATTGGATTACTTGCTCATAAGAGTATCATCTTGTTCTTTGATGGATCACTTGCTCATAATAGCGCCATCTGGCTAATTGTCAAATCGCTTGCTCATAAAAGCACCATCCTATCCTTCCTTGAACTACTTACCAATAAGAGTGCTATTCTATCCTTACTCAGATCGCTTACTCATAAGAGTGTCATCTTATCTTTGTTAGGTCGCTTATTCATTACCGTATTATCCTATCCTTTGGATCACATGCTCATTAGAACACTATCTTGGATTGTATGCTCATTAATAATGATATCCTATCTTGCCTTCAAAAGTTTTATCCTTTCAAGTTGACATTTAAAGGAAAAAATGGAATGTCTTTTAATCCTAGAAGCAAAGTTTTATATAATCTTTACTATAAAAAAGAGTAGTTGTAAACATCCTATTTTTGCTACAGTTTCTATATTAATTTTACTAGGTTTACATAAAAAAAATAAAAGAACACAAAAAAAATAAAAATAAAAAAGGAAAAATATAAAAGAAATGAAAAATTAAAAAAAGAAGAAGTCAAAAGTCTCTTAGTCAAGTCAGTGAGTCATTTTAGGTCGAAAAGGGGAAATTTTATAATCAATTATATATATGTAATTCGATAAATTTCAAGTTCCTGAGAAGTATTGGTTTTAGTAAAATATTTTGAAGACATGATGTGTGTAGGTAGGATTATGTTGATGATTGATTATGTACTATGCGCATGATGGTCAATCTCAAAGAAACTTGATCTAATGACACGTGTATTGATATAATGGAGAGATGTGTAGGAGGAGTCACAAGTAGACTTGATCACTTATATGCGTATGTGACAGAAGATAAAGCTTTGCGTTTTTTAATTTTCTTAATCCTTCTTCATTGAGTAGCTTATTTGATCTTTCGTAGAGTAACTTAAGTAGAGCTTTCACATTTGTCTTAAACTAACCAATTCTTAAAAGGTCCCCAAAGGAGAGGATTTTAGGAGCAAGTCTTAGCTTTTAGATTATTGTGAGATGGATGGCTGATACCTAACATTATTGGAAACCATTAGATGGTCTTAGATGATTTATTGGCTAAGATTCACCTCTTTCTTTTCATATGAACCATGAGCTTAGGCCATGGGCTTTGGATAGGCCTAATGGCTCATAATAAAAGAATATAAGCTCATTAATAATAAAACAAGTCCATAACTCTTATTTAAGTCCAAATAGCTCCTTTTGAGGCTAAATGAAGTCCAAATGGGCTTAAAGAGACCTTTTTCGTACCCACTTTTTATGCACAAGTCAATAGATAAGGTTAAGAGAGGAATAATTGGCCTAGTGGTCCTATTCTAAGCCTTCCAAGGCATATCTCCCTAAAACATCCTTATTTTAGCTTGGTTTCCTAAGCCCTCTCACTAACACATTAAACCAATCCATGGCATTGAATTGGGCCAAAAGCCCAATTATCAAATTGACAACTACATTTTGCCCCTTGACAAAAAGCTCCTTTGGCAAAGCCTAGAGGTTTTAAACATTTCATTGAACTAGCTTCTTCAAATTTGTGGTGTAGGTGTATCAAATCAATTTTTCTACTTAAATGTATTGATGGAAGTGACACTTCTTCTATTCTTGATAATTTGGAGTAAAAAGCTCCTTTGTTGATTTGCATCCATTGTATAGAATTAATAATTTAGCTCTTCTGAGCATTCTTGTTCTTCCATAAGTGTTTAGAGAGAAAATGAAGCCCTCGAAGTATTTGTAGAAGTCTAGAGCTCCAAGAGTACTCCCATTTTATAGATGTTGTGTATAAATACAATATATATAGCATTAAACAGGGTAGATGCTATTGTTTTGTTTCACTCTACTTTGGAATGAATTACAAGAGTTGTGTTATGTTAGTTGAGGTAGCTAGGGGTTGCACAGGCAATACCTCGTGGTATAGTACAAGGGTCTACCCCCCATCTACCTCTATCCACCCTCCCCTCCCCTTTTCTCTTAGTATCCATGCCATGCAACTAAAGGTCTAATACAATAACTTCCATGTAGCATGAAGCCCACATACCTATGCAAGCAAAACAACCCATGTTTTTAACAAGTAAAGTAATAGATGCTCAAACTAATAGAGCATTCAGAGGAGCCTGTTAAGTTAAAAAGAGTTAGACCTTGTTCATCAAGAAGGCTACTGCCCTTTTTTTTTTTTCTTTTGGAGGGTAGGGGAGGAAGGCTAGCCCCAAATCTTATTAATAAAAGCTAAAGTACAGAGAGAAAAGGTTTGGGAAGGGGAGGGGGGGGGGGGGGGGAAGGGAAGGGGAGGGGTAGGTGTGGGTAGGGGTGGGGTGGGGTAGGGTTAGGGGTGGTTGAGCATAGACTTAACTTGATAAGGATCAAGAACCGATTACTTGCTCTCAAGCTAGAGGGCTCTTTCATATGGTTTATTGAGTTGTTCGAGGAGCAGTATTTTTCCTAATTCGATCTGCCAAGCTACTTTGCTCTCTATACCATCTAGGAAGTTGCCGAGGTGATTATCATACACTTGGAGCTGACCTCACCCCGCCTCCCAATCTAAGCACCAAACCAGGAAAATAGCCATCTCTAGAGTATTGAAGCTGAGTTGATAACTATGAAGGGCCGATCTTCCGAAGCTGACTTGAATGTAAGTTGCCCCTAATCCATTTCCCTGCCTTACCCTGACTGTCAGGGTGCCAAACTGACCTGATCAGAGGATTACCTTTGCTCAATTCACAACATTATCAGAATCGTAGAGTAAAAACATGCAAACGCGTACACAATGTCCTTTCTAACATTTGTATTATCCTTTTTGATAGAGAGCATTCGTTGTGCACGATTTTACGCTTTCCTGTACATTATTCTTCTCTTAGTTAGCAAATAGGAATTCTTTTTGTCATTTTCTATAACATAGAATTTACCCTAACAAAGTACTATAAATAGACACATAATATAATAGCCACAACAACACATATAGAAGAATACACTGAACATTTTACCTTCTCTTGAGCTAAGTGTCTTCTTGCTTAGTTTTGAGTTACTCTTATCTAGCCCATTCTACTGTGGACTAGTGATGAGTGACCTCCAGCTACACTTGTGTGTCAAATCAAGTGTAACCTGAGTTCATGTAAGGCGTTGGTGTATCATGTCCATTATTAGTGTATCATATCCATTGTTGGTGTATGGGAACCCTTGCTCTCCCCTCGACTATCATTTACTTTTCAGGCCATCTTGAGGCTTGGACCCACCCCTTTTGGTAATGCGTGATGTTGGGTTTGTGTGTTCATCCACGAGTCCATATTATCTTGGTATTAGATCTTGGTTATGTTCTAAGCTAGATTTTACTACTGTATTCTTTTAATAGTTTGTCACTACTCTCATGTAATAGTGGTTCTATTGTTAGCTTTGAAGTTTAGTAGTGAGAAGCATCTGTATTCTATTTTCCCTTGTTTTCGATGCACTAAAACAGAGTGCGGTTGACTATGTGTTTGTTGAGAAATTGTCATTGTGAAGTAAACATCAATGCAGATTCAAGTATACAAGGAACTTTGGGAAACCAAGAAAGTGGTACTTAATACGGTCAAGTATAAGAAGGAATCTTGTCACCTCAATCAGTAGGTGATCGCTTAGATAGGCTTACCTACTTGGTAGCTAATTTGGTGATCGTTTACAAGAAGACAGATAACAAGCTAGAAATAGCCCCATTAGGGAACGTGAGCAACAATAACGAGGCAATGGTCAATTTGGCTGAGCTAATGCCTTAGCTTGACTTCCCTGAGTTGAAGGAGTTGATAGGGATGCTAGATGTAGGTTAGTGCTTGAAGAGATTGAGGAAGAAGTAGAAGGAGATGATGATGTAGAAGAGTAATACGGAGTTGAAGAAAGAAATGTGTGGACCCTTAGAGTCAAAGGACTCAAGATGTGTATCCTAAGTTTTTCTAGAAGTGGTGATGCCGAAGACTACCTAGATTGGGTAGACAAGATTGAAAAGTAGTTTGAATGCCATGAAGTGCCCGAAAATGTAAAAGGTTAAGCTAGCTATGTTGGAGTTCACTAGTTATGCTGCCTTACAGTGGAAGAACTTGCAAGCCATCGGAAGAAGGGAAGGAGAATGAGAGATTAGAAGTTGGGATGATATGAAGAGAGTTATGCGGAGAAGGTTTGTGCCGAGCTATTATCTACAGGATACCTTTAAGAGACAACAAGAACCGAGACAAGGAGCATTGAATGTGGATGTTTACGTTAAAAAATTCCAAATGCTAATGATTTGATGTGAAGTCATAGAGCTAGAAGACCAAAATCTGTCTTGATTCATTGGCAAATTGAAGTATGAGATTGGGGATGTCTTGGAAACCCTGGACATTAGAACGCTCAATGATGCAATTCGAGTCTCCCATACTATAGAAAGGTGCCAAATAGGAAGATTCTGACTACCCCTCAACTGTCTTAGCAGTAGCTAACCTGTTTCGAGCAGACCTATATAAACGGAACCGAGCAAGGTCACTGAAACCCGACCTGCTCAAACTACCCGAGAAGAGGAGAAGGAAGCTTTGAGGAAGTTTGAGAAGGGCCAAAGTTCATGGAGGAAGATGAGTGAGATCAAATGTTTTAAATGCTAAGGATTTGGACACATAGTCGATCAGTGTTCGAACAGGCAAACAATGTTGATCAGAGGCGAGGCATCGACCATTGAGGTTGATAGTATTGATGAGGAAATAAAAGAGTTGAAGGAAGATGGACAGATTGAGTTGTTCGAAAAGGAAGTGATCTACAGCGAGGAAGGCAACTTCATGTCGACCGCTCTAGTGTTGAGGAGGATAATGAGTATCAGTCCTGTACCTAAAGACGAGCAGAGAGAAAATCTCTTTCATATTGGGTGCAAGGTGCAAGATGAACGAATCACTATGCGCACTGATCGTTGATAGTGGGAGCTACACTAATGTAGCCTCTGTATTTATGCTCCAGTAACTGAAATTGCTGACCATGCCCTACTCGAAATGTTATAAACTTCATTGGCTCAGTGATAAGGGAACCCTACAAGTGAACAAATAGGTATCTATGTCAATCTATATAAGCAGGTATCGAGATAAAGTGCTTTGTTATGTGCTGCCCATGAGTGCGTCCTACCTTCTACTTGGACGACCATGGATGTTGATCGAACAGTTGTATATGGTGGTAAGAGGAACATATGTTCTGTGGAACATGAAGGGAGAAGGTTGAAATTAAGTCCCATGACTGCCGAGTAGGTAAAAATCACGCAGTCGCAGCTTAGCCAAACCTTAAAGAACGAGGCTTTGGTAATGACTCAAGTTGAATTGAAAAGACAAATGGAGTTGGAGGAACCAACCTATTTGCTTATCAGGAAGCTTTTGGAGATGAGACTTAGGGAGGAAGAGATGCCAACCGAAGTAAAAACCTTATTGGGGGACTTTGCCAACTTGTTTTTGGAGGAGCTACTAAAAGGTCTACCCTCAATCCGAGGCATCAAGCATGTGATTGACCTGTAGCCAGGAGTTACCTTACTGAACAAGCCTGCCTATAGGTTAAACACTAACTAGGTTACTAAGTTGTAGAGATAAGTAGATGACCTCATGAAGAAAGGGTATATACACGAGTCCCTAAGCCCTTATGTTGTGGCGACCCTATTAGTGTCGAAGAAGGATAGTTCTTAGAGGACGTGTGTAGATAATCGAGCCATCAATTGAATTACCATCAAGTATAAGTATCCCGTACCCAGGCTTGATGATATGCTAGATGAGATAAGTGGAGCAACAGTGTTCTCCAAGATTGATCTCAAATCTGGATATCATCAAATCTAAATGCATAAAGGAGATGTGGAAAACCGCATTTAAGACACGAATTTGTTTATATGAGTGGCTTGTAATGCCATTTGGACTATCCAATGCGCCGAGCACATTTATGCGTCTTATGAATCATGTGCTCTGAGAATTACTAGGAAGGTTTATCGTAGTTTATTTTAATGACATTTTAGTATACAGTCCCGACCTAGAGACTCACTGAAAGCATTTCCAACAAGTGCTTGCAAAACTTTAAGTTAAATAACTCTACGCCAATTTGAAGAAGTGTGACTTTTGCTGTTCTAAGGTGATCTTCTTAGGATTTGTTATGAGTGAAGGTAGTATTTGAGTTGATGAAGAGAAGTTAAGAGCAATCATAGAATTGCTTGAGCTGACCTATTTTGCTAATGTGAGAAGTTTCCATAGCTTGGCGTTCTAATTGTCTATTCATCAGGAACTTTAGTATGATTGTGGCCCTACTCACTGAACTCTTAAAAAAGAATGTTGAATTTAGATGGGGAGAGAAAGAGAGGAGGAGTTTTGAGGATGTGAAGTAAAAGCTAAGTACAACCTGCGTCTTAGCTCTATCGAGCTTCAACAAGGTATTTGAAGTAGAGTGTAATGCGTCTAGACTAGGAATAAGTGTTGTACTAATGCAGGAAGGCCAATCTATTACTTACGTTAGCGAGAAACTTCGAGGAGCCACACTTAATTACTCTGTCTATGACAAGGAGTTCTATTCCTTAATTTGAGCCCTAATGGTATGGTAACACTATCTGCTGCCTAAGGAATTTGTGATTTACATCAATCATGAATCCTTAAGATATCTAAACAGCCAAGTAAAGTTGCTCTGGAGACCAGCAAAGTGGGTTGACTTCATGTAGGGTGTTTCTTATGTCATAAAATACAAGAACGGAAAGAACAATGTAGTGGCTAATGCCCTATCGAGATGACATACCCTCTTAACTAAGTTGTAGACGAGATTACTTGGTTTTTCAACCATCAAGATTTTATATGTTGAGGACCTACACTTTGGTCCTATCTATGCTCATTGTGACGAAGGGTAGATACTAGACAACTATTACAGGGAGGACAGCTACTTATTTGAGAAGAGGAGGCTATGTATCTCGATTTGTTCCACGTAAGAACTGCTAGTGCGTAAGGCATATGGAGGGGGATTGATAGGAAACTTTGGCCAACGTCGAACCTATGAGGTATTATCCTCCAAATTCTTTTGGCTAAGGATAAAAAGAAATGTCCAATCCATGCTGGAAAGATATGCGACCTGTCGAAAAGCAAAGAGTCGAGCTGAGTAAGGATACTACCAACTCTTGTTGATCCCGACCAAACCATAGTTTGAATTGAATACGGACTTCATGTTAGGATTACTTAGGATGTCCCGAAGGAAGGACCCCATCATGATAGTTGTGGATCGATTTAGCAAGATGGCATGTTTCGTGCCTTGTTCCAAAACTAACGATTTTCTTTTCTTGCAGGAGGTGATCAAGTTTCACGGTGTACCCAAGACCATAGTCTTAGATCGCAACCTAAAATTCATGAGCCACTTGTAGAGGACACTATGGAGGCAACTGGGAACTAAGTTATTGAAAAGCATGTCCTACCATCCATAGACCGATGGGTAGAATGAAGTTTTCAACCAAACTATGGGAACTTTGTTACAGGTCACTGTCAAACGAAACATGGTCGATTAGGATTTATGTCTGCTAATCATTGAATTCACCTACAATTGGATTGGCCACAGCATCATAAGCATGTCTCCATTTGAAGTCGCCTATGGGTTCAACCCGGTGCTCTTGTTTGACCAAATACCCTGGCCAAGGACTGATGATGATGATTTACCAACTGTGGAAAGAGTTATGGCTATCAGAGCAATGTACTAGAAGGTTATGGAGCAACTGAACTAGGCCAAAGCTAAGCTCGAGAAGTAGAGCTAAGGATGGAGAAAGAGCGAATTTTAGCTAAGCGATTTGGTTTAGATACATCTCAATAAAGATCGGTTCCCAAACTTGAGAAAGAGTAAGTTGTCTCCTAAAGTCGACAGACCATTCCGAGTGCTTGAAAAGATTAATCTTAATGCCTATAGGATTGAATTACCTGAAGGATATGGAGTCTCGAACTCTTTCAACATTGCTGATCTCCAACCTTAGATAGGCTACCGTCAACGTTTAATTTAAAAACACCTTCTTAAGGACTAGCCTAGGAAATATAACAAACTTTTTTTTTCTTTTTTGGAGGTTCTATCATATCACGAACAATATCTCTATCATCTTTGATCTGATGTAAAGTAAGGGGATTAGCCCTCCCCATAATGATAAGATCATCTATAATTAGACTAACCAGAACATTGGGAGGCTTGTTCGCATCTCTATACTTCTTATTATTAGTCTCCCCAGAGATGCTAAAAACCAACTGAGGAAACAAATGTTCAAGCCACTACCCAATTTAAACTGAAGTGCATACTCGAAAGTAAAATAATAATAATAATAAAAAAAGTAAATTTCTTCTCGGAGCAAAAAATTCAAATCTCAGCCATAGGTTCACATTCCTGTTAAAAAAATTACCTTGGTTACTTACCTTCCTCGAATTCCTCTTCTAGTTTCCATGAATATTAAGAATTGATGTTATCCATTTGCAACGCTGGAAGCTAAGCAAAATTACGAATTGATTACTCTGGTATTGGAAATTGAATATATTTTCCTCGTATAAGTCATAGTACTTTCCAATTTTGCTTGGTTCACTTGCTGTCTTAATTCTAGAAATATATTCTACTGATCATGATGCTTCCATCATTCAAAAAGCATGAGTCTTTTTTTTTTTTTTTTTTATCTCTTCAAACTTACCAATGCACACTTATCCTTTTTATTTTATTTGATACGTTTGATACCAACTCTCACCCTTTTTGTTTGACGATTCTTTGACAGGTGAGGTTCAATTTCTTCTCAAAATCTTCAAAATATCTGCAACGAGGATGTCGGTGAGACCTTGTGAGTCCGGAATACTTGGTTCCATTCGTCAAATTAGTCTTATTGTGTATCAAATAGACGTAATATTTATCTTTGACCTCACTTCGCTAGAGGCTTCCACACAGGAGTAGCCATCCATTGGAGTAGGTTATAACGTAACCACTTCATCTTCGTTCGTTGTTATTCTTGTAGTCTTGCCTTCTTTTTGTCATTCATGCTGTTGGCTTCTAGTATGTATGCATGTACACATATGCCCATCCATGTCTTCTGTCCTTGATTCTCTCTCTCTCATTTTCAAACCGCTGCTACATTTTGAGCTTTCAGGCTTGTTTCCATGCGTTACTGGCATATGTATATTCTTTGACTATAGCTTTCGCATGTAGGTGCAATGTGCTAATAATTTGTTCTCTTTCCATTAGTCAAGAGTTTGTTTTAATTCCATCATTAGCTGGACATGTGTAGTAAATATTTCCGACTTCTTGTGTTGGCATGGTGGGCTTTAAGAATTGAATGACCATGGATGGCTTTTCTTTAGAAAAAAAAAATCAAATGTCTACTATTGGATTGGGCACATAGAGGGATGTACGATTTTGGACTTCTTTTTTTCTTTTTAAATTGCTTCACCATGACTGCCGCCAAACTTCTTCATTTTTGCAAATGGACTAACTTGGGAGCTTCTTATCTCGTTAGATCGTGAATCAACTCCATATCAGAATTTTTTTAGTTGTCTCAAATGTTATCGTCCAGAAACTCGAGGCGTAATTCATTATCTTCATACTATTGCAGAAAGGACATACATTATTGGCTCCTCTTCCCTTACTCCATAATGACTTGTATTGTTGAAAGCTTGTACAGGAGGCCTTCTTCAATTATGGTTTGATGTAACAGGCTTGAATTTTGAGAACCAATCCATGATTCAATTCTTGAATTGTGGCACATGATGGACTAAGCCCTCTTTTCTTTTTTATTTTTATTTTCTGAATCACCTGTGTTTTTATTTGAAGGTGCTAAAGTTGACACTTGAACCGGAATTGGGCTTTAACACTTTATGATTAAGCCCAATGATTACGAAGTTGCAACAAAATTATTAATATCTTGCTTCTTTTTTCCCTTCCTTTATAACCTCTCAACATGGGCTAAATATCTAGCTCCATTTCTTTATTCACCGGACTTCCATTTTTTGTATAAACGAATACAAGCTCTTGATTTGGGATTAGGTTGTTGTCTCCTGATTGGGACCTTGAGGCTTATGAAGTCAAATACGTGGGTTTTTGTTCATCAAGGCTTGTGGCTTCTTTAAGATTGTACAGGTTTTGATTTGAATTGAGGGTTGGCCAAATATTTAATTTGCATGATTCGTGCTCCCTTTTATTTGAACCGGTAATCATAATAATTCTTATCATTTTTTTTTTCTTTTTGCACAAACCATCCATTTAGACTATTGTGAATAATGGGCATGACTACTCCAGCACAAGCTACTCAACAAAAAGGGGTGCTGGCTCACAATGGAGGCCGGGTATGATGGATTATTGACCTCTAGACTTTTCACTCACACCGGCTTCCAAGACCTACAATCCCTCATAAGAAGGATTCTCTCATGTCAACTTGCCAACAATGAGCTTTAATACATAGAAGAGTTATGGAAGAACTTTCTAAGGATATAGCTTAGATACACTCTGCTCTACTCGGACTCTTTTCCAGTTGCCGACTTATCGGGTGCTAAAGCCAATTTGATAAGTATCGAGTCCTATTTGCCAAGTGCCAAGTCTAAGGACAATAGACATTGAGCTCTACTCTTTTAACCTATTGAACTACAACATCATTTAATCACGTCAGCAATTTCAAGCAAAGTTCATTAGCTTAGCTCAGCCATAATGCCCCAAGACTTAGAACACGAGCCCATTGATAAACAGCCACTTGTCCCTTATTTTTCTAATATTTGTACCATATTCCTTTATGTCCTTTGTCTTATTTATTCTTTTCATATATATTGGGAATCTCTTTCTTATGTTGCCTTTTATGTAATTTTCCATTGTTGTATTATTGTTCTAAAAGACTTACTATAAAGAGTCCTTTATACTGTAGCCACAATTATCTTACACCTTATAAGTTAATAAATATTTTTGTTCTTATGAGATACCCTTCTTTTAGTACATCCTTTTTTCACACTCTTATCTAATCTTGCCCAAGTATCTTAAGATTAGTGGTAAGTAAACCTTAGTATTGGCTTGTACATCATATTAAGCGAAATACTAAGTTGTATTGTGTTTGTTAGTGTATCATATCCTTTAAGTAGTTTTGCAGAAGCTATTATGTTTGTTGACTTATCCATTCCTTCATTTTTCAATACCTCGAAGGATCTACCTAATTACTGCTTCCCATGGTAAGCCCTAGTGATTGACTCAACCCCTAGGCACATCATATAATCCTGGTATTAGAGCTTGAAGTTACTATCAAAAGCTAAGTGTTGTAGTAGTTGCTTCTTATTATAGTGTGTGTTTTATTATACTTTGTTCTTTAATGGAAAAACAGAGCAAGTCCTTAAGTTACTGTGTGATATCATATTATCAAAGTAGTATATAACCTTTTGTCGAGTAATGGATTCCTTGAAGTTTTATATTGAAAATATTGAATCATAGTGTTTAAAGAGAGATTAATGATATTGAGAATAATGCTCATTGTCATGGTCGTATAACCCAAAAAACCTTACGTACTACTGATGAACAATTGTAAGACCTTACTGCTATTATAGCTAATTTGGCTATCTCTGTATAGAGGGAAGTAGAGACTAGGTTAAGAGAGAGAGTTGATGAATGAGGCTAAGATATGAGAGATAGGCCAAGAAAACAAGTAGTTGAACCTCAAGCATCAAAAGTCATGGTTGTCAAAATCATGATTCTAATATTCATTTTAATGCAAAGAACTGGTAGAATCGTACATAACGTACTCAATTGATAAAATTGTAAACTTGTACAATTATACATGAAAGTTCATAATTTTAATAAAAGTTAGCACATAAACCATTTTATATCCATTTTAACATAGAAAAACATAATAAAATCATAAACTTGTATAATCATTACTAGAAGATGTTAATGTGAACTAGTTACACCCTAACATGCTGGGAGGTTTATGAGGAGGAGACTTGAGTTGGATGAAGTTGAAGAATATTGTGAGGAGGAGGAGGAGCAATTTGACAAATTCGAAGGGTGTGAGCTTTGTGCCTCTAGAGGAGAAAAGCATCTCAAAGTGCAGATTCCAAGTTTTAATGGTCTGGTAGTGCTAATGACTATTTGGATTGAGAGAAGAAGATTGAGAAGATATTTAACTTTTATGATTACAAGGACTCGGTGTGTATTCGAGTGGTTACTTTAGAATTTTCTAAGTATGCAGCAATGTGGTGGAAGAAATTGCATAATGTACTCCAACAAGCTCGATGTGAAATCCGAACATGAAACAAGATGAAGAGAGTTATGAGGAGTAGATTTGTGCCAAAACATTATAAACAAGATTACATTTTGACATCCTTAGGAACTTAAGTAGGGCTGCTAATCTATGGATGAATATGTTCAAGAGTTCTAATTGCTAATGATTCGTTATGATGTTGATGAACCCAAAGTACGGACAATAGCAAAGTTCATTTCTAGACTAAGATCTAAGATTGGTAATATAGTGGAGGTACAGAGGCTTAGAAATCTTAATGAGACTATCCGAGTAGCACAAAGGGTTAAAAGGCAAAGGTGAAATCAACTTAGTCGAGCACAAAGCAACCAACTTAACTTGCTTAGTAGAATTGGTATACCAAGCCAACCTTGATATGACCAAGCTCTATACAACTCCAAGGTGGACTATTAAGGTCATATGTTAAGCAGACTTGATGATGGCTAAAGAAAGACTACGGCCAAGGAACTAAATGTTAGAAAGGATCAAGGTCAGAGCTCTAATAGGAAGACTCAAGAGATTAAGTGTTTCAAATGTCTACGTTTTGGATACATGGTAAGTCAATGTTTGAACCAACGTGTTATGACCATTAAGGGAGAGAACCCTCAATTCTAAGTGGAAAGTGCTAGTGAAGGAAACGAAGAAGAGGTAGATGTTAATCACCAGTTAGACGAGTTTTGAGAAGATAATGATGACCGGATCTGACTTAAACTAGGAGAATACTGCATGGTTATATGATGATCACTCAGTACCTTTACTACTAATGAGAATGAATAGAGAGAGAACCTCTTTCACATGAATTGTCGAGTGAATGGCAACCTATATGCTGTGATCCTTAATCGAGGAAGTTATACCAACGTCATTGCATAAGGAATGATGAAGGCTTTAAAATTATCAACCGTCCTTATCCTAAGCCCTATGAGATTCATTGGCTTAATAAGAAGGGAAGATTGCTTGTTACCGAGTAATTCAGAGTGCTGATCACTATTGGTGACCAATATAAGGATTAGGTGTTATGCGACGTCTTACGTATGTGTGCTTTACACATAATATTAGGCCGACCATGGCTCTTTGATCATAAGGCACTCTTTGATGGGTATAAAAACACTTATATGTTCTAAAAGGATTAGAAGAAGGTTATATTGACACCAATGAGCCGCAAAGAAGTTCAAGAGTCGTAAGAGAAGATTTCCAAATCCCTACAAAGAAAGTCTTTAATGATTTTCTAAGCCCAATTTTCCAAAGATGTCAAGAAGTAAGAATGTATACTTTTATTGGTTAAAAGACTTTTAGAGTTAAAGGAGGTTGGAGCCTTACCTGCTAAGGTATAAGCATTGCTTCAAGAGCATGCCAATGTACTTCCTACTAAGTTGCCCAGAGGTTTACCTCCTGTTAGAGGGACAGAGTATTGCATTAACCTTTAGCTTAAAGCCACTCTACCTAATCGACCTGCCTATGGACTCAATCTTGAGCAGGCATCCGAACTGAAGAAACAAGTTAATTGAGTGTGGATAAGTTCAAGAAAGCATGAGCCCCTGCACCAAGCTAACTATCATAGTGTAGAAGGATGATGGCTCTTAGAGAATATGTATTGATAGCTAAGCAATCAATAAAATCACTATCATGTACCTATATTTGATCCCATGATTATATGATATGTTCAATGAGTTGCATGGTACTCAAGTTTTTTCGAAGATTGATATGAAGAGAAGATACTACCAAATCTGAATGAGACTGGGAGATGCGTGGAAGACAACTTTCAAAAACAAAGGATAGTCTATTCAAGTGGATGGTGATACCATTTGGGATTACAAATGTGCCAAGTACCTTTATGTAACTTATGAATCATGTTTTAAGATCCTTGATTGATAAATGTGTTTTCGTATATCTTGATAATATTTTGCTATATAATACTAACCTCATTTCTCATGTCGTGCACTTGAGATTTGTATTTGATATCCTCTGTGCTGAGCAATTGTTTAGTAATTTGAAGATGTAAACCCTACTTGTGGTGGGCCCTAAGATTTGAATAAGAGTACTTTTCAAACGTTCCCAAAGATCAACTAAACTAAAAACTTAAGTTTACATTTAGAAACGAATTAAATTTTTCCAATTCAAAAACCAATTATTGATAAAAACCCGAGCTTGAAGAACTATGAGCTCTAAAGTCACTTAAAACCCTAAACCCTAAAACCATTAAGGAATTTTAACCCTAAGTAATTAATCAATAATTTAATTTGAATAATTTCATTCAACTTTAGAAAATTTCACAACTTTATAAAAATCAAATCATAAATTACAAAACAATGGAAGATGAAAACCTTAAAACAATTTCCTATAAAACCATGCCCTTATCTTCATGTTTAAGCCTTACACATCAATAAGTAGACCAACCAATCACTTTAGATAACTTATTAATAGAGAGTTGGAATCCTCTATCAATTGATAACTTATTAAAATCTTGTGATAAGACATTTTCCTTATCACTCCTTCACTTATACTACATATGGACAATTTTTCACAAGATTTCACATGCTTAACTTCATTAAACGAGCCAAGACCATTCTATGACCCCAAAGGACACTAAATGGCAGATTTGGACAAGGAGGAAAGGGGGGGCCATACTCTTGTTTTTCAACCATCAATCACTTTCTCTTACATACCATTATTCATTCATAAATGTTTACATCATCAATAGTTGCAATTTTTTACTTTTTTGTAAGCTACAAGACAACACTTTCAAGATATTTTAAACATTCATTCTCTCTCATTTCCAACCGGCTACTCTTCCCCTCATTTCTCTCACTTTCAATTTCATTTTCACTTCTTCTTTCTCTCATTTGAAACAAACATAAGAGGAGAAACAATCTTAACCCACAAAATCAACTTTGCCACCATTTTTCCACACTTCACTCGCGGCATTTCCTTCTCCTTTTCTTGTGCCACTTTCTTCCAACATCTAAGCTCTTTTAGAACCATTAAAACCTTCCACAAACCCCATTCCAAAGGATCAAACAACTCCTTAGTGCATAACCACCGTATTTTTCTTTAAGGATGAGTAAGTGTTTTTTGTGATTAGTGGGCTAGTGTTTATGTTAGGAGACTTTGATTTCTTGAAGATATAAGTAAGGTTTAAGTTGTTATAACACCAAAAACCATTTTAAGAAACAAACTCATGAAACCCTTACATGAGTTGAAACATGAGCATGTAAAGTTGGTGTTTTGTAAAGATTCTTGTTTAACACTTTGAATGGAAGATTTTAAGTTGAGAAAATCTTGAAACAAGAACTTAAATGGAAGATGAACATGCTGGATGTGAGGATTCAAAAGTCCTTTGAATGTTGATTTTATTTCTGTTAAGTTAAACATGCTCAAATCTAGACTTAAGTTAAGGAAAAATTCATCATATGAAGTTTTATGAATAAACCAACTTTGTATGACATAAGCTATGATATGGAAGTTGTATTACGTGTAACATCTTCTATTTCTTTGTGTAGAGCATGAGTTAAAGAATCATCTTATGGAAGAAAATTTAAGTTAAGATTTGGGTACGAGTAGTTTAAGTGCATAGTTTAACACCTAAACTTAAGGAAATGATGAAACAAGTTGAAAAACCAAGAGAGAACCCCTTGGAATCATCACGACCAGAGCTGGACCATGGCTAAGAGACACTTAAAAATATGATAAAAGTAAATGAACAAAGTGAAAAGATCAATTAAGCAAGTATGGTAAGTATACAAAGCCTAAAACTCAAAACTGAGCTTCAAAACTCTCAAAACAAGTCTCGAACTCTAAGTTAAGCTTTCAATAAAATTCTGACCAGCACTTTAAAACATTAAGAGAGGTTGTTTTGAAGCCCATAAGAAATCCACTTAAGACTTCATATGCCCAACAAAGTCACTAACTTTAGTTTGAACAAAAAACGAGCTCATTTGACAACTTAAGCCCACAAAAGGGGCCATGAAGTGGTTGTTAGCCTTAGGAGTATAAATCAAAATTGTAAATCTGATCTCAAGGAGTATTTTAAGCTTAGGATAAAATCTTAATACTAAGCTTAAGGGATTTCTCAAGTTATCAAAAAGCCCATTTACCATACAAGGCCTAAAAGCACTCTAAAACATGAGGATCGCTACTGTTTTGACCCATGAATAGATTTGCGTGTCTCATTTCGAAAATCTAACCTCATTACATTAAAGTACACTTGAAAATGATGAAGATTGACTATAAGATCATAAAAATTGGATTTAAAATGAAAAAGTTATATGCGATCAAACTTTTAAATAAAAACCAGGAAAAGTTACAAAAACTAATCAAGAGTATAACTTAAGGAAAATTAACTTAGTTTCCTAAGTTTATTTCAATCCCTTATAAATATTATTTTAATGACCAGGGGACACCGTGTACAGAGACGACTTGCCTTTGGATTACTTTGATTGATCCATATGGCAGAGTGAGTAAATTCTCGATGATTCTTTACTTAATTTTACTTGTAAAGTAGATGCACCTAAACTTATATATATAAATTTGGATGCTTGTGGGATATGGGAAATGCATGTGTATAAATTTGTGGATGAATGCAATGACTTGTTAATTATATATAATAATGGGAATTGTTTGTACTAATATATACATGTGCATTGTATGGAATGAAATTGTTTGATCACCTTGAAAATCGAGTTAATCACTTATACGATTAAGAAATCAAAATGAACTATACATTCCCCATATT
This sequence comes from Lumnitzera racemosa, assembly GCA_024138005.1. Classification (NCBI taxonomy): domain Eukaryota; kingdom Viridiplantae; phylum Streptophyta; class Magnoliopsida; order Myrtales; family Combretaceae; genus Lumnitzera; species Lumnitzera racemosa. The sequence goes on along the minus strand of JAMXBC010000006.1, from coordinate 52,071,401 downwards.
GCATATGGATAACACCAAATGTTGCTTTACGCAGAAGATGGGAAGGGACTCACAGGAGGACATGCCTCCTGCAGGATTGGGTATTAGCTATGTCATCATATATATTGAGTTTCTGTCCTAAGCTGATGGGTTTACTAGGCGTTGGGAGACGCCAACCATTGGTGAGGGGTTGAGTCTTGTGGCTTCTGCTTAGGGTATGTGTTTGTGGATTGCGGAGGCCACCATACTGCTAGACTTGGGATTCAAAAATATGATTTGTTATTTGGTAAAGAAAGTATACATATATATATATAGTGTTGTTTTGGTTTAAGCACAATGGTGCAAATGAAATAAAACCCAAGGTCTAGAACTCGAATTTTGGTTTGGGTCGGTTAATTATCTCCAAACCCCGACTTCAGGGGGCGTAATTCTAAGTCATATGCAGTTCTTAGGTTATTACATGCGTTGTTTGGCATATCAATTGTTCATGCATTCATATAGTTGTGCATCTAATAAATTTCTGCCATGTTGTACTGACAAGGGTATTTATCTCACTAAGCTTAAGCTTACACCCCTATATATTTTTGTTGTTGCAAGAAAACCTCTTCACCAATTCGGGTCGAGGCATGCCTATGGTAAGTCTTGTATAGGGATGGGTTGGAGTGATTAGAGAGCGAAGAGGACATTTTGCTCATAACACAGATTTAAAATCTCTAATGCAGTTTCGTTATGAACTATATTTGTTTGTAATATTCTTTTGGTATGAGTCTTATGAGCCCACACAATTAGCTAATTTATACCATGGACGTAATTTTAGTTAAATTGCTCTATATTACTTGTCTATAGGCCTAGTGGTAATGTAGAGTGGAAGGAGTCTTGTATATTGTATGAAAGGCCTATGATTAGCAAGGGAGTTGATAATAGACCTTTATACGGTACACGGTGACCTACTACGACAACAATACTGTTAGGTCGTGATAAAAGAAATGTGTATTTTGTTAGAGTGAGTTAGTATACTCGGATATGTTGTCTTCAAGGGAGGAATCAAAGTTGATGACGAGAAAATTCGAGCTATTCTCAAATGGTTGACGTTGACCAATGCTACAAAAGTAAGGAGTTTTCATGGTTTAGCTTCATTTTATCGAAGATTCATTTGAAACTTTAGTTTCATCACTACCCTACTAACCAAGTTGACTAGGAAGAACTCTAAATTCAAATGGTTTGAGAAAGCTTAGAAGAGTTTTGACAAAATAAAATCTAAGTTAACCTTTACCCTAGTACTTGTACTACTAGATTCTAGCAGGTCTTTGAATTGGACTGTGATGCTTCAAGAGTAGTTATTAAAGTTGTTCCTATGCAGAAGCACCAACCGGTTGTATATTTCAATGAAAAGCTCTAAGGTGCCAATTGAATTACTCAACATATGACAAGGAGTTCTATACCCTTATACAAGTACTTGACAACAGGAAACATTATCTACTGCCGAAAGAGTTCATTATCTATATAAAACATGAATCTCTCAAGTATTTCAGAGGACAACAAAAACTCTCCCTGGTGCCATGCTAAATGGGTTAAGTACTTGGAAATCTTTTGCTACGTCATCAAATACAAGAAGGGAAGTTCCAATACTGTGGCCAATACCTTATCTTGTTGACATGTTCTTATCATGACATTATAAGCTAAAGTACTTGTTTTTGGAACTTTACCTCATCAATATGAATAAGATCCATACTTTGGATCCTTAATGGCCAAGTGCAGCATTAGAAGAGTAGTGGATGGGTTGTATCTGAGTAAAGGTTTTCTAGTAAAGGGAAAATAAGTTTATATGCCGAACAGCTTTGCTAGGGAATTACTTATTTGGGAAGCCTATGTTGGGGGCTTAGCTTACCATTTTAGTGAAAAGAGAACTACTGAGTTATTGAAAGAACACTTCTATTGGCCTAAGATGATGAAAGATGTGCACAAAATTCTTCAATGGTGCGAGGTATGCAAGTAAGCTAAGGGAAGAAAGGAGTCATATGGAGAATATACACCTCTGCTCATACTTAAGTGGCCATGGATTGATTTAAGCATGGATTTCATGCTCAGCCTACCAAAAACACCTTGGAGATATGATTCTGTTATAGTGATGGTCGATTGATTTAGCAAAATAAGCTACTTCATCCTTTGCCACAAAATTGGTGATGCTTTATTTGTTGCTAACCTCTTTTTATAGGAAATTGTGCCAATGCATGGAGTCCTAGGGAGTATTATATCTGATTATGATTCAAAGTTCATCAGCTTCTTTTAGCGAACACTATGGAAGAAGCTTGACACTAGGCTTATGTTCAATACTTCTTATCATCTACAGATAGACAGCTAGACAGAGGTTAAGAACAAAATAGTGGCAACCTCCTTCAAGATACTATGAGGAAAAACCTACATGATTGGGATATATTCCTGCCCATCATTGAGTTCAATTACAACTGCTATACTCATAACTCAATAGGAAGGTCACCTTTCGAGGTCATTTACGAACTTAACTTCAACTTACCCTTGGACATGATTATTAGCCCACCCTCTCAAGGAAAAAGTCAATTAGGTATGTAGCATGCCGAAGAGTTCTAGAAACTACATCAAAAGGTTGTCGAGCAACAAGCCAAGATAATGGCCCAACTGAGAGAGCAAGGAAGCCACGATAGAAGGTAAGTTATTTATTACCTATGAGACCTTATCTGGATCTACCTTAGTAAGGAGCGATTCCTAGGGAAGAGAATGAACAAGTTATCTTCCAAGTTAGATGACCCTTTCAAAATTCTTCAATACGTTAATGACAACGCCGTTGAGCTAGAACTACCTAAGGGATATAAAGTGTCTCCAACTTTCAACATCGCCAGCTAACTCCCTTTGTACTAGAAGAAGAAGAAGACCAAGATTTAAGGGAAAATCTTCTACGACCCCAGTACCCTAAGGATACTACTCGGACATACTCTACTCTATTCGGACTTACTCTACTTTACTCGGACTCTTGCCTAGTTGATGACCTGTTGAGTACTGAGTCCAAGGATACTATATGCTAAACTCTACTCTTCTAGCCTATTGAATTACCTCAATAGCTTTAAGTATTATTCGTCAACAGCAGCCCTAACATCAGCTTAGCTCCACCATAGTACCCTAAGATCCTAGAACATAAACCTATTAATAGGCCACCACTTGTCCCCTACTTTTATGATATTTTTACTATATTCCTTTTTGTCCTTTATCTTATTTACCCTTTTCATATATACTAGGAAGCTCTTTCTTACATTGTCCTTTATGTAATTTTTCATTTTTATATTGTTGCCATAAAAAACTTACCATAAATAGTCCTCTATATTGTAGCTGCATTCATCTTATACCTTACAAGTTAATGAATATTTTTGTTCTTGTAAGATAACCTTCTCCAAGTACATCCCTCTCTTACACTCTTATTTAATCTTACTAAGTAGCTTAAGACTATTGGCGAGTGTACCTTAGTATCAGCTTATGCATCATATCAAGTGAAATATTAAGTCATGTTGTGTTCGTTAGTACGCCATATCCTTTGAGCAACTTTATAGGAGCTAATGTGTTTTTTGACTTATCCATTCCTTCATTCTTCGTTACCTCAACAGATCTACTTAGTTACTACTTCCCATGGTAAGCCCTAGTGATTAACTTAGCTCCTAGTCACATCAAGGTACCTATGGTTCCATCTCCTTGTGAGAATTGGATCGACTAGGCCTTTTGAGATGACTCCTTCTAGATAAATGTTAAAACCTAAAGACTATACGTGCTTAACTCTATAATGTGCTCTTCCAAATTCATCATTCTAAAGGATTATTCTAGGCCTAAAACATTGGTAGATGCATGCTTAATACTTTACCTTAAGAACAGAAGGAAAAAGCTTCTTATATCCCTTACTCAATTTACTATTCCATAACATATAGTCCTTGATTGGAACTCATGGGTGAAATATATCATGAGCAATGTGCATTACATCTCAATATTGAAGTACACTAGGATCGTTAATGTTGTGCATATGACTTCATGATTCAACTTTTGTAAGATGGAAGATATGAGGTCTTTTTAAGCTTTCATATCTTGATGGAGTAGTTAAACCCATACCTTCATAGCTTCTTGGGGTGAACTGACCACTACCATAGAGGATGTCTTCCTCCTCATCAAGCAATAGGAATCAGGCTGCTTAGCTTTTGACCCACAATTGAGCCCGCAGATTAGAAGGGAAGTAAGGCCGATCCTCCTGCTCCAATCGATTCCTGCCGAAGCTGAGTATCTCTTTACCAAGTCATTTTATATGCGGAACCGAACGACTAACCATCTCTCTAAAATATGCTAAATTATAGATTGCCAGGATAACAGCTAGGCTGTTCTTAAGTACCCACTCACATTTGAGCTAACTAACTACTCGGCCTCGACACCCCATATTGATCCTTAGTCACCCTTGCTTGGACCAGTAATCCAATTGTACTCTTTTGCCTACATCCTCCAACGGCTTTTGCTAATGTATTACCACCACGTATACAAGACCATGTGTATAATCTACCACATTAATCATTGCTTTTCTTGAATATTCATTTTTATCATTTTGTATTCTTGTACATTACTTCTTTAGGGTAATACCTTTTTTTTTTCTTTCTTAGGCATGTTGCCCAAAATTCTTGGGTATAAATACCTCTTATATTTATAGTTGTAAACAGCAGATTGACACTAATATACTTGATACTTTTTTGTCTCATAAACACTATTTTGTTTACTCTCATTACATACTTATTCGAACCCTTAAGTAAAGCTAGGTGGCAAGTAACCTCACTGGTCCAATTTGTATGTCATATCAAGTTGTGTAGTAAGTCCTCAAAAGTTCCACTAGTGTATCATATCCATTGGAGCTGTTCGTAAGTTTTTGCTTACCATTCTCATTTGTCCTTTTGCACATTCCCCATCACTTACTTTTTAAGCTTTCAGCAAGCTTAGACCCATTCAGTGACCGACGTTGTCTATTCTTGGTTACGGTTCACATCATCAAGCTTCGTAACTTTGGAAAGACAAACATCACAATAGCATGAAGAACATCGCTAGATAAGAGTGCACACAATATCTTACAAGGTGCTATTGGTTTGAGTAGGACTTCATCAAAGAGATCTACCTTTTTGTCATGGATTGAATACTTTTATGGAATTCTAAGGAATAATGGACATCTAACATGAGTTCCTACTTATAAAAGCAAGTAAGTACCATTTTTCTTATGCTCATATACTAAATCGTCTCATTTATATCCGATAGTAACTTTATATAACACTTTTTGGCTATCTATGTATGTTTTTCCTGGTGGGCCTAGAGAAGGAGTTATTCTCAAACTCTTCCCTTTGGTAATTCGGACTACCCAAGGAGAATGCTTTGCCCTAGCACAATTTTACTTGGGGTCGTTATATTGTTGCTTATATTTATACCATCATGCTACTATCCACTCCATGAACTGTTACACAATTTTATGCTAAGTAGACATGGTCTTTCTTTAGATCTTCTTTGTGAAAGGTTTAAGGGATACTTCACTTCTCCTAGCATCAGTAATGACACTAAGTTGATTTTTCTACAATCATGGGTATAGGTAGAAAGATAGCATAAATGTTCCTTAATCAAACTCTTTGATATTACTACAAAGTTTACATTTCATCCTTATGTAGACAAGATCACAGGATATCAAACGTATAGTGGCTATTATTCATTTCTTGATCTTGTCTCTTTAGAGAATTTAGGGACTTATAATCCTTCCAAGCTAGCTTCCTCAAATGGTATGTTCCAAGGAGTCTTCTCTCATTCCTAGATTGTAGGGGTTTCTAACAAAAACATTTTAGAGCTTGAGTTCATTGTTTATTCTCCACATAGGGTTGCTCAACCGTTTAGATTTGATTAAGGTGTTCCCTATATGGTGATTCTTACTTTAAACTTTGATACCTACTGTAAACTTATTTCACTTGAGGATATCAAAATGATTCTATTGGGTGTCCACAATTCTATTTTCCTCCTTTGAATTGTAATAGGGTAATATCCCTTAGTTGATCATCTTACAAGATTAAGTGCTTAAGAGGATTCTAAGCTTTTACCTTTTCATTGAATGTAAAGCCTTTAATTAGTGTCACAACTTATCATAAGGAGTTCTACCTTTAACTTCTGAGGTCAAACAATAAGAAGTAGGATAATCACTCTAATGAAAAAAAAAAGAGCTTTTAGAGCAGTAAAAGTAGGAGCGAACCCTTTAAAGCATCCTCATCCCTCTTCAAGTGATGACCAAAACAGTGCGAAACAACCTTGTACCCAAGAGGTAATGATTGTGTCTTTAGAATTTAGTTCTTCTTTTTCCTTTATATATTTACTTTCATTTACTCTTCTCACATTTATCTTTGCAAGGCTTTGTTTAATCTAGCTCCCATATTAAAGAGCATCCATTACTCCCTTGAAATCCTAACAAGGATAACGACGATCAGGAGTTAGTAAATTACAAGGATTCTCTTAAAGTGTACAAACAAAATGTTGGTGTAATGATTTATATACTCCAGTTGATTATGTTGAGATCATCAATTCTAATAATGAAGCATGCCTTAATGGAACTCAAGTACTTATACCTATGCTGAGTAAGGCTATTGAAACTCATGTTGAAGCTTTGCTTTATAAGAGTACTTATGGACAATTGTCTCGGTTCAAGCTATTGATCTTCCTTATTTGCCTATTATCATTGTGTCTACTACTTAGTCTTCTCCCTTAGTTGCTGGCATGTCCCATCGAGATAAGGAAGTAACTCCAAGACTTAATATCAATTTGAAGGATATGGTAGGGTTTCATGGAATCCATGTGCCTATACATCTTGTGGCGCCATTGGAATGACTATATGCTTTAGATGGGAAATCTTCGGCAGAGTCATCATTTATTCATACTTCTGTATGTATTAGTGTGATGATTACGTTAAGTGAAGCCATGTTACTCATGGATTACTCATATAGATTGCTATCTAGGAAATACGTAAACTCCATCATAAAAGCTTTTAAGGCATCCCAGTAGTTGGATTTCTATGTTAATAGCTTGAAGCCAATTGTAGCTAAGGCTTATAAGTTATTATAGCGTAACCAGCTAATCAAGGCTCATGACTAGGGCATTAGTGAAATTAAGGTTCTACAGTAAAAGAACGAATCCCTTAACTAGAGATAGATAAACTTACAAATGAGATTAACTTTGATTTTAAATTAAAGTAGGATGTAACACCTTGTATTTTTTTTTTCTTCTCTTTTTTAGATATGGAATAATAGAAAAAAAAAAACTTGAATTATTAACGTTGGTTATTTCCTATCTCATTGTATCTTTGCATATAGGTCATTTCAATTTTGAATCCCACAATCTATATATATATGGCATTATGGTTGCCAAGTCTACTATGGAACTACTTCAGCCTAATATAGCTGAGATCGCTTCAATCTCCTTATGAGAAGTCAAAAAAGGGCAATACAATCACCATCAACTTAAAAGCAATTTCAGCTATTATGTATGATTGCCTTGATTCACGACTAAAGTTGCTTAAACCTTAAATTCCGTGAGAGGCATTAAGGTCTCTAAGCCTTCTTAGGGTTGTTGTGACCCGTTATAGCTTAAGATTACTTCAATCTCAATATTTGGATATCATAGGGGGACATTACGTCTGTCGCGTGCTTGGAGCCAAGGTTATCACTAAATGGCAACGACTACCATGAAGAGATTGCTTTGATCTCTCATAGTTGATATCTTAAGGTTTGCATTAAGGCATTGCAGTTGCTAAGCTTATCGTAGGGTTATTGTGACCCATTATAACTTGAAATTGCTTCCACCTAAACATTTAGATGGCATAGAGGGACATTATGCCCGTTATGTGCTTGGAGTTGGGATTATTACCAAGCAACAACAACTACCTTGATGAGATTACTTCAATCTCTTATTGTAGAGGCTGCTTCAATATCAAGGCCTATGTTAACGCATTACGACTACTAATCCTGCTATGAGGTCGCTTCAATCCATCACAAGCAAGATCGTTTCAATCTTGTTAGAAAGAGTGAATTCTAAGGAAAATAAAGTTAGACAACAATGGATATGGAAAGTGATGAAATCCACTACTATTTTGTTTTGTTGATGAGGAATTACATAATAGTTTATAGATGAAACTTCCTAACATATCGAAAATTAATCGGAGCAACGATGGCATTTGTTTAAAGGTTACGGAGTTTGCAGTATCCACTATCATGGACTTCTTTTACAATGAGAGGACCCTTCTATGTTGAAGTAGACATTGAGGTCGGGAGTCCTCTACTTACATGCTCAGCTATACTGAAGAATGATATCCATTGTTTGAACAAGTGTTTCCTTACAATGTGGTCATACGCAACACTTAAACTATGGAGGCAATTGGTCAAGTTATCTTTTTCCATATCACATCTCTCATCAATGCCTCAAAGTTTAGCATTCTAAAAGTATCGAGCTTTAATTTGGCATTTAAAGTTAGATGAGTTGATGGCACTAAGATCTCAACTAGTACCATGGCCTTTGTACCATACACTAAAGAAAATGGCATTACCCTGGTAAGTGTACATTTTGAAATACAATAGCCCATAATGCCGCTAACAACTTATTGTGCCATCCCTTCTTATTATCATGCACCATTAAACTAAATACTTTCAAGAGTGTTTTGTTTGTCACTTCAACTTAACTATTTCCTTTTGGATAATATGGCCTAGACTTTATATGGTTGATATTATAAGATTCCAATGGCTGCCTAACATGTGAATTGATAAATAGATTTCTATTATCTATTAGTATATGCCTTAGGGTTTGAAATCTACAAATGATATGATCCTTCATAAGGGTAGCCATTACTAGTCCAATAGCCTTCTTTAAGGGAATAGCTTCTGCTCACTTTGTAAAACACTTATTGTCCACTAGGATCCATATGCATCCTTTCAATGGTAGATGTATTTGACTGATTGAATCAAATGCCTAGATGTGTAATGGCCAAGTAGTCATGAGACTGTATAGCTTGACTGCTAAATTATGAATAGCATTTCCATTGAGTTAGTATAGAACACATTTTTTGGTAAAATATAAGGCATCCATCTCCATAGTTAGCCAATAATAACCTTTATCGAGGAGCAGATAATAGAGCTTCTTGCTAGCTTAGTGTTCATGACATTCTCTATAATGGAGTTCCTTCAATATCGTTTCAGTTTAGGTGGTGCCATACACCTCAAAGTTTGTCCTTGGGGATACAACTCATCTCCTTATAAAATTTAATTCTTCGCTTTTCTCTTAACCATCTTGGCATCTCAACTATCTGTAGGTAGGACATTGTTCTTGAAAAAGTTAATATACGGGTGTCACCAATCTCCAATGGTTGCAATGAATTTGCATTTTGCCTCATCAAGCATTGAGGAACAGTTTGGGCAATTTAATTGGAGTTGAGATGCATTTTACGTATTGAGGGTTAATAGTATGTTGTGCATCGGATTCATTAGTACAAAGGTAGCCTATCCTCACTACACCGAGGTCATGAAATTTCTTGAGTTTCATTTAGTCTTCTTCAGTTGAGATAAGATCCCTTTAGCCTCTTTATGATACAAAACACCATGGATAGATACGAAATTCTTCGGTGTTACTTTAGTAGCAGCTTTAGGACTTGCTAATTACACCTTGATAGGGGTCCACTAATCATCCTAAGACTCCTTATCATCTTCAATCAATTGTAAGGCAGTATAAGCCATAGTCCTTCTAGTTACTTAAACGCCCAACTCATCATTTTACATCAGGACCTTTGGAGCTAAAGTTACTATACATATCCAATCATAAGTTTATTTGATACTCAATTGCATTCATGTAAGCAATTTAAGAAATGCTCAATCCCTACAACTTATCATAATAAAATTTCATCCATGGTAAATGATATACATAAACTTCCACTAGTCTCTTAGTTATTGCTTTATATCATTTATATTTTCTTACATATTCTAGAAAACAAACTTCACAAACTTAATGAACATTTGATTACATAGGATATTCAACTTGATTACATCACCGTTTACATTAAACTATGTAAACTTGATATTTACAACTATACATACAAAAGATTTACAAGGCTGTTCATTGACATATATTTAATCCTATTTTTGATTACATAGGGTTTACAACTTGATTACATCACCGTCTACATTAAACTATGCAAACTTGATATTTACAACTATACATACAAAAGATTTATAAGACTGTTCATCGAGATACATTTAATCCTATTACATTCCTCATAAATTGAGTACAACAAATATTTACATCTATACATGATCAAAAACTATAGATACATCAAAGTATTAAAAATATATCAAAAGATCAAAATTCCTTCTAATTAAGCCAAAAAGTAACATGGGATCATCTTTAGGGACCTAATAAAACAAAATTAGCCATCTAGTTCTATTCATCATCTGAATTCTTAGTAATAACCACCTACTCAAAAGGATTCCACTCCATGTGCCCACCAACTTTGTTATCGCTCTCTCCATCTGCAGATTCTGAACTCAACTGTACTCAAGTTGTCAAACTCACGATTTTATCTAGAATTACAAGAGGATCAATAGAATCAAAACATGAAATTGAAACATAGAACATAACTTTCTACATCCTATGTAAAATAGCTTTGAAAAACTACAGATATGCTTATAGTAACTATTCAAAATTGGAAATACATAATGAAATAAAAAAAGGAAGAAATTAAGTTCTATTTTCATAAAAAATTCTTACTAATATATAACTTAACATGTACAGAAGAAGGACAAACAAAGTAAGAACTAAACTTTTTCCATTATTTTTTTTTTAAAAAAGTAGTGAATTAAAGAGATCCTAAAATTTTAATTGATTTTAAATTATTGATGATATAAATTGAAGTATATATTTTCCTTATAACCTTTGCTACTATAGTTGAAACCTTGATAAAGACTATAAATATAAAATAAGGGATTAAGAAGGAGAGAAAGAGGAAAAAAAAATTAAAATAAGATAGGAAAGATGATGTAATGCTTTAATAGTTGATGGGTTATAAAACCTTAGTTATATTTTTTTCATTTTTTTTCTTGCTCATTAAACTTGAAAATTTGGAATCAGTAAAGTTAAGTTTCTACTGAAATTACATGTAAACTCGATTAAAAAAAGTAAGTTTCTATGTTGAAACGATTTTATGCATGAGTTAACTTAAAAAAGTCTCCAAAAATTATAAACTCATAAAATTGCATGAGTAAAATCATGATTTTGACAATTATGGTTGTACTATCTTGAGATTGTTGAGAATAATAATTACTTCATAAACTTTGTCATCATTTGACTCCACAGCATCGTTATTAGTTATTACCTCATAAGCAACTACCTCATTTGGTACAAGGTCATCCTTTGAATTATCTCCTAGTTAATCAGCAAATGCCATGTTCTACAATTTCATTCACCTCAACAGCTGTTATAACCTGCATCACTATGACATGCATTTTGTCAATAGGATCCCCTTCTATGTCTAGTTCCAACTCTGCCTCTTCAGGTTCCTCTTCTTTTGGAATTTCCTTTACATTATCCTCTAATCACCCTCAACTAACTGATGATTACTTTATATACCAGTTAAGCATCATCCTAGGGTTCTACATGTTGCTGATCTTCCTATAGTGCTTTAGGTACTATTGGTTTAAGTTAAGGTTTATTTTGATCTAAGGGTACCTTAGTTCCTATACCTATTGGGTTACTTTACATAAAAACTAATCAATAATACATTGAGGGTAACGCTTAGGTATATAAGGTATACCTACAGGAACATGAGTGATACTTGCAAGATATAGTCTTCCTCTTTCGAATGTCTTTAGAAAGTACCTTATTAGTATCATTAAAGCTATGATCTCCTCACTCTCTAACCATCTCCGCTTAAAGCCAAATATAGCATTATACTTATTATACTAAAGCTTCAAGTTATCTTCAATCAGTACATATGAATCCTGCTAACTATGACACATCCCATCGAAATACTTATCAATAATCTCATTTATAGTCCTAAACATGTGATAGGGATCATGGATCAATCACTTGATCTCAAGCTTGAGGACTCGCCAATGTAGTTCACTAAGCTGTTCTAGGTGAGTTAAGCCTTGAAGAGCAATGCTTAATGCACCTTAACCTATTGAGCTATCCTATTTCGATCTCCCTCTATCTCATTTCGAAGAACCCCAAGGTAGTTGAACTCTATTGTCAAGCAGCCTGTTGCTAAGTTGATATACATTTAAGGCTGAGCTACTTACTTCTGAGCCAACCAGTTGAAGCTGGTAAGAAGAATGGCCACCTCCTTGGACCAACCCTTCCCAAGACGTAAAAAGGAAAACTATCGAGTAGCCAACTTAACCTGCTCTACTTAAAATCAGCTTTGCTTGGCAAGTAGTACTATTAGGACCATAAATTGGATTGTTGACACATGCCCCCCCTTTTTTTTTTTTTTACATACGTACTATCTTATTTGTACCAGAATATTCCTTTTTGTCTATTTACGACTTTACCTTTATAATTTATTTCTCTTTCTTTTTCTATTAAGAATCCTTTTTGTAATTTACGTTTACCTAAGACTTGCCTTAATTGTGCCATATAAATACTTATAATATGTAATAGCTGCAATAGTTAGTGACATTGAATTTCAAACATACTTTCCTTTATGAGCTAAGTATCTTTTGCTCACTTTCATTTACTCTTATTTAGTCCATTGTGAGCATGGATTAACGATGAGTGTCCTTCGACCACACTTGTGTGTAACATTATGTGTAATCTAAGCTAGTGTGTGGTGTTAGTATATGATATCTACCATCAGTACATGAGGACCCCTACTTAACTATCAACTTCCATTTATCTTTTCATAGCATCTTAAGGCTCAAACCCACCCTTGATATGCATGATTTCAATAGCCGTATGTCATTCCCTTCCAAGCAATCTGTATCATCTTAGTATCAAAGCTTAGCTACATTTGAACAAATTTTTGTTACTTAGTGCTATAAGTGACTTATTACTACTGTAGTATGTTTTAGAAGCTATTTGTTGTTGTCGAGAGAGTTTGAGAAGTATTTAGTGTTAAAGAAATTTAGTGCTCTGTTTTACCCTATTTCTTGTTCTAAAAAACATAGTACGAGTGTTCAATTGGTTTATTATGTGTTGGTTGTAATAGCTATTGGTATGTTAGGAGTTGTTTTGTTGTGTTGTTTGTAGAAAGATTTGAGTTGTGTTTCAACTGTTAATCTATTGCAATAGACCATAATGTCCAACTCTAGTATCTAAGGAACCCTAGGTAACCAAGAGAGTGGTGCTTATAATGGCTGAAGTCATCAAGCAAGTTTCACGCCCCAATTTGTGGATAAACGACTTAATGGACTTACTAACTTGGTGACTAGTATGGTGACTGCCATTAACGAAGATAGGCAATTAATCGGAAATGACCCCTACAAAGGCAGACCCAATGAGCTACCTGACAGAGGTAATGACAGATATGACTAAGTTAACGCCCTAGCAACTACCCCAAGTTAGAGGAATGGATAAAGTTGCTTAATAGAGACTAGCATTAGACAAGATTGAAGAAGAGGATGAAGAGGAAGAGTATTATGAATCTAAGGACAAGAATATTTAAGCTCCTAGAGTAGAAGGATTGAGGATGCATATCCCTAGTTTCTTAGGGAATAGTGATGCTGTAAACCTCAAAAAGTTTCGATCTAGTTTTTGAAATAGATTCAATTATGTTAGATGATGTAGGAGTTGACAAGGCTGATGAAAGAGAAAACCTTGAGAAAACCAAGAGAAAATCTTAAAAGAATTCATTAATCGCATGAGAAACTTTACTATCATAAATGCATTTAAATGTTAAAGATTTCATTCAAAAGTGACAGAAACCCTAAAATGATTACTTTAAAGACATATGTGCACTAATTCAACATAATAAACCCTAAAACCTTAAATTGAATATATACCACTCATATTTTGCCAAATCATTAGAAAAGGATTAAAGACAACTTTCAATCATGTACATATGTGTTGAATCCTCAAGTAGTCCTTTAGAAACTAAGATAATGAATCATAGCTTACATTTATTTCTTAAGTATATGATTAAGATATTGTTACTTAGAGTTAGGGGTATAGTTGATGATTAGGTTATATGTAGTAAGCTTTAATACTTGAATTAGTACTTTTTATACTTGTTATCCAAAATAGTTTATCAAATGAGATATATAGACTATAAAGACCTAAAGTAAGACCTCATCAACCATGTTTACTAATCAATTCAACAAATGCCTCATTTCCTCTCATTTCCTCTCATTTCCTTCATTTTTCCCTTAATTTTCCTTAATTACTACATTATGTGCACAAAATTACATATGCTTAAGGAGAGTTGACCAAGTCAACACATATTGATCAAGGTCAAAGGTTGACCAAGTCAACACATGTTGGCCAAAGTCAACATTTTGAAAAGTCAACAAAATACACTAAGAGATAAAGAAAATATCTCTTCCTTCATGATGGCTTTTCTTTTCCTTTTCTTTTTGGTTTTTCTTTTTCTTTTCCCCTCAATTGTTGCCATCCACTTATTCCCTCTAGACCCCACCATTTGCCTTCTTCCATAATCAACACAAGACAAAAGAGCAAAACAAAAACAACTCCCTCTTGCCGTGAGCTTCTTCTTCCTCTTTCACTTTCACAATTTCACTTTTTGTCTCCATAACTCCAACACAATTAAAGGTATATCTTTAAGTTGTTTTATGTTGCTTTATATTATTCATTAGTTAGTTAATTAGGTAGATTAGATAAGTAGTTATGTATTTAGTGTTGTTTTGTAGAAGAGGGAACAAAGTTCCCATCTTTAAGTGTAGGAATTAAGAATTATGAAGAAGAAGAAAGGAAGACATGAGTATATGCTTATAAGTATGTGCACATAAGGGAATATTAAAAGAACACAAGTATGTGAACCTTTGTACATGAGTATTTACCATGTACATAACCTAAATTAAGACCACATTTAACTATACATACCTATACTACATTAAATACATACATAAAAATGCAAAAGGATGAAATTGGGAAGATTTCCTTAAGAGAAGATTAGGCATACGAATTTTCGTATAAAAATACGTATATAACTGTATAGGTATATGAGTAGGTATAAGTTTAAGTAGATGTATAAGTATATATATGTATAAGGTATATATACATAAGTATAAGAGGAGAGGTAACATATACATAATACATGTACATATGACATAAGTATGAGGAAAGGCTTATGTAATCATATGATGAGGTAAGTACATGACATAAGCAAGTGATGACATAAGCAATGACCTAAGCAAATGATGATATAAGCGATGATATAAGCATAGATTATAAACTAAGAAAAGAGGAAAAGTGTATCATAATTTGGAACCTAAATTAGTAAACCCTAATACACTTTCTAAATTGAATTATACTTAATTAAGTACATGAATTAGTCATAGCAAAGTAAAATCCTCTAAGTATAAAGATTTAAGGGTTAACTAACTCATTAAGTCTCATTAAGTATAAACAAAAGATATAAAAATAAGTAATAAGAGTAATTAAGAGTTCATAGTTAAAATTTCTCTAAAGTTAGTTCATATCGTAAAACACGGGTCATAACATCCAAAATGGACAATACCGTGTAAATGTATGTTCGAAAATAATGAAGAATGACTATAAATTCATAAATATTAGAAATAAAATGAAAAAGATACAAATGGTTAAGAATAAAGTCTAACAGGATAAAAATTAAGGTAATGGAGTAGAAGTAGGGAACTAAAATTATTAGTTAATTCAGTTACTTATTAGCGTTATTATCACATAATGATCAGGCGACCTTGAGGTGAGCGAGGACCTCCCGATCGATTACTAGGATTAGGGCGAATCACTATGACCGAGTGAGTATTTACCCTATGATTCCATGCTTGTTTGTGATTGTAGATAGTGGACTTAAATATTATTGTTAATTGACTATTGTGTGGGGTTTGAGAAACGCTTATGTATGATCTTGTGTGTTGAATTGTGAAATTATTGTAATTACAGAGAATCCTTTGTTTACTGCATGGTAGTATAGAAAGTGATTGTGTGTACTCTTAGATGGTCACAGCACAATTTGAACTTAAGTATACTTAGCTTATAAAAAGAAATTGGAACATGCATTAACATGCATCACATAAATATAATTCCAGCCGTTACATCATATGGAGGTAAAGAGAGGCCATTCAGGGGTTGATATTATTCATTTATTGGTTTTGTATTGTGCACTTATACAAAATGACCTCATCCTGGCCCCCAGGAACACTAGGCGTTGGAGGCGCTAACCGCCTAGCTAGGGGTCGAGTCTAGAGGCCTCCGTTTAGGGGTGAGTGTAGACTGCGGGGGCCCACTCACGATTATACTAGAACTTGGTTTTATGAAAATAAAAGACCTAGTTGATTTGAATACGGAACGTAGAGTTCCGTAGTAAAGAAAGTTCTAGTATAATACCCGGATCTGATTGGTGCCGTGTATACCCCAACCCTGACTTCAAAGGGCGTTAAATTCCAGTTACGTATATGAACTAGTTAAGTATGCATATTATTTGGCATTCTGTTTGACCATTCATTCATATGTGTGAATATAATGTACTTATAACTTGCTTGTGGTGTGGCTGAGGGTTTTGCTCACTAAGCTTAGGCTTACACCCCTTTAGACTTTTGCTGCAGGATAGCCTGTTCGTAGAGGCTGGCCGAGGGATGCTACAGGTTAGCTTGGGGACTTGGGCAGGAGCGAGCTATCCTGTATATTGAGAGAACAGTTAATGTAGATCTTTACTCATGTACTTTTATTTTCTTAGTATTGTAGACTTATATGTACCCTCTTACTGTATGATATAAGCTTTGTAGTTCAACTTTTATACAAATATGTCAATGTAATGATATCATGTGAATCTGTGTGTTCTTGGGAAACTAGTGGTTGTAGAGCCTTGTATATTGTATGAAGAGTTCTTGATTGGAAAGGTAACCAATCAAGGGTTCTTTGTATAGTATATGGCATCTGCCACGACTAGGCCATCCTCAATTCATGACAGATGCTGAGGACTGCTTGGACTGGGTAGATAAGATTGAGAGTAGTTTGAGTATCTTGAAGGGCTTGACAATACTAAGGTTAAACTTGTTGTGTTGGAGTTTACTGGTTATGCTACCTTTTGGTGGAATAATTTGCAAGCCACTCGAAGAAGAGAAGGAAAACTTAAAGTTAAGGATTTGGATGAAATGAAAAGAGTCATAAGAAGAAGATTCATCCCAAACTATTATTTGTAGGACACATTCGAGAGGTTATAGGAGTTGAGGAAAGGAGGATCAAGTGTTATTGTATATGTGAAGCAATTCCAGATGTTAATGATCCGTTAGTTGTTGAGATTGAAGACTAAACTGTATCTAGATTCATTAATGGATTGAAGTATGAGATCGGAGATCTTCTAAAGACTATGGATATTGATTCACTTAATGAAGCTATCTAAGCTGCCCAAAGAATTGAGAGGAGCCAAGCTAGAAGATTCCTACCTCCTATTAGTCAACTTAACCCCAGCCAACCAGTTCCAAGCTAACCTGTGCTATTAGAATCAAGTGAGGTTACTAAGGTCTGACCTACTTAAACTACTTGAGGAGAGGAGAAAGAGATCCTGAAGAGGTTTGAGAAATGACAAAGCTTTGGTTGGAAGATGAGTGAGATCAAGTGCTTTAAGTGTTAAGGGTTTGGATACGTGGCCGTATAATGTTCGAACAAAAGAATCACAATGATCTGAGGAGAAGCACCAACCATTGAGGTAGATAGTACTAATGAAGAGGTAGAAGAACAAAAAAGGACTAGACAAAGCAAGTTATCTAAGGAGGAGGAAATCATTTATAGTGAGGAAGGTAATTTTCTACCCACAAATATGGTTTTGAAGAGAACAATGAGTGTGAGTCTTATGCTAGAGGACGAGTAGTGAAAGAATTTGTTCCATATTAGCTACAAGGTGAATGGATTGTTGTGCATTAATTGTTAACAGTGGTAGGTGCACCAATGCAGCATTTGCATTCATGGTGTAGCGACTAAAGTTGCTAACTAAGCCCCACCCTAACCCTTATATACTGCATTGGCTCAATGCCAAAGGAGCCCTGCAAGTGAATAACCAAGTGACTATGCCAATCAGTATTGGAAATTATCAAGATAAAATTCTCTATAATATGTTAGCAATGAGTGCGTCTCATATTCTTCTTGGACAACTATAGATGTTAGATCAGAATGTGATATACAATGGAAGGAAGAACACATGTTCCTTAAAGCATGAGGGTAGGAAGGTAAAGCTAAGCCATGTGACTGTCGACTAAGTTAAAAATATACAGACTCAACTAAGCCAAGTTTTGAAGGAGGCTTTGGTGATGACTCAAGTTAAGCTAAAGAGAGAGATGTAGATTAAAGAGCCAACCTATTTGCCGGTCAAAAGGTTACTTGAGATGGGAGGATTAGATGAGGAATCGCTATCTACTAAGGTGAAAACCTTACTGAATGAGTTTGCTAACCTGTTCTTAGGTGAATCTAGAACAAGTTTTCAAGTTGTAAAGATAAGTAGACAAACTATTAAAGAGAAGGTATGTACAAGAGTCCTTAAGCCCATGTATTGTGCTATCTTCGTTGGTACCAAAGAAGGATGTGACATGGAGAATGTGTGTAGATAGTTGAGCAATCAATCACATTACTATCAAGTACAAGTACCTTATACTAAGACTTGATGACATGCTTGATGAACTGAATGGTGCAAGAATATTCTTGAAAATTGATGTCAAATTTAGATACCATCAAATCCGAATGCAAGAGAGAGATGAATGGTAAACCGCGTTCAACACTAGAAATGGATTATATGAATGGCTTGTGATGCCCTTTGGACTATTGAACGTGCTGAGCAAATTTATGAGACTAATGAACCATGTACTTTGAGAACTGATAGAATAACTTATTGTTGTATATTTTGATGATATTCTAGTCTATAGCCCTAACTTAGAGACTCACTGTTAGCACCTTTGAGCAATTTTCTTAAAACTACGAGCTTAGAATGTTTACGCTAAAATGAAGAAATGTGACTTCTACCGACCTAAAGTAATCTTTCTAGGTTTTTTTGTGAATAGTAGTGATATATAAGTTGATGATGAGAAGGTAAGAGCAATTACTAATTGGCCTGTGCCAACCAATTTAGCTGATGTGTGAAGCTTCTATAGCTTAGCATCATTCTATTACTGATTTATAAGAAATTTTAGTACTATTGTGGCATCACTTACCGAGCTATTGAAGAAAAATGTAGATTTCAGGTGGGGAGAAAATGAATAGAGGAGTTTTGAAGAGGTGAAGGAAAAGCTAACTATCATCCCTGTCTTAGCTTTACCAAGCTTTGACAGAGTATTTGAAGTAGAGTATAATGCATTTGGACTAAGCATAGGAGTTATACTAATGTAAGAGGGCTGACTTATTGCCTATTTCAGTAAGAAGTTTAGAGGAGCCATGCTCAACTACTTTATATACGATAAGGACTCTTACACCTTAGTTCGAGCTTTGATTGTCTAGCAACACTATTTATTACCCGAAGAATTTGTGATTTACACTGGTCATGAATCTTTTAGATATCTGAAGAACTAGCCTAAGTTGTCTCAAAGATAAGCTAAGTGGGTTGAGTTTACGGAGGGATTTTCTTATGTTGTCAAGTACAAGAACGGCAAGAACAATGCAGTGCCCTATCAAGATGACATTCCCTCTTGACTGAATTGCAAACCAGATTACTTAGATTTTCTATGATCAAGGACTCATATGCTCCCAATCTACTCCAAGTGTAAAGATGGCCAAACACTTGATGACTATCACAAAGAGGATAGAAACTTATTCAGGAAGAGGAGATTGTATATCTTGACCTGTTCTATATGAGAGCTACTAATGCATAAGGAGTAAGGTGGAGCATTGTCTGGACATTTTGGCAAGCACTAAACTTATGAGATACTAGCCTCTAGATTATTTTAGTTAAAGATGATGAGAGATGTCCAAGCCATACTGGAAAGATGTGCTAACAGCAGAAGGGATAAGAGTCAAGCTACATAAGGGTAATATTTACCATTACCGATCATAACTAAACCATGGTTTAAGTTGAGCATGGACTTTATGTCAAGATTGTTGAGGATGTCCTGAGGGAAGGACTCCATCATGGTGGTCATGGACCTATTTAGCAAGATGGAATAATTCATACCTTGTTCCAAAACTAACAATGCTTTGGCTATTTTTTTTTTCTTATAGGAGATCATCAAGCTCTATGGAGTTCGTAGAACCATTATTTCAGACTAAGACCCAAAATTCATAAGCCACTTCTAGAAAACATTATAGAAGTGAATTGGAACGAAATTGTTATTTAGTATGTCCTACCATCCACAGACAAACGGATAGGCTAAGGCTATCAACAGAACTGTAGGAACTTTACTTCGAGTTGCTATTGGTTAGAACATGACTGATTAGGATCAATGCCTACCCTAATTCAGTTCACCTACAATAGGACTTGCTATGGTATCACAACCATGTTGCCATTTAAGTTTGCCCATAGATTCAACTTTGAAGCTCTATTGGACTAGATGCCCCTTCCCATCCAACATGAGGATCAATCAACCATAGAAAGATTCAAGGCCATCAAAGCAATGCAACAAAAGGTTGTAGAACATCTAAGCCAAGCTACTACCAAGCTTAAAAGATGAAGTCGAGGATAGAAGGATAAAGAATTTTGACCTAGTGATTTAGTTTAGATCCACCTAAGTAAATATTGATTCCTAAATTTGAGGAAGAGCAAACTATCTCCAAAGGTAGATGGACCATTGAAGGTACTTAAGAAGATAAATCTTAATACTTACAAGATTGAACTGCTTGAAGAGTATGGAGTTTCAGACTCCTTTAACATTACCAACCTCTATCCATATATTCCTAAGGGCAATCAACAAGAAGCAAAACCAGATTTGATCCTAAATATCAAATAGCCCGAAGGGGATGATAGGGATCATGGGCTAATCACTCGGTCCCAAGCTCGAGGACTTACTAGTATGGTTCGCAGAGCTGTTCCATGGAAGTTGAGCCCTAAAGAACAATGCTTAACATACCCCAACCTATTGAGCTATTCCATTCTAGTCTTTCTCCATCTCATTTCGGAGACCCTCGATGTGGCCAAGTTAACCTCTTATTACTGAGCAACCCGTCGCCAAGTTGACACACATCTTAGGTCTAGCTACGTACTTCCGAGCTAACTAGCGAAGGTTGATCAGAAGAATCGCCACCGACTAGACCAGCCCTTCCTAAGCCCTAAAAAGAAGAACTATCGAATAACCAATCCAACTTGTTCTACTTATAATCACCTCTACTTGGTAAGCAGTATCATTGAGACTATATAGTGGATTGTTGACATACCCTCCCCCCCTTTTCCTAACATCCATATTGTCCTATTTATACTCAAATATTCCTTTTTGTATGTTTGTGACTTTACCCTTATAATTTATTCCTCTTTCCTTTTTTAGTAAGAATACTTTTTTAGCCATATAAATACTTGTAATATGTAATAGCTGCAATGGTCAGTGACATTGAATTTTAGACATAATTTCCTTAGTAAGCAAAGCATCGTTTACTTACTCTCGTTTACTCTTATCTAGTCCATTATGAGTATGGATTAATGGCAAGTGCCCTCTGACCACATTTGTATGTAACATTACATATGACTTAAGCTTGTGTATAGTGTTAATGCGTCATATCCACCATTGGTGCATGAGGACCCCTACTTAACTATTGACTTCCATTTAGCTTTTTAGACTATCTTAAAGCTTAGACCTGCCCCTAGTTTACGTGACATTAGTAGTCGTATATCACCCCCTTCCTAATGATTTGTATCAACATGTTTCAGTCCACCATCTCTAGCAACAGTCTTTGCATCTTTACTCTATACTAGTTAGGGGATTCTTCTCTATTCCACTTAAACTACAATCAACTAACTATCGGTTCTCTCCTATGGTCCTGTAATTGTAATTAAGATTGTTAGATACCTCTCATGAATTTTGATTATAACAAAAAGAGAAGAATACTAATGTACTAACAAATGTATAGGTATTCAAACAATTCTTCAGATTGTTTAAATTGTAAATTAAGTTTCGTTCAAATACTTATTTAGAAAGTTTGAATCACTTAAAAAAGAAAACAAGTCTGGAAAGTGTTCAGAGAATGTTTCAAAAGCTTATATAAGAAGAGTTAGTACAACACTTTAGAAAATTATTCGAAGACTTTTAAGATAAGTAAACTGAGATATCTTCAGAAGGTCATTCACATAGTTGATTTAGAAGAGTAATTTTGAAAAATAACAAAAAATCAGTTTTGAAGTGATCAAGGCCTAGCTCCACTAGATTGGGTCTATCAGGGAAATATATTTATCTCGTTTCACTTTAGTTGGAATTAAGATACAAGGGGATTATCTTTAAGAGATTTAATTTTTGAAAATAATTAAACTACATGGAAATATCTAAGATTCGATAAGGATAAAGATGATTTTGAATTTTAGGGGATATCAAACTCAAAATTCAGGTTATCTGAAGTTGATGATCAAAGTATATCCATAAAAGAGATTTAACTGAGATAAGATCAAATTAGAATTCAAAAACCAATATTTTCTCCAAATATCTATTCACCATTTTTTTAAACGTTGGGATTGAATAAACTTACAATAGAGATAATCATCAATATTTTAGCCATTGGAAGACTCTAGTATAAAAGTAGAGACATTTAAAAATATTGGGTACGATTTTGAAGAGAAAAGAATATATACATTATACTCTGATCGTGATCATTTTCTACTATCTGAAAGGGTGCAAAACACTTCTTAGAGACTTAATCAGAGAGTTAAATTGAAGTTGCATTTACAACAATCTTCATTTCTATTTTCACGTTGAACTATTTGAGATTTATATTGTTGTTCTCAATTTAGTTTTGTAAACTTTTTTTAGTGTTGTTTGAGAGAAGTTTGATTATACTTTATAAATCTGTAATTAGCCTAGATTATAGAAAGGATAAATAGGTGAAGTAGAGAGTTGCGAAATCTAAGTGTGGCAAAATCTTGTAAATTTCTCTTGATTTGTTTTTGATATAGTGGATCAAATGGAACAACACTAGTAAATAAAACTACGTCCCAAATAGTTGAGCTGGAAGAGAGCAGTAGGTAGAAGATCGAAACTTTTTAAATCTTGAGCCTGATATTCTCCTTTCTATCTCCTTTACTTTGAGTTATTTATTCACGTTATCAGTGCATTGAATTATTAAAGTACTACTATTCATCAAAAGTTATTAAGAGGGATAATTTTGATTCACATCGAAAAAGTTACAAAGAAATATCAATTTACAACCACCCCCATATTGATATCTTATACGAGACCAACAAAGATCAATTAACATATATCATAATTCAATATTATAATTCCTTTACTTTATAGTTCCTAATACAATCTTTTACTACCTGCTTATTACTACTCATTTTCATTGTGTTCTTATGGTATATGCTTTCTTTTAATTAAGACACTTTAAAGCGAGTTCACTAAAACGACACTTTAAAGCAAAGGAACTATCATACCCCCAAAGCGATAGAGTTATAATAGTGCTATCATATAAACCATGTTAAGATAGAAGTTGACCTTATAGCTACTATCATAGATCTAATTTACATAAGCAAACATGACTAACCCACATTAAAGAAAAAAATTTGCGTGATAATATCCTCATTTCACCTATGGAAGTCTTTGAACATATATTAAAACCTAGATTCTCCAACTACTATTTTCATGATTCAGTAACTTAGTATAATTAAATATTTACATAGTTTTATACCAAAAACCGAAAGATAACAACAAAAACTTCAAAAGTCCAACTATTCTCCAATTTTGTATCCTCACTCTTTAAGATCCGGCAACAACTAACCTCAAGGTAGTTATATCATGGCATTCTAGTTAACAATTACAAAAAGATCTATAGGGATGTGAGAAAAAAACTGCTTAGTAAATGAGGATCAAGAAATAAGACTATAAGACAATCACAAATAAAGTTATTAAGCAATTAATCAAATGAAATGCAATGTAATTAAAAAAATTCCATCGCACGATGTTGTCCAATCCTTCGTGAGATTAGATAAATTATACTCACTTTAATCCAGGTTTAAGGAGTTTCAACTCGTATACAGCAGTTTACGACCAAACTCAAGCTTGTATAATAAGGACATCCCTCCTCTCACTACTACCTTCGAACCACTATCTTCAATCTTGTCACGATCTCCTCACCTATCATTTAATTCAACTAAGGGTAAAGAAGAGACAATTTCAACTATCTCTTTCGAAAGGGTCGGTATTTGGTTGAAGAATCCTAATCGTCCCCTTTTGGGTTTTAATGCATGTTTTGTTAAATTTTTAAGTCCAATATAGTTAAGTTCAAATAATGGTGATCAATCAATTCTACGTAGTGCAAACAATTTCAATCTAGTATAGAAAGCAAGTAATGTCTTCACTAAAGCATCATCATAACGGTTTGTAAATTGTTTGGCTTCTTTGTATCTTATGAATTGGAACTTGGCAACTAATGTCTGTACTACAACTTTGTATGGGGCGAGTGTAGGTTCTTTTAGTCCAAACTCCCCATTAGCCTGTTTAATTATCAAATTAGAGTCGCCTTTAACAATTACATGAGTTACGCCTATTTGTTGAGCTAAAAGCAATCCAAGTAAAAGAGCCTCGTATTTAGCTTTGCTATTTGTAGAATGAAAGTCCAATTTATATGCCAAGGGTATTTCTTAGTTAGATAGAGATGTCAATACAACTCCAACTCCTCATTCGGTACTTCTAAACAAACCATCAAATTGCAAGGACCATTCTGTGCTTATGTCTATCATGAGTTTATCTTCACGAAAATCTTCTAAAACAATTTGACTAACATTATTGGTATTTGTTCCTAAGAACTGAGTTAGTAAGTCTACTAAGGCTTGTGACTTGATTGCCTTCGAAGATGATACAATAATTTCAAATTCTCTAAGAAGTAGCATATATTTTGTAATTCTCCCGAATAACGCCGAACACAACAATAAGTACTTGATGGGTTCAAAATTAGTCATGATAATAACCTTATGTGTTAGGAAGTAGTAGCACAACTTCTAAGTTGCATATACTAGTGCAAGATAGTGTTTCTCATACATTGGGTAATTAACCCCACTACCTTAAAGCATACAACTCAAGTAGTATATTGGATATTCAATACCATTCATTTCTTATACTATTAAAGTCCTAATGGACCAGCCTTTAGATGTCATATAAAGAGTCATTGGCATCCCCCTTATTAGCATGGTCATGGTTTACAAGGAAGTCAGTATCTCCTTAATCATCTGGAATGCCTTCTCTTGAAGTGAATCCATTTAAACAAAGCTCCCTTCTTCATCATCTCATGTAAAAAGGGAAAGGGATTTTAGTGAGTGCTGGGATCAATCCTTGAATATAAGACACCTTACCTATGAATCCTTTTGATTCTTTGGGGATGTCATAGACTATATGGCTTTAAATCGACGTAGATCCCCTTTCTATGTACAATAAAGCTTAGGAACTTTCCAAATAAGACCTTGAAAACAAAATTCAAGGGGTTCATTTGGAGCTTATAAAGTCAGCACTTGTTGAAGACTCTTTTCAAGTAATTAATATGATTAAGTGCTCACTATGATTTGATGAGAATTTCATACATATAATCTTCCACTTGAATGTGCATCATGTCATGAAAGATAGCAGTCATAGCCCTTTGATAAGTAGCTCCTACATTCTTTATCTTGAAAGGCATCATGATATTATAGAAGTTCCTAAAGGGTTTATGGAAAGTTGTACACTCAGTATCTCCTAGGGTCATTTTAATCTAATTATATCCATTAAGGCCATCCATAAAAGAAAATAATTCATATCTAACCGTCACATCAATCAACATATCAATTTTTAGGAGTGGAAACTCATCCTTTGGGTTAGCTTTATTTAAATTACCTAAATCTACACATAGCGTATTTAGAAACTTTTCTTCTTCACAAGCATGACATGAACCAATCAAGTAAGGTGCTTTATAGGCTTGATAAAAGCTACTTGTAATAATTTCTCGACTCTAGCTTTGATTTACACTTCAATCTGTAGGAGAAGTACGTATTGGTGTTGCTTTATTGGTTTAACTCTTGATGTAATATTCAACTGGTGCATTGTTAGGCAGGATCTAATCCTAGCATCTCCTTGTAAATCTAAGCAAAGACATCTCCGAACTCTTAGATAAAACACATCGAGGGATGTTTTATTTCTTTTGCCAAATCTTTCATGATGAAAATAGATTTAAGCTTCTCTCATGGGGCTATTAGGTCTAGCTCCTCTATTACTTCTACAATAATTTCATCTGATCTTACAGTTAAGGGGTAGTAGGTTAGGCTTTTGTAAGTTTGAGGGGTTGAAGGATGATAAAAATGCCTTTACTAACCTTA
Organism: Lumnitzera racemosa; assembly: GCA_024138005.1. Taxonomy (NCBI): domain Eukaryota; kingdom Viridiplantae; phylum Streptophyta; class Magnoliopsida; order Myrtales; family Combretaceae; genus Lumnitzera; species Lumnitzera racemosa. The sequence continues at coordinate 52,044,766 of JAMXBC010000006.1, read as the reverse complement.
AGAACCATCGTAAGATCCCCCACTTCTCTTTTTTTGATCTCCACAGTTAAGAAATGTCTTCCTCTTCTTAGGCCTCTACTCATGTTCTTGAAAATCTTCTCATTATGGCAATGAAATATCGATGGGTATGCCAATTACGGTTACACCCTCATCAGCGTACTTGTCAAAATATTTCTCCACTATATAATATGACTCTCTATGCTTAAGTGGGCTCTTGGAAGTAAGTATAAATATGTTTTTCCCTTTCCAATTTCCCTTAATACATTTATGAAGTGTAGATGATACAATCTAAGCCAAGGGCTTACAAGGCTAGTCGTAAGGGGTGGGTTTGTAGACAACTCGTTTTTGCCCTATATATATATATATATATATATTAAATAAGATAAAGGAACTTAATTTAGAAAAAATAAAAAAAGAGTAGAAAAATTAGAAAAATACAAAAAAAAAAGAATAGAAAATTTAGAAAAAGTAATAATAAATAAAAATAAAAAATAGGAAAAATCACAAAAAGTAGAAAATTTTTCAAATAAAAATAATAATAATAGAAGAAATGTAAATAATAAATAATAGAAAAAGATTTAAGTAGCCTAAGGCTTATTTTTAAGATTAGTGTTTATTTTATTTTGTTTACTATTATAAAACAATGCATATTGGACTAGATTTGAATCTAGTTCATAGAAATTGGATCAAGGTTCAAGGCCCTTCAACTGAAGGAAATAGCAGAGGGATACGCTTTTTCTAACACGTGCGTGCAATGCACGCACACGTAAGGGTGCATGGCACATGCCTAATATGTGACTACGTGGTTGCATCATCCTTCTTCTCGTGATTTTCGACTTGGTTTTCCAGTTTTTTTTTCCTTATTCGTATAAGACAATTAAAGGTCATTTTTTACCCTTTTTTTACATGATTTCACCAAATTAATTGTGAAATTGTGTAGATGACATAGCATAATATGAATTGAGCCCGAAACTTCATCTAAATTTTAAATCAAAACCCAATATTAATTTGGCTCCAAAAAGTTAAAAAAAAAAAACTCAAAATTTGACCTCCTTATTCATGGGCGATTTCTACATTAATGATCTTTCCAAGCTCATTCGAGTAGAGATTCGTATAAATAAGGACTTGTGGACTCGTTTTCAACAAGGAGCTTAATAAAAAACACTCCATACAAATTCAAATATGAGCTTTCTCTCTCTAGCATTATTTCATTCTCTCTCTTCGGTAGCATCCTCTACTTAGGTTTCTGATGAAAACTAACACCACCATCAACTTCGTCATACTCAAGAACCCCTAATCCAACACTCTGCTCATGCTTAGTTTGTAAACCCCTAAAATTTTCGATCTAGCTTTTGAAATAGACTCGAGTATGTTAGATAATCTAGAAGTTGACAAGGTTAATGAAAGTGAAAACCTTAAAAAAACTAATCAATGGCGTATGAAACTTTTTTACCCTAAATATATGTAAACACTAAAGATTTTATTCAAAAGTGATAAAAACCCTAAAATGATAACCTTAAAGACATACAAGCATTAATTCACCATAATATACCCTAAAACCCTAATTGATAGTATAACCTTCATACTTTGCCAAATCATTAGTAAAGATTAGAGATGACTTTCAATCACACATATATATTTAGAATCCTTAAGTAATCCTTTAGAAACTAAGATAATGTATCATAGATCATATTTATTTTCTAAGTATATGATTAAGATAGTATTACATAGAGTTAGAGGTATAGTTGAAGCTTAGGCTAAATGTAATGAACCTTAACACCCTAATTGATATTTTTCATACCAGTTAAACTAAATAGCTTACCAAATGATGTATATAGGATATAAATACCTAAAGTGAGATCTTATCATCTATTTTTACTAATCTATTCACCAAATGCCTCATTTCCTTAATTTTTCTCTTAATTTTCCTTAATTACAATATTATATATACAAAATGGCATATGCTTATGAAAAGTTGACCAAGTCAACACATGTTGACCAAGGTCAAAAGGTTGACTAGGTCAACATTTAGAAAAGTCAATAAAAGACACTAATGCATTAGAAAATATCTAATCCATCTCATGATTTCTTTTTTCTTTTCTTTTCTCTTTTCCTCTTTAATTACCATCCACTTCTTTTCCTTATAAACCTTATCATCTTCTTCATTTCAAAAGCAACACAAGATTAAAAGAAACAAAGCAAAACCCCACTCCATTGTCGTGACCATCCCCTTTCCCTTTCACTTTCAAAAATTTCCAACTTTGTCTCCATATTTCAAACATAAATTAAGGTATGTGATTATGTTATTATGTATTGTTTTATATTACTTATTAGTTAGGTGATGAGGTAGATTAGATAAGTAGATATGTATTATGTGTAATCATGTTGAAGAAGACATAAAGTTTCTACCTTTAAGTGTAGAAGGATAGAAATCATGGTGAAGAGGAAGGAGATACATGTGTATGTGCCCTTAAGTATATGTACATAAGGATATAATAGAAGAATACAAGTATAGAGATCTTTGTACATAAATATTTACTATGTGCATAACCTAAACTAATACAAATTCTAACTATACATACCTATACTATACTAAATACACACTTAAAACACAAAAGAATGAAATTAGGGAAGTTTTCTTAAGAGAAAAATTTGGTATACGAAATTTGTATAAAAATACGTATATGACCGTATAGGTATATGAGTATATGTACAAGTATAAATACGGTATAAGAATATGTATAAGTATATTAGTATACATATAAGTATAGTAAGGGTATAAGGATATAGTAGTTTATGTAAAGTGTACATAAGACACTTAGGTATGACATAAGCATAAGGTAAGGCATATGTAATTAAATGATGAGGTAAGCAATGATGTAATTAAAAGATGACATAAGCAAATGATAACATAAGCGATTGATGATGTAAGCGACGACATAAGCATATGTTTATAAAATAAGAAATAAGAAGAATGTATAATAATTAGGTATATAAATTAGTAAACCCTAATACACTTCCCAAATTAGATTACACTTAATTAAGCATATGAATTAGTAATAGTAAGGTAAAATTCTCTAAGTATAAGAATTTAAGGGCTAACTAAATCATTAAGTATAAACAAAGGATATAAATATAAGCAATAAGAATAATTAAGTTTCCATAGTTAAAATTTCTATAAATTTAGTCCATATCATAAAACAAGGGTCTTAACGTCTAAAACGGACATCACCGTATGAACGTACGTCCAAAAACGATGAAAAACAACTATAAATTCATAAATATCAAAAATAGAATTAAAAAGTTACCTACTATTAATAATAAAGTCTAACTGGATAAAAGTTGATAATAATCTAAGTAGAATTAGGTAAATAGATATTTAGAACTGCTAGTTAATTCAATTACTTACTAACGTTATTATATCGTAATAATTAGGTGATCTCGAGGTGGTCGAAGATCTCCCAATTGATTACTACAACTAGAGTAAGTTGTTATGGTCGAGTGAGTATTTACCCTATGATTCCATACTTGTATGTGATTATAGATAGTGGACCTAAATGTTATTGTTAATTAACTGTTATGTGGGGTTGGGAAATACTTGTGTATGTTATTACGTCTGACTTGTGAACTTACCTTAAGTATAGATAATGCTTTGTTGTTGCATGGTAGTATAGAAAATGATTGTGTGTACTATTAGATGAACACAACATAATTTAGACTTGATTATACTCAGCTTATGAAAATAAATTGGTACATTCATTAACATGCATTGCATAGACATAATTCCGACCGTCACATCACATGGAGGTAAAGAGAGGCCATTCAGGGGTTATTATTATTAATTTATTGGTTCTATATGATGCACTTGTACAAAATGACCTTACCTTGGCCTGCGAGAACACTAAGCGTTGGAGGCACCAATTGTCTGGCTAAGGGTCGAGTCTAAAGGCCTTCATTTAGGGGTGAGTATAGACTGCAGGAGTCCACTTATAGTTATACTAAAACTTGGTTTTTATGAAAATAAAAGAATTATTTGATTTATGTACGAAACGTGGAGTTCCGTAGTAAAGTAAGTTCTAGTATAATACTTAGATTTGATTGGTGTCGTGTGTACTCCAACCTTGACTTTTGAAGGCGTTAAATCTGAGTTATGTATATAAACTAGTTAACTATACGTATTGTTTGATATTCTATTTGATCATTCATTCATATGCATGAATATAATGTATTTATAACTTACCTGTGGTGTGGTTGGGGGTTTTGCTCACTAAGCTTAAGCTTATACCTCCTTAGACTTTTGCTGTAGGATAACTTGTTCCTAAAGGCTAGTCGGGGCATGCCACAGGTTAGCTTGAGGACTTAGGTAAGAGCGAGCCATCCTGTGTATTGAGAGAAAACAATTTATGTAGACTCATAACAATGTACTTTTATTTTACCAGTATTATAGACTTAGATATACTAAATTATTATGTATTGTAAGCTTTGTAGTTCAAATTTTATATAAATATATTTGTGTGATGATATCATGTGAATCTATATGTTCTTGAGAAACTAGTGGTTGTAGAGCCTTGTATATTGTGTGAAGAGTTCATGATTGGAAGGGTAACCAATCAGAGGTTTTCGTACAATATACAGCATCTGCCACGACTAGGTCGTCCTCAGTTCATGATACAGCTGCCCACTACAACACCCGACCGCTGCTATTAAGTCTGACAACCACCTAAATGAGCATTATTTGCTAAGGCACTTCTCCTACCCCACCTAAGTCCAATGAAAAACACATGAATCTCTCTTTTCCTACTTAAATTGGTGCCAAAATCATTTAAGATCGCCCTAACTAGTAGCTATTGAAGTTAGACCCAACTTGACTCAAATTGACTGACCTCTTTAGTTCGAATTGTTTCAAGCTTCAGTTTTTTGTTTATTTATTTATTTCTATTTTGTTTTATCTCCAATGTAATTGTAAACCCAAAAAAAATAAATAAATAAATAAATAGGCTTAATTTATTTTAGTTCGTGAAACCCAAAAAAGAAAAAAAGTAATAATAACGATAAATAAATAAATAAGTAAAGTAAAATGAGGAAAATAATAAAAAAAATGCTTTCATCACTAAAAAAAAATATAAATAATTAATCCTTTTTCAAAATTAGGGCCCTATTTAGAATTTCCTAAAAATAAGAACACCAAATTAAGACACTTTTCTCTTAGGTGTTTTTCTTAAATAAAATTAAATGTCTAAAGAACTTAAAGCCAACCATTTTCAAAAGTTAAAAAAAAAAATTAAAAAAAACCATCACACTAAAATTTTATATAAAAAAAAAACTATGGAAGTCTGATCTCAAATAATAGGTTCGTAAATACTCATACGCGAATACGAGTTGTTATTTTCTCTTTCTACCTGTTGTAGATAATCAATTTAATTAACTTAGTTGCATAATATGATTTGTTATTTTTGTAAAATAGAACTTGAAATCTAAAAAGGGTTTTATGGAAAAGTGAATTTAATCTCAAAAAGTTAAAAAGTGATACTTATTAGGGGTTTGATAAGATAGCCCCCAAATCCAAAATCTCTGGCTTTCAAAAACCTTCTTTTTAATCTATTTTTTTATACAAGCCAATTTATAGATTAAAATCGATCTACCCAATTGGTTTTAATCTAAACATTTTCCCAACTTCGATCGAGTGGTGACTCCTAGTATTTTTTCAAAACGCATTTAAAAACTAAGTTTTTCTTAACTCCTAATCAAGGGTTAATATTAAATGGGTTAGGGTTTAATACTAATAAAGTTAAGGAAAATTATAAAACCCATAAAAAATAAAGCTTGACAAGATGGTGACTCCACTAGGAATGTCAAGAAGACTAGCTACTTAAAATACTTTCCAAAATTAAATTTGTCTTTCAAAATACCCATGTTATTTATTTATTAGTTTATTTATTATTAACTTCATGTATGTACTTTGTTTTTATTATCATATTTATTTTGCATACAACATACATCGGGACATGGGGGGTCATTCATTACATCAAAGATATAAGGTAAATGCGATCAGACCCAAGTCGTCTTAGGACCCTAGGATAGGGGAGCCATTGTATAAGCTTCAAGTATTATAGTGTAACCACTGCTTGGGGTTAATTAGGTCACCCCCACTTAAGCTTAATGTGATCAATGAAAGTGTTTTCTAAAAACAAGTGAGGTCATAAAACTTAAGAACATTTAGAGCTTACCTTAATTATGTTCATGAACCTTTTTCCCAAGATTGACAAATTGATACGATGTAGTAAGACAAAAAAAGAAGAAGAAGAAGAAGAAGAAGAAGAAGAAGAAGAAGAAGAAGAGGAAGAAGATTAACTGTAAATTTTCCTACTCTTTTCCCTATAAATGTTTTCTTTTCTTTAAAATATCAATGTATTTCTCATGTGAATAGGAAAGTTCTAACTTAATTTTCTTTTCATTATTTCTTGTAGAAAATGGTTAGGCCTTCTCTTACACCTATCTTTTTTAAAGAAGTCCATATTCAGCTCTAGAGTCTAAGGGCATACTCAAAAGATGGTTCTGATTTGTCAATCCAGACCAACAGAAAGTCATTAAAGACAAGATTAAGCCCATCATCTCACTGCCCAAAGTCTAAACTAATATCACCATGATACGGGCTTATGTCCACTTTTAGGACCCTCAAAGTTGATCTTTTTATGGTGGCCCATGCCTACTGAGCCCAACCATTGAAGAATACTCCTATCTGTTAGGAGTCTTCTTTGTCAAAAATGAAGACATGTCCTAGATATCATGGCTAGCCCTGCAAAGGTTTTCAATAGACTCATAAGCCTCTGTAAATTTGAAATATGTAAATTATGGGAAGATCCTTACAGGAGAATCATTAGGGTGAGCGATCTTTTCACTTGATTCGCAACCCTATCTAACTATAACTAGAAACTCTTTTGCAATAGCTTTGAAGATTGGCAATAACATAGAATCAACACATATATCTTGGTAGCATTTAAGACTGATTTGTTTCCTAATGGGATATTTTACATTCATCACAGGATTGTAGAGTTAGTGACCCAATTTTTAGAAGGGAAGTTTTATATCCCAACGATGCTAACAGTACAAGCTAGATCGCTCAATTGTCTCCAAGAAAAGAAGAATGGAGAATTAAAGACCTATATAGCCTTACTCAAGATTTGGTTTATCAACCATACTAGAAGCCATAAACTTGACTTCCTTCATAGGAGAGAAACCTAGAAGATGAATCCTATTGATGTGTTTTTGGCTATCATTGAACTCTCCAAAGATGTTGCTACCTATTATTGGGTCAAAGCTTTCTAGAAGTTCTATGCTAAAGATATCTCCTAAGCTACCAAATGGATTGAGGCCACTAAGCTGAAGAAAAGGAATAAGATACCAAGATACTACAAAAAAAGAAAGAAGATCTAAAGTTTAGAGTACTTGTAATAAATTTTTTAATAATGTAATGGAAACTTCAAAGATGCAATAAAAATCTTGTTCTTGCCACATCATACTCAGTTTACCAGCTCCCCTCTCTACATCCGTATGCCCTCACATCACATGTTTAGTTTCTCTTTGCCTATAAATATTGATTAGTTTTTGTTTAAATAATATCATGAGAGTCTTGTCCTTAGGCTTCTAAATATTTGATTTCTTTTCTTTGTTCCTTCTACTTTAACTCTTTCTAATCTTTTCTCTTATACGTCCTTAGGATTATTTTTTTTCTTGTAGGTTACCTTTTAAATACCTACAGGTTATTAATGATTGATTGTAAATATTTAGGCTCATAATCCCTTAGAAATGTTTTCCTAATCCTTTGCTACAACTTGTAAATAAGCCTTGTCCTTATATTCTACTTTTTTAAATAAGTCACTTTCTCTCTCTTAAAAAGAAAAGTGTTTTTTGAAAAAGAAAATAAAATCGGGAAGTTATTAGCAAGTGAGTATTCCTATAAGGGGTAATGGCCAACAGTAGAAATGACAACAAACTTGATGGCACTAATCATTTAGAAGTAAGGTTTCTTTCATTAGAGCAAATAGTAGGGAAAATAACTCAATAGATGAATTTTCTAGTTCACAACATCGTCTTACTCAAAGCTACAATATCATCAAATGAAGAGCACTTAGAAGCCTGACAGGTGAAATCTGTTGAAGTACCTCTTCTTGAAGAGAAGATCAATTCAGCTTTCCAACCTAAGACTTATTCTTTCTTGGTTAACCTAAAGAGAAGTCAAGAAAGTATCAAAATGCTGGAAAGGAAGCTAACTCCATAGATAACTGAAAAGATGAGAGCACTTGGGAATGATGATGATTCGAGCGGGCTAGGAGTACTGACTTTTTTGTACATGATGTAAGGGCTTACCTAAAAAAAAAAAAAAAAAGAAACAAAGTTTGAAAAGTATGATGGGACCAAATGCCCAAAGCTACATGCCAGGTTATACATCAACAGGATGGGCAGATATGTTCAAAATAACCAACTCATGGTATAAACTTTCTAAGATAGTCTAACAAGACTTGCATTAACCTGGTATACTCAACTCAACCTCAGCTAGATCAATACTTGGGAGAAATCGACTCAGGCATGCTATGTTCAACATTAAGAGAGCTCCTTTGATTGGGGACTTGCTTACAATGGGAAAGAAGAAAAATGAGTCATTTAAGGAATATGCCTAAAGGTGGAGAGGCATGGTAGCTAGAATTATTCCTCCTCTCCCTAAAAAAGAGTTAATATCTATCTTTATTGACTCATTAAAGGAACCATATTATGGGCACTTATTAGGTAGTATAATTGCCAGTTTTGCGAACATTGTACTTGTTGCAAGCCGAATTAAAGAAGCCATAAGGATAGGGAGGCTGACTAGAAAAAGGCCAACCCTACCAAATTCAGGGGCATATATAAATACTACAATGTTAAGACCTACGCTAAGCAAGAAAGGCTCAAAAATACCCCAAAGAAAGTTCACTCAGATCCCTGCCTCGTTATCTGAAGTCTTTGACCAACTAAGAAAAGAAGGCTTATTGCAACATAGAGCCCTAATGCTAGGATACGAGACAAGGAAATATGACCTAAATATACAATGTGAATATCATATGGGTTAACATAGGCATTCCACTGACAACTGCTAAGAATTGAAAAATAAGGTTCAAGACCTAATAGATGCAAGGGTAATCTAATTAGACTCAATTCAAAGATAGGGTCAGATTTTGCAATGTTTGTAAAAGACAAGTGATCCAAATGAAGTGTTTTGTTTGCTTTTCTCTTGTTTTAAGACATCTCATTAGTTAAAAGGTTTAAAATGAAGAAAGGTAAGACTAATCCCAAACACCAACCCTGAGACACTTTGAGAGTCAAGTGACATCATTGTGAGACTATTTGACCCATTCCTTAAAGAAAGTCCATCTTATATTTAATACACGAATCAAAATGAAGATAGGCATTCATTTTTTCAAAAAAAAAAAAAATCCCTTGCCAACCCCATTAAGCCACTTAGTAGAGTGTTTCAAAATTTAAACCTTATTAACAACTACCCCATAACAAGGCAAAAAGGAGGTTCAGAGCATCAATTGGAAGAAAAAGATAAAAAATACTTCATGCTTGCTTTAATCGCATCAATTCAAGAGTAATCGTTATCATTGATAACTAATTTCCTCTAAGATGAAGAAAGGCATCCGTTCTAAACACTAAACACAAACCATAAGCTATAAGAAAAAAAAGGGGGGGAGGGGAGGGGGTGGTGGAATGAGCACCTTTGTTTTAAATAAAAAAAAAAAAGAGAGAGAGAGAAGAAAAAGGAAAAGGAAAGGGGGTAAGAAGAAACGTGAGAAAATGAAAAGATAAGGTGATCAAATCCAAAACACAAAAGACCTAAGAGGATTATGGATGAGTAACTCAAAAAAGGCCTATTCCTCAAGAAAAGACCCAAAAACACAATGGAGATGATTAAAACTGAAAAGTTAAGACAACTGCTAAAGTTCCCACTAAAACTCATGAACCCTTAAGAAATTGCAGCTAACATACGATTTATAGCCTACCCAAAATTCGACCCCATTTTAAAAGACTTTTTTATTAAAGGAAATAACTTATTCTTAGTAAAATTACATTTGAAACTAGGGCAAGCACAATTTTAGTTTTACTTATAAGGTTCTTAACTCGTAAACCTACGTTAAAGAGCAATTCTTCCATATAAATCCATTTCATTAATATCAATTTTGAAATCCAAGACCAAAAGTCTTTATTACATTACAGTCCAAAAAAGACCTAACGGATTGATTAAAATTGTATCTCTCATAAGATGGACCATAATTTTTAGAATCGAATTCAAGAGAAAGGAATTTAAGTTGAGAGTATGAGGAATTCCTTTTAGACTAAATCTATCTTTAATGAGATATCTTTTGATAAGAAGAAATTTGAAAAAATCATGAAAAGTTATTTGCCCCTGAAGGAAAGAAAGGGTTCTCTTAGATAAAGGTAGCCTAAAAGATCAAGTTGTTATGTCGCTGAAAAGCCTACACACTACTGGGAGACACTAAACCTATTAGCAAGTTGACAAATTGAAATAAATTTGATTCCCTCTCATTTTAGTCCTTTCGTTTTTCCATATCCCCTTAGTAGTTCAAGTTTTCAATAAGACAAGAACCCTCATTTCTTTTGAAAGTCAATTTCTCTAAAGTCAACCTTAGCGGTAAGCTTCTATCAATCAAAGGTGATTACCTCAGCAACAATTGTTTCAAAGGAGTTCACTTCCTTTTGTCTAAAGTTTAGGGATTTGCTCCTGTGTAAAAATTGCTCCTAAGTTGGCCTTAGAGGCTAGAATCATCCTCTTTAACATGATCGGCCTCATGGCTGATGTCATCCACTTCTCTTTCTATCAATGGACATTATCCCTAATGTTTGCCTCATCGTACATGATTGCTAATTAATTAATCTGTCTTTTTTTTAAGTCTCCCAAGAATGCTTACATAAACTATTTTTGCTTTGGTCCCCATAGATCATTTGCTCTTTAGAGAAATGTCTACATAGTAAAAATTTTAGTGCTTGCATGCTCTTAGAGCACTATTCTATCTTGAAACATTCAGATTGCATGCTCTTGGAGTACTATCCTAACCTAAGTTAAAACCTTTGGATTGCATGCTCTCAAAGCATTATCCCAAGCTAAAACCCTTGGATTGTATGCTCTTAGAGCATTATCCTAACCCAAGTTGAAACACTCAAATTGCAAGCTCTCAGAGTACTATCCTAACCTAAGTTGAAACTCTTGGATTGCATGCTCTCGAAGCACTATCTTGACCCAAGTTAAAACTCTCGGATTGTATGCTCTTGGAGTGCTATCCTAACCTAACTTGAAATCATTAGATCACATACTCTTGAAGCACTATCCTAACTTAAAAACCCTCAGATCGCTTGCTTTCAGAGTGCTATTCTAACCTGAAACTCTTGGATCATTTGCTCTCGGAGAGTTATCCTAGAAACTTTTGGATTGCATGCTCTTAGAGTGATATCTTGATTCTTTTCCCCTCTTTAAACTCTCGTTACATTTGAAGTATGCTTACCTAGTATAAGCTTGCTCTTAGAGCACATTAGGTCATCTTAATTAAGCCTGAGGGTATAAACCCACCTTTTGAGGTGTAGCCATTCCTTCCTAAAGGGTGGCAGTCATATTCCTTTTTCAAAAATAACTTGTTGATCCATCTCTTTTCACAATCTTTGCAAATCCCTAGTGGATGTAGCCTAGAATAGTTAACTATTTGTAGCACTTCTTAGGGTAAATTCATTATCAAGGCAAGAATGATATCTTTTTTGTCCTTTTAGCAAAGTTTTACTTAAACTTCACTACAAAGAGTAGCAGTTGTAAACATCTTATTTTTTGCTCCTTATATATATTTTTTTTTGAATTTTTAGAATAAGGTAAAGGGACCTAATTTAGAAAAAGCACACAAAAAAATAGAAAATTAAAAAATAATAATAATAAATAAAAATACAAAAATAGGAAAAATCACAAAAAGTAGAAAATTTTTTAAATAAAAAAAAATAATAGAAGAATTGTAAATAATAAATAATAGAAAAAAACTTAAGTAGTTTAGGCTTTTTTTTAGGATTAGTGTTTATTTTATTTTATTTTAGTTTAGAAACAAAAAAATATATATATATATATATATATAACGATGCAGATTAGACTGGGTTTGAACTTAGTCTGTAAGAATTGGATCAAGGCTTAAGGCTCTTTGACCAAAGGAAACAACAGAGGGGTGCACAATTTTTCCAACACACGCTTACAATGCACACGTGTATGGGAGCGCGTAGCACCTGACCAAGCACTTGCATCATCTTCTCCCAATTCCCAACCTGATTTTCCAGTTTTTTTCCCTCTTCATACAAGACAATTGAAGGTCATTTTTAACTCCTTCTTTTTTTTTTTACATGATTTCACCAAATTAATGGTGAAATCATGTTGATGACATAGTGTTCTACAAATAGAGCCTCAAACTTCATCCAAATTCAGTCAAAACTCAATATTAATTTGGCTCCAAAAATTGAAAAAGAAAAAAACTCAAAATCTGGCATCTTTATTCATGGTTGATTTCTCTATTAATGAGTTTTCCAAGCCCGTTCAAATAAAGATTCATATAAATAGGGACTTGTGGACTCGTTTTCAACTAGTAGCTCAATAAAAAGCACTCCATACAAGTTCAAATCCGAGCTTTCTCTAGCATGATTTCATTCTCTCTCTTCAGTCTCATCCTCCACAGGGGTTTTTGATGAAAACCAATGCTACCATCAGCTTCTTCGTACTCAAGAACCCTCAATCCAATACTTTGTTCATGCTTAGCTGCCTACCACAACACTAAACTGTTGCCAATAAGTCCAACAACCACGTAAACGAGCGCCATTCACCGAGGTACTTCTCCTACCCCACCTAAGTCCAATCAGAAACACATGAATTTCTCTTTTCCTGCTTGAATTGGTGCCAAAATCATTTAAGATCGCCCAACCTATAGCTATTAAAGTTAAACCTGATTAGACCCAACCACTCCGACCCGTACGTATCCTTCTGGTCCAAATTGTTTCGAGCTTCATTTTTTTTTTATTTATTTCTATTTTTTTATCTCTAATGTAATGATAAAGAAAAAAATAAAAAAGAAAGAAAGAAAGAAAGAAAAAGAGAGAAAAAAAAAAGATTTAGTTTATTTTATTCAATGAAACCCAAAAAGAAAGTAAATAATAATAATGATAAAAATATAAATAAGTAAAGTAAAATAATAGAAAGAACGCTTTCATCAGTTAGAAATTTTTTTTTTTTTCAAATAAATGAAAATAATTAATCCTTTTCCAAAACTATGACCCTATTTAGAATTTGCTAACAATAAGAACATTAAATTGGGACCCTTTCCTTTAGGTGTTTTTCTTAAATAAAATTAAATGGTTAAAGAAATTAAAGCCAACCATTTTCAAAAGTTAAAAGAAACCAACACACTAAAATTTTACCAAAAAAAAAAAGAACTATAGAAGTTTGATCCTAAATAATGGGTACGTAGGCACTTATACGCAAATACGGGGTGACTTAAAATGTAGAAATTTTTCTTTTCCACCTTTTGTAAATAATCAATTTAATTAACTTAGTTGCATAATATAATTTGTTATTTTTGTAAAATAGAAATTGAAATCTAGAAAGGATATTATTGAAAAGTGAATCTAAGTTTAGAAATTTAAAAGATAATACCAATTAAAGGTTTAATAAGACAACAGCTAGATCCAAAATTTCTAGTTTTCAAAAACCTATTTTTTCATCAATTTTTTTACGTAACCCAGTGTTTAGATTAAAACCAATCCACCCAATTGGTTTTAATCTAAACATTTTCTTGACTCCGATTGAGTGGCAACTCTAAGTATTTTTTCAAAACATGTTTAAAAACTAAGTTTTTCTTAACTCCTAGTCAAGGACTAATATTAAATAGGTTAGGATTTAATACTAATTAGGTTAAGAAAAATTATAAAAAGTGGAAAAAATAAAACTCAACAAGGTCTAAGCTTGTAAAAAGTTTGAAAACAAGGATGGAAAGTACATGAATACTAGAAATAAACAAGTAAGCAAACTACGATCTGCTCTAAGGATATGATACACCAAGGAATTAGTGAGAACTTGCAAAGCGAGCTCGATATGATGCATAAGCTAACATTGCGAAGGTACTCACCATCTAGCCCTACTTAAGGGTTAGGATAAGAGTGAATTAAGTAAGCAAAGGAAATGTCAATGAAAAATGAAGTATATTCTATATTAATGAATATGATTGTGTTTGCAACTACATTTACAAAGGGTATTTATACCTGAAACATTAGGGCAACTACTACAAATGGAAAAGACTAAAAAAGGTAACGTCTAAAATAAGTACTGTACAAGGAAGTTTTGAAGAGAATAAATTCAAATCAAGAAAAATACGTGTTTTATACAAAAGATTCTATCACAAGAAGTGCTTGGATATGTAGTGGAAGATTGGTGGTCATGTACCTATTAAAACAGACAAACTATATTGCTAGTTTGGTTGTTGTCGAGTAACAATGCTAAGCCAAGTTGATAGTGAATTTAGCTTGGACATATTCAGTAAAGCTTAGATTCAAGTCGATTAAGCAGATGATCAGATGGGCCAAGCTATTGTCTAAATGTACCTCTAGTTAGTAGTTGGAGACTATCGATAAGCACAAGAAGGTTCGGTTCAAGCAGGGTATTAAGTCGATGGATTGTAGCAACTCGAACTCTCTAGTTGTGAGGCATAAAGAAAGAACTCGCCTTGTCATGATTTTTAGTCCTTAAGTTCAAGTTCGAGTCAAGGGTTTAGTGGCTTAATTCATATCATCCCTATTGGGCTGATTACGATTTGGGATCAAATTTAGCTAGTCCTCATCCAGGTCTTCTTTGGGTTAGTAGGGACTAAGGTTAGCAGCATTAAATGCATTAGACATTCAAAAGTCCTCTAATAACTCTAATTGGTAGGCATTGTCATTAATCTTCTAGAGTATCTTAAATGGTCCTTTAGCTTTAGTAGATAACTTATTCTTCCTTTTATTTGGAAATCCTTGTTCAAGTGTAGCCACACTTGGTCACTAGGCTAGAATTACTTAGTCTTCCTTCCTTTGCCTTTCTCTTTTAGCTTCCTTGCAACTCGATCAATGTGCTAGGTGATTTATTGGTAGATCTATTGGAGAGACTAAGCTTTGGTTCTTGCTTTTAGATCTTCTTAGTAAGTTAAGGGCATTAGGGTATAATTAAGGGGTGGCTCGAGGTTAAAACCATAGACGACCTTAAATGGGGTGTGTCCAATGGTGCCATGTGTTATCCTATTGTAAGTGAATTCTACATTAGGTAGGCAGATGTCTTAGTCGGTTAAGTTATTTCCCACTATTGCTTAGAACAGTAATCCTAGGGTATAGTTGAAAACCTCTGTTTAGTAGTTGGTTTGGGGAAGGTAAGAGGTGCTAAATAGTACTTTGGTTCCCATCTGATGCCAAAGAGTTCTTTAGAAAAGGCTCAAGAATTTTAGGTCTTTATTGGACACCACACTTCTTAGCATTCCATACAAGCAAACTATTTCCTGCAAAAACAAAGAAGCAATAGTTGAAGCGTCGTTAGTCTTAGTGCAAGGCACTAAATGTACCATCTTGTTGAACTTATCTACAATAACCATCATAAAGTCTTTGCTTCGAGTAGTTCAAGGCAATCTAAGGATTAAATTTATACTCAAGTCAACCCATGGTTTGGTTAGAATAGGTAGAAATATTGCCTTCCCTTGTTTAGCTCGGTTTTTTGCTTTCTTACAAATAGTACATACCATAATCATGTAATGAAGATCACATTTCATTTTAGGCTAAAAGAACCTATCATTCAATAGTTCATATGATCTTTGTTCTCCAAAGTGCCCAGAGAGTCCTCTATTATAGGCTTCCTCCACCAGCAGTTCCCTCATTGAATAGGTCGGTATACATAATTTGCCACCTTAGAACAAATAAATAGTTCTACATGGTATTCATCCACTATTCTCCCTTCTCCATAGCACCTATATATAGGACAAAAACAAGAATTATGTTAATACTATTCTTTAATGTTTGCAAACCCTAATAATCTAGTCAGGAACTCAATAACAAGAACTTGTCTTCTTGATAGAGTATCAATAACTACATTACTTTTGTCTTGCTTGTATCTGATAAAAAAAATTAAACCCTTCTAGAAATTCAATCCATCATGCTTAGCATTTAGAAAGCTTAGATTGGCTCCGCAAATACCTCAAGGATTCATGATCCATGTATATAACAAATTCCTTTGGCATAAGATAATGTTGTCATACATGATGAGCCCTAATTAAATCTAAGAATTCTTTGTCATATACAGAATAGTTTGGTTGCGTTTCTTTAAGATTTTCACTATGATAAGCGATAGGTGGCCTTCTTGCATAAGCACAGCTGCGATGCCAACACCTAACGCATGACATTCAAGCTTAAACACTTTATCAAAGTCTGGTAAAGCTAAGATTAGGCAGAAGTCAACTTGGCTTTCACCTCGATAAAACTCCTCTCTTATTTTGCCCCCTACTTGAACTCTACATTCTTTTTTGTTAGCTCAATTAAGGATGCAATTGTAGTACTAAATCCTTAGATAAAGCGTCAATAAAAGGAGGCCAATCCATGGAAACTCCTTACCTTTACACACGAAGTTAAGGTCGGCTATTCAATAATGGCTCAAACCTTCTCTCCATCAACTCTTAATCCTCCTTTACTAATTATGTAACCTAGGAAGATCACCTCTTCCTGACAAAAACAATATTTCTTCATATTTCCAAATAATTTTCTACTTAGAGGTGTCTAATATGGATGGTTAAGTTGGCACTATATGTGAAGATCTCGTCAAAATAGACAATGACAAACTTCTTGATTTTGTCTCTTAGAACATGGTTCATCAATCTCATAAAAGTGCTCAGGGCATTTGATAGCCCAAAGGGCATGACCATCCACTTGCACATGCCATTTCGAGTCTTAAAGGTAATCTTTCATTCATCTCCTTACCCCATTCAAATCTAGTGGCATCTTGACTTCAGGTCGATTTTACAGAATACTCTTGCATTACTTAATTCATCTAACATATCGTCTAGCCTCAAAATAAGGTACATGTACTTGATTATGATTTTATTCATAGCTTTATTGTCTATACACATTTACTAAGTACCATCTTTCGCCAACACAAGCAATATAGGCACAATACAAGGGATAAGACTTTCTCTTACATTTCCCTTCTCCAGCAATTCATTGACTTATCTCTAGAGCTTGGCAGCTTATTTAAGATTCATTCTATAGTCAGGCTTGTTCGGCAATGTAATGTCAGGTATCAAGTCAATGCAATGCTCAATATCTTAAAATGGAGGTAACCCTAGGAAACAAGTTAGAGTATGCATTGAGCAACTTCTTGAGCTCCTCTAGTAACTTCACTTGTTCCTTTAATTCTAATAATCTCCTTACCAATAGGATGGTTAGCAAGTTAAACTTGATGGCTACTTAGAGCTTGGTCTTACTCAATACCAAAGCCTTCTTAAATCATTGAACTAATTTAGTTTATAATTTACTTGCTTGACTTAGGGTCATAGGGTTTAGGGTAATTTTTCTCCCATTCTTCTCAAACACATATATGTTCCTGAATCCATCATGCATAACCTTCCAGTTAAAAAGCCAAAGTTGGCCTAATAACACATGAGACACACATTTGGGTAACATATCATAAAGAATTTCATCATAATAGTTCCCAATGGAGATCAATAATAATACTTGCTGAGTGATATGTAGTGCTCCCTTCTCATTTAGCCAATATAGTTTATATGGTCTTAGATGTGAAATGGTTGACAATTCGAGCTTCTTAACTAGTCAGTAGAAGCAACATTGGTGTAACTTTTACTATCTACAATAAGTGCATAAACCTACTTATTCACTTTACAAGTGATGTAGAAAAAAATATCTTTTTATTACTCCTCTGTAAAGGGTTTTATACTCATCACACGTTGGACAACTAGAGCTAGTTTATTTAGATCTTCAGCAAACATAACCTCTTCAACAAGATTATCCTCCTGAGTGGTATTCTTCTTAAAAGCAACTTCCTCCTCGGGCTCCTCATTAGTACTATCTACATTGAGTTTCAGAACATCTCCTTTGATAATCATAGCTCTTCTATTCCAACATTAGGTAGCCATGTGTCCAAATCCTTGACACTTAAAGCACTTGTTCTAGTTCGTCTTCCTCCCAAATCCTTGTCCCTTCTCATAAGTTCTTGACGACACTTCACCTTCAATCGATCAGCTTTTCTACTTAGCGTTGACATCTGTTCTTCTACTCAGCTCAGCACTTTGTTGAGTTTGGTAACTTCCTTAAGCCGGTCGACTTAATTGGATAAACCGGCTCATTGGAGGTCAGCTTAGCCTATTCCTCCTCTATCTTATACTTGCTAGGCTATTCTTATAGCCTCATCCAATGTAGTACATTGTTGAAGTTCCACGATATCTTGGATGTTGCTTCTCAACCCAATGAGGAATCTAAATACTGTTCAGGCTAAAAGTTCATCCATTTCGCATCAAATCATTAGTATTTGGAACTCCTGCACTTATTCATTAACTATTCGGCTTCCTTGTCTCAACTCTTGAACCCAAGCAACAATATTTTGCAAATAAGTATCCAATATAAATCTGTTTCTAAGTATCCTCTTCATCTTAAGCTAACTATTTACTTCCCTATATCCTTTTCATCTCCTCATAATTTGAAAATTCTTCCATCTCATCATGGCATAACTTGAGAAAGCTATAGCAACAATCTTCACTTTCTCGTAGTCTTCATACTAGTAATAATAAAAAACATGCTCCACCTTCTCTTCACAATCTAGATAGTGATCAATGTTTCTAGAACCATCAAAGCTCAAAATCTAAAGGTTTACATTGTTAGTAGCTCGAGGTGCTCAAGCTCGCTCCTGTTCCTCTTTATACTCTTCTTCTCCATCTTCATCCATATCTCCTAAGCTAATTCTTCTCCACATATGTCCTCCTACCCATCCACTTCGATCTTATCAAACTATAATTTAACCTGTCACAAAATGAGCAGCTTAGGAAGCATTCTATATAGCTTCAGCAGGTTGAAAGGCTAATGCATAAATAGCTCTAGTTAGATCAGCTATAAGGTTGGCCATCTCATCGATTTGCTCATCTATACTTCCAAGGTGTTCTGCGGTTGTCCTCTATTATGGACTATACCATTATTAGCATCTCTAACACTAGCGTTGACACTTAGATCCACCATCCTCTCTACAAAGCTCAGTAAACAAACTCAAAACCTACAAAACAATAGACACTATCCTATTAAGCCAAATAACACACACGCATACTTCTCTACACGAATGTTCTACTAATTTATGTACATAACAACTACTCCAAACAATAAGTTCAGTAACCCAAGTGAAATTTGCTATGTTTTCAAATGCATGAAACAAAATATAATAGAGTACACAACAACAACAAACTATTATGCCTTTTACTTACTCAAACATTCACAGCTAACCCTTATACAACTACGATATACTACCACAATAAACATTACTCACATGAAAGTTCAAACATAACTTACTAGAACAAACCTTCACTTTAATATCAAGATTATATAATCTAAGCTAAGGGCTAACAAGGTCAGTTGTAAGTGGTGGGTCCAAGCTTATAGAAAGCCTATAAACGAGGATAAAAAGTGCATGAATACTAGAAACAAATGAATAAGCAAACCATATTAGCCCTAAGGATATGATATGCCAAGGAATTACCTAAGACTCACAAAGCGAGCTTGATATGATATACAAGCTAACTCTATGAAGGTACTCACCACCTAGCCTTACTTAAGGATTAAGATAAGAGTGAATCAAGTAAGCAAAAGAAAAGCCTACGAAAATGAAGTATATTTTGTATTGATGATATGTAATTGTGTTTGCGACTACATTTACAATAGATATTTATACCCTAAACATTAGGGAAACTACTACAAATGGAAAAGACTAAAAATGGTAATGTCTAAAACAAGTATCGTATAAGGAAAGTTTGAAGGGCATAAATGAAAATCCAGCAAAATAGGCGTTCTCTATGTAAGATTCTATTATAGGGGTGCTTAGACACATGGTGGAAGATTAATGGTCATGTGCCTAGTAGAATAGACTAATTGTACTGCTAGTTTAGCTATTGTCGAGTAACAATGCCGAGCCGAGCTAATAGTTTAGCAATACCGAGTTAAGTAGGTAATTCTTCCAAGGTGAAGTTAGCTAAGGCAATATCGAGTTAAGTAGGTAATTCTTCTAAGGTGAACTTAGCTAAGGCAATACCGAGTTGAGTAGGTAGATGATTAGATGGGTCGAGTTATTGTCCAAATGTAACTTTAGTTAGTAGCTAGAGACTATCGATAAGCATAAGAGGGTTCGATTCAGGCAAGGCTTTCGGCCACCAGACTCTAGTAGCTTGGACTCTTTAGTTGTAGGGCGTAAAGAAAGAACTTGCCATGCCATGCTATGCTCTCTAGTCCTTAGCCTTGAGCTTGAGTCAAGGTTCTAAGGGCTTGATTCTTATCAGTAGACGAGGGGCAGTTGTAGACACTCTATCTTTGCTAAACCTTTTATTTCAATTTTGCTAGGTTTAAAGAAATGAAAAACAAAATAAAAATGGAAAAATACAAAAGAAATGAAAAGTTGAAGAAAAAATCATGGGTTTGAGTCGAGTCAATAGGTCATTTTAGGTCAAAAAAGGGGTAATTCTATAATAAACTATATATATGCAATTTTATAGACATGATGTGTGTAGGTGGGATTACTACTTATGATCAATCATATGCTATGCGTGTAATGGTCAATCTCGAAAATCACTTGATCAAATCTACGTATATAGAACAAGTAGACTTGATCACTCATGTGCATGTGTGACAAAAGATGAAGCTTTATGTTTTTTAATGTTCTTAATTTGTTCTTCATTAAGTAATTTATTTGATATTTTGTGGAGTAAGTTCAGTAGAGCTTCAGCGTATGTCTCAAGCTAGCCAATGCTCAAAATATCCCCAAATGAGGAGGAGCTTCTTATTTGTAGATTTTAGGATAAGGTATTTACCATTAGATTACTCCAAGATGAATGGTTGAGATCTAACGTTACTAGCAACTATTAGTGGGTCTTCGATGATCCAGTGGCTAAGATTCACTCATTCCCTTCATATGGACCATGAGCTTAATCCAAGGGCTATGGATAAGCCCAATGGCTCATAATAAATGAACATAAGCTCATCAATAATATAACAATTCCATAACTCTTATTTAAGTCCAAATAACTCCTTTTGAGACTAAACGAAGTCCAAATGGGCTTAGGGAGACCTCTTTTAAGCTCACTTTTCGTGCACAAGTCATTCGAATAAGGCTAAGGGTAGAATAACCAATCTAGCGATCCTTATTCTAAGCCTTCCAAGCCATATCTTCCTAAAACATCTCTATTTTAAACCTGTTTCCTAGGCTCTATCACTAGCCCATTAAACCGGTCCATGACATTAAATTAGACGAAAAGCATAATTACTAAAATAACCCTCTACAATGTGTATTTGATTTAAATTAGTCAAAGCTTCAATAAGGCTTTCATTAAATTTAAACTAAATTTTTAAAATAGTCTAAACAAATTAAATAAGGACTCGAAATTTATCAAAACAAATTTAAGTCGAAAAATTCTTTTATGCATAAATATTTTTTTATTTAATTTCCTTGGGGATGTTTTAGTTAATATAAGAAATCAAGTGAAACAAATTAGTCTTAGACTAGAAAGACCTAAATAAATTCAGCCTAGAAGGCAATGCATAAGAGTTGAAAGCTTGCCATTATTAATAAGGAAAAAGCTAGCTCAGTTGATTAGGATGCGTCTTTACCTACCCAAGGGTTTTAGGTTTGAGCTTCATTAAGTACATATTATGCTTATCTTTTATGCTTCACCCTGATCACATGCCAGTCATGTGGTGTCTTCTTCTCCAACAAAATAAGCATAAAAATGGGAGAAAATATGGCAAACTTGAATTTACAATATATTTTGTCAAATCTTTGTTATTTCTATATAGATTTAATTGAACTCTTACAAAATCATTGTCAAAAGATCCAAATCTCATAGAGATTTACATTAATATCTACAAAATAAAGATTTAACAAAATCAATTTAAACTTGAGTTTTATCCATGGCCAATACATGATAATCCCAAGCTATGAAATTGATTTGAACTACATATTTATAAAAGGGAGTGCTCAGGTAATATAAGGACCCCTTCAATTTCACCCAGTAACTCTGCAATCAAATTCCCAAAACTATTTTTTCTCACTAAATTTCCACCATAGCCATCTTACTTTCTCTCTCTACTGTTTCTTACTCCACAAGCGAAATTGAGAGACAATAGTTAAATTATTCGAATCCTAGACCATCAAAGATTCTCAAAAACTAAAACTTTAGATTCAATTAAATCAAATCTTATCTTGATCAAGACGTATTAATTCAGTCTTCACTAGGTATAATGAGTTGCTACCTCTACCGAAGCTTGGTTTAAGTTACTGGCACTTATGTGTTCACTACTGCTTCTAAGAGTTGTTCAACATAACTCTTGTTTCAAAAAACACTGGAGGCAAATACATAAGGAAGCCATTGCTACTGCTGAGCCTTCTTCTAAGAACGTGTAGAATGTATGAAGGAGCTCCAAGACTTAATCCACAAACTGCAACTGACTCGGATATTTTACTTGCAAGTGCACTAGTTACAATAGGTGGATTTATGGGGTTTTTATTTAGTTTTAGTTTTTTAAAAAAATTGCCAGAAAAAAAAATACTATTAATTACCCACACTAACTTTACTTATCTTTTTCAAGTAGGTCTTTTTCATTTAGTTAGTTTCATGGAATTTTTTTTTTTTAGATTTCCATTATTAGCATATTAACCAATTATATTATTTGTGTTCAGTTTTTATTTACATGGTAGAATAGCATTCAGAAAAATCCTTTTGCATAGCATTAACAAGAATATTGTTGGTCTAGTTTATTAATGTGGTTTCCATGTTCTATTAGTTAATGAGTTAATGTTCCTTGGTATGTCAATTCAATGTTTGCATCATAAAATTAGCACTTTTTTTTTATAAAAGTTGCATCTTTTATTATAATTAGGTACTTTAGGATTTTTCATTAAAAAAATGTTTTCCTACGTAGTTGGTTTTTCAAAATTAAAAAATCTTAAGATGTTTTTTCTTAAAAAAAAAAAAAGGAGTTAGGTTCTCTTTACATTATTTCAAAAATTTGGAAATAAAATTAGGTTTTTTAAGTTTTTTTCAAATAAAAATAAATTAGAGAAAAACATAAACTTAGCTTATTTTTATAAATAAAACAAACTTACACACTAAATTTTTTATTAAAAAAAAAAAGAACTAAGTTGGTTTGATTTCAACTAGAGAGTATATAAGTACCTCTAAGGCAACCAATAAAAAATGAAAAAAGAATTTATAAAATTTGTAATAAAAAATAAGTTTTCTTGCATTTTTTCATGTTTTTGTTGTTTGTATTTTCTTGTAAAAAATAAAAAAAATATAAACCCCTTAATTAGTTTTTTTTTTTTAAGATTTCTATATGATGACTTTAATCTCAATATGTTATCACTTGAACTTGATTTTCTTTGATTAATTTTTTTTAAAAAATTGGTTTTTAGAAAAGTTACAAATTAGTGGCTTGATTAGGGGTTCTCTACTTAACCCTAATCATAATTTTTACTAACTTTAGTTGATTAGAAAATCTAAGTTAATTTTTCTAAAATATTTCTAGAAAAAATATTTTTCAATATTTTTTGAAGGAAAATGAATTTTTCTTAATTTTATATTGAGTAATTCATATTGAGTGGGTGAGACTTAATCTAAATTAAATTAAAGAAAAATCTAAAATAGGGCTCGGCACATAGTTTCTTCATGAATAGAAGTCAATAAATTAATATTTTTAAAAATATAAGGTTAAATTAACGAGACATTCAAATTTATGATTTTTAGGAGGTTTTTTATGAAATGTAAAAAGAATGAAAATTGTGAACTTGGGTAAATTTTTAATAAATCAAAATTGACTTGTAAACCAAAATTTTTGTAAAAGAAAAGGGATTACATTGAGTTGATCTCAAATGGCAAATATGTAAATACCTCTAGAGTGATTATAATAATAACATAAAACGAACTCACCTCAGAAATAAAATTTTTTCTTTTCCTTTAAGTTTTTAATGGTCGTGAAAGTAAAAAACAATATATATGTATATTTGTACTTTTTCTTGGTTTTTACTTTTTTCTACCAATTCACTTTTTAAAATAAAATAGAGAAAGAATAGAAAAGTTCTGCCTTAACAAAAACTATTGTCAAGAATTTAGACTAAAATATTATATTCTAGTTTAATTTTTTGTTACAAGGAATATTTTTTTCCAATATTTACTTCACTTCATTTATTAAAGTTTTAAATTGAGAATATAATAAAAAAATGAATATACCGCTATTTTATATTCTTGGAAAACAACAAAATGTAAAATAACTCCCCTTATTAATTGGGGGCATAACTGCCCAATTACTTGAATTTTTTATTTTATGTGGAGAGGGAATAAAAATTCCACCTTACAAAAGGTAATAACTATTCCCTCTAAAGTGGAAATTAAAAACCATTGGGCATAAAAATTCCTAGATTAATTTCCAAGTAAATAAAGTAACAATACATATTCTAAGAATAGGTAACCTATTCCCTCTCCATTACCTTAGCATATAAGCCATTAGTCTTATTTTATTTATTTCAGTTACTTAAAATAAATTGCAATTTACAATGCCTGTGTATATGGTTAGTTACCTCAACATATAGGAAGATCCTATATGGTTGTATTTTTTAACCTTTAAATTACAATTTATAATACCCCCAAGACCTTAAACTTTTTGGTTTTAGATTTTTTTTTCCTTAATAAAAAGATTCCATTACGGACTAGTAGTTAAGTTGAGTCTTTCCACTTATGACCCTAATCTACCATATTTTGACTAATGGTTAGTTAGCAACTCCAAAATATTACCAATATCTTTTAGAAAAAGTTGATTTTCTTTTGTATTATTTAAGCAATTTATATTCGGTTGGTCTAACTTTATGTAAATTGAAAGTTAAGGTGAATTGAGGGCTTAAGACTTGTTCTTTGATTAAAAAAAAAAAAGAAAGAAAGAAAGAAAGAAAAGAGAAAAAACATACAAATGATAAGTATAAAAGGTCATGTAGAAGATAGTTAAGACTTACCCCTTGATTAAAATTATGACTCGCCTATCTAGTTGTTGTGTCCTCAATAAAAATGAGGAACAACAATCAACAATCAAATCTATCAAAGCATTTATGTACAATAATAAACAATAGCGAATCATCTTCTTCACTAATGGAAATCGCATAATCATGCAAAAATTAGATAATTAATATCATAATTTTACTAAAAGATCACATTTCTCACTCAAAAAACTTAAGTTAACCTAAACTAATTGATTGTTTTGTGATTCAATCAACTAAAACCCTTTAAGAGAAAAACATCTTACCACTTTTCCCTTGTCATCCTCTATAATTAACCTAATTGAAATTCAATTGATCTCTTTGACATTTGTACACCCCAAATCAAATTTTCAACCTTAAGATCTATCTTCTAATACCTTATTAAACTTATAATCATCAAATAATCACCACCTACCAAAATTAATAACTCTAGTTACAACTTTTTTTTGGTAAAGATGTGACATTCTATGATTTATCCGAGGTTTCAATTATCTCTGAAAATCATAAAATACATAAAGAATTTCAAAATCAACTCCAACAATAAAATTTAAATCCTAATATTAAGTGTTTATATTCTCTTAGTATATTATTACAAGCTTGCAGAATGGCTTATCAAGGCAATTTATCTTAACAGTTTTTTAATGCACTATGTTAAACTTACTAGATATTAGAACTTGTAAAGTCCTAAATGGTTAATTAGTTCCTAGTTTTTTTTTTTCTATGGAATGAGGTAATTATCTGAAAAATGATACTAAACACAAAAAATAAATCATGAACAAAAGCACGAATTATGTGTCCATGTGTTTTATGTCTTCCCATATCAAATTGAACAAGAGAACCCATTTTTATGATGCTTGTAAATTCTTTTCATATCATCTTTGTGATTTTCTTCTCATGATGATGATAATTGCTCTAATTATATTAATTGTGATAGATTATTTACAACCTTGATGAACGTACTATACATACTACCTAAGAAAACCACACAGTAAAAGATACATACTACCCAAGTGAACCACATACAAAATACACGAAGACATAATATGACCAAAACCATAGTTTAGAAAACAACAAAATTACAAAAAGCTTGAAGCTTAACCATATCAATCAAATAGCATCAAGGAGGGCTTCTATCTTGTCTTTCGATTTACTTTTTTTGTTTCATAGCCTTGTAAATCCTAATAGTATTTTTTGCATGCTAGAGGATGGTATGACATCAAGAAACCAAACTAGCTCCATCTTTGGCAAGCAAAATTGGCCATCCAATCTGCAGCCATGTTGATTTCTTGAAGAATTCATCTGATCCTTATGCTTTCCAAAACGTAAGCCTTTTCCCTACATAGCAACAAGATATGTTTATATTTGAGTTGTGAATCTTCAATATATTGTAGTAGTTGAACTGCAATTGTTGAATCGGTTTTGATTTCCATTATAAATAGATTTTTTTTTAGATAAAGTGTGATCCCCTAGTAATCATGACTTAGTCTCCTTATAATATCATGATTGTCCTTAATGATTGGCTTTGGGCTTATAAGAGCCTAGTTTCCTTGAAATAATGTTAGCTATAACATGAACTTAAATGTGAAAGCTTTTGGTAAGTGTATTTATGCTAAATCTTTTCTTTTAATATGATAATTTTGCCTAACCTAAGCCAAAAAGTTTCCACGGATAGCTGGGTTAGTTATGTCTTTTTGTTTGCCATACTACTCTTGTATTCCTAACTTTTTCACAAGAATAGAAAGTATGTATAAGATCTTCCTTTAAACATCAACAACATCTATTATTATTTTCCTATCTCTCAAATTTGCTATTGTTAGTAAGCTATTATGCTGTAAGCTCCAAAGGAAGAGCTTAGCTTTAGGAGGAAACTTTGATTTCCATATCCAAGTCCACTACCTTTTATCAACATCTTCTTTCTTTTCTAATTGATTGTATATGTCAATTAGTTTTAGAGAGTGTCTAGCAACAATAAGAATGCCTTTCTCATCCTATCTAATAGATGAAATTGTGGGGCCAACATGATTAACAAGTATGTCATTAATATTAAACCCCAACTTGTCTTTATTCCATTTATAAGGATTAACAAAACAATCTGCAACCATCAAATTAGATGCAGCATGATGTAAAGGTCCTTGAATAAATTGCCTTATTGTTTGGCTATTAATCCATTTTTCATCCTAAAATCTTATAGATTTCCCATCTCCTAAGATCACCATCCTAGTATTTTTGAACCAAGCACAACTACACTCCTTTCTTTAATAATATGGGATGCAGTATGTAACTTAGGCAAATTTTCAACTTCCTTGATCTTATGATGTTTTGGTTTTATAAGTTGTACCATGCTACTTTTCTAGTTCTAAACTCCCAATATCTCTTGTAGGAGCTTCATTCCTTCTAAATAAATCTACTAACCCCAAAACTCATGATTCCTTAGATCTACTATTTTTAACTAATTCAACCAATGTACATTTTTTGAAGCATTAACTTCATTGCACAAAAAGTCCTTAGTGAGTTAGGTTAGTTTGTTAAGAGATTTCTATGGAATTTTAGTTACTTACATGTAGTATATTGGTAGAGCATCAAGTACAAACATTATAAGAATAACTCTACCACTCATACTGAGTTGCCTTGCCTTCCATCCACCTAATTTCCTTTTTTTTTTTGGTAATTTCTCAACTATTACATTCATTTGGCTAATTGAAGACTTTCTTCCATCTTGAAGTGGATATCCTAAATGTTTTCCAAGTGATTGAACCCTTCTTAATTCCGAAATTCCCACTATTTCATCTTTTAATTCTCTTTAGGTATTCCTTAGAAACATAATAGTGGATTTTTTAGAGTTTAATTTCATACTTGAGAGATTTGAAAACTTACTTAGCATCTCTTTAATATACCTTGCATTAGTTCTATCTACTCTTGCTATTGATATTAGATAATTTGCAAATAAAATATGTGAGATGCTGATTGATATGATTTTTCTTAACAATAAAACCTTTCCAAGCATCTAGTCTAACATGCTTTTCTAGTAGTCTACTAAAAAATTCCATGCCAAGTATAAATAAGCAAGGCGATATTAAATTGCCTTACCTGATTCCTTTACTTAGATGAAAGGCTTCAAGAGGATAAACATTCATCAATATTTCAGTAAAGGTAATAGTGAGGCAAGAATCAAGAAGCTTTATCCATGTAGAGGGAAAATTCATACTTCTTAGAGCCCAATGGATATAATCACGTTCTATATTATAAAACGCTTTTTCTTTAACATCATTCAACATCCCTTTCTATCTGTCTTCCTAAAGCTATCAAGAATTTCATCAACCAAAATAATATTATTAGATGCCTTTCGACCTTTAATGAAGCTAGCTTGTGTAAGATGAATCATTTCATCTAGATAAGACTGAAGTCTATTCACTGACAGTTTAGTAATAATCTTATAAATTGTACTATAGAGTTCTATCAACCTAAATTCCTTAGCTGTAGATGCTCCCATTGTCTTAGGTATTAAACATATTTGAGTTTGATCATAATATTGAGGCACTTTTCCATTAAGATAACACCAATGCACGAACTCACTTAATTCTTGTCCAATAAGAACCCACCATTTTTTATAGAAAAAAAAAAAGCATGAAACCTATCCTTCCTTAGTACTTTCCATGAATTAATTTGCACTAGGGTTTTATGAACTTCTTCTTCTATGATTGGTTTATCTAAATTCTTCTTTTGATTTTTAGTAAGCCCATACCTCATATCCTCCTCAATTGGGCTATTGAGTGGAATTATTGTCTTTGAACTTATATATAACTTTTAAAAATAAGTCACAAGCATATTAGATTTTTGACTTTGGTCATGAACCCAATTCCTTGAATCATCTTGAAGGTTTGTAATTTGATTCTTTTCTCTCTAATTCTGAACAACTTTATGATAGTATCTTGTGCTTCTTTCACCATCCTTAGTCCATTTAATACAGGCCTTCATCTTCCATATCCATTCCACTCTTTCTAAAATTAATTGTAAGTCCTTTTTTAAGTTCCTGTTCAATTCCATGAGTTGCTAAGAAGGATTATGAGCAATTGCCTATTCTAAACCATCTAACCTCCTCAATAATTTGCTTTTTTGCTGATAAGAAATTCCAAAACCTCGTTTGTTCCAATCTCTAAGAAAATTTGGAAGGACTCTAATTAATTGTTCAAGATTGTAATGTGGTAGCTAATTAAGGAACCTAAAGAAGCATTGACGAGAGACTTGATGAGGTAGCTAACCCCTTGGTAGATTCGACCCAAGCTATTTATGCATTAACTTACCGACCCGCTAAGGCCACACGAAACACCTTATAAGATGCTTAACTTGTTAGAGGTCAAAACCCAACTCGACAAGTAAGAGGTGTAGGAGTAGGTGAACAAGTAAGACAAAGAATAAACTTAAGGGAATTAAATGAAGAGGACGAGGAAGAATATTTTGAAGAGGAACGAGTCTGAGTCCTTAAAACATCCGACCATGTGAAGCTTCAGATTCCAAACTTTAATGGATCTGGGAATACCAATTAATATTTAGAGTGGGAAGAGAAAGTGGAGTGTGTTTTTAACTATTATCAATATGAGGATTATGAGAAAGTGAGAACAACTGCTATTGAGTTCTCTAGATATGCCACCATATGGTGGAAGAATTTCTAGGCTATGAGGAGGCAAAAGGGTTACCAAGAGATTAATACATGGCTAGAGATGAAGAGAATACTAAGGAATAGGTTTGTGCCGAATACTTATCTACAAGACATTTTCACTTAGCTTCAGGAGCTGAGACAAGGAGGTTAAACAGTTGACGAGTATGTTCAGGAATTCCAGATTCTCATGATCTGATGTGAAGTGGAGGAACCACCAATGTTAACAATCTTTAGGTTCCTTACTAGGTTACATGGTGACATCCAAGACATTGTGGAGCTTTAATGATTCACTACAATAGATGAAGCCATTAGAATAGTCCAACGACTAGAGAGACAAAGAAGAAGCCGAGTCCCACCCAGATTGTCGACAAGCCGACCAAGGCAGGGAAGCCATCGAGCTCAATCAAGCATTTAGCAGTTTCAAAAGAAAGATGTCTGAGCCAAATAGAAAGGTTGACCTGATGGAGATGTGTCAACCTAAACTTGTGAGAAAAGGTAAGGCTCTGGTAGGAAAATGAGTTAGATCAAGTGCTTTAAGTGCCAAGGGTTCAAACATATGGCTGCTTAATGCCCGAACCGATGGACAATCGTCATCAAGGGAGACATCCTGAAGCTAGAGGTAAAGAACACTAACAACAAACCTGAGGAGGAGGAGAACCACGCCAAGAAAGAAGATGTCGAGAAAGAACTAATTGAAGAGGATGTGTTTACCAAGTACTTAAACTAGCTGGCCTTGGTTATCCGACGTGCAATGAACATCGAACTCTAACGAGAGGAGGTATAAAGGGAGAATTTGTTTCATACCACTTGTAGAGTGAACAATCAGGTAAGTACGCTAATCATTGATAGTAGAAGTTATACTAATGTAGTATTGACTGATTTGGTCACAAGGTTGAAATTACCAACTATTGTACACCCGAGGCCATACAAGTTGCATTAGTTGAGTGAGAAGGAAGCACTACATGTTACTTGGTAAATACTATTATCGATTACCATCGGAAATTACTCTAACGAGATTTTATGTGACGTGCTGCCCATGTATGCTTCATACATTTTGCTTAGCCGACCATGGCTATTTAATACAAGGGTTATCTATGATGGGTACAAGAATACGTATATGTTCCAAAAGGATGGCCAAAAGATTATACTGAACCTGATGCCATCAAGAGAAGTTAACAAACTGCAAACTAAACTTACTTACGGATCGAAGAAGGCTCCGGTAATGAGTATAGCTAAATTCCAAGAAGCCAACAATGCTAACGAGCTGACCTTAATGTTGGTCAGGCACCTAATGGAGATGAGAGAGTAGGGTGAACTATCCTAGGAAGTAAGAGAACTATTGGACAAATATGGTGATCTGCTCCTAGAAGAGTTGCCTCCGTTGCGAGGCATAGAACACTACATTGACTTAATACTCGGTATTGCCCTGCTGAATAAGCTTGCCTATCAAATGAGGCCCGAATAGGCTCCTGAACTCTAATAATAAGTCAATGGACTACTGGAGAAAGGTTATGTTAAGGAAAGCTTCAGTCCTTATGTTGTGCCAGTGCTTCTAGTATTGAAAAAGGATGGAACCTGGTGGATGTATATAGATAACCAAGCCATGAATAAGATTACTATCAAGTACAGGTATCTTATTTTAACGTTGGATGGATGAGCTAAGTGGAGCGAAGGTCTTCAACAAGATTGATCTGAAGTCCAGCTACTATCAAATATGTATGAGACCAGGCAATGAGTGGAAAACTGTGCTCAAGACTCGACATGGATTATATGAATGGATGGTCATGTCATTTGGCCTATCGAATGCCCTAAGCACTTTCATAAGACTGATGAACCATGTGCTGAGACATCTAATTGGGAAGTGTGTCGTAGTGTACTTTGACGACATCCTAGTCTATAGTGCCAACATACCAAGTCATTGTGAATACCTCCGTACTATATTGAATGTCCTCCATACCGAGATACTATTCAGCAATCTCAATAAATGTTGCTTGTACCAAGAGGAAGTGGTATTCTTGGGTTATGTAGTCAATAGAGGAAGCTTACGAGTGGATAACGAAAAGATATGAGCTATTGTCAATTGGTTGACACCCACTAATTGTGTCGACGTGAGAAGTTTCCATGGACTAGCTTCATTCTACAGAAGATTCATCAAGAATTTCAATACCCTCACCACACCACTTACTGAGCTAATGAAGAAAAACACTGACTTCTAATGGGGAGAAAGGGAGGAGAGGAGCTTTGCCAAGATAAAAGAAAGATTGATCTTTGCCCCGATGTTAGTTCTACCTGACTTCAAGAAAATATTTGAGCTGGAATGTAACGCATCAAGCATTGGAATAGGCGCTATCCTGGTGTAAGAAGGCCAACCAATTGCCTTTCATAGTGAGAAGGTTAGAGGACCTCAATTAGATTACTCTATGTATGATAAAGAACTCTTAACACTAATCCAAGCACTGCAAGTATGGCAGCATTATCTATTACTGAAAGAGTTTATCATCTATAATGACCATGATTCCTTGAGGTATCTCTAAAGCTAGACGAAATTGTCTAAGCGATAGGCAAGATGAGTAAAATTCCTTGAGAGATTCAATTTTGTAATAAAATATAAACAAGGAAAGAGCAATGTAATTATCGATGCTCTTTCAAGAAGACATGCACTTCTGAATGAACTGCAAACCTGACTGTTTGGGTTTGCGAATATCAAGGAGCAGTATTCTGAGGATCCATACTTTGGACCCATAGTTACATGATACGTCGATGGAAGATCAGTAGATGAATATCATGTGGAAGATAGCTACTTATTCCAAGAAGGAAATTATTCGTGTTGACTTGTTTACTGTAGGAGCTACTAATCAGGGAAGCCCATAATGGAGGATTATTTTAACATTTCGAGCAAAAAAGGACGTATGAATTGTTGAGTGGTCGATTCTTTTGGCTGAGAATGAGGTGAGATGTACACCAAATTATTGAAAGTTGTATTGTGTGCAAAAGGGTTAAGTGCCGAGCTAAAAAAGCAAAAGCAATGCCTTTACCTATTTCGACGAAGCCATGGACTAAGTTGAGCATGGACATTGTCTTCGAATTACCATAAACTGCCCGAGGCAAAGATTTTGTAATGATTGTGGTGGCTGTGTAACAAAAATAATTATGCTTTGGCTATTACTTCTCTTTTCTTACAGGAGATTGTACGGTTACATGGTGTACCGAGAAGTATAGTCTTCGATAGGGACCCAAAGTTCTTGAGCCATTTCTAGAGGACCTTATGGTATTAGATGGGGACCAAACTACTCTTCTGTACTTCTTGTCACCCTTAGATTGAAGACCAAATAGAGGTAGCTAATCATACTTTGGGATCACTACTCTGAGCTACGATAATCAAGAACTTGGCCGATCAAGACGTTTACTTGCTAGTAATCGATTTCGCTTACAACCAAATAATGCATGATACCACTAAGTAGACCCCCTTTTAGGTTATCTATGGTTTCAATCCCAAGTTTCCCCTCGTTCACACCCTTATACCTGTACCCACATAAGAAGACCCAGACACAAGAGTTAGAGCATAATCCCTTTAGCACATCTATGACAAAGTCACTCGACGCATCGACCAAGCTGCTAAAAGATTACGAGAGAAGGCCAAGGGCTGAACGGCTAAGCAATTCCAACATGGAGACTTGGTATGGCTACACTCAGCAAGAAGCGATTTCTATGTAAGAGGAGGAACAAATTATCTACAAGAGCCGAAGGACCTTTCAAAATCCTCTAGAAGGTTAATGATAATGCTTATAGATTGGAGCTACCTGAGCACTATGGGGTTTTTGACACCTTCAACATTGTCTACCTCAATCCATATCACCTCGA
The DNA here is from genome assembly GCA_024138005.1 of Lumnitzera racemosa. Lineage (NCBI taxonomy): Eukaryota > Viridiplantae > Streptophyta > Magnoliopsida > Myrtales > Combretaceae > Lumnitzera > Lumnitzera racemosa. Next base: position 52,010,885 of record JAMXBC010000006.1, on the reverse strand, counting down.
TGAAGAGCTGATTAAAGACCATTTGGAGTTGATCCAAAATCCAAATCAACTCGGAAGGAATGATAGGAATTAAGTTACTAGGCCATTGACCCATAATCAAGCTTGAGGACTAGAGGGATTGGCAAGACAAATCCTCCTACTTTAGCCCACTCCCGCCGAAGTCGAGTATCTCCTTATCGAGCCAAATGACTACCTATTTCTTATAGATAGCATACTAAGAATTGGAAGGTTGAGACAATAGCCAATCCTCATTCTCATTCATGTATGGCTAATCACTTACTCGGCCTCACCTTTGCCGAGATGATGAGAGATATACTTTAGACTAACTAAGCTACCCTACTCAGATAAGTAAGCTGACCGTATTTTTTTTGTTCGCATCTTCCAATTGCATCACTAATACCACATTACCACGTTTACAGAATCATGTGTGGAATCCATTACACCAATGATTAATTTCCTTAAATATTCATTTTTACCCTTTTGTTCCTTATACATCCCTTTCTTAGGAAATGCCCATTTTGTCCTTTCCCTTTTAGTAAGTTGCCCATTTTGTCCTTTCCCTTTTAGTAAGTTGCCCTAACTTATTGAGTATAAATACTCCTTATATTTGTAAGCCATCGACAGATTACCATTAATATACTGGATATTCTTCCTTTACATAAATACTGTCCTTGTTTACTCTCATTTTACTCTTTATCTTATTCCTTAAGCAATGTTAGGTAGGAGTAATCTCACTGGACTAACTCGTGCATCATATCAAGTTGTGTTATGAGTTCTTGGAAGTTCCATTGATGCATAAGATCTATTAGAGCTATTCATAGGTTTTGTTTACTTTTCCATTCGTCATTTGTTCTTTCGTATCATTCCCCATCAACTCTTTTAAGCTTTCGACAAGCTTAAACCTATTCAATGATCGGCATTCTCTATTCTTTGTTGTGGCCCACATTAAGATGTGTATTCAGAAATAATGGGTTGTAGTCACTCAACCATTTTGGTAAATGAAAAATCTTTGACTCTATGTATAATGTTTTCTATGTAGAGTTACACTAGGCCCTATCTAATCTTCTCTATAAGGATGTTATATTTTATTTGTTTGTCCAAGTACATAGTATACCAACATACCCTATATCTACGAAACCACATAAATTCATACACCTTGCATAATTGTATACTCTATTCTTTGGAAAATTGCCACCCCAACATTCCCTTCTAAAAATAACATCATTAAAATCACCCATGACACACCATGGTATGTTATTGACAATATTTTCATGTTGCATTAGATTATTCTAGAAATCTAATTTTCATTCATATTAATAGAGGCATGAATTGTAGAAAAAACCAAGATAGATTAGTGTGCTGACCTAAGCTTAAATATTAATCTGATGAAATGTTTTATTTTTTCTTAGAATCTGAACCTCCAAAATCTATCTATTATATAATAATATCATCCCATCACTATATACCTTAGCTTCCACACATGTTTGGCCATCGAGTTGAGTGAGATATTAGAAAAAATAGGCTGATTACTTAGACATTTTAGTTTCCAAGAGAGCTACCATATCAGGCATGAACTCAATAAAGGCTAGTAGAATAGCATCATGCTTAGTAAGAGTGTTTAAACCCTAACATTCTACTCTAGAATTCACATTGGCCTTGGTAAGCTTGGATGATGGTCAATACTATCTTGGGTAATTGTTGAGTTGTACAATAAAACTTCATTATTCTATGCCATACTTGATTAATATTTAGAATGAAATTACTTAGGGTTTTCTTAGTATCTACTAAGACAAAGATCTCTTCAGTATTAGGCAATAGTGGTGGAACTATTTGCCCTTTCTTCAACTTATAAGCTAATGGAAGTAGATACCCTGGTATCAAAAGCTACATAGCCATGTAGATTTTGTTCACTACAGTCTCTAGCGTTTTCTCCCACTTATCCATAATTTTCTATAGGTGCATGTTCTCAAATGGCATTTCTACTGCTAAGATTACAATATATTACCTCTAGGTGCAAATTGTTTGCCTTACCCTTATCGAAGTTAATGATCCTTCCATTTATGTTATAGCCATCTTCATAACTGGCACTTGATGTAAAGGTTATACCTCTCCTAGCAGTGGTTTGATGTCATCCAGATGAGTCAATACCCTCTCCAACTGATGATTAAGCATTATATACAGATGGCAACTTCAATTGATCTAAGGCATCTTAGAGTCGAGATGCAAGCTATCCATTGTTTGTATTTTGTCTTATTAAAGTCTTTACTTTTGTCAACCTTTTTCAAAGAGTAATTAGAGGTTTTTCTTTTGAAGAGACTCTAGTGAACACATAACTTTGGTCTAGACTTGTTTTTAACTTCGAAAAGATTCGTTTTCTTTTACAATATTCTGTAATTCATAATTTTCATCATTAGCCTTTGACATTGGTCCCCTTTTTACACTAACGACCTCGGTTTGATGTATTTCTCTAAGCTTTCTTAACTACTTTCTCACTTATGTTATTTTAGCTTATGCCACTTGGCATCCTTTCCTTAAATATTCAATTTGTTCTCTCCCTCTCGTAATTGGTGACTCAACACTATGATTACCTTACATGTGCTCTCCATTTGAATATGTCTTTTGTGATGCATTAGTCATTTTCCCTCCATTAGGCCTTCTACATTGTACAACTGTCCATTCCCATAACCTTCATTTGTTTGAGTGCTAAGATTGTCATAACTTATTTTCTCCCCTTGATTATCATCTTCATGTACCATATGTATCTCACTTACTATTCTATGACTATTATTATTATTTCTCCTTGCATATCCTCTTTACTTCTACTTGTCCAAGTTTCTTCTAGATCTTCTAGGTTAGCTTATTGCTGCATTACTTCTCTTTTCATTTTGCTAAGATAAGCAGATGAAGAATGTCCTATGTAACGACACTCAACACAAAGAAGTTTGATGCCTTTGTATTAAACACAATAAGCACTTCCATCTAAAATAATTGAATGAATTAATAGCTTATTAAAGTTAACTTGTATGCAAAATCGAGAAAATTTACCCTTTTTACCATTTACTTTATATATGTCAAGCCTCAATATAGGACCAACTGTTTCTCTAATTAATCTCAAAGTTTGAACATCATAGTACTCTAGTAGCAATTCAGGTATCCTCAACTACACTGCAATTGAATTATATGTTGTTATAGAGGCTTTAAAGTTGGGTTCCCATTACCTAACTGTTAAAAAAGAACAGTTAACGAACTAAGGATCTAATAACTCTATTTAAATCATGCTTAGATGTGAAAGTGACTATATAATAGCCATATCTTATACTAATCACCTCAAAATGATTAGCAAACTTCCATAAGTATCTTAATTTTTCATACAGCACCTTATTCCCCAAGGATTGCCACATAATTTAATGATAAGTAACTTTCTCCAAGGCTTATGTGATGTGTCTCTAGGGTCAAATGCACGGAAAAGCACCATAATGTAAAGATTCAAAAGAAAACAAAGAATTCTAGCAAAATCCGAGCAATTACCAACAGGATATGACACATCAATCGATCCTATTCGGCCTACATTTTACCGGATGTGACTCACCAGTCCGAACTATAAAGTCACTTGCTACTACTCATTGCTAAAGGGAATATATAAGATTTAAAGGGATAAATGAGAACGCTTAGGTTGCTTACAAAAGCAAACTTGTAATAATCTGATAATACGAAGGATTAGGTCTACATACAAACAAATGGGGTTTTACATACTAGCCCTATTAAGGTTACAAGCATACATGGAAAAGACAAAAGGGTAATTTGTAATTGGAATATGTAAATCATATTAAAAAGGGTAAACTAGATAAAGAATGTTTTGTATGAAAAAGTAAAGAATCCTTCTAAAATGTTGTGCTAAAAGATACATGTCGTATGGTAGTTGGTAGTCTGGAGTATGTTACAATTTAGATAAAGGTAAAGAAAAAAAGTCTATAGTCAGAGCTGACTTGATCTGATTTAGGTTATAGCTCGATCAATCAGAGATGTCCAAATCCCCTTTAAGTCAAGTATCTTATAGTTTGGCTTAGATTAGGGTTGGATGCTAGTTAACTCGGGAGCTTGGCTTGGACAGAAGTTTGATGTTGGTCTACTCAAACACTTTTTAGGTCTTGGAAAGAGCTCAGCGATTGGTATGGCTATTTGGTAGGTTGGCTTGTATGCATAGTAGGTCAGCACGTTTGCTCAGCAACTTTGAGAACCACGTTGGTACACATGAGAGCTTAATACTTAGCTTAGTAATAAAAGGAAACATGGAGGTCAAAGTAGGAATCATTGTCCTTAATAGGGCTTCAAGCTAGTATTCTCTGCATGAGTCCTTAGAGTCCTCTAGCTTGGCTATGCATGATCAGTTTGGGGAGTTGATTCCTATCATTTGCTTGGGGGTCAAAAAGATTTGTCCTCAAATCTAAAGTGATCTTGGGCTTATGTTCTTCTTAGGCATCTGCAAGGTCTTCTTCTTCTAGTCGAAGGGGAATCAGGTCGAATACATCGAAGGTGGAAGAAACATCGTAGTTCTCAAGTAGTTTAATCTGATAAGCATTGTGGTTGATCTTCTTCAAGATCTTGAATAGACCATCAACTTTAGGGATAGCTTGCTTTGTCTCAAGTGTAGGAATTGTTCTTGGCTAAGGTGAATCCGTACTAAGTCTCTTACTTTGAAAGAAACAAGTCGGCAATCCCAACTACCAATCTCTTATTTTCCCTAATTAAACTTCATAATCCTTCTTGTCACAAACTGATGTAGCTCTTGCAATCCTTAGGCTCAGTCAACTCTAGATTAACTCTTTAGTAGCTATGGGGGTTCTAATCAAATCTAGGGGAATAGTGGGATTAAGGCTATAAATGACTGCAAATGGAGTCTTCCTAGTGGTGTTGTAGACAATTCAGTTGTATGCGAACTCCACAACTAGCAGACACACAATATTTTAAGTTCTTTCCCATGATAGCTCTAAGTAAATTACTTAATATCCTATTCACCACTTTAGTTTAGCCATCAGCTTAAGGGTGGCTAGTAGAGTGAATACAAGTTTTGTCCCAAATCTTCTCTGAAGAGTCTTATTAAAATAGCTCAAGAATTTTGTATCTAAATCCAAAACAATAGTCTTTAGCACTCCATGTAGTTAGACAACTTCCTACAAAAGAAAACAAATCGATAATATATAAAGCATCGTTAGTTCGATGACACAAGATTAAGTGTACAATTTTGCTGAAGCGGCCCACTATAACAAAGATCAAATCTTTTCCCTTGGATTTCTAAGGCAACCCTAGGACAAAGTCTATGCTGATGTCACCCCAAGGTAAGGTCGATGTTGGTAGGGCCATATATTCTCCATGGGGCTCTCTCTTTTCTTTGGCCCTCTTGTATACATCACAATTATCAATTACCTTATGGACATTCTTAGCTAAATCAAGCCAATAAAAGTTTTCTTTTGACAGATTGGTTATTTTGATCTCTCTAAAATGACTAGATAATCCACCATTATGAGCTTCCTTAACCAACAACTTGAATATTAAACAACTTAGAATACACATCCTTCGATCTTTGAAAAAATAGCCATCATTGAGGTAATATTCTCTAATAGCAACTACTTCTCAACATTACTCAAGAATGAGACCAAAATGGGGGTCATGAGCATACTGCTTAGTGATAAGTGAAAAACCTGATGATTTCATCTACAATGTCGTTGATAAGGCTTGTCGATCTAATAGAGCATTGGGGACTATGTTGGTGCTTCCTTTCTTGTGTTAGATCGCGTAAGAAAACCCTTCCATAAATTCTAGCTACTTGGCTTACCTCTTCAAAAATTTATTCTGACTCTCAAGATGCTTCAATGACTTCTAGTCAGTATAAATTACAAACTCTTGTAGTAGCAAGTAATGTTGCTAGATAGTAAGAGCTCAAAAAAGACAGTACAAATCTTTCTCATATACAAAATAATTCAATATGGCATTACTGAGCTTCTCAATGTAGTAGGCAACCAATCGTCTTTCTTGCATCAAAATGGCACAAACTCCAATGCTTGATGCATTGCACTCCGATTCAAATGGCTTATCAAAATCTAGTAATGACAAGACAGGGGTAGAGGTGAGCTTCTCCTTGATCTCCCTAAAACTCTGTTTAGCTTAGTCATTCCATCTAAACTCATCATCCTTTTTTTCTCAGCTTGGTCTAAACGTCTATAATGGTACTAAATTTTTTAATGAATCACTTATAAAAAGAAGTATAGTTATGAAAACTGTGCACTTTAATGACATTCTTTGGCATCGGCCACTCCAAAACAGCTCGGATCTTTTTCTCATCAGCTCAAATTCCTTCTACTAATATTATATACCTAATAAAAAGTACTTCACTTTGATAGAATGTAGACTTTTTAGATTTCCATATAACTTCTAAGCTCATAAAACATCAAAAACGACTCGAAGATGTTGAATATGGTTGTTTAGGTCAACACTGTACACCAATATGTCACCGACATATACAACCAAACGTTGTCTAATTGGAGGATGCATCATATGATTCATCAGTAGTATAAATGTACTAAATGCATCAATACAAAACTATAAACGCCTCTCAAACCTGACCTACTAGAAGAAGTACCAATCATAATGTGAGTAACAACTTGATGGGTGTCACGCCCCGAAGCGGCAGAGTCATAACAGCCCCGCCGTGTAAACCATCCTAAGATAGAAGTTGGCCTTACAACCGCTATCTTAGACCTGATCTACACAAGGCGTCCACAACTAACTCTCTTTGAAGTAAACAGTTTGTAATTTAAATAAATTATTTACCTATAAAAGTGAGGAATTATATATATGTTATAATTCAGTTATTGCAGTTAAAGTTTACAATATTTCTCTATAGTATTTTTCTATATCATTACATCATTCGGAAATGAAAAATAATAAAAACTTAGACCATAAAAATATATGTTTATTCTTCAATATTTTTTCTCACTCCCCAAGATCCAGCAGTTGCTAGCTTCAGAGTAGTTGTTTGCCGCTTCTTAGCCAGCACCTACACGACGTCTATAGGGATGTGAACAACCACAGCTCAATAAGTAGGGACGGAGGACTTAAAACTATACCAGAAACACAATAAGGTTTTCAATCACTTATTAGATGCAATGCATGTGCAAGCAAATGCCATCGCATGACGTTGTCCAGCCCGTCATGAGATTAGAGAAATTGCGCCCGCTCTAATCCAGGTTGAGGAGTTGTTGTTAATGCAACAGCTCACGACCAAACCCAGGCTTATGTAATGGAGACCTTGCTCCTCCCTCGACTACCTTCGAACCACTGTCTTCACCCTCGCCATGACTTTCTCTCTTGTTACTTAGTTCGACTGAGGATGAAGAAGGGACCATTTTGCAATCCTGCACTATCCCTTCCGAAGGGGTCGGTATTTGGCCAGAGAGTCTTAAGTTCCCCTAACGGGTTGCCATGCATGTCCGATTATGATTACTGGTCAGATATTTGATTAAGTCCAGTTTAGGGTGATCAATACAATTCATACAATATATGCCAAAACAACAAACAGAATCATAACATCACCCATAATCAAGCACATGCACACATTCAACTATCTAACAAGCACAACCAAGCATAATCTTAAGCCTCCAAAATACAACATCGTATTAATCCCAACTTACCTCGACTCCTCGCTTACTCACTCGAGGTCCAATTTGCTCAGGCCATCGCCGATCATCCCTATAACACAAACGTGGTTTCAGCTTTTCATATAACTATTATAAGTTTATTTTATCCTATAACGCTTATTGTTATGTGTTGTTTAGGGTTTAATATACCTAATTATCTAGGTCTTAAGTCTTTTATAATTATTCTAGGTTTGGGTTTAGTTTCGGGTTCCGCATCGATTTCTAAATTAGATTCTAATTCGTTTTTTAGGTACTGTTTTGTACCCGGACCCTAGAAATTTGTTTCAACTCATAATGTGAAACTAACCACATTATTTCCAGATACCCTAAATACGATCACTACCCCTAGTCAGCATTTTATTCCATCCGGTACACTTAAATCCGTATTAGTGTACCGAATTTACTCATGTTGTGAGAAATTTTTACATTTTTCATATAATTACCTAAAATTGAATTTTGTTTCAGATTTGTTATGTTCTGATTTTCATTATTTTATTATCTAATTAAACTTAATTTTTCCATATTTATTAATTTTCAATTCTACATATTCCTAATTTTCTACATTTACCACATAACACCTTCATTACTTACACTTAACACTCCATAGACTAGGATTAGGTTTTCACATCAGAGATTAACATCCCTAAACATCTAATTACTATCTAAATCAGTAATTAATATCCTAATCACCTAATTAACTCCAAATTACCTAATTTTTCCATCATTTTAGGGCTAAAATTTAACTTAAAAATTTCAAAAATTAATTTTAAAAAAATGGCTTCATAGCACTGTTCTACATCATATGAGCATCCTACAGAAAAATTTTGAACTCCAAACTACACTTCTAAGCCTATTTATTTTCCGGTTTAGTCATGCTCAATTTTGAACAATTTGTTAAGGACCCTATAATTACAGATTTAATTAAACTAAATCAATATTTTTCCCTAAATCTACATACAATAAAACCTCAGAATAACAAGTTTCATAATTTTCTGGGCAAAATAACTAATTTTACAAAATTATTCAAAATTGGGTCATTTAAGAGACTAACCGGTCCAAAGCTTTATGGCCGTCCAAGCCCGGTCCAAGGTTGTCGGCCGGTCCAGGTAGTGGTTCTAGTATATGGTGGTGGTGGTGGTTTGGTCCCAGGTGGTGGTGAGTGGTGGGTTTAGCTCACGTGCCCAATCTGCACAGTTTTCCCTTTTTTTATTTTTTGGATTTTCTCTCGATTTTTTCAGTGCTTTGATTTTTTTCAAATGCTAAACTGACCAAATGACTTCTGGAAATTTTTCCCTTATTTATAGACATTTTTTGTAATTAATGTGCATTAATTGGACAAGATTTTGCCCATTTCCCTAAATTTTTGGCTTTTAAGTTGTCTCATTTTTATTGGCTAATTTTTTTTTTTTTTTTTTGTAGCTTTGGCTCGCCACGACCTAATCTTACTTCATCTTATCCTCTTTTGATTTTTTTCTAATTTTTCCATAATTATTTTATAATTTTCTTTAATTATTTGCTTAGTTTTTGGCTAATTTAGATAATTACGCGTATTTTTATCTACACGTAAATACATGTGGTGTATACGTGAACATTCCTAATTATTATTTTGGTCCTTCTAAAATTTTTAGTATACATATAATCTATCTCTAGTAATTTATTAGTTATTTCATTACACTTTTCGTATTTTCGGTAATTAATACTTATTATGCTTAAAATTTGAAAATTTTATAGTCTCCTATTTTATTACTTATTTTCTTAAATTCAAGTTTACGGGGTCAGTTTTACTAATATTCCTTTCAATAGTTTATAATTTGGGTTTTAATCGGATTTCTTAACCGATCATCTAAAACTTATGTTCTAAGTTCAATCCTACAGTCAATTAGCTTAGCTTTGGGGCTTACAATGGGTAACCAACCTCCAGCCCACTTACCCATTCATGTCTCAAAGGCCTCCAATCCTTCACTAGGAGAATTCTCTCTCGTTAACTTATTGAGGAAAAGAAACCATACATAAAAGAATGGTAGTTGAACTCCTTGAGAGCTCCAAGTAGGTTTACCCTACTTTACTCTATCCCCTGTGCCAATACTGACGCCGACTCCAACTACTCTCTTGCCGAAGCCTCTTTGCTAAGTGATGTGAACCAAGGCCCCACATATCAAATCTTACTCAGACCTTCAACTATTGAGAGCTTCCTATCGAGTGCCGAGGCATAGGCTCCCGCTAGCTAAGTACTTCTCTTTCGACCTCCTACTCATACTTACGGCATCCCTTACTCATCTTGACAACTCTTGAGGCCGCTGCGTCATGATCTAACTTAGCTGTTGCACCTAAAGATTCCATAATAAGAGACCATTGACGAGCTACCACTTATCCTTTTTCACTTGACACTATACTATTTTCCCTTTTTTGTCATTTATCCTATTTACCCCTCTTCATATATACTTGGAATTACTTTTCATAAATGCCTTTTTGTAATGTTCTTTATTTGTAATGTTGTCCTAAGGACTTACTATAAATTTCCATTTTTCCTTGTAGCCAAAATCATCTTACATTCCTAACAAACAATTTAAATATACTTGGTCCTTATGAGACATTCCTCTCCAAGTCCATTTCCATACAATTTTATCTAGTCTTGCTAAGTAGCTTAAGATTAGTAGTGGGTGGACCTTGGTATCAGCTTATGCGTTACATCAAGTGAGGTGCCAAGTCATGTTGTGTTTGTAGGTAAGTCATATCCTCCAAGCAATTTCACATTGGCTATTGCATTTTGTTTGCTGACCTTTCCGTTCTATTTTCTTTGTTACTTCGAAGGACCCATTTAGTTCTCATCTTCCTACGATAAGTCCTAGTGATAACTAAGCTCCTAGGTACTTCATATAATCCTGGTATCAAAGCTTAAGGTTGTAATCGAGAGTTGTGTTGTGATAGTTCCTACTAGTTTGTTGTTTGATATATTTTATTTTCATTTGGAAGAATAGAGTAAGTTCATTGTTCGTTTGGTATTCTCTATGTGTATAAGAGTTTCTGATATGAAGAGTATTTTCTGAAGCTTCATTTTGATAATGTTGAACCTTAGTGTTCAAGGAGATTAACGATGCCAAAAGTGATGCTCGTGGTTGTAGTCATGGTCATGTTACCCAACAAACACCAAGTACTACTGATGAGTAAATACAGGACCTCGTTGCTATTATAGCTAATCTAGCTGTCTCGATACAAGGGTCTTAGAGATTAGGCAACGAAAGAGAGGTATCATTGAACAAGTTTGAGAAATGGGAGATAGGCCCAGACGTAGATGAATGAGCAGCAAGAACTACCCCATCACGCTAATAGAGTTACGAGAATGAGACTTAAGTTAGATAAAGTGAAGGAGTATGAGGAGGAGCAATATGTTGGGATAAATAAATGTAAGCTTAGAGATCTTAGGGGAGCCGAGCATCTCTAAGTACAGACTTTAAGCTTTAATGGGTCTAATAGTGCTAATGACTACCTAAATTGGGAAGAGAAGATTAAAAAGATCTGTAACTTTTATGACTATGAACATGTTATTCATATTCGAGTGTTGTATTGGAATTTTCTAGATATGCAGCAATGTGGTGGAAGAAGTTACAGAATGCTACTGAAGATAGATGTTGAACAAACTTAAAGAAAGCTAAGGCAAAGGTAAGGCCGAAGAGATTGAGGTTTGAAGAGACCAAGGTTAGAGCTCAAAAAGGAAGACCCAAGAGATCAAGTGCTTTAAATGTCTTGATTATAAGCACATGGCTAGCTAATGTCTAAACCACTAAGTCATAACTATAAAAGGAGACAAGCCCCAACTTAAAGTAGAGAGTGCAAGCGAAAGAGAGGAAGAGATCGGAGTTGAACAAATGCTAGGAGAGTTTTAGGAAGACCCTGTTGTCGTAACACCACTTGAGAACAATGTTGAGTATTATTTTGTTATACGACAATCTCTCGGTACTCTTATGGCCAACAAGCCTAAGAGGGAGAACCTTTCCATACGAATTGCCAAGTGAATGGTAAGCTATACGCCTTGATTGTTGATGGAGGAAGTTGTGCCAATGTCATAGTGCAAGGGGTAGTTAAGGCCATGAAATTGCTGACCCTTCTATACCCTAAGCCATACAAGATTCACTGGTTGAATGAGAAAGGAGGTTTACCTGTTGCCAAGTAGGTTAGAGTACCAATTACCATTTATGATAGGTACAAGGATGAATTGTTATGTAATGTCCTTCCTATGTGTACCTTACACATCATACTTAGTCAACCTTAGCTGTTTGACTTGAGAGTATTACACGATAGGTATAAGAACACCTACATGTTCTAGAAGGATAGGAAGGAGGTTATACTAACCCCTATGGATCCTAACAAAGTGTAGGATTCACAAGAGAAGGTTATTAGATCACTGCAGTGGAAGTCCTTAGTGATTTCCCGTGCTTAATTTTCCCATGAAGTCAAGGCAGAAGAGTGTATACTCCTTTCAATTAGGAAACTATTGGAGTTAAGAGTAGCCGAGAGCTTACCAGCCGAAATGCAAACACTACCACAAGAGTATGCCAACCTATTTTTCGTCGAGATGTCGAAAGGTTTACCACCCTTAAGAGACATTGATCATTACATTGACCTTCAGCCTGAAGCTACCCTACCAAATCGACCTGCCTATAGGCTTAATCCCAAGTAGGTAGCTGAGCCGAAGAAACAAGTGGATGAGTTGGTGGATCTTAAATATGTTTGAGAGAGTATGAGCCCATCTGCCATACCAGCCATACTAATATTGAGGAAAGATAAGTCATGGAGAATATGCATTAATAGGTATGCCATCAACACAATTACTATTAAGTACAATATTCTATCCTACAGTTAAATGATATGCTCGATCAATTGCATGGTGCCCGCATCTTTTCAAAGATTAGTTTGAAGAGTATCTACCACCATATACATATAGGACCTAAAGATGAATGGAAGACGACCTTCAAAATAAGGGATTGTGTGTTTGAATGGATGGTGATGCCATTTGGTCTGACAAATGTGTCGAGTACTTTTATGTGGATCATGAATCATGTACTAAGGGCACTGATTAACAAATATGTTGTGGTTTACTTCAATGACTTTTAAGTCTACAGTGCCGACCTTACCTCCCATATTAGGTATTTAAGATCAGTATTCGACATTCTCCATACCGAGAGGTTATTCGGCAACTTAAAGAAATGTGTGTTCTACCAAAGTGAAGTTATATTCCTCAGATATGTTGTATTAGAGGGAGGAGTCTAAGTTGATGACAAGAAATTCAGAGCTATTATTGAATGGCCTGCATCGACTAATGTTACCAAGGTCAAGAGCTTCCATGGTTTGGCTTCATTCTATTAGAGATTCATTTAGGACTTCAGTTCCATAACGGTGCCATTAACTGAACCAACTAGAAAGAACTCTGAGTCTAAGTGGTCGAAGAAAGCTTAGAAGAGTTTTGAAGATGTAACTAAATTGACATCTGCTATAGTACTTGCCTGGCCAGATTTCAAGAAACATTTTGAGGTTGAATGTGACGTGTCTAGAGTTGGCATTGGTATTATTCTTATGCAGGAACACCGGCCCATCGCCTATTTCAACGAGAAACATAGAAGAGCTACCCTGAATTACTTGGCATATGACAAGGAGTTCTATGCCCTTGTTCGAACACCATAAAACCAGTAACATTACTTATTGTTGAGAGAATTCATCATCTACTCTAATCATGAATCTCTCAAACATCTCCAACGACAACAAAAACTTTTTTAGTATCGTACCAAATGGGTAGAGTTCTTGGAATCTTTTTGTTACATCATCTGGCCTAAAAAAAGGGAGCACTAAACATTGTAGCTAACACCCTTTCTCGTTGTTATTCCTTTATTACAACAATGCAAGCTAAGGTACTTAGATTTGGCACCTTACCAAATCAGTATGAGCATGATCTGTATTTTGGGCCCTTATTAACCAAGTATAATGTTGGAGGGGTTGTAGATGGGTTCTACTTGAGTTAGGAGTTCCTAATGAAGGGTAAGCAGGTTTGTGTGTCGAGTAGATTGACTAAAGACCTACTCATCCAAGAAGCTCATGTTGGAGGCTTAACTAGCCACTTTGGAGAAAAGAAGACAGTTGAAATATTGAAAAAACATTTCTACTGGCCTGGAATAATAAAGGATGTATGTCAAATTTTTGAGAGGTGCGAGGAATGTAAACATGTGAAAGGAAAGAGGAAGCCATGTGGAGAGTACACACCCCTACCCATACTTGAGCGCCTGTGGACCGACCTAAGTATGGATTTTATGCTCGACCTTCCCCAAATACCAAGAAAACATTACTCATTTATGGTGATGAACGATAAATTCAGCAAGATGAGCCACTTCTCTTGCCATTGAACTAATGATGCTTTATTTATTGCTAACCTCTTTCTGTAGGAAATTGTATGATTGCATGGAGTATCGAGAAGTATTGCATTCGACCGTGACTCGAAGTTCACGAGTTTCTTCTAGAAGACCCTGTAGAGGAAGCTTTACACTAAGCTCATGTTAAATACTTCTTGCTACCCCCAGATAAATGGCTAGACTGAAGTTGTGAATAGGACAATCAACAACCTCCTTCAAGCAGCTGTTAAGAAGGATTCACATGACTAGGATTTATGCTTACCTGTCATTGAGTTCGTTTACAGCCGCTCACCTCACAGCTCAATAGAAAAATCGTTATTTGAGGTCGTTTATAGACTTAACCCAAACTTACCCTTAGATCTGATTATCAATGTGACCAAACAAAGGGAAAGCCAATCTAACCTACAACGTACCGAGGAGTTCCAAAAGTTGCATCAAAAGGTTGCTAAACAACTAGCTAAGATTATGGCCTAACAAAAGGAGCAAGGAAGCTGAGGAAGGAGGCAAGTCATTTATACTCCTAGATTATTTGGATCCACCTTAGCAAAGAACACTTCCTTAGAAAGAGGACAAATAAACTATCACCCAAAGTACATGGGCCTTACAGGATCCTTAGGCCTATTAATGACCATGCTTATGAGGTTGAGCTGCTTGAAGGGTACAACATATCTACCACATCTAATGTTACTGATGTGACACCCTGTGTGCCTGATGCAAACAAAGACCATGATTTGAGGGCAAATCTTTAACGACCCCAGGGAGCTAATGGGTTACTAATCTCTACCCTACTTACTCACATATGCCTCGAAGCCTTCGGTCCTTCACCAGGAGAATTCTCTTTAGTTAACTTACCGAGGACAATAAACCATATATAAGAGAATGTTAGATGAACTCTTTAAGAGCTCCAAGTGGGTGCACCCTACTTTGCTTTATCCTTTATGCTGACACTGAGGCCTCTTTGTCTTGTGATGTAAACTAAGGCCCAACACATCAAATCTTGCTTGGACCTTCAATTATCGAGAGCTTCCTACTGAATGCTGAGGCATAGGCTCCTACTGGCCAAGTACTTCTCTTTTGACCTCCTACTCATACTTACAACATCCTTTACTCGTCTCGGCAATCCCTGAGGCCGCCACGTATGATCCAACTCAGCTGCTATGCCTAAAAATTCCTTAATAAGAAACCATTAACAAGCTGCCACTTGTCCTTTTCACCTGATACTGTACTATTTTCCCTTTTTGTCATTTGTCCAATTTGCCCCTTTTCGTATGTACTAGGTTTCACTTTTCATGAATGCTTTTTTGTAATTCTCTTTATTTGTAATGTTGCCCTTAGGATTTGGCCATATATAAATTAGTTCGATTTGCTTAGTGAGTTCTAACAAGCACAAGCAAACAACCAAGCACCACGTACTTAGAAAGTCATATATGAACCAATTACAAAGTCTAAGTTAACCATGAACCCGAATCTAATGACCTGACAATTATAACAATAAACTTTTCTTAATCTTTCATTCTAAACAATCTAATTCAAACATCTTAAGCAACCCAACCCTTCTTTAGATAACACCCCTAACCTAAACTCCAATCTTATTCTAAGATTCTACGAGTAACTATAGTTAAATAAGAGGGTAAAGATTAGAACTTAGCTTAGGAAATGAACATTTAAAATACTTAGATTGAGGATTTAGAGGTTTTATGGAAGAAAGTTCAAAAATAAAGTTTAATTATTTGTAATATGTTTGTAAATAAGTTATAATAATTAGGATGCTCAAAAATGGTTTTAAAGGATAAAATATGTTTTAGGAAATAGATTAGGGTATAAAAAAAAACTGGTTTAAGAACAAGGAATAGAAGAAAACTTGGTTTAGCCTTCTAATGTGAACCAGTCGCATGCTAGTCCTTAATAAACTAAAAGACTAGTCACAACTATATCCACTAGAACCATGCCTATGATTCATACCAAAATAGTAGCAAAACTTTAAATTCCATCCTCAAACCAATTCAAATCCAAATTTTCTTCAAATATACTTTGATTTCTCATTAACCCATCAACATAGCACACTTTTACACCATCCCAATTGCAAATTTCTAATCAAACACAAACAAAAAACCCCAAATCTACCAACAAACTTCAAGAAACCAACTTTATTCTAAAGAACAAGAGTAAAGATGAAGAGAACTTACTTGAAATGTGAGAACACGAGTTGGAAATTCAAAAGCAAGCTTTAACCCAAAATATTAAACTAAAAACTCAAGCATACAAATTTGAATTTCAAGAGATTAGCTAAGAAAACATATTGAAGTAGATGGTTTTCAAGGAAACAAGCTAAGAAATGAAGTTTAGGCACTTAATCTTACCTTAAGATTGATTTGCACGAATTTTCCTTAAGAAAATGGTGGCTCAAGTACCTTGTACAACTAAGGTTTTAGAGGGAGTTTAGAGAAGAAGAGAAGGAGAGGGGTTAGTAGCTACATTAAGGGTTAGGGTTTAAGAGGAAAAGATGAGGTAGTTGTATAAGGAAAGAAAGTGGGATTAAGAGAGAGCTTAAAGAGGCTATTTACTAAAAGAAGTAAAGTTTTTAGATATAGGTTGCCTTAAAGGTAGGTAAGATTTTTAGAAACCTGAGAAAAGTTAAAAATACCCTTGTGTTTGAAAATAATTTTTCTTAGCATTAGATTCTATCCACCTTAAAAGACTTTCATCCTTGAAATTCACTTAATTCCTGAAATGATTGATTAATTTCTTCTCCTTTCTTCCCCAAACTCCTAAGTCATGTTCTCTTTAGGACTACTTACTTGGCTACTCTTTATATAACTATTGATTCACCTCCTCAAGATCTCTTCCTTGGTACTCTTACTCTTTGTAAACACTTTTACTCCCAATTTAACTCTTCAACTTCCAATCGCTCTTGATTTATTTGCTTCATGGTCTTTTAATTAGCATACTTCTACTCTTGTCTCCAAAATGCAAGGTACCCACTTCTTCATTATTAGATCCACCAATCCATTTCATATTTGTCAACATGTCAATCTTCATATTCTCATTCATGGTTTTTGCATTCACAATATTAACAAGCTATATCCTAATACATCGGTTTTACCTTTCTACCATTTTACAAGATTATACATGGTAGTAATATGATAGTCACATAACGTCTCCAATAAAAACTTCATCTACTAGAAGATCAAAATCATTCTCAGTACCAAAATCATCGATCATTAATCCTCGTAAGCCCTTAAGCAAGTCTATAACTCTAAGTTAATTAACGAATTCTACCATGTCTACATTATTCACCAAAAGAATTCCATCTCCCATAAGAAAACAATTCTTAGATCAAATCAAAACTCTAAGTCCAACTCTAAGTCAACACCTCAATAGAAGCAAAATAGGATAGAAAACATCTACACATCCATCAACCACCAAAGAACTTTTGACACCTGCCTTAAAGAATTTAGTCAGATGTCATTCCCAAAACATATATCAAGTTAGCAAATTGGTTCTTATAAGAACTTACTTCATCCTTTACTCTTCAATCATCTCTAATCACACCTATCTTTGAAGGTTCTCTAGTTCCACACTTATCTTCTTACTATACAACCTACCTCTAAATCATTTACTACTACTTCCTTCACTTGTCCCCAAATTAAATTAAGTGACTTAGAGTTAATCATGTTTATCGTTAATAGCCTGTATGTTTCCTAACTCCTTTAATGAAGTTCAACTAATTCAATAGTTCTATATGATCTTATATTTCTCAATGCTCATTTCATCACTTATATCTTTTAGTCAGTATTGACATGTTTATATTCTCCACAACTTAACCTAGGTATACACATAACAGGGCGGATGGATGTTGACGCATAACTAACTTGACTAATAACTTGACTCAACTTTGACTGACTAACCATATGTAACCTATACCAACTCAAAACAGACTAACACGACATACCATGACATGAAGGAAAGACTCATCCATCCGTCCTGTAATAGGCAAACACATGCCAAGCTTCCTTAATTCTTTTAAATCTTGTTACTTAAATTAGTTTTCTATCCTTATTCCATATTTATGTGTTATTACCCATCGTATAAGGTATGGTAAGTAGCTTCGCGTTTTTTCAATTTATACATAAGTGTCCAGTTTATTGCTCTAATAGCTGCGTCCATTTTATGCAAATTAAGTGAATGTAAGGTTAAGAGTTGGGATTTGTCTCTTAAGTTTGTCTCTTCCTTATTAAAGGTAAATCCTACTGATTAAGTTTCCTCAATTATTTACATCTACTCTTGATTTTTATTATTTAACTCAATTATGTTAGAGGGGACAAGCTCAACTAGTCCTCATCTCATCCTCCATCTTACTTCTTCTCCCATCTTTACAAATTTACTCCTAAGCATACTATAGCCCAATAGAATAAGAGGGATTGAAAGGAAACCAAAGTTAGGAAAGATGAGTAATGGAAACAAATAAGCAATCACAAAATCAAGATAGCAAGGAAAGGAGGTAGAAAGCAAGAGGGAAAGCTACATATTAGACCTATAGGTGCCAGGGTTAAGGTAACTACTTACTCTTAGTCTAAAATGAACCTAGGTTTTACCCCCTTCTCTTAATTGCTCACTACGCTTCTGCTGTACCACTCTGATTAATTGCCTAATCTTTTCTAAGATCAACAAACTAAAGCATATCTTTGATTAGTCATCCTAAGTCACTAATGATCCATCTCCTACGTTATTTTATGATCTTTCAGCTTAAGTACTTCTAGGTTCCACCAACTTAGCTCTTTGATCATCCATTAAGTTAAACTCCCTAATGATCACCAAACCTAAGCTCTTATATGATTTATAAGCCTAAAATTCATCTAAGGTTCATAAACTAAGCTCCCCAAAGATCAAACAACCTAAGTTTTGATACCATGTAAGTTGTAACACCTTGAAACTTAAGGACACCACAACTTACCACCTATCCCTAATTTTCTAATGAGACATTAGGGCTCTAAAACGAACTATAACCTCCATAATCATCTTTAATAACAACAATTGGTACATCAAAACAAACTTCCACTATTTAGACAAACTATAACTACTTAAATAACATACAGACAAGTCATCTTTACAATAATCATATCCTAAAAATAATATTCTCATATTATATAAAAATAGAGTCTAACAATAGATCAAAACCACATACTATCATTTATCTACACCAATCATCTATAAGTCATCAATACAAAATTATAAATGCCTCGCAAACCCGACCCACTAAAAGAAGTACCGATCACAATATGAGTAACAACTTTACCTTAATACTTGTAGTTGTAAAAATGAAGGAATGAGTCAAAGCCTAGTACATGAAGCACAAGCACACACAAATACCAAGCCAAGTCATACACATGCATATAATTCAATTACACCAAGTATAAAGCAAACAGTGAATTAATTATCTTTAATTTAGTCCAATAACCAATAAAGGGGTACTCGTGACCCTGCCACATCTCGATCTTTGTTTACATACATAGGTAGATATAAATATATATATTTTCCTTTAAGGCCTTTACGACCGAATCCATAGTCCGGAGACCATAAAACCTAGAATTTTAGCTACGTCGTTACATATGAAAGTCTACTAGGGAATCTCTGCATATGGTCAGCAACTGCTCCTCTAAGGATCTGCCAATGCAAGCCCCTAGAGAAAGTAGGTTAAGTACAACCAACAACCAAATAATTTTAGGCTAAATATAAATTAATTCAATTTGCTTACTAAGTTTTAATAAGCACATGCAAACAACCAAGCATTGCGTACCTAGAAAGTCATATTTGAACCAATTATAAAGTCCAAGTCAACCATGAACCTGAATCTAATGACCTGCAGTTATAATAATAAACTTTTCTTAATCTTTCATTCTAAACAATCTAATTCAAACATCTTAAGCAACCTAACCCTTCTATAGATAACTCCCCCTCCTTAAACTCCCCTCTAATGCTAAGATTCTAAAAGTAACTATAATTAAATAAGAGGGTAAAGATTAGACCTTAGCTAAGGAAATGAACGTTTAAAATACTTAGATTGAGGATTTGGAGGTTTTATGGGAGAGAGTTCGAAAATAAAGTTTAATTTTTTATAAAAAATGTTTGTAAATAAGTTATAATAATTAAGATGTTCAAAAATGGTTTTGAAGGATAAAATATGCTTTAAGAAATAGGTTAGGGCATAAAAAAACTAGTTTAAGAACAAGGAATGGAAGAAAACTTAGTTTAGCCTTCTAGTGTGAACTAGCCACATGGTTCAGGGGGAACTAACCAGCTGGTCCTTAACAAACCAAAAGACCGGTCACAACTACGCCTAAGGTTTGAACTAGAATAGCAACAAAACTTTGAACTCTATCCTCAAACCAATTCAAATCCAGATTTTCTTCAAACCTACTTCAAATACACTTCAATTTCTCATCAACCCATCAACATAACACACTTTTACACCATCCCAATGACAAATGTTAGATCAAACACAAACTCAAAACCCTAAATCTACCAACGAACTTCAAGAAACCTACTTTAATCTAAAGAACAAGAATAAAGATGAAGAGAACATACTTCAAATGCAAGAAAATACAAGTTGGAAATCCAGAATCAAGCTTTAAGCTGCAAGATTAAACTAAAAACTCAAGCACACAAATTCAGATTTCAGAAGATTAGCTAAGAAAGCCTATCGAAATGGCTTGTTTTCAAGGAAACAAGCTAAGAAATGAAGTTTAGACACTTAAGTTTACCTTAAGATTGATTTTGCACGAATTTTCCTTAAGAAAACGGTGGCTTAAGTGCCTTGTACAGCTTAGGCTTTAAGGGGAGTTTAGAGAAGAAGAGAAGGAGAGAAGTTAGTGGCTATATGAAGGCTTAAGGTTTAAGAGGAAGAGATAAGGCAGTTGTACAAGGAAACAAAGTGGGATTAAAAGAGAGTTTAGGAGACTATTTACTAAAATGAGTAAGGTTTTTAGCTATAGATTGCCTTAAAAATAAGTAAGATATTAGAAACCTTGAGAAAAGTTAAAAATACCCTTATATTTGAAAATAATTTTCCTTAGAATTACAATATATCAACAGCAAAAAAATTTACATAAATATTTAAATTCCTTAAAATTATTAACACTATAATAATAATTATAGTTTACTTTCTTCATTATGAAACTTACTATATGCATGTAAAAAGTAATGGAAACCATATTGATCAACTAAATTATTTTATGATGATATAAAAAAAAAAATCCCTATATGAATATAAATAACCTATGACATGTCATGTTAATTGCTTTGAATGTATATAACTCTTAATGTAGATTTGCTAAGTTCTATTAATATGATAACTATCAATATTTCCTTAATAGTATATTATAGTATTTTATCATTTCTAAAAGTACCATGAATCACAGTAATAATGTCATCAAATCTTTTTGTTTTAATTTTGTTTAAATGTAATTTTATTATGCCACGAATAGGATATAACAACAATGCTAATTATCTCTTTAGTGAAACAATGCTTATTATCTCTTTAGTGAAGAAAAAACAAGCTAATTTTTTCTAGATGTTATTGTCATTAACATTAATGATCTTTTTTTTTTCCTTTTAAGTATACTAATGTAATCTTTTCTTTTATAAACCATGACAATCATTTATTCATTTTCCTACATCAATAATAATTAGTACATTATATCTCTTTTATAAAACATTTCCCATTTCAAGTTTTTTTAAATGCACAATTTTTTTTTTCAAAAATACCTTCTCCATACATTTTATCCCTTCCAAATAATCCATTTTATTTTAATTTGGTTTATTTTGCAGAGTTAATTTGCCGCATATACAACAAACAATACTAGTACATACACAAGACATAATATTTAATATAATTTTGCTATACGTTTCATATAATATAACATGACATAATGCAATATAATGTATTACATAGGCACTATATTTTATGAGTGTAAGATATCAAATACTTAGTAATATGACATATATATTTTCCTATATAAATTTTTATCACAAATTACATGGTTTCTTCAATGTACTTATATAATTTTATTTATCATAACATATTATAATATATAGTTTCGTAAACTCTTTTCTTTTATTATATTGCATTTTGTATTGTATTATTAACATATTTCCATAATTATGTTTATCAAATTATATTATAATAAATAATTTAAAAACTCTTTTGTGTTTTATATTCCACCTTTTTTATCATAGCATCAATGTATTCCCATAATTCTATTTGTTAAATTATATTATAATGTATAATTTTGAAAACTTTTTCCTTTTTTATATTCCACCTTTTCATTACAATATTAACTTATTTCCATAATTATATATTTTTTAAATTTAATATAATTTTGGAAGTTTTTACCTTTTATGATTTAATATAATTTTGCATAAACTTTTTTTTTTGTTCAATTTTCAACATGTAATAAATGATAAGGATTAGTTCTACATTTGTTCACAATAATATAATACTTTTTTTCTAAATAAATTATCAATAAGATGTTCATATTTTGAATTTTTAAATTTATTGATTTTAATTGTTTTAAAAAATTACAATAATTATTCAAATATTTATCTACACATTCTGCTTACTTTTGACTAGTTATAATAGACACTTTCGAAAAATCTTTCAATTTTTGTTTTTCATTTTATCATTAATGTATTTATTTTAGCATTCCACCTTTTTTATTCCATCTTTAATGTATTCCATATTTATCTACTTACTTTTCCCTATATAATCCAAAACAAATATAAAAGAACATTATATACTACTTAACATATTTCTTGCCCTTCAAGATTAATCCTTATGTGAAACCTCTTTTGCAATGGATGAAACATTGGGTTCACTAATCAAGAGAAATATTGAAAAGCATAACCATTCAATGTTGAAGATGATGTAATCAACAATAATGGGAGTAGGTGCAATTCCCTTTAGAATTAGATTTAAAAACTCAAAGGAGATGATGCCATCAATAGTGTTAACTTAGAGTGTTAATTTTTTTAAAGAAATAAATGTATTGTATCATAACCATTCTTTTTATATATACTTTCATAAGATTAACATATTGTAATAATATGACAATTCTTTTTTCTTACATTTAAACATTAGTAACGTAATTTTCTACTTAAGATGAATAGTATTCTATAAAATTTATTTTATCCTATTAAAGTCAATAGTATCTATTATCCATTTATAAGGAGGGTTAAATCAAGTTTTTCTTTTTCATTTTTTTTTCAACTATATTTACTAAACTTTTTTCTAATATTTCTTATATGTTGGCATCATATGTTCTAAGCGGTGATAGTTTCAAAAATTTTAATATTATTAGAAAGCCTTAACTTATTGAGTTTGTTTCTTTTTTTTTTTTTTACTTTTTATTCATTATCTTCAAAAGCATTCATAAAGATTTGTAATGTATGTCAAAACTTAATAATTTATTAACAAACATATAAAAGTTTTGAATATAATTTGGAAATTATGATAAATGAGTGTTAAATAAGAGAATATAATCAATCACTTAGATACATCAACATGATAAATTTGCTAGATCTTTTTCTTTTCAATTTTAGTTACTGTTTTTAGTCTTAAAAGAAAGATACATGATTTGGAATAGAAAGAAAAAAATGTTCATTCTTAATTCAAAGAACAAGATCTTTTTTTTCATGCTTAAGAAAAAAGAAACCAGTGGATTTAGCACCAATGGCAGTCAAAGATAAGGTATTAGTTTTAATACGAGACATTAAGTCTACATGAGAAAGATGGCTTATATGAATTGTTGTAAAGCTAAAAGTGACAAAAAAAGAAGTGTACAAAATTTTAAATAGAGCAATCAAGGTAAAGAAAGAAAGAAGAAAAAGATATAACTACATTTACATTTGAGGGTGATGTTGTTATTATTTGTAATGATGGTTTTGATATATACATATATAATGATATGGAAAGGGATTTTCAAGTGCAAAAAAAGACCATTTAATTTGCCTTATCTTGTTGAAACTAAATCTTCCAATGGTTTGCAAGCTATTAAATTAGGAACTCATATCAGAAAAACAATTCTTTTATGACTCTAAGATAAGGAAGCCTTTTGTGTTATCAGGTATGATTGGATGTTAGCAAATTGAAGGGTTCCTGCCCACTTGTGGTCCACCATGTTGATAAGCCTAAAGCAAACAGTCCACATACATGAGTATGAAGGCCATCTTTCTTAGTTCTCCCTAGACATTTTTTATACAATAAAAAATGTCCAAAACTTAGGACCAGAACAAGCAACTAGCATGCTAGATTGAAAGTACTTAGTTGGGAGAGTTAAGATCAAGCTAAAGGTAAGAGCCTAAAGTTTAAAAAAAGTAAAGACTCTAAGAAGAAGCCAAGCCTGGGTGAGTCACATCTAAATGGTTTCAAAAGTAATTAGCAAATCTATTGTGTTTGCATTTGTTGTAACCCTTTAATTTAATTCATTAACTAATATTTAATAACATTGATGATACCTATAAATTATCAAAAACATGTTTAGTTTCAAAAAGTGACTATATATTTTGTCCACTCAACCAATTTGGAATTATTAGATTGCCAAAATAGATATAAAAATGTACAAATTTAATCCCATAACTTAGCATGCTAAAGTATGAAGCAGGTGCTTATAAAACGATTACACTTTTTCGTAGTACTTTTTTCCTAGATTTAAAAAATTTTATTTCACTAAAGCATTTTTAGAAGGTTCTTTACCTTTTCAAGTATCTTTTTGATATTCCAAATTATTTTAAAAAATAGTTATTATTGTTATATTTATGATGTTTGTTATTATTATGTAAGCTTTTTCCTTTTAGCTCCCATGCACTTATTAGAAACAAACTTAAACAACATAATTAATAACCAATTGAGTTTGCTTTACGGTTTTTGTTCATTTGGATAATAATTAATAGTGATTAGTAATGTTACACATATTATAATTTATTTAATGCATCATGATTGATAAAACATTATATATTTTACTTTTAGTCTATTATATATCGATTCCATCAATATGCATCAAAATCAAATATTAATTATATAATCTTGACTGTTTTTTGCAACTAATTACCATTAGTATTGATTAACCAAGTACTAAAAATATTAATTGTCTCAGCTTAAAAAAAAATCTCTATAATTTCCTCTTACTATTACTTTATATCTTCCATTCGGTAAGCAAATCATTCTAAATTTTTTACATTCTTTATTTCAAGTATCTCATGGTCTGTTTTTTCTTAGAATATATTGCATTTTTTAGTATTAATAATTGTGTTATTGTCACTTTCAATCACATTAAAGAGACTTCAGAATAAAGCATTTAGAATAATTTAAAATATAGTGCTACCATATAAGAAAGTTGGTAAAAGAAAAGGACTAACCTATATCTCTTTATTTTAGGTAGGAGTCTTTTTTTCCTTTTTATTAAGAAAATGGACAAGATAAAAGGTTGGAATTTAAATATTTTCTTTAGTAGAAAGTTTGCTTTTTGGAATTAATCTACATGATTTTTATAAAGAGATGACTTTTTCCTTTTTTGTTTTTAAGGGTAATGATTAACATAAAAGATTGAAAGTTGAATGTTTTCTTTTGTAAAAAATTTAATTTGTGGAATTAATCAACATGGTATCTATAAGTAAATTATCAATGAAGATATGAATTAATATAATTTGGAGGTACTCAATGTCTTTCTAACCCTCTTTCACTAATTTTTTGTATTATGCATTCAATTAATTATTTTTTAGTTCAGTTATCTTACTATGTATTTTATTTGATAATATATCAAATATTAGCCTTATTATCATATTCAATTATATTAAAAGACATAAAAATAAAATTCACAATTATTCAATATATAAATGGTGCTACTATGTGGAAATGGTTGTAAAAGAAAAGAAGAAAATGCAAATAACCCTTCTAAACTTTGACTTAAATGCAAATTGATCCCCTAAACTTTTAAAATATAGTTTTTGGTTTCCAAACTTTCATAAATTGGCAAATAACCCCTACAGGTTAAGAACAATATCTTTAAACTTTGATTTTAATGTGAAAAACTCCTAAATACTCCTATAGTTTAAGAAAATATTTACACACCAAAATCAAAGTTTAAGGGGTTATTCTCAACCTATGGGAGTTATTTATTAATTTATAAAAGTTTAAGAACAAAAAACCACACTTCAAAAGTTTAAAAAATCAATATGCACCTAAATCAAAGTTTAGGGAGTTATTTTCAATTTCCCCACAAGAAAATGACTCAAGCTCCTCGTGTCTTCTTATTTTAAGTTAAACATGTCATAAATAGATCAGTCTATTGAAATATTATTACTTTATAAACAAATAACTAAGGAATATAAGGATGAGCATTTCTTTGTTTCCTTTTTTTTTTCTTTTGTTGAAAGATAAATGGATAAAGGACAGATGATTTTCAACTTTATGGAAAGATTAAATTATGGAAATCGATCAATACATTTTTTTACAAATAGATGATCAATAATGATAAAAATTGATATAATCAAGTGATGCTTAATGCCATTTTAACCTCCATTCATTTTTTTCATTCAATATTATTTTTTGTTACCTTTTTTTCTATTTTGTGTTTCAACCATCTAATTATGTATTTGATTACAAAATGAATCACACTTTTTCCATCATTTACATTCGTCTTATTGCCTTTTTCAATTAAGAGATATAAAAGTAAAACCTATAATAATTCAACATATATATGGTGCACCATAATGGAAAGTTAGTCTTACTCTATAACTTATTTAAGGTTAGGTATGTCATGAATTATTTAAATTGTAGAAATTTTTTAGCTATATGATTATTATTTGAAAAGAAATAACTAAGGGGTATAAAAGTTAACATTTCTTTTTCTTTTCCCTTTCTTTGAAAATAAAACACATTATTAAAAGGACCAAAGCAATTAAGAACAATTGATTAGTAGAAATAAAAATAAAATAATGTAAATCATTATTGAAACAAAATTATTTAAGGTAAATGAGTAAGAGAAAGGTTGAATTAAGTAGTTTCTAAATTTATAGAAATTAATTAATGCATTCTTTATTAATAGACGGTAAATGGTAGGAGTCAACATCTCATTATTATGAAAACATAAACATATGTTTGTAGTCTTAAAGGAAATTAAAAGAGGCCATAATTTTCAAGATTAGTTTGGAAAAAAATAAAGAAAATTTTTCAAAATTAAAGAGGTAATAAAAGTTTAAACAATGCCATTATTTTCCAAGATTAGTTGGGAAAAAAATTATCAAAACTAAAGAGATGATAAAATTTTGAATACTAAAGAGATGATTGATGGAGATAGGAATTAATATTTCATTATTAAAGAAATTAAATAGTGTCAACATTACTATGTTTTGAAGGGAAATTATAGTGCTAGTAATATAAGAATTAAGAATAGCCAAGAGATAATCAATAGAGATAGAAATTCAACTTTAGTATTTATGAAAATTTAAAAATGTAAATACCAATATGCCTATTATCTTGAGGAGTTCTAATTTATCAATATGCTAATGGTAAAGCAAAGGAGAAAAATTTTTTGTGTGTTTTTTTCCCATTGAATTTTAACAAATCATATTAATGAGTATTTTTTTTTTTCACGAGAGATTACATTGCTTAAATAATTTTTTAACATGTTTTTTTCATGCATAAGAATATCATATTATATTTGCATTTTTTGCTCTAAAAAATTTATAACCAACATTCAAATTTATATCTATGCATTGTGAGGCTTTTTTAAATAATTTAATATAATTTTGAAAGGACTTACTATTTACATTCTATTGTAGTAAATTAATATTCAACAATTCATTTTAAGTCATTTTTTATGTGAAAACTTTATATTATATTATAATATGTTATAATGTCCATTAGTAAATAAATTAAATGTTTTATCAAATAATATTTTTTAGATAATATATAAAAAATTATAATATGTTTATATCCATTATTTCAAAAAAATAAATTTATAACCATAATTTAGATTTTAATGTGGGTTCTTAACTAGTTGTAATAGATTTAAAAAGTTATCACTATGATTTATCACCAGCATATCAAGGATTCCAACAATATGCATATCTTCTAATTCTTTGTTAAATAATATTTCCCTTCTAATTCTAGTCTCTTACATAATGTTTGGGAAGAGAGAAAAAATGAAAATGGGACGAAAGAATTAGAAAGGAAAGAAAGTAAAGGAAAAAAAATATATCAATTCCTTTGTTTGGATGAGAAAGAAATGAAAGTAAATGAAAACTTAGCAATAATTTTGTTTATTTTATCAAAATGTCAATAAAACCCTTCTAACTTTAAGACATGCTTTTATTATAAGGGTGATTATGTAATTTTGAAATAATTCATTCCCATTCTCTCTAATTTAGAAGAAATTTATTTTAGTGGGCCTAAGGGAAACAATTCCCTTCTAATTCCATTCCTTCTCCCCTTTCTTCCTTTATCAAATAATGAAAAGTGCATTGATTTTCTAATTTTCCCTCCCCTTCTTTTTCATTCCCTCAATCCAAACATACTGTTAAAGTGTTTCAATAAATTGTTTCTTGTGATCTTTTTCTACTTTAGGTTTGGCCATATCTACAAACTTCTTAGGCTTTCTCCTTTAATTTTGGTACTTATATGTTATAGCATGCAAAATACTTTAGGATGCCAAGAAAAACCAAAATAATAATTCTTCTTAGAACAATTATTGAGATTTTCCAATGGTAGCTTTGTGGTATGAAATGTGTTTTTTTGCCTTTGAAAAAATTATTAAGATTGACTAAATGGCAATGATTCTACAGAGAAATATTTACTTACAATTTTATAAAACTTCAAAAATTTTATATAATATGTGCTTGTTATACATATAAAAGTATATCCTTTTTCTACAAGAAAAAAAAGAAAAAAAAAAGTGAAAAACCTACACGTGCATCGAATACATTATATGGGTGTGTTGCAAGGCTTCTAACATTTTGATGGCACAAATTATATTTTCTAAGGGAAAAATACGCTTTTAGTTTGAATATCTACTAACTTTTTGGTTTAGGATCTCAACCTTCTTTTTTATTTTATTTAAATCCTCAACATTTTTATAACTTTACAATGATATGATTTTTATTAAATCTATAAAAATTTTCATCAGTCCATAATACGAATCATCTTGAAATTGATTCACAATAATCATGTTGTAATATATAGTATCGAAAACTTTTTTCCTTTTTTTATATTCCTTCTTTTTATTTTATCATCAAATGTATTTCTACAATTTTATTTGTCAAATCATACTATAATATATTTCAGAAATTTTTTCCTTTTTAATTTATATCATTTTTATGATACAACTAATGCATACTCGTGATTTTTTTTTCATATTTAATACAATTTTGAAGCATTTACCTTTTACATTTGTTATTTTGTAAAAAAAAAAAATTATAATCATAATTCAAACTTTCATCCATGTATAGTAAGGGGTCTTAACTAGTTAATTTAATACATTATATAATGTAATGAAAATAAAAATATACAAAAAATAATTGAAAGTAAGAGAAAAGTGGGTGAAAAATTGTGTAAACTCCAATCACCTTACCCGACTATCCCAAGGCTAATCAGAAGCTATACTTACTCAAGATGGAAGAAAATTTTGTTAAACATAATAAAAGTCCTATTTATATAAGATATTAAAAAAAGTTGAGAGCTTAAATAAAAGGGGGCAAAAAAAGGATAATGACTCAAAAGAGAAAATGCTTGAATGTTAAAAACTATAAATGTCTTTTTTTCTTTTTCTTTTAAGTGTAAATAACTCTTATCTTAAGATAGAAACAAAAGAAGTACTCTAACTTAGTAGAGAAAAACTCTCTACTTTTAATCTTATTCTCTTTCTTAGAGTCTTCACCTAGTCCTTCATTATGCATACATCCTCAACTTCGTTAACATGCTTTCTAATAGGATCGAGAAAAAAATTGATCGAACCAAGAATTGGACCAAATTGAATTGTAAATTAACTTTGAAAATTTTATATGGTTCAAAAAATTACAAACCAAATCAAACCGTTTTTTAAAGGTCCAAAAAGTTACAAGCTAAATCAAACTGTAAAAGATAATATATATACATATATATATGTTTTTGCATGAGTTATATAATTTATACTTTCTCCAATTTAACAATACCAAACAAACTTGGGCAATTCGACAAATGAAAGAGCTAGTTCTACATCTAAGTCTACTCAGCTTATCACCTGATTGCTTTTTCTTTTTTATCCCTTACTAGGCACTTTTTTTTTTGTTTAAATCACAAATCGAATCCTTCTTTTTAGGTTTGAAAAAATTATGAACATGAACCGTAAAGTGAGGTTCAGATTAAAAAAACAAATCACAATATCAAGTGAGGTTCAATTCGAGGAGGCGAACCTACCAAATCAAATAGTCCTCACATTACCTTCTATCGACAAATGTGAGACAAATGATAGGTTCATCTTATGTATTAATGTTAATCGCTATGTTGAAGGGATCAAGTTCTCATTATAATTCCTTTGAGTTATGGAGTTTTGTTGTTTTAATTATTGTACATATATTTTTTCTAAGTTAATGAGTTTGTAGATCATAACTTATTTGCGTTCATCCTAATACCTCTATTTATTATAGCATCAAATTATTGTTCCTTTAGGCCATAGACTTTTTCATTGGTGTTAAAAAGAAACTAGTAGAATCCAAAAAGTTTGTTAAATTAGAAAACCAATTCTATAATTGTCATGAAACGATGGCGCAATGTTAACTCTCCCCACATTTAACGACCAGGTATGAGATCTTATATAATAGGTTCTGATTTTATAAGATCCATATTAAACCCACTTTTATTGCATTCTTAGTATCAAATGGATTTGCTCTATATCCCATATCAAATATGTCTTGTTGAATCCAACATTTAAACCTAACCCATGAGATGCATTTAGATTCAATAAGGACATTACGGGTTCACGGAGCCAGTATAGGTTAGCTTTAAGACTCATAAATCAACCGATCCTAGATGAGTTTATCAAGAATAAGGGGGAAAAGAGGCTACAATTTGCATTAGCTACAGTTTGTATTAATATATGGACATGTCTCTTAGGTTGCAATGTACAACACTTCACATAAGAATAAAGAAATAAAAATAACTTCAAGTTTGAAGGAAGATTGATATGAATGACTTCTTACTCCATTTTCATCATTCATCTGTAAATAAGACTCAAATAAAGGAGATCATTCATAGAGCTTTTGTTATAGGAGTCTCATTAATTTTTTTTCCTCCATTTTCATTCATTCAGCTTGATTAATGGACTTTTTAATTTACTTGGCTTTTATAGTTGAAAAAAAAAAATCTACTTAGGTTTAGAAATTTGTACCTAGCCAACTTAATATTCATTGCCTTAACATTATAAAGCATTGTTAATTTTTTTCCATAATTTATATGGAAGAAAGTAATACCACCATACACCATTCCAAACATAATCAAGGTGTAGAGAATTCATGAAATTGAAAATTTCATGTCCCTAATATTATCTTAATTCGATTATATCATATTTCAATAATATTAAGGCTCCATTTAACTCATGTTTTTTCCATCTTATTGGTATTTTTTTTGTATCTATTTAAATCTTGCTTTTTGCAAGAATAAGATACCAAAGAGATGAAAATATAATTATATAAAACCTTCTTCTAAAATTAAACACCTACTAAATCCAAATAATATTGAATTTATTTATTATTTACTTTATTCATATGTACAAAAAAAAATAATCATTTTCAATACATAAACTTTAATTTTTTAAATCATTTCTTTTAAAAGTACATGAATTTTAATTTCTCAATTCTAATACTCTAATCACTACCTTTGTCATAATTATAAAACAAAAACAGATAAAACAGCTTTCTAAGTACTAAATTTCAAATAAATACATATTAGACACCTAATTAATATGAAGATTTAGATGAAAAAAATACAATCTAAATATAACCTAATTTTATATGAAACTTTGAATTATCTTTACACATACTTGTATTGCATTTAGATCGTTCACTAATATATATATATATATATATATATATATAAGTAGCTTTATGCATAAATACAATGCTCTTTACACTCTATTTGGGATAAGGGAAAATAGGGGGAAGAGTGGAAGAGAAAGGAAATGAGAGGGAAAATATATAGATTCCGCTATTCTGTGTGAGAAGAAAAGAAAATGGAAACAAAGGGTATTTACTTAGGTCCCATTGAAATAATTTCCCCCCATATCGGATGGAACCAAGAATGAAAGGGGAAAAAATTATATGAAAAGACCTGTTTGCCCTCTCATTTATTTATGACCTTTTGTCTCCATTGTTTCATAACCCATTCTAAAACAAAAACACTCTTCTTCATCATTCCATAACCCATTCTAAAACAAAAACACCAAAACATTATCAAAGCTTCAATGTTTGTCCTCTTCAAAAAAAAACAAAAATTCAAGTAAGAAAATTTTTATGGTTGATTTATTTCCTTTTTCTCCATCATCGATTTTGCTAAGTATTTTTATTTTCTTAAGCACATCATGGTAAAACTATTATGATTTTCTATGTAGATACAATTTGGGACATGTAGGAGGATTTTGAACTTACTATGTTTAGCCGTATTCTTAGTTTCACTAAATGTCTGCAAGTCTTTATGTTTTTTATCGAAGATGTGTTTTTTTTTTTTTTTTTTTTGTCAGTGATACCAATTGGGATTTATCTAACTATACAATTTCTCTTATTTTTCTCCCTTTTCATTGCATGTTAGGTTATACATGCTAATTGATTGAACTATATAAAATTTTAGTATTGTAGCTAGAATCTAGTTTATGGGTCTTACTTAATGATAAAGATTCGATCTTTTCCATTGTCTTATCTACATGACATAGCTGATCGAAGATTTTCCAAGTTGAGACTATTTCCAAGTCTTTGTCAAGTTCAATACTTAAGTTTTGCAATGAATAGGTAAATGCTGACTATTATAGGGTAGATAGGAATGGCTACTTATTTTATTATCTAGTTCTCAATTGGGTTGATCAAATCCATGTAATGAGAAAATTAAGTATGTAATGAATAAGACCGTAAGCTAGTTATGCTCATGTTGGTAACAAAAATTAATAATGTAAGTTGTTAAATGCATTTTGGGGTTATCAATGAAGTATGGAAGATTATAGATTAGTTTTATCCTAGAAGGAAAAATGGTTGTAATTAGTAGAGATGTTATATTTGATGAATTTGTTATGTTATATTCAAGAAATGAGTCGTCTATCAACTCTGATATAAGAAAGGAGAATATTCTAAAGAAGGCGAATTTTAGTTAGATATTATTGAAGCTAAAATTGTAAATTACAATTTTAATGAGACAAAACATTTTATGTAAGTATTCATAGTGTTTTATTTTAAAATTAAGTCAAATTAGTTAAGCAACTAAGTTTGAAATACTTTTGGAATTATAAATTTCCTTAAACTTATTTCTTTGTTTGGATTAATGCAAATAATTAAAACCAATATGTTGTCTATAGGATTCTGCAAATAAAGTGAACTGGATTTGGGCTTTGCATTAATCAAGTGAGCATGGGGTGTTGTTCGATATGACTACTTCGATACTTAAGTTAGTGATTGCTTGTGTATGAGAGAGTAAGGATACAAGAAGGCTCAAAGGTAGTATAAGTGCGTAAAGAGTGTAAGTAGATTACCATTTAGATGCTAGTTAGTACTTATAGAGAAGGACAGCCAGAAGTTAAGGGAACATGAGCACTACTTTAGCACATCCACATGACCTAGTTAGTAAGAGTGTAGAGTCCAACATGCTCCAGATTTGTAGGATTATAGCAATTGACTGAGTCTCTAAGTCTTATCCTACATTCGACCAGACATTAAGGACTTTTGTAGTTAGGTAGGTTGTACGATAGGCTTATGTCGAGGTCGGCCATGAAGATAATAGGGCTGAACATTAGTGAATCAAATTAGGCCATGGTCCTAAGGGACCCATATCCAAAATATCCTATCAACACTTGCTCTCCCTTTACCCCACGGTCTTATTGTCATCGAGGTAGCAAGGAAAGAGGATAGATATAGTAGAGTTAAACCTAGAGAGTTCATGCCATCTTAGCGATCTGGACTATTAGTGAGACGTACTAACATCTAGAGGGAATAGGTCGACGTGGTGCCATAGTATGATTAGGGAGAGATACCCCCATAAGGTACTTAGAAGGCTTGGTGTCGAGGTGGAAAGTTAAGGACCAACCTCCTTAGACAATGTGGAGTGCTGAGCATAAGAGGTGGCATAGGAGGTGCCATGTAGTCACTTCGATCAAAGTTAAGGTTATGCTAGTAGAGCTAAACAAAGTCAATTTGTCTATGCTGAACACAACAGTTTCCCAAGCTATTGTACTGAAGAATTACAATGGTAAGTAAGGAAGCTAGAGGGACCCTAGTAAAACTTCTTAAGGAAGCTATACTTTTCAAATTTTGGCCTTGATGTACATTCCCAAAACACAATTAATGTAACATGACAGTTGTAGTATATGTACAGTCGCACATGCAGTTGTAGTTTTATTGTCGTTTGATCTCAACTATCTGATCAAAACCGTCACTGCGTGTTCGCATCGTAATGCATTAAGAGAATCACACTTGTATGAGTCCTTATAACCACCAAAGTGCTTCCCTAAGCTTGAAGCCTATAAATACTCCCAAAGTTAGTTAATCAAACACTTTATGCAACTTAGAGTTTTTATCCCTTTAATGTAACTGCAAATTCTATCATCTTTTCAAACTTTCTTCTTCATCAACCATCTTTCTCACTTTCTTTGCTTTCTTTCTCAACCACACTTTGAAATGGCAACCAACCCTAGTATGAACTCTAATGAGTTACATACTGAATCCATTCATCTAAATATAGCTTAATAACTTCAGATTCTAAGGCAACTAGGAGCACTGCACCCACCCCCCTGCAATGGTAAATCAAGAAGTATCATCCATACCAGTACAACTAGATGAGGAGTCAGAGGGCATTAGAGAGGTTAGATAAGGTAGAGCTCATCAATGCCATCCCATATGTTGTTTGCCTTTGTGAAGATTTATTGGAGGCCAATGACTTATTTAATAGGCTCGGGAATGATAGAAGACCCAACGGTAAGATAAGCAAGAGCAAGCCATCTACAATGAGTTGGGTTTAAGTAACTTTATGGTGGGAGATTGACCTAACTTGACATTGCAAGTGCTAAGGCTAGAAGAGAGGATACCTTTGTTGTAGGGGAGGTGCTTTGCCATCTTAAAAAAATGTTTGGATTTTGGGATGCGGCTCCCCTTCATTAAGTTCAAAAAGGAGCTCTTTGATTGTCACCAATATAGCCATACGTAGATTCCTCCCAATAAGTGGAGGACACTAAAGGCTATCTAGGCCCTGTACAAATTTTTGGTGGTGTGTAACATGCCTAAGTTGTTATTTTTTCTTATAGAAGATTCTAATAGGATGAACATATATCCAAAACCGCTAGGGGAGGAAATTATTCAAAGGCTTGAACTCTTCCATGAAGAACTAGTAAGATAAGTTCCTTATGATAGAGCTATCTGATCAGGCAAATTTTTGGACTCATTAGACTAAGTTGGTTTGAACTAGTACAATGAAGAAACTTAGTCCAAGTGATTCCAATGCCAAATGGGAGATTGATGCCTTTATGGCACTAAGGCACAATACTCTCATCCATGCCAAAGAGACCATACAGAAATACTTTACTAAGCTGATCTCCTGACTCTTTCCAAACATGGAAAAGTCTATGTTGAAGAAGTGGTTGGAGGTATAGGTTTAACACCGATGTGATTTGACTCTTCTGTCGTGTTGGCGTGGGCTTATAAGAAGCTATGCTTTATCAATTGTTGTTCAAGGAGTGAGAGGTCCTCCTTGCTCATGCTAATCACGATAGAGGTTGTAAATGCTTATATTTATTTATGTTCTATTAAACATTTTTATTTCCTTTTAAAGGCGAAAAGCTGGCAAGGTTTAGGGAGTTGCCCCAACCTAGTGGACTGAAGCTCTTGAGGTAGCAAAAGTCCAAGTCAAACCCTAAAAAGAAAGTTGTCAAACCCAAGGCTAAGATAATGAAGTCGAAGTTAAGTATAGGGGAAACTAGTAGGATAGAGCCATCAGTCCAACCTCAAAGGATCTTAGTCACTACCCCTTCTATAGAGATGGTGGTGTCCGAGCCCCTAACCATGGCATCTCCTCTATCCGAGATTGCTCCAATCTCCAAGTCCCTTACCACTGTAAGAGAGTAAGAGTGTATTACCGAGGAGCAGGAGGCAACAATTCTCTCCCCTCCTTCTAACAGTAGAAAGAGGAGGCTCGAGGTAGGTGCGGAGCTAGAGTTGGTGGGCTAGAAGAAGAAGGCCTCTAATGCTGTTGAGGTGAGCATGCCAAATCTAAAGAAGGTAAAGATGAAGGAGTTGCTTAGCTAGTCTAGCGTATTTCAATTCCCCAATGGTCACCCATACCTTACTCTCAACTAGATGGATGAACAGCAATAGACGGTATTGATAAGCACCCGAAGATGGGGTCAATCATGGACTTGTTCAAGACCTATCATGTATGAGTTTGAGAACCCTCGCTTGTACAAGGGAGCTACTAAGTTGACCACTAGGTAAGTTAGGGAGAAACTCTTCCAGCTAAGGTAGGACATTAGGTCAGCAATGTGACTCTACATCATAGGGAGCTTAGATTGCAAGCCTTAATGGGATCTCATACCTCCATTGACTAGGCTATCTTAGAGAAGATGATGGAGGCCCAAGCCGACTCACCCTTTAAGATAGGGGGCCACTTCATCTCATTGGCTCACCAGGTAAATCTTCATTCATTTGGGTTTCTTTATTTGTAGCTTACTATAATTTTTTCCTTCTAATTTCTCATTGTTCATTTGATGTTGAGTAGTACAATGGTCTAGTGATACTTTGGCTCACATACTATGACAAGGGGGTAAAAGAGGTAAAGGTCCTTAGTCATGAAGTGTTTGTCGCACAATAAGATCGCAAGGAGGCAAAGTCCTCATCTAAGTATTATTATAGAAAATACCATAAAGCCAACCAATGCCTTCTTCATTGTTATGTGCAAAGAGTAAAGCTAGAGGTAAAGCTTGAAAAGGGGAGGTAGGGATAGAAGGAGGCCAAAGGGGTTGCTAGGAAGATCTTACACTCAAGAAGCAATCGGAGAAGAGCAGAAGTCCAAGGTTGTGCTTTCTAAGAAGTTAGAAGAGGAGAGGAAGGCTAAGGCACATCTTGACCAATGCAACTAGGAGCCAAGTGCATCGATCTCAAGGATTCAGGCTAAGATATTGATGAAAGTCGATGAGTGCTCCAATGCCAAGAAGTACTGATTAGAACTAGCCAATCAAAAGGTAAAGTTAGAGAGGAAGATTAAGGATCTTCAAAGGGAGGCTAGTGAGATGAAGGAGCTAATCACTAGCCTTAAAAGTAGGGATGTCATCCATTCCACTACCAAGCAAAAGGCAATAAAGAGATTCCTCACAACAAAGTAATAGATTGATGAGTACGAGGATATCTCTACAACATCAGGTCAAAAGCTCTAGAAGATGGCACTTCAACATCATCCCAACATAGACTTAAGCTTCCTAGACTTTCTGTTGACCAACTTATAGGGAGTTACAAGAGGCCAAGTCAAAGAAGAGGACAACTGCTCCTATTACCAAGAGTGAGGATCTTCAAAGGGAGGCTAATGAGATGAAGGAGCTAATCACTAGCCTCAAAAGTGGGGACATCATCCATTCCATTGACAAATAGAAGGCAATAGAGAGATTCCTCACGACAAAGTAGTAAATTGATGAATGGGAGGATATCTCCATAGAGTAAGGTCAAGAGCTCTAAAAGATGGTGCTTCAACATCATCCCGACCTGGACTTGAGCTTCCTGGATTTCCTGGGTGGTCCAACTCATAGGGAGGTACAAGAGGCCAAGTCGAGGGAGAGGACAACTACTCTTACTACCAAGGTCATCCAAGCTACTCCTACATACTTTCCAACCCCAATTGCTCTGTAAGGGGTTACCTCGAAGGTACCTAGGGTAAGGATCAAGTTCAGGGTGACCCTTCTGCTAACCAAAGCAAAGAGGCTCCTCCTTTCCCCTTCCTCAGCTTAGGATCCCCTAACTCTATCAAATCAGCCTTTCGAGCAAATCAATGCTTTCATTTTCTATAAACTTTCGGAGATGGCTAATTTGAAGTGAAAAGATTTTATTTTCTTCCTTTTTCTTCTTGTTTTTGGTATGCTTATTTTAATTCTTTAATTGTAAAGGATCCCTATATTAATTTGGTCAATATGCCAACCTTTATCCTTGTAAATGTACTAAGCTGTTCTAATGAAAAGTTTCGCTTTTGCTTCTACTTTGTAATTTGTTTCTACTTTCAAGTTTTTGGCTTTTTGATGCTTAGCAAACTTGGTTAAGGAGTTAGTATGGCTTCTCTTTTAAGACTATTTAGCTATCAGAAGCTAAGGTCACTTACTTAAGGAACAGTTAAGGTTACTCTTTTAGAGAACCGCTTGACTATTAGTAGCCCATGTTGCTTTACTTAAGGTAAAGCTAGGGTTGCTCTTCTAAAAGGGAACATTTAGCTGTTAGTAGCCTAAGTTACTTTAGGAGTCGAGTTAGTGGTGTTCCAGTAGGTATTGTTAAAGGTTTCTTAGTCATGTAAGGGGTATTCCCTTTTGCTAAGGTTACCCTATAAGGGGTCAAGTCGATAGTGTTTTGACTTGTCCATGCTTGAAGAAGCATACAAGCTAAGAGTCCTTTAAAAAACTTTAGCAATTTGTGGGTCTGTTTACCCATTCTGGGTTGCGACGAGTTAAGAATGAGATAAATATATAAAGACACACAATAAGTAAGGGGAATGAATTTTCATTAATACATTTATAAAATATAATCAAATTTACATTAAATTAATTTGTCAACATTTCATGTACGTGAGATGAGCTCTTTGTCTAACCTCTCTAACTTATATGCTTCACTCCCCAAGTTCTCTTTGACTTTGATAGGGTCTTCCCAATTAGGGGATAACTTGCCCTACCTTTTTCATGAGCTAATTTCTTGAAGTCTTCGGTAAACCAAATCTCTTACCTTAAATACTTTATGTTGAACCTTCTTATCATAATATCTAGCTACCCTATGCTGATAAGCAGCCACTCAAACTGTAGCAATGTCTTGAATCTCTTCTATGGTATCTACGCTAACTTACAAGATGGACTCATTCACTAAGGCATCGAATGACTGTATCTTGATGTTGGGAAGCTTTAGCTCTATGAGGAGCACTGCTTTAGAGTCGAAGGATGGGAAAAATGAGGTTTTACTTGTAGACATGCAATGAGTAGTCTTATATCCTCATAAGATGTTTGTCAGCTTATTTACCTATCTACCCTAAGCTTAGTCGACCCTCTTCTTGATGCTATCAAGAATGATCTTATCAGTTACCTCAACTTGACCATTAGACTAGAGATGTGTAACCGAGGTGAAGTAGGGTGTGATGTGGTGTTAGTACAAAACTCCCTAAACTTAGGGTTGTCTAACTATCTAGCATTATCTATTATGAGGGTATGTAGAACCCCAAACCTAAAGCAGATGTTGCTTTAGACAAAGGAATCTATGCTCCTCCCCATAATCTTGGCAATGACCTCAGCCTTGACTTACTTGGTGAAGTAGTCAATGGCTACAATGATAAATTGCCATCCCCCAGACAACTTTGGAAAGGCGCCAAGAATGTCAGTACCCTATTGGGCGAAAGGATATAGGCCCATTGAAGGCTGAAGATTGAGGTTGAGGGCATGTGTAATCAAAGCATGCTTTTAATGCTACAGACACTTCTAGGCTATTGCCTTCGCATCCTGCCTTATGGTTAGCTAATAGTATCTAAGTTAAAGAGCTTAAATGTAAAAGGCTTGTGATTAGATATGATTGCTGCACACTCTAGTATACAGCTCTTCCATTACATATAAGCCTTCCTCAGGTAGGAGGCATCTTAACAAAGGGAGGCTAACCCCTCTTCAATGCAAGATGTTGTCAATCAAGGTATAAACAACGATGTGGTACCTCAATTTCTTGGCTTCCTTCCTATAAGCCAGTAATGTGCCCTGTTCTAAGTAGTTGCTAATATGGTTTATCCAGCTCGGCTTTTCTAGTGCAACACTAAGCTCAAGGACCTCAGCTCTGCTTCAATTGATACTTTTCTCTAGCAAGTACTCAATAAATATCTTCTTATCCTTTAATTCTAGCCTTTATATCCCAGTAGAGACAAGCTTAAATAGCCAATCTACTATCAAGTTCTCAGTTCAAGGAGTCTTTGTGATATTCCACGAAAGGAATTCAACTAGGAGGGTTTTCACTTTCTTTAAGTATCTTACCACAGTATCACCCCTAGCCTCATATTCACCTTGTACTTACTATATGACCAACATAAAGTCCGAGAATACTTCAAGGCGCTCAGCACTAATCTCTTTGGCTAACTTAAGACTTGCTATCAAGGCCTTATATTCAGAGTCATTATTGCTAGTTTCGAATTAGAACTTAAGGGCATAACAAAACGTAGTATTATGTGGTCCAGTGAACACTAAACCGGTTCCTCCTCCTTTAGAGGTAGAAGAGTCGTAAACATGGAGAGTCCACACTAGTTTGTTATCTCTAATCGGTACTTCCTCTTTACCCATATATTCTATGATGAAGTCACTTAACACTTTTGCTTTGTAGGCCATTCATGGCTAATATCGGATGCGGTATGCACTCAACTTTAGCATGTATTTAACCATTTGACTAGATACATCTAGCTTCTATCGAAGTGTACAAAGCGGTTAATCTATTAGTATGATGATTTAGTATGCTTAGAATTAAGGTCTAAGATATCATTGATGTAATATATGGGCCTATGTTCTCTTGCTTCTATCTTAATCAACACTGACAAAAGTACCTTATCACTAACTACCAGGTATAGGTAAAGATCCTCCTCTGAAATAGGCTTCAATAGGATAGGTAGGTATCCTAGGAATTCCTGTAACTCCTTGAAGGCTACCTAATATTAAGGAGTCCACTCAAAACCCTTAGGTAGTGTTTGGTTATAAGGACTGAACTAGACAAAAAGAACTGGATAGGACAAGTATAAGGACTGGATAATACAAGTTCATTGTACCATATTTGGTTTACACAATACTGGACATAAAATTTATATTAAAATATTAATTATTTATATTATAAAATAAATAATTTTTTGTAATATTTAATAAAAATAATATTCATTAACTTAATATTATAACATAGAGAGATATTTTTAGAAATGTAAAATATTTTTTATTTTTGTCCTATGAATTTCATTTTTGTACCATAGTTCAAATAGGACAAAATTTAGGCATTTTATCCAGTCCAATACTACAAAAATTATGCAACCGAACACTACCTTAGGATTCTTGAGGATTTTAAAGAACTCTGCGCATCTATCTACACTTTTAGAGATAAATCTACTCAACACGACCACCATGCCAATAAGCTTCTAAACCTTCTTGACCGTGGTGGGAGGCTTCATGTCTCTAATGGCCTTAATCTTCTCAAGATTGGCCTTAATCCCATGCTGGTGACCATAAAGCCTAGGAATTTACCAAAGGCAACCATAAATACGTATTTTGGGGGGTTTAGCTTTATATCTTACTTTCTCATCTTGTCAAAAGCCTCTTGCAAATCCTTGATGTGGTCATTGGGTTGCTTTCTCTTGAAAATTATATCGTCGACATACACCTCTATACTGCATCCAAGTTATAGCTAAAATAATGCAGTCACCATTTGCTGATACATTGCCTTAGTGTTTTTTAGGCCCAAGTACAGGACAACGTAGCAAAAGTTGTTGAAGCATATGACAAAGGAGGTATGGACTTCATCTTTCAAGTCCATCTTGATCTAGTTGTAACTTGAAAAGGAATCCATGAAGCTTAGTACATCGTAACTTGACATGGAGTCAACCAACTGATCTATCTTCAGTAGAGGAAAGTAATCCTCTGGGTAAGCTTTATTGAAGTTGGTATAATCAATACACATCCACCATTTCCCATTCTTTTTCTTTATTTGGACAACATTGGTTAGCCAGTTTGAGTACTTCTCTTCCTGTATGAAGCCACCTTCAACAGCTTTTGCACCTCTTCTTCAATTGTAGCCTACCGTTTTTGGGCAAAGTGCCTTTTCTTCTGCTTGATAGGTTGGATCTTCTCGTTAATCTTGAGGTTGTAGGTTGCTAGGTTAGTCGAGATTCTAGGCATATCTGACGACAACTAAGTAAACCAATCTGAATTGGCCCATAAGAGCTAGACAATGGTCTACTTCACCTCTAGAGGTGTCTTGACC
This sequence comes from Lumnitzera racemosa, assembly GCA_024138005.1. NCBI lineage: Eukaryota > Viridiplantae > Streptophyta > Magnoliopsida > Myrtales > Combretaceae > Lumnitzera > Lumnitzera racemosa. Next base: position 51,968,353 of record JAMXBC010000006.1, on the reverse strand, counting down.
CTAACCTTAGTTATCTGATCAGGGTTGGCATCAATCTGTACCTCTTCCATCTTCTCCCCCAGCTTACCTCTCCCAACTGGCTTCTCCTATGACCTTATCTTAAGAGCAAAGGCACCCTCACCTCAAGCTGACTTTACATAGAGCTCCCTCAAGAGTTTTTAGTCGCATTTGCAAATTCTCCTTCGATTAAAGTAGGGAATTTAGCCTTTAAGTGGAGGGATGACTTGATGATCTTGAAATTCATGAGGCTTAGTCGTCCCAAATGGCATTGTAGGGGGATGGACAGTCCACCACCATGAATTCTACTGGTTGTTTGGTGACATTATCATTATCACTAAACTCCATCTCTAAGGTAATGATGCCCTTATGTCGAACAGTTCCCCCATTGAAGTCGATCAAGTTATGGTGCTACGGCTTCATTTGTACCGATGGCTTCTTCCGCATCCTACCATATGTGTACTTGAAAAGGATGTCAATAGAGTTGCTAGTATCTACCATGATTCTAAGGACCTCCAAGTTGGAGATCCTTACCCCAATCACGAGGGAATCCTAATGCGGGGTATTAACCACCTTGAGATCTTAGTAAGAGAAGGAGATAGAGGTATCCTACCTATGCCTCTTCTCCTGTATCTCCATCACCTTGGATAGGACATTAGCCGAGTTGTAGCAGCTCAGCCAACTCTTGGGTATAATCCCCCAACTATGATGTTAATGACTCCATTAAGGGCTTGATTGTTATGACTATCATTATTTTCTTCTTCTCGAGCATCCTCAGTTCATCACCTCTTAGGTGCCCTTTCTACTATCATTAGTGTTGGCCACATATTCACGAAAGTAACCCCTCTGAATGGGGTAATCAACTGCATTCTTGAGTTAGAAGCATTCATTTGTTATGTGGCCATAATCTTTTAGAATTGATAATATTTGTCTGAGTTCAAACGACTAAGATTCCCCCTCGTCTTGGAGGCTTCTACAGTAGGCCTCTACTCCAAACCTCCATGTACATCTAGGCTAGAGGTTGGTTTAAAGGTTTATATTGGGTATATTTGGGTGGGGGGCAAAGGGCGCTTCTTGTTATTAAGGTTCTCCCATTAAGGCAACTCAACTTCCTACCATCAAGGTGGTCTTTAACAAACCCCTTCTCCTTATGCTTCTTTCTTCTTAACCTTTCCAAGTCAGCTTTGCACCTAGTGTAGATGTTATCCTCCTAGTCCATATACTTTTGGGCCTTCCATCACAATTCAGCCATGATCTTAGGCTTACTTTTATAGACTGAGTAGAAGAAATCTTCAAATGGCATATACAACAACTCCTTCATCAAGCTAAGGGATCTTTACTAAAACATTATTAAACCATACGACGTATTTACGAAGGGTTTCCCTTTCCTTCTGGCAAACCAGATACAAAGATGAAGAGTCCATGGATAAGACCTTACTAGCCTTAGAGTGAAGGTTGAAGCAACAAGTGAGCTCATCAAATGACCCGATGGAGTTCTCAAGCAAATGATTGAACCACATTCGAGCTGCTTTCCTCAAAGTGCCTACGAAGGTCTTACACATAATTGCATCCCTATGACCATGAGGGTTCACAAGGGTATGGAAGTAAAGGAAATGATCATCAGGATCACTAGTTCCTTCATATTGGTCCAATGTAAGGAGATTGGAACTTGGAGGTAGAACCTTATCCTAAACACCTTTGGTAAAGGGGGTTTTGTTGCTAACAACAAGGCTAGCTCCTTTAACTACCTTATTCTCCTACTTCTTAAAGAGCCTCTTAACCATTTTACGGAGCTCATTTAGGTCGACATTTTAGCCAAATGAGTTCCATGCATCATCGAGTGTAAGTAGATTATTGATTGGATGTTGGTTGGTATTTATAGAGGAAGGCAGCCAAAAATTAAGGTGACACAAGCAACACTTTAACACATCCTTACAACCTAGGTAGTTAGAGTTTGGAGTCTGATGTGCCCCATATTTGTAAGGTCATGGTAGTTGACTGAGTCTTTAAGCCTTATCCAGATATCTATTAACTGTTAAGGACTTTTGTAGTTAGGCAGGCCGCTTGGTAGACTTATGCCAAGGTCAGCCATGAAGACAGCAAGACCAAGCATTAGTGAATCAGACTAAGCAATGGGCCTAAGCATGTTGATGTGGGCCTGAGAGACCCATATCCAAGATATCCTATCAATAAAACGTTTTTTGAAGGCAATGGAATAATACAAACCATTGTAGAAATATAGTCTGAATCATTACAATTTTTTTAGGTTATTTGATTATATGGAAGTATTGGTAATAACACAACTAGATAATCTTCATTACAATTTCTATAAGTTAAGAAGTCACATATCTTCATAGAATGATGTTAGTTCTTCATTATTATAGTTTTAACTAATTGTTCTTTGATTCTTATTTTGTGTAGTGGTTAATAATGTGGTATGGTGTTAAGGTAATAATTATTCTTTAAAATCTAACATTTTGGCTCATCTTTTTATTACAATTACCATGGATGACGAAGAGAATAAAAAAAGAGAAAATGTTGAAAATTATGGAGAAATACAAGAAGATTACAATTTAGGAAGTGAAAAATGGTGATTAAGGTGGTATTACTCTCAGTATGTATGGTATAACTTCATTAAGCATTGGAAACAAGAAAGACAAATAGACATATTGAACTAATTTCCTTCATTGTACTTATATTACATCTTTCAAATGTCAACATTCTAAAGGTCAATAGGCCTTTAGGCACTTCTAACATCAAAAAAGAGAGTAAAATAAAAAAAATTACTAAAAGAGCTCACAAATAATGAAAGTTCTTAGCATACTATCCTTCAAATGGGTTCAAAGTCATTGTACCACCGATTGTCTTAAGGATTATAAGGGTGCTACAATTTTACAAATCATGTAGTAGCATTCTATTATGGATGCTTAAGAGAGGCAATAATTCGCCATTTTCATAACGTATTGAGAGCTACAATATCCTTTGAGTGAGAATTGTTGAGATAACCAAGTGGAGAAGAGGTAACTCAAGAAATATCTAACAATATTAGATTGTAAAAATGTAGGTCACAAGATCTACTGGTAGTTGTAGGTAGCTGCTCACAGCCCTAAGGCGGTCGAGTGACACCCTTAAGGTTATAAAGTGACCCCTCAAGATTATAAACAGTCACCTCGTCAGCTAATTGTATTAATGGAACTAACAATATGAATTAGAATTAATTAAGGTGTAAATGATGATAATTAGTTTTTTAATTAGGTGTATAATTAAACAAGTTAAATCTTTGGGTGTATATTGCTCGCTTGTTTTTCCTTCTCTTATGTGGTTGACTATATATTGGATTGTCACTACTGAATGAATATGAACACTTTTGTAAGTATATATAGGATTATATGGGGCATTAGATGGTACACATGTATGCTTAAAGGTTTCTAAAGTTGATGTACCTAGATTTCAAGGGAGAAAAGAGTTGCCATCTAAATTTTTCTTAGGAGCATATTCGTTTAAGATGAAATTTCTTTATATGTTACTTGGATGGGAAGAAACTGCCTCAAGCTCAAGAGTACTTAGAAGTTCATTAAGTAGAGATGATAAGTTGATCATCCCATAAGGTAAGTCATGTTTTGATGGGTTAAATCTTAACTCCAATATTTAGTGGATGTAGGATTTCCTTTGAAGCAATCTCTATTGATACCATATCCTATTGTACACTACCACATTAAAGAATACAATAGGCAAGGTCTTGATAGTGCAAAAGAACTTTTTAACAATCGTCACACCTCACTCCATGATGTAATTGAAAGTGCTTTTGGTTTAGTAAAAAAATGATTTCCCATTATTGCTAGCAGTACTAAACCACATTGCAATTTCATTACAATGACAAAAATTGTGTTATCTTGTTGCTTAATTCACAATTATTTAATGAATGTAGATATGGATGAAAGGTTAGTTGCAAAAGATGATCAAGACATGCAATAGCAACCAATAGAAAACCATAGAGGTCTTGTTGGGCAAAGCTCAAATACTTATTATGTAGAAGGGGTGACGATGAGAGACAACATAGTAACGCAATTGTGGCTTGGTTACCAAAATAGTTTAAGAGCTTAATTATGTTATTTATTTTATGTATTTTATTAAATACTTTATAGTTTTTTGTGCTTTGAAACAATAGCAACTATTGTTACTCATAGATTATATGTTTGGCTTGTCATTAATGAAATGTTATCTCCATGTATACAAACCTTTAGCCACTACATTCTTTTGGCTTCGTTATTAACATTGGATATTAACAATGTTATGTAGGACAAAATGCAATCATATAATAGAGGAAAACTAGAGACCATTTGGTTTGGATAGCAAAAATTGATACTTTATTGATGGATGTGTTGTTAGAGGAAGAGCATAAGGGGAAGCACCCTGATGGTGTTTACTTTTGAAGCTAATAATGTATTAACATCACTACAGACTGTTTTTGGTTCCAATAAGCAAAATGATAACATAAAAAATGGAATTAAGACATTGAAGAAATATTTTGGTAGTTATAAGGACTTATTTCAGGATTAAGTTCCTTTGCATGGAATTCAATAACAAAAAGTTTGATGCAACTAATGAAGGAGGAGATTAATTAATGAGGGTGAGTACTTAAAAACTGTGTTCGAATTTCAATTGTTTACCTTTTATTTTCTTGTAATTAACTTTATGAAAATATTCTTGTACTTTGCAGGAGAAGTCAAAAGCCAAAAAATGGAAGAATAAAGTAATATATAATTGTGATAAATTGTTTGATCTCTACAATAAAAGGCAAGGCAACTAGTGAATATGTACAAAATGCAAGAGAAAAAATGCAATATTAGCAAAAAGAAGGCATAGATTCTCAATTTGACTTAATGATACTTTTGAAACCATAATGTTTTCTGATAGTGATGTGAACTAAAGTAATGAAATGCATAGTAATGGGAGGCACTTAGCTTTAGTCCTACTTATACATCTTCTGTTAACTCGACAGGTAAATTGCCATCTAAAGGGACTAAACGCAAAGCTAATGCTTTATTAGAAGTCATTGAGACCCAATATGAGAAGCTCAATATGTACAATGACAATGTTGCAAATGTCTTAGAAAGGGAAAAAAATAGTTGCAAAGAGGGTTGTATAAGTTCTAGAAATAGGGAATACAATCGGTGAGAAATCTTTACATATTCCTGAAAGAGGTAAGCCCTCTTATTATCACAAGGAAGAAATATTTTCAGAGTTGAAAGTTATTAGTATAGATCTAAGTTTTTAATTGACTACATATTGTTATTTATGTAAATATCCTCAAAGCACTCGAATATTCCTTGGTGTTCCTCACTCAAGAAAGTTAGAGCCATTATTGAAGATCATGTCTAATGATGCTACATAAGCATTAAGAGCTATATCGATGAATAATATTATATCTTTTTTTGCATGCTTTTTTTGTGGCAAAAGATTAATATTTTGAAGGTAGCTCAATTATATATTCTAGAATTAGATAAAGCCAATTCCTTAAGAATGTTTTAGTTAACAAAAGGCTTATGCTTTGTTAGTAGCTCTATTATATATTTTGGAATTAGAGACAGCCAACTTTTCTAGTAACTACTATAATGATACTAGCTACATAAGTATTAATGTGCCTAAATGGTGGTTTGCACTTTTAAATTCAAAGTTAGATGGCATAGGCTATCATATTTTATATTGACAATCCAAAGATATTTGTCTTAAGTAGTAATTCAATTTCTACTTCTTTTCACAGTAAATATATTCCAAATACATCGATCTTTATTTGAGTTTCATAGTAAATATATTCCAAATGGAATAGTATCTTTATACATAATAAAAAATTACAACTCAAACAAAAGTTTATAATAAAGCAAAATCTTACCAAATATAGAAAATTTGAAAATTTAAGTTATATAACATTACTAAATTAAGAGGAATCATGGATTAAATAAATAATAATATTACTACTAATATTGATTTTCAAGTTTATCACATTATTTCTTAGAATTTTAAAGGAGATAGTAAAAAAATTTACATATGAGTTCATAATTTTTTCCTATTTAAACTGCAATGTAGTAAGAAAAATATATAATTAAAAATGTCTTGTACCTTTAATTGAGATCTCTAACCGAAAAAAAATGAATTGTGCAACAAAATACAAATACGAAAGAATACATAGCATGTCTCATGTCTCATGTCTCGTGTCTCGTTTCCAGGTTTGGAAACTTAACCAAAACCTATACACCATAGTTGTTAAAATTACAATCTTATCCAGGCAATTTTACAAGTTTATGATTTTAAGAGCCTCTTCCAAGTTAATTTGTGTATAAAATTATTGTTAACAGAAACTTATATTTTTAATCGATTTAACATGACAAACTTGGTATAAATTTACCTTTTTAACTGAGTTTATGATTTTAAATATATGAGTTGAATGGACTAAAAATAAAATGATATAACTAGCCTACTATTATCCTATTATATTTTAATTTTTTTTCCTCTTTATCTATCTCTTAATCTCTTATTTGATATTCATAGCATTGATCTAGCTTTTATTTTTAATCGATTTTACATGACAAACTTGGTAGAAATTTACCTTTTTAACCGAATTTATAATTATATATATATATAAGTTGAATAGACCAAAAATAAAATGATATAACTAACCTACTATTATCCTATTAAGGCATTAAATAATCTTACCTATCATATTTTAATTTTTTTTCCCTCTTTATCTAGCTCCTAATCCCTTATTTGATATTCATAGCATTAATCTAGGTTTTAACTCCAATAAAAAAGTTTATGGCAAAAAACCCAAATATTTAGCTTTATACCATTAATAACTCAAAATAAGTTGAAATATTTAATTTTATTCAATTCATTACTTTTTTAAAATAGAATAATTCCCAAAATAAAAGTTTCAACTCTACTTATCCTCATTCTCTCTGAATGTTAGATTATAGATTAAGAATTTTTTTATAGAAAGATAACTAAATTTCTTCATTCCTTCATTTCCATAATGTATTTCAAATTTTTTATAATTACTTTAAGTAAAATTATAGTTTTTTAAAAGCTAATTTACATAAGTTGTAAAAACTTACATTTTTATATTTTAATTTTATGTTCCAATTTTACAAAACCTTTAATGATTTTAGATATAATCGCAAATTTAACAACCTTGCTAGACATAAATGTAACCATATTTAAATAGGTTTGACCCGTTTGTGTTTTGTGTTTTATGTCAAATTTTTTTATATACTATCCATTCAAATCATGTCATATCATATATGCATCCATTGCGTTTGGATCCTAAATTATCGGCCCTAATCAAGGTTCCTTATCATTTGTGCTAATAAAAGAAAATCGATTTCATGCATTGCAATTTTTATGGAATATGCAAAGTTATTTTTCTAGTTCAACAGCATTAATAAGCATGGCATTTGCTGAGGAACACAACATACAAGAAGCAAAATTTTCATAAAATGTTAATCTAGTTATCTTTTCCATAGAAGGGACATGCCATTGTTTTAATTCGAAACATTTGCATGTAATACCAAATTATTTCTCATATTCTTATCATTATTATTAGATAATTATTATCTAGGTACCATTTAAGATATTTTGTTATGTTTGATATGTGGAAATATGTCAAAATCAAATAAAATGGAATGGAATGAATTGAAATAAAAATTAGTTTTCCTAATTAAACTCCATAAAAGCGAGAGTTGCGTACCCTTCAATTTTTCGGACTACATTTATGCTTTCAACCATAATCTCTTTCTTATGGCTGGGTTGATATTATAAAATAATAATATTATAAATTAATAAAAATAACATGATAGTAAAAGAAAATAACAATGTTTTTTTTTTCCTAATAAGGTGATAAAATAACCTTTCATGATTGCTCTATGTCTCCGACATTCCATGTATTTAGTTTTACTAATAACGTAAAGTCCAATAATATGTATTAACTCGGTAATTATATATCTAAAATATATATACATATATTATAAATATATTATATTTGTACATACATATGTATATGTATATAATAGACAATAATAAAAGTGAAATAAAAAGGATTTGATCTATTTATGATATTATTATCCTTTATGAGCAAATTAATAAACTTACATCTTTTCTTATTTTATTTTTATTAATCATTACAATTTTTTTATAGTTTCCTTTATTTCATTATCCAAAACACCATAATTCCTTCTCTTTACAGTTTTTCTTTTTAACTTTTTTTCCTTCCTAATTCTTTCTCTTGTACCAAGTACTGTGTTAAGAAACTGAAAAACTTAGTTGATCGGTTAACGCTTTCCACTGTACCTTCAAACTTACTTTTAAGTAGGGAAAGTCAAAGGAACTTGGAAAGGTAGATAAGATGGAAGAAAGTGAAACTTCGAAACTTGAAAACTAGAGAAGAGATGAAGCTGCAAATTTCAAGAGGGAAGATGAATGGCCCAAAAACAAAAGTAGGAAACTGAAAACTAATAAACAAAATACCAAATACACACGAACAAAATAGCTAGTTTAGTTTCAAAGGAAAAAAAATAAAATAAAATAACTAGTTTAGTTTATCAAATTTTTGTCTTTGTATATTTGACCATACCTAAAAACCAAAAATTTATAAGCATTTTCGACGGTCCACTACGTTTATGGACAAGACAATTAATGTCCTGCATCATGTAATTATTGTATTGATCAAATAATTGAAAAGGATTGAAGAAAAAAGGAAAAACAAAAAAAGGCGTGATGGCAAATGCTATAAAAGTGAATTATTCTCGTGTGTATAAATGTAATATTAAAGATGATTTGAAAAAAATATATAAATATATAACCTATCACATTTTGATTGTCATCGCCACTGAAAACTAATAATGAGATAAACAATATAGATCAATTCATGGGCATTTCTGTAATTTTATCTATAACCCCATTAGACGATAATTCTTGCCAAAAAGGCGCGCAAAACATGGTTGATTTTCAATTCCATTTTGTCTTTCTTTCTTTCTCAAAATTTGTGATTTTCCCTCTCACTCTTTTCTCCTTGTCTTCCTATAAATCAATTTACTCTCTCTCCCTCTATCTCTCTCTCTAAACTCAATTAGGGCTTCTATCTCTGTCTTTCTCTCCCTGCTTTATATCAAGTAAGTGTTCTTATCTAGAAGTCATTTCGACTCAATGTCAGTTATCTTCTTTTAGTGCTAAAGCAAGTTTCTTTATGTTCGTTTTGCTTCTTGTTCTTTAAAGCTGACAATTTTAGTGTAAAATTTGATCTATGACATGTTGAGTTCTGAAAATTTTTACTGTATTGTTGTTTGATTTTGTGATTTCGTGACCTTCTGAATGAGAAATTGATAAACGAAGCAGCAAAATTTTGGAACTCTTTCTTCCGAGGGTATTTAGGGTTTATGATGGTTGAATTCAGGTTGATCCCGTAATGAAGTGATACTAAAAGAGATTAGTTGCCATGATCTGTTACGTAGTTAGTGAGTGAAAACTATTCATTGTGCAATCGATTGTCATGTGGCCAGAGCAGTAACATCTTGTACATTTCCATTATAAAATATAATATTTCACACCGAATTTTGTATGTCTTGGCATGAGTTTATGCGTTTTAGTTATTGCTATCATGCTGGGGACTGATTAAATAACCTTTGTCTTCTGATACCGAACTAATATTTGAAACTCATGACTGGTTTCATCGTTGGGTATGGGTGGGTTGTCATTAGTCCTAAACTCTTGTAAAGATAAACCTTTAGCAATCAAGAGCTGTTGGATGCCAATGCTTTGAGTATATTTTTTCTTTCTTCTTGATTATTGTATTTATAGTTGATTTTATATTCCCATGAATTGGAGGAGTTATAATTCTTATTATGGTTCTTTGTTATTTTTATTCAGGTCAATCCTCGTGAATCTTACTACAAGTCCCATCACCCACTGACAGCCATATCAAGGAAACCTCAGCTCCAGGAATCCTCAAATGGCACTTGAAAGGAAAAACTCCGAAATTTTGGAATCTGGGTCTGAGCTGGGATCCCCTGAGCCAAATCATGATATGCACAAGTCTGGTCTTCCTGATCTATCATTGAGCTCTGGGAATAGTAGCTTTCATGTATCTACTAAGGAAGGGGAAGGCTCTGACTCATCTTCTCTGTCATCAGACTCAGAATCCGAGTATTTCCTCACAGCCGTTAAAAATTCGGTGGACTCATCTGCTAAGACAAGTGGCTCTGGACAGCAGCAGAAAATAAATGATCTGGCTGGTGAAACCTTCAGAATTGTGAAAAACATCTGGCCATCTAAGGAAGCTGATGCAGAGAGTGCAAAGCAGATCAATGGATATGGAGGTCACAGGGGCATGGATGATAATTGTAGAAGGTATGGGGAAGAAGTAAGGATTCTTAACCAGAAACTTCTGCATGCAGAAGAAGAGATAGCCAGATTGAAAGGTGCAGTTGAAAGAAGTGAAACCACTGCGGTTGACATGCAGGTTCAGCTTGAAGCTGCTCAGAAGGAGATCAAAATGAAGGATGTTGAATTGGAAAACTCAAAAGCTAGAGCAATACAATTGCAAAATCAGATTTTTGAGCTGCAGAGTCAAATTTCAGATTCTAGCCAGAAGACTGACGGTTTGACGAAAGAGTTGGAAGTTGCTCAACAAAAGCTTGGCAGATCTAATGAAGATATAGCTATTCTGAAAGCTAATCTTGATTCTGAGAAGTTGCAGGTGGAGCAACTTCAGGGAAAAATTTTTAAGTACATATCTGATGTATCTGATTGTGATATCGAAATCACAGAATTACGAGCCTCACTTTCTGACTCTGAAAAGAAGTTCTCCATGGAAAAAGAACAACTACTTGCACAGAATTCAAGTTTGTTTGACAAACAAAAACAATTAATGGCTAGACTGATGGAGTGGGAGTCTAGCTGCAAATCGTTAGAAGAGAATTTGAGGCAATGTGAGACTGAGAAGGCAGCACTGAAGGAGCTGCATAGTGTCCAACAGAGTAATTTGCAAGAAGAAATAAATCAGATGAAGGTGGCACTTGCAGAGAGAAACAATAGTGTAGAAGGCCTTAATAAGGACCTTGACAAACTTAAACTGAAATATGATATGCTGATGGCAGAGAAAGATGAGTGTAATGCTCGTGTTGATTCTCTCTTAGCAGAAGCAAGCTCCAGGAAAAATCAGATACTGGAAATGGAAAAGAATCTGAGTTGCTTGAATGATGAACATAGTCGACTCCTTGCCCGTGCGGGGGATGCAGAAAAGCTTGTAGGTGAGATGAAACTAAGAGTGGAGGAATTGGAAGAAGAGTTGGATGGACATAGAACACTGATATTGGATGGAGCTGAAAAGAAAAGGGAGGCCATAAGGCAGCTTTGTTTTTCATTGGAGCATTACAGGACTGGCTATCAGGAACTCCGTCAAGCTTTTCTTGCATCCAAGCGCCGAGCAGTTCTAGCATAATATACATATATCGTTTTGTTTTTGGTATACTTTTCCTGTAAGTCCACAAGGTTTCATTCGTCGTGTACTTAGTGTTGTTTTTGCCAGTGACATATCCCCTATCATTTTGAATTTGTAAGTTTCAATTCTGTGTATCTGTCACCTAAATGGATCTCTCTGCCATGTTAGGCTTTGGCTCCATTATCCTGATCAGGGAATTACAATGTTGGTATCATTGGTGTATCTTGATGGCCCTCAGACATTTTGGAGATGCAATTATTATTTCTTGCCTGGGCTTGAGCATAGCATTGCTCATCATGAAAGTGCAAGTTGTCGTTTTGATTTCCTTTGACAGCAGGTTCTTTGCAGAAGCCATCGTTCCAGTCATGTGTCTTACTCTTGCCAACATGTATGAAGTCCAATTCCATCTTGTATCTGCTCTTCCTTTGCATACAGGTGTGGATTGATAACGAGAAGTATATTGAAGTTCGTTTGTTGATGTCTTTTTGAGTTTTACATGTTTCCAGATAGGAAGATCCTATTAAATTCAATTTCTTTTAGAAAAGATATATTAATGACTTGGAAGCATGACTAGAATATTGATAGACCAGTCTTTATCATCTCTTACGGTGCCTTTTTATAATGTGTTGCTTCTTTAATCTAAATTCTTCAAGAATATGAGTGATGGCTAGATCTGCTGACCTTAGGTCCCTAATGATGTGATGCAACTAACGTTTTAGGGGTAAGATTATCTAAGATGTACTTCTATCTTCATGTTTGGTTTCTAGGACCATTGGCAGTCTACAATCTTCATAACGCACTCCTATTTTCTCTAAAGAGAAAAAAAAAAAAAAAAAGAAAAAAGAAAAAGAGATGGATATATCATACATGTGCTGTGTGCAAATCCCAGATAATATTGGACTCTAACCTTGGATTTTTCTTTTCTGGATTCATACTTGGGTTTTCCAGAGGCATCTGATTCATAATTCTCAATTCTCAGGTAATGATTGAGTATTCTACATAAGAAAGCACAAACGTCGTTTGGTTTGATACGATTTGTTTCTTGAAATTAAATCTTATATTATGATTCGTTTTTTTAAATCCTCGAACTGATTCACATGTTTCAGTTTATAAATTATTTTGAATCGAATAGTATGTTGACCCTAAAATACTAAGGAAAGTTTCTTCCAGGTTGTGGATTATATTTAATTGAACAAAATCCAAGCTCATTAGCTTAAACAAAATTGCATAAATTGGAAAGTTCAGAGGTTACATTGAACAAAAAGTTTCTTCAACGTTGTGACTGTATTTTAGGAATATTACTGGGGTTCATTTATCATTTTGGTGTATAGTATTTCCTGTAGATCCAAAATATCTGTGCATCGATGGTGTATGGTAAACAAACCGCAGGTGTCGTTTTGAATTTAAATCTTTCCTCTGTAATAGGAATAAAGAAAATGAAAAGGGAAAATCAGTAAATTATAATTTGTAAACGTATATTATTTAGCAAACAAAAAAAATGTATATTAATTATTCTCAAGCCAAAAAGAATGATCCACCTATCAAATTAATATAAATACAAAAAAAGAACAAAACTTCGGCGGCGTGAACTTGACATCCTTCATTGGGCAATTCGGATAAATAAGCGGAGGACTCTAATTCAACCTCTTACCAGAAAAATGAGAGATTAGCTTTTAAGTTCTACAAATAAAGATACTGAAACAACTACAAGGCCATGGTATATCTCAAAAACCGCACACGCTAAGCCTCACTTGATTCATCGAGATTTCTGCGGAGTTCTTCAGATAGTTGTTTAAGGTCCCCTCCCTACGCCGTGGATGAGGTTCAGGTTATTTGCAGCCTTTGGGTAACTCAAACATCTAGCGGAACTTCAATTTAATTGGGCTAGCTTGCAACATTTCATTTTAAAATATAAAATCGGTTTGGTATGGTTTCTCCCTCCCTCCGCCCAACGCCACACAACCCCAATCCCCACGTGTCTTCTCCTATGATCCTTCTCCAATCTGCCATAGCCGTTAATTGGTACTGTAATGGGTTGCCCAAACAATTTCCCACATTGTAATACTACTATTGACCGGTTGACTGTTGCATCAATCCTATAATTATTTCCTTTATCAATAAAATTATTCAATTACCCATAAAAAGAAAGAGTGAGTTTATGGCATGCAGTGCTGGAAACTGGCCTTTGCAAATACCATGTATATCATTTGGAAGGAGATGAATGCTAGGCATGTTGCGTAGATGGAGTCCCCCAACTGAAACAATTTTCTTTGCACAACTAGGACGGGAATGGATTCATAGATATTATGTTATACGCACAGTTGTCGCAGATTGATCTCCTAGCTGAAGGAAGGGTCGACAAAATTGATAACTCGGTGTTGTAGTTCCTGTGAAATCGACCTGATTCTATCAGCTTATTATTATTGCATTCAAGAGCCCGTGCACTAGCTTTTCTTACAAAAAAAAAAAAAAACAAATTTACGTAGTTAATTGATGTTCTCACTGTTCGAATAATATTACATGTTGTTAACATGGTTAGGTGGGGGGAGGAGAGGAAAGGAGACTGAAATACGCAAGTGAAACTATATTTCTATATCTTTGAATACCTATCATATTTTAGTACAACGAAAATAAATCTGAAAATAATTATCTAAACGAAGAACCCTTTATGAACAAATCAATGTAGTTAGTTACATGGAAGGTCCTCGCAAGCGCTTCTTGTGCAAGAAATGTCGAAACAATTGAAGTGCTAGTCGTGGTTGGGTCAATGGAACCTCATGGCCTGCACCTCTCACTGTCACGTAGGTCAAGCCCCTATATTTTTGGGTCCATCCTCCAACCTTCATTCAAAAAAAAAAAAAAAAAAATTAGAAAAGAGGAAGAATAAAACCTTTTTGTAAATGATTTCATTGAGATTCTCTTGACAGAAATAATAATGACTAGTAAATAGTATGAAGCACACTTTTTTTTTTTATTATTATTACTATTGTTTTTCTTTTTTGCCAAGCTGTATGAAGCACACTGAAATGAGATGAAAAATTTTGTGAATAAAGTAAATGCATCAATAAAAAGCATCATAAAAACATAAAAGTTTTTACCTTTTATTTTTTTTAGAAGAAGGCATTGACCATATTAGTCATTCACATTGCTTCTTATGTACTGAAGTGAAAGAGAAACTGCTATAGACTTAGGAGTAAGATTTTTTCTAAAAATTTTTGGAAGAATTTTTTCACCTTATTGTTACCCGGTATTTTAGAGTTTTCACGAAAATAAAGTCAGAGAGATAGGAGTTGGATTGTGGGAGTTGACCAAAGGTTACTTTGGTTGACGAATCAAGCATTAGCGACCAAAACATGAGTTTTTAATCAATTGAAGTGTTATATGATGATCTCATGTTCTTTGTATTAAGGTTTAGACTTTTATAATAATATGTGCATTTGTGAATGTAAAAGAGAGAATTAAACATATACCTAGGGAACATAACCATCATTAGTTGCTCTAATAGATTTTAAGTGCCAACTTTATATTTGTATTGTATTGGCGATATTTTAGATTTATTTAATCATTTTTATGTTTTTTGTTCCCAATTTTAAGTTTTCCAAATTATAATTCTTCCGTCTCAAATTCTCTTTTCTTTTACTTGTTTGTTGCTAACATGATATGTTTGACCTGAAATTTAATTTGGATTAATCCTATAAATTTCCATCAAAATTTTAGTTGGGGCGAAAAGAAGAAAAATGACTAGAATGGGATTGATCGCGAGAATCCTTCTTTTTTAACATGTGAATGACACAATGAAGAGAGAGGGTGATCAAAGGATGGCATTAAAAGGTTGGATGGATACAAAATTTTGGTCCATGGCAAAGCGTGTATATATATGTATATATATATATGGGTTTGAAGAAAACATTAAATACATGGTGAGAATCCAAATCATATTTATGAATTTTTCTATGGTTATTTAATTAATTATTTATAAAAAATATTGGCTTCAAACTAATCTATTTTAATAAGATTAATGATATAAATTAAATTTTACTAAATTAATGATTTACATTGTTTAACGTTACTATAATGTATTTTTATTAATATTAACCAAAAAGAATTCTAGTTATCCAATTACATGGTTTTTGAACCATCTTAAAAGAATTATTCTCTAACACCCACCTCGTGATTTGTGCAGGCTAAATAACTATGACCTAACCCTCCCACT
Source organism: Lumnitzera racemosa (assembly GCA_024138005.1). NCBI lineage: Eukaryota > Viridiplantae > Streptophyta > Magnoliopsida > Myrtales > Combretaceae > Lumnitzera > Lumnitzera racemosa. The sequence goes on along the minus strand of JAMXBC010000006.1, from coordinate 51,952,652 downwards.
CATGAAAGTTACGGTCATGGGTTGGCATAAAGTACCCATGACCCACCATGTAAAATAACCATCCTCACCAAAAAAAAAAAAAAAAAATTATGCAAAATGATAGAGGAGTTTTACAAAATATATGTATATATATATATAATAACACTAAATTTAAGTAATTATAAAACATAATGAACATTTTGTAATTCGAATTTCATTCCTAAACTCAATTTTAAGAGTATTTTAGTTAAACAAAATTAAAAATTCATCACATTTAAGATATGGAAAGACTTATTAAAAGTAAATCAGTTTAAAAATTTATAGTATCAAACATGAAGTTGCGATTATATTTTGGTAAGACTCATATTGAACTACTATACAATATTAATCTCGTTATGTATATATATAATATAACATATAACTTTATATAATAGAAAATGGATTCTCTTGATATGTGAGATAAAGTGGAATTAACATGTAGTAACACAAAACACAAACATGAAACGCAATTTATATCTGCATATATATATATATATATATATATAAAGTTCCCGCACAATTTTACAGTAATATTATTAAGATATACATATGTTTGATGCATATGATTATATATGAAAGGAACAACTTCTAATTTCATTATTGCGTATCAACATATATAAGAATATGCATGCTACATACATCGAATGAAAAGTCATACAAAATTAATTATGCATATAGGAAGATTTAAAAAATATATAAAAATCAAACCAAAAACTAAAATTTTAACTTAGTTTAGTTTTTGTCTAGAAATTTATCTGAACCGAAAAATTTTTGTTTAGTCTAAAAGAAAGCCAAAATCCAACTAAATCAAATCATATCCAACATTACAAATTTTTTTATGAAGTGCGTGCCAAATGCACGATATACGCCTACTAATAAAGTAATATGGGCTTATAGTTATAGTTGTAAGAGTAAGATGGATTGCGACTCTTTAAAAGCATGCTGAAATGTATAAAAAGGAGATGTGTCCTTTCGTAAAAAATATACGATTCAACACACTGAAGAACTTGCCGTTTAGCAAAATATATACAAAATGTGGAAACAGAAATGAATTTGTTGATGCAGTAGAAGTTAATAGAGTAAAATAAAATTTTAAATCCAAATATGGATAGACATTTAAAATGTAGATCCGAAGATATTTATTTCTTATCCAACATGAAGTGTGAGGACGTAGCATCGATATGTATACCTTGTCGTGGTCATCGTACCAAGCATACCAACTGGTGGTGGCCTTCAGCTTCAGAGCATTAATGCAATACCGTGTTCCGGTTAGCGGCAATACCGCATCTGTGTCTCCACTGCAATATTTATTATTCCACAAGAAGTTTAGTTAGTGGACTTCCAATATAATTAATGATGACGTCAAGAAATTATTACTTTTCTCTTATTAAAAACACGGATCCCAAAAGAAGTGGTATGTTATAATATTGTCGTGAATGATATATTAATCGTTGAGTCAAAATCAAGACTAATTATTTTATATTTCATCGTATCGTATCAAAGTAGGACTTAGAAATATAGTTTGATCATCCGTCAGTCACCAACCTTAAGTTATGTAATTAAAGTAATTTTGGTCAAAATACTGTTGTGTGAGAATGTGTTTGTATACATATATAAATCCGCATGATCATACCTATAGGATTCACAAGGAAAATATGCTCCCTCCTTATTTCACTTGATAAGAACTATTGAATGCTCTAAACTTTCAACAATTTAAAACTGATACCTTAGCTATTAAGACATATAAAATCTTTTATGGATATACTTTTTTTGTTGATTATATCGATATAATTAGAAACAGACCATGAGGCTAAAGGGTAAAGGGTAAAGGGAAAAGGGTGTAAAAAAAGAAAAAAAAGAAAGTACCTGAAAATCCAAATTCTTATACCAGCAGCTATAAGTTCTTTTAAGATAGGAAGCATGGATTTCGGAGAATCTGCCCATTTGGCCCTAATAATACCGCTGTAAATTTACAATAACATATCTATGTCAGTTTTTCCATAAAATTAAAATTTAATAATTCCATATAAGATAATATATATATATATATATATATAGGGCCTACTGTGGTTATTCTCATCAATAAATAAAATAAAATATTAAAAACACTGAAAAGGAAACAAAAAAAAAATTGAAGGTAAAATTTACCTGCAACCGGTCCAGGGACGAGGAATGCGGGTGATATTTGCATGAAGAGCCTTTTGAACTTGTGGAAGGTTCATGTACTTTTTGGTATAGTTTATGATGCATTCATCATTCCCTCTGTATTTCCACGGCTGCATTTGAAAGACCACCCATCATATATATATATATGTATGTATGTATATGTGTGTGTGTATGTATACATGCACGTATGATTTTTCTTACTCTATAACAAGAATGAGAAAAAGCAAACTTACAAGATCAAGCTTTAGATTTTGCTTCAATCTGCCCAGAGATTTACAAGGATCGCTATAAATATTGTACGGATCGATATCCCCAAACTCGGCGTAAGCCTTTACTAAGGCTGCGTTGCATTTGTCGTGTGGAAACAAGAAGGAATCATACGGACACGATTCATTTAGAGCTGCATATGTTTCATCCGATATCAGTCCATGATTCCACCAGAACTCATGCGTTCCTATGTTGTCGTAATAGTCATCCAGAAGTGGATTCCCCAACTGCCCCCATCACAAAAATTATTAACATAAAGCAATAATTAAGAGCGAGAAATTAAAGAAAGATACAAAACACGAATAATAATCCGCTAATACGAACTGTTACTCCTACACACGCGTGTGCTGCAGTGTATATTTGTACTTACCAGAAAACCTTTGAAATTGAGGATGGGATTCTTGGATCCCTCGTTGCGTCGAACAATAACTCGAGATAGCTCAGGAATGTAGTGACCTGACGGAAATTAAGACACGTAAATCATATGACTAACATTAATAAGCTGAAGTAATTATAGAAATTATTAATTACCTGCATAGCTTTCCCCTGCGATGTAAAACCGCCTGTGCTTGTATTGAGGGAATCTTTCCAGCCACTTTATTAGAAAATTATATGCATCTATGGCTGCATTTTTCATAAGTTAGTCAGCAACATTCAGCGGATGAGTATTTTATTTATAGAAATTAGAGATGTGTGTGTTTCTCGAATAGCCATTTCTATGAAATAGAAAATTATCTGAATTAAGAAATTAAAAAAATTATAATTATTATAATATTTTCGTTCATATCTCCATCAATCATATCCTACTATATATAAAAAAAATTTTAATTTTTATTTTTATTTTTGTTTTTTCTTTCATATATGATAGCATATGATTGATAATAATATAAATAAAATAACTATTTGTAAAGTAAAGCAGCGGATCCAAACAAGGGGGAAGTGAAAAGAAATATATGAGAAAACAAACCTGTTCTTTTGTCACCAACTTTGGACATATCGGTTGATGTATTAGAATAGGAGAATCCTACACCTGCTGGTGAATCCAAGAACAGCATATTTGCCTCTGCAATGACGCACCACACATTAATCAAACACAATCGACACATTTACCATAAAAACATCATGTTTTGATATCTGAACATAACAAAGTGAGACAATTCCACGCTGTTAGTAATTAAAACGAACAACGTCGTTGATATATAGTTTTAACACGACGAGATGAAAGTGAACGATAAAAACATGTTAATGCAGGATGGCAGGAACCTATACCTTTGTTCCAAGCATAGCGGCTCAAGGAAAGTGTCCTACCATCTGGTCTGACCCTAAAGGGACCTACCTCCTCGGACGCACCATATGCCACTGAAGAGCACCCGGGTCCACCATTGAGCCATAGAACCAAGGGCCTTGATGTGGGTCTTAGATGACGTGGCACCTCGGTCAACCAATAAAACAAAGCCCTTCCTGCTTTTTGGTCGACCGTAACATACCCTGAGTATTGGTCAAACGACACATTCAATGGCTGCCCCGGCAACCTCTTGATCTTATCACTCTCAGCTTCCTCTTTAATGTCAATTGCTGCTGCATTTGCATGAAATGGAGAGAGTGAAACAAAAAACACAATACCCAAAAAGTATAACATCATTTTCATTTGGTATAAGCTAATAAAGGAAAATGCTAATCCTTGTTCTTGATAATAATGGGCTTTTGGGGTATATAAATCAGATGGTGTTTTTGACTTTTGATCAATGGAGAGCTGAACTACCTAGTGTCTACCCCAGCTAGTGGCGTGAAAGTGTGGGATTTTAATTATATGGCACGTGAAGATGTGCATGCACTACAATGTCAAAACTTAGGAACTCAATTTCAATCATTGAGTTTCTTAATGTAACTTGTATGACTAAATTTCCTATCACGTAATCATGTGAGCTTGATCTAGACATCTTCTTAAGCAATTTTATCATAAAGACACTTTGTTAGGTTGAACATGGAATTAGACTAGAATATTATATGATCAATTTGCAACCAATTTAACATAATTATGTCTGTTTCATATACTTAGCTTTGACAAATGAAATTGGGTATTAAAATCTAGAATTTTAAGAAAGTACATTCGAACCCTAGTATTAAAATTTTGTCCTTAATAAAAATGACAAATAAATAAATAATATTAAAATGGTCATGTGAAAGTCTAAGAACACCTTCTTAAATATCTTAAAGTATAAATATTTAGTTTTAAAGATTAGAAAAATGTTAAGACTTCATAATTTAGTTGACATGAACATGGTTCTATCTTTATGATAAGATAGGTTTGAATCCCTCCCTCTCCAATCAGTTATATAACATGTAATTAGAAAAAAAATAACGAGATTAAAGAAAAAAGCATACAAATATAAACATAAACGATAACAACTTTCCCACTTAAGGTTAGTTGTACTAACAACTACATGCAGAAGACATAATTATTTTCCTAATTCTCTAGTCACACCAACTCTTGCTTATGTCAAAAGCTTTATACCTATTTATTACTTGGTAGAACCACCCACTTATAGTATTTCTTTGGTGCAGTTTTCATCCTATAATTCAATTAGCTCCTGAAAGATATGTGCTTGACTTTCCCTTACCCATATTTCCGCAAGACTTGACATGATTAGTGGGGTCATATATACAATTCACATTGTTGAACTAACACACTGTGCATATATCTACAAAAGCAAAAGGAAAATGTTCATTGGAATGCCAAGGTTGGGGACGGATCACATCACCACCCGCAGCTATCATGTTAAAAGGTTTGGCCTAGCTATTGGTTGAAGTCCTAGCAGCAACATGACACACATAAAATTCTATGAACTTTATTTCCCGCAGACATCAGCTCTTGGGTCTATCTGCCGTGTCATCATGATTCGCTTTAATTTATGCTCTTATAAAAATAATGATATGCCTTAAAACGGAAAATGTTGCCCGGTGTCCATTAGTTAAAATACAATTAAAAAAAAAAAAAAAACTTTCTCAATTTTACATCTACCTATTTTGTCATAACGTGTGCAATCACCTTTTCATATGTATATAATAAGTTTATTAGCTAGTGTTTGGAGACCACTCATCAATAAGACCCATCTAAAAATATTTGGTCGATATATAAATAATTGGAATTAAATCTAGATTTCTTTTATAATATCTTATCTTTTTGGTTAATTGAGAATAATTTTCAAACTTTACTATTTTAAAGAGAACAATTTCAGAAATATGCATTTTTAGAAACATAGTACCTCTTCAAAAACATGTATTGATTATATAAAGTATTTTTGGTACATATAATCTTTCTTGCAATATGAAGTTAATATCAAAGAGATACTATATTATAAGAAAATGGATACGAAATTATAATGGGTAAACAAGTGTTGTAGGCACGATAAATTTCTTTAAGCAATCTCTAAAAATGGTATTTAATGTGTGACATAATATGAAATGACAGAATAGAAAAAGGAAAAATTATTCAACTTTTAATAAGAGTAAGTATGTATAGAGTGAGTAAAGTATGAAGCTTTATTCATACTCTATCTCATAAATATAGGTTCTTAAATTTTTGGAGTCAGAACTTACCCTGTAGTATCTTGAAATTATTTTGTACCTTATAGAATTTATAAGATTTAAAATATCTTATAAAACTTGTAGTTTTTTAAAATCTTTCTCATAAATTTCCAAACTAGTTTTCATAAATCTATGCAACACAAGTTCACTTCTCAAATATAAGAAATGAGATGTTTTATGGTCTTCATTGGTTAGGGTTAGACTTAGCAACAGAGGAAAAAGGAGGTGAAAGAATGAATAATAATAAGGAAGAGAAAGGGATTTACCTTACAGCATAAAGTATTTAGTTTAGGGTTTTATTATGGGCTAAACATTTTTTTGTTATTATTTTAAAATTGAAAAAAAAAAAACAATGGTATTATAGTGTTTATTTATTAATACTACTTAATTATAATTATGTACAGTACATGGTACTTTGGAACCTTTACCCTATATACTTTAGAGTATAAGTTTCTAAGTGGGTATAAGATAATTGATTTTATACCCATGTCCTATCATGCAGAAATAGGTTCTTAGAAATTAGTACCTACAACCTATCTTATAACCTTCAACACCAACTTAAAACCTATCCAATTGAATATTGTTTAGGTAAGTATTCTGCGCAATAGGGTTATCCTCTCATCCCTAAGTATTAGTAGCATTGGATATTAGTGACTAACGGTAATAATGCTTTTCAATCATTAAAAATACTACATTCATTGTGTGGATTATAAATAATGCATCTAATACAAGATTTCAAAGTTTTCTCAATTATATATTTACATCAATAATATGTTTCGATAACTTATAATTTTTATTTTTTGCACTTGTATTTTTCTTCTTATTAATACATTTTCTTTTAATATGTACTCAAGAAACATCTTTTCTATATAAAGGATGGTAGTTACGGAGAAGTTGTACTATTGGCATTATTTAACACGAATCCATAAGACTGTTTGTACATGATGTAGCATCCACTTAAATTAATTTGAAAGAAGCGCAACTCTTTTGAAATGATATAAAATTTCAATGTAAATATAGAAAACATATCAAATCAACTTATCAACACTTGCTAAATGTATTAATCTAAAGAAAATTAATTATTTTCGTTTGTATATATTATTTATCTCAAATCCAAGCGTAATGTGGGGGGGGTGGCGGCGGGCGTGTTTACAAGTCAAAAAGGGAAAAAAAAAAAACCGTTGTAACAAAAGATGATGAAGAATAAAGAAAAATAATTGAGACATAAAATTATATATGGAAAACCTTAAACCCGGTGAAAAACTGGCAAGGCTAAAACAAATCTATGAGCGTAATAACAATGGTACAAGGATTCTTGCATAACCTCTCATATCACTATTTCAGTATTTCTGCAGCTAAATCTCTAGGCATATGCGTAGCTTTAGCATATTTATGTAACTGTAACAGCAACCCTAATATTTAAAGTAGGAAACTGAGTTAGGCCATAAGAAAAGGTAAAATGGGAAACTAAGTAAATGTCAAAGCTAAAGTAGTTGTATTTTAACGTTATTAACATTAGTATTTAAGTTAGATAGATCATATTCAATTCTTCTCTTTCTTAAAATTGTAATATGATAATTTAAAAAAATAAATAAACAAATCTCAAGAAAAACAGGCATGATGGATGGTATCTAAGAAGGAGCCCATCTCCCATAGACCACTATGTATTAAAAAGAGATTCTATGTTGTTCCATTTTTCTGTTTGTGAACCTTAGGTGCATGTATTCTAACGCATCGATAGCAAATTCATTAAAAAAAGGTTGTGTTGTTAGTTTTGTATATTCTTATAATTTTAATTATATTATTCAGTTAAATATACTTAATACTAGTCTTTATTAAATTAATTATTGTAAATAAATTAGTAAATAACATGTTTATAAGCTTTAGTGTTCCCAATATGCCATTTGGATTAATAAGTGGTATAAAAATACCAATAAAATTTTAATACATAGAAACATCATTGGTACTTTTTCAAAAAGTACATATCTTCATTATTATATGTTTAAATATTATTAATACTTATATGCTACTTATCGATTTATGTAGTATATTAGTACCATTGAATCTCTTCTCCCTAATTGCCCAATTTGTATTAATAAATGATGATGAAGTATTAAACATGTATTTGTCGAGAGAAGGTTAGTAGGGAGTGTTGGGGGGGGGGGGGGGGGGGGGGAAGAAACACTGAATATGAATTTAGAAGAATGTCGAAACAAAGATAATTTTAAGAATGCAACTGGAGTGAGTTCAAGATAGATTTTATAAAACCTAAGCTCATCTTTATAGGGTTCAGTAAATTCCCGAAACCATCTAAAATCCCTATAAGGTTATTAATCATATTACCAAAATTCAATCCTATAGGTTTTGGGGTTTTCTAGAACCATATAGAATTTTTTTTTTCTTGTTATTAAAATCCATTCTTAAAGTTATTATGAACTCTATACACAAATGCTCGATAATGATTATAAGAAATATTTTATTTTACTATTGATTTTTTAAGCTATTATTAATATATCCTTAAAATATTTCTATAAATAAATATTTATATACTTGTTAATCTTATTAATAAATAAAGAAGAAGATAAAACAATGAAATAATTTATTATTTTTTACTAGATCAAGTTTTTTATCAATTTTTTTTTATAATTACAAAACCTAATTTTAAACTTTACAAAGTTTTTAATTATATTTCGAAATTTAATATTAAACTTTATAGTTACCTCCTCGGTTATATCATTCGGTAGTTTTCCCTAGTAACTACCGTGGACCGTGAGCATATAAAAAGGTGTCTTGTTTATTTGTAGCTTTCCATGATTGCATTATGAGAAATTGACAAGTCAAAAGTGATGAAAAATTGAGTTATGGGCCGGGTCTTACTGGACGGTTGACCTAATAACGGATCTCTATGATGAGCTTTGCGTAGACAAGAGCTGTACGTAAAATATATATAGTAAAGCACCATTTTGCACTAAATCAAATATCAGCCAACCGTTTGTTTGACTTAACAAATCCTTTTACCTTTTACATCTCTCTCTTTTATAACGCCGGGTATTTGCATTCTTATATGACCAAGGAGTGTGACGTGGATCCGTTCTGCACCGTCCATGGATTTCATAACCTACGGTGACGGTGGTGATGACTGATGATGATGAATGATGACGACGGGCTTTGGGTCGTCACATCACACACAGCTTCCCAGCACTTGCATTGGATCCCATCCCAAGACAATCTCCAGCCACCATATCCTTCTTGAGATGTATACATTACGTGAGTTTCGTCTCTCTCTGGAGAACTTGGTTTCGAATAATCAAAAAGGGAAAGAAATAATAATAATTTTGTTTATGAATTCAAACAAAAGCATTCCTTCTCTATAGAAATAATACATTTAATTAATTTATATTGTCATATAATACAATATAGAGGATCTCCCATACATGGTAAATTGGAGTATAATAACCAGGAGAAATAAAAGCTTAAGGATGCAAATATAGATTAAAAAGGATTTTGCACACTTTTATATGTATAAGATTTGAGCTCAATAGTTATTCAAAATGCTATGCAAATCCCGCATGATATATGTAATACTTAGAGGAATGATGCATAGATAACACCTGAAAAGAGGATTTAAGGAAAAAAAAACTAAAAAGGGAAACAAATTATCTTAATAGCTTAAATATACTTATGATACTCTCTCTCAAACTTGAAAAAAGTTATTTTTTTAAATTTTGAAAAAATAAAAAAAAATATATATACTAAATACATGTTTTAAATAATAATTTGTAATATAAAATGAAATATATACTAGTGCTTAAGTATTTGTTTTACATACATGAGATATTGTGTTCAAATCTTATATTTGTCATTTACTTTTTTAAGATGCATTTATTGATTAAATAGCATTTATCTTTTTGTACATACAAATCTTCTTCTTCTTTTTCCTTTTAAAATAACCAATAACATTAAATTAATTAATTATAAATTATATCTAATTATATAAATTCTCTTAAACTGCTATTTCAATAAGTAATACCATAAAAATAATTTCATTATCTACATTACAAATATTTCAACTTATCACATAAACTATTAATAAAGAGTACCAATTATATTACTTGATTTAGTAAATTTTTTGTAGTTAATGTTACGAAAATGAATATGGATTATCGAATAATTGATTATCTAATAATTTATATTCAAAATAATATTCCTTTTTTATTATAATATTGCTAATGTAATAACCATAAAAAGTTATCATGAAAAGAGATAGTACAATATTTATATCTACACCGTATTGCTCTTTTTGCTTTACGTGTAATTTCTTATTCAATTATTTTTTTGCATCTATTTTATTAAAAACAAAACTTGCATCAGTTGTATATATTGATGCAATTTTTCCAAATTAATAGTTAATTTTCATTTATCATATATGCATAACAAAAAGATAAAAATTTAGTTTTTTTTTCTTATAAAGTGCATCAATTACTTTTAATCATTTTTTAAATGAAGTTTTCTATCATATTAAGTTTTAAGAATTATTACAGGTCAAATCACTAATAAGATTTTTTTATATATATATAATGAAATATAATTATGATAATAAATAAATATTTTCCTATAGATAATTTTAATATTAACTTAATTAATGTAATACTTCCTGCCCCCTTCCTTTCCCCCAACTTCCTCCCAATTATATGATCCCAAGTCCATCCCTAAGTGAGGGTGCTATTAAGTATTGGCCTCATTATACTTGTTTGAGTATTAATTCATTATTTGTTTGAACTTTATTAGATGTTTGAAAGTAGAGATTATAACCTTATACTATTTCTTTCATCTATAGAGCTTTTAGAGTCTCTAATGAGTTATGGTTAAGCATTCACAAAATCATGGATCGAATGACATTTGCCAAATTATGTTAATGAATAATGAATGAGATTAAACTTGCTTATTTCATGATTATCATAATTAACTTATTATGGCCCCTAAACCAGTAATTTGCCTTAAGGACTAGTCAAACAATTTATGTTCTAAGCTCATTAAGTTAAACTTCCTTAAGTTATATTAATTGAGGATTCGACTTCCCAATAAGCCTAAGTATAATGAGCTTAGCTTAATACCTTATTATAACAAATTTAGACCACTTTAGGCTTAAAATAGTTAATTTTAGATCAAGGTGTTTGTCTTATGAATAGAAAATTCTACAGTGCAGTTACTCAAAAGTAACTATGTGGTGCAATCAATTTTAACTTACAATAAATCATCTAAAATCACAGTAAATAAGACCAATTAACAAAGCCAAACAATTTCTTTTCTTTAAGAGGAGAGGAGAGTATCTAATCTTTCACAAAAGACACTGCAAACACCACCCATTGCAAGCACATCTCAAATAGTTAACTACAACCATGGCATACCTTTTAGATCATTTGATGCTATCAAAGTAGATTACTTACATGAAGTATCTTACCTTAGTGAAGACCAAAGGAAAAAAAAAAAAAAAGACAACACCTCCCTTCCCACAGTCAATCCTTACTCAACATTTGCAAGACCACAAAGGACATTTCCGTCCATCAAATCTCTCATCAGACATCAATCAAAAGAGGTTAAAGAATACATTCAATCTACTAGATTTGAGCAATACCCCATCCTTACAGGCGATAAGGAATCGTTTATCTCCCTCTAAATCCATCAAAACTACTTAGGTAATGGTTAGCCCAGAAATATAAACGCTTCCACTCTAGGGCTATGAGGTTGGCATTAACTTTCCATAGTCGGATAGGTCTCCCAATAATGGCCAGGATGGCACTACTTGACACAAGATTCATAAAGTATGAGTAGGCATGCGTTGGTGCTATTCAGATAACTCTCAATGTTGGAACAATGTTTGTAACACTTTTCCTAACTGCAACCTTCCATTTTAGGATTTTAGGAACCTAAACTGTTGAGCACCTTGAAAGTCCAAGTTCAAATGATAGGAACACCATTGGCAACATGGTCTTGTTACTCTTCATTATCAAATGGTGTACAGAGTTCAAAGCTACTCTTTGGATTTAACACTTCTAAAAAGAAGAGAAGATGTACTCATAATCTTTATGGATTCTTCATAAGTTCCCATATGTGTTTATACACTAGAGCAGCTTTCAAAGCAAGAGCTTCTCATATTCTTACTAGAGTCATTGGTAACAAGCTATGGAAAGATAACACTTGATACAATTCCCACATAGTCCACATATCTTACCTTCATAAGTAAAAACGATGGGACTGTCACCATCAACTTCAAAACATAACAGGAAGAGGAAAGGCTTACTCCTAATACCTTCCCGACCATGTTCATGGTCGATCTAGTAAAAACCTATCAAGCCCTAAAGTTGAATAAAATGTTTCAATAAATCATCGAGTAATTCATTAAGCTAATCTTTTATTTTAAGGGTCCATTTAACAAACGCAAATATTTTGATGATGCTTACACCTATGATGATTGTTTTTTCAAAAAGCATTTTCCTGAAAATTTTGATGATGGAATACTTAAGAAGAAGGGAAAAAAGAAAGGTTCAAACTCTATATTAGAGAAGGTACCAAAAGGGTTATCTAACAATTACACCCCTTGGCTAGGACTATGACAAATGGAAATATATGGGCTTTTATGGAGATTCAAAGGAAAGAAAAATCCAAGACTCATATGATGATGAGGAGATATTATCACCAACTTCACCAAATTGGCAACCACAACCACAGCCACACTAACCTTAAAGATCCTTATATGATATCTACATGGATCTCTGGTTGATTTGGTTAGACATTTTAGAGCCAAAACAATCAAAGTATCACCCAACTCGTCAAGCTCTAAATAAAAATAAGATGAGGATAAGAAAGCCTATGCCTAAAATGCTAAAGAAGGTATGGGTACCAAAAGTAAGAAAGGATAACGAAGCATCAACTTCCTAAGTTTTGGAGTAACCAAATTCTCTAAGAAAGGAAATACGAGGATAAACTCTTTCTCTTCTAATGAAGAGTTAGATGCTGGGAAGGATATTCCTTTTGATAAATTTGGCTATCCATCCTCAGGTGACTTTAGCCATGGAGATAGTAACATGAATGATTTTATATAAAGTGTTTTAAGAGCCTCTATTAAAGATGAAAATTAGCATTCACCCTTATCCTTTCAACCACCATCCTCATCACAACCTTCAGCAAAAGTTAAGGGCAAAAGGCTACCTTTACCATCTTCCCTATCGACTTCTATATGATTTGGGAAGCATAGTAAAAGGAGAGGGGTTTCCTCCCCCCAATGAATATTAGCAAGACATGTATAAGCATATTCGCAAGGTAAGAGATCTATCGAGCCCGGTTTTTCACTCTCCTAGTTCTTTTTATAAAATTAGGTCTTCTCTAAACTGATCAATACTAAACCCTACCCATTTAATATTAATCCTCGACTAGGGTTTAAAGAAGACCATTTTTTCCAACTTGAAAATATTTGGAGTCGCTACCTGACTAAAGTCGAGAAAAGAGGTTAAGTTATAACCAATTTGGTGGATTGATTATAACTTAGCTACCGGTCTATCGATTAAAAAACCAATTTGTAAAACGGCTTTTTTGAAAACAAAAAATTTAGGTCTGGGGGCTAATTTATTAAACCCTAAACGAGTATCACTTTTTAACTTTTCGAATTTAACTTCGTTTTTCAAATGTACCCTTTTTAATTTCTAAAAATATCTAATTATGATACATGCGACTAAATTGATTAATTTATATAAATATCTAAAAATGGAAAAAATAAAACTTTCCATATTTTAAGTCGCCCTGCACTTGTATACGGGTGCCTACGTACCTGCTATTCAAGATCAGACTTCTGTAACTCGTTTGTAAAAAACTTTAGTGGGTGGTTTTATTTTAACTTTGGAAGAATTGTCAGGTTTACATTTTTACCCATTTTGAGTTGATTTGAGAAAAGATTATAAGGGGTTCTAAGTTGGATTTTATTTTTAGAAATTCTAAACGATTCTAATTTGAAAATTGATTTATTTATTTTCATTTATTTTTAGAAAACTCAATTTTTCTAAGTGTGAAAATGATTTTTGTTTACTAACCTATTTATTTATTTTTATTTTTATTATATTATCTTATTTATTTTATACTTATTCTATCTATTTCTATTAAAATAAATAAATAGACTACTTTCTTTCTTCTTCTTTTTTTGTTTTTCTTCTCTTTCTTTTTTCTTTTTCGTTCTTTTTTCTTTTTTTTTCTTTCTTTCTCTCATTTATAACATTTACAAATAAACAAATGAATAAATAAAAAAAAAAGAAAAGAAAAACTGAGTCGACTCAGATTGGCTTCAGATTGGCTTAGACGGCGCGAATCGGCTCACTTCGGCTTAGATCGGCTCACTTCGGCTTGGATTAGCTCACTTCAGCCTGGATCGACTCGGTCAGCTCCCTTCGGCTTGAGTTGGCTCACTTTGGCTTTGAGTCGGCTCGAGAAATCCGATGGTAGTGGTTTTTGTAAAAATACCGCAGGGAATACTTTCCTAAAGAGAGATGAACCGTACTAGAGAGAGGAAACTTCGATTTTTGTTTTTTTAAAGTGTTTTGAATTTTTTGTTATGTTTTGAAAATGAAGAGTAAACCCTTATTTATAGGTATCATGGTTGTGTTAAGGATGGAAAAAATTAAATGCAATATGATTTTCTTCCAATTTTGGATTGGACAAACCTGGACAATATATGATGCCAAATACATAGCCGCATGTGTATGAATGTGCTAGAATGTATCGGAATGTGTCTACCATACTTAGAAGTGAGTTGGCAAATGACATGGCGATGATGTAGCCCATGACGTAGCGATGACGTGGCCCGTGACGTAGCGATTACATGGCCATAAAGTGAGAAAAAAAAATAAAAGATACATTTTGCACCTTCCATGAAATAAACCCAGATTCTCCAAGTCATATACAATATCAAGTCCAGATACTTATCCAGCTGAGCTATTGGTTTTTTCTTATTCATATATATAATTGATTGCACATATAGACCAGGTCAGCTTGAGTTAGATTCAAATCTAAGTTTAGACCTAACAGCCTTTTATTCAAAACTTTTGAAATTAAAATTATATTCTATTTAAACAACCTAAAAATTTATTATTTTCTAAATATCCTATTTTATTTTATGACTTTTCAAATTTCTTTTTTTTTTGTATTTTTTCTAAATTTCTTATTTTTTGTACTTTTTCCTATTATTTTATATTTTTCTAGAATTCTTTTTTTTTTTCTAAATTTCTTCATTTTTTGCGGCTTTCTTTAATTTTCTATTTTTTTTTGAACTTTTTCTAATTTAGGACCTTATAACCTAATTTGAAAAAATAAAAGGAAGGGAGAAGGGGGATACGGAAAAAATTAGGTGTCTACAAGATCCAACTGAAAAGAATGCCAATGGGAATATAAAGAAGATTAGCGTAGTAGAAGCTATGCTCTACTGGCAAACTGATAATGCTCTGGCATAAAACCACATGTTTAAAAAAATTAGGCCTAATGTAAAAAATATCCAATATTAGATATCCATAATGGAGAAAAACATAAATGAATCCTTAAAAAGGATAGCCATCTTACAAAACCGGTTAAAGGAAGTCCAATGTTTTATACTAGTATTAGGAGTTTCACTTTATGAATTTGTTGATCAAAAGGAAATAGAGATCCAAAAGTTGAAAAATTGGATCAAGATACTTAAGCTAAAATAGTAAGGATTACCTTCTTCTTTTGACATATTTAATCTTGGCATAGAAATGAATCCATAAAGAAGAACCCCTCTATTTGTGCCATAAGAGCAAAGGTCACCTAAGAAGAAGACTGTAGTAGAGCTAAGAGACAAAATCAAGAGAATATAAGCTACCAAGAAGCAAAAGGGAAAAATAGTGGCACCATCCATCAACTTAAGAAGAGAAAGTAACTCCCTTACTCCTTTAGACCTATACAAGATGCAAAACCTAAGCAGCAATAACGATAAGCTAAGCTAAGGAAGAAATCCGAACCTCCTTATGGTCAAGACCAATGAAGCCTCCATTTTTTATCCTATTAGAAACTTCCTCAGAAGATATTTATAAATACAATTCCTAAAATTGCTATGGTAGAGACAAAGGAAGAAGGCTCAGAGGATAGTTTATCCAACTAAATAGACAATTCAAGTAAGGAATACTAAGATTCTTTAAATGAAGGAAGTACAAAATCCTACTCAACAGACTCTAACCAAGAATCCAACTTGGTTTATGGAATTGAAGATGATTTGAGTAAAGAAGAACCCAATATGAGTCTTATCAACTCACAAAAATAAGAATAATAGAACCATCTATCGTCATTGTGAGAGACAATGATGATGATTTTAAAACAAGATCAGAAGCATCTAATCCAAAGCCATTAGGAAAGAAGTCATAAAAAATAGTCTCACCTTTACAATTAACAACATTCCCTATTCCAAATGGGCCAAAAGACTTCAAAAATTTCACGCATGGCTAATCACAAGATCTTTAACAACTACAAATCCATATGAAGCTATGAGAGAATTCGTAGCTAAGTTCAATAGAATTCTAAAAGATTGATGGAACACAATTCCTAAACAAGACCAAATAGTCTTTCTCAAACGAACAAATTCAACCAAGTAATCAAGACACTACACTAAGCCTTGATAGGAAATTTTAGAGGACTTCGAGAAGAGATGTTTCTCATATATATATATATAATATTTAAACTTGCTCTATAAAAAGATGGTGTGGTTGTTTAATCAACTCAAAGCATACTATACTCTCAAACCAGCATTTTTAGCATCCATCCTTGAACCAACTGTTAGGGGGATAGAAAGGTTTTTAAGGCTTAAGAATCTGAGGATCATTGATGTTCTAGTTGGAGAAATACAACAAGTGCTACATCTTATGATTCATGATGTGACAAAAGGTAGCTATTCAAAGATTACTTCAAAGGAGGTAAATTCCTCAGTAAGATGTACAAAAGGTCAAGCTTACAAATTAAATGTAAGTACGTTATGAAGGTATGCGTTTATTCCTCCAAAGAGATAAAACATTTTAATGTTTGTAATAGAAAAGCCCTTTAAGGTAAGGAGGAAGCATACGACAAAGTTGAAACACTTTAGAAAGAAAGAGCAAAAAGGGGAGAAAGTCTTCTTAATACTTTATTTGCAATAAGATGGGGCATTATGCTAAATAATGCTCAACAAAAGGGGCACAAAAGATGATACAAGCAATCCTTAAGAAAACAAGGATCCAAATAGGAGAAGACAAAGACCCGAAGTCACTATTATTGGAAGAGCATGAGGTCACAAAAAAAACTCTATTCACTTAAAAGTTTACTCACCAAGTTTTAGGCCAGATTAGCTAGATTCAAGAGATAAGTTATATTTTGTGCAACTAGCTTAAGAAAAAAATACTCAATGAAATACAAGGCATACACCTAACTCCTCATGTTCCAGCATACATCTTTACTAGTAAGTATGTTAAACCAATTTAAGTGATAGCATTCATCAACACGAAAGCCATTGGAAGCATCCTTAATCCAGAAATGCTACCCAAAGAATTATGGGGCCCAAAGACATTTGTGATGGCTTCCAATGAGAAGTTCTAAGTCCATTAAGGAGTGAACCAATTAAGATCCAGTTCTTCTTTGTATGCAATATCATCACTTTAGTCCTTCGATCACTATTACTAAATAAGGACATTGTAGTTAGATGAGACATTTCATCTAAGATGCCCAAGATTAAGGATAAACCTTAATGGTGTAAGATACAAAAAATATTTCAAACCTCATATGAACATTCCTAGATTCTTCACCATTAGAAAGGTCACCGTCTAAGAGATCGCCGATAAACTCAAGAGGGATACATGTGCTAAAAATCATACTATTTTTCTCAACAAAAGCAAAAATCTACTTTGGAAGAATGCAGAGTTTTGCTTATAGATCAACTTAAAGAAAAATGAGGGTATCATTTCTACAAAGGCTACTCATTTAGTAATGAATCTTGAACATGCTAAGTTGGTAGAACAAGAATGCTGAGAGTTGCTTCGACAAGGATTGATAGATTCCTCAAACTCACGATGGGCCTGCTAAGCCTTCTAAGTCAACAAGTGGTCAAAACAAGTAAGAGGCGAGTTGAGACTTGTAATCAATTATCAAATGCTATATGAGATGATAAGTTTCCCATCCCAAATAGGAATACTATCTTTTGGAATATTGCCAAGGCAAGAATCTTTTCTACGTTTGATCTTAAGGCTGGATTTTGGCAATTAAGAGTGCACCTTAATGATGGATATAAGATGGGATTATGTATCCCAAATCACCATTATAAATGGAAGGTTTTGATTTTTGTACTCAAGACGACTCCATCACTATTCTAAAAGGTGATGATAAAAGTCCTCGAGTCAATCCTCAATAGTGTTGTCATCTACATAGATGATATCTTACTGTACTGTCCAAATAAAGAAGCCCATGTAAAGTTGTTGGAAAAATTCTATGAAATAGTTACTACCAAGGGAATTATGTTAGTAAAAAGAAAAATGAAGGTTACCTAAATTGAAATGGAATTTTTGAGCATGAAAATTAAAGATGGTACCTATTAACCAAAACCATCAATAGCATAGGAACTGCTTAAATTTCCAAACACTTACTTCATAATAAAGCAAATCCAACAAATCCTTAGAATAGTCAACTACCTTAGAGACTTTATTCCAAATATCTCTATGGATATCGGCCTACTCTCTAAGATGTTAAAGAAAAATCATCCAAAATGAAGAGTGCACCAAACATAAGCCATCAAACTACTAAAGCAAAAGCTCCATAATTTGTTGCCACTAAAGATTCCTTCTAAAGGAAATTTCATTCTACAAACAGATGCCAATGAAAAATATTACGGGGCAATCCTCCTAGAGGATAAAAAGACGGCAAAAGATAAGTATGTAGTTACTAGAGTGGCAAGTTTAAAGACTTCAAAATACATTACCACTCTACCTTCAAAGAGATCCTAAAATTCAAATATGGCATTCAAAAGTTTAAATATCGTCTAATGGGGGCACATTTCAAAATAGAAATGGACATGAGCTCTTTTCCTAAGATGCTTAAGTTTAAAAAAAAAGTCGGTACTACACTGATAGTAATCAATCTACTGGGCTTTTGACCAGCAACCGAACCCGAGGCCTGGTAAGGTAGATTCTTCTAATCTAGTTGACTCCTACCGAGGCCAAGTACCTCTTTACCAAGTCACTCTTTATGCTGAGCCAAATGACTGGTCATTTCTCTGTAATGTACCAAGTTGCAAATTACTCACTCACGCTCGAGCTGACTAATGACTCGGCATATCCCTTGTTAAGAAGTCAAGATAGCAAAACTCTAAACTAACTAAGCCACCCCTGCTTAGACAAGCAAGCTAGCCATACTTTTTGTCTACATCTTCCAACATCATCACTAATATAGCATCACCACATGTATAAAATCATGTATAGAATCTGTTACACCAATGATTGTTTTCCTTATATATTCATTTTTACTCTTTTGTATTTTGTATATTACTTCCTTAGGAAATTCTCTTTTTATCTTTTCTCTTTTTATCTTTTCCCTTTTAGGCAAGTTGTCTTAACTTATGAGTATAAATACCCCTTGTACTTATATCAAATAGAGATTGAACATTAATACACTTTTAAGTATTTTCCTTCCTTGCACAAACACTACCTATTTACTCTTGGTATTACTCTTATCTTAACTTTTGAGCAAGGCTAGGTAGCAAATAATCTCATCGGACCGATTCATGCATCATATCAAATTGTGTTGTAAGTCCTTGGAATTTTTATTAGTGTGTCATATCCTCTAGACCTATTCGTGGGTTTTTGCTTACTTTTTCTTTTGCATTAGTCCTTTTTGCACCTTCCCCATCGCTTTCCTTTCGAGCTTTCTGCAAGCTTGGACCTCCTCAGCTATTGGCTTTGTTTGTTCTTGGTCGTAGTTCACATCATCTTGGTATCTAAACGAAGGTTTTCTTTAGGTAAGAGTTTGTTTTCGAAGTTCTGCTTATATTTTGTTTTACATGTATGAAACAAAGCAAGTTACTGTATTCATCTTAGCTACTGTGTTTGCTGACAGTTTGGTTTGGAAGTATGACGGATTCGAGTGTAAATGTTGGTGTTGAAGATGACAACAGTGGAGTTATCCACCATGGACGATAGCCACAGGAAACACCAAGAAGCACTAACGAGAGACTTAATGAGGTATCTAACCTCTTAGTTGATCTGACTTGAGCTGTTCATACGTTAGCTTGTTGACCCGTTAAGGCAACGTAAAATACCCCATAAGCTGCTCAACCCATTAGAGGTTAGAACCTAACTTGACCAATTCAAGGTGGAGAAGTAGGCAGACAAATAAGATGAAGGATAAACCTGAGAGAATTAGATGAAAGGCACGGGGAAGAGTACTTTAAAGAAGAACTAGCTAGAATCCCCAAGGCATCTGATCATCTGAAGCTTCAAATTTCGAACTTAAATGGATTTAGGAGTGCTGATGAGTATTTGGAATGAGAAGAGAGAGTGGAGCATGTTTTTGGATATTACCAATACAACGATTTTAAGAAAGTGAGAAATGCTGCTGTTAAGTTATCTAGATATCCCGCATGTGGTGGAAGAATTTTCAGATGATGAGGAGACATGAAGGCTATAGAGAAGGATAACTAGAAGGTTACACTGAACTTGATATTGCCAAGAGAAATTAATAAATTGCAAACAAAACTTGCCTATAGATCAAAGAAGGCTCTGGTGATAAGTAAAGTTGAGTTGCGAGAGGCCATCAATGCAAACGAGCCAACCCTTATGTTGGTCAGGCACCCATTAGAGATGAAGGAGCAGGGTGAACTACCCCAAGAAATCAGAAAGTTGCTAGATAGGTATGCTGACCTATTTCCAGAATAATTACTTGAAGGGTTGCCCCCAATACGAAGTATAGAGCATTGCCTTGACTTAGTACTCGGTACCATACTACCAAATAAGCCAACCTATTTGATGAAACCTGAATAGGTTTCTAAGCTCCAACATTAAGTTAATAAGTTGCTGGAGAGAGGATGTGTTAGAAAAAGTCTTAGCCCTTATGTTGTGCCGACGCTTCTAGTGCCGCAAAAGGATAAAACCTTGCAGATGTATGTAGGCAGTCGAGTTGTGAATAAGATCACAATCAAATACAGGTATCCAATCCCGAAGTTAGAAGACATGTTGGATGAGTTGAGTAAAGGCAAGGTCTTTTAATAAGATTGACCTAAAGTTTAGTTATCGACAAATCTGCATAAGGCTGAAAGATGAATACAAGACTACGTTTAAAACTCAGCATAGACTCTATGAGTAGATAGTTATGCCATTCGACCTATCGAATGGCTTGAGCATTTTCATGTGATGGATGAACCACGTGTTTAAGACATATAATTGGAAAGTGTATCATGATGTATTTTGATGACATAGTGGTCTACATTGCCAACATATCAAGCCAATACTCGCATCTCCAAGACATATTAGATATTCACCCTGCCAAGAGACTATTCAATAATCTCAAGAAATGTTGCTTTTGCCAAGAAGAAGTGATATTCTTGGGCTAATTGTAGAGTGGCGAACTCTTGCTACTTGTGCTGATGTGAAAAGTTTCAACGGACTGGCTTCATTTTATAAATGATTTATCAAGAATTTCAGCACCTTCACTGTGCCAATTATTGAGCTTACGAAAAAGAACACCAACTTCCGATAGGGAGAAAGGGAGGAGAGGAGCTTTGCCAAGGTAAAAGAAAGATTGACCTCCGCCCCAACGTTAATTCTGCCTAACTTCGAGAAAATATTTGAGTTCGAATGTAACGCATCAGGCATTGAAATATATACTGTCTTAATGCAGGAAGGCCAACTAATCACTTTCTACAGTGAAAAGCTTAAAGGACTACAGTTAAATTACTTCGTGTATGATAAGGAACTCTTGGTGCTGGCAATATTATATACTGCAAGCATGGCATCACTATTTACTACCAAGAGAATTTATCATATATACTGATCATGAATCACTAAGATACCTTCGAAGCTAAACCAAGCTATCTAAGCGACAAGCGAGATAGGTTAAATTACTTGAAGGATTCGATTTTGTAATAAAATACACGTAGGGAAAGAGCAACATAGTCACATGTGCTTGTAACCGAATTGCAGACCAAGCTATTTGGGTTTGCAAGTATCGAAGAGCAGTGTTCTAAGGATCCACACTTTGCACCCATAGTTATGCGATGCATCAATAAGAGGACAGTGGACGAGTATTATGTGGAGGATTTTTACTTGTTTCGAGGTAGAAAACTATGCATGCCAACTTATTCCCTGAGGGAGCTGCCAATTAGGTAAGCTAATAGTAGAGGACTTTTCAGACATTTTAGAGAGAAAAGAACATATGAATTACTAAATAGTCGATTCTTTTGGTCGAGAATGAGAAGAGATGTGTACTGCATTGTTGAAACCTATGTAATGTATAATAAGGCTAAGTGTCGAGCCAACTAAGGGAAAACAATACCTTTGCC
Organism: Lumnitzera racemosa; assembly: GCA_024138005.1. Classification (NCBI taxonomy): domain Eukaryota; kingdom Viridiplantae; phylum Streptophyta; class Magnoliopsida; order Myrtales; family Combretaceae; genus Lumnitzera; species Lumnitzera racemosa. The sequence continues at coordinate 51,930,049 of JAMXBC010000006.1, read as the reverse complement.
TATCTTGACGAAGTTGTGGACTAAATTGAGCATAGACTAAATTGAGCATGGACTTTGTTCTCGGACTACAATAAACTACCCTAGGCAAAGATTCTATAATGGTCGTCATGGATTGATTCAGTAAAATGGTACAATTTGTGCCCTACTCTACAACTAATGATACTATGGCTATGGCTACTGCTTCTCTTTCCTTGCACGAAATTGTACGGATACATAGCGTGTTGAAAAGTATAGTCTCCAACAGAGATCCGAAATTCTTGAGTCATTTCTAGAGGATCTTGTGGCATCAGATGGAGACTAAACTACTATTCAGTACTTCCTATCACCCTCAAACTGACTGCCAAACAGAAGTAGTTAATCACACTTTAGGATCACTGCTCTGAGCTGTAGTAGACAAGAACTTGGGTGATTGGAATGTCTGCTTACCAGTGGTTAAGTTCGCTTACAACTGGACAGTACATTACACTACTAAGCAAACTCCCTTCGAAGTGGTCTATGGTTTCCATCCCAAGTTATCCCTTGATCATACCCTTTGCCTGTACTGGCACAAGAGGACCTTGACGCCTTAGCTAGTGTACACTCTCTTTAGCAACATTTATGATAAAGTCACTCAACACATCTACCAAGCTGCTAAAAGAGTGTGAGAGGAAACCGAGGGTAGGACGGCTAAATAATTCTAACAAAGAGACTCAGTATGGTTGCACCTCAACAAGGAGCACTTTTCGAGTAAGAGGAGGAACAAATTATCTACTAGAGCTAAAGAACCATTCAAAATCCTCTAGAAGATCAATGATAACGCCTACAGATTGGAGCTGCTTGAAGATTACGGGATTTCTAACACCTTTAACATTGTCAACCCCAATCCATATCACCCTGATGGAGAGTTGATCAAGAACCATTCGAATTTAATCCTAAATCTAAATTAACCCAGAGGGAATGATTGGAATCAAGTTACTAGGCGTTTGACCTACAGCCAAGCTCGAGGGTTGGAAGGCCTAGTAAGGCAGATTCTTCTACTCCAACCGACTTTTGCCTAAGCCAAGTACCTCTTCTTTATGTTAAGCTGAATGATTGCCCATCTCTCTATAATGCATTAAGTTGCAAATTACTCACTCACGCCTGAGCCAACTAATGACTTGGCACCTCCCTTATCGAGAAGCTAAGATAATGAAACTCTAAACTGACTAAACCACCCCATCTTAGACATGTAAGCTGGTCATACTTGTTATTCACATCTTCCAACAGTGTCACCAATACAGCATCACCACTTATATAGAATCATGTATAGAATTCGTTACACCAATAATTATTTTCCTTGTATATTCATTTTTACCTTTTTGTATCTTATAAATTACTTCCTTAAAAAATGCCCTTTTGTCTTTTCCCTTTTAGTTAAGTTGCCTTAACTTATGGGTATAAATACCCTTTATACCTATATTAGACAGAGATTGAACATTAATACATTTTTGAGTATTTTTCTTCCTTACATAAACATTACCTATTTACTCTTGACATCACTCTTATCCTAACTCTTGAGTAAGGTTAGGTGGTGAGTAACATCATCGGACCAATTCGTACGAAATATTGAATTGTGTCATGAATTCTCAAAAGTTCTATTGGTGTGCCATATCCTCTAAAGTTATTTGTAGGTTGTTGCTTACTTTTTCTTTTGCATTAGTCCTTTCCATACCTTCCCCATCACTTTCCTTTCAAGCTTTCTACAAGCTTGGACTCGCCTAGCAACTGACCTTACTTGTTCTTGGTCATGGTCCACATCACATACCCTTAACTACTAAGGTAGAGAGAACGGTTTTCCAAGTACTCTTATGAGGTTAAACATATCTTTGAAAGAAAAAATAAATTGGCTGACTTTCTCTCTAGACCTCAAGAGAAGTCTCACGATTTAATTAAATGTCCTTCCATCCTTTTGCATAAGTATCCCTCTTTAGATGGCATTTATGCATGTAATTTGCCCAAATATCCTTATTTAGGTGATATTCGTTCATTCAAAGGACATAGGGCATCTAGGATGATTACAATGTATCTTCCAGATTCATGATCATCCCATCATGGATCATCATGATCCAACAAGCCAAGAGGATCATCATCTGAAAACTTTCACAAATCAATTAAGATCCATTGCCCAAGCAGCTATTAAGGATTAGTAACATTGCCAAAAATAGAAGACATCATTATAAGGGGGGACTTTATAGAAAAGATCAAAGAAAAAATTTGGTATTACCAAAACCTCGTGTTTTGTTTATATGGAGATTTGAACTTATGACCATTTGAACTCCATCTTGAATACCCATTCATCCATCTACATATTTTCAGATTCACCTATCTTCATATCTTCCCAAGAGAACTCAAATGGTTCTATTGGTACTTGCTTCATCATTACACAATTGCACTTTAATTACTAACCTTTAAGGCAATCCAATTTTTAACTAAAATTGAAAATGGACGGTGAGAACATGGCCCTTTAGAATTAATAGAACTTTTACTATGGTTTAAGCCATTATATGAGTGGAAGACTACCCTTATGGAACAAATTAATCAAGTTACAAACAACAATAGAGGAGTTGATATCGGTAATATTAAGCTTATTGTTCAACTCAGACATGAATGGGTCCATTATCAATGAGGGTCACATCATCCAGTCACTATTTGTAAAATCCTTGATGCCAATCGATTTGATGTAATGGATAGAGACTCTTACTACAAGGAACTCCAAAGGAAATTATGCATAGCCGATCTTACCATCCCTAAAGAAATTTGGCCAAGGGCATTCAAAAGAGAAGTTCCATGGGATCACAATAATGATTATTAAAAGACTATAAAAAATCAGAGCAACCTTTAGAGTCTATGAGCATATAATGAAACAGGAATCTAGTGCCATAAGCATAGAGATATATTATAATGAAGAATACATAGCAAGATATAATTGAAATCCTGAAAATCCCTATGATGGTGGTAACTTAGATTATTTACCTAAAAGCAACCTCTCACCATTTCATGAACCAATAAATTAGAGACATCATGTAATCTTTTTATCAAGAATCTCTATTGTTCATGCAACCTTTACCTATTGATGTAGCCTTTGTTAAGAATCTCTACCGTTCATGAGACCTTTCTCAGGAATCTTTACTACTCAAATAGCCTTTTCTAAGAATATCTATTGCTAATGTACTATGCAACTTTTGACAATCACATTTATTTTATGTGTTTGTATTATTAACGGAATCTTATTAGAAGTCTTGATCCAAAAGAGTCTATACTATCATGTAAACTTTATTAAGTTTATTGTCCTTATTTGAATCCTCTTACTATAAATAGAGAAGACATTATATTCTCAAGGCAGACTTATTTACCATATTTAAATACGATTAAGTGTTCTTATCCATAGCTTTCTAGATCCCTTTACTCTCTCCGTAGATCCTACAAGGAAGAAATTGTTTATGAGATTCAAAATATGCTCTATACTTGTCTCATTTAGGATCCTGTATATCAAAAATGAATTTTGTAAATTGATAAAGAGCATATAGATTATAGATATTGGTTGCAAACTCAAGGATCTATTAAGATGCCACAAAGGTAAGAGGCCATCAAAGGTGCAGTATTTAATTAGAATTTTGGCTAACACCAGTATATATCTTATACGTTCTTCTCATTCTATTATGAAATCACATTAAGTCTCATAAAATAAGCCCGACTTGGTATCAAAGTCAAACAATTTCTTTTTTTTAGGAGGAAGGGAGAATGTCTATGTTTTCATGGAAAAAATCTTTTTATTTATTTTGATCTTTGATATTTTTTTCCTTTTTAGTTTTTCATAAATTTGTGTTTTTGTTTAACTTAAAGAAAATGAAGTAAAAAAAAATGAGGTCGATTTCCACCTACCTCATTCCAAGTGAAATTTTGTACTATTAGGTCTTGGTGAAGTAAAATAATTGATAATATACCATGTCTTAAGTTTTAGATTGTTGCCATCATATAATACAATCCATGGCCTACAAGCTACAAGATAGGAAAGTTTACAATTTGATACACCTTTCCCTAAAATTTGATAGATAAGTTAGATTCTGATAAGGTTATTTTGGGTTAAACATTCTCCAATTTGCAAGTTACTGTTGATTTTTAAATTTTATCAAAATTTCCACATTTGACGTAAAATTCTAATGTTATTCTTATATTATTATGTAATACAAGTAGTGAGTCTTCTATAAACACAAAGCTAGTATGTCAGCAAATATGATATTATCAGAAGCATGCACAAAATTGGAAACAACATAACAAGATCAACATGATATCGGATTTGAGCCCAATCTTATCCTCTAATATCATATCGAATTCGATCCTAATCACATCATATTGGATAAGGATAAATCCTTTGTAGATTAGAAAATCAAGATCATATCAAATTTGATTCTTATCTTATTGTCCATATCGAATCTTAGAAATTTATAGATATTTCTTTCTTTTATGTATTTATAAATGTAAGTGTTGATTGTAAATTATTATTTTGTGAAGAAACTAATAAAAGTTTTATATCAATTGTGATTGGAAAATAACTATTTTTACACGGTATCAAAGCAAACAATTGACACAAAACCGAATCTCCTCAAAATATCAACCAAAGAACTAAAACAATACCATTAAAGTGAATTCAACCCGATATTCATCACCATACTTTCTCAATAGCTCCACTAGATTTAGAGAAATTCACGATGCACCCATTGAAAGGTCTTAATTATCTTGCTTAGAAGATTTCTATGCTAACTACTCTAAAAGGGAAAAACAAAGCTGGCTTTGTCAATGGCACTATCATCTGCCCACAGAACTCAAGTGAGCATACTAATGCTTAGCAAAAATGTGATTCCATAGTTAGGTCCTGGATACTAAATTTATTGAGTAAAGAACTCCATGAACGTGTAGTCTACTTGCAAACAACAAGAGATAAAGAGATAGATTATGAACACTCATTTTAGTAAAATGACTATTTAAGCATATTTTACAAAATTGAAATCCTTGTGGGAAAAATAAAATTAATATTTAAATTTACCAACTTGTATTTGTGGTGCAATTGTAGCTCTAGGATGAACTTGTGAAATGGTTTGTGAAGTTTTAGCTAGTTTATCAAAAGAACACAACATTATCAAAATCTAGATTATAGCCATGGATACTTTTCCTACACTCACAAAGGTGTACTCTATGCTAACAAAAGTTGAGAGTCACATACAAGAATTAAGTTGCTACAGTAATAAGGGCATTATGACCTTTCATGTGAAAGGCAAAAACTACAACAACAGGAGTAGGGATTTAACTAAAAGAATGAAGAGAATTGCTATCATTTGATAGGCTTTCCACCTCATGGCACCAATCTAAGATAAAATATGCTATTGATGCATCAATAGCTAAAGTGGCAGCTACTAATCCAACAGGCCTTAAAGCTGAACATCAAGAAGAGAACAAACCACAAGCTATTCTCTCATTGGGCTTAATGCAAATCAATTTGAATAGTTGTTCAATGCCATTAAATGATCCCCATTTAGTGTAAATGCTATTAGTAAGAATAATTTAGGGTGGATTATGGATAGTGACACATCTTATCATATAACTTCTGATGCTTCTTTCCTATCAAACGCAACTATTATAAATAATATATCTATGACTCTACTTGTTAGATATCTCTGATGAATTTTTATGATAACAAAAAGAGAAAAATACTAATATACTAACAAGTGTACAAGTATTCAAACAGTTCTTTAGAAAGTTTAAAATTGTAAATTGAGTGCATTCAAAAACTTATTTAAAAGGTTTGAATCGATTGAAATAGAGATAAGTTTAAAAATCCTCAAAAAATGTCTCAAAAACTTATATAAGAAGAATAAATACAGTATTTTAGAAAATTATTTAAAGACTTTGAAAATAAGTGAACCGGGACATCTTTAAAAGGCTATTCAAAAAGTTAGTCAGGAAAAGTAAAGTTGAAAAATAACATAATATCAAATTCAAAGTGAACAAGACTTAACTCCACTAGATTGGGTGTATTAAAAAAATACACTTAATCTTATTTCATTTAAGTAGAAATTAAGATCCATGGGGATTATTTCTAAACGAATTAATTTTTGAATATAACCTATAAGAAAATAGCTAGGATTAGATAAGGATAAGGTTGATTTCAAATTTTATGGGAATTTAATTTTGAAATTAAAGATTATTTGGTATTGCTAATCAAAGAATATCCAATAAGAGAGATTTTATTGAGATAAGATTATAAGGTCAAGTTTGAAATTAAAACTCCAAGGTTTTCTCAAAATATCTATGGATTATCCTTTAAACATTGGAATTGGATAAAATTAAAATGAAGATAATCTTCAACAAATTTAGGCGTTGAAAGACTCTAGTATAAAAGGAGAAAGGATTTAAAGTGTCAAGTACGATTCTGAGAAGGAAAATCATATATTCTAATAGTAATCTTTCTCTACCGTTTGAAAGAACACAGAACGCTTCTCAGATACTTTTTCAAAGAGTTAAACCGAAGCTGATTATTCATCAATCTTCATTTCTATTTTCATGCTAAATTATTTGAGATTTATATTGTTGTTCTCACTTGTATTTTGTAAACATTATTTTTTTTTTTAGAGAAGTTAGATTACGTTCTTTAAATCGGTAATTAGCCTAGACTGTAGAAAAACTAGATAGGCAAAGTAGAGTATTGTGAAGTCCATGTGTGGTAAACGCTTGTAAACTTCTCGTGATTTATTTTGATTTAGTGGATCAAGTGAAACGGCACTAATAAAGTAGATCAGATCCCCTACAGTAGAACTGAAAGACAGCAGTAGGCAAAAAGTCGAAACTCTATAAATCCAAAGCTTGATATTCTCCTTCCTATCTCCTTCAATTTGCATTATTTAATTGTGTTACTTGTATTGAATTATCAAAGTACCACTGTTCACCAATTTAAGTTATTAAGAGGGATAATTTTGTTTTACATCAAAAATCTTTTTTTTTTAATTTTTAATTTTTAAAAGATCAATTTACATCCCTTCTCCCCTGATATCTTACTTGAGACCAGCATTACTCACTGGAGCAAAAGTTTAAGCCAAATTAAAAAAAAAAAATATTCATTTAAGTGACAAACTGCAGTTGAAACATGTATTGCATATTCCAAAATTGTCATGCAATTTGATTATGTCTCTAAATTTACTAAGGATTTAAATTGTGAAGTGTTCTTCACACAAAACAATTATGTTGTGCAAGACCTAGCCTTGAAGAAGGAGATTGGAGCACTTGATCTAGTTAAAGGACTTAACTACTTCAGGAAAACAGGACCTTTACATGTGCTTGCAAATAAGTCTAGTAACAATATTCTAATTTGTCATTGTTAGTTAGCTCATATACATAGTAGTCGTCTCTATCTTTTACCTATGTTTTCCATGTCTGATGTGAATAGTTTATAGTTTTTCCCTTGTCATAAATGTCATAGTGCTTGTCATACACATTGCTCTTTTTCAATTAGCAATAGTAAAATTAATGCTTGCTTTGATTTGATTCATTTTGATGTTTGGGGTAATTGTCCTATAAGCACCACTATTGTTGCACTTTATTTTTTGTCAACTATTTATGATGATCCACGAGCTATATGGGTTTATTTTATGAAGCACAAAAATAGAGTCTATAGTCATTTCTCACATTTTCTTAAAATGGCTAAAACTCAATTTGATAAAAGGATCAAATCTATACAATTGAACAATACTCGTGAATTTTGTTCTGAATCTTTAAAAGGCACGATTCTTGAATAAGGGATTACTCATCAAATATCTTATTCATACATACTATAGCAAAACAATGTTGTTAAGAGAAAACATCATCATATTCTTGAAATAGTAAGAGCATTAAAAATCTAATTGAATGTTCCAATCAGATACTGGGTAAAGTGTGTGTCAACTACTGTTTACATCATAAATAGATTACCAAGTGCAATTTTGCAAGAAAAGTCACCTTTTGAACTTCTATTTGACAAACAACCATCATATGAACATATGAAAATCTTTGGGTGTTTGTGTTATGCTTATAAAAATCCTGAACCAAGAGATAAGTTTGAAGTAAGATCTAAACTATGTGTTTTCCTTGGTTATTTAGTTGGGAAAAAGGGTTACCGAATCCTTGAATTATCAACTAATAGAATTCTTGATTCAATGGTATCCACTTCTATGAAAATACCTTTCCCTTCATTAATGACCAAACAACAAAAAGTTCTTTTCTCAGGAAACACAACTAACCTATGAAGGTGAACTCACTTTACCTACTAAAGAATTGACTAAAAATTGCAAAACAGACTTCTCTCTCTTGATATCGATTCTTACGTTAATGAGAGTTCTGACATGGATTGGTATAGTAGTTTAGGGATTGATCACTTTGATAAGTTTACCCTTTCCTGTGATGAAACATAAACTTATTCATCTACTAATGAGTTTTCCATGTCTTCTACAATACATTAAGATGCATTAGAAACCAGATGATCCTTAAAGAACTTAACAAACACCAAATTATTAGAAAGAATACTTTCTGCAGTCTTGTTTCTAAGAAGTAAGGAACTTCAACAAACAATGTTCCATCTTCTTTCGTAAGCATGGGTCTAAATAATACTTCAAAGTCTAATCTAAGTATATCTATTATTGAGACTGATATAGTTGAGCTACATACTTATGAAAAAGCAATCAACAATCAAAATCGAGTCTTGCCATGAATCATGAACTTTAAGCTTAGAACAAAAACCAAGCTTGGGAGTTTGTTGAGCTTCCCTTTAGTGAGAAAGCTATGAGTTGCAAATGAGTTTACAAGGCTAAGTATAAGGCAAATGATACACTAAAAAGGGTACAAAATGCACTTAGTTGCTAAATGATTTTCTCAAATAGAAGGTAAGGACTACACTAAAACTTTTGCTCTTGTTGTTAAATTAACAACTATAAAGTGTCTATTGGTTGTAGTGGCTTTGAAAGGCTAGAATTTGCATCAACTAGATGTCAACAATGCATTTCTCTATGGTGATGTAATAGAGAAGTATATATGATACCACCAAAAGGTATTAATCCTTCGTCACCTAAATTACTGTGTTGGCTCGAAAAGGCCTTATATAGATTCAAGCAGGCTCCACGATAGTGGTTTGGAAAGTTATCAAGTGTACTAGTTTAATATGAATTTAGGCAAAGCAAGGTAGATCATTCCTTATTTGTTTATCAAGGTAGGAAATTTAACATGCTTGTTTGGTTTATGTTGATGATATAATAGTTGCCACTAATGATACTACTTGATGTAACACATTTAAGAAATATTTGCATAAATCTTTTCACCTCAAAGATCTAGGACCTCTCAAATATTTCTTAGGTCTTAAAATCTATAAAACTAACGCAAATAGTTCTATGGTACAACACAAATATGCTACTAATTTGTTTTTAGATATTAGTATGGTAGATGTTAATCCTATGCATACACCAATTTTACAGCAACATCATCTTTCTTCAAAAGAAGGAGAACTTATGGAAAATCCAAGTCAATATCGAAGACTAATTAGAAGATTGAATTATTTAACTTTCAATCAACTCGATACAAATCCTAAGCCAATTTATGCAACATCCAAGAATCCTCCATTGGCAAAGTACACTTCATCTCCTTCACTACATTAAAGATGCCTTAAGCCATGGGATTTTCTTTTTAGCCTCTACCTTATCTATTCTTCAAGCCCATTATGATTTGGATTAAGCTTTATGTCTTACCTCTCATCGATTTGTATCTAACTATGTTATCTTTTTAAGTAACTCCCCTATTAGTTGGAAGTTTAAGAAGCAAATCATTGTTGCTCAATCTTTAGCAAAAGCAGAATATAAAGCCATTGCAATTACTACATTAGAAATAAGTTGGCTAAGATCACTGTTTCAAGATTTACTTTTTCCATTATCAATTCCTATTCATCTTTATTGTGACAAAAAATCTGTTATTCATATTTTTACTAGTCTTATATTTTATGAAAGGATAAAACATATTAAGATCGATTATCACTTTATTTTTAAACATGTTTAACAAGGCCTGGTCTCACTCTATCAATTTTCAACTCACTAACAATTAGTCGACATTTTTACTAAAGGATTAAGTTATGATCAATTTCATTATCTCATCAACAAGATCAATGTTTACCAACTCCATGTCAAGGTGTTTTTTTATTTCTTTGGGGGAGGGGGGGTTGGGGGTGTGTGGTTGTTAGCTGAGTTATATAATCTGAAGATGCACAAAATCGGCAACATAACAATATCAACATTATATCAAATTTGATCATGATCTTATGCTCTAACATCATATCGGATTTTAGCCTAATCTTATTCTCCCTATCGAATCTTGAGTAAAGATAAATCTCTTGTAGATAAGAAAATTAAGATCATATTAGATTTGATTCTTATCTTATTGCCCATATCAAATCTTACAAATTTGCAGATATTTCTTTATTTGTAATCATATTTCCATGCATTCATAAATATAAGTGTTGACTATAAATTATTATCATGTGAAGAAATTAACAAAAGTTTTGTAGTGCAGTTATATACATATATATGTATATAATGTCGGACGTGAACAGAAGGCATTAACATATCCAGTTAATTTGGTCGTTTGCCAATGGGCCTGTAGTAGAAATTTTCGTATCTTTAATCAAGTTTTGTTTCAAACACAGCAGCCAAGAGAAAAAAAATGGAAAGAATTAGGATGAACAGAAGGCATTAACACATCCAGTTAATTTGGTTGTCTGCCAATGGTAGGGGTCAATCTGCTATTATTGTGGCTAGTCAGCCACTCTTCACCTTGCTTCTTAATCTAGCAGTAGCCCACTTCTTCGTTTCCATACAAAGGTCGACATGACAAAGAAGGAATGAATTCATTAAATATAGACACGGACACTAATTCAAATTGGCACAACACCAAAAATGTAGCTGTCCGTGCCTAGCACGCACATTTCTCTGCTTAAATGTTCAAAACAAAAGTGAACATAGCAGATGTCATGCCATACTTTTAAAATGAGATACTGAAGATAGCTATAGCTAGGTTCTAAATGCAGTTATGGCTTATGAGGCTCGCTCTTGTGGCCTGTGCAGGTTGTGCCACCGGCTCTTTTCTTTGAAGCTTAAGTTTATGTTGTACTACCAGCAGCTATCAGGCTCACACTCAAAGGTTGCTGCACCCGCAATTTCACCTACTAAAGCTTTGCGATACCCAAATGATTGCATTAACCATATTGAAAACTACAGAGAAAACTGATGACAAACAGAGCCCAAATTTATCAACTAGTAAGCAAAATTTTCAAATAATAAACATACAAAGGGGGAAAAAGAAAAGAAAATAAAATAAAAATTTGATAGATTTCAATGTAGAAGTTTGGGCCTGGTGATCCCCTCACAATTAGAGGAAGCTCAGAGCAAATATTTCAGGAGCGCAACTGAATATAAAGAGACATAGGAATCCCAAAGCACACATTATGTCTAGGAGCTGCTTTATTTCCTTGTGTGCAAAAAGCTCAACAGTGAGATACAAGTAAACAGGAACACTAATATCCTCATATTGAAATTCCCAGTGATTTCTTGAATTTCTCAACCTCCAAATATACTGTAGAGTAAGGGAGGAACTCTGAGAGATGACTTCTACTCAGATCATTGACTGCAACCGCAAGTTTAGGGATCTCCAAGGTCTCTTCATGAGTAAGAGTTCGGACAAACCTTGCAGGGTTCCCTGCCCATAATTCACCTGTGGGGATTCGCCGACCTGGGGGAACCACAGACCCTGCTTCAAGGATAGAGTGGGTTTCCACCAAGGAACCTTCCATAAGAATGGAATGCTGACCAATAATGCACTCAGGCTCGATTGTGCATGACCGCAAGAGACTATATGCACCAACCGTCACAAACCGCTCAATGGTTGTCTCTGCTGGCAATCCTGGCAAATAAAATATACAAGTAATAATTATGCAAATGAGAGAAGAGTAGAGATCAAGTAAACAAACAGGTTACAGAAAATAGCAAAATCAAGTCACAAAACCAAGTGGTAACTTCTTCTACTTTTACCAGAGGCCTCAAAGCCAAACTCCTCACCATGCCCCCCAGATTTAACATCCATGCTAATTTTTATCACAGATTCACTGAATTTAATTCACATTTTCTGATAAACTGAAGTACTAGTTGTGCAACTCATTTGACCACAAATCGGGGGTAGTATATAACATGCTCATCCCAAAACTAATGTATCAAACATCGCTACATAAATTTGATCACAAATAATAGTCTAAAAAACAAAACCACCACCACAAGAAAGATACTTAAAGAGCCCAAACAGCAAATAAATGGGAATCATGTTTGAGAGAACCAAGAAGAATCACAACTTTCAAAACTTAACAATAAAGTTCATGATGATGGGCATACGATTGCTAGAATCAAAAGACAGATTTACACCCTCAAAATCTTCATCTAAGGGAGCATGAACTCTTTTGACATTAGGAAAGAGAAATGATTCAGTTCCCAACAACCCCTCTCCAAACACCTACTAAAATGAGTAGAAGATATAGAACATCCCATAAGGATAATTTGCCAATTTGATGGTAGCCCATGAAAGAATAATTTATATTTGGTTCCCTCCCACTAAACACCAAGGACCCCCAACCAAATTTCCTTTTATATTGGGTAAAAGCAAAACTTTTAAGAGTAAAAGGATGGAGGTATAGATAAAGACATAACATAAAGATTTCAAGTAGGGTAGATTAAGTGGAGAAGAAGTGCATCAGAAATTCTATGTGACTTCTACCCAATGGCTATGAGACCAGTGGGTCTGACCGCTGGCCAAATAATCATGGACATGGTAGTATTGAAAATAGCCAAGATAAGAATAATATGGATCTACGGTCATGCCAGAATGAATAAGGTGAGAAATAGCTGATTAACGAGAAAGTTAAAGTAGCAACCATAGATGAGAATATGAGAGGAGAATGATTGAGAAGAACAATATCAAAATCACTTCCTGAACTTGGAGTGTCTTCTCAATTACACACTTGAAGTTGAAGTTATTAAATATTATATTTAATTAAATTTTTACTTGTTAAATTTACTTACTTACACTAATACTCTTTCAACAATTTTCCAACACCATCTTTTTAGTAATTTAGAGGTAATAAATTTCATAAGCAAAAGTTTGAATGGATATTACATTTAACAGCTTTATACTTCAAGTACCAAATTAACAAGTAAAAATTATCTCAAAATAATTTGATAAAAGTTCAAGTAGTGATTGTATTATAGGGCAATATCAAGGTTTATACCTCAATTTTACCATTTTTGAAATTATACACCTAAAGTTTCAATTTGTCTAATTATACACCCAATTAAAAATTTAAATGTCACCATCTACACCTCAACTAATTCCAATTCACACTATTATTTTAGTTAATACAACCAGCCAATGAGATGATGTTACTATCCTAAGCCTACTGCTGCAATAGAACCATTCAAACACGTGTATAGTAGCAGGGGCAAAAGCGTCAATTAGAAATTATCATTAATACTGTTGTTACCTGTCATGGTTAGTTGTATATGTAGTATGTGTCGTGATTAGTTGGAGTGTACCATCTGTATTACATGTTATGTCAGCATGTACTTTTGTTCTTATGTTAATTATTGTGTAGATGTGAGTGGTTACTTTCTCTATCATGTCCCTAAAGCATAGGAAGAATGGGAGGTCAATTAAGGGACACTTGTAGCCATTTGTATGTACTGCACTGTAAGCCATTAATGCCAGTTGTTAAAATTCCAGAAAATTAGTTTCTTATTTTATGAGATCCAGGGGTCTCTCCTAAGTATTCCTTCTTTCTATCAAAAATAGGTAAATTCTATAGAAAAGGTGATAAGGGCAAGGCCCACTTGGTTGATGAGATTATTGTGGATCACCCTAACACCCAATCCTGTAACAAATGGTATCACAGCAAGAAAGAATGGGCAACTTGTAAGCAATTAGACGCCTTCAAGGCCATGTATAAGCAAGACAGGGAGCAAGAAAGGAAGCTCCAAGAGGCACGCCAACAAGAATTTTCTCAGCAGTTGCAGGAGCTTTCACATGAATTGACGCAGCTCCATTGCAAGGATCTGAGGTAAGGGAAGCAAGCACTGGCATACCAGATGAAGGTCAAAGGGGACTGAATGGGGAACAAGCAGCAGGTAATGTGGCTGGAAACATTGTTCCTAAATATGCGCAACTTGATTTCCCACTTTACAATGGCGCAATAGATCCCATTGGTTGGATAATGAGCATTTCTTTAGGCACTAAAGGATGTTGGAAAAAGATAAAGCAACACTAGCCTCCTATCATTTGGAAGGGGATGCGCAACTTTGGTTTTTGAAATTAGAAAGAGATAGGCCTCAGCTGACATGGGAGGACTTGAAATACAGTCTTACTTGCACTTTAACCCTCCATTATGAGATGATTACTTGGGAGAATTGGCTAGATTACGACAAATAGGGAACGTAGAATCCTATCAATGGTACCTTAACACCATATCGGAAAGTCATCATCTTCATTAGTGGATTGAAGGAGGCTATTGTAGTAGAAGTGTAGCTTCACCATCCAAGGGACCTCAGCTATTGGTTTGGCAAAGCTCTATGAAAGAAGGGTCCGAAGAAAGAGACAACCCAAAGATGGAAGCTTGAGACCATGGCAACACCCTTGACTCAGGCTAGTCAGAATGCAAATAAAAATCCAAGTGTGAAACAGAAGAGCAGAGAAGTGTGGGATGAATGAAGAGCCAAGGGCTTATGCTCCAACTATGATGAACAATATACTAAGGGACATAAGTACAAGAGAATGTCTTGGTTGGATTAGAACGGGATGAGGATGGCAATGGGGTTGAGGAAGAGCTTTTGGAGGAACCTGCCATATCTCTTCATACCATGGTAGGGCCTGTCACCAGCTGATGCTGCTTGAGAGTTGGCCTCTAAGATTCCATAGTGTTTCCCTTCCGTGCATCTGGGGTCAACCACTTTTCAGAGGGGGAAGGCAATGTTACTATTCCAAAGCCAACTGCTGCAATAGAACCATTCAGAAACACGTACAGTAGCAAGGGCAAAAGAGTCAGTTAGAAATTATCGTTAATGTAGTTGTTATTCTGTCATGGTTAATTTTGTATGTAGTATGTATTGTAATCAATTGGAGAGTAGTGTCTGTATTGCATGTTATGTAAGCATGTATTTCTGTTTTTGTATCAATAATTGTGTGCAGATGTGGGTGGTCACATTCTCTATCGAGTCCCTAAAGTGTAGCAAGTAGTAGAGGTCGGTTAAGGGACAGATGTAGCCGTGTATATGCACTGCCCTGGAACATTAATGTCAATTGTTGAAGTTCCAGAAAATTAGCTTCTTACTTTAGGAGATCTAGGGGACTCTCCTAAATATCCCCACTTTCTATCAAAAATAAGTCAATTCTCTAGAAAAAGCAATAAGGGCAAGGGCTACTTGGTTGATGAGATTACCATGGATCGCCCTAACACCCGATCCTGTAACAGGTGCATGTACAGCCTTAAAGGGGGGTCATGTGACCCTCGACAGGTGGCCACCAACTACCCCTTGTAAAATAATAGGTTGCAATCTCCTTAAAAAATATGGGTTAAAAGACCTATTAGCGAGTGTGGGTAGCTACCCGCAGTTCTAAAAAGTTCCCAACCCACCTAAGGCCATAGACGACCATACCATTGACTAATTGTACTAACCAAACTAACGATGTAAATTAAAGTTAATTAAGATATAAACCATAATAATTAAATTTTTAATTGAATATATAACTAAATAAATGGAAACTTCAAGTGTATAATTACAAATAGTGACAAAGTTCAAGTGTAAATTGTAGTATAGACCCTTTCAATATTATCTTAAAATAATATCACATATTAAGGTATTAAAGAAGACATGGTTCAAGAAAGATTTCAATGGCATATAGCTTATCTCATAATGTAGGAATAAAACTTGAATGTCGTTTTTATTGTCATTTAACAACCATAACAATGCTCAAACTTGACTTGTTGTTGACCACTGCTTCATACTCTTAACTTGACTTTTTCACATTTGATACCAAGCTAACTTCACATGTTTGATTGATATTCATCTTATTTAGAACAAACATATAAACATTAGTTAAATATCTTTTCTTATATGTGTACACATCAACTGAATATCTAAAACCAACCCATCTTATATTCTACTCATTTGCAAATATCATTGGGCAGTATAGTCATCTCATAGAACCTGCCCAGGGACTTAAAGGGTATCTTGATTCACCTACCTCAGAAGCCTTTCAAAGACACCTTTGAATTTCACTCTCCTACTTGTATCTAATTAGAAAACTTCATCAAAACCCCACTTTGGTAAGAAAGTGTTCTTATCCAATTTGCTATCAATTTCAACACAATTGTCCATTCTAATATATAAAGAACGTGTTTTAGAGCTGCTCTTTAATAGGCAGTCATTACAACACCTTTTTGTGGAGCCATGAAATAAAAATTGACTGCAATAGACCATTTAACGGTATCACCTGAGGCCCATATAAAGCAGTGAATTTTCCAATAAGATGAATAAAGGTCAACTCATACTTCATAGCAAAGCAATAAGAAAAATGCTTTCTCCAAACTAACTTTTATTTTTCAATGGATAAATACAAGGACATACTGCATACATCTAATATAGCCTATAACAATCCATAACATGATATTAACAACTGACACAATGTATACATGTTATGTAATCCACTCCTCACAGCGCCTATTCTACAAGGGAATTTGAACTTTTAAATCTAGAAACCACGAGCACCTTTCTCCTATTAGGCTCGGGAAAATGAAGCCACATCCAAACATTCAGATGAAGAAACAAAAATGAGATTGCAGCATATCATATACGCACAACTCATAATATAGGGATAAAAGTTTCCTACCAATTCTTGCATTCTCGTCTGTATTTCGGCTCATCACAATGATAAATATTTAGCATGGTCCTCACTTTTCTATTTTGACCGGTTGGACCATATGATACACGCCCTATATAGATAGCCCCTCAATTCATTAATTCATAAACCCGGAAATCTACCAATTACAACGCAAGCAAGGAAATTGAACAAACGAAATTTAACTACCAAAAACCCTAAATTTCAGCTCCGTAAAGTTAGGCACTCCAAACCTGTAGGCGAAGACCAAGCAGCATGAACAACACATCTCTCTTGGACATTGGAACAGAATCCAACTGTGATCTTATTCAAATCGCCTCGGAGCACCGATCCACTCCAAACGGACGATCCATCAAGAACCGCCACCTGACCGGCGAGGACTACGTTCGGAGCTACATAAGCATCGACAGCAACTTTGGGAAGCCATTGACCGAGCGGGATTATCTTTCTCTGACCTCTGTAGTCCCACTTCACTCGATCCGGAGACTCGGTTATGGCCTTGGCTGCTTCGGTAGCGAATCCACAGAGGAGAACACGGTGGGCGCCGTTGGATGATAGGACCGAGGAGCTTAGAGCTTTGGCTAGGTTTTTCCTCGAAATGCGAGCCAACGTCGCCATTTCTGGACTGCGAAGTAGAGTTGGGGGAGAGAGAGAGAGAGAGAGAGAGAGTGGCCAGTGAAGGGAAGACAACGGGAGAGGGAGAGGGAGAGGGAGAGGGAGTGAACGAGCGAGAGAGACTGATATTATGGGTTGGGCTTGTATTCGGATTTGGCTTTTTGATAAGTTTTCTTAGGGAAATAGGTGAGAATGCCCTTAATGGAAAATTAATTTTTAAAAAGGGTCCCGTAATACTGTTGTAAAGTCGCGGCTAGGATTTTGCTTTGATCGAATCTTACACGAAAACCACACGCATTTTTGGGTTTATTAGGGTAGGGAAGGAAGAAGGAACTCAGAGGACACCCAGTAGAAGCAACGGATATCGGCATTGAACATAGAACCACATCAAATTTAACTATGCCCACGACTTTTATCAGGAAAAGATTGATCTCTTCATATCACCCTTGAGGAATGAAGCAAGATAGAGCAAAAGATTCAAGAAGAGAAAGAAGAAGGTAAAACGTAAAAGAAGTGATGGGCAACGTGAAACAAACAAGAAGCAAAGCAAGTAGAGATAGGTCAATTAAAATTGCAAGTAGACACTAGGATCTATAAATTGCATGTCAAGATGCAATTTAAAAACTATAGTTTCTACTTGGGATTTCTTTAAAATATTCATGTGACTAATAGCCAAAGCAAAATTACAATATGTAGTTGGGATTTTGCAATTTTTAGATTACTTTGTCAAGATGCGATTTACAAATTATAATTTCTATTTGGGTTTTCTTTATAAGATCCACATAACCAATAGCCAAAGCAAAATCGTAACTTGTAGCTATGATTTTGCAACAATATTTCCTAAATTTCTTTGCTAGGGACCATATTTTAAGAAATACCTTTTAGAGAAAGGATATTCTCACCTTTAAGTTAATTTTCTTAGACTTGTCTAATTTATATGTAATCCTTGTAAAATTTTCTCGATGGGTACCTACGCCGAGCTAACGGTCCATTCACTTGACTATATGGAATAACCAAGTAACAAAATTATCATTCGTAAGTAATGGGATAAACTCGCAATGATAATTACTTTGTTTATTAGAGAAAAATAAACATATCAGCATAGGGATGCAATAGATTTAAAATCACCAAAATACCCTTCATCACTACCCACCACTTTTACAAATCTAAATGCCTCAACAAATCTAGCAACAACATTCGCCAAATGCTTTACCCAAGAAAAAAAAAATTAGCATAGATAGAAGCAAATGTATTTGCTACAATAACCACTAGCCTTCAACAAATATAATTGCGAGAAAGAGAGGGAAGTGCCGCAGCCTAATTCAATGACCACATATCGAAGCAAGAGAGAGAAAAGTGGTGTGTAACAAAGTAAGACAAATTGAAGAGAGAGAGAGAGAGATGGTAGCATCAATAACCAAGTTTGACTGTAACATGGTGTAATTTTGTCTTTCAAAGGTTGAATCAATGAAATTTTAGGTTATAATATCGTGCCTTCAATCTTTTGAGTCTTGTTAGGGTTTCTTCAACAAAGCGAGAGAGAAAGAGAAGTTGTTGATAAAGCAAGATGTATTGAGGAAGAGAGAGAGAGAACAGATTGAGGAGAAGAGCTGGGTATGGTGCTGGCCAAGCTATGTTTGTATCGTCTGAACTGGAAAGGGTAGGAGTAGTCTTTTGTCTACTGAATCCAAATTCTTTTGTCCAGGCAAGAAATTCCAATTCAATGGTTTTAGGAATGGAGATTCTTTAGTAATTATAATTCTTTAAACTAAACAAAGTCATTGAGCTAAAGTAAGGAATAAAATTCCATTCCCCTCAAGTAAACACCCCATAAGTGTCATAGATATACCCTAAAATGAACTAAGACAAAAAAAAAAAAATTAACCAAATAAAACCTTAAATAGAGCTAAGAAGTGAGCACCAAAAAAAGAAACCCTAAATCCCAAACATAGGTACATACAAAAATGAAACTCTAGCTTAATAAAGACTTTAAACCCTAAATGTTCAGATTAAATAAAAAAAAGTAATATTAATATCAACACTAATAAAATTCAAAACTTAACAAATTAGTTTTAAATATCCGAAATTGATTAGGAATCGTTAATAAATAATTAAAGATAATTATAAATAACAACAATTAATAAAATGAACTAAATATTATAATAAAATTTGAAAATACAATTAGAGTAGAAAAAATTGAGCCTTTCTACGTAAAATTGCATGGCACTACCCTTCCATGCATAAAAGTCTCTTTATCCTAATATAGTTACATGTACACCTTCTATAAATAATAAATAATTACAACCAACTATGCCATCCTATTATAACTATAATCTAACTATCCTTACTCTAACCAAGGACTTCTATCCTAACTTAAACCTCATCATTAGCCTAAGACAAAGGGTCATGCCTTAAATCATCATGATCTTAAATGAATGGACAAAAGGAGCCACCAACCCTCTTCTTTCCTTGCAATTTCAACTGCTATGGGAGGGATGTATTTGCTCTTGTTTAGGAAATACAACCTTATGTCAACCATCTTTCAAAAAGGCTCTATCATTACTTCTTTTCATCATATTTCAAAAACCACTCTAGCGAATTTAGAGTTCTTTCAATAAAGTTACTAGTTATTTGACTTTGCCTAGATACAATTTATTTATTCAAATGATGATGGATAAATAACTTATTTGGGTTAATTCAATTTCATGGCAATCAATTTATTAAGCTTTAGTATTTGATTTTTGGAAAAGTAGAATTTCAATTAAATGCTATACTTAGTACAAGTTTATTAGAATGATTATTGGAAAGTATTATTTCTACCTAAACATTGAACCAATACCATTTTAGTATCCATTAAGATCCATTGTAGCTCATCTTAATGAATTAAGCTTTTTGCTGTTCCAACAATTCAAGTTAGGCTTTAGGTTCCTTTTTAGACCAAATATATTAAAAACTTATTTCATAATTCATTACTAGCTTAATGGCAAAGTTTTATAGGTTATAATGGCATACATGCTTCCCTATGTAGACAAAAGCTTTAAAGAACTTAAGGAGAACAAGCCGTAATTTGACTTCATGATGGAACCGAATTCTTCATTTCTCAAATGTATCTAAGCATTGGAACATCATCTAAAAGTAACATTGCTTTTAGAATCCAATCTAAAGGGCATAATCTTAGGACAAATATAACAGGGTCGAGGTCAAACTCAATTCTTCAATCTTACAATTTCCCATCTTCCTTAATGTCTAATTGATGCTTCTCAAGAACCTGGGTTTGATTTTCAATAAGAAACAAGCTTCAACTTTATCAAAATCTTTCGGAACTAAACTCTCTCTCTCTAGATTTTAGCAATACCTATTACTCACCTTCTTTCTAAAATCCATATAAACCAACTAATCTTGTAGGAATCTATCACTATGAAACGCTTTTAACCCTCTAAATTGACTAGAATCACCAACTAACCAAAAACAATGGTAAACCACCTCTAATCTTCAACTTCATATCCTCCTTTTGAAACTATCCATGACCGTGAACTGTTACTAAACTATTATTACCAGTAGTCCATGCCCATATCAAGCCATATCAAACTAATAACTCTACTATGGCCATCAATTGCTTGAGAGTGTTGAGGAGGCTACACCATTTTTACTCATTCTAAGCTCAATCCAACATAAAAACCTAACTTGATTTGCTAGTATTACTTAATGACTAGACTTGATCCATCATTGTTGACAACTTGACTCAACTAATTCAAAGGCCTATCCTAAACCTAAGTTCAACCCACTTACTCTTCATCATCATCATCATTATTATTGTTACTATTATTATTTCTTTTTCTAAGAGAAAAATATTCTTTTCAAATAAGATTTTCTAGAAAAAATAAATTTTCTAAAAAATAATAAAATTAATATTTTTAAAATAAAATATAAGATTCTCCATAATAAAATAAGAAAAATAAGTTCAATGTAAAGTTATAGTTCTTAAATCAAAAGAAACAAAAAAAAATTGAAAATTTTGAAAAGTAAAAAGGTAAACAAGCACAAAAGGCTTTTTGAAAAATGAATTAGGGCAGTTTGATCTAAGAGTGGGCACATAGGTTTCAAAAGTTTGAATAGCCCTAAAAATTTGAAAATATGTAAAATAAATGTTTTTCTCAAAAATGAAAAAAAAGAAACTTCTTTTTTTATGGATAATTTCAATTAAGCTCTTTATTTTCAAAAATATTTTTTGTTAGTTTGTTTTCAAACTTTAAAATTTAAGTCCCTAAACTCTTACTTCCAGTTTTTTAAAGTAGATCGATAAGTAGGTTAAAATTGTTCAACCTATTTGATTTTAATCCTTTTAATTTTTCTAACTCTAGTTAGTAACAGCTCTAATAAGCTTCTCAAAAACTTTTACGACTTGTTCACTTTATGAAATAGAATGAGAGGGAATAGAATTAGAATTCCATAAGGAATGGAATAAGAGTATAATACATATTATTTTATTTAGTTAAATTTATAAGCAATTTAAGAATAGATATGTAAATTAAATTTAATGACTAAATTATCCTTAATCCATTTGTTTTCTTAACTAATTCTAAAGTAATAGGTGGCTGCGATGATTGGCAGTAGCGGTTAATGGTGGTAATAGTAGCGGTGATTACGGAAGCAGCGGTGGTAGCAACAGTGATGGTTAGTAGTGATGATAATAGTGATGGCAGTGGCTTTGGTGATTGGTGGTGATGGCGGTGAGTTTGGTGATTAGTAATGGTGATGGTAGCAGTAGTGGTGGTGGCGGTGGCGGTGGCGGTAGCGGTGGCAGTAGTGATGGCGGTGGCAGTAGCGGTAGCGGATGTTATGACTATGGTGATTGGTGGTAGTAGCGACAGAGATAGCAGTTGTGGCGATGATGGTAATATCAGCAATTGCAATGGTGGTTGATGGTAACAACGATGGTACTTATTGGTGACAGCAGTGGTGGTTGTTTATGGCAACAATGGTGGCAATGGTAGTGGTGGTGATGGTGATAATAGCAGTGGCGATGGTAGTGGCGGTGGCGGTAGTAGTGGCGGTGGTGGTGGTTGTGGCGGTAGTAGTGGCGGTGGCGGTAGCGGTGGCGATGGCGGTGGCGATGGCGATGGCGATGGCGATGGCAATGGCTACGGTGGTAGTAGTGGTGGCAGCGGTCATAGTAGTGATAGTTGGTAATGATGGTGGTAATAGCGACAGTAATAGTGACAGTGATGGTGGTAATTGTAAGGAATCGTGATTCCTTGGTTAAATTAAAGAATCCTTGAAGAACACTAGTTTAAACTTAAGAGAGGGGATAAATTGAGTTTAAGGATAAATTGCAATTCTTTTTCGATATAAACAACTAAATGCAATAATAAGAGTAATCAAAGCAACAATAGAACAATAATAAGTGCGAAAATTAAAAGAAATAGGGAAGAAGATAAAGCTTAGATATAACATAGAGTTTGGACTGCCCCCTAATCTCTACAGACACACAATACCTCCAACCGAGGACTTCACACCACTTTATTGATTTTTCAATCTAAGCTCCAAAAGGTACACAAACACAAACTTGATTACACAAGTTTCATACTCACGACTCTCAACACAAAATCACAATCTCAACTCTCAACACAAAACTCAATCTCAACTCATAATACAAAAACTCAATCTCAAGAATTATTGGTATAGTTCTTTTAACTCTCAATACTTACAAATAATAGCTTACAAGCATTACGCTTTAAATCTCTCTAAATATTAGTAATTTATAGTACAAGAGACAATGAGAATTATAGACAACAAGAATACAAGAGAATGTTGAAATATTGCAGCAAAAGATCAGTTCTCTACAGTCCTTGGTCGAGTTGTTGATCATTTATATTATCCCATTCATTTCTTCCCATTACAATACATTCAATGCTCCAACGGTTAGTTGAATCTAACTTACCGGCATGCCGGTACTTTAAACTACCAATAAGCTGATAAAAATTACTTTACCGGCAAGTAAACTGACAAGCCAGTTCTTCCAAGTCAGTAAGCTTTTCTTTGTGTTTTCTAGGACTTTATACAATTAGCCTAGTTCTTTCTTGAGCCATTAACCTAGTAGGCTAAATATCACTTGAAAATTCTTTTAACACACAACAAACAAATACTCTTTGCAATATAACTTTAAGATCATTTGATCACCACTTCAAAAGATTAAATTTCTTGTAGAGATAATTGATATATTTAATCATTAAGCAAGCTAATTGAACTTATTCAATTATCTCAAAATAATCAAATAATACTTAGTTTAATCATCTACTTGTTTTTGTTCTCTTCAAAAACAACATGTTTAAATATACACTTTTTGTTTTGTTCTCATCAAAATCAAACAATGAACCCTAGGCTCAACAATCTCCCTCTTTTTAATGAGGACAAAACTCTTATACTTTAAATACTCCTCCTTAATCTAATACTCCCTATCAATTTAGTACTCAATTTCAAGATATTTGACAATTAAATAAGATCAAGTGAGTACTTGCAAAATGAGAGTATATTGATGTGCCAAAGAACTAAGTCTCACTTTTTAATAACTTTACATAAAGAATATATCAAACTTTCAAAGAATCAAGATATGCTAAAGTTATAGGATCAATATCATCTTTTGAGTAATTATTATCAATTCGATGTAATATACGTTTTGACATTCTAACAACTTGAATATTTCTCCCCCTTTGGCATCATCAAAAAAAGAAGAGGATCCAGGCGGTAAAGAGGGAAGAGGATTCAAGTCGAAATTTTGGCATAATCCCGACTTAAGCATTAGGATATGCCCCTTACAAAAGTGAAATAAAAAAAGCTAAAAACCATGCCAAATAAAATTTCCATAATAAATTCATCAAAATCAGCTCATGTCACATCAAATGTTCAAAAATTTGAGCCAACTATAGGGAGTGTAATAACTCTATGAGATACATGAACTACAAGTAGTAAACAATATAGACAAGCAACATAAGCAATAAAAGTGAAGATAATGGTGAAGGCAAGACAATAGAAAATAACAATAGTAGTAGCTAATGGCTAAATTCATAACATGAGAAAAACATAATGAAGAGCATATACAAAATAGATTGGAAGTTAGCAATTCATGCAACCTATAGATCATCATCTTTAAGCTCAAGAAGGAATGAGGCATGATAGGTAGTGATTGTTCATTAAGAAGTTGCTATAGTTCATCAAGGTAGCATCTTAATGATAGATGGAGGGTTGGTAGAGAGAGAAAGTTATGTGAAGAAGAAGAGGAGAGTGTAATTTGAATAAGTGAAGGGATTAATGAGAGATTGTATGGATTTGGAGATAATTGATGAAGAAAAATTATGATTTTGAGAGTTTGGAGATGGAAGATTGAAGAGAGAGAAGGATTGTAGGGTTTGGGAGAAGAGAAAGGAAGGTTTTAGGAGAAGGATGGGGGACAGATGGTACAACACAATTTTAAGTTACGCTTGAAATCTGAAGAATCGGCTTGCCGGTATTTGGATGAGCCGGCATGCAGGCTAAGAGAACAAAAGCAAAACAAATGGCTTCAAGAGTAGAGTATACCGGCATGCCGGTGGTAAAATGGATCGACTTGCTGGTTACAAGAATAGAACCGAATATAAATGAAAAACTAAAACAGTATATCGGCTTGCCGGTTAAGCAAACAAAAGCAAAAACAAGTTGTTAAATACGTACATATACCGGTAAGTCGGTGAATTGTTTAACCGGTATGCCGGTTTTCTGCAAAATTACAGAAAAACAGTAGGGTCTTTTGATTGAGCAAGTTTGCCAATCCAAATTGATTTGTAGAGATTCAAGCAATGTCCTAACACTTCAAACAAGTTTATTTAAGTCCGTTAAGGCTTGAAAAACTCAATTTTTAACGAGAGAGCCAAGATTCATCCAAATAAAGTCCATAGAGCCAAGTAATTCATGATAAAGTGAAAGTGTGCATGTATGAGCAAAATAGGTGCATAAAGATTAAGTTTTTACACACCAACAAGTCAAGCAAATTTCAAATGCATGTTTGAGCATGGTAGGCGCAAAATATAGCTTTAAGGCTCTACAAATTGAGAAATCACTACTCAAGTTCCTTAAAATCAAATGTTAAGTATAAATGTAGCTATTGAGCAAGTATGGATTCTTTCTCAAATTCAAGACAAGTATATGGTCTAAACATATTTGAAAGATACCAAGAACATAAAAAATGCATGATCAAACCAAGCAACATTTCTATTGGTATAAATAATCATGAAATGCTCCACAATGCACTTAGAACCTAAAAAGGATCTAGAGAGGTCAAATATGCACGAAATTCAAATTAAGCAAGTTTGACCACTTGAACATCATTTAGAGATGAAAATAAACATGTAAGACCCGGTTTTGGGCACGAAAACCAATGTATAATTCATTTGTGCATATATCAACTTAGTTGCCTATGAATGACTTCAAGTGTGCTCAAATCATGCTAAACGCTATGTTTTATGCACAAAATCTATATTAACATGTTTCTTAGGTTCAGTTAAGTGTGAAAAGCTGGTATTTCAGCAACATTAGTAAGATTTAACAAGAATTAAGTCATTAGTTGCTAGAAAGTTCACTACTAAGCCATGTAAATGTATGAATGACTAATTTCAAGCAATGGGGCTGAGTTATCACAAATCAATACTTCCAGTATGTTTCATCATCTTGTTGAAGCATGTTAGAAAGAAAATATCACAAGAAAGATTGAGAAGTCCTCAAAATAACCACTTGAAATCATCAAAATGAACCATTAAATACAAATTGAGCTTAATGTGACGCATGCATACAATCCTAAATTAAGTTCATGATAATTTGGTATTCTAAACAAGTTTCAATGGTGTCTATAGATACAAGGGTAGCATGATTAAGACATATAGTGTAAGCCCCACAACTAGTCATTCGAGATTTCAATCGGTTGAAAGACCCGATCGAGCCTAAATTATAAAGTAAAGTTAGAAATATTAGTAAAATGACCCTGTAAGTTTGAATTTAAGATAATATGCAATAAATAAAAGAATATAAAAATTCCAAATTTGAAGTATATAACTCGTCATTTATCGAAAATATGTAAAATACATTTCGATAATTAACGAATCGCTAGAGATAAATTATATGCATACTAAAAATCATAAAATGATCTAAATAATATTTAGAAATATTTATTTGTACTATATATGAATTTATATATATGTAAAAATATGTGTAATTACTTAAAATAGGCGAAATGTACTAAAATAATAAGAAATAATTAAAGAAAATTCATAATTAATTAAGGAAAAATCAAGAAAAATATAGAAAAATGAGGAAAAGTCTAGAAGTGGGGCGTGTCAATCTAATATTGAAGAAAAAAAATCAACCAATTAAAATACAACAAATAGAAAGTGAAAAAAAAGATGAGATAAGGCAATTGTCTTGTCTCATTAATGCACAATAATTTTCCTAAACCTCTATAAATAGCAAGAAAAATTTAAAAGCTCATTTGGACAGTTAGAAATCAAATAAAATTAGGGAGAGGCAAAAATTGAGAGAAAAATTAGGGTTAGAAAAAGAAGAAGGAAAAACTGTACAATTAGGGCCTTTAAAGGGAACCTACACCAGACGAGTAGCTGGGAGTGGACGGCCACCACCACCATATGGTGGTGGCAGCATCCAGACCAGCCGATAGGGCCATGGCGGCCGGCGGTGGCCGAAGACACTCAGATCGGTGAGTCCGATTTCCAACCCTATTTTATGTAATTTTGTTAAAAATAGTAAATATTATTAGAAAATTATGAATTTTGTTATTCTAAAATATTTTTGTATGTATTTTTTAGGAAAAATATTATTTTGATGAAAATATGTCTCGTGATATAGGGTCCTTAAGAAATCATGCAAAACCGAGCATGTTTTGGTTTAGAAATAAATGACCTTAAGAGTGTAGTTTTGAACCCAAAATTTTTGTGTAGACTACTTAGATGATATAGAATAGTTCTATGAAGTCCATTTTCAAAAATTAATTTTTAAAAATTTTAGATAATTTTTAGGCCTTAAGATAAAGCATAAAATGGGTAATTTAAGGTTAATTAAGTAAATGAAGGGTTAATTAAGTAAATAAAGGGTTAATTACTGATTTAGTGAATAATTATATGTTTTAGGATGTTGAAATCTGATGAAGTATGATACTTGTAGCATTTAGGGTGTTAGATGTAATTATTAGGTTAATTATGTAGTAAATGAGTAATAGAAAAAAATAGTAAATTTTAAGTTAATTTTGTAAATTAGGGTAATTACGAATAAAATCTGATTTATGATGAATTTAGACATTTTGAAATGATAATTAATGTTGGGAGATAGTAATTAGAGTAATAAAAATATTAAATGTGTATTATGTATATAATATGTGATAATACATAATACATAATTATTAAAAATATAATAAATAGAAAATATTAGAATAAAAATTGATATTATGATAATAATAAAAATATACAATAAATCT
Source organism: Lumnitzera racemosa (assembly GCA_024138005.1). Taxonomy (NCBI): domain Eukaryota; kingdom Viridiplantae; phylum Streptophyta; class Magnoliopsida; order Myrtales; family Combretaceae; genus Lumnitzera; species Lumnitzera racemosa. The sequence goes on along the minus strand of JAMXBC010000006.1, from coordinate 51,901,911 downwards.
AATAGAAAACTTGAATTTATGTAATTATATGAAGCATGTAAAAATTTCTTACATCAGGAGTAAATTCGGTATACAATTAAGGATTTAAGTGTACTGGATATAATAAAATACTGACTAGGGATAATTATGGTATTTAGGATATTTAGAAGTAAAGTGATTAATTTTACATTATGAGTTAAAACAAGTTTCTAGAGTTCGGGTATAAAATAGTACTTAGAAATCGAACTAGAATCTAATTTAGAAATCGATGCGGAAACCGAAACCGAACCCGAACCTAACCCCGAAACTTAAGACCTAGATAATTAGGTATATTAAACCCTAAACAAAACATAACAATTAGCGTTATAGGATAAAATGAACCTATAATAGTTATATGAAAAACTGAAACCACGTTTGTGTTATAGAGATGATCGGCGATGGCCTAAACAAGTCGGATCTCGAACGAGTGAGTGAAGAGTCAAGGTAAGTTGGGATTAATACGATGCTATATTTTGAAGGCTTAAGATTATGCTTGGTTGTGCTTGTTAGATAGTTGGATGTGTTTATGTGTTTAATTATGAGTGATGCTATGATTCTATTTGTTATTCTGGCTTGTATTGTATGATTTGTATGAAATGATTGACTACCCTAAACTAGACCTAATCAAATATATGACCTATAATCATAAACGGACCTACATGACAACCCATTAGGGGAACTTAGGACTCTCTGACCAAATACCGACCCCTTCGAAAGGGATAGCGTATGATTGCATAATGGTCCCTTTTTAATCCTTAGTTGAACTAAGTGACAGGAGAGGAGGTCGCGGCGAGGGTGAAATCAATGGTTCGAAGGTAGTCGCGGGAGGAGCGAGGTCTCCATTGCACAAGCTTGGGTTTGGTCGTGAGCTGTTGCATTAATGGTAACTCTTCAACCCCGATTAGAGCGGGCGAAATTTCTCTAATCTCACGACTGGCCGAACAACGTCGTACGATGGCATTTGCTTGAACATGCATTGCACCTAATAAGTTGATTGATAACCTTATTGTGTTTATGGTATAATTTTAAGTCCTCCATCTTAACTTACTAAACTGTGGTTGCTCACATCCCTATAGACGTCGTGCAGTTGCTGGCTAAGAAGCGGCAAACAACTACTCTGAAGCTGGCAACTGCTGGATCCTAGGGAGTGAGAAAAAACATTTGAAGAATAAACACATATTTTTAAGGTCTAAGTTTTTATTTTGAAATTATTTTTCATTTCTAAATAATGTAATAATTAGGAAATATATTACGGAGAAATATTATAAACGATATTTGTACTAATTAAATTATAGTGTATATATGTATTTCCTCACTTTCTTAGGTAAATGATTTATTTAAATGACAAACTGTTTACTTCAAAGCGGGTTAGTCGTGGACGCCTTGTGTAGATCAGGTCTAAGATAGCGGTTGTAAAGCCCACTTTTATCTTAGAATGGTTTACACGGTGGGGCTGTTACAACTCTATCGCTTTGAGGTATGACATATAGTATGTAAATAAACAAAATGATCACATGAGTTCTTAAACAACAATAAGAGCCTAATTTGAGTCTAAAAGAGTCAAATTTGCACAAAAACAAAAGTAGGCTAACTTAATCATTCAACCACAATCTATGGACAAAATTAAACATGCGGGAATTAGATTTGAACATAGAAATTGAAACATGGAAAAATTATGCACACATGATTCTAAGTATTCATGAGAAACTTTAAATGTGCATAAAAAGTATGATATTTGCAATTATCCATTCTAAGCAAGATTTATATGTGCATTATGACATGATGAGAGTCTAAGCATAGCTTGCAAAGCTAGTTATTGCAAAAACACTAGTTAAATCCCTAAATATTTATTTGAGCTTAAATATGGTTGAGGATATATCAATTATGCATAGCTTCATAATCAAATCAAGCCAACCATTTAACCATAAAATATTATTATCGAAGCTAACATTTGACATTAAAATCAAGAGATGGTAAATATGTGTATAAGGAAGCCTTAAGTAAATGTAAAGAACTTTGAGTGTATACAAAATAAGTTAGTTATTGTATGGAGACTACTTAAATGAATTTCTTGAATCAAATACCATGTTAGAGGCACTTCGAATTTTCTTTGAGTATTCTCCATTCGAGTTTCTTAAGTTGCTCCCACTTGAAGTTCCTATAAAAACATGTGATTGCTTCTTTGATAACCATGTGAGTTTGGGTCCTTTGTAATTAGTTGCAATAATATATCCTTGTCTTTTTGGAACCCAAGCTATTTTAACTTTATGATTCAAATTGGTATTGCGACGTATTGCATACATATCTACAATATGGCCATATCTACTACAATATGGCCATATCTACTACAATAGTTACAAGTCTTAGTTATTGCTTTTACAAAGTGACTTTTGTAAGACTTGTAAATATATTCCCTACTATAGCCAATTCTAGTTTTGTTCAATTCTTACCTTTGAGAGCTAAGGAGCTTATCTAAATTCTTTTCTCTATTTATGAACTTAGCTATAGTTTGTTTTGAATCATCTAAGCTATAGTTTGTTTTGAATCATCTAAGCTAGACTTCAAGATAGCATTTTCAATTTGAAGCTCTCCTAGCCTATCAACCATATTATCCTCATTTTTCATGTTATTAACTTTTGTCTCAAGAGAGTTACACTTTTCTTTCAATGGATCATTTTCCTTAGCCAACTCCTCATTCATAATATTTAAGGCTTCATTGTTTCTATTTAATTTATCAACTTCTAATCTTAAGTGCTCATTATCCTTCTCTAAACTTTCTTTGACATCATTCACTTTATTTTATTCATTTCTAAATAAATCAAATTCACTTCCTATTTCAATCATCATTTGTTTCATCATCCTGTTCTTCTTTTAAGCCTTAATAAATTCCTTAAGTAATTCGTCATACATATTTTTTAGCTTATCAAATGAAGAATCACTAGAAGTAGAACATACCTCATTGTCCATTGCTATAAAGCACATTTCTCCTTTTGAGTCACTTGAATCACTCCAAGTTGCCATCATAAATTTTTTCCTTGCTCTTTTCTCGACCTTCTTAAGATTTGGGCAATTTTATTGAACGTGACTCAGTTTTTGGCAATTATAGCACTCGATTACTTCCTTCTTGATCCTTTTATTGAATTTCATGAACTTTTTAAACTTTTTTGCCAAAATTATGACATCATCATCATCTTCACTTTCTTCATCACTTGAGTTCTCTTCCGTGACTTTTAGAGCAATTGTTTTCTTTCTAGACTCCTCTCCTTGTTTCTTTACCATCTCATATGTCTTAAGTATTCTAAGGAGTTGTTCTTTTGACATTTCATTAAGATCATGAGCTTCCTTTATTGCAATTCTCTTAGCTACCCAATCTCTTAGCAAAGACCTAAGGATTTTGAAATTTATTTCAAGGTTAGTAAACGTCATTCTAAGAATACTTAAAGGATTGATGATATTAATGAATCTATTATGTATCTCATCAATTGTTTCGTTTGGATCCATCTTGAAGTTTTCAAATTGTCCACACAATAAACTTATTTTTATATCTCTTACACCATTAGTTCCTTCATATGTGCTTTGTAATTCATTCCATATTCCTTTGGCACTTCTACATGTACATATTCTATTGAAATCATTTTCATTTATGGCACAATGCAAAATATTCATGGCAACTTCATTTAAGTCAAGTAATTTCCAATCATTATCCGAGTAATCTTTTTCTTCTTTTCCTTCTATCTTAAATGGTCCTTAGTTAACCACATGCCATAGTAGTGTATTTTGTGCTTTTAAGAATATGGACATCCTATACTTTCAATATGGATAATTGCTAATGGTTAAGAGAGGAGGCCTATTGATTGCTTGTCCTTCCAAGAAGCCTAATACATTAGATGCCATGATCTTAACTCTAATATGTGATTAAGCAAGTGATTAGAGATTAACTCTGATACCAATTGAAGAACACTAGGCTAAACTTAAAAGGGGGTAGGGGGTGAATTGAGTTTAAGGAAAAATTGCAATTCTTTTCCGATATAAATAACTAAATGCAATAATAAGAGTAATCAAAGCAACAATAGAACAATAATAAGTGCGGAAATTAAAAGAGATAGGGATAAAGAAGATCAAGCCTGGATATAACGTAGAGTTTGGATCGGCCCCTAGTCTCTACGGACACACAATACCTTCAACCGAAGACTTCACACTACTTTATTGATTTCTCAATCCAAGCTCCAAGAGCTACACAAACACAAACTTGATTACATAAGTTTCACACTCACAACTCTTAACACAAATCACAATCTCAACTCTCAATACAAAACTCAATTTCAACTCACAATACAAAAACTCAATCTCAACTCACAATACAAAAACTCAATCTCAAGAATTGATAGCTTACAAGCACTACACTTAAATCTCTCTAAATATTAGCAATTTATGGTATAAGAGATAATGAGAATTATAGACAACAAGAATACAAGAGAATGTTGAAATATTGCCGCAAAAGATGAATTCTCTATAGTCCTTATTCGGGTTGTTGAGCATTTATATTATCCCGTTCATTTCTTCCTGTTACAATGTATTCAATGCTCTAATGGCTAATTGAATCTGACTTATCAGCATGCTAGTACTTTGAACTACCGACAAGTGAACTGGTAAGCCAGTTCTTCCAAGTCAGTAAGCTTTTCTTTGTGTTTTTCAAGGCTTTATATCGTCAGCTGGGTTCTTCTTTAAGCCGACAACCCGGTAGGCCAAATATGACCTAAAAATTCTTTTAACATACAATAAACAAATACTCTTCGTAATATAACTTCAAGATCATTTGATCATCACTTCAAAAGATTAAATTTCTTATAGAGATAATTGATATATTTAATCATTAAGCAAGCTAATTGAACTTATTTAATTATCTAAAAATAATCAAATAATACTTAGTTTAATCATCTACTTGTTTTTGTTCTCTTCAAAAACAATATATTTAGATATACACTTTTTGTTTTGTTCTCATTAAAATTAAATAATGAACCCTAAGTTCAACAATCCCTATTATTTGATTTCAAGTAATAGAGCTTCTTACAAAATTGTAATTTTGTGACAAAGAACCAAATGAATGTTGTAATAAGGAATAAGAAGAGAATGAAATTCTAATTCCATGAAGTAAACGTACCATTAAGGTCACATGAATTGATTATCTAAGTGAAGTTATAGGTTCCCCATTAATCAAGCTCATAACATGGGATGATTTAGAAAAATTCAACTCAATGGGCTCAAAATAAGTATTTCTTAAATTTGTTGAATAGGTCTTAACCTTTCTTGATAGATTTATCATTTTAGTAGGAATGTCCACAAGCTTTAACTTGTAAGAAGCCTATAAAAGGATTCCAAAAATAGCTAGTTTGTCCTGTCCATCTATTATTAAGGTAATTTGACAAAGGTCATGAAGCACCAAACTCTAGAAGTAGCCTTTCATCATTTGACACAATTCAATAATTAGAGAAACAATACTAAACTATTAAGCTTTATATTGAAGAATTAAATAGGGACCAAGAAAAGTAAAAGGAAAATTTTCAAAAGTCAAGTTGTTCTTATTTAGGTTTCACAACCATGAAGTTAATACTTTAGTTCTTTTATTTGTCATAGTATATCAACTTATTGAGATTACTTATTCCTTCTCTTTAAACCATTCAAAAGTTATCAAACTTTAAACAAGCTATATCACTCCTAAAAATCATGGGAAACAAAAGAGTAGTATTGAATGCATGTAAATTGTAATGGCATTATTTTGATACCTACATCCATGGTACATGTAATTTTGTATTTTTTGTAGTAAAAAATAACACAAGTACACGGGCAATAAACAGGCAATAAAAAAATGGGAAAAGGAAAAAGAATGAAATATTACATTGCATATATTTATAATATATATATAGAGAGAGATTTTTGTTTGCCTTTTATTTTTTATCCTTTTGTTTTTCATCTTTTAACATTTCTTTAATCATTTATAAGATAATCAAAAAGTTCATCTCATTATGTTCACTATAGCAATTTCTTTTTTCTTGAGTTAATTATAGCATATCAAATGTTTGTCATAATAATGAACAAGTCATGATCTGAAAAGTTTAATAGAATCATTACCAAACTATATAGGAAATGTTTCCCGTTTGTTTGGAAATGAGGAAGGACTCGCATATACAAATTAATTATAAACAAGCAAAATAAGGATGGATGAATTAAATAATAAAATTTAAACCATAGAACAATCAAAAAAAAAAAAATTGAAGAAAAAGTTCGCACATTTTGCATTTCTTTTCCCCAAACGGAAGGGCGGTGCCACTATGCAATTTTCATACTGTGTACTGTATGATAGAAATTGATTAATCCCGTGGAAGGCTGGAAGGCAGCATAGTATTAAATAATGCAAGCAGAAGAGATTTCGTTTCCCCGCTTTTTAAATATATTTTGGTGGCCTGTGGGTGATAATGACAACGACTGACAGCAAAGAATGTCGTAGCTGGAATAAAAGAAAACATAAAAGTTAAAAGGCGATAGTAAGTGTGTGGGTACTTTAACTACTCGTGAGGCCATTTTTGACGTAGGTTTCGGGTCTAGAATATTATATTGAGAATATTAGAAGTACCGTTCTGAATTAAGGATCGGTATTTAGTTATGACATTATAATATTTATTACATATTTTAACAATATCCAAGTTTGGCTATTTATATATGAAAATAATCATCGCTATAAACTTTTTTTTTCTTCCGGCGAATTTAAAAAAATTTATTAACTGCTGAAAAAAGCGGTACAAAACCAAAGTCCAACAGGGAACCTAACAACAGGACTAGCCAGGACCTCCCTGTAATTCCAAAACAGACGGAGAAAACAATTCGTCGTCATAAGTTCAAACAAAAGACAGGATAAGAACTAGAGAGTTCGGCAAGATTAGACTTAATGTTTTGCACAAAATTTGATGACAAGGATTCTAACATCCTATCTTCATTACTAATATCACCCTCCTTTTGCATTGCGGCCTGACCTAAGACGTGAGCTTCTTCATTCGTCCTCCGAGTGGTTCACCTCAAACTCCGTGCCTTGTTCTTCATTGCCAAGTATGAAACTAAATAGGGAAAAAGAACTTCTCGATTTTTCGTAACTTTTTTTAAAGTAAGTAATTAGCATTGCAAAGTATGAAAAACTTTTATTTTTCTAGACCATTAATGGAGAAGGAAAAAGCTTATTTATGAGGTTTTTTTTTCCGATAATAAAGGTAATTTATTGGCCTAATTTAAGCACCATATGATTACATTGTCAACCAATGAAAAAAGAAGAAACGGAACAATACATTGAGAGGAAGGAAAAACTTTTGGGACTCCTCTTCTCTTTTCTTCCGTCAAAACCAGAATTTCAGAAAAATGATTTCTTAAATCTCCCTCCGAACCTTCAATTCGCATCTTGTCGGGCCATACGTTGAACTTGATATTTCCGAGCTACCTTCTGCCTTTTTTTTTTTTTTCCCCCTCATTTGAATTGTTGACTTCGCTTTGCTTAAGTACTTTTTAACACAATCCAGATACGGATTTGAAAAATAAAAATAGAGTAAGACCATAGTCCAATCAAACATTAAATTAAAAAATCACGATTTTTTGGTTTTTATGCATGTGCAATAAGTTATAAAACCTAACTCGTAATTTTTATCAACTATATAAAGAATATACCTTTTGAATGAACGTAGAACCATACAAAGGTATCCACCGTATAATATGCTCTTCAAAACATGAATATAATATGTATTTCCCTCTTTTTAATTAACTAAAAATGGGGGAAATTGTAAATATTATAAACTTTGACCTTAACTTGAATATATTCGCAAACTTTTAAAGTATATTTTAACATTGCTTAATATTGATAGGTTCGCTATATAAGGGATAATTGCTTGTTCAATTGAAAATATATTGAAATTAAAGTTTATGAGAATCGTTTACAATTTTTGAGAAGTTATTTATCAATTTATCAGAGTTTAGAGGGTTAAAGTATATTCTTGAGTATATTTGTATTGGGATTAAAATTTAAGAGTTTATTTTTGTGTTCCTCCCCCCCCCCCCCCCACCCACCTTTTTATTTATTTATAATTCTATATTATATGAATCTTTTAACTTAAAATATATTATGTAAACATATTCATGCTAAAGCTCGTGATATTCGAACTTTGATTCTACATCTACAGTCTCCACAACATTAATCTTCTAGCCATATCTTAGCGTCATAAAGGCTAGGATCTCTTAAGCAACCTTAGTATCACTAGGACCAAGCCTCTTTTCACCCCTAGTTTAGACCATCTTGGTCCACCGCATCTAAAAGTCAACCTCTTCGAGTAGCTCAACTACTACATACTCGTCATGCCAGCCCTTCACTGAATCCACAGGGCCATATAACAACTTTTTTCCTAGGCACGGTCGGAGGTTAGGCCATTCCCTAACGCTCTTCCACATATAGAAGTGATTGAAGAGCTTAAGAGTAGTTCTAACCACCAGATACTCATAGAGCGTTTGAAAAGCCTTCAATACCCTTCACCTATTGGGAGGGACCTGCAACGAACTACACTAATGATACTTTGAAGAATTCTTTTTCGAAGTGGCTCAAAGGGAGGTGCTGCCCAAACTCCAAGCATTCTTCAAACACCGCAAAGTGCCTCCCTGACAGCAAAGCCACCCATTCATCCCTACTTGACACCCTTATCTACCACCTAGGAATCGCCTTAACAATGAAATTACTTATAATCTAATTAGGGGCTGATAGGGATCAAGGATCAATTATACTCTCCTGAGCCTGAGGGCTCTCTCAAGTGGTCCACCGAATTGTCTAAGGTGAGTTAAACGCCGAAGAGTAGTACTTGCCTCAGTCTGACCTAATGAGCTACTTTACTCTCCATGCCATCTAAGATGTTGCTGAGGTGATCAACTAGCATGCCGAGTCGAACCCTCTACTAAACCGCAGTCCAAGCGCCAAATCTAAATGTAGCAATCTCCATTGTGCCAAGGCCGAGCAAAATTGTTAAGAGCCGACCATCCGAATCCAACCTCGATGTGAGTCGTCCTTGAACTAACTACAATCTAGCCCTCGATGCTGAACAAGCCTGAATAGAGGCTCACATTTACTCAGACCATAATACTGTTAGAATCACAGTAAAAACGCTCGTGCACTATCTTTTACTAACATTTGTACTGTCTTTTCTTACAAAAGACGTTCGCATTCCTTCTTTTGCATGATTTTATATTTTCCTTGTAAGCTATTCTCTTTAGTTTTTAGCAAATAAAGACTATTCTTATGTAATTTCTATAACTTAGGATTTGCCCTAATGAGATGATATAAATATCGTCATATTGTAAAAGTTGATCATCATAATACAGACGAATACAATGAACATTTTCACTCTTGAGCCAAGTGTCCCTCTTACTCTTAAGTTCCTCTTATCTAGCCCATTTAAGTGTGGACTAATGGCGAGTGACCTCTGGCCATACTTGTGTGTCATATCAAGTGTGTCCTGAGCTTATGTGAGACATTGGTGTGTCATATCCTTCGTTAGTGCACGGGAACCCCCTACTCAACCTTTGACTATCATTTACTTTTCAAGCTATCTTGTGGTTTGGACTTACCCTTTTGGTTACGCGCGATATCGAGTTCGTATATTCATCCACGAGTCCGTATCATCTTGATATCAGAGTTTGGCTACGTTCGAAGCTGAATTCTGCTACTGTGTTCTTTTAATAGTTAGTCACTGCTCTCATATGATAGTAATTCTATTGTTAGCTTTGAAGTTTAGTTGTGAAAAGTGTTTTATACTTTATTTTCCCCTATTTTCGATACATTAAAACAGAATGTGGTTGACTGTGTATTTGTTGAGAAATTGTCATTGTAAAGTAAACATTAATATCGAATTTACGCGTGCAAGAGACTTTGAGAAATCAAGAAAGTGATACTTGACATAGGCAAGGGCAAGAAGGAAGCTCTTCACCTCAATTAATGGGTGATCGCTTGGATAGGCCTACTAACTTGCTAGCTAGCCTGGTGACTGTTGTCCAGGAAGACAAATAACAAGTTAGAAATAGCCCCACTAGAGAACGTGTAAACCCTTAAAAGTTTCGATCTAGGTTTTGAAATAGACTCAACTATAGTAGACAATTTAGGAATCGACAAGGCTAATTAAAGTGAAAACCCTAAAAGACTTAATTAATCGCGTAAAGAATTTTTCGACCCTAAATGTTTCTAAAAGCTAAAGATTCAATTCGAAAGTGATAAAAACCTTAAAAATGATTTCATTAAGGACATATATACACCAATTCATCATGATATATCCTAAAACCCTAATTGAAAATGTAATGCTTATATTTTACAAAATCGTTAGTAAATGGTTAGAGATAACCCTCATTCTTGCTTATATGATTCAAATTCTTAAATAATCCATTAGGAACTAAGATAATGGGTTATAGATTATATTTATCCCTTAAATATATGATTAAGATGGTCTTACTTAGGATTAGGGTTATAGTTGAAGATTAGGTTACATATAGTGAACTTTAATGCTCAAATTAGCACTTTTTACACTTGTTATCCAAAGTTATTTATCAAATGGGATATATGGACTCTAAAGACCTAAAGTAAGATCTCATCAACCACATTTACACATCAATGCATCATATACCTCAATTCTTCTCATTTTCTTCATTTTTCCTCTAATTTCCCTTAATTACCACATTATGTTCACAAAATTAAACATACTTAACAAATGTTGACTAAGGTAATGCATGTTGACCAAAGTCAAAGGGTTGACCAAGTCAACAAATGTTGACTAAAGTCAACATTTTGGAAAAGTCAAAAGTCTTAAGAGATAAGGAAAATATCTTAGTTCTTAATGATGATTTTCTTTTCTTTTCCTTTTGATTTTTCTTTTCTCCTCTTTGCAATTGTTTCCGTCCACAATTTTCCATCTTGGCCCCACCATTTGGTTGTCTTCCATAATTGAAACAAAACAAAAGAAACAAAAACAAAAACAAAACTCCCCATTTCATGCCGTGAACTCCCCCTTCACTTTCACTTTCATTCCTTTCCCTTTTGTCTCCTTAAACTTCAACAAATTAAAGGTATGTTCTTAAGTTGTTTTATGTTACTTTATGTTATTCATTAGTTAGTTAATTAAGTAGATTAGGTAAGTAGTTAGGTGTTTAGTGAAGTCTTGAAGGGAAGAAAACAAAGTTTCCATCTTTAAGTGTAGAAAGTGATGGATCATGAAGGAAATGGAAGGAATACATGTATATGTACTCTTAGATGTGTATACATAAAGAAATACCAAAGGAATACAAGTATATGGACCTTTGTACATAAGCATGTATCATGTACATAACCTAATTTAAGACCATATCTAACTATATATACATATACTATACTAAATACATACATAGAAATGCAAAAGGATGAAAATTGAGAGGATTTTCTTAAGGGAAAATTTGGCATATGAAATTTAGTATAAAAATACGTATTCAACCGTATAGGTGTATGAGTAGAAATACATGTATAAATATGGTATAAGTATATGTAGATGTATAAGTATATGTATGTATAAGGTATATGTACATAAGTATAAGTATAAGGTATATATATATAAGTATAAGTATAAGACATAAGTATAAAGTAAGAAATAAATGTACATAAGACATGTACATGTGACATAAGCATGATGTAATGCTTATGTAATCAAATGATGAGGTAGATAATGACATAAGCATATGAGGACATAAAGAAAAGATGACATAAGCATATGAAGGCATAAAGGAAAGATGGTGTAAGCAATGACATAAGCATAAGTTTAAAAAATGAGAAAAATAAGAAAATGTAGATAATTAGATACTAAAATTAGTAAATCATAATATACTTTGTAAACTAGATTATACCTAAATCAATACATGAATTAGTAATGACAAAGTAAATCCCTTAATTATAAGAATTTAGGGAATAAAGGTTATAAATATAAGTAATAGCAATACTTAAGTATTATAGCTAAAAATTTCTATAGAATTAGTTCATAATATAAAATAGGGGTCTTAACATCTAAAACAAACATTACCGTATGAATATACGTCCGAAAACGATGAAAAATGACTATAAATTCATAAATATCATAAATGAAACGAAAAAGTTACATACGATTAATAATAAAGTCTAACCGGGTAAAAGTTGATAATAGTCTAAGTAGATTAGGTAATTAAATGTTTAGAAGTATTAGTTAAATTAGTTACTTACTAGTCTTATCACATCATAATGATCAGGTGACTCTGAGGAGCGTGAGGACCTCCCAATCGACTACTACGATTAGGGCAAATCACCATGGCCGAGTGAGTATTTACCCAATGATTCCATGCTTATCTTGTGATTGTAGATAGTGGACCTAAATATTATTGATAATTGATGATTGTGTGGGGATTGGGGAAAATGCCTGTGTATGTTGGTATGTCTTGAATTGTGAACTTATCTTAAATAATGATAATGCTATGTTTGTTGCATGGTAGTATAGAAAATGATTGTGTGCACAATTGGATGGTCATAGCATAATTTGAACCTAATTATACTTGGCCTATAAAAAGAAATTGAGACATGCATTAACATGCATAGCATGGATACTATTCCGGCCGTCACATCACACGGAGGTAAAGAGAGGCCATTCGGGGGTTGATATTATTCATTTATTTGGTTATGTACGGTGCACTCGTACAAAATGACCTTACCCTGGCCCGCGGGAACATTAGGCGTTGGAGGCGCCAACCGCCTGGCTAAGGGTCGAGTCTAGAGACCTCCGTTTAGGGGTGAGTGTGGACTGCGGGGGCCCACTCACAATTATACTAGAACTTGGGTTTTCTGAAATTAAAAGAATTATTTGATATAAGTACGGAACGTGGGGTTCCGTAGTAAAGTAAGTTCTAGTATAATACCCGGATCTGATTGGTGCCGTGTATACTCCAACCCTGACTTCGGAGGGCGTTAAATCTGAGTTACGTATATGAACTAGTTAATTATACGTATTGTTTAGCATTCTGGTTGATCATTCATTCATATGCTTGAATATAATGTATTTTTAACTTGCTTGTGGTGTGGCTGAGGGTTTTGCTCACTAAGCTTAGGCTTACACCCCTTTAGACTTCTGTTGCAGGATAGCCTGTTCGTAGAGACAGGACGAGGGATGCCACAGGTTAGCCTGGGGATTTGAGCAAGAGCGGGCAGCTATGTGTACTGAGAGAACAGTTTATGTAGACTTCTACTTAAGTACTTTTGTTTATCTTATTATATTAGACCTAGACATACTTAAATGCTACGTAATGTAAGCTTTGTAACTTAAATTTTTATATAAATATGTTTGTGTAATGATATCATGTGAGTCTGGATGTTCTTTGGAAACTAGTGGTTGTAGAGCCTTGTATATTGTGTGAAGAGTTCTTGATTGGAAGGGTAACCAATCAGGGGTTCTTTATACAGTATACGGCGTCTGCCACGACTAGGCCGTCCTCAGTTCGTGACAGAACGTGTTCAACAACAGCGAGGCAATTGTCAGTTTGGTCAGGTTAATGCCCTAGCTTAATTACCTTGAGCTAAAGGAGTTAGTAGGGATGCTAGGCGTAAGTCAACGATTAAAGAGATTGAGGAAGAAGTAGAAGGAGTTGATGAGGTAGAGGAATACTAGGAGCTTAAGGTAAGAAATGCATGAGCCTCTAAAGTCAAAGGACTTAGGATGCATACACCAAGTTTTTTTAGAAGTGGCGATGCCAAAGATTACCTAGATTGGGTAGACAAGATTAAAAAGCAATTTGAATGCCACAAAGTACCTGACAATACAAAGGTTAGACTTACTGTATTAGAGCTCACTGGTTATGCCAACTTATAGTGGAAGAACTTGCAAGCCACTAGAAGAAGGGAAGGAGAACAAGAGATTAGGAGTTGGGATGGCATGAAGAGAGTCATGCGGAGAAGGTTTGTACCAAGCTATTATTTTCAGGATGCCTTCAAGAGACTGCAAGAAATGAGATAAGGAGCATTGACTGTAGACACTTACGTTAAAGAATTTCAAATGCTAATGATCCGATGCGAAGTTATAAAGTTCGAAGATCGAATTGTCTCTCGATTTCTTGGCAAATTAAAATATGAGATTAGAAATGTCCTGGAAACCTTGGATGTTAGATCGCTTGATGATGCAATTTGAGCTACCTGGAGGATAAAAAGGCGCTGAACTGGAAGATTTTGACCACCCATCAACCTTTCTAACACTAGCCAACCTATTCCGAGCAGACCTGTGCGAATGGAACCAAGTAAAGTCATTGAGACACGACCTGCTCAGATTATTCGAACAGAGGAGAAGGAACCCTTGAGAAAGTTTGAGAAGGGCCAGAGTTCAATGAGGAAGAAGAGTAAGATTAAGTATTTCAAATGCTAAGGATTTGGACACATGATCGCTCAGTGTCTGAACAGGTGAACAATGGTGATCAAAGGTGAGGCATCGATTGTAGAGGTCGACAGTATAGATGAAGAAGTAAAGGAGCTGAAAGAGGACAGACAAGCTGAGCTATCCAATGAGAAAGTCATCTATAGCGAAGAAGGCAACTTCGTGTCAACCACTCTAGTATTGAGGAGGATGATGAGTGTCAATCCTGTACCTGAAGACGAACGGAGGGAAATCTCTTCCATATTGGGTGTAAGGTGAATGAAACACTATGTGCGCCGATTATAGACAGTGGAAGCTACACCAATACGGCCTTTGCATTTATGGTCTAACAGTTGAAATTATCGACCATTCCCTACCTGAAACCTTACAAGCTTCATTGGCTCAGTGATAAGGGAGCCCTACAAGTGAACAAATAGATATTTGTACCGATTTGTATAGGTAGGTATCGAGATGAAGTGCTTTGTGACGTGTTGCCTATGAGTACGTCCCACCTTCTACTTAGACAACCATGGATATGTAATCGAGCAGTTATGTATAATGGTAGGAGAAACACATGTTCTGTAGAGCATGAAGGAAGAAGGGTGAAATTGAGTCCTGTGATTGTCGAGTAAGTAAAAGTCATGCGGTCCTAGCTTAGCCGAACCCTAAAGAAAGAAGCTTTGGTACTAATTCGAGTTGAATTGAAAAGAGAAATGGAGTTAGAAGGACTAACATATCTACTTATCAAGAGGCTTTTGGAGATGAGACTTGGGGAAGAAGAGCTGTCAAACAAGGTAAAAACTAACTGGAGGACTTTGCCGACCTATTTTCAGAGGAGCTATCGAAAGGTTTACCCCTAATCCGAGGCGTCGAATATGTAATTGACCTACAGTTAGGAATCGCCCTACTGAATAAGCCTGCTTGTAAGCTGAATCCTGAACAGGTTGCTGAGCTACAGAGGCAAGTAGACAACCTCATGAAGAAAGGTATGTATGTGAGTCCCTAAGCCTTTGTGCCCTACTGGCCTTATTAGTGTTAAAGAAAGATGGTTCTTAGAGAATGTGTATAGATAGCCAAGCCATCAATCGAATAACTATCAAGTACAGGTATCTCATACTTAGGCTTGATGATATGTTAGACGAGTTAAGTAAGGTAAGAGAGTTCTCCAAGATCGATCTCAAATCTGGATACTATCAGATTTGAATGCATGAAGGCGATGAGTGGAAAATCTCATTCAAGACACGACATGGTTTATATAAATAGCTTATAATACCATTTGGACTATTCAATGCACCGAGCACATTCATGTGACTTATGAATCACGTGCTCTAAGAGTTACTAGAAAGGTTTATCGTGGTTTATTTTGACGACATTCTAGTATACAGTCCTGACTTAGAAATGCAACAAGAGCATCTCTAGCTATTATGGAATGGCCTGAGCTAACCTGTTCTGCCAATGTGAAAAGTTTCCATGACCTGACATCATTTTATCACTGATTCATAAAAAATTTTAGTACGGTTGTGGCCCTACTCACCAAATTATTGAAGAAGAATGTTGAATTCAAATTGAGTGAGAAAGAGATGAGGAGTTTTGAAGACGTAAAGGAGAAACTAACAACAGCCCCCGTCTTAGCTTTGCCAAGCTTCGACAAGGTATTTAAGTTAGGCTGTGATGCGTTTAGACTAAGCATAGGTCTTGTGTTGATGTAAGAAGGTCAATTATTGCTTACTTTAATGAGAAACTTCGAGGAGCCACGCTTAACTATTCCGTCTATGACAAGGAATTCTACTCCTTAATCTGAGCCCTAACGATGTGACAAAACTACCTATTGCTTAAGGAATTCGTAATCTACATGGATCATGAATCCTTGAGATATCTAAAGAGCCAACCAAAATTGTCCCGGAGACAGGCCAAGTGGATTGAGTTTATGGAGAGTTTTTCTTATGTCATAAAATACAAGAACGAAAAGGACAATGTAGTGGCTGACCCCTTATTGAGACGACATACCCTCATGACTGAACTGTAGATGAGGTTACTTAGTTTTTCAACCATCAAGAATTTATCTACCGATGACCCACACTTTGGTTTTATCTATGTCCGTTGTGAGGAAGGACGGACGTTAGATGACTATCACAGGGAAGATATATACTTATTCAGGAAGAAAAGGCTATGTATCCCAACCTGGTGTACGCGAGAACTGTTAATGCATGAGGCGCATGGAGGGGGATTGATAGGACACTTTAGCCAGCACCAAACTTATGAGGTATTATCCTCTAGATTTTTTTGGCCAAAGATGAAAAAAGATGTCTGATTGAGGTTAGAAAGATGTGCAACTTGCTGAAAAGCAAAGAGTTGAGTTGAGTAAGGACAGTACCAACCCTTACCAATCCTAACCAAACCATGGTCCGAGCTGAGTATGGACTGTATGTTAGGATTATCAAAGACATCCCAAGGGAAGGACTCCATCATGGTGGTTGTAAATCGATTTACCAAGATTGCACATTTCTAGCCTGTTTCTAAGATTAATGATGCTTTGACTATCTCTTTTCTTTTCTTACAGGAGGTGATTAAGTTTTATGGTATGACCAGAACTATAGTTTCAGATCGAGACCCCAAGTTCATAAGCCATGTTTGGAGGATACTTTGAAGGTGATTGGGAACCAAGTTATTCTATAGTACGTCTTGCTATCCACAGACTAATGGGCAGACCGAAGTTGTCAATCGAACTATAGGAACTTTATTGCGAGTCGCTATCGAACGAAACATGGCTAATTGGGATCTGTGTTTACCAATCATTGAATTCGCCTACAATTGACTGCCTACAGCGTTACAAGCATGTCTCCATTCAAAGTTGCCTACGAGTTCAACCTCAAGCTCCCATTAAACTAAGCACATCAACCAAGAATTGATGATGATGACCAGCTAGCCGTCGAGAAAGTTAAAGCCATCAAAACCATGCACTAGAAGGTTATAAAGCAACTGGGTCAAGCTGTTATTAAGCTTGAGAAGCGAAGCCAAGGATGGAAGAAAAAAGAATTTCGACTAGGCGATTTGGTCTGGATATACCTTAGTAAAGAGCGATTCCCAAACTTAAGGAGCCGTAAGTTGTCTCTCAGAGCTGACAGACCTTTCAGAGTGCTTGAAAAGATCAATTCTAACGCTTATAGAATTGAATTACCTGAAGGATATAGAGTCTCAGACTCTTTCAACATTGCCAAACTCTCTAACCTTATACTCCTGAAAACGAGAAAACTGGACCTGAACCAGATTTGATCCCAAATCTCAAACAACCCAGAGGGGATGATAGGGATCAATAACCGATTACATGTTCTCAAGCTTAAGGGCTCTCTCAGGTGGTCTGCCGAACTGTTCGAGATGAGTTAAATATCGAGGAGTAGTGTTTTCCTTAGTCTGACCTGTTGAGCTATTTTGCTCTCTATGCCATCCAAGATGTTGCCGAGGTGATCAACTAGCATGCCAAGCCGAACCCTTCACTAAACTACAGTCCAAGCGCCAAATCTGAATGCAGCAATCTCTACAATGTTGAGGCCAAGTAAAACTATTAGGAGCTACCATTTGAGGTTAACCTTGATATGAGCCGTCCTTGAATCAACCACAGTCCAACCTCTTCTAACGCCGAGCATGCCTAAATAAAGGCCTACCCTTGCTTGGACTACAATATTGTTATAATCACAGTAAAAATGCACGTACACTATTCTTTACTAACATCTGTACTATCTTTTCTGACAAAGGATGTTTGCGTTCCTTCTTTTACACGATTTCATATTTTCCTTGTAAGTTATTCTCTTTTGTTTTTAGCAAATAAGGACTATTCTTGTGTAATTTCTATAACTTAGGATTTGCCCTAATGGGATGATATAAATATCGTCATATTGTAAAAGTTGATCATCATAATACAAACAAATACACTAAACTTTTTCACTCTCGAGCTAAGTGTCCCTCTTACTCTTAAGTTGTTCTTATCTAGCCCATTTGAGCATGAATTAGTGGTAAGTTACGTCCAGCTATACTTATACGTCGTATTAAGTGTAACCTGAGCTTTTGTGAGGTGTTGGTGCGTCATATCCTTTGTTAGTATACGAGAACCCCCTGCTCAACCTTCGACTATCATTTACTTTTTAAGTCATCTTGTAGCTTGACCCATCCCTTTGGTTACGCGTGATATCGGGTTCGTGTATTCATCCACAAGTTTGTATTGAGGACAAATTGTTTACTTTTACTTACTCAGCTGCTAAGCCCCTTGCCTGTCTTAGGAGCATCGAACAAATCCTTCGGAGGGAGCAGGGGAATGTACACATATACATCCCCAATGGTGGCATTGATAATCCTAACCCTGTTACGGCCATCCTAATGGATTCGTCAAGTTGTGCTAGCAATAAGACTTCATCCTTTTGTCTCTAAGGGGGAGGGGGGGGTAACTCCTTGTAGAATCAAAGCCAAAGACATGCATTAATGAAGATGAATTGGTCTTACCTTTATTGGTTGACATAGTTGTAATATGTGAAGAAGAAAGAAGCTTGAGAAACTTTTAAAGAAAGTTTGATGTGAACGTAAAATTCATAATGGTAGAACAAAGAGATTGTAGAAAAGTAGTCTCTTATTGTGACCCTACCATTTATAAGCAAACCATCTGGAAAGCCATACAAGCGGTTATAGGGATCAGTATAAGCACAAATCTTTTAAAATAATGTATAGTAAACACGTAGAAAGCATTTTGATCAGATGATTATCTTTAAAAGGCAAAGCACATGTAGCTGCAAGCTAGTCTACAACAACATAACATCTGTCATATCAAATTTAATGTACGGAAAACGGGCAGGCAAAGATCACAGTTTGAAGAAGTTTCTTTGACAAGAAGTTTCTTTAAGGCCTATTCAACTTCCACCTAGTTAGCATGATAAAAACATGGTATAGTTACATTTGCTCGGTTCATGGAAAGCATTATTCAGATAGATCGGTTCGTAGCCTTCAAGCGCCTGCCTAATGAGTTGCAAGGGTCTCTTGCTTTGATACCCCAACTAAGGCTTGGCCTTGCCCAGGTCTTTGGTACTTCGCCTCGAAATAACTGCTTACCACCTCAGTCCATCCTAACTTAAACATTTCCAACCTAGGTACCCGTTATTGCAAACATCTCCACCTCAACTAGCTTTGAGCCTGAACTTACACTCTCACCACGTTGATACCGTAACGCTAAGTTGGATTCCTTTTACTCAAACCAGTCTAATCGGTCATGCTTGAGTAGCCTATACATCCCTTCTCCTTACCTTTGCCTTAACAATGAGACTGCGTGGAAAGGGGGAAGAGCGTAAGTGTTGACAGGGCTCTTTAGACATGGGCTCTTGTAAGCTTAAGCCTGTATTGGTCAAGCTCAATAAGCTCTACAACGGTTGGAATACACAAAAGAAGAATCAAAAGTGCTAAAACAATTACGTCTGGAATAAATGGGACACATTGGAGACAACGACTATACTCTCCTATACTTGTAGGAAACTAATCTTCAACTATTGGCTCTACTTTACTATAAATATCAAGTTACTATCCAGTGATCGATCTCTCTAAACTCTGCACACCAAACTTACTTATTATTTTAAATTACTTTCTACTTTCTAAAACTCTACTGCTAACTTAAGTATCGGAGTGATCATACCGAACAACCTCCTGACGTTTCCTTGCAGTGTATTATTTTGCAAACCCTCTATGTGCAGAGCCCTCACATCTAACAGCAAATACTTAGAGACAACACAATAGAAAACACGAATTAAAATAACAACATAATACAATAAATATAAAACCATAATACTAAATTAAATTAAGGATGTGAGATATATTTCACCGTCTTATCAAATGTTTGACAAAAATAATGATTTATGAATTTGGTTGATGTAATTGGAATTCTATGTATTTTTCATATTTAATCTTATATATTAGCAATATCATGAAAATACAAGTAATCATGGAATTCGAAAACTGTATAATATAGGATTTCCAAGTATTAAAGAAAATATAAGGTCACATACTCTACTCATGTATGTAGATTCCGAAGATTTAAAATTAAATCTATCTTGTGACATCTAATACCTATAGTAAAACCTACCTATCCAATCATGCAGGATCCAACATGTTTTACGGTTAGGGAGATTCGGATGCTTAGCCATGGTATGGGTGCAACTTGTGATCAATTTCAGCAAAAGTAATTGATCGTTCTGAAAATATCTTATTTAACAATCAGCTACTGTTCACATGAGAATCTGATTAAATAAGCACTTGCCTGGACCAAAGGACGCATCAAAGAATCGTTTCCACAACAAAGTGTAGTTCATCACAATTAGGCAGTAGATACATCTTGCTCTTGCAGTTCATCTAATAAACACATATCCTATTAATTAGTAGAAGAGAAACTGCAACACAATGCGAATCAAGGAGAAAATTACAACAAACAGGCTCTCCAGGGGAATGCTTCTCTTATTCTGTAAAATGTGAAGAATAATTGCAAACTCTCCTACTTATTTGCAAGATGAGAACAAAAGTTACTGCATTTATCTCGGCATTGGCCGATTTTCCACGAATGATCTGAAAAGAATAAAAGATTGCCTAGGAGCGTGCAGCGGGACCTCATGTCCCGCGCCAGTTACGGTTACAAGGGTCAGACCCTTGTATACTTGGCTCCAACCACCAACCTGTATATCACCACAGAAAAGAGATTGGATAATTATTCATGACTTTAAGGTATTACGTTCCATGACAGGAAATTCAAGGAAGAGGCGTTGGTTTCATAATAAAAGCGGGAAGATGGCCAAGGAAATAAGTTTGCATATTTCTTTTTAGTTTTGCACCAGAAGACAGTACTAACCTTCTGCTTGTCATACCATGGATACCAGTTAGTAACTGTTGGAAGCTTCAAGGCATCAATGGAATAACGAGTCGCAGTCACCGGAACCACGGAATCTGTATCTCCACTGGAGAAAAATATCGAAACCAAAAATGAAAGAGGGATTAGACAGTGATTCTTTCTAACTGCATGATCAATTCAGTCTCATGAAGAACTTCTTAAGCAACAACACCAGGAAGAAAAGTAGAAAAAAGAATAATTGTGGGAACAGTTTGTATCATGTATGCATGTCAAACAGACATTTTGCATCAGGCACAGCGGCTTGCCTAAGCCATTATAAGTTAATTTTGAATAACTTGTGACTAGTTATCTGAGATGTTTTAAAGTTTAATAAGTCTATGTCAATACAATTAATTTCACTTTTTCTAGTTAAGGACAGGCGATGTGATATTAAATAGCAAATCCGGGGAAAAAAAGATCTCATGCAGGAATGGTTGGATAGGGATTGTATCAACTTGCCTGTATACCCATATTCTTAAACCAGCAGCAATAAGCTCTTGGTAAATAGAGAGCATTGAGAGAGGAGAATCGGCCCAGTAGTCGCCTACAATGTCGCTGAGAAAGCATAGACAATGATCAATGTCAATGAGCCAGGCCAATTAACTCTTATCCAGAATCTTCACTTTCCCACGCCATACCAGTGTTGGATTCTTTGAAAAGCAGAGAAGTCGAAGGGTCTGACATGGGTATGGCAAGGAAACCTGAAGAGTCCAGGTAACAAGGCTAACAAAAATAGACGCGTGCAAGAGATCTTACCTGCATGTTTTCCAGGGATATGGCAGTCCAGTTACATTTGCATGAAGGGCATTCTGAACTTCCGGGTGATTGAAGTACACTGCAGAGTATCTCTCTGTGCAGGGATCATATGCTCTAGACATCCATGGCTGAGATCAGAATTAAAGAAACTTGAGTAAAACTACGATAAATTGAAAAAACAAAAAACAGAAATCATGAGATGAAAAAAAATTCAAGAGATGTCAGGATCATGGTTGCAGGAGAGTCATTGTGCCACATAGAAACAATGTAAAAAGGTAGTCCTTCATAAGTGATCTGTTGTGGCAGCTTATTTTATAAGATAATTTCCTCAATATTTCTTCAAAGGAATATGAGGAAATTTCACATTGTAGTCCAGCAAAACTTTGGAGTAAGGTCTGGGCGTAAAGTTATCCACAACAGCATCAGGCTTAAGTAAATCCCCAGTAGTTGCCTCAAGTCCAGTGATTCAAAATGTTGAACTATTAGTTAATACCAATACTCTCCCATCGTAATGCCACAAACAGATTGAAGAATGATGCGTACAATCGCTAATTTTTACTCCTTTGTAGTTCTCATGAGTTGAAATATCCACTTGTAACCATTTTCCCCCTTCGTTGAGGCCTTCTCTGTTTATAAATTCACCATGGCTGGTCCAATATTTTGCAGAGACATAACCCAAATCATTTATTTAGTGTTGCAGCACAAGGCAAAAGATGTAAAGCAACTTGCCTAAAGCTACTTATCTCCATGTTAACTGAGTTACAATCTCAAACACAATTTCACTACGGAGTGGAGTATTCCCTGCAAACACCACCAAACTGAGAAAAAACTTCTAGTGGGAGTCACACTATCCTATAAGGAATTGTGAAAAGATGAGAACTACTAGAAAACTTACATAACGGCCCCTTAAGTTTTTCCTCAATCCTGTAGTGCCATTACAAGGGCGGGTGTAGATACTATATGGATCAATGTTTCCCTGTTCAGATTCTGCAATGTGAAGAGCCTTCAAGCATTCAAGTGATGGATGCTGAGATGATACAGAATCGCAAGCAGCACGAAGTTTATGATAGGTAGAATCCGAGATCAAGCCATGGGTCCACCAATACTCGAAAGTTCCAATGAGGTCATGATAATCATCAGTAACAGCATTACCAACCTGTAAATAGAAATTAAATTTTGTAAAAGTGGTTCGTCCTTTCTACTTACAGTTATATGTAAAACACCACATTAAGCTCTAAGAGAATTAAGAATTTATCTGAATGCTTACCAAGAATCCCTTGAAATTTATAACTGGGTGTTGTATCCCTTTATTTCTTTCATAAACAATTTGAGACAACTGAGGAACATAATGGCCTGTGAGACTAAATTATCATTAGCTTCATGGCTATAGATAGGTGGAGAAAAGTAATTTTTGCTGAAAAATGCTCTTACGACCTGCATAACTTTCTCCAGCAATATAGAAATCTCTACGCTTGTATTGGGGGAACCTTTCAAACCAATTGACCAGAAACTGATATGAATCTTCAGCTGAATATCATTAAACAACATCATACAATACAACTTCATGCTTAAACTCATAAAAGAACAACTCAAAAAGTAATATCTCGATTGCAAGCAGCGTCAAATGCAAATCCACAATGGAAATTTAGTCTTACCAGTTCTCTTATCCCCAGCGGTATACAAATCTGAAGTTGTATTACTGTACGAAAAACCGACACCAGCAGGGGATTCAAGAAATAGCACATTTGCCACTGCTCCAAAGAAATTTCATGCAAATGAGTCGAAAGATATTAACTGAATATGCATACTATCACACACAACAAACTAGAAACAATCAAATTTAAAAATAGCAAATCTTGCCACCAATTATACGGGAGTTACGTTCAAAATAATAATTAGCCAAAAAAATTTGATGAATTCAAAGCAAATACATTGAGGCTCTGTTCGGTGGCTTTGTAATTGAAAATTGAGCCTTGAAAATATTCACATCAAATATATGGACATCTGAAAATCGAACCATGGTTATTCTCAATTCGAATCAAACTTCAACTGTAAATTGGAACAAGTGGACTAGGAAATCTTGAAAACTTAATTAGACAACAATATTTGGTAATACAAAAACTATATTCATACATAAACAACTACAGAAAAACTAAATTGTCAGGCAATAGTAACATTGCCAGTCCATCCGAAAACAGAACAAATTCAATTAGCGTCCTAAAATGTGCAAAACGGACAGCCAAATTAAGTAACAGGAATTTTGTAGCTTTTAATACATTTAAGGACACATTTCATGCGAAATGACATTGATTTTTTACTGCGTGGTTCAATTGTTCAGACACTGTTACGTAGACACTAATGAGAATATTCATATTTAACGATTAGTAAAACTATAAAAATTAAAAACTATATCAACAAAAGAGAGGGGGAAAAATCAGGTGCTTCAGCAAGTTATACTCACATTTGTTCCAAGCATAAGGATTCAAGTACAGAGTCTTGCCATCAGGTTTAATTCTAAAAGGTCCAATCTCTTCTGCTGATCCGTAAGCAACAGATGAACAACCGGGACCTCCACTGAGCCACAAAACCAGTGGTCTCTCTTCGGGTTTTCTACTCACAGGTGACTCAATTAACCAATAAAACAATGCTCTCCCAGCTTGTTGATTCACTGTAACATAGCCAGAATACTGAGCGAAATCTACATTCTTCGGTTGACCAGGTAATTCAATAATTCTATCTCTCCTTTGCTCCTCTAGATAAGAAGCTAAACAAGTACAAGACATAAAAAGCAAAAGCACTAAGACTAAGAGATGACCCATCAATGTACAGTGCAAAAGGTTGTGATTTGACCAATACCCAGATAATAAAATGACCAAAGAATTTTGGGTTTGGAAGGATTTTAGCTAAGGCCTTTATAACGTCATGCTTTTCCGTAGAGCGAAACTATTGGAGACGTTGAAGTCAAAGAAAAGTAAGAATGTGTAAAGACACTAGAAACGAATGAACTGAAACCCACAAAGTCACAGATCCCAACAATGTGTTTGTTTCTGGGAAATCAGAGGAATTTATGGGAATCATTAATAGTGTGTTTGGAAAGATAGATAGAATTGGAAAGGACGGAATGTGCGAGCGAAGAATTAATTGGCCAACAAATAATAATAAAAAAAATGAGGGAGAGAAAGGTATGAAAGGGATGAAAAGTATTGATTTTCTTATGGGATGATATGATAATGAAAGGAGTGGAAAAAATATATATATATAATAGTATATAGAAAGATTTATATTTAATAAAATTACTAAATAAATCTCTTAAAATTTGTATTTGTATTTGTATTTAATTTCTTTCTTCGAATATAGGTAAAAACGATTTGTTTCCATCAACAAATAGTAAGAGAAAGAAGTCTAAGTAACATTATGTGGAAAAATATTAACTAGTTTTTCTAGAATGCTTGTTAATAAGTTAAATAAAGTAAAAAATGCTTGCATGAGTTTTTTTTTTAATAACATTATATATTATAATTTATGAAAAGAAAAAATTTAAAACCAACTCATCCTATTAAAAGTTTAATATTATTACATTATAACGCCTTAACTTACAGTTAAATTGATAAAATTGACCGTGGTAATTAGCTTGACATGAGTTGATAAAATTTAAAGTCAATATTGTGCAATTTGGGTGTAATATCTATCTAGTGTAAATTTTCTTTTTTTTCCCCCCTTATTTTGGTGATTACATTTTTGGTTTGAGTTTGCGTGTTGAGCCAATCATGGAAGGCTTTAGTTTGCTTCTGCAGCCAATCATGCAATGTTTTGACCGGGAGGAAGAATGTGCACATGGCATGTTCAATGAGAAACTCAAAAGCCAGTTCATTGGATTTATTTGCACTTTGCCGATGCCTGAAAAGGTTAATAAAAACACACACACATACATATATATACATATATGTATATATATATATATATATGTTATATTAGTGGATAAGGTACCTGTGATGTGCATATAAATTAAATAATATCAAATTTATATATTTATAATTTATTATTATCTATTCGATAGAAAATCATAATTTTTATTAAATATTATAAATATAAATTTATATTTTTTTCTATCTACGCTCACTTTAAATCATTTAATTTCTTATTTATTAGGAAATTAGGTTTACGGGTATAAATTATTCATACGCATGGACATCAATCATTATTATGGTTATATTTGATTATAATCTGAATTTTGACTTATAGTATATGTACATAAAGTAGGTAGAAGAGAAAACGGGAAAAGAGAGAAACCATTAGAGGGATCATGAAGACAAATACAATATTATATGAACAAATAGCGAAGAAAGTAGAAAAAGTAAGTTTTAGGATTAGAAGAGATTAATGGAAGATAATTGTTTGACGAATTTATTGATTATTTGTGATTTTAATAAATTATATTAATATTGGTTTTTTTATTAAATAAAATTAAGTAGAGAGTAAATAGGTAACTTGAAGTGTGATGGTTATTTAAGGATTAATCTATGATTTTTTTATTAAATAAAATTAAATAAAGGGTAAATAGGTAACTTAAAGTATGGCGATTACTTAAGAGCTAATTCATTTTAATAATATAAATATACCTTTATATATAGAACTAAAAGCTTTCGATATGAAAAATATTAACAGTTGTACTAAAATTTATTAAAATGTCAATAAAATTTATTTCTTTTTATACATTTAGTTTTTGATAAAACATAATAAATGTTTCTAAAGACATTTTCATGTCTTTGACTTTTTCATTAAAAAAAAAAAATTTAAGAAAGGTGTTTTTTGGCAAGTGCTTATGACACTCATGAATAGGATTATTATTAAAATAGTATATTGCTCCATTGGTGTCTGTATTTTGCTGGATTTTTTTTCCTATTGTTTTCAGATTAAACTCGAAATCATGTTGGAAGGGCACATAAACTTTATCAATTTAAGGTTGAGTTTTATTTGTCTTCCAGTCAAATAAAAAGCTTTACGATTGACTCAGTTAAGTATCATTATAAACCGTTCTGATCTTTCATAGTATGATTAGCAATATTTAAGAGAAGAAAGACTTGGAGACAGGAACAAGATTGGAGCAAAATGATTTTAAATGGAAAAATACATATATAATTTCCATTTTTGTGTAGATAGTAAGTAAGGAAACAGAAGTAATTTATTTGAAAAAAAAGAAAAAGAAATGCTCTTTCCTTACCTTGCTAGTGTTATAAAGGGAAAAAAAAAAATGAAGAGAAAGAGGGTATATAATTGAAAAAGGTATGAGTCTATGAAAGGATTTTAGCAAGTTACTTTTCTTTCCGTCAATTTTTTGTTTTAACTCTGGAGAGAAAATAAATTGATTATTTAAGTGATAAGTATTCACTGATTTCAATTTGTTTCCAATTTCTTCTGTTTCAACTTTTTGTTTAAACTGGCGCACATCAAATTCTCTCCACAGTTCCACTACCTCTAATTTCTTTCAGTTCACATTAATTTCTAACAATATAAACAATCAAAGATTTCAAATTGAGTTTGAGTTTTATCACTCTATTTATTAAATAAAGTTGACTCAAGTACACTCCTCTATATGACCCAAAAAAAAAAAAAAAAATTTACACTCCTTTACAAAATAAATAAGAAGCAAGCCATATGATTGTAAATCAATAAACTGGGAATAAAATTTTATTACTAGTTGGCTGGAATGGAATGAGGTTGAAATTAAATATTCATTAGGTTTTCTATTTGTACGTGAAATAGGGATATTTTTTAAATAAAGTTACTATTCTACTGGGAATGGGTCCCTAAATAGCAAAAAGAAATGGCAATTCCACAAATTTTGAAATCACCAATCTTATAAAATGATCATTATAATAACCAAACATACAAATAAACCTTTCTCAAGCAACTACAGTAGAATGAAATGAAATATTCTAAACAACACCCCAATCCCGCGAAAACAAACCACCTCCCCAACTCCCACCGCTAAAAAAAAAAAATGGAATTTCCAACTACTTCAATATTAAAGCTAACCTATTTACACAAAGCTAATAAATTCGGTTAAATTATAACAGATATAATACACATCTACAGATTTTAAGAAAAAAAAAATACATAATTATAAATTATACAAGAAAAATTATCAAAATACTATTAATATATCATGGCTTAACATTTGTGTACTATGCGATATAGGTATAAATGTGTTAATATTACATCTTGAAGATGTACATAGATATTATACTAATATGCATTTTGAAAATACAACATTATTATAAATAGGTATGTTATATTTTTAAGATACGATATAATAACGATATTTTGGTGATATTTTTATCTAATCTGTATTTATATAATATTTATTAATTTTAATGGTAAACATGTAAATTTCTGAGTTATAACATTACGCTAGTATAATTGTACTTAACCCTAATTATTAAGAATAGTAATAAGGGTCGATTCAACTAAGCTCTTAGGATGTGTTTGTTGTATTGAAAAAGAAGTTCTCTTAGACTCTCTTTGATATTTGAATGTAGGATAAATTATATTGCCCGTCCCTGAAAATATCTAAATTATATAGATATATCTAGTTTCTTTAGTTGTACGCCTACTCTCTATTATGAAACATTGAGCCCTTAACAAGTTTTAGAAATACATAGATATCGCCTCCTATATATTATGTTGTTGTGCAAGTATCCGATTCCTGTGAAACATTAAGTTTGTGATTATTAATAGTTTTTAGCAATAAAAAATGATGCGAGGCTAGCGTGGTACTCAATAGGTGGTGTAAAATGGAAAAAAAGAAAATGCCTTCATTTTTAAAATGGAAAACATTTTCCAGAATATTTTTCATTATTATTAATCACCAATAAAAGAAATTTCACTTGTTAAGGCTATGTTCAACTAAAGGTGTATGTCGGATCGATTCGATCTGAAATTGATCCTGAACTGCCAGTTTACAGGTTAGCAATTAGTTAACTAAGCTTGATCTTTAAAGTTATAGGTCCATGCTAGTTCACGTGAGCCAGTGGTTTAAGGGTCGGTTCAAAGACTGTTAAACCATTATTTTTATTTTATTGAAAAAATTTTAAATTTTATTTTCCATATTTCTATCAATTATGATTAATAATTTATCACCTACTCGTGTGTTTTTCTTTTTCTAAAAATAAATATAATACTTTATATGAACATGTAGTAATGTGAGAACGGTTCACTTTTATTTCGGTTTTTTTTTTTAATTTTGAAATTATTGATTTGGACTATATGAGTATGATGGTGTTTATTTTATTTTATTTTTTATTTTTAAAAAAATTAAATATTAGATGGACTCAAATCGATGGTCAAACTACCGATTCAATTAGTAGGTTAATCTGTTGAGTCGACGGTTTTTTAAAACTAAACCACTAAAGTCCTTAGTGCTCTACAGTTCGTCAATCGATTCAAGCTTGTCTCCATTCGAGTTAAGCCGATTCTAGACTAGTTCACAGTTTGTAACCGGTCCTCATACAAGTCTTTGCTTAACCTATCACTTGCCATTGCAAGCTCTTAATACCTGTAATGTAACATCTAAAAATTACTACAGTAATACTTGAAGGCTGCAAAATTATCATCATTCATAACATATATCGGAAAAATCCAAAAATCAGTCTTCAACATACAAACACAAATTCCAACCTAGCCCTATCATAGTTAAGGTTAAAATTAAACCATATCCAATAATCAAACACTTAATAGCTTGTGTACTTACAAGTTGTTGTATGGTTGACTTGTTGTACCACGCTGGTACCTAACATCAGACTATATGAGAAATGCACATGATAGTCCCACATAGTGAAAAATAAACATCTTATAAAGCGAGCAGTACCAGTGACTGGTGAAGAATTGATCGTCTACTTTCAGTTGGAGTTGATCTACAGAAAGTATCAAAATGGAACTGTTGAGAGTTGTTAAATTAAAGTGTTTAACTACTGCAACCTACTCTATGGGCTTTGTACTTTCTTCTCATTATATTATTAGATAATGTTTTGGTGTCATGATAGTTTTAAAGGGGATTAATATGTGATATAACGAGGAATTGGTGATTCAAACTTACATCATCCCTATCCATACCAATTAAGTTATAAGTCCTTAAAGATAATTTCAGAAAGCTACACCTTTAATTATTAGAATTCTATTTACAAAAGGAAATTCAATAGTCAAATCATAACCTAGATCTATTATATTGTTTACGTAAAGAATTCTTATTCAGTTATCTAGAAATTATGTGTCTATATATAAATTATGAATTAATCTGAATAATAACATTTAATTAGCAAGATTTTTCAAGTTTTTATAACAACTTAGAGATATATACATATTTTAAAATGTTATTTGATGCATGCTTGTTTAATAAGATTTGAGGAATTTTTTAGCATTCTATTAATACTTAGAAAAACATATTTATAATTTCCATTAGAATCTATCATTTCATTTACAGTTTTGAAGGAAAAAATAAAATTTAAAAACCCTTCGGCTAAACATAATTATTATAATTTAGTAACATAAATGCTAGTCTTTTGAGGAAATGAATTTAGGTTGAATCTTTTTTCTCACTAAATTGTAATATATAATATAATTGTCAAGAGGAGAAAGTAAAAAAAAAAAAAAAACCATTTTCTGTAAGCAGTCGCATATCTTAAAATTTAGAGGGAAAACGATAATCAACGGCCAACCATGGAAATGACAAAATAGAGAAGACATGTGTACGCGGACCTACCATGTTGAGGACAGAGGAAAAAGATGAGGGTAGGAAAATGATGTGTTTGGCCCATGCCACAGCTTGATTGTACACCTTGTCAGGTCCTTGGTTATTCCCTGCAAGATTTTTGTCTTTCCATGGAATCTTCCCATGTTGTTTTCATAAGCCTAAAATTAACAGTCAAGTTGAGCTCCCATTAACGAGACGGATCTGGGAGGATCAAAATTGTCTCCGAACCATACCAATTATTGGATGTCCTAAGATAGGAAAAGAAGAGTAAACTGTAGATATAGATTGTTTATTATTCAGATGGTAATCTAGGTCACTAATTGGGGAACTCAATTTGAATCTTTATACATATTGTTTTTACTAAAGAGCGCTTTTTTTCCACAACAAATTAAGTGGATACCTAATGGTAACATAAATTTTTGTTCTTTATTTATTTTTATTAAAAATTCTTAAACTTTTAATAGACATACATCTAAGCCATAATTCTTTTTGGTTTTATTAATTGAGTGGCAAATCTTCCTAAAAGTGTTAGTTTTTTTTTTCTTAAAAAGGTGCAAAGCTAGTACAACTATTAAAATTTGTAACTTTTTTTAGAAAAAGCCTTCTTTTTATTTTCTAACTACGAAGCAAGAGTAATTAGAACCCTAATATATCCCCGATACAAAAAACCAATAGTAATATTATTAAATTATAATGATTTTAGCTTTTTGAGAAATGTTTAGTAATTAAATAATGTTGTTTAGAATTATCCATAACTTTAACTTTATCTTTTAAATTGTTTCAAGAATTTATTAATAAAACTAAAAGTAGAAAGAATTAGAACTGGATTGTTAAAACAAAAGTGTTTAAGATTTTTAGTTAACTGTTCCTAAGAAAATATATATATATGTCGAGCATGGTTTTTCACCTTCTTGATTCTTTTTATAAAATTAGGTATTTTCTAAACCGATCAGTACTAAACTTTATTCGTTTAATATTGACCTCGACTAGGGTTTAAAAAAGATCATTTTTTCCAACTTGAAAAAATTTAGAGTTATCATCCCGACCGGAGTCAAGAAAAGGGGTTAAGTTATAACCAATTAGATTGATTGGTTATAACTTAGTTATTGGCAATTAGATGGGTTGATTATAACTTAGTTATTGGTCTATTGATTAAAAAAACCAATTTGTAAAATGGCTTTTTTGAAAACTAGAGATCTAAATTCGGGGGTTAATTTATTATACTCTAAACGGATACCACTTTTAACTTTTCGAATTTAATTTTTCTTTTCAAATATACCCTTTAATTTCTAAAAAATCTAATTATGATACATACAACTAAATTGATTAATTTACATAAATATCTAAAAATGGGAAAAATAAAATTTTCCATATTTTAAGTCGCCTCATACTTGCATACAGATGTCTATGTATCCGTTATTCAGATCAGACGTACGTAGTTCTTTTATAAAAAATTTTAGTGCATGGTTTGATTTTAATTTTTGAAAAAAGGATCGCATTTACATTTTTACCTAATTCAATTTATTCAAGAAAATTCTTTTAAATAGTCCTAATTAATGTTTTATTTTGGAAACTCTAAAATAGTCCTATTTTGGAAAAAGGTTTATTTATTTTCATTTATTTTTAAAAAACTTAATTTTTCTAAATGTGAAAACGATTTTTGTTTACTAACCTATTTCTTTATTTTTTATTTTTATTATATTATCTTATTTATTTTGTACTTATTCTAACTATTTTTATTAAAACAAATAAATAAATAAACTACTTCCTTTTTTCTTTTTGTTTTTCTTCTCTTTCTTTTTTATTTTTTATTCCTTTTTATTTTCTATTACATTTAAAAAAAATAGATAAATAAAATAAAAAATAAATAAATAAAATAACAACAATAAATAAAAGAAAAAGTTTCGGATGGATTTGGATGCGCAGGTCGGACCTAGGCGAGTCGGGCAGGTTAGGTTAAGTCGAGTCGCTCCATTGGTTTCGGGTTGGGCTTTAATGCCTTTAATAGCAACGGCAACAGAGGGTTATTCGAGCAGTTTTAGTGGCCAAAGCGAGGGGGTAAGGAGTTTTTTGTGAGTTTTAGATTGGGAATAGGGGGTTAAGTCGAATACTGTGGCCTGGGGTGGTTGTTCGGCGGTTGTCGGAAATGGCGTTTGGTGGTGGTGCTTGGGCGGTGCTGCTAGGGGCACGGCAGAGGTCGGGGGAAGTTGTATCGAGGAGCTTGAGTCGCAGGGAGTCTTCCTTAAGCATTGGCTCAGCTTGGGTTAGAGCGAAGAGACGGAATCAAAGAGAGAGAGAGTAAGCTAGAGAGAGAAAGAGTAAGCTAGAGAAAGAAAGAGAATTGCTGGAGAGAAAGGGAGCTTAAGAGTTGATTCTGAAGCTTGGGGATGGATCTTTTGCTCGGGGATGGATCTTTTGCTCATTGACGTCTTTATTTATACTTGGATTTCATCCTACCAACAAAGGAAAGCTCGGATTGAAGTTAATGGAAATGGCCGAATTCTTAGTTTTTTCCCAATCTTTAAAGCTTGATTTGAATGTGTAATTGACCAAACTTGAATAAACTTTCTATACCGATTCATAGTAAGTTATGTCTAGTGTGAGATTGATGCAAGAAACTATATGCTTGTGTGTGGATTTTGTGCTGAAATTGAAGCTCAAGTGGAGGGAGTAAGCTGTTCTTGAGAAGAAAAGCTGAGGAAAATCGAGAGAAAATGGAGGAAAATCGAAGGAAATAAAGGAAAAGTACTAACGTGGCGCTATGTCAGTCAACTCGATAAACCCTGACATGTGGTACAATCAGATCCCAAAAAGTAGGAAAAGGCCTTCCTATCTTTACTAAGTTTCAAACCTAAAACCTCATGCTTAATATTAGTGCTATGTTTATATTGTTAACCATCAAACTGTTGACTTTTATCTTGTTCATATGTGTCAGCCTGAGCTGTATTTAAATCTAAGCTCAGGTTTAATGGCCCAACTTCTAAACTTAAATTTAATCTAATAAAATGTTATTTTTAAAAATCTTTTATTTATTTATATTTATTTTTATGATTTTTTTAAAATTTCTCTTTTTTCCCCTTTTTTCTTGTATTTTTTAAATTTCTTATTTTTTGTGTTTTTTTTCCTATTTTCCTATGTTTTTCTAGAATTCCTATTTTTTTGAATTTCTTCATTTTTTTGGGCTTTCTTTAATTTTCTATTATTTTGAATTTTTTCTAATTTAGAACCTTATAACTTAATTTAAAAAATAAAAGGGATAAAAATTAAGTATCTACAATATATATATATATAGACATATATGGACTCTGTTAACAAATGTCTCCATATACTAGTAAGTAAGTTATTTAAAAGAAAAAAAGGAATTTATTTTTTCTACTCTTTCAAGATTGATTACATTCTTTTTTCCATTGTTATCGTTTTAATGCATGGAAATATTTACTCGACTTGTCCTGTATTCTTCATGTACCTTGTAGTCCTGTACCATGATCATAGAGACAATAATACCTTTTGCGACAACATGACCCGCTGCTGCATTAGAGCGCCCCATAATGATTGAGTGGGAATTCGTTATTATAATTATTATTGTCAATTTCAAGAAAAGGTAATGATACAGCACATTTTTAAATTGCCCATTTACCATTTACCGCCTGTAAATAAACAACACAGAAAAACCTAGGAAAAGACAATTCATAATAGCTTTTACATAAATCTCTCCAAATCCATTCAAGATTATAGTTACGCATTGAACTTTTTTTTTTTTTTTATAGTACTATTCTTTCCCATTTTTTTTAAAGGTTTTATAATAGAGTAATAATTATTTTATAGGCAACGGTTTATAAAAGTTGTGTGACATGTATAACTAAACGGGGGGTAAGTGTGCCAATAAAAAGAATTAAGGATAAAATACAATAGAGATAATCGGCTTCTATATAAATATATATATTGGACATTTATGTATATATATATATTTGAATGTCATGTTTCATTGCATCCATACGTACTGTAATAAAATTATACCATCATTAATTGTCCCAAAAGCTAAGATAAGTCGTCATATCATAAAGGTTTTATTTATTTATTTTTATCTCAGAAGAATCTAATAGAAGAAGTGAGCTTGCTGTATGTATCTAGTTGATTTATAAAGCTTAGCCCACCCAATCCAGACGATTAGCAAATAAGTAAAATGGTTAAGATAATATAGCAAGCCCAATACTTGGCTTTAAGTGTGAAAATGAAAACTTGTGTCCAGAAAGGGGTCCAATGTCCTCTAGCGATTCCCAAAGAGACGGTGTTTACAATTTGAACTTTATCAGTTTTCTTTTTTCAGTTTTACTGTTTAAACACTCAACTGAACTACAGTCGTCACTGCCTCAGTCAGTTTTGTCATCTTCCGTTATCTTATATGATAGTGTACCATGTTATCAAAAAAATTCAAATAAAAGTTCTAAAATAACATATCACCATAATATGCATACCCTACTTAGTAGTAATGTATCTAAAGCTTTAAATAAACCAAGTTATTCAAGTTCAACTCCTTTTAAATTAGACCTGGTTTAAGCACGATTGATAAACAAATCAAGCTTAATTTAAAATAAAACTTATTTAATTAAATAAGTCAAACTTGAACTCTAAATTTAAGCTCGCAAATCAACTCAAGAGTATACTCTTTTATATCGTTAACGAGCCTACTTGTAAGTAAGTTTATTTATGTGAGCCAGTTTGTTTATATTATTAACGAGCTAACTTATAAGCAAATACATAACCTATTTATATTGTTAACAAACCAACTCGCAAGTAAGGTCGTTAATAGTCTCATAAGCTTATATTACATGGTTTTTATTTTATATAGTAATGTATATTCTTCCAATTCATATATCTTTAGTCTCATTTATTTTAATAATTTTCTAATTATACTAATATCATCACATACTAATTTTACACTTTATAATTTATGCTTATAATTTGTTTGATAGTGTATATATTGAATGCATGTTACAAAAGGTGTAAACAAGAGTCAACAAAAACGATTACTTACGAAATGCAAAATATACATTTCAATCAATATATTTTGTTTCACAATTTCAAGTGAGAGAAATAGCTATAACTAGCTTATTTATAATTACGAATGTTATATTATCGGGTTAATTGCATGATATGTTACCTCGTAAGGATATTGAGTATAGTCTCCAATATGGACAATATGAGAATATAAGTATAAAATTAGTATGATCAAAAGATTATTAAACTATATAGAATTAAAGTCTCGTCCTTATTTTTGATGAGACCAATCCCGCCCTTTATCCCATTATTCATTCATACTGTTTTAAATATAAATAATTGAATTCATAGTTCATTTAATAGTTGAGATTTAAATAAATTTAAATTAAAGGCAATATAGATGGCAGTATCGGTCCCGTAAAAAACAAGAATGGGGCCATAAAAAAATTTGAATTTCTATAGTCTAGTCATTAAGAGTGACCTTACCATAAGGTCAATTTTAAAAACAAAAGCAAGCTGTTTATTAAGTGTAAATATATAACAATATTTATATATATTTATAAACATATGGAACTAAAAGATCATACTTATATCATATTATATATGTTATTATATTGCACTATTATACGAGGTAAAATTATAGCATGATGATTGGAAAATCATACCATATGGTGTACATAGAAAATGTTAAATTCATGTAATATGGATACTACTAGGTGACATTATATGATAATAGTATTATAGAATTATATTTGTATCATCATATTAAATATTTTTAATATATAATATAAATGTGTAAAATTATTTAGCATTATGTTATAAGATTACACATAATATATAATATGAATTAGTTATTAATGCTAATTGATAAATGTTATATGATAATAGTACTATAAAATTATGAGCTTTTAATATATAATAATTCCATACGCATCATTATATTTACAATGTCATATTATTTAGTGCTATAATATAGTATTTACTATTGTAAGCTTTTAATAGTATAAGGACAATAATATAAATGAATTATGCGTATGCAAATTATATGTATGAATCATATACAAATCACAACTCTATGGAATTTTTTTATATATATGAAGTATATTTAGTATATACAAATTATATAGCAAATGCAAATTACATTCCCAAGAAAAAAAAATGAAGTTAGATAGAGAAAAAGGCTATAATATGTACAAATTATATGCACTAACTATATATAAATTACATAGTATGGTACATGGGCGATGTATGAATTACCCAAGAATTATATTCTAATTATAACCATGTGCGAAATTTTAAGTATATACAAAGTGTATTAACTATATATGAATTATGTAGTACTTACAAACTATATAACGATGTATAAATTATGTACGAAGCACATATGAATTAAATACGAGTTACATTCTAATCATAACTACATATGAATTTTTAAGTGTACATGAATTATATAATACATATGCAATACATAGACAATGGACGAATTGTATATGAAGTATAGTAATAAATGATAATATATATAGATCATATGTATATGAATTAATAGTATATAGTATATGGACAATGTGCAAATAATTATAACTACATATGAACTATACAAAATATTTATTTTTAATTTATATGAATTATAAATCAATAGTCTTATTTATAAATAAAGGAAAATTATATAAATAGTATTTTAAAAATAAAGAATGAAGGAAGATATCTTAAAGAGGGAGAGAGATAATTAAAAAAAAAAATGAATACACTACTCTATAAGACAATAATAAAATTAACCATTAAAAGAACAATTATTAAAAGAGAGATTGAAAATTCGAGGTGTGCAAATGGGTTTTAACCTATAGACTTACCTATTTAACTCTCTTTTTAAATTGGTTTAGACCGAGCTTTTTTAGCTCATTTAACAAGCAGGTCAAATGAGCTTGGCTCATTTAACTTGCGGGCCAAAGTAGATTAGTTTAGATTGATCTGTTCAACACTTTTACACCTTTGGTCTATAAACAAACCATTTAACTTACTTTTTACACCAATTAAGATTGAGGTATTTTTATCCCTTTAACTCGTGGGCCAAAGTAGACTAGATTAGACCGAGTTGGCTCATTTGACCTACTTGTAAACATCTACCGAAAAGTCAAAAGAAACCTTAGAGACTATAGTAAAACCCAAAACTTAAAGGCTACATTATCTTCTACTCCTCATCAAGCAAGCGATCTGATCTCTATCCTCTTCAAGCCACATTGTCCCATTGTTACTCATCAAGAAGTCATTGTCATTACTCTATAGTCGCTAGTTGCCATTACTTTTCTATGGTTGGTTTCACAATAAAGTTATTTTAACACTAAGTTTGAGTTATAATTTTTAGTTCTTTTCATAGAGAACCTATCCTTGTAATAACGGTTTGGTGCTTTTAACATTTTCATTGAATTGGAATTTGATTCTTAGAGAATGTAATGAAGACGTATTAACATTATGCCTCTTGCAATGGTAAGGTGCCCTATAATGTAAGAAAGATCAAAGAGAAATGTATATATTATGCAGAGGTTTATGATATATAGTTATGGCTTGATAATACCTTTGAGATGATATTGAGGAGATTTCACTATTATCCAATAAGAAAATGTCTTTGAAATGTTATTTTAATTCAATAGGATTTCTTCTATGTACATAGTAAAGGCTATGCTGTGGCTTTTCAAATTGTTAGTCTTATCTTTTTACCTACAATTGCAATCCTCATCATGACAATTTCAATTACCATTTCAAAACAAATAACATTAGTTGTTCATATCTAATCTATGATAACTATGTACATGGTCATTACTCATCAATCTTCTATTATATTAAAGAGAAAGTCTTCATTTAACTACCTATAACTAATAATTTGATATATTATAATTTTAATCATTAAATATATTGACATATTGGTTACAAAAAAAAAAGAAAAAAATTAAACCCATCCCATAAAATTCTTAATAATTGTCTAATTATATGTTCACTTTTTCTATCACACTTACTTCTCTTGTCTTTTATTTGTCTATCATTTTAATTGCTCATCATTTAAAAATTCATTATACTTTGTAATAATGTTTACAACCATGTAAAGTCTTTTTAAGTTTTCATAATGCTTTATATTAGTGTTTATAATTTCATTTATTGTGTAAAGATACAACTTTTTCTTATATATACATACATTATATTTATGGTGATTTTTCATATCATTCATAATTTTCTTTGGCATCCATCAAAAGCTCCTAAAAAACTATGAGTAAAGTTGAAGTTTTTGATAGTGATTACAAAGTGCTTGAGAAAACTAAAAATAATAGAGAATTTCACTAAAAATAATAGAGAAGATACAAATAATGATGAAGTTTTTCAAAATAAAAAAAGGAAGAAGACATAAAAAATTTGGTTGGAACTTAAAGAAATAAAACTTCCAAATGGCTCTTTAAAAGTTGAATGTGTGATTGTCCATGAAAGATGGTACTATAACTCATATTACTCGTCACTTGAACAGTTACACCAAAGGAAAGGTAAATTTAAAAAGCCAACAAAACCTTACATTTTAGCCCACTAGAGAAGATGATACTGCTATCCATTGCAAGGTTTTTCTCATGGTCGAACCATTTAATATAGTATAGTAAGAGGGATTCAATACAATGATGAAGATTGAATCACCTTTTTAACATAGATTTCACGAGTAGCAATAAAAATGATTGTTGTGCACTTTATGAAAGAGAGAAAAAGAAGTTGAATCCAGCATTTAAAGGAGTGAACAAAATTAGCTTGACTACTAATTTGTGGAAATCAGGATAGATTACCTATTACATGGTTCTTATAAGGCACTTTGCGAATGAAAATTAGAGTTTGTAAAAATGGGTGCATAACTTTATTCATTTGTCCCCTCCACATTCTAGGTATGACATTACTATTGCAAATTTTTACTGTTTGACTGATTGGGGTATTGAAGATAAGGTATACTCTATACTTATTGATAATGCAATAAGTAATAATGTTACAATTAGTATACTATCTCAAAGTTTTGAAAGGAACAAAAAGTTACTTCTTAGAGGAAAGCTATTACATGTTCGTTGCTATGTGCATATTTTAAACCTTTGTATTCAAGATGGTTTGCAAGAGATCAAATATACTATTGAAGATATTCATGAAAGTGTAAAATTTGTTAATGGGTTAGAGGCTAGATTAAAATTTTTTTGCTCAAATTATAATGCAGTTGCAAATAAATGAATGAAAGCTTATTATTGATTATCTAACTTGTTGGAACTCCACTTATGATATGTTAGTTACTGCATAAGGCTAAGGGACTAATACATGATTTTCTTTTAGTTTTTTTGGGATCAGTTCTTATATTAATATCAAACCATAAATGAAGAAAGGCATGAGAGAAAAGCATATCGACTAGTTTATGATATTCTAAGAGGTTGTGGCAGATTATCACAATTTACTTAGTGAAGATGATTGGAAAAAAAAGCAATAGACTATTGATATAGAAAACCTTATTAATGAATTTAAAGCCTAAACTTAACCCTAGTTTGACCCTACACTCAAAGCCTTAAAATCCTATAAATAAATGTCAATAACTAATGATAACTTTCAAGATCAATATAATCTAACGAAACCAACCCCAAACTTTAATGGGAAAGAGACCAATGATTGAAGCCCATGAAAGTTCCCTAAAACCGATAAAAGGTAAACTCAACCAAAAATGAATATTGATGTAAAAAAACCTTACTAATGAATTCAAAATCCTAAAATAAATACTAAAACTTCTAAATGAACCTTCGAACCTTAAAACCCTAATTAGGACCATAATACACGTGAACCCTTAAAATGATTGTGAAATCCTAATTTGTTATCGAAAACCATTATCCAACTATAGACCTCTAATTAAATATTAAAATTGTTTGCTAATCGTAAACTAATCACTTAATTGTTCTAAAATCTTAATCTACCTTTTAAACACACTTGAGCAATAATAATTGGTCCCAATCCTTAAACTAATTAGATAAGTTAATGAGCTTAACTAACTTAATTTGATACATTAAGCCTTAAACTAAACCTAATTAGTGTTAAGTATACCATTAATTAAGATTAAGAAATTTAATTATACCTTAACCCACTAACTAGGTTGTACATATTAACTATAAGTCAAAAGTGATTAACCGTATGAAACCAAAGCAATTCTATGAAAATATCTTCTTAATATTGCCAACATTATTTTGGAGTGACAATGTGAACCTTGCAAACTTTCAAACCCAAACTCAAAGTCGGATATAAGAGTCAATAGGTAATCCTTAAAGCTATTCAAGAAATAATGATAAAAGCCCTAAATAAAACAAATGAATCATAAATAATAAGTCACAAACCCTGAACAATAAGTCAAAAAACCCTAAAGAGATTAAAACACTAAAACCTAAATCATACACGTAAAAGCCTAAAAACCTTAATACACGAGAAACCCTTAAACAATTGGAAAAACATCAATAGATTGACTAAAATCCTAATTAGAAGTCTAAAACCCTAATACAACTAATAAACCCTTGGTATATCCTTAAATCATTCGCTAATCACAAGTAATTCTTCAATTGCTCGAAGATCTTAAGTCATCAATGTCATACACCGTTTAAAAACCCTAGTCAGTCCCAAATACTAAAAGACTAACAAATGAAGTAATATAGGTTGATGAACTTAATTAAAGTGATAAAATATGGCAAGACCCTAATTACACCTTAATTAAGCCTAAATTACTTAATTAAGTATAACCATAATTAATTGGCTTAACTACCCTTCTATTTACTAACGTTAGTCTTCTTAATTAAGAAATGGATAAGATCAGTTACAGAGATAAGATAAAAGGTTTGGTTAACAATTAGGATATTTTGAAAACAAATTCTTGCCTTATTTTATAAAAATCATGAAAGCAAGTAGTCCCAACTTAAAATTAGTACTTGGTAACTAAAAGATGAAAGGATTTGTCCCCCTTAACCTACCTTCATGATTTGCCATTTTACCTCACTAAAACCCTCATTTGACTTCTTTCTTCACCCTTAGAAAACTATAAGAAACACTTTAGTAACCTAAACAAAAATGATAGGAATCAGACTATAAAACCCTTGACCCAAGCTCAAGCCCAAGGACTAGAGAGCATGACCAGATGAGTTCTTTCTTTACGCCCTACAACTGAGGAATTTGAGCTATTGCAGTCTGCCAACTTGATGCCCTGGCTGAACTAAACCCTCTTGTACTTATCGATAGTCTCTAGTTGCCGACCAGAGGTACACTTAAACAACAAGTTAACCCATTTGACCATCTACTTAATCAACTTGAATCCAAGCTGTATTGAATTCGTTTGAGTTAAATTCACCTCAAAGAGTCACCTACTTAGCTTAGCATTGCCGAACTATTAGCTCAACTAGGCATCATTACTCTACAGCACCCAGGCTAGCCATATAGTTTTTCCATTTTTGCCAAGCCCACGACTACTGATCATCTACTATGTATCCAAACACCTCTTATGAGAGAATCTTCCATACTAGATGGATGCTTTTCTTGGTTTTCTCTTTATGCCCTTTTCCATTCTTCGTACATTACTTATTTAGGACCTTACCCTTTTACTCATTTCCATTTATAGTTGTTGTCTTAGTATTTCAAGTATAAATACTTAATGCAAATGTAGCCACATCAACACAACTTGGTATTGAATATACTTCTTATTTTCGTGAGCATTGTTTTGTGTTTTCCTATTTTCTTCACTGTTTTCCTAACCTTTAAGCAAGGTTTGGCGGAAAGTACCTTCATTGGAACAATTCATGTGTCATATGGAGTTAAGCTGTGAGTCATTGGTAATTCCCTAGTGCATAATATCCTTGGAGCGAATCAAGGTTTGCTTATTGGTTTCTTTGTCTCTCATACAATTTCACCCTATTTTTAAGCTTTCCACAGGCTTGAACCCATCCCTAACGATCGGCTTTGCCATTCCTTGGCCTAGATTGTATCATCTTGGTATCAAAATAGAGGTTCATTTGGGTAAGTTGTGTTTGAGCTTTCTTGTGACTAGTATTTGTTGTATTAGTATGTTAAGGTTATAAAGGTTAGCTGTGAGTATTCGAGTAAATAAGAAGGTGTCATAGTTTATTAACATCATATACTTTGTTTTGCCTTATTTCAAACATACAAAAATAGAGGAAGTTTTGATTGGATTTGTTATTCTTCAAAATTAGTTGCTGTATTGACAGTTAGTTTAAACTTTAGTGTAGAAAAGTGTGTGTGTGTGTGGGGGGGTTGGTTTGCTTGAAAAAGGATAGTATCTATTGCTTCAAGGACCTTGAGCTTTTTTACTGAGTTTTTTCAAGAGTATGATAGATCTAAGTATCAAAGTTAGTATTGGAAATAATAATAGCGGTGTTCTCTACCATGGACGATAACCCCATAATACCTTTAGAAATACAAATGAGTGAATCAATGAGATGACTAACCTTATAGTCGATCTGACAAGAGCTATTCATGTATTGGCCTTTTAACCTACCAAAGTTATGTAGAATACTTCCTAAGCTACTTAACTTATAAGAGGATAGGTCCTAGCTCGACAAGATTGAGGTAGAGGAGTAGGAAGACGTGTATGGAGGAGAATTGATTTAGGTGATATGGATGAAGAAGGAAAAGGAGAGTACAATAAGGAAAAGGAGCGAGCTTGAGCACCACGAGCTGTCGACCATGTAAAGCTTTAGGTTCTGAGCTTTAATGGTTCTAGATATGCTGATGACTGTCTAGACTGGGAAGAAAAAGTATAGCATATTTTTTATTATTACCAGTATGAAGACTTCGAGAAAGTGAAGACTACTGCTGTAGAGTTCTCAAGTTATGTTATGATATAGTGGAAGAATTTCTAGATTATGATGAGATGAGAAGGATATAGAGAAGTAAATACTTGGCCTAAGATAAAGAGGATACTCAGAAATAAATTCATGCCAGATACTTTTGCCTAACTTTAAGAGCTAAGATAAGGGAGTCGAACTGTTGATGAATATGTTTAGGAGTTTCAAATACTCATGAT
Organism: Lumnitzera racemosa; assembly: GCA_024138005.1. NCBI lineage: Eukaryota > Viridiplantae > Streptophyta > Magnoliopsida > Myrtales > Combretaceae > Lumnitzera > Lumnitzera racemosa. The sequence goes on along the minus strand of JAMXBC010000006.1, from coordinate 51,857,959 downwards.
TCTATGTAAATTGGATGAACCATCAGCCCGAATAGTATCCAGATTTCTTACTGGATTAAGAGGCGATGATAGAAATTGATGCCCTAGATCGATCACATGTAGCCGAGCTAAAGGACTTTAGGAACTCACCTGGAGAATACTATCCCGAAGCCCTATTTAAGATAAGAATTCCTACCTCGACCTTTATGTTTCCCACTATCCCCAACCTGACTATTAAGCTATCATATACGCTAGACCTGTCAAACAGTTATGTTATGACGCAACATTCGAATAGACAGCCTTCGAAGACTATCCAAGCCAAGCTCCTAAGTTACCCACCAATGTCCAACCTCAGGCCAAATTGAGTACCCTCTAACAAATGATTGACTAAGCTCCAACTTGATTCAAATTAAGTTAACTCCCGATTGAAAACTCCCTATTTTCTTCATTTCACCCAATTTGTACTATAATTTAGAACAACCAACTACCATGCGATACGTATCTTCTAATATGATATTCCAGAAGGATTCTTTACTTTTCCTTACAGGATATTCTTTGTCCCTTTTACCGTTGTTAGCATGTTTTATTTATCCTATTTATAGAATACCCTTTCATCTTTTCATAAATGTAAAGTAATCTTAGTGGAATGGGTATATAAACCCCCACTTAATACACGTAGACAACAACTTCATCATTAGAATTTATACAAGTTCCCATTGAGCAACCCTAGTGTTTTCATTACCCTTCAACTCTTATCTATTCCGTTTAGTAAGGAGTAGTGGTGAATAACCTTTTAGTTCAGATCAATGAGTCATATTCGGCGAATTGTTGGCGGAGTAAAATCAATTGGTGTATCATATCTAGTTGATAGTTACTCGAACTTTGCTAGCTTTCTTTATTTCCTTTTGTTTTTCTCTTCGTTATGGTACATCTCTATGTGTATGACCGCAGAGACATATTAGCTTCACTGGTATCAAAATACGGTTCTGAGAAGAAGTATATGAAGTTGCAATGAAGTTTTGGTTCGCTTACTATTAGTGGCTACTGTATTTCTTCCGTAGTTGCTACAATGTGTTTGTGTGTTGGTAAGTGTAGTTCTTTGCTACTCTGTTCTTACCCTGTTTTTTATTATGAAAACAAAGTAAGTTTATTTTTATCCTATTTGTGTGATTATTGGGTGTTAAAGTTTTTAGTGTGTTAGTTGAAGTTTTGGGTAGTGAGGTAACATTGTTTTCTTGTGTATTGTGTTGTCAATCTATTTAAAAAGTATTATATCATGTCGAAATCAAGTGTTTAAGGTATTATTGGAAACCAGAGTAGTGATGCTTAACCTGGTCGTGGTCAAAATGGTATTAATACTCTTGGGTCAGTTTATGACAAATCTGACAGACTCACTAACCTTATTAAGAATTTGGTTACCGCGATGCAAGTTAACAGGCAACAACCCTAGGGTATACTGCAGTATAACCCACTTGAAAATGTTCTAGAGAGAGCTTATGACCAATGTAGTCGAGGCAACTGCCCAATTAGACCTCAACGGCCTGGAGGAGTTGCAAACTGAGTTGCTAAACGAAGGCTAGAGTTAAAAGAGATAGAAGAGGATGATAAAGAAGTAGATGTGGAGATTGATGAAGGGGAAGAACAAGAAGCTGAAACTATTAAGGAGGCGAGTAAGGATGTTGAGCTCCTCAAGGACTTCACAATGTTAAGGTCCAAATTTCGCCTCTTAGTAGAAGTAAAGATGCATATGAATACTTGGAGTGAGAAGAGAAGGTCGAGAAGGTGTTTAATTGTTATGGATATACAGATACTATTAGGGTTTAGCTTGCTGCATTGGAGTTTACTAGATATGTTACTATATGGTAGAAAAATATTAATGTAGCCAGAGCAAGGGATAGAAGACAAGATGTGAGAACCTAGGATGAGATGAAGAGTTTATTGATGGGTAGGTTTGTACACAAGACCTATTTATGGGATACATTTGCAAAGTTGCAAGAACTTTGCTAAGGAGGCTAATTTATTGATGATTATGTGAGAGAGTTCCAAATGCTTATGATCTGAGCCAACGTAGAAGAACCAGAGGCTTACACAGTATCGAGGTTCATTTCTAAACTCAAATATGAGATTCACAACATTGTGGAAGTGTAGAGGTTCTATACCTTAGAGGAGGCAAATAAGATAGTGTAGAGGGTCGAGAAACAAAGAAAAAGTGCTTTGAGCCAACCTCGACCAACATTCTCTTAAGCCCCTATTCCGCACTGACCTATTTAAGCCAAGTTGAGCAAGCCATACTGAGCTGGGTAGAGGAATGACTGACTTGATGATAACCAAGTAGGCCAGTAGTGATGATTATCGATGCCAAGAACTGACAAGGTCAATCGCTGGGAATAGGTCCAAGCTTGTTAAAAGCTTAAAGAATGAGATGGAATTGTACGAGAATAGTAAACATAAAGTGAGTAGATCTATAAACAACTCTAAGGATATGATGCACCAAGGAACTTTTAAGGGCTAATGACATAACTTGATATGACGCACAAAATGGTTCAGTGAGGTTACTCACCATTTAGCCTTGCTCAGGAGTTAAGATAAGAGTGAAATAGTAAACAAGCTAACGAGAGCAATGTTCACAAAGGGGAATGTTCAGTGTATTGATGATAAGCTAATAATGTGGCTATATATACAATAGGTATTTATACTCAAGGAATTAGGGTAACCTACCCAAGGTGGAAAAGACAAAAGGGTAATGTTTAAAGGGAGTAATGTATAAAGAATAATATAACGGTACAAATAATAATTCTAGTAAATTAATGATTGGCATCGCAAATTCTTTTGCATAAGTATGTAACAGCAACATATTGGAGACGCTTTTGGTAGAAACAGCCAAAATAGTACGGTCAGGATGGGCTATTGAGCAAGGGTGTCGAGTAAAGGTGCTGGGCAAACTTGAGCTCATCTGAGAAGGAGTAGTTAAGGATATTTATTGGAGCTTTTGGTTTCTCGACACTAATATTGCTAACCTAAAGGTTGGCTCGGTTATGGCCGAATAAGGGTGTATGAGGGGTTGGGCTGTCAGCAAAGCATTTGGTTAGTTGACACACTACTTTTAAGAGACATAAAGTTACTTAGCTCAGCATTTGGAATTATTCAGTAGTAACGATCAACTTAGCTTCAGCAGGAGTTAACTAGAGTAGGAGAATTCACCTTGTTAGTCCTTTAAGGCATCGGGCTTGGTCTCCAGTTAAAGGTTTAGTAGTCGGATTCCTATCATTCCCCTTTTGGTTGATTTGGATTTGGGGTCAAATCCAAATCAACCAAGAGGAAATGATGGTCTTCATCCAATGCTCCTTTAAGATGATAAGGACTAAGGTAAAAATCGTTGACAGCGTCCAAAACTCCATAATCTTTGAGTAGTTACAATCTGTAGGCATTGTCAATGATCTTCTAGAAGATTTTGAAGGGGCCTTCAACTCGAGCGGACAACTTGTTCTTCCTGTTGCTTGAGAACCTTTCCTTGCTTAGGTAAAGCCATATTAGGTCTCTAGGTTGAAACTATATAACTTCCTTCCCTTTACCATTTCTTGCATTTTCTTGGCAACTTAGTCAATTTGTTAATTAACCTTGTCTTAGATGTGTTGTAGGGACTGTACTCGGGCTCTCTCGGTGGGGTCTTCTTGCTCAGATAGGGGTGTAGGAGTGTAATCAAGGAGCAATTCAGGATTAAAACTATAGACAACTTTAAAGCAAGTCTACTTAGTGGTATTGTATACTGTATGGTTGTAAGTGAATTCTATTACAGGCAAACAAATGTCCCAATTAGCTAAGTTCATGCCCATTGCAACTTAAAGCATTGATCTTAAAGTATGATTGATCACCTCTGTTTAGCCATAAGTTTGGAGGTGATAAGAAGTGCTTAATAGTAATTTAGTTCATATTCAATGCTCTAAAGTTCTCTAGAAGTGACTTGAGGACTTTAGATCTCTATCCGATACTACACTCCTTGGTATGTTGTATAAACGAACAATTTCCTACAAAAAGAGAGAAGCAATTGCTGAAGCATTGTTAGTCTTAGAACATGGCACATAGTGTGCCATCTTATTGAATTTATCCATGACTACCATCACAAAATCTTTGCCTCGGGTAGTTCTAAGTAATTCGAAGATAAAGTCCATGCTCAACTTAGTCTAAGGTCAGGTCGGGGAAGGTAGTGGCATTCCTTTCCCTTGCTTGGCTCGACATTTGACCCTCTTGTAAATAGCACAACCTTCAACAATTCAGTATACGTCTCACCTCATGATTGGCCAAAAGAATTTTCCACTCTACAACTCATATGTTCTCCTTTCCCCGAAGTAGTCGAATATTCCTCCACTATAGGCTTCTCTAATGAGCAACTCCGTTAATGAATAGGTCAGTACACATAGCTTTTTACCTCAAAATAGATAACCATCCTCCACATGATACTCATCTACTGTCCTTTCATCGGCGCAACGCCCAAATATAGGTCCGAAGTGTAGGTCTTCAAGGTACTGTTCTTTGATGCTTGCAACTCTAACAATTTGGTTTGTAGCTTAGTTAGGAGAAAATGTCTTCTTGATAGAGCATCGACAATGACATTGTTCCTATGTTATTTGTACTTTATCACAAAGTTGAATCCTTTCAGGAATTTAATCCACCTCACTTGCTACCTCGAAGCGTAGTCCTACTCTTAAGGTACCTTAAAGACTTGTGGTTAGTATAGATGACAAGCTCTTTTAGTAATAGATAGTGCGACCATACTTAAAGTGCTCAAATAAGGGATAAAAGTTCTTTGTCATATATAGGGTAATTTAATTAAGGTCCTCTGAGTTTCTCATTAAGGTAACAGCCTTCTTGTATTAGGATAACACCTATGCCAATGCCTAATATGTTACATTCTAGTTCAAAAATTTTCTTGAAGTCAAGTAAGGATAATTCAAGTGTAGTAGTTAGTCTTGCCTTCACTTCATCAAAACTTCTTTCTTCTCTTTCTCCCCACTTAAATTCAATGTTCTTCTTCATCAGCTCGATGAGGAGTGTGATAATGGCATTGAAGTTTCTAATGAACCTTCGATAAAAGGATGCTAGTTTGTAGAAAATTCTCACCTCGGCACTTGTAGTTAGAGTTAGCCACTCAATAATAGTTCACATCTTCTTATCATCCACTCATAAGCCACCTCCACTAACTACATAACTTAGAAATACTACTTCCTCCTAGCTAAAATTACATTTCTTTAAGTTACCAAATATTCTCTCGGCTCAGAGTACATCAAGCACAGTATGGAGTTGCTCATAGTGGTTCGGAAGGTCAGTACTATATATAAGGAAATCATTGAAGTACATATACGAGACACTTCTTGATAAGATTTCTCAGTACATGTTTCATTAGTTTCACGAAAGTGCTTAGGGCATTTGATAAGCTAAAAGGCATTACTATCCACTTGTAAAGTCCATGCCGAGTTTTAAATCCAATTTTCTACTCATTTTTTGGTCTTATGCTAATTTGATGGTAGCAAGACTTTAGGTCAATTTTACTAAAGACCTTAGCTCCACTTAATTCATCTAATTTAGGGATAGGCCAATGGTACTTAATTGTAATTTTTTTTTTTTACAACTTGGTTATAGATGCATATTCGCCAGGTGCTATCCTTCTTTGGTACAAGGAGTATCGGCACAGTATAAAGGCTTAGGCTCTCCCTTACATAACCCTCTTCCAGAAGCTCGTTGACTTGTTGTTGGAGCTCTGAAACTTAGGATCTATCTGATAAGTTGGCTTGTTTAGTAAGGCAACACCAAGTATCAAGTTAATGCAGTGTTCAATACCTCTTAATGGAGGTAATCTCTTGGGTAACTATTATGAGAATAAGTCGGCATATTCATCTAATAGCTCCCTTACCTCAAGGGGTAGCTGATTCTGCTCCTTCAACTTTAGTAACCTTCTAACTAACATAAAAGTCGATATGTCTACCTAGAATTAAGGTTTTCTTAAATCCTTGAGCAAGTTTAGCTTGCAGTTTTGATGCTTCTCCAAGGTCAAATACACGGAGAAGCACCACAATAAAGCAAATAGAAAATAAATAGGGAAAAATTTAGCAAAGTTTGAGCAATTATCGAATGGATATGATGCACCATTCGATCTTACTCGACCTATAATCCACCGGATACAACATACTGGTCCAAACTGAAGGGTCACTTGCCACTACTCTTTATGAAAGTGAATAGATAAGCGTTGAATGATAATGAGAACACTAAGGTTGCTCAACGTAAATAATTTTGTATCGATTAATTACTTATCTATATACAAGAAAGTAGGGGTTTATATATCTATTCATTAGGGTTACTTTACATATATGAAAAGACAAAAGAGTATTCTACAATTAAGTTACATAAAACATACTAAAAGGGGTGAAGAGGATAAAGAATAGTTAGTACAAAAAAGAAAGAATCATTTTAGAATATTGTGCTTGAAGATACATTTCGCTTAGTGGTTAGATGGGAGAAATATGATACAAGGTAAGCGGAAGTAGAATAACATTTGCAGTTAAGGGCCGACCTGATTTGGATCAGGTCAGGAGCCAATCAATCTAGTAAAGAAGTCAGTTGAATTGAAGTTAGATGCTTGTGGTCGATAGGGGAGCTCGACTCGACCATTCTTGGGTTGTCTTTTAGAATGAGACTTCACCATTGGGCAAGAGCATGTCTGATACATGTAAGGATCTGACAGTTAGGTTGATAGGGGATCAATTTAGTATAGGGATCTCCATCCTAGCTTTAGTTTTGAGCTAGTATTCTCTGTACGAGTCCTTAGAGTCCTTTAGCTCAGCTACAAGTGATTGGTCCGGGGGCCTGATTCCTATCATCTACCTCAGGGTTGGAAAGATCTACCCTTAAATTTGGAGTGGTTTCTTCTTCTTCCTTTAGGGCGCATACAGAGTCTTCTTCTGTTGGTTGGTGAGAGATTAGATTAGATACATTGAATGTGGAAAAAACACCTTAGTCATCACGCAACTTAACTTAGTAAGTGTTGCAGTTGATCTTTTTTAGGATTTTAAACAAACCATTAGCTCAAGGAGATAGTTTGTTTTATTTGAAGTGTAGGAATCATTTTCAGTTAAGGTGTATCCATACCAAGTTCTTGGGTAGAAAGAAATAATTTGATGGCCTTAGCTCTTAATTTCTTACTTTCTCTTATTGAATTTGGCAATTTTCTTGGTTACAAACTGGTGTAGTTCATGTAATTCTTAGGCCCAGTCAACTCTGGATTGACTCTCTTTAGTAACTGCTTGAGCGTCGATCATATCTAGGGGAATAGTAGGGTTAAGGCCATAAGTGACCTTGAATGGGTTATTTCCAATAGTGCTATAGATAGTTTAGTTGTATGCGAACTCCACAACCGGTAGGCATAGAACCCAATCCCTTAAGTTCTTTCCTAACGATAGCTCTGAGCAGATTGCCTAGTATCCTATTTACCACTTTAGTTTGGCCATCAGTTTGAGGGTGGCTATTGGAGCTAAATACAAGTTTAGTTCCTAATCTTATCTAAAGAGTCTTCTAAAAATAGCTCAAAAATTTTATGTTTCGATATGAGACAATAGTCTTCGGTACCCCATGTAGTCGGACAACCTCCTATAAAAACAAATCAACAATATATAAAGCATCGTTAGTCTGATGGTAGAGAATGAGGTGTACCATCTTGCTGAAGCAGTTCACTACAACAAAGATAGAATCTTTGCCTTTAGATGTCCAGGGCAATCCGAAGACAAAGTCTATACTAAAGTCGGCCCAAAGTAAGGTTGGTGTTGGCAATGACATATATTCTCCATGGGGTTTTCTCTTCCCCTTAGCTCGCTTGTACGCTTTACAACTACTAACTATCTTATGGACATCCTTAGCCAAACCTAGCTAGTAAAAGTTCTCCTTCAATAGATTGGCTGTCTTGGTCTCCCCAAAGTGACTTAATAATCCACCACTATAAGCTCTACTAATCAATAGCTCATGCGTGGAACAGTTTGGGATGCACAGCCTTTAGTCCTTGAACAGATAGCCTTCCTTAAGATAATATCCCTGGACAACAATTCTATCCTTGTACAGTTTGATGATGGGGTTGAAATGAGGATCATGAGTGTATTGCTCTATAATGAGTGAGAATCTTAATAATTTGGTCTATAAAGTAGTCAGTAAGGTTTATCATTGTGATAAAGTAGCAGCGACCATATTTGCATTTCCCTTCTTGTATTGGATGATGTATGAGAAACCTCCCATAAATTCCATCCACTTAGCTTGCCTCTTTGAAAGCTTGTTCCGACTCCCTAGATGCTTTAGAGACTCATGGTTAGTATAAATAACAAACTTTCGTAGCAACAAATAGTGTTTCCAAATAGTAAGGGCTTAGTAAGGAGAGTACAACTCTTTCTTGTACATAGAATAGTTTAAGGTAAGACTACTAAGCTTTTCGCTATGGTAAGCAACAGGTCATCGCTCTTACATTAGGACAACACCAATTCCTACTCTTGATGCATCGCATTCCAATTGAAAAGGTTTGTCAAAATCTAGTAATAAAAGGACAGGTGCCGGGGTGAGCTTCTCCTTGATCTCCCTAAAGCTTTGCTCAGATCGTTTTGCCTAAACCCTTCATTCTTCTTTGTTAGCTCAACTAAGGAGGCAGCTATAGTACTGAAGTTTTTTATAAATTGCTTATAGAAAGAAGCTAGGCCATGGAAGTTTGGAACCTTAATGAAATTCTCCGGCATCAACCACTTAAGAATAGTTCAGATCTTCTCCTCATCTACTCGGAGTCCTTCCCTTAACACCACAAACCCTAGGAAGATCGTCTCTTTCTGGTAAAACGCATATTTCTTTATGTTTCCATACAACTTCTCAATTCTCAAAAAGTCAAATACTTCGCGAAAATATTGAACATGGTCATTTAGGTTGACATTGTATACTAATATGTCATCAAAGTACATAACCATAAATCTTCTAATTAGAGGCCGCATTATATGATTTATTAACCTTATGAATGTGCTCGGCAGATTAGTAAGTCTGAATAGCATAACCAACCATTCGTAGAGTCTATGCCTAGTCTTGAAGGCAATCTTCCATTCATCACTTGGCCTCATGCGAATTTGGTGGTAGCCACTCTGTAGATTAATCTTTGAAATTATCTTGGTGTTATGAAGTTCATTTAACATGTCATCAAGCCTTGGTATCAAGTATTTGTACTTGACCGTAATTTCGTCGATTGCTCAGCTATCGATGTACACATACCATAAACCATCTTTCTTAGGGACAAGTAGAGTTGGTACAACACAAGGTCTTACACTCTCCCTTACATATCCTCACTCTATGAGTTCATTTACTTATTTTTTTAGCTCATTAGCCTGCTCAGGGTTCATTCTATATGCAGGTCAATTTGGTAGGGTGGCACCTGGTTACAGATCAATACAGTGCTCAATACTTCAGACTGGAAGCAATCCTTTAGGCAATTCTTTAAGGAACAGGTTGGAAAACTCATTTAGTAAGCTTCGGATTTCATTAGGGATATCCTCAAAATCTCTCAATTCCAACAATCTTTTGATCAATAGGAACATAGATTCTTAATCCTTTTCAATAGCTTGGAGCTCTCTTCGGCTCATCAATAAGGCATTCTTCTTACTAACTTACGTAAGCTAATTGTAGGTTTCATTTACTTTAGATGGGGTCAAAGGTTGCAACACAATCTTCTTTTCATTCTTAACAAAAGCATAGGTGTTCTTATACTCATCGTGAGTAACACGTCGATTGAACAACCAAGGTTGTCCAAACAGCAGATGTGAAACTCCCATAGGAATGACATTGCACACTACTTTAACCCTATACACATTCCCAACACTGAATGGTACGGTTACTTGTTCAGTTACGTACAAAGTACACTTATCATGAAGCTAATGTAGCTTATAAGGTTGAGGATGTTTTAAGGTCAGACCCAACCTTTGCATAAAGGATTGTGTAACAACATTAGTACAATTTCCTCTATCCACAATGATTGTACATAATTGGCCTCTGATGGGACACTTGATATGGAACAAATTCTCCCTCTAGTCTTCCTCAGAGTTCGGCAAGGTACTCAGTACTTGTCTTAGGACTAAGGTCATTACTTCTCCTTAGTTGGCATAGACAATGGTTTCCTCTTCCTCTCCAGCTGTGGGTTTTCTAACATCTTCTTCTTTCTCAAGTTTAGTCTTGTTGATGTTGTCCACTGCATCTCGTTAAAATACCATGACATATTGATTCAATCACTCAGTAAGCATTTAAAGTATTTCACCTCGTTGGTCTTTCGTTTGGAGGTCTGTCCTTTCTCATATATCCCCGAGGTTGGCCTAGCTTCGGCTTGACCTAATTAATCGGCTTGACCCTACTGGCTTACGCAGCTGTTATCAGAGTGGCCATTCTTACCCTTGGCCTTATATGGCCTCTTTGGCTCTACTTAAATAGGTTGATGTAGAACTGGGGATCAAAAGAAGGTTGGCCCAGGTCGGCTTAGAGCATTTCTTCTTTGTTTTTCGACCCTCTGTACTATCTTTATCGCCTCTTCCAAAGCATAAAATCTTTGCACTTTCACAATGTTGCGAATCTCAAATCGAAGTCCAGAAATGAACATCGACACAGTGTGACCCTCAGGTTCTTCTACATCAACCTATATCATAAGCATCTAGAACTTTTTAACATAATCACCAACAGATCAGCTTTCTTAGCAAAGCTCTTGCAATTTTGTAAACGTATCTTCTGGGTAGGTCTTGGGTATAAATCTACCTCTTAACAACTTTTTCTTCTTATCCCAGGTTTTAACACCTTGCTTCCATGTCTTATTTTGGCTGCATTCAGATTTTTCTACCACATAGTAGTATACCTAGTAAACTTTAGTGTAGTAAGCTGAACTTTGACAGCATCTGTATACCCATAACATTTAAATACCTTCTCAACCTTCTCTTCTCACTCCAAGTATTCATCTGTATCTTCACTTCAACTAAAGGGCGGGATTTGAACCTTAGCATTATTTAGCCCTCGAGGGACTCAGTGTCCTCGTCCCCGTGCTTGGTATAGTCAGCTTCCTCTTCTTTCTCCTTAAACTCTTTAACATCTAACTTTTGATCATCTTCCTCAATCTCCTCTAACTCTAGTCTTCCTCTAGCAGCTCGATCTGCTACTCCTCCAGCTTATTGCGATTGAATTAGGTGATTGGTTCGATTGCTTTAGCTATGGTGTCTCTCAAGGACATTTTCTAGTAGGTTATGGTGTTGTACACTATGGGTTTGTTGTTTGTTAACTTGCATCATTGTGACTAGACTTTCAATAGGGTTGGTTAGCCTGTCAAGTTTGTCATTAATCGACCCTAAGGTGTTACTATCATTATGATCATAACCTAGTTAAGCACCATTACTCTGATCACCAATAACGCCCTGAACACTCAAATTTGACATGGTGCAATAATTTGCGGGTAGATTAATAATTCATAAACAACTATAATTCCTAACAATTACTAGAATAGAATAGTAGCGAACTTGCTCTATTTTTGTAATGAAAAACAAAGTAATAATGAAACTACACTTATACATAAACACATTGTAGTAGTTACGGAAGAAACATAATGACCTAATAGGAATCGGGCCATTGGACTTTTGACCCATAGTTGAGCCCGAGGACTGGAAGGCCTGGCACGGCAAATTTTCTTATTCTAGCCAACTCTTGTCGAGTCCAAGATTTCTTTATCGATGCATTCTGCATGTCAAGCCGTGTGACTACGTATTTCTTACAGATAGTGTGTTGAGAAATGAGAGGTCGAGAGAACAACCAATCCTCATTCTCACTTACACCTGGCCAATTGCTTACTTAGCATCACCCTTACCAAGATGATTAGAGAAAGACTCTGGACTAACTCAGCCACCCTTGCTCAAACAAGCAAGTTACTTGTACTTTTTATCTGCATTTTCCAATGGCCTCTCCAATATAGCATCACCACGTATATAGAATCATGTGTAGAATTCATTATACCAATGATTGTTTTTCTTGAATATTCATTTTTACCCTTTTGTATTTTATACATTATTTCTTTAGGAAATACCCTTTTTATCTTTACCCTTTTAGGTAAGTTGCCTTAACTTATAGGTATAAATACCCTTGTAATTGTAGCTGCATTGGATAGATTATCATTAATATACTTGAGTACTTTTCCTTCCTTACGTAAACATTATTTATTTACCCTCGATATCACTCTTATCCTAACTCTTGAGCAAGGCTAGGTAGTGAGTAATCTTACCGGATCGATTCGTACAGCATATTGAATTATGCTGTGAGTCCTTAGAAGTTCCATTAGTGCATCATATTCTCTAGAGTTATTCATGGATTTTTGCTTACTCCTCATTTGCACTTGTCCTTTTTCACACATTTACCATTACTTCCTTTTCGAGCTTTCTGTAAGCTTGGACCCATCCAACGACCGTCTTTGTTTGTTCTTGGTCATGGTTCACATCAGCAGCCACCAACAGCAAAGCGAACTAAAACTTACTCATTAGTTTGTAGAACTATGCTCTGATACCAACAAAGCTGATGTGTCTCTGGAGTTGAACACATGGAGAAGCATCATAACAAAGAAAACCAAAACAAACAAGGAAAAATTTAGCAAAGTCCGAGCAACTACCAAATGAATATGATGTACCACTCGATCTTATTTGACCTATAATCCATCATATATGACATACTGGTCTGAATTAAAAGGTCACTTGCCACTACTCTTTGCTAAAGGGAATGGATAAGAGTTGAATGATAATGAAAACACTAAGGTTGCTTAAAGTGAACAATTCTGTATTGATTAGTTGCTTGTCTACATATAAGAAAGTGGGGGTTTATATACCCATCCATTAGGGTTACTTTACTTATATGAAAAAATAAAAGGGTATTCTACAATTAGGTTACATAGAACATACTAAAAGAGGTAAAAGGGGTAAAGAATATTCAGTTAGGAAAAGAAAAAATCATTCTAGAATATTGTATTAGAAGATACGCGTCGCTTAGTGGCTAAATGGGAGAAATATGATACAAGGTAGGCGAAGGCAGAATAATGTTTACAGTTAGGGGTTGACCTGATCTAGATTAAGTCGAGAGCTAATTAGTCTGGTAAAGAAGTAAGCTAAATTGGTGTTAGATGCTCGTGGTTGATTGGGGGGCTTGGCTCTACTAGTCTTAGGTTGTCTTCTAAAATAGGACTTCACTACTGGGTAGGAGCATGTTTGACACATGTGAGGATCTAACAAATAGGTCGGTAGGAGATCATGTCAACATAAAGATCCTCATCTTGGCTTTAGAGTATTCTCTGTGTGAGTCTTTAGAGTCCTCTAGCTCAACTACGAGTGATTAGTCCAAGGGCTTGATTCCTATCAGGTTCCCCTAGATATCTAGGGGAAAAGATTCAGTCTTTGTAGTAGTGGATCGCTTTAGTAAAATAACATACTTCATCCCATGCCATCGAACTAACGATGCTTTATACATTACTAATTTGTTTTTATAGGAAGTTGTTTGACTACAAGGAGTGTCGAAGACTATTGTTTTAGATTGGGATACAAATTTTTTTAGCTATTTTTGGAAGACACTTTGGAGAAGACTTGGAACTAAACTTGTGTTCAGCTCCAATAGCCACCCCCAAATTGATGGCTAGACAGAAGTGGTGAACAAAATGCTAAGCAATTTACTCAAAGCTGTTGTAGGAAAGAACTTAAAAGATTGGGATCATTTTCTACCAGTTGTAGAGTTCGCATATAACCGAATCTTCTACAGTACTACTGGAAAGACCCCATTCAAGATTGTCTATGGCCTTAACCCCACTATCCCCCTAAATCTAATCAGTACCCCCACAACTATTGAAGAAAGTCATTCTGGAGTCAATCTAGCCTAAGAGTTGCAAGATTTACACCAGACTATGATAAGGAAGATCACTAAGTTTAGTCAGAGACAACAAGAGATTGTAATTAAGGCCACCAAATTGTTTCTTTCAAGCTAGGAGACTTAGGATGGATTCACCTCAACCGAGAATGATTTCTGCACTTGAAAATGAAAAGTTATCTCTATAAGTCGATGGTCCATTCAAGATCTGTAACGCTTACCAGATTAAGTTGCCTAATGAACATGGTGTTTCCTCTACTTTCAATATGTTTGACTTGATTCCCTATTAACTAAAAGAAGAAGACCCCATAAGTGCCTTAGAAGAATAAGAATCGGAGACCACTTCAAATTTGAGGACAAATCTTTCCGACCTCTAAGAAAATGATAGGAATCAACCTTGGAGTGATCACATATAGCCGAGCTAGAGGACTCCATGAACTCACCTGGAGAATACTATCTCGAAGCCCCATCTAAGGCGAGAATTCCTACCCAACCTCTACGTTTCCCACTACTATTGAACTGACAACAAGCTATCATGTGCGCTACATTTGTCAAATTGTTTTTCCATGGCACAACATTCTAGTAGACAGCCTCTAAAGACTATCCGAGCTGAGCTCCTGAGCCGTCTACTAATGTCTGACCCTAGCCCAAGTTGAGTATCCTCTAGCAAATGACTAACCGAGCTCCAACCTGACTCAAATCAAGTCAGCCCCTAACTACAAACTCCCTTTTTCTTCATTTCATCCAATTTATACTATAATTTAAAACGACCAACCACCATGTGATACATGTCTTTTGGTAGGACATTAAAAAGATTCTTTACTTTTCCGTATAAGATATTTTTTATTTTTTAAGCATATTTTATGTATCCTATTTATATAATATCCTTTTATCTTTTCATACATACAAAGTAACCTTAGTAGGATGGGTATATGATGCGTCTCCAAGGTTAGACATACGGAGAAACACCATAATGAAGCAAACAAAAAACAAATACGGAAAAAGTTAGCAAAATTTAGGCAGCTATAGAATGGATATGACACACTACTCAATCTTACTCGGCTTACAATTTGCTGGATATGACACATCGATCCAAAATTGAAGAGTCGCTTGCCACTACTTCTTACTAAAGGGAATAGATAAGAGTTGAATGATGAAGAGAACACTAAGGTTGTATAACATGAATAATTCTGTATTGATTAGTTGCTTGTTTGCATAGAAGAAAGTGGGAATTTATAAACCTATCTACTAGGGTTACTTTATATGTATGAAAAGACAAAAGGATATTCTATAATTAGGTTACATAGGACATACTAAAAGGGGTAAAAGGGGCAAAGAATATTCGGTATAAAAAAGAAAGAATCATTCTAAAATGTTATGTTAAAAGATATGTGTCGCTTGGTGGCTAGATGGGAGAAATATGATACAAGGTAGGTAGAAGTAGAATAACGTTTGCAGTCAGGGGCTGACATGATCTGGATCATGCCAGGAGCTAATCAATCTAGTAAAGAAGTCAACTGAATTGGAGTCAGACACTTGTGGTCTGCAGGGGAGCTCAACTCAGCCATTCCTAGGCTGTTTTCTAGAATGAGACTTCACTGCTGAGCAGGAGTATGTCTGATACATGTGAGGATCTGATAGTTAGGTTGGTAGGGGATCAATTCAACATAGGGATCCCTTTCTTGGCTTTGGTTTTGAGCTAGTATTTTTCACGTAAGTCCTTGGAGTCCTCTAGCTTGGCTACTAGTGATTGGTCCAGGGGCTTGATTCTTATCATCTGCCTCAAGGTAAAAAAGATTTTCCCTCAAATCTGGAGTAGTTTTTGGTTTTTCTTTTGGGGCACACACGGGGTCTCCTTCTACTAGTTGGTAAGGAATTAGATCAGATACATTGAAGGTGGAAGAAACACCGTAGTCATTAGGCAACTCGATCTAGTTAGCGTTGCAGTTAATCTTTTTTAAGATTTTGAATGGACCATCAGCTCGAGGAGATAGTTTATTCTGCCTTAAGTATGAGAATCGTTTTTGGTTGAGGTGCATCCATACTAAGTCTCTAGAGTGGAAAGAAACAATCCAACGGCTTCGGCTACTAATTTCTTGCTATCTTTAATTGAATTTGGCGATCTTCTTGGTCACGGACTAGTGTAGTTCATGTAATTCTTAGGCTCGGTCAACTCTTGCTGGAGTACCAATCATATCCAGGGGAATAATAGGATTAAAGCCATAAACAAACTTGAATGGGGTCTTCCCAGTAGTGTTATGGATTGTTCCGTTGTATGCGAACTCCACAACTGGTACGTACAGATCCTGATCCCAATCCCTTAAGTTCTTTCCTACGATAGCACTGAGCAAATTGCCTAGTGTCTTATTTACCACTTCAGTCTAGTCATCAATTTGAGGGTGGCTATTGGAGTTGAAGATAAGTTTAGTTCCAAGTATTCTCCAATCCAAAAATAGCTCAAAAATTTTGTGTTCTGATTTGAGACAATAGTCATTGGTATCCCATGTAGTTAGACAACCTCCTGCAAAAACAAATAAGCAATATATAAAGCATCGTTAGTCCGATGGTACGGAATGAAGTGCACCATCTTGCTAGAGTGGTCTACTACAACAAAGATAGAATCCTTGACTCTACATGATTGGGGAAACCTTAAGACAAACTCTATATTGAGGTTGGCCTAAGGTAAGGTTAGTGTTGGCAGCAGCATGTATTCTCTACGGGGTTCTCTCTTCCCTTTAGCTCACTTGTATACTTCAGAATTACTAACTACCTTATGAACATACTTGGCCAAACCTGGCCAGTAAAAGTTTTTTCTCAATAGATTGGCTATCTTGGTCTCCCCAAAGTGACCTAATAATCCGTCACTATGAGCTTCCTTAATTAATAGCTCACACATGGAACAATTTGGTATGCACAGCCTTCGGTCCTTGAACTGATAGCCTTCCTTAAGATAATATCCCTTGATAGCAATTCCATCCTTATATTGTTCAATGATGGGGCTGAAATGAGGACCGTGAGCAAACTGCTTTATAATGAATGAGAATCCCAATAATTTGGTCTACAAAGTGGTTAGCAGGGTTTTCCATTGTGACAAAGCATTGATGACTACATTTGTGCTTCCCTTCTCGTGTCAGATGATGTACGAGAAACCTTCCATAAATTCCAACCACTTAGCATACCTTTTTGAAAGCTTATTCTGACTCCCTAGATGCATTAAAGACTCATGGTCCACATAAATAACAAACTCTCATAGTAGCAAATAGTGTTGCCAAATAGTAAGGGCTCAGTAAAGAGAGTACAACTCTTTCTCATATACAAAATAATTTAGGGCAAGACCACTAAGCTTCTTGCTATGGTAGCTGACAGGTCGTCACTCTTGCATTAGGATAGTGCCAATTCTTACTCTTGATGCATTGCATTCCAATTCGAAAGGTTTATCAAAATTTGGTAGTGAAAGGACAAGCACCAAGGTGAACTTCTCCTTGATCTCCCTAAAGCTTTACTCAACTGGATTGTTCCACCTAAACCCTTCATTCCTCTTTGTCATCTCAGTTAAGGGGGTGGCTATGGTATTGAAGTTTTTGATAAATCGCCTATAGAAAGAAGCTAGGTTATGGAAGCTTAGTGACATTCTTCAGCATTGACCACTCAAAAATAGCTCGGATCTTCTCCTCATCTGCCTAAAGTCCTTCCTTTGACACTACAAACCCTAAGAAGATCATCTCTTTTTGGCAGAAGACACATTTCTTCACATTTCCATACAACTTATCAGTTCGCAAAATGTCAAATACTTTGTGAAGATGTTGAACATGGTCATTTAGGTTGGCACTATATACCAATATGTCATCAAAGTATACGATAAGACATCTTCCAATTAGAGGCCGCATTACATGGTTCATTAATCTCATGAATGTGCTCGACGCATTAGTAAGTTCAAATGGCATAACCAACTATTCATAGAGTCTATGCCTAGTCTTCAAGGCAATCTTCCATTCATCGTCTATTCTCATGTGAATTTGGTGGTAGCCACTTTGCAGATTAAACTTCGAAAATATCTTAGTACCATGAAGCTCATCTAACATGTCAGCAAGCCTTAGCATAGAATATCTATACTTGACTGTAATTTGATTGATTGCTTGGTTGTCGATGCACATGCACTATGAACCATCTTTCTTAGATATGAGTAAAATTAGTATAAGATAAGGGCTCATGCTCTCCCTTGCATATCCTTGCTCTATGAGTTCGTCCACCTATCTTTTCAGCTCGGTAGCTTGCTCAGGCTTCATTTTATACGCGGGCTAATTTGGTAAGGTGGTGCTTCGCTGCAAATCAATACAACGCTTAATGCTTCAGATTGGATGCGGTTCTCTAGGTAGTTCTTTAGGGAACAGGTTGGAAAACTCATTTAGCAAGCTTTAGATTTCATCGAGGATATCCGCCAAATCTCTCATTTCCAACAATCTTCTGATCAATAGGAACATAGATTCTTGAGCCTTTTCAATAGCTCGGAGCTCTCTTCAACTCATCACTAAGGCATTGTTCTTACTAACTCGGGTGAGCTGATTGCAGGTTTCATTTACTTGGGATGGGGTTAAGGGTTGCAACATAATCTTCTTTCCATCCTTAATAAAGGCATAAGTGTTCTTATACCTATCATGATTAATACGTTAGTCGAACAACTAAGGTTCTCCAAGTAGTAGATGTGAAGCTCCCATAGGGACAACATTGCACATTACTTCAACCCTATACATACTCCCAACATTGAATGGTACAGTCACTTATCATGAAGCTAATGTAGGTTGTAAAGTCGGGGATGCTTTGAGGTCGGTAGGCCTAACCTCTACATAAAGGACTATGTAACGACATTAGTTCAACTTCCCCCATCCATGATGATCATGTATAATTGGCCTTTGATGGTACACTTAGAATGGAATAGATTCTCCCTTTGGTCTTCTTTAGAGTTTAGCAAGGAATTCAATACTTGTCTCAAGACTAGGGTCATCACTTCTCCTTGGTCGGCATAAATATAGGTTTCCTCTTCGTTTTTAGCCTTATGTTTGACAACATCTTTATACCCATAATATTCAAATACCTTCTTGACTTTCTCTTCTTACTCCAAGTATTCATCTGCATCCCTGCTACCACTAAAGGGCGGGATTTGAACCTTGACATTGTCCAACCCTCGAGGGACTCGACGTCCTGGTCCCTATGCTTGGTAATAATCAACTTCTTCTTCTTCCTCCTTAAACTCTTCAACATTCAACTCCTCACCATCTTCCTCAATTTCCTCCAACTCCAGTCTTCGTCTAGTAGCTCGGTCTATTACTCCTCCAGCTCGCTGCGGTTGAATAAGGTGATTGATTTGATTACCTTGGCCATGGTATCCCTTGAGGGCATTTTATTGTGGGTTATGGTATTATACACCATAGGGTTGTTGTCTGTTAACTTGCATTGTTGTGACTGGACTCTCAATAAGGTTGGTCAGTTTGTCAAGTTTGTCATCAACCGATCCTAAGGTATTATTACCATTATGACCATAATCAAGTTGAGCACCACTACTCTAATCACCAATAATACCTTGAACACTCGAATTTGACACGGTACAATACTTCTCAGAAAAATTAATAACTTACTAACAACTTCAATTCTTAACAATCACTTGAACAGAACAACAATGAACTTGCTTTATTTTCATAATGAAAAAGAGAGTAATAATGAAACTACTTACACTCAAATACACTACAGTAGCTACAGAAGGAACATAGCAGCCACCAACAGCAAAGTAAACTAAAACTTCACTGCAACTTTACACACTTTTTCGTGGAACCATACTCTGATACCAGAGAAGCTAATGCATCTCTAGGGTCAGACATATGGAGAAGCATTACAATGAAGCAAACCAAAAACCAACAAGAAAAAAAGTTAGCAAAGTCTAGCTACCAAATGGATATGACACACCATTCAATCCTACTTGACCTACAATCCATCGGATATGACACACTGATACGAACTGAAGGGTCATTCACTGCTACTCCTTGCTAAAAGGGAATAGATAAGAGTTGAATGATAATGAGAACATTAAGGTTACTCAACGTGTATAATTTTGTATTGATTAGTTTCTTGTTTGCATACAAGAAAGTAAGAGTTTATATACCCATCTACTAGGGTTACTTTACATATATGAAAAGAAAAAAAGGCTATGCTACAATTATGTTACATAAAAGGGGTAAAAGGGGCAAAAGGGGCAAAGAATATTCAATATGGAAAAGAAAGAATCATTCTAGAATTTTATGTCAGAAGATACGTGTCGCTTAGTAGCTGGATGGGAGATATATGATACAAAGCAGGCAGAAACAAAATAATGTTTGCAATCAGGGGTTAACCTAATCTGGATTAGATTAGGAGCTAATAAGTTCAGTAAAGAAGTTAGCTGAATTGAAGTCAAACGCCTATGGTTAGTAAGGGAGGTCGACTCGACCATTCTTAGGCTGTCTTCTGAAATGAGACTTTGTTACTGGGTAGGAATATGTTTGACTTATGTGAGGATTTGATAGTCAGGTCGATAGTAGATCAGTTCATCGTAAGGATCCCCATATCATCTTTGGTTTCAAGCCAATATTCTCCTTGTGAGTCCTTGGAGTCCTCTAACTTGGCTACGAGTGATTGGTCTGGGGGGGCCTAATTCCTATCAGTATATAAAACCCCACTTAATGTACGCAAACAACAACTTCATTACCATAATTTATACAAGTTCCCCTTTAAGCAACCCTAGTGCTTTCATTAACCTTCAACTCTTATTTATTCCATTTAACAAAAAGTAGCGGCGAGTAACCCTTCTGTTCAAACCGATGAGTCATATCTAACAAATTATAGGCCAAGTAAGATCAGTTGGCATGTCATATCCAGTTGATAGTTGCCCAGACTTTGCTAGCTTTTTTTTTTTTTTTCCTTTTGCTTTCCTCTTTGTTATGGTGTCTCTCCACATATACAACCCTAGAGATACATTAGCTGACATCTAAGATGTCGAAGAGCTTCAACAATTCACTACATTGATTGAGGCTATAAGAATAACCCAGTAAGTAGAAGGATAAAATAGGAATAGGCCGAGCCAACCTCCAATGAGTTGACTTGTGCAGTCAAGTCGACCCATTCAAGGAAGTTACTAAGCTTAACAAAGTACTTAATTGAGTAGAAAAGCAAATGTTACATTTGAACAAAAGAGATAACCACCTGATGGTGAAGTGTTACTAAGAACTTATGAGAAGGGGCAAAGATCTAAGAGGAAGACAAGCCAAATCAAATGCTTTAGGTGTCAAGGGTTTGGGCACATGGCCACCCAATGTCCAAATAGAAGAACTATGATTATCAAAGGAGACATTCAGAAACTCGACTTGGATAGCATCGATGAGAAGCCCAAATAGGAGGTTAATCCTAAGAAGGATACCAACTAGGAGGATGAACTTGTTGATGAAGATGTGTTTGCTAAGGATTTAGGTAAACTAACTTTAGTTGTCTAATGTGCAATGAGTATGAAACACTTAACTGAGGAGGAGTAGAGAGAGAACTTATTCTACATTACTTGCAAAATAAATGAGGAAGTTTGTGCACTTATAGTAGATAGTGGAACTTGCATCAACGTGGTGTCTACCAACCTAGTTAAGAAGCTCAAGTTACTGACTATCTCACACCTAAAGCCATATAAGTTACATTGGCTAAATGAAAAGGGAGCATTACATGTCACTCGATCAGTAATTACTCTGATGAAATTCTTTATAATGTGTTGCCTATGAGTGCATCACACGTGTTGCTAGGCTGACCTTAGCATTTTGATCGAAGGGTTATTCATGATAATTTTAGGAACAAGTATGTATTTGAGAAGGAAGGGAGGAAAATTACCCCCAACCCCCCCGCCCCCCAAGTCAAGTAAGTAAACTGCAAGCCAAATTGGCTCGATGATTGAAGAAGGCCTTAGTATTAAGCAACACCGAACTCTGAGTAGCCATCAAGTTTAAACTGCTGACCTTCATATTAGTAAGGAGGCTATTAGAATTAAAGGAGTAAGTAAAGTTGTGAGAAGATGTTGAGAAGTTACCTAATGATTATTCCAACCTGTTTCCCAAGCAGTTGCTTGAGGGATTATCCCCATTTCGAGGTATTGAGCATTACATTAACTTGATACCTGGTGCTACCATGTCGAACAAGCCTACTTATAGAATGAATCTCAAGCAAGCTATAGAGCTTTAGAAATAAGTCAACGAGTTATTAGAGAATAGATGTCTGAGAGAAAGTCTTAGCCTCTGTATTTTACTTACATTACTTGTACTAAAGAAGGATGGAACTTGGCATATGTGTTTAGATGACATAGCTATTAATAAGGTTACGATTAAGTACAGATGCTCTATTCCAAGGCTAGAAGACATGTTAGATGAATTGAGTGGTACTAAGGTGTTCAGCATGATCAACCTGAAATTTGGATACCACTAAATTTGAATGAGACAAGGGGATGAATGGAAATCTGCTTTTAAGACCTAATATGGCCTATACAAGTGGATGGTCATGCCTTTCGGATTATCAAACACCCCAAGCACTTTTATGAGGTTAATGAATCATGTTTTAAGGAATCTAATTGAAAAGTTTGTTGTTGTCTATTTTGATAACATCCTTATCTATAGTGCCGACATTGGATGTCATATTGAACATCTCCAAGCTATTCTTAATGTATTTTGAGCAAAGAGACTATTTGGAAGCATGAAGAAATGTTGTTTCTATCAAGAAGAGGTGATCTTCCTAGGTTACATGGTTAGTAAAGGAGGATTGAGAGTTGATGAAGAGAAAGTTCAAGCCATTGTTGAGTAGCCAGCCCAACTTCATGTGCTAAGGTGAAGAGTTTCCATAAATTAGCATCATTCTATCAATGCTTTATTCAAGAATTCAGTACCATGGTAGCACCTCTAACCAAGTTAACAAAGAAAAATGAAGTGTTCAAGTAAGGAGAAAAGGAAGAGAGGAGTTTTGTCGAGGTGAAAGCGAAGTTGACCTCTGCCCTAGTCTTGATGCCATTAAACTCTGGTAAAGTGTTTGAGCTTAAATGTGACACAACAAGTGTCGACATTGGAGATGTATTGATGCAAGAAGCCCAACCCGTCGCTTATCATAATGAAAAGCTCAAGGGAGTACAACTCGACTATTTTATGTATGACAAAGAACTATTGGCATTAATTCGAGATCTTTGCATATGGCAACATTATCTTTTGCCAAAGGAATTTATCATCTATAAAGATCATGAGTACTTAAGATATTTGCAAAACTTTTTAAACGCCAAGCTCGATGGATTGAAATTTTGGAAGGATTTAATTTCCTCATCAAATATAAGCAAGGAAAGAATAATGTAGTTGTTGATTCTTTGTCAAGAAGACATGTTCTTCTTACTGAGTTATAGACCAGACTGTTAGGGTTTGTAAACATTAAGGAACAGTATCAATGTGATTCTTACTTTCATCCAATATATATACATTGTGAAGAAGGGAGAATAGTGGATCAATTCTATATAGAGGATGACTCTTTGTTCCAAGGAGGCAAATTATGTGTGCCGACTTGTTCAATAAGAGAATTGCTAGTGAAAGAAGCTCATTGTGGAGGACTCTCTAAACAATTTAGAGAATGAAGGACATATGAGCTACTGAATGATAGTTTTTTTTTGCCTAAAATGAAATGTGATGTGTGTTGAACTTGATTTTTTCCTATTTTTTATTATATTTTCCTTAACCCGCATCAGTATTAAACCCTAACTCATTTAATATTAACCCTTGACTAGGAGGTAAGAAAAATTCAATTTTTTAAATGTATTTTGAAAATCCGTTGGAGTTGCTACCCGACCGGAGCTGGAAAAGAAAAAGTTAAATTATAACCAATCCACTTAGGTGGATTGATTATAATTTAGCTACTGGTTTTTTAATAAAACCAATTTTTATAAACGGTTTTGAGAACCAAAAAACCAAGTCCGGGGGTTAAGCTTTTTAAACCCTTAGGGGTACCATCAACTTTCCAATTTTATACTTAATATCTTAAAATCACCTCTAAAAAATTATCCTATAAAACGAAATTCAATCAATGATTAATAAATTAGGCTAAATCAAGTAAGTTAAACTAAAATGGAAAAATGTTGTTTTTTTTTTTGTTTTTTTACTGGGCCTATATTCTTACTATCAGGATCAGATGTACGTAGTTCTTTTGATAATATATTAGTTTGTTGGATTCATTTTAATTTTGAAAAAGAAGGACGAGTTTACGTTTTAGTTCAGATTTATTTAAGGAAAATTCTAGAGAGTCCTAAATGATTAAGTGTTTTATTGATTTGAAAAATTCTGATGAAATTATACTTTTTAAAAAAAAAAAAAATTGATTTTATTTTATGAAAAGATAAATTTTTCTAGGTGGCAAAATGTTATTCACCTTTATTATTATTATTTTATTGTTTCTATTTATTAATTTATTTTATCTTATTTATGTATTAACTAATAAATAAAAGTAAGTTTTTTTTTCTCTCTTTTTTTTTTCCTTTTCTTCTTTTTTCCTTTTGGTTTACATTACAAATTATGGCTATACAAACAAAAAAATAATAAAATAAGAGAAAAAAAATTACAACACAAATCAAAACAAGGCCAAACCAAATAGTAAGCAAGTTGAAGTCAGGTCAGGAGCGAGTTATGAGTCAAATCCGAAGCTCTATGGGTTACCAATTTGGGTTGCATAAGGAAAAATGCAATTGCTGCTATAGGTTAGTTTTACTTGATTCGGCTACCAAAGTTAAGGGGAAATTGTGTTTTTATGAAAATTTTATTAGGTTTAGTAGAGCTAGCCGAAGTGCTTCGGTGTTTGGGAGTCGTTTTGATGGTAATGTAAGGTGTCGGTTGCAGTGGATGTTGAGCAACCATAGGGGGTGGTTGGTGGGTGTTGAATGAGTTTTGGGTTCTTGGTTTTTAGATGTCACGAGCTTGACCGTAGCGTTAATTTTGGTCAAAAGTGGTAGTAGTTGGTCTTTTAAACAGTAAAGTCACTGTGGTTAGGGTTTAGCAATGGAAGGTACTAGTGGCACGACTTGGGGGAGCGACAGTACACAGGGGTTGTTGTATTGGAAAGCTTAGGTGCTGAAGGGTTTAGTTATGGTGGTTATGTGGTTCGAAATTGGTTATGGGAATTCGATTTCTAGAGAATGAGTGGCATTATACGAAGAGAGAGAGGGAGAGATTAAGTAATTAAGAGATATATAGAGAGAGTCTTCCAAGAGTGAGAGTTATGATTCTTAATGATTATGTATGTCTAGAATCAATTACTCGACCCCTATTTATACTCAAAATGACTCAGTTAAGCTTGAAAAGTTAAAATCAAATTAAATGTAAATCCTCAAAATTCTAGTTCTTTCGAATTTTCAAACCCGATTTAATTCTTGCAAAGACTGAATCTAGACATGTTTGTTGGTATTAATTCATAGTATCTTGTGTGGTCTTTGTGATTTTACCATTAATTTGGTGAAATCACAAAGAAAAAGAGCTCGAAAGTGAGCTCTCCATGTGACTTTCATGCGAGAAAGAGGGGGAAACCATTGGAAAAGAGGAGAAAGAGAAGGAAAGTAGTGCTAAAATGGTGCTACATTAGCCACATAATCTAATAGGGGAATGCCATGTGTCTTATCGTGACACATGGCAGTTGGCATGATGTATCGAGGGACACGTATCATGCTACATGTATGCCACGTGGCTTGATATGTGGATGGCATGCTGACGTGGTGCCACATTAGCTACAGTCCAATTACTAAAAGCTATATGTCAAGACATGTGATACAATGAGATCCTGACACGTGGCAATGTGTTGTGAAAAAAACAAAAGGTATTTTTTATGCCTTTGGCGAGATTCAAACCCAAAACTTCCAAGCTAGATCCATTACCAATGTTCAAGTGTTTATCCATTAGGCCGTTGATATGTATCTTGTTTATATGTGCAAATTACACATATGGATAAGGTCGGTTTGGGCTAGATTTGAATTTAAGTCCAAGCCTAATAGCCTTCCTTTATCAAATGAAAAACTTATCATTGAAGCACTAAAATTCCTATTTTTTTTTTTTCTAAGTTTGCTATTTTTTATGACTTTTTTAATTTTTCGTTTTCTTTTTTTTTTTTCTAAACTTTCTTATTTTTTGTGATTTCCTAAATTTTCTAATTTTTTTTTATTTTTGGATTTTTTTTTAAATTTCGTATTTTTTCTACATTTCCTAAATTAAAACCCCTTATAGTATCTTAAAAATTTTTAAAAATAAAAAGGAGCGAAAATGAGATGTCTACAATGTACATTGTGTGACTAAATGATGCACCATCTATAAGAAAGTAAAAATCAAAGTAGAATACAAGAACATAATACCTTTACTTGTCTCAGTCAAACTATTGACTGACCTGATTATGGATTTTGTCCTTAGATTGCTCTAAATTGTGATATCCCACAAATTAGTAATCAGGACATGAACATTTGAGTATTAAGGCAAAGTTTTATTCTTGTATGATTAAGGTTGATCGTTCTTTTAAGCCGTTCAGGAAAGTAATCCGATTAGGTTAAAAATTTACAAGGAATTTTCCAACCGTAATCGAGGAATTCTCATAGGCTTGAAAGTAAAAAATATAATAAAATATCAAGAATATAATCAAAATAGTGAGAGTTTACTTTATGTGTACCCCTAAAGTTATACTTACAGCAACTGTACTCGAATTTAGGATTTTTGGGAAAAACTTATTTGATTAAGGCCAAGCTTTACAAATAAGTTAGAAAAGTTAGTTCAAGTGACCTAATAAAGTTAGATGTTAAAAATAATGATCTAAAGCCCCAATTTTAACATTAGAAGTAAAATTATTCAATATAATATAAAACTCATCAAAACTCTTAAAACCGAGCCTAAAATGCAACAAAACTCTAGAGATAAGTTATTTAAGTTATAAAAAGAAATAATATGGTATAATATACTATATGAATATACATGTATTTTTATGAATATATGATATCAGGCAAGTGTATTTATCAGTTTTAATATAGCGGATGTAAGTCCGAGTCGATCCCTTAGAGACTTCGAGTACTAATATTAACCCTAGCTTTATTATCTAACCGAAAAATTATGAAAGTTTGAATTAATTAAAAAATACTAAAATTAACAAACTAACTTAATTATAAGACTTAATTAAGCAATTTAAAAAGCGATAAAATTAAGAACGACTTCAAGAAAGTAATAACGTATTTAGGAATTATTTCCCCTAGAGTTTAACATGTGATCGCTTAAAATATATTCAATTCGGTTTCTATTATTCTTGACCGAAGGGATTCACAACTAAAGTTAATACCTTTCTCAAGCATATTAACCCTAATCCTAAATTATTTACCAGAATCTCTTCACTTAGTAATATAATTTAGAATTGTATTAATGTATAATGAATTCCCATACGAATAATTAACTTTCCGGAAGAAACATGTATCTTATCTCTAAGTATACATGTAATCATCTTCAGTTATGTAAAGATCTAATTACACATGCAATTTCTCAATCATTATGCATAATATCATATATTGATATTCTAGATATATCAATCAATAATTAAACGACATAATCGAATCAAGTAAGAATAGAAACTTTATTGAAATTTTTAAATCAATCTAAGAATCACATGAAACCCTAGGTTCCATAATTCTAAATACTCGAATTCTAAGCTATCATAATGAATCTAAAAACGAGTTTCATCAATAATATAAAATAAAACATGGAAACCCCTTTTGATTGATGAACAATCTCTCTAATCTTGAAGTTGATGTTGTTTCCGTCTCTTTCTTGATGTACTCCTTAAGTCTCTTTCTCTTTTCTTGTGTCTCTCTTATCTTTTGAAACCCTAAGATATCCTTTTATATGTGTATTACAAAGATTCTATTTTCGTCATCAGATACGGCTTGGGACATGGCCGTGTCCCCAGGTTGTGTAACTTTTTGCACTAAGGCAAAATTTTCTACACAACTTCAAAACTTCATAACTTCTTCATTTGAACTCCGATTTGAGTGAAACTTGATTCTTTTTCTTTGTTTTCGATCTTAGAACGCGTTCAAACATAGAAATCAAAATTTTACTCAATTAAGTATCAATTTCTTTAAAGAAAACCAAAAATGTAAGGGAAATACTATAAAATCACCATATGAAATATGTTTAAAATCAGAGTTATCAATATACTCAATACATATAATAAATATACTCGTAAATTAACTCGAAATTATATAATTATATGTAATAAGTAATAAATTCGAAAAATTAAATAGGAAATATATCTTAAAAATAGAAGATATGATATAAACATGATTATATGCATGTAATTACTCATTGCATGTAATATATAATTAGGATATATACATGTATATTAACAAAATCGTTAAGTATTAACATAAAATACCAAAATACCCTCAAATATCATCTAAATTTTTTTTAAAAAGGAGAATAACCTAGAATCATTAGAAATTAACACATAGCAGCTTAAAAAGAAAAACTAGTTGTATCAAAAATGAATTTATGAAAAATTATCACCTCATGTTATTAAATTAACACTTGTAATTAAAAGAAAATCTCTTAATAATTAAGAAAAAAAAAACCAACTACCCCATATCCTTATAAATATAGTCCTTGGGTTTAGATTACACATTTTAGCAACTATAAGCACTAAAAAAAAATTTAGAAAAAAACAAAGTAAGAATTAACCTAACACGGTTCCTAGACCAAATTGTAGTTTGCTACTGCAACCGGTTGGCCCCTAGTAGAGTACCTACCGCCTTTATAGTCTAATAACCCCTCACTAGCCAACGATTGCTGGAGCTTTGATAAATAAGCAAGTTTAATTTCTACCCTATTTTTCATTTAATTTCTAAAAATATTAAATGAAATAGGAAAATTATGAAAAAAAATTTCTAGGTTATTTTAGTTTTACTTTCATGTGGAATAATTACTTTGATAAAAAAATAAATATTTAATATACTTCCTTAAGAAATACACTATTCATCCGAATTTTTTAATTTAAAATAAATATTCTAAATGATGTTTCAAAGTCAAAATTTTTCTATAGAATAAATATTATATATAGTTTATTCCTATGTAGCCCAATTTTTATTTTATATATATTTAGTATTTATTGTATTTTTAGGCCATAAAAATAGGCTAATTTATGAAATAAATTGATTTTAGGTGAAATAATTGATGAAATTAGAATATAATTAATTTTAAATGTTTATAATGATATCAAGATAGGTTGGAATTAGTTTGGTATAAAAAAACATATTTTTGCCTAATTAATAATAATTTAGAGATAAAATAGTAATTTTATGTATGTAGGTGATAAACTTGAATGCATGAAACAAGTTTCTAGTTGAATTCTATATAATTTTATAAGTATATAGGAATTTTTCTAGAATTATTTAATAATTTGTGCTATTTATTATGAATTTTTCTAGTTAAATAACTTAAATTAGTAACCGAGATATGTATTTAGTAATAATATATTAAAATATGTTAATTGTTTGATTAAATCATGCCTGACATAACCTGACCAATTAGGATTATTGATTGATTTTGTTACATTTCGTGTTATTATAGAAATCGGATTATGATATATATACATGCTAGGATTCAATAATATATGATTTATCATATTTTGTTACAAAATTGTGTGAAAAAATATTTTATTTACATAATACGATGTCAATGTGACATTATTTGCTATACAACTTTATTTATATATTGGGATTAGAAATACCCTATAAGGATCATCTTTTAAATGGAACACGTAACAGGTATCATCAAGTTCACGTAAATTCCATGATACTGACCTTATTAAAACTGGATTACTTTAGGTAATAAAATAGATGTTTTTGTAATATTACAAAAGATATCGTCCTACACGATCTTTCTATAATTAAAACATAATTTGATTAATAAAAGTATGTTTTTATACAATTGAAACGATATAATATGGGTAGTAATAAAACTACATATATTAGATAATATTAAGTAATTTGCTATAACTTATATGATAACATAAAATACTTAAAGTATATATGTGTATATATATGTGTATGTATATATATATATACAACTCTATTAAATAACTATATAAATAATATATCAACTAAGTACTAAATAAAACCCTCACATTTTCATCAATCTTACAAAAATTAAATATGAGCTTTGATATATATAGGACTTCTAAGTAAATAAAGCCTTGATGTTCCAAATATATTGAAGTGAGCTTTAGTATAAGTAAGTGAGATCAATGTTTAACAACATTTTGAAGTATTATTTTAGAACATTTAGAGACATTAGTATATATTTGCTTGTACTTATAGTTAGCTATTTTTGCATATATAGTGCTTATGTTTGAGATTTGATTTGTTGTAATAAGAGTTAGGCTCCATGTTATGGTTGTTCTCTGAATATTATTATGCTTGAATTATTTGAGCTTAGTTGATCACCTTAAAAATGAACTAACTCAAACTCAGCTTAACGTTTAACTTGACATGCATCACAACCCACTAAGAATAACAGTTAGGATTCTCAGGCCAAACATGGACTCCCTTCGATGAGGATAATGGAAATGGTTATTTTCCTACTTAAGTCCAACTAAGTGATAGGAGAGGAGATCGTAGAAGGTTAGGGGCCATGGTTCTAAGGTAATTATATGAGAAGGGTGTTCTATGTTGCACAAATTTTGATTTGTTTTCAATTCATGAGTACGTAAAATCAAACTCCTCAATCGGATTAAAGCTGACGTAATTTCTCTGATCTCATGACAAATCAGATAATGTCACAAAATGATATTTATTTGTACATGCATTGCATCTAACTAACTTAGTTGAAAACCCTACTTATGATGTGCTGAATGCATATTTTTATCTTTATCCTACTTACTAAGCAAGTTGTCGCTCATTCTCCTATAGTATGTTTTGCAAGTGCATAATGAAACTACAAGTGTCATACCTAAAACCAGAATTTTAGCCAATGGGGTCACAAAGTGAGGATTAAGAAAAACTTAGTTGAATTCTTATTCTTATTATTGACTTCTTAACTTTTAAGAAAACTACTTGAATCCTCTCATGGGGCTTGCTAATTTTCAATCTTTTGGTTTATATACTAAATAACATATACCTATGGGTTTCACAAGTATTCTTATAAAAAGTCAACCTATGAGTTTGCTTTATCAATTATTTCCAAAATAAAAATAAAAATTATTCCACAAGTTTATATCAAGCAAGTGAAGAACTGGATGCTTTAAAGTAGTAGAGTCGAGTATTCCTAATATGAATTAGGTTTATGATAACAGCTATAAGGTCAGTTTCTATCTTAGAATGGTTTATATGGAGGGATTGTTATGACTCCATATTTTCAGGGGAGGACAGTTTCAACTCTATCTTTTCAGGGAGGGACTATTATAACTTCATTTTTTAAGGCGTGATAAAAGTGCTCAAGGTAAAGACTTGGTGATGGTTGTCATTAATAAGTTAAACAAAATAGCACATTTTATGACTTGCACCAAAACTAATGATGCTTCAGCTATTGCTTCTTTATTTTTGCAGGAAATAGTTCACTTACATAGAATGCTAAGGAGTATGGTGTTAGATGGAGACTTAAAATTCTTGAGCTAATTCTAGAAAACTCTTTGGTGTCAGATGGGAGCTAAACTACTATTTAGCACCTCTTGCCATCCCTAAACTAACGACTAGACAGACGTTGTCAACAGCACCTTAGGGTACTTTGAGTTACATTAGGAAAGAACTTAGTTGACTATGTATCTGCCAGTGGTAGAATTTGCTTACAATAGGAAAACACATGCCACCACTGGATACTCCTCATCTGAGGTCATCTATGGTTTTAATCCCAAGTTGCCCCTTGATTATACCTTGATGCCACCTACTGACCAAGAAGATCTAAAAGCAAGAACTAGAGTTTAGTCTATCTAATAAATCTACTAACAAGTCGCTCAGCATATTGACCAAGTTGCCAAAAAACTAAAGGAGAAAGGCAAAGGAAGGAAGATCAAGTAGTTTCAGCCTAGTAACCAAGTATGGATACACTTAAGCAAGGAGAGGTTTTCTAACAAGAGGAAGAGCAAGTTGTTTGCCAAAGCTAAAAGAC
This sequence comes from Lumnitzera racemosa, assembly GCA_024138005.1. Taxonomy (NCBI): domain Eukaryota; kingdom Viridiplantae; phylum Streptophyta; class Magnoliopsida; order Myrtales; family Combretaceae; genus Lumnitzera; species Lumnitzera racemosa. The sequence continues at coordinate 51,825,860 of JAMXBC010000006.1, read as the reverse complement.
TATTTAGGGTACTCCAAAAGATAAACGACAATGCATACCAACTAAAACTACTAGAAAACTTCAAAGTGTCTAACGTGTTTAATGTTACCGACATTAGCCTTTACTGAACCGAAGACAACTTGGATGAGGTCCAATTAGAGTTGATCTTAAATCCCAATCAACCTGGTGGAGATGATAGGAATCGACTATTGAACCCTTGACTTGAGCCCAAGATTGAAGGCTAGAGAGCATGGCCAAATGAGTTCTTTCTTTACACACTATAACTGAAGAATCTAAGCTGTTGCAGTTTATCGACCTGATGCCCTGGTCAAGCTGAAGCCTCTTGTACTCATTGATAATCTCTAATTGCTTACCAAAGGTACACTTAGACAACAACTAACCTTATCCAACCATCTACTTAACCAAGCTTTGCCAAATACGTTTGAGTTGAATTTACCTCAAAAGATTCACCCACTTAGCTCGACACTGTTGAACTATCTACTTGGCTCGACATCATTACTCAATAGCACCTAGGCTAACCGTACAATTTGTCTATTTTTGCCAAGCGCACAACCACTAATCATCCACCATGTGTTTGAGTACCCTCCTGTGACAAAATCTTTTATGCGAGACAAAAGCTTTTCTTGATTTTCTCTTTATGCCCTTTTCTATCTTTATAAATTATTTATTTAGGACTTTAACCTTTTAGTTATTTCCATTTATAATTGTTGCCCTAATATTTTAGGTATAAATACCCATTACAAATGTAACCACATCAACATAATCTGGTATTGAATATACTTCTCATTTTCATAAGCATCGCCCTTTATTTACCTATGTTCTTTACTCTTATCTTAACCATTAAGCAAAATTAAGTACCAAGTACCCTCATTGAAACAACTCGTGCATCATATTGACTTAAGTTGTGAGTCCTCTATAGTTCCTTGATACATAATATCCTTAAAGCAAATCGAGCTTTGCCTATTGGTTTCTCTATCTTTCATACAATTCTACCCTTGTTTTTGAGATTTCTATAAGCTTGGACCAATCCTTAACGACCGGCCTTGTCAATCCTTTACCCCGAATCGTATCAAAAAACCAAAGGAAAAAGGGAAGAAAAACAAAAGGAGTTATCAGATACCTCTATCTACTTAATTGCCTTTTATCATTACCACCACTACACGCCACCAAATCGCAAACAGCTACGACCATTTAAACCATCACATCCCCTAGTTTCTTGCTCACAAATAGTTATTCTTAAAGGAACAAGTTTCAACTTCGTTTTTTAGTGGAAAAATGGGAACTCATGTAAACCAATTTAACATAAAACTTGCCCAACTTGAGTTTCCTATTTATACTAGTTATACATATGATATCTTAAGAGTTTATGATTACAAATACTAGATAAACATGTTATAATCATGTACATGTCATTTGAGAGTTATATAATTATACATTCATCTATGTACTTAGCTAGTTTATTACCTACATTCTAAAAGTATAAGAAATAGTTTTATGTAGATAACTTGGTAAAATGATGAGAAACTATCATCAAACCCCTTACTACATGATAGGGCTAAAGCATGCATTGTCCCATCTCCATCATATATTTGATTTTTCAAGTTCATCTTAGAAAAACTTAGCTTAAAATACATCATGGTAGTGGTTTTAGCATGTTATAATAATTTATGTAGAGAAATAGTTAAAATCCCCCTCAAAAACTCACTTGAACCTACCCCTTTACTTAGGAAAACATGTTGTAATTTCTAGTTCAATATATTAATTACATGATTAATTAATGCTAATTAGGATTTAGGACTTAATCATTGACGTTAAGTAGCTAAACATCACCAGATTTGGAACACTTAATAAAATGAGTTATTTAGTGGACCAATTAAGATATTAGGCCCATTAGAATAAGTTAAAATCAAGTTTAGGGCCCTGGAAGACAAATTACACTTAAACCATATAAGTAAGCCTAAGAAAAAACCTTAGATCCACTTGGAATGAAATGATCAATAGTTACACACAAAGTTTAAAGCCCTTAATAAGAGACCTACGAAGCACATTAGGTGTTTAAGAAGGCCCATGATAGATTTAGACTTCAACTTAAGCTCATAACTAACTAGGATTATTTGGGCCTTTAATTCATAGGACATAAGCCTGTACCTAAACTTTAATTGGATTATGTAAAATCAATACCTTAAGTTAAAATAATGAAAACCTAGTAATGAATAAACTTGGTTTGTTGGCCTAAAAATAGACTTAAGCCCAAAAACCTTAAGTAAGGACATAAAAAGACTAAGTAAATTAGTAAGAGACCCATTGACCAAGACTTAGGTAAAAATAAAAAACATTAGACCTAATAACAAAATAAAATCACAAAAGCCTAAGTGTAAGGCTTAATACCCCAAAATGAAGTCTAAAGTCCAAAACTAGACTCAAACCTTAAAGCGGCTAAACTAAAACCTTTGATTAATGAAATATTTTGACCTAAATTGAAGCCTTATGTACCAAAACACCCTAAGTGAACCCAATCAAATGAAAGAACACTTGAAAACGATGAAAATCGACTGTAAGAACATGAAATTCCGATTTACAATGAGAAAATTATGACCAAAATATAAAATAAGTAGAAATAAGAATTCACTATAAGGCTAATAAATAAATTAAGTTTAAGAGAAGTCTTATTTGCCTTAATTACATTACTCAAGTTATTGGATACCTACTTTGAGACTATCAAGCATTACTTGTATTGTTACACCTCATGGCTAAATGAGTACACCAACTCCTCTTTTATCTTGTACTTACTTATAGTGTAGAGCATTATTTAATTATATATATAATGAAAATTATTGTGCTTAGGGTTAGGAATTCTTGCATGTGTTTGTTTTTGGATGAAATTTCCTAATAAGAAATCATTATATATTGGAACCACAATTGGTTATTGTATTAGCTATCACGAATCTTAAGTATCTACTATGTATTTATTGATCACCTATAAACTGAACTAATTTTCTGACCCTTAAATGAATCGGACATGCATTGCATCCTGATGCATTAAGAGTAAGGGCTTTACTAGGGCTGTAAATGAGTCAAGTTACTTGAGCTCAACTTGTTTAAACCTCAGCTCGAGCTTGATTAATAAACAAGCCAGAGTCGAGCTCAAAATGAAGCTTGTTTTCCTAAATAAGCTAAGCTCAAGCTCCAATTTAGGCTGGTGAGCTTACTTACTTAGGCTCACAAGTCAGCTCGCTTAAGCTTGTGAGTATGTTCACAAATTTTATATATATTACAAATATTATATGTTATTAAAATTTAAAGGCTAATATCCATATAATATATATAAATATATAATATATTATAGAATAATATATAATATATAATCTAAACCTCGTTTACTATCTATTAATCTATTTATTTATATATTTCTTAATTTTGTAAACTTAGGCTCATTAATAGGCTTGAGATAAACTCTCTTTAGACTTGACGTGGTTAAAGCTCGATTAGTAAACGAGTCGAGCTTGAGCCTCAATTTCTAGCTCGATAAAAAGCTAAACTCAAGCTCAAGCGTAATAATTTTTAAATTAGTTGAGCCTGAGCCTTTAGAAGCTCAGCGTCGCTCATTTATAGCCTTAGGTGTCACTACTACATAATAGAGTAGGAAATTATGCATGATGGATCCATTTTGATTATTATGTGATGTGTTATTATTGCTATCAAATGATGTATTCATGTAACATATTACTGGAAATGGCCAATCAATGAGGCCAAGCCGTATCCATTGCTTTAGGTCTATTAAGACAAATGATAGTAGAATTAGATGTAAAGACCAAGGTCTTGATACATCTAAATACTTGCCAACCCAAGCAATAATGGGCATAAAACCTTGCTTTATAAAATCGCCGACAAGCTATACATGATGTATGAATAGCACACAGTTATTTACATTCATATGCTTGTTTAATTCACTTGCTTAAACTTAGTTATTGATAAGATAGGAAGGTTACTCACTAAATTAGATGTAACTTACCCCCTAATAATTTCTTATGCTAGTCTTATAAAGCTAGGGCTAGGCTAGGATTTGAGTGCATAATACTCCACTAAGATGAGAAAGTAGAATGATAAGTTTAGAAGAGTAAGTAAAATAGTCAAATTAAACTTCTAAAGTATTTAGTGGCTTTATGATTGTTAGAATTTAGATACCATTTCTTATTATTTGGTAAGTGATTCCAACTTTTTATGGTTTCAGTAGACTATCGATTGTTAGATCACTTATAGCCATATATATAGTTAAGCAGATGTATATAAAAAGATTAAGTATGATGAGAAACTTTTTAGCTAAAGTCTTATAATCTCTAACGTGTAAGTTAATCTTTATATCATGGGTGCACAAGTGATATGAAGATTTTACGCAATTTCACAAGGCCCTATCTTAGAGCATTACATTATTTTTTTGAGTAAAAATAATATCGGACATGCATGTTCAAAATTATGGTTGACAATTATTGGGTTTAAAGGAACTATTATTAATGGTTGACAACAAGAGAAGATTTCTTAAAATTTTGAGTTAAGAAATTGATCATTGGGAAATCAATCGTTAATAATTTTCCAAAGGCCCACGAATTTTCAATCATTATCTTATTTGATATTTCATGCTATTTTTAGTAATTAAATTGAGATTTTATTTTCATTAGTTTATCAATTACTTTTTAGTCTTTGTCATTACAATGTAAATTCCCATTTTACCTTAAGGCTGTTTTAGTTTCATGTAAACATTCTGGTTAGTAGTTTTATTTAGTCAGTTGACATTATTTATAGAACCCTTCTAAAAAAATTTAAAAAAAAAATCAATTTCTAAATCCTAGATAATAATCCATCTAAAAATCATAAGAGTTGGTTTCCCTTCGAAATCTAATCACATCATCTTGGTAATAGAGTGAAACCTATGCAATAGGATTGAAGTTATGACAAGATGTTCTTATACATCTTGACACAAAGGTGACAACTTTATTGGTAAGTATCTGATTTTGAAACTAAAACTTTCAGAGTTATAAGTGGTTTGTGTCATTGGTTAAGGTCTAGGTGAGTAGATAATTTCTTCTCTTACATTCTTTGAAACTGGAATTTTAATTAGTGTTCCTAGCAAACAACGAAGATACACAATCCAAAAATACAAACTGGAAAAGTAGTTTGCTTGTAGTGGTAATTTTTAATTAGTGGCTAATCCTTCTATTGGAGATGAGTAAGTAAATAACTTATTTCATACTAAGTGCAACGTTATGGTGCAATGTGTCTTGACATAATTGAAAATGGAGATTATGTTAATATTGTTGCTAAAGATATAGTGAATGAGCTGAAGTTACCAACTATAATGCATCCACAACCTTACTTTATTCAATAGATGGAAAGTAAGGAATCAACTTATATCACTCAATAGATAAGGGTACCGATTTTATTCCTAGATGAATATTTAAAGGAGATTATGTGCAATGTAGTACCCTCTATTTTTTCTCATATAGTGCTTGGAAATCCCTAAGCATATGCTAGATAAGTAGCATATGATGAGTCCTATGATTTTTATTCTCTTGTAAAGGATTATAAAAGGTTTAGACTATTGCCTATGGGTTTAAATGAAGTTAAGAATGCAAGGTTGCAAATGAATGCTCCCAAAAGGGAGTTAAATAAGGTAATAGTAAAGGATACGACGAACGAACAACAAGCTCTTGTAGTTGTTTTAGGACGGGCTTTTATTTTTCTATTGATGTAGGTGAGATGGACATGGTTTTAGATATTCCAAATATCATAGGTAAGAATAAAAGAAACTAAAATAGAGCCTGAGTTAGAGATTAATGTAGAGATCGAGGTAACGCAAGATGTGATTGAAAATAAATATGCTAAGTTGGTTGAGATAAAGGAAGTAGTTGAGAATGTGGAGGCTACTAAGAGAAACCAGGGCCTTAAAAGTATGTGAGATGAATGAGTGTTCTCAAGTCCACGAAGCACCAATTGTTGAACATATCTATATTGAATTTTGAAAGCCAAGCCATATCATTGTTGATAGAGGGACATCTTTGCTTGAAGTATTGATAGTTTTGAAGATTGTTTGAAGGCCTTATGATGAGTAGTATAAATTACTTAAGGAGCTCCTGGTGACTAATATGATATATGGTGTCAAAAGAATGAGAGGCTTACTAGAGTTAGTGTTGAGATGCTCCAAGAGTTATTGATTTAGAGAGATTTTGACGAGTCTTTGCAATCTTTTGACTTTTGGGTTCTAAAAGTTTAATAAAAAAAAACTTTTGTTTCAATGATGGAGTTTATTACCCATAATCTTAGATTATGTTGGTTATGAATGGTTTATCAAAACTTAAGTCATCAAAATATGTTCTAAACTCAAATTCAATTAAAAAACACGTTTATGATGATTTTGAGCTGGTAAACAAGATCAAATTTGGTATTTTAGCAAAAACACTTTCAATAGAAACAAGAACATTAAAAGAACAAGTATTTATTGAATCTCATTGAATTAATAAGATCAAAACATCTCAAACGATATAGGTGAACAGGTATAAGGTGAGTAGGGTATGAGATCCTTCCCATACCCTATCTTGTAAGATATAAGTTTCCAAAGTTTGAAAGTGGAACCTACCCTATAACATACTAAGGCCATCTTAGAACCTATATGATAAGAATCAAGCCCTTGGACCAATCATTCATAGCCGAGCTAAAGGACTCTAAGGACTCATGCGAAGAATACTAGCTCGAAATCAAAGACAAGATGGGGATCCATATGCCGAACTGATCCCTTACCGACCTGACTTTTAGATCCTTACACGTGTCAGACATGCTCCTACTTAATAGCAAAGTCTCATTCCAGAAGATAGCCTAAGAATGGCTAAGCCGAGCTCCTTTACTAACTACAGGCATTTGACTTTAATTCAATTGACTTCTTTACCGAATTGATTAGCTCTTAACCTGATGCAAATCAGGTTGGCCCCTGACTACAAACGTTATTTTGCTTTCGCTTACCTTGTAACATATTTCTCCCATTCAGCCACCAAACAACACATGTTTTCTAACATAATATTTCAGAATGATTCTTTCTTTTCCATACTAAATATTCTTTACCCCCTTTATCCCTTTTAATATGTTTTATGTAACTTAATTGTAGAATACCCTTTTATCTTTTCATATATATAAAGTAACCTTAGTGGATGGGTATATAAACCCCTACTTTCTTGTATGCAAACAAGCAACTAATCAATATAGAATTTTTTATTTTGAGCAACCTTAGTGTTTTCATTATCATTTAACTCTTATTTATTCCCTTTAGTAAAGAGTAGTAACAAGTGACCCTTTAGTTTGGACCAATGTATCATATCTGGTAGATTATAGGCTGAGTAAGATTAAGTAGTGCGTTATATCTATTCGATAGCTACCTAGACTTTGCTAACTTTTTCCCTATTTGTTTTGTTTTGCTTCTCCATGTGTTCGACCCCAAAGACTTATTAGCTTTGCTGGTAATAGAGCATGGTTCTGCAAGAGAGTATGTAAAGTTGTAGTGAAGTTTTAGTTCACTTTGCTATTGGTGACTACTACGTTCCCTTTGTAGCTACTACAGTATGTTTGCATGTAGGTGTAATTTCATTATTACTCTGTTTTTCATTACGAAAATATAGCAAGTTTACTACTGTTCCATTTGAGTGATTGTTGGGAATTGAAGTTGTTAATGAATTATTAATCTGTTCGAAAAATATTTCACAATTTTAGATTCGAGTGTTCAAGGTGTTATTAGTGATTAGAGTAGTAGTGCTCAACTTGGTTGTGGTTATAATGGTAATAACACCCCAGGGTTAGTTGATGACAAACTTGACCGACTGACTAACCTTGTTGAGAGTCTAGTCACAACAACACAAGTTAACAGACAATAACCCTATGGTGTACAACACCATAACCCACCAAAAAATGCCCTTGAGAGACACCATGGCCAAGGCAATTGAACCAATTACCTAATTCGACCGCAGCGAGCTGGAGGAGTAGTAGATTGAGTTGCTAGACGAAGACTGGAGTTGAAGGAGACTGAGGAAGATGATAAGGGGTTGGATGTTGAAGAGTTTGGGGAGGAAGAAGAGGAAACTGACTATTACTAAGCGCAGGGACGAGGACCCTGAGTCCCTCATAGGCTAAACAATGTCAAGGTTTAAATCATGCCCTTTAGTAGAAGTAAAGATGAAAATGAGTACTTAAAGTGGGAAGAGAAGGTCGAGAAAGTGTTTGAATGTTATGGGTATACAGATGTTATCAAAGTCACTTGTTGTACTAGAGTTTATTGGATGTGCTACTATATGGTAGAAAAATCTAAATGCAACTAGAACAAGAGATGGAAGGCGAGGTGTTAGAACTTGGGATGAGATGAAAAGGTTGTTAAGAAGTAGATTTATACCCGAGACCAACCTATAAGATACGTTTGCGAAGTTGCAGGAGTTTCAGCAAGGAAGCTAATCTGTTGATGACTATGTCAGAGAGTTCTAAATGCTTATAATTTGGGTGGACCTTGAAGAACCTGAGGTTCCCGCTGTGTTGAGGTTTGTTTTTTGACTTCAATTTGAGATTGGCAACATTATGGAAGTGCAAAGGTTTTATACCTTGGAAGAGGTGATAAAGATAGTGCAGATAGTCGAAAAACAAAAAAGAAGTGCTCCTAGCCAACTTAGACCAACCTTCTCCTAATCCCCAATTATACATCGACCTGTTCAAGTAGACTCGAGGAGGCCATATAGGGCCTAGGATAGGAACAACCGCTTTGATGACAATTGAGTGAGCTAGCAACGCCGAGCCAGTTAGTTAGGCCGAGCTAAGGTTAGGTCGACTCCGAGGATTTATGAGAAAGGGCAAACCTCTAAATGAAAGACTAGGGGCGGAGGGGGTAAAATGCTTTAAATGCGTGGGCTTCGGACATATAGTTGCTGAGTGGCTGAATCAACATGTCATGGTCCTCCGATAAGATGCAGTGGACAACACTAACTAGAGCGAGCCTGAGAAAGAAGAAGATATTGGAAAACCCAAAGCCAAAGAGGAAACCTATATCTATGTTGACCAAGGAGAAGTGATGACCCTAGTCCTGCGATGAGAAATAAGTTCCTTGTCGAACTCTGAGGAGGACTAGAGGGAGAATCTATTCCATACCAAGTGTACCATTAAGGGCCAATTACGCATAGTCATTGTGTATTAGGGAAGTTGTACTAATGCCGTTGCACAGTCCTTTGTACTGAGATTGGGTCTGCTGACCTCAAAGCATCTTTAACCTTACAAGCTGCATTGACTTCATGATAAGGGTGCTGTGTATGTAACTGAACAAGTGACTATACTGTTCATTATTAGGAGTGTTTATAAGGATGAAGTAGTATACGATGTCATCCCTATAGGTGCTTCACATTTGCTACTTGGACGACCTTGGTTGTTCGACCGATGTGTCACTTACAATGAGTATAAGAACACCTATGCCTTTGTTAAGGATGAAAAGAAGATTGTGTTGTAACCGTTGACCCCATCCCAAGTAAATGAAACCTACAATCAACTCACCCGAGCTAGTAACAAGAATGCCTTAGTGATGAGCTGAAGACAGTTTTGGGCTATTGAAAAGGCTGAAGAGTCTGTGCTCCTATTTATCAGAAGATTGTTGGAAATGAGAGATTTAGAGGATATCCATAATGAAATCTGAAGCTTGCTAAACGAGTTTTCTGACCTATTCCTCGAAGAATTTCCTAAAAGATTGCCTCCAGTCCATGGCATTGAGTACTATTGATTTATAACCAAGTGCTACCCTACTAAACTAACCCACATACAGAATGAACCCTAAGTAAGTTGCTAAGTTGAAAAGATAAGTGGACGAACTCATAGAGTGAGGATATGTAAGGGAGAGCATGAGCCCTTGTACTAACTAGCTCTACCCATCCTTAAGAAAGATGGTTCATGGCATATGTGAATGGATAGCCGAGCAATAAGCTGAATTACTATCAATTACAGATACTTGATACTAAGGCTCGATGAAATGTTAGATGAGCTTCATAGTGCCAAGATATTTTTGAAAATTGATCTACGAAGTGGCTACCACCAAATTCTCATGAGGTTGCGCAATGAACGGAAGACTGCCTTCAAGACTAAGCATAGACTCTATGAATGGTTGGTTATGCCATTTGGACTTACTAATGAGCCGAACACATTTACGAGGTTAATGAACCATGTAATGTGGCCTCTAATTAGAAGATGTGTGGTCATATACTTTGATTGCATATTGGTATACAATGCTGATCTAAATGACCATGTTTAACATCTTCGTGAAGTATTTGACATTTTGCGAACTGAGAAGTTGTATGGAAATGTAAAGAAATGCGCATTCTACCAGAAAGAAGTGATCTTCCTAAGGTTTGTGGTGTTAGGGGAAGGAATCCAAGTAGATGAGGAGAAGATCTGAGCTGTTCTTAAGTAGCCAACACCAAAGAATATCATTAAGGTTCAAAGCTTTCATGGCCTAGCTTCTTTCTATAGGCAATTTATCAAAAACTTCAATACTATAGTTGCCCCCTTGCTTGAGTTGAGAAAGAAGAATGAAGGGTTTAAATAAAATGATTGAGCTAAGTAAAGCTTTAAGGAGATCAAGGAGAAGTTGACCTCAGTACTTATCTTTTCATTACCAAATTCTAATAGACCTTTCAAATCGGAATGTGATGCATTGGGAGTAGAAATTGGCGCTGTCCTAATGTAGTAGCGATGACCCATTGCCTACCATAGTAAGAAGCTTAGTGGTCTTACCCTAAACTATTCTGTATAAGAGAAAGAGTTGCACTCTCTTTATTGAGCTCTTATTGTTTGGCAATACTATTTGCTGCCACAAGAGTTTCTTATTTATATAGACCATGAGTTTATCAAGCATTTAGGGAGTCAGAACAAGCTTTTGAAGAGGTAAGCTTAGCAGTTGGAATTTATGGAAGGTTTCTTGTACATTATTTGGCACAAGAAGGGAAAGGCAAAAGTGGTTGCCGATGCTCTGTCTCAACGGTAAACCTTGTTAACTAATTTGTAGACCAAATTATTGGGATTCTTACTCATTACAAAGCAGTTCGCTCATGATCCTCATTTTATCCCCATCATCAAACAGTACAAGGATGGAATTGCTATCAAGGGATATTATCTTAAGGAAGGCTATCTATTCAAGGATCGAAGGTTATGTATACCAAACTGTTCCATGAGTGAGCTATTAATCAGGGAAGCTCATAGCAGAAAATTAACAGGTCACTTGGAGGAGACTAAGACAGCCAATTTGTTAAGGGAGAACTTTTATTGGCCAGGTTTAGCTAAGGATGTCCATAAGGTAGTTAATAGTTGTGAAGTGTGCAAGCAAGCTGAGGGGAAGATAGAATCCCATGGAGAATATATGTCGTTATCAACATCAACCTTATCTTAAGCCGACCTCAACATAGACTTTGTCCTAAGATTACCCTAGTCATCCAGAGGTAAAGATTCTATCTTTGTTGTAGTAAACTACTTTAGCAAGATGGTGTACTTCATTCCATGTCATCGGTCTAACGATGCCTTATATAAAACTGATTTGTTTTTACAGGAGGTTGTCTGATTACATGAGGCACTAAAGATTATTGTCTCAAATTGGGACAAAATTTTTGAGCTATTTTTGGAAGACTCTTTAGAAAAGACTCGAAACTAAACTTATAATTAACTCCAATAGCTACCCTCAAACTAATGGCCAGACTGAAGTGGTAAATAAGATGTTAGGCAATCTATTTAGAGCTATCGTAGGAAAGAACTTAAGGGATTGGGATCTATGCCTACCAGTTGTAGAGTTCGCATACAATCGAACTATCCGTAGCACTTCTAAGAAGACCCCATTCAAAGTCATCTATGGCCTTAACCCTACTATTCCCATGATTGGCGCTCCAGTAGCTATTGAAGAGAGTCAATCCGGAGTTGACTAAGCCAAACAATTACATGAACTACATTAGTCTGTAACTAAGAAGATCACTAAATTCAATTAGAGATAGTAAGAAATTAGTAGCCGACGTCGCCAAATTCAATTTGAGTGTAAGTAGTTTCATTATTACTCTCTTTTTCATTACGAAAATAGAGCAAGTTCATTGTTGTTCTGTTCAAGTGATTGTTAAGAATTGAAGTTGTTAGTGAGTTATTAATTTGTCTGAGAAGTATTGCACCATGTCAGATTCGAGTGTTCAAGGTATTATTGGTGATTAGAGTAGTGGTGCTCAACCTGATCTTGGTCATAATGGTAGTAATACCCTAGGATCGGTTAATGACAAACTTAACAGACTGACCAAACTTGTTGAGAGTCTAGTCATAGCAATGCAAGTTAACAGACAATAACCCTTTGGTATATAACACCATAACCCATAATAAAATGCCTTTAAGGGATATCGTGGCCAAGGTAATCAAATCAATCGCCTTATTCGACTGTAGCGAGCTGGAGGAGCAGTAGATTGAGCTATTAGACAAAGACTGGAGTTGGAGAAATTAAGGAAGATGGTGAGGAGTTGAATGTTGAAGAGTTTGGGGAGGAAGAAGAAGAAGTTGATTATTACTAAGTGTAGGGACCAGGACGTCAAGTCCTTCGAGGGTTAGACAATGTCAAGGTTCAAATCTCGCCCTTTAGTAATAGTGGGGATGCAGATGAATACTTGAAGTAGGAAGAGAAAGTCAAGAAGGTATTTGAATATTATGGGTATAAAGATGTTGTCAAACATAAAGCTGAAAATGAAGAGGAAACCTGTATTTATGCAGATCAAGGAGAAGTGATGACCCTAGTCTTGAGACAAGTATTGAATTCCTTGCTAAACTCTAAAGAAGACCAAAGGGAAAATCTATTCCATTCTAAGTGTACCATCAAAGGCCAATTATGCATGATCATCATGGATGGGGGAAGTTGAACTAATGTCGTTGCATAGTCCTTTATGTAGAGGTTGGGTTTACCGACCTCAAAGCATCCCCGACTTTACAAGCTACATTAGCTTCATGATAAGTATGCTTTGCACGTAACTGAACAAGTGACCGTACCATTCAATGTTGGGAGTATGTATAGGGTTGAAGTAGTGTACAATGTTGTCCCTATGGGAGCTTCACATCTACTGCTTGGACAACCTTAGTTGTTCGACTAACGTATTAATCATGATACGTATAAGAACACTTTTGCCTTTGTTAAGGATGGAAAGAAGATTATGTTGCAACCTTTGACCCCATCCCAAGTAAATGAAACCCTCAATTAGCTCACTCGAGTTAGTAAGAAGAATGCCTTAGTGATGAACTGAAGAGAGCTCCGAGCTATTGAAAAGGCTCAAGAATCTATGTTCCTATTGATCAGAAGATTGTTAGAAATGAGATATTTGGAGGATATCCTCGATGAAATCTAAAGCTTGCTAAATGAGTTTTCCAACCTGTTCCCTAAAGAACTGCCTAGAGGACTGCATCCAGTCTGAAGCATTAAGCATTGTATTGATTTGCAGTGAAGCACCACCTTACTAAATTAGCCCGCGTATAGAATGAATCCTGAGCAGGCTACCGAGCTGAAAAGATAGGTGGACGAACTCATAGAGCAAGGATATGCAAGGGAGAGCAAGAGCCCTTATCTTGTGCTAGTTCTACTCATCTCTAAGAAGGATGGTTCATAGTGCATGTGCGACGACAACCAAGCAATCAATCAAATTACAGTTAAGTATAGATACTCTATGCTAAAGCTTGATGACATGTTAGATGAGCTTCATGGTAATAAGATATTTTTAAAGATTAATTTGCGAAGTGGCTACCACCAAATTCATATAAGACTGGACGATAAATGGAAGACTGCCTTTAAGACTAGGCATAAACTCTATGAATGGTTGGTTATGCCATTCGAACTTACTAATGCGTCAAGCACATTCATGAGGTTAATGAACCATGAAATGCGGCCTCTAATTGGAAGATATTTGATCGTATACTTTGATGACATATTGGTATGTAGTGCCAACCTAAATGACCATGTTAAACATCTTCACAAAGTATTTGACATTTTGCAAATTGATAAGTTGTATGGAAATGTGAAGAAATGTGTGTTCTGCCAGAAAGAGGTGATCTTCTTAGGGTTTGTAGTGTCAAAGGAAGGACTTTGGGTAGATGAGGAGAAGATCCGAGCTATTTTTGAGTGGTTAATGCTGAAGAATGTCACTAAGCTTTCATAGCCTAGCTTCTTTCTATGGGCGATTTATCAAAAACTTCAACACTATAGCCACCCCCCCTTAACTGAGATGATAAAGAGGAATGAAGGGTTTAGGTAGAACAATCTAGCTGAGTAAAACTTTAGGGAGATCAAGGAGAAGCTCACCTTGGTGCTTGTCCTTTCACTACCAAATTTTGATAAACCTTTCGAATTAGAATGCATTGCATCAAGAGTAAGAATTGGTACTATCCTGATGCAAGAGTGATGACCTGTCAGCTACCATAGCAAGAAGCTTAATGGTCTTACCCTAAATTATTTTGTGTATGAGAAAGAGTTGTACTCTCTTTACTGAGCCCTTACTATTTGGCTACATTATTTGCTACTATGAGAGTTTGTTATTTATGTGGACCATGAGTCTTTAATGCATCTAGTTAGAACAAGCTTTCAAAGAGGTATGCTAAGTGGTTGGAATTTATGGAAAGTTTCTCGTACATCATCTGACACGAGAAGGGAAGCAAAAAATTTGGTCACCAACGCTTTGTCACAACGGTAAACCCTTTTAACCACTTTGTAGACCAAATTATTAGGATTCTCACTCATTATAGAGTAGTACGCTCATGGTCCTCATTTCAGCCCCATCATCAAACAATATAAGGATGGAATTTCTATCAAGGGATATTATCTTAAGGAAGGCTATTTGTTCAAGGATCGAAGGCTATGTATACCAAACTGTTCCATGTGTGAGCTATTGATTAGGGAAGCTCATAGTGACGGATTATTAGGTCACTTTGGTGAGACCAAGATAGCTAATCTATTGAGAAAAAACTTTTACTGGCCAGGTTTGGCCAAGTATGTTCATAAGGTAGTTAGTAGTTCTGAAGTATACAAGTGAGCTAAAGGGAAGAGAGAACCCCGTAGAGAATACATGTTGCTGCCAACACTAACCTTACCTTAGGCCAACCTAAATATAAACTTTGTCTTAAGGTTTCCCCAATCATCTAGAGTCAAGGATTTTATCTTTGTTGTAGTAGACCACTTTAGCAAGATGGCGCATTTCATTCCGTACCATCAGATTAACGATGCTTTATATATTGCTTATTTGTTTTTGCAGGAGGTTGTCTAACTGCATGCGATACCAATGACTATTGTCTCAAATCGGAACACAAAATTTTTGAGCTATTTTTGGATTAGAGAAGACTTGGAACTAAACTTATCTTCAACTCTAATAGCCATCCTCAGATTGATGACTAGACTGAAGTGGTAAATAAGACACTAGGCAATTTGCTCAGTACTATCGTAGGAAAGAACTTAAGGGATTGGGATCAGGATCTGTACCTACTAGTTGTGGAGTTCGCATACAACAAAACAATCCATAACACTACTGGGAAGACCCCATTCGAGGTCATTTATGGCTTTAATCCTACTATTCCCCTGGATATGATTGGTACTCCAGCAAGAGCTGACCGAACCCAAGAATTGCATGAACTACACTAGTCCGTAACCAAGAAGATCGCCAAATTCAATTAAAGATAGTAAGAAATTAGTAGCCGAAGCCGTTGAATTGTTTCTTTTCACCTAGGAGACGTAGTATCGATACAGGTTAGCCGAGAACAATTCCCACACTTGAGATAGAACAAACTATCTCCTTGAGCCGATGGTCCATTCGAAATCCTAAAAAAGATCAACCATAATGCTTACCAGATCGAGTTGCCTAATGATTATGGTGTTTCTTCCACCTTCAATATATCCGATCTAATCCATTACTAACTAGCAGAAGAAGATACCACATGCGCCTTAGAAGAAGAAGCAGAAACCACTCTAAATTTAAGAGAAAATCTTTCTGACCCCCGGGTAGATGATAAGAATCAAGCCCCTAGACCAATCACTTGTAGTCGAGCTAGAGGACTCCGAGGAATCGTAAGGAGAATACTAGCTCAAAACCAAAGCTGAGATAAGGATCCCTATGTTAAATTGATCCCTTACCAACCTGACTGTTAGATCCTCACATGAGTCAGACATGCTCTTTCCCGGTAGCAAAGTCTCATTCTAGAAGATAGCTTAGGAATGGCTAAGTGGAGCTCCCCTACTAACTACAGGTGTCTGACTTCAATTCAGCTGACTTCTTGATCAAACTGATTGGCTCTTGACCTAATCCAGATCAGGTCAGTCCTTGACTGCAAATGTTATTCTACTTTTGCTTACCTTGAATCATATTTCTCCCATCCAGCTACCAAGAGACACGTGTCTTCTAATACAATATCCTAGAATGATTCTTTCTTTTTCATATTGAATATTCTTTGCCCTTTTTACCTCTTTTAGTATGTTTTATGTAACCTAATTGTAGAATACTCTTTTTTCTTTTCACATATGTAAAGTAACCTTAGTGGATGAGTATATAAACCCCAACTTTCTTGTATTTTGACGAGCAACTAATCAATATAGAATTATTTACTTTAAGTAACCTTAGTGTTCTCATTATCATTCAACTCTTATCTATTCTCTTTAATAATGAGTAATAGTGAGTGACTCTTCGATTTGGACTGGTGTGTCATATTTAGTGGATTATAGGCCGAGTAAGATTGAGTAGTGCATCATATCCCTTCGGTAGCTACTCGGACTTTGCTAACTTTTTCCCTATTTATTTTAGTTCGCTTTAATGTGGTGCTTCTTCATATGTCTGACCCTGGAGACACATCACTATACCTAATAAAACCTATAGGTATAGGGACAATGTAGAACCTATAAATGTTTCTCTTTTCTTATAAATTTAAATTTTATGAGATATCAAAAATGTAATCTATATGTGATATTACAAGTTCTTCATAAGTTAAACCCATTGAACTTGTAAAAAAGTCTAATGAAATTAATAAAAGTAATTTTTCTTACCTCCTTTATTTTAAATTTATGTCATTTTACTACTTAGTAAATGAAAATGAATAAGGGGAAAGTTTGGAAAACATAAAGTTAGAAAGGACAATGAGAAAGTATAAGGAAAAGAACGAAAAACATAAAGTGAGAGCAACAGCTTTAATTTAGTCATTAAGGTTATCAAGTATGGGCCCGTACTCCTTTCTTCTTTTTACTAAAACATTCATTGGTTAAAAATATAATATTTTCATTTATTATTTATTTAACATATTATTTAATAATTTTATAAGATGGATATGAGATACCTTAAAATTTATACCCTTTATACCCTAAAGCATAAGTTTTAAGGTGAGTACAGGTTAGAAAAACCCTATACCCATACCTTAACATATAGGAGCAAATTCTTAAAAATCTGATCTAGATTCTATCATGTGATCCTTAATACTTATCGTAGACACCTCATTTTTGCTACTCTTTGCCATCTTTTTATTCTTTTATTTTATTTTTGGCTAAGTTTATAGAAAAACCCTTGAAATTTGAAAAAATAGAAAAAGAAAAAAGGAAATTGAAAAAGTGAAAGAAAAGTGTCAAATGTGAGACTCGGTCTTCATCCTATTACTTAAAACTTAGAGCGATAGACCATTTGACGTAGGAACTATAGCAAAGACAAGTAATAAAGAAAAATCATTAAGAGAAGTTTATGGAATAGGTTAAGTTGAATAAAGTATTTATAATGTTTCATTTCAATACAATGTATTTTTATTGAGTATGATTAGTAATTATTGAAAACTTGAAAATTAAAGTTTTAGGTGATTACAAGGCTTTAAAGATAAATTATATATGTAACAAAAATATTATATGATACATAAGAAGATATAGAATATATATATATACCTCGCGTATAATTAATTGAAATACCTAATAATATGATAAATGAGCTAAAATGAGTAAGGAAAATTATAATAAATTAATAAGAGATTATAGAAATCACAAGGGCAGCCAAAATTAAAGGTGATAAGCGTATGGATATTACGAATCAAGTGTGAGGCATTAGGAGATTGAATATCATGTAAAGAATTGGAATAAAATTCAACAATTTGAGGAGAGAGAAGAGGAAAATTTCATTTTTACATTATCTAAACCTGGTAAAATCCGGGAACCATCTCCAATATGTTTTTTAGGTAATGTGAGATCTAAAAAATTTAGTGTAAGATTTGATGATTGAAGAATAAGATCGAGAAAAATTTACAAAAAGTAGTGCATAAAGTGGGACTAGAAGAGAATGTGCATTGGGTGAACAACTAGAAGCAAACCATCGTCACTAGCTAACAGGAGTCGCTATGCCTTAGATTTTAGACAAGGTGGTGGCTATCGATGGTGGTTAAAGAGGCTAGTTCTGATGAATGTTTAATTTCAGTTCAAATTTTATTAAATTACTAAAAAAAATACTACCTAGAAAATTCTACAAAAAAATTATTCCTACATATTTTTGTGTGTAGAATGTAGGAAAAATATCATTTTGTAAAAATTTGGTACTTATCATATATGTCCTTGAGAAATTGAATATCAAACAATTTTCGATATTAAAATAAATAAGGTTAATGACATAGTTTCGCCTTTGAAATTTTTATGTAAACTACCTTATATTGATATTGAATTACTATGAAGAGATTTTTCACAAAACTATTTTCTAAATTTTTATGTGATTTTTAAGCCCTCAATTAGGTATTAAATTGTGTTTTTAGTGGAAAATAGCATATTTTCCTAATAATCTTACTTGGATTCTAAGTTGGATTAGTTAAAGAAGTGTTTATACTATTCTGGAGTGGTTGGGTTGATTAACAAAGTGAGGAGTTATGGAAAAGTGTAGTTTGGCTTTTAAAAGTGAGTAAAACAACTACATTTTAGGATATTAGGAGAAAGTAGAGAATAGCTCACAAGTTTTGGGAATGAATCTTACTTTATATGATACTCAGAGAATAAGTTAGAGGCAAATTGATGAGTTAAATGAAAAATAGGGGACTCAAAAGCTTAGTCAGAAGATAATTTTATTAAAAATCCTATAACTAACAGAGTTAGAGGGTAGCTTAGAAGATACTGTAATAACAGGTTTCACTTAGAAAAACTCAAAGGCTGTTTCAAAGGATAGAACTGTTGCAACAAATGATCCCTATTTAGCTCGGATGGTAATTTAGAGGATTTTCAACTAAAGAAAACGACTATAGAATCACTCAGAACTTAGCTTAGAGGGTATGTATTGAAGAATCTTGAGGATGTACCAACCTTAGAGACTAACTCAAAGGCTGAATCTATGGTGAACTTCAACATCCATATGTTCAAAGAGTAGCTCATAAGCATTGACTCAGGAAACAACTCAGAAGGTAACAAAGGTAAAATAAACTTATATCACCGTTATAAACTTCTCATACTTAAGGCATGGAGTAATAACCTTATGACTAACCAACTTAATTCTAATATGGATGAGTAATTAGCAATATTTCATAATTTATATGTAGAAATAAAGTACCACATTGAGATAAATATCGAAGGATCACCAACGAGGACAAATTAGCGAGTGACTAAGTTCCAAGTAAGTAGATATTTATGTGTGCTTGAGTATACTTATGTTTACTCTTAACTATTTGATAGCTTAGCTGAAATTGGCTACGAATTGATGTATCTCTTGTTAAGTTGTGTTACCTATTATATTTGTTATTGATTAAATAGTAACATGATATTAAACTTTGTTGTTATGTTGATGTTGATGAACACATCTGTGACATTTGCTAGGATCTATATTACCTTGAAAAGGATCTATGTTAGTGGGTTTACCTAAGTAAACTCGATACCAAAATCTTAGAGCTGACAAAACTACAAAGTAAAGGCTGGGTAACAAATGATAAATAAGTCTACTTGGATTTGCTAGGTTTTGCTTAGCATGCAATCTAATGCATTTATGGCATGGCATGGCATAAAAAGGACCTATAAGTCAAGTTTTCTAAAAACCAAGATGTTGCTAGGTTGGTTTCCATATTAAAAACTGGGTTTATCAAGTGAGCTACTTGAATTGTAAAAGCTCAGTTTTTAAGCATATAGAGACTACATTTTATTTGCTAAGATAGTTGTATGCTAAATTTCCAACCACTCTATGTGGTTATTACTAGGTTGAAATGTTTGCTAAGTTCTTGGATATGTTATGCAAATGCACAATTTAAGTCAACCAAATCGGATGAGTTGCTACGCTGGGTTAAGATATTGGTATCAATATATGTCACTTACATTAGCATGGTACACTCTTGTCACATTTGCATTGCTTAGTTAGGAAACTATAAGATAACGTAATTGGACTAACTACTTGAATGATGTGCTTATTTTGTTATGATTAATGTTATGTATCTATCTACTCTTACTCAGCTCACAGTAGCTAAGGGGATAAGTTTCTCTTATCCTTCGATTATAGATGTATAGACAGAAGAATTAAAGTGACAAAGAGACCTCAAAAACTTTAGCTAAAAATGGGCTTTTAAGAGAAGTTGTTGATTATACGATTTGGTTTGAGTACATGAGGAAAGCTATTCAGGAAGGAAGTGGGTATTACTTCACCAAAGGTTTAGTATAGTTATGATAGTCTAAAAACATGTATTTGTAAAAGAGTTACTATGTTGTACAAAAAGTGTGTAACTGTGATACTTTGAGTACGACTCATTAATATGAATTGTATGCTATTGTTTATCATATTGAATGTGAAATGATTCGAAAGTAATTATTAATAGAACAAGAGAGCAAGTTGTATAGGTTCTACCTTATCTTTAACTCAAAGATGGCAGTGACGAGCCGTCTTTAGATACCAAAAGTTTGATAAAAAATTTTAAGCAAACAACTAAAAGGTACAGTGTTACATCAAAAGTATTCAAGTTAGGTGAACAAGTCACTTAAGGTCTTTTACTAATTAAGGATATGTATGTGTGTATGTGTGTGCAATTTATTAAATTTGAGTCTTTGAAAAGTTAGGCTTTATTAGAAAAATATATTTTTCTAGAAAAAGTCTAGTAAAAATTTAACTCATGAAAAATGGGATTTTGTTGAATTTAAAATTTGAATTTTGGAAAATAAAAAATGGATAAATTAAAATAGGTTTTTGAATTTATTAAGTTAAGCTTGTGTTGAAAATCCTTTAGCATGTATATTTTGGCTATTTAATTGTTTAAAGTGTGTATAGGTCAAATTTAACATCAGTTGGATTAAATTAGATTTGGATTTGAAAATCTAATTTAAAGTTGTGCCTAAATTCAAAGGTTCAAGCATAATTTAAATGCCTACTATATTAAGAAACTGAGCTTAGCTTAGTTAGATGGGCATGTAGGTATAGACATGAAGGTCGTAGGTTTGAATCCTAAAGCTCACATAGAGGGGTCTATATGTGAGGTATGTGACCCTACAAGTTTTTCTTCTTCTTCCTTTTGCCAAGAAAGCCAAGGAAAATGAAGGAAGAAATTAAAACCTTCTAGAACTTGACTATGGCCATTAATTTAAACAAATCTTAGGATTTTTTTAGTAGATGTGGTAAAATTGTGACTAAATCATTAGTAAAACTATCAAATCTAACTATAAACTTGTTAATATCAACTAAAATAAGATTTGTTAAATCCACACCAACTTAAAATTCATCCATGTGTATGATTAGATTTAATTTGTGTATTGGAAAAGATTTGGATGACAAATTTATAAAAAGGAACTTAGCGAAGGATAAAAAGAAACTTAAACATTCAAAAATCACACACCCTTACAAATTTACCATAGTTTCTCTCTTTAGTAACTCTGACGCCACTTTCTCTACACTCGATACCCATGTATACCCCATAATGGCCTAAAACAACCACCACACTGCACTTACCACCACTCCCAATTCGATCATCCTCGTACCTATTCATAACCTCTAGATCAGATTCCAACACAAACCCTAAATACAACCTTGACAACATCTAGAAACACCAATAAAACACCATCCCGGTCTAAAACAAACCATCCCAATGAGTTTCTTACATCCTAACACCCCTAGAACTACCCTTGTATCACTCAAAATCGACCACCACCGCATTACCCAAGATCCACCACCACCACCACCACCACCATCTTTTGAAAACCATCGAAAGGCCACCATAACCTAAGGCTTTTCTTCCAATCTCACTTTCATCAATAACTTTGTCATAAAAGTGCCCACTCCCGCTCTTTTTAGTGAACAAATCAAGTTGTGAGTAGCTTAGAAAGCTAATGTTCTCTTCTTCCTTATGCAATTCGTTTGATCACTTATGGAGCTCTTATACCCAAATCGAATTCAACCTATGCTCCTCGCAATTCCTTCCCGCAATCTAACCCACATGTGGTAAAGTAATAGGTAGGTTTAGTTTTTTATTATTTTCTTTTTATTTTTCTTTCTTTTATTTTGTTAGTTTATGTTATGTATAAATAAAATTAATAAAAACCTATACTAACGTTGTCTATTTGTTGTGTAGGTCATTAGTTTTAGTTCTTTTATTATTTTCAATTTTTTTTTTATTATTCGTCATTTGTATAATGAGAATGTTGTGAATATGTGTGATGTTTACTTTACTTAAAATCGCATGATTAGGGTATGTTAATAAGATATCTATTAACTTGGGTATTTGCAAATCCCTTTATGTTATTTCCATTAGGTTAGTAGTTTTTACATATTTTTATATATTTGCTGCATTTCACATCATCTTTCATATTTTAGAAAGATTGCATATTTTTGCATAAAAATTGCATTCTTTAGGAAAAAGCACATCGTTTTATTAAAATTTACATCTTTTGTTAAAATTTGTATTTTTACAAAAAAATTGCATATTTGCATATCTTTTCCATGAAAATTACATATTTTAGAAATTTTGAATAAGAATTATATATTTTTTAAATTAGGTGTCTTTGGTTTCTTTCTAAAAAATAACAATAGTTTTATTGTTTAGTTGGATTTTTCTAGAAAAATAAAATCTTTAATTTGTTTTTTTCTCAAAATTAGGTTTTTTATGATTCTTCGAAAATTGGAATAAAAAACTTAAGGTTTTTCTAGGTTTTAAAAAAAAATTCAAAAAATGTAAATTTGTCCATTTTTCAAAATAAAAATAACCACTACATTACAATTTTATAAAGATAGAACTATATTGGTTTGATCCAAACTAACGGATACGTGAACACCTCTACAGTACCCATAAAAAATGAAAAATCTTTTTGTAGAGCAATGCATAATAAAAACTAATAAAAATCATCTTACATGAACTTTTCATATTTTTGGCATTTTTTCATTTTTAGAAAAATAATAAAAATTAAAACCCATTAGCTAGTTTTTTCTAATTCTTATATGATGACTTTATCTTAATTGTTTAGCCTCCTAATTCAATTTTTCTAGTTAATGGACTAATGGCTCGTTTAGGCTTTTCTACCCAAAAACCCAACTTATTTTTTACTAGTTTTTATTGATTGGTGACTTTAATTAATTTTTGCAAAAATATTTTCTAAAACATTTTTTTTTCCGTTAATTTTATGTTTAGTAACTTATATTAAGTAGGCTGAGCTTAGTATCTGTTAAATTATGGAAAATTAAAATAAGGCTTGACACCCACCCAAAACTTATTTATTCGAGTAAGGTATATGCAGATATCTTGTATAATAGGGTTACTTGCTGACCCTTACTAAACAAAAAGCAACTCAAGAACATGCTTAGAACATTATAAACATTTAGCGAACATTGCAACCAAATTAAATTTTCCAAAAAACTACGAAAAACCAAACTTACATGAATAATAGTTAAACTTATCAAAAACACCTAAACATTTCAAAAACTAGTTCCTAGTCAAACCAATAACTCCATTCAACCAAGAATCATTGAGATTGAATTAAACACCTAAAATCGATCTAAAATCATCCGGAACTAATTAAAACCTATAGGTCCCATGTAAGATATCAAGAGGGGAGGTGAATTAATGTCTTTAAATAAATTTAAAGTTTTTTTATTTATAAAGTAGAAACCCATCTTAATAACTTAACTTAGGTGATTTATGGTAATTTATTAGTTAATCATGCTAGTACATTACTAAAAATACAACTTTAAATAAAGAGATAAGGGAGAAGAGAATCGAGCAAGAGATTTTAAAAGCTTCTACCTTGTTTCTATTGCTCTCTTTCAACTTTGCTACTTAGGAATGATCTTTTTTTTTTTCTTGTGTCGTTCCCCTAAGTCACTATTTAAAAAATCAAACATGAGAAAAGTCACAATAGCTTGCTAACCCTTGGCTTCAATAAGTCTTTGCTCTACGTATCTACCCTCATACCTAGCTAATGAAAAATCTACAAAGATATAACTTAATTCCTCCCACACACCTAAACAACTAAACACTTTCAACAAAGTATACAAGCAATTCAAAGAACTAAAACAAAGCTCTTAAAAAAATTTGCTCAAGAGTTAAAAAAGAAAAGATGGATATTAAGCTTTAGCAAAGTCTCTGACAAACTCTAGTAAAAGCTTTTGTATGAAATGATTTTTTATGCTTAATAGACAAAAGTGTGCTTTTGATTCAAATGAGCTTCTTTTTATATATTCTAATGCTCCAATGGGTAATTCTTTATTTTTTATGAGCTCAACCCTTTTCTTTTCAATTTAAAAGTTAGCTTTGTTCCTTGAATCTTTGAGAAAATCTTCTTTCTTTAAATTTGGATTAAAAAACTAATCCTTATCTTTATATACATTATAGATACTAAATTCGATTGCTTCTATTGATTACTTCAACAAATTTGGCTCGTAAAATGATCTAAGAATCCTTGAAACTATCTCTCTAAAAAATTTGTACAAAATCCAAATATTTGAATTTTAAAATTAAATCTTCAATTTGTTTCAATTGATATGATAAACTCGAAGCTGGATGTATCTATAATCTTCTCGAAATTTTCTAGCTTACCTTCATCAGATTTTGAAATCCGAATAAAGAATCCCAACAATCCTGGAGAAACTTACATGACGTGCTTATCCATATATCTTTTTTTAAACCATAAGCCTTATCTAAATCTTTTCAAATTTGATCCTTATCTTCTTTTAAACATCCAAATTTGATCCTTATATGTAAAATTGGAGGACATATACATTCATGTAACAACATGGATTTCACTATATATGTTATGACAAAAGAAATATTCTTTGATAAATGAGTCAAATTCATTAGTGAACAATCTTTTTTTCTTTTTGGTTTGCTAATCATTAATAAGTTATTTAGTAAGTATCTTACCTTATGATTTTATTTTTTCAATAAGTAGTTCACATTACAAACAATATCAAACCAAACTATTTCTTTTTTGTTCAAAAAATATATGAATTGAACCATTAATTCTTAAAAAGAAAAAAACAGAATTATAAAATATAGTTCAGTTCAGACAGATGAACTGTATAAAATTGAAACATACCTACTCTTAATTATAGCCTACTAACATTATAGAGTCATATGATTATGACTTACAACTCAAAGTTGCTATCCTTAATGTTGCTTGAGTTTGTTTGAGTAAAAAACCTAGCCTTAGAGTAATGGTCTCTCCAATGACAAACTAATAGGACATATGACCCACTTAGAGTTAAAGGTGTGCAAGTAGACTTTAGCCTATGGGCCAACTCGTTTAATCTACTTCTAAAACAAGTTCGGACCAAGGTTTTGTTAGCCCATTAAAAAACCGAACAAATGAGCCCCCCCCCCGTTTAACTCACTTTTTAAATGAGTTAAGGCCAAAAATTTTTTTGCTTATTAAAAAAGCGGGTCAAATGAGCTTAGCCCATTTAACTTACAAACCAAAGTGAGTCGAGCTGGGTTGGTTCGTTTAACCAACTTGCACATCTCTACCTAAATTGATGGATTTTCATGCACCATCATATTAGCAAAAAAAAAAAGAAAAGAAAAAAATTTCAAGTATTGGGTTAATTGTTCGACTCAACTACGAATTGACGAAAAAAACTTTCTTACTTTCTTTTTTTGTTTTTAATAATCATGAGTGACCTACTACCTTAGGTAGGTAACTACATATTAATTGAAGGGTTGCATGATTTCCTATAGAGGCAAATTGAAACTTACCAACTTGCTATTGGTTGTAAGCCCCAAAGTTAGGCCAATTGACTATAAGATTGAACTTAGAATATAAGGTTTTGAACGATCAGTTAAGGAATCCGATTAAACCCCAAATTATAAACTAACGAGAGAAATATTAGTAAAACTGACCCCGTAAACTTGAATTTAAGAAAATAAGTAATAAAATAGGAGACTATAAAATTTTCAAATTTTAAGCATAATAAATACTAGTTACTGAAAATGTGAAAAGTGTAATCTAATAACTAGTAAATTAGTAGAGATAGATTATATGTATACTAAAAATTTTAGAATGACCAAAATAATAATTAGGAATGTTTACGTATACCCTACATGTATTTACGTGTAGATAAAAATACGCGAAATTACCTAAATTGGCCAAAAACTGAGTAAATAATTAAAGAAAATTATAAAATAATTATGAAAAAATCAGAAAAGGATAAGATTAATCAAAATCAGGTCGTGGCAAGTCCAAAGCTACAAAAGAAAAATTAGCCAATAAAAATTTGACAACCTAAAAGCCAAAAATTAAGGAAAATGGGCAAAGTCTTGTCAAATTAATACATATTAATTACAGCAAATGCCTATAAATAGCTGAAAAAATCCAGGAACTCATTTGGCTAGATACAAATTAGAGAAAATTAGAGAGAGGCAAAAATTGAGAGAAAAATTCGGTTTAGAAAAAAATTAGAAAAAATTGTGCAATTAGGGCCTTTAACGGGAACCCCCACCAGACGAGCAGCTGGGAGTGGACAGCCACCACCACCACACGGTGGTGGCAGCACCCAAGCCGGACGACAAGGCCACGGCAGCCGGCGGTGGCCGGAGCCACCTAGATCGGTGAGTTAGATTTCCAGCCCGATTTTGTGTAATTTTGTAAAAATAGTAAATATCATTAGAAAATTATGAATTTTGTTATTCTAAGATATTTTTGTCTGTAGTTTATAGGAAAAATATTATTTTGATGAAAACATGTCCCGTAATATAGGATCCTTAAGAAATCATGCAAAACCGAACACATTTCGGTTTAGAAATAAATGACCCTAGGAGTGTAGTTTGGAGCTCAATTTTTTTCTGTAGGATGCTCATGTGATAGAGAATAGTTCTATGAAGCCCGTTTTCAAAAATTAATTTTTGAAATTTTTAGGCATTAAAATGAGGCATAAAATGGGTAATTTAAGGTTAATTAAGTAATTAAATTATTAATTACTGACTTAGTGAATAAGTAAATGTTTAGGGATGTTGAAATCTGATGGAGAATGATACTTTTAGCATTTAGGGCATTAGATGTAATTATTAGGTTAATTATGTAGTAAATAAGTAATATGGAAAAATCGTACATTTTAAGTTAATTTTGTAAATTAGGGTAATTAGGAGTAAAATTTGATTTAGGATGAATTTAGACATTTTGAAATGATAATTGATGTTTAGAGATGATAATTAGAGTGATATAAATGTTAGAAGTGTAATATATATATAAAAGGTAATAATACATAATAGGTAATTATTGGAAATATAATAAATAGGAAATATTATAATAAAAATTGATATTGTGATAATAATAAAAATGTACAATAAATCAGATAAGAAATTTGAATTTGTGTAATTATCTGAAAAATGTAAAAATTTCTCATATTAGGAGTGAATTCGGTACACTAATAAGGATATAAGTGTACCGGATGAAATAAAATACTAACTAGGGGTAATGATGGTATTTAGGAGATCGGAAAATAATGTGATTAATTTCACATTATGGGTTGAAACGAATTTCTAGGGTTAGAGTATAAAACACTACTTAGAAATCGAACTAGAACCTAATTTAGAAATCGATGCGAAAACCGAACCCGAACCTAACCCCAAACCTAAATAATTGGAAAAGACGTAAGACCTAGATAATTAGGCATATTAAACCCTAAACAAAACGTAACAATAAGTGTTATAGGATAAAATGAACCTATAATAGTTATATGAAAAGCTGAAACCACTTTTGTGTTATAGGGATGATCGGCGATGGCCTGATCAAATCGGACCTCGAGTGAATGAACGAGGAGTCGAGGTAAGTTGGGATTAATACAATGCTGTATTTTGGGAGGCTTAAGATTATACTTGGTTGTGCTTGTTAGATAGTTGGATGTGCGCATGTGCTTGATTATGGGTGATGCTATGATTCTGTTTGTTGCTCTAGCATGCATTGTATGATTTGCATGAAATGATTGATCACCCTAAACTGGACTTAATCAAATATATGACCAGTAATCATATCAGACATGTATGGCAACCTGTTAGGGGAACTTAGGACTCTCCGGCCAAATACCGACCCCTTCGAAAGGGATAGCGCAGGATTGCAAAATGGTCCCTTTTTTATCCTCAGTCGAACTAAGTGACAGGAGAGGAGGTCGTGGCAAGGGTGAAGACAGTGGTTCGAAGGTAGTTGCGGGAAGAGCAAGGTCTCCATTACACAAGCCTGGGTTTGGTCGTGAGCTGTTGCATTAACAGTAACTCCTCAACCCAGATTAGAGCGGGCGCAATTTCTCTAATCTTACGACCGGCCAGACGACGTCGTACGATGGCATTTGCTTGCACATGCATTGCACTTAATAAGTGATTGAAAACCTTGTTGTGTGTATGGTATAGTTTTAAGTCCTCCGTCCTAACTTACCGAGCTGTGGTTGCTTACATCCCTATAGACATCGTGCAGGTGCTGGCTAAGAAGCAGCCACAACTATTCTGAAGCTAGCAACTGCTGGATCCTGGGAAGTGAGGAAAAATATTGAAGAACGAACATATATTTTTAAGGTTTAAGCTTTTACTTTAGAACTTCTCATTTTTTTTAATAACGTAATAACTAGGAAATATATTTCGCAGAAACATTGCAAACGATAATTGTAATCACTAAATTATAGTGAATATATGTATTTCCTCACTTTCTTAGAGGAATGATTTATTTAAATTACAAACTGTTTACTTCAAAGCGGGTTAGTCGTTGACGCCTTGTGTAGATCAAGTCTAAGATAGCGGTTGTAAGGCCAACTTCTATCTTAGGGTGGTTTACACGGCGGGCCTGTTATGACTCTGCCGCTTCGGGGTGTGACATTGGTAGCTTATGTTTTACAAAAATATTATACAAACAAACATGGCTTAACTTAGCCCATGAAGGGCCACGATTAACTAGGTAAGCTTATCTTAACTAGTTTCATAATGTGCTAATCTACTAACTCAATTTGTTGAAGGTTTAGTAGGTTAGATTGGTTGATGCATAAATACAATAAATAATAAAGTTATTCTTTTTTTAAATAAGTTAACATAATAAATAATTTAATGCTTTTTTTTTGTTTTCTAAAGATAGATAGTTACAAAACTGTATTCTATAGGTTTTAAGATGATTTTGAAGGATATGAGTTAGTGGATTTAGTGGAACAAACGAGTTCATCAGTGGGCTAAACTAGCTTAACAAGTTTAGTAGCTTAAGTAGATAACGAGAGTTTGTTTACAATGATATTCTATTGAGTACAACTAGACTTTAACAAAAATGACAACAATTGCAACTACAAAAGACTCTGAACCTAGCATAACTAGATGGAATATGACGGAGCATAAAAGAAACTGACATGAAAACAACAATCATGATAGAATAGAGCTATAAGACAAAACTTTATTTGTCGATTCTCCTTGTCTTCTTCCTTGCACAAGTTTTATCCTGCCAGACTAAGTGATAACAAGTTGACTAGAAAGATTTAGAGTGACTGGAGTAGTTACAGGAACAAAAAAGGTTGGTTGATTTCCAGGTGAAGTATTGGAAACATAGAATTTCAACTTAGAGTGGGTTCTTAGATTGGTGCAAAGATGGTTTGCTAAACCTGTTGATTTGGTGAGACGGGTTTAGGATGCTGTTCTTCCTTATGTTTAGGTTTAGAATACAAGGTGGATCATTAGTATCATGAATTAGATTAAAATGTAGAGGTGATATGAGATAGCTATCAAGATTAGGATGGTCATGCTTAGGTTCAATGGAATGTTAGATCTCTCTTATCGCTTCTTTAATCCAACTCTTGAATAAATTTTCCAAAGACATACAATTTATTTCCATAAACTTATTAACTAAATTTTTCAAAGATTCTACAACTTCTTCCATAAACTTAGAAGATTCTCCAAGTTTAGGCATTCTTATTCCTTCAATATTACCCTCCGATTGACTCTTTGACCCATTCGCAACAGCTTTTTTGAACTCCACAAACTAGACCACTTATCCACTTTTCTTCTTTCCTTTGTTTTTTTCTAACATCGACATCTTTTCCCTTCTTCCTCTTCCTAATTTCAAATAGATTAAATTCAACCCCTTACTCTCCTTTACTTCTTTCCTCAATCACAATAACTTTCTTCTTCAAATTAGAAGAGTATGAATAGATGTCACCATTATTTGAGTATTGTTCTTAACATAAATTCTCATTTGTATAAAAATCTTTTCTCCCAATTTAGTAGGAAAAAAATGGACATAAAGGATCTTTAGCCATTTTTACTTTCTTATGTTTAAATAGGGTCTTCAACATGTTTCCATATGGTCTTCCTTACCTATTCAACCAAAAATGTCTCATTATCTACCAACAATATCTACCTTCCCCTTTTTTAACATGTCAAGAATCACATAGGCATCTTCTCTTGAAACAGTAGTAGAGATAAAATAAAAGTAATCACAAACTTGTGAAGAAACTTGATCAATAGCTCAAATTCAATGCTAAACACATCCTTACCTATTAATATATCCACTCCATCATTTAATTAGGTGAACACTTCTTGCCTAGACATCCTTAACAACTCTTGATCATTAGATTCATCTTTGAGGTTGAAACAATCAATAATATCTTTCCTTGATATTTCAATTCTCTTATTCATCACATAAGATCTCCAAATATCTTGATGTCTTGCATTTAACCTCCTATAAATTTCATCAACTAATTTACCACACACAACATCCTTAATGTTACTAAGTCTTTTTGTACTAATTTTGTCTACAAACTCAAACCAAAAGCAATCATTTTTCTCAAAAAAAAAAAAAAATTGTCATCTAGATAAAATGTTTCTTTGATAGAAATTTTCTTACCATTGAGATTTTAGCTTCTTTTGACCCTATCACTTGGTTTTAGGTAGGGGGTTTCCTAAATGCAACCTTCTAACCTAGCCGAATACTCTTTCTTCTTTAAGTTTTCCTCCTTTCTTTTTCACTTTTGTGAGTCGTGCTCTCTAACTCTACTAAATCAAGATTGTCATTATCAAGTGATTTGGGATTTTTGGCTAAGGTTTCTACATTAGGTTCGGCTTTGATTTTCTCAAACATTTCTTGATGATCAGGATTAGGATTCTTAAGTTTTTTTATCACTTTCTTGTGGAAGTGGGTCCACCAAGGTTTAATTCACTCCGATAACTTCAATGGCTTGATTCTCTTCAAGAAATAGGGTTTCAATATGAGTTTATTCTTCTTTGTTAGAAGCTTGTTTAAGGTTTGATTCATGTATTTGTGGTTCATTTCGGACTTCTAAAGGATTTGGAACAAGTTCATCATGAAGAGTAGATTAATAGGGTTCTCAATTATATTGACAATTTTTCTTTTCTTGGAAGCTTAGGCTGTAAGAAGAGTAGATTTTCAAGGAGCCATGTCATGAATGTGAGAAAAAGTGCAGGAAAAAGAAGAAAGCTGGTTGAAAATGAGGTTGACGAAGAAGAAAAGAAAGAAAGAAATACGAAAGGTTAAGAAGGAAAGAGACAATTTTACAATTAGAAAGGTAGACTAAAAAGACTTCTTTATTTTATAAGACTAGAACATGGCTAAACTAACCTATAGTGGGTTTAATTATGGATAAAACATATGAACACTACTCAATAACTACTAGAACATATTGAACATACAAACACAAAGGGGGAGTTATATTATTTAAATAATGTATCACTAAAATTAAATTTTTTGTGAAAAATAGAGCAAATATGTATAAACAAAACATAAAATAGTTTAACAAAATTGATTACATACCTTATTTCATTTCGAATAAATTTGAACCTAGTTTTATCTATGGGTCTTGTGAAAATATTAGCATATTGATAATCCTTAAGCACAAAATCAACACACACATCACCATTTGATATAGATCATGAACAAAATGCTATCTAATTTCTATATTGTAGATATCTCATTTTTGCTTTCCATAGTTTTAGAATTTAAAAAAAAAATAGGGAAAAAGGCTCCTAATTCAAAAAATTATAAAAAATAGAAAATTAAGAAAGATACAAAAAATATAGAGAAATTAAAAAAAATTAAAAATTGAAAAAAAAAGTAGATAAAATAAAGTTTTTTTTTCTTTTAGGAAAAACTGAATCTTTAGAAAAATAAAATGCTTAATACCTTTTATCTTTTTTCACTAAATCAAACATGTGGTACATAGTTATTGGACTATGTATCCATGCTTGATACGTAGCAATTACATGTTAGACCATATGACTGACATGGTATTCATATGGTGCCATGTCAGCATCCTTTTTCCTCCTCTTTCTTTTCCTTTCCTAAGTTTTCTCATTGTGTTACCTGCTCAGTCTCTCCTCTTTATGACCTTTTTAAACCATTTTTCTTTATGATTTCACTAAATTAATGGTGAAATCATGAAAAACACTTAGAGTACTTTGTATTGTGCTTAACAACTCGACTAAATTCACTCATTTAGATACTTAAATAAGTTATAGAAAATCAAGGAAAACTTTAAAACCTAGATTTTTCTTCACTTTCCTTTCCTTGATTCAAGTTTCTTCAGTCAAAATCAAACCTTTCGAGCATGTTTTTAAGTAACAACAAAGATCAAGGGATGCATTTTAACCAATTATTCATCCAAATTACAGCAAGTCACATCTATTTTTGAATTGAATTTTACTCAAAACCCAATAACTCGAGAATTTCAATTAATGACCATTGTTGACCTTCCAATCGAGAACTAGGATTTATTTTTCGATCATCGAGCTTCCACCCTACACACTTGAATAACCACTTTGAAGCTCTCTCTGTCTAATTGTAAGTCCCTTCTCTCTCTCTATAAAATTTAAGCCACTGCAACTACTTTCAAAGCTTGAAACTACCTCTATAAGCTTCCCCATTTCCTTACCTCTCCTACCCAACTAGCCCCATTATCAACCCTACCGTTAACTACAAGAACCAATCACCATCCTTTGAAACCTTAACTATCACCCATTACCACCTCAAAGCACCACCACCTGCAACATTTAGGAATTAGCTAGCATCACTATTGAGCTCATAACATCCTAGAACCTAAGACTTGATTACCCTCTTACTCCAGTAACCACCCATGTATACTACATGCAACTACTACTTCCACCGCTCTTCAATGACAACTAAACAAGCTTCAAACACCTCGGCACTTTGTCCAACCCCACCCCAATTTGTCAATCGAAAACACATAAATCTGCCATTCCTTGCTCGAATAGGTTGTTAAAACACTCCAAGTGCATTGCTACTCATCATCCTTTGCTAAAACTCAGATCTGTGATCAACCTGACCTGAAGCTCCAATCTAGAATTTGCATCTAACCCGTCTTTTAACCTACAACCCAATCCAAGTGCTCAAGTTTAGCCTTACTTCCTTCTTCCTTTATTTCATTTTTTTTAAATTTATTTATGTTTTTTATTCTATTGTAATTATAGACACCCCGTTTTTGTCTCTACCCCCCCCTTCCCCCCCCCCCCCCCCCCCCCCCCCCCCACCCCTCCCTTTTATTTTTAAAATTTTTTAAAGTAGGGTAAAGGGTTTTAATTTAGGAAAAAAGCACAAAAAATATAGAAAACTAAAAAATAAAAAATATATATAAAAAAATGTAGAAAATTGAGGAAAAAATACCTTTTTTAAAAAAAAAAATTAACCCAAAAATTTTGAAAAAAATAGAAAATTTAGAAAATTAAAAATAAATAAATAAATAAAATAAAATAGGATAAGATTTTTAATTTAGTTTTAGTATTTTATTTAGGCCTTAATAATAATAAAAGAAAATTGGATCCTTGGACTTAGGCTTAAGTTTCCTAAGCTAACTTAATCCATATAAACAAGACACGGGCTAATGGCTTGACGGTTTTACACTCTAACTTGATATTGCATATAATATAGAGGTTTTGAGTCTGATTCTTCCAAGGGGCACTTTGTGCCATTTTTTTTTTATTTTTTATTATGAGCTAAAATACACATGGCATAAAATTATTGCACCATGTGTTTTCACCCGACACATAGCATACGCCCATTCAGCTACATGGCTAATGTAGCACCACGTCAGCAATTTCCTTCCCTTTCCTTCCTTTTTTGTTCCTTTCTCGCATAAAACCAGCCTGACCCCTTCACTTTGCCTCCATTTTTCAACAAAATTCCACATGCGAGCACACTTGTTTTTTGTTTAATTTCACACTCCATAGGGCCCTTTGTGTACTGAATCCAAGAACATGGTCAAATTCATCCATTTATTCAAATCAAGGGTGAAAAATAGGAAAAAAAATTGAAATTATGGAATTTAACATTAATGGTGAATCAACCATTAACGCCCATTTCCTTATAAGACCATCTCCTCTTTTGCCATCCCCTATCAATTACCATATAGATGGAAACAGAATCGAAGCTAACATACACAAACATCAATTGCATACACATAGCCACCAATCTTCAACATAAAACTTGCTCGACAGCCCAACACTATCCCTTAACCTCTCTCTCTCACTACTGAATAGCACCTAATCCACCTTCATCTTTAGCATACACATAGTACACATGCATGCCATTAGCACACATAATACACATTGATACAAGCAATGCTTTCTCACACACCACAATACAACATCAACCACTTATCTTCCTTCTCTCACTCGACATACTTCAAATCATAGCCAAACACTATTGGACCCTCGTTCTCCAACCTTACTCTTTCGACCACCGCCGTACCTCCATTACCTTTAACTAATACCTAAAGTCGAAACCCTAACCACCACTGTATCTTACTTCACCTACCACCTTCTACCCTAGCCATCACCACAAACCAAAACAACCATCCTATGTGACTTACCACTACCCAAAACCTTAAAACTAATCATCATTAAACTCAACAATTGTCTTACGTATTGGACACCATCGCCTCCACCCCTCCTTCTCCAAAAACCACTAAGGTGACCTCCATTGACCTCAGTAGTAAGCCAACCCCACCCCCCTCCCTTAAACCTAAACCAAAACACACTAATCTCCCTTTTCCCACTCAATTTGGTATCCAGATCACCTAGAAACACGCCATGTGTCGCTATCTTTGATGAATCAACCCAAATTGCTTGTGTAAACCAAACCAAGATCCGAGTCCGACTTGCAACTAACCCAACTCTAAGACCCACACTCATAAGCTTCTTGATCCAATTTATTTCTCCTTTTAGGTTTCACTGTTTTGATTTTGTAATTTTTTCTTCCATTCTTGTAATTTGCAAAGTAATTGTTTTTTTTTTAAGGAAAAAAAGAGAGGAAAAACCGAAAAAGAAAAGAAAAAAAAAGAAGATAGAGTAGTTTAGTTTTTACTATTTTATTTTATTCCCAATTAAAACTTAAATAATAAATATAAAATAAAATGAAGAAAAATAACAAAAAAAAATAAAAATTAGAAAATATTTTATTTTATCACTTCTGAAAAATCGATTTTCTAAATAAACAAACATGAATTAACCCTTTTTAAAAAATTAAGATGTTTTAGAACTTTCCAAAATAAAAATTGATTTAGGGCCTTTAGATTTTTCTTAATAAAATCAAACCTACTTAAAATGTAAACTCGATGTGTTTTCAAAATTAAAACGAAACCAACACGCCTAAGTTTTAGAACTACGTACCTTTGGTCCCAAATAGCAAATATGTAAGCACTTTCAAGGTGACATAAAAAACTAAAATACTTAAGTTTTTTTCTAATTTAGTTTAATTTATTCGATTTAGTAATTTCATTTTATAAGGTAATTTTGAAATGTGATTTCAAGAAATTAAATCTAAAATAGGAAATTTAATGGTACACATAAGGCTTTGAAGAACCTAACCTCTAGACTCGTTTCTTTGGTTTTTCAAAAACCTTTTCTTTAAAGTCAGTTTTCTTTACACGAACCAATGTCTAGATTAAAACCAAATCTATCCAATTGGTTTTAACCTAAACCATTTCTTGATCTCCTTTAGGTAATGACTCCAAAAGCTTATAAACCTCTTTTAAAAAACTAGTTTTTACTAACTCTTAATCAAGGGTTAGTATTAAATAGCCTAGGGTTTAATACTAATCGAGTTAAGGAAGGTATAAAAACTAGAAAAAAAAATCACGCTCAACAACAAGAAAAAAAAAAGAGAGAGAAAGAAAAAAAAAAAGAGGGTTCTATCTTTTTTTTATATAAAAAATAAGTAAATAAATATAAAAAATATATAATTAGTTTTCATCACTTAGAAGAACTTGATTTCAAAAATAAAAATTAATAGACCCTATTCAAAGTTAGGGCTTTCTAGGATTCTCCAAAAATAAGACACTCAAATTAAAATCTTTAGAATTTTTTCTTAAATAAAATTGAATTGATAAAAAAAGGTCAATCTGATTATTCCAAGTTTAAAAGAAACCAACACATTTAAGAGTATCAGAACAAACTATGGAAGTTTAATCCTAAATAGCAAGTAAGTAAGCACCTATATGTACGAGGCAACTTAAAATGTGAAAAAAAAAATTATTTTTCCCCTTTTGTAAATAATTTTTCAATTTCTTATTTTTTTTTGTAACAGATATAATTTCATTGTTTACTTATGAGTAGATAATATTTTTTAGAGGGTATTTTGAAAAATAGAATCAAATTCGAAAGGTTAAAAGCAATACTCGTTAGGGTTTCATAGGTTAGCCTTTCATTCAAAATATTTGGTTTTCAAAAACCGTTTATAAAAAATTGGTTATTTTAATAGACTGGTGGCTAAGTTAAAATCAATCCACCTCATTGATTAACCTGTCCCATTTTTTCCTAACCTTAGTTGAGTGGCGACTCTAAACTTTTCAAAATAGAAAATCAAGTTTTTTTTTTTCTTTTAACTCTTAGTTGAGGGGTAATATTAAATGAGTTAGGGTTTAATACTAATGTGGTTAAGAAAAATAATAAAATCAAGAAAAATTTAGGCTTAACAGCTTGGTTAGTTCACTAAGGAAACATCAAGAAGGCTAGCCACTTAAGCATTCCAGATTTAACTTTATCTTTCAATATACCCATGTTTAGTTTTATTTTTTAAATATCTCTTTAGTGTAAATAGTTGTACTAATGTTTTGTTTTCTTACAGTCAATCTTTTCTGGGTTTTAATTTTTATGGGGTTTTCTTTTAAATTGCATCATGAATGCAGAATAGATACGGTCAAACTCAGGCCATCTTAGGACCTTAGAATAGGAAGTCATTATGTTAGTTTCAGGTATAGTAAGGCAACCACAGCTTAAGGCCAATTAGGCTACTCTACTTAAACTTCGACGTGACTAAGGAACCATTTCTTTGAAAACGTATGTAGTCATAAAGTTTAAGGACCCTTAGAACTCACCCTTTTGCATACTTAATTTTTTTTTTTTTTTTTGGTCTAGTGAATAACTAACAAGATAGCATAAACAAAGAAAACAATTGGAAGTTTCTTTTCCCTATATTTTATTAGAACCCATGTACGTATGAGTTTTTTATGTAAATGAGATTCTTTGATGTAAATATTTTCTATTTTCTTTGTAATTTACAAATTCATTATAATCTTTCAAACATGGTTGGTTCATCCAACGTTAGATTCCTCACCAAAGAGATTCATATCCAAAGCCTACAAACCCAAAGCTCGTACTCGATCAATGGTTCCAAAGCTTCAACCCAAGGGAATAAGAATTTATCGTCAATAAGATTAGGCCCATACTCTCATTACCTAAGGTCGATGTTAACATCACATTAATAGCGGCCTTGGTGCATTTCTGGGAACCTAAGGAAGTCGCATTTTGCTTTAAGCCACACCTAATTAACCCAACTTTAGAAGAATACATCCAGTTACTTTAAGCTCCTCCTTTAGATGAAATATATGTTCTAGAGCTTAAGTTCAGCCCAGCTAACATTTTCTCCAAATTTTTAGGGATCCGCAATTTTGAAACGAATGAATGCCTACATGATTGCAATAACTATGCCACTAAGATATGAGACTTGATCCATTAGTTCTAAACTAAACTTAGTTCCAACAAAAGGGCTCTATTTTGTGGTGATCTCAAAATGTGAAGGGAAAATAGGATTAAAGCCTACATCTTAGCAGCATCTTGTTTCCAAATAGGTCTTTTCTCATACATTTTAGGGTTGTAGAGTTAGTAGCTCAATTTTAGGAAAAAGTCCTATATCCCTACCTTACTTACTAAACAAATAATGAACCTTAACTTCCTTAAGAGAAAAAGGCTGTAGAGATCTCAAATCAAGCATGGTGCTGGTAATGGTATGGTTCATTAGCTACATCAAGTGCTCTAGGTTAGATTTAATTAGAGGTACTTTTGCTCATAAGATTGATCTTATCGACTCTTTTGTTACTAAAATCAAATTACTAGAAGATGTCCCTACCCTTGACTAGATGGAAGTTTTGCAAGATTTTTGAGTCAAGCATATACTATGGACTATTAGATGGTGAAATTACACCAAAGTCATATTAGTTTGCAAGACCTACCATGTTGTACCATTAATAGGAATGAGTTAGTGTACAAGCTACTATCGGAATAACATAGTACGACAAGGCATCTAGGCTACTCGAAATCAACACTTAGTTGGACTCAAGGACTATAAACCCTAATATTGATTTAGACAAATTAATGGGCAAAGTGGACAAACATAGGGTCACCAAAGAGTATCTATATGACCAATTGCATAAGGCAAGTGTAATACAGTATTGGGCACCAAAAGTCCTTCAACCTATACTCATAAATCCAAACTCTGAAATGATGACTTACATAGATCAAGTAAAAGCTTGTGTAAAAGTCATCTATGACCAAAAAGATATGGGAAAACCTATTTCTAGAATCTAAATAACGATCTCATGCCCTGGAACACCAACTGAAGATGATCCAAAAGAAGATCTAAGAATTTGAAGAAGCAATTGAGCCTTGCCAAAAGAGAGTTGAAGTGATAGCAGTAAGACCTAGCCTTTAGAAGAAGAAAGCATTATTTGACCAATAGAAGAAAAGAAGATTAGTTTAGAATATTTTTTAATTTTCCTTTCTATTTGAAAAATGATGTAATAAAACTCTGGGAGTTGAGAAATAACAAATAAATGTGCCATCTTGTTAATTAATCACTGATCCTCTTCTTTGCATCCGTGTAACCTACATGCTTGCATTTTTTACTTACTTGATTATTTATTTATTTATTTCATTTCCTTATCTTCAAAAACCAAAAAGGAAAAAAGAAATATGTATATATTTATGCTAGCTCGTTGAAAAATTTTCTTAAACTAAGTTACAAAGAAGTCTAATTCGAACCCACTCTCAAACTAAAATAGCTAACTAGGGAAATGACAACATCAACACTAAGGATGATAATAATGTCAATCCCCAAATCATCAATCTTACTGAGCTAAGGTTTCACTCTTTGGAGTGAAATGTGGGAAAAATCACAAAATTAGTTGAGTTTCCTCGTTGACAATATTGCTTTACTTAGATCAATAGCACCATTAAATGAAGAAAGCTCTAAGGCCCATTATAGGAAGAATGTTGAAGCTCCATACCTTAAAGTAGAAGAGAGCTATCCTAAAGTTAATCTAGATTTTGAAACTTTTGAATCAAAAGCGGTCTATCCAAAGGTCAGCCCGAACACATACTCATTCCTAGTTAAGTCATATTTTTCATGTTTTAATGTGCAAATTAGATAGAATTATTATTGATTTTATAGAAATTATTAAGAAATGGTACCTAATTATTTTCATTTGAACATTTGAGGAATTGGAGGATTCAAAGTTAGAATACGGATGATTTAGAGGAGTTTTACACAAATGAATGAAGTCTGCATCAATACGTTGCAATTTAGAATTCAACACAGCCAACCTACACTTATACTAACGACCTTTGGAGTCTATGCTGCCAACCTTGAAGCTTACACCGCCGACCTTTCCTTGCACTATAGGAAATTTTCACTTTGATAAGGTTCTTATTGATTCAGGTGCAAGTATAAAATGTTGAGCCTAGTTTTTCACCTTCCCGGTTCTTTTTATAAAATTAGGTCTTCTCTAAACCGATCAATACTAAACCCAACCTATTTAATACTGATCTTCAACCAGGGTTTAAAAAAAACCATTTTTTTTCTAATTTGAAAAGATTTGGAGTTGTCACCCGGCCAGAGTAAAAAAAAGGGGTTAAATAATAATCAACTGGGTAGATTAGTTATATCTTAATTATCGATCTATCAATTCAAAAACTAATTTATAAATACGGCTTTTTTGAAAACCAAAGAATCTGAATCCGAAGGTTAGGACTTTTAAACCATTACCGGTACCTTGACTTTTCAAAATTAACTTTAATCTTAAAAATCACATTTTTGTTTCATGAGATGGAAGTCAATTTAACTATTCTAATTAAACAAATGAAATAATCTAAACTGAGGAAAAAAGGAAATTTAGGTTTTCATTTTTATCGTCGCCTTCTAAGTGC
Organism: Lumnitzera racemosa; assembly: GCA_024138005.1. Lineage (NCBI taxonomy): Eukaryota > Viridiplantae > Streptophyta > Magnoliopsida > Myrtales > Combretaceae > Lumnitzera > Lumnitzera racemosa. The sequence continues at coordinate 51,784,955 of JAMXBC010000006.1, read as the reverse complement.
CTACGTACTCGCTATTCGAGATCAGACATACGTAGTTTTTTTTCTAAAAGCCTTAAGTGGGTTAAATTGATTTTAATTTTTTAAAACAGCCTAGTTCACTTTTTTACCCATTTATTTTTGTTTAAGAAAATATCCTAAAGGGCCCTAAAGTATTACTTTTTTTTTTAAATTCTAAATGATCTTAATTTGAAAAATGACTGATTTATTTTTATTTTATTTTTTAAAAATCAATTTTTTAATTGGCAAAAAGAAATAATAATCTTTATTCTTTCTATTTACTTATTTATTTTTATTTTTATTTTATATATTATATTTTATCTATTGTTATTAAAACAATAAGAATAAAATAAAACGAACTTACTATTTTGCTTTTTTCTTTTCTTTTGTTCTTTTTCTTTCTTTTCTCTCTCTTTTTTTTCTCTTTTACAATTACATTTGGCAGTAAATAAAAACATATAAATAAAAAAAAAAATCAACAATAAATAAGTAAACTAAACTAAAACAAAATAAAAAAAAAAGAAATCGAAAAAAAAAAGTTCAGACTAGAAAGAGGATGTACGAGTAAGATCGAATGCAAGTCGATTCAGGTTGCTGGATCGTGTCCTGGGTTAAACCTCCGAGTTAAGTTGGATCTTAGTTTCCTCTTTAATAGTACCAATAAGGCACAATTCAGCCTGATCTAGCCACTAAATCGAAGGGAAAAAGGGGTTTTGTGTGTTTCCAATTGGGATTAGGGGGGGTAGAAGAAATGCCAAGACTTGGGGTGATCATTTTGGTGGTTATTAGAAATTAACTGCAGGTAGCGGTGGTGGTTTGGCTACGTGTGAGTTGCTAAGCGTTATTGGTTGGTTAGGGTAGAGGTTTTGGAGTATGGGGAATTTGGCCATGTAGTTGGTTGGTGTATAAGGTGGTGTTTGGTGGTAGTTCGAGGAGAGGGGGTTCGGTGGTTAGGGTTAAGGTTAGGGTAGTGGCGAGCTTGGTAGAGTTGCTATAGGGCACAACAAAAGATGAGGTGAATTGGGTTGGGGAGCTTGTGGGGCGATGGAGCTAGCTAAGGTAGTGACTAGTGGTGGTAAGCTAGAGAGAGAAAGTGGTCTCAAGAGAGAGAAAGAGGACTTGGAAAGTGATTGAAAAGCTCATGAATGGTTCTACCATTCCCATGATCACCCCCGCTACCCTTTATATACTCAAAATTAACCTAGAAACATGGAAAGTTGAAATCGGAGTTGAATGAGAAAAACTAAAATTTAAGTTTTTTTTTCAATTTTTGGAGCTTAGTTCAACTAAGTTAATGCATGAATCTGGACATGTTCTTGATCGCTATTAACACTAAGCCATGTCTAGTTTGCAATTTCGCTATTGATTTGGCGAAATTACAACAAGAAAGGGCCCAAAAATCATGTTAAAGTAGGCGTTTTGAAAAGGAAGGCACTGGAAATCTAGGGAAAATGAAGGAGGAGGAAAGAGAGGAAAACGAAGGGAAAAGGAAAGAAGGGGAAGGAAAAGTGGGTTGACGTGGCACCACGTAAGCAGTGCCAACCAACCCTAATGTGGTATGTTTCATTAATGACAAATGGCAACTGACATGGCATGCTACGTAGATGCTACGTAGCGCTAAATCAGTCGGGTCGTCAAATCCGAGGATGCCGCATGTCAGGACACGTGGTGCAATCAGATTTTAACATGTGGCAATTTTTGATGTGATTAAAAACAAAAGATAAGAAAAATACCTCTTTGCCTTTACTAAGTTTCAAACCAAAGACCTTATGTTCGATGTTAATGTTATGTTCATATGCTTAACCGTCAAGCTGTTATCCTGTGCCTTATCCATATGTGCAATTAAACAGTACATATGGACTTAGTCAGCTTGAGCTAGATTTAAACATAAGCTCAAGTTCAACGGCTCAACTTCTAAATCTAATTTAAAATTAAAAATCTACTCTAACAAAATGTTATTTTCTAAAATCTTTTGTTTTTTTCAAATTTTTATGACTTTTTTAAAATTTTTATTTACTTTTCCAAATTTTTTCATTTTTATATTTTTTCTAAATTTCTTATCTTTTGTGCTTTTTCCTATTTTATTATTTTTCTAGAATTCCTATTTTTCTAAATTTCTTCATTTTTAGGGGTTTTCTTTAATTTTCCATTTTTTAAAACTTTTTTAATTTAGGACCTTATAACCTAAACTGAAAAATAGGGGGAGAGGAAGACACAAAAATTAGGTGTCTACGATAAATTTAATGCCCTTGTCTATTTTTAGGAAGTTGAGACTTGGAGATTGCAAGGAGACTTGTGTCATCTTGTAACTTGCTGACAAGAGTATCAAATACCCAAAGGGTTTTTTTGAACATGTCCTAGTGAAGGTAAGCAAATTTATCTTTACGATCGACTTCATAGTCCTGGAGATAGAAGAGGATAGAGAGGTACCCATGATTCTAGGTAGACAATTTCTTGCAATAGGTAAAGCGTTAATAGACATGGAATAAAGTAAGCTTACTTTAAGAGTTATGGATGATCAAGTAACGTTTAATGTTTATAAAGCCATTAAGAATTTTGATGATTGCAAATCTTATTACACTATTGATATTTTTTATGAGATTACTTATGAGTCTATAGAAGAGAAAGCAGGAATGGATACCATGGAATCAATTCTTAGGGATCTAGATGATTGCAGCAATGACGACAAGCCTGAAGAGGAAGGTAGGGAATAGGTGTCAGAAATCAAAGCTCGATACTATGAAGAGCTAGGCACCAGTGAGAAGAAGCCAATCCCATCATCGATACAACCTTCGATACTTGAACTTAAACTGTTACCTAGTCATTTAAAATATGCTTATCATGGAACAAATGATACTTTGTCAATAATTATCTCATCTTCTTTGATAGGTGACTAGGAGAAACAACTTCTAGGAGTTTTGAGAAAGCATTAAGAAGCCATTGGGTAGACTATTACCGATATTAAGAAGATTAGTCCCTTAATTTTCACTTACAAGATATTGCTTGAGGTGGAATGCAAACCCATAGTACAACTACAAAGACGAATCAACCCAACTCTCAAGGAGGTAGTGAAGAAAAAGGTACTCACATTGTTGGATGTAGGTATTATCTACCCTATCTGAGATAGTATTTGGGTTAGTCTCATTTAGGTAATACCAAAAAACAGGTGATACGGCTATGGTGAAAATTGAAGATAATGAGCTAATCCCTACTTATACTATAACCGAGTAGAGAGTTTGTATAGATTATAGAAAACTGAATGATGCCACCCGTAAAGGCTACTTCTTACTCCCTTTCATAGATTAGATGTTAGAAAAACTGTCAAGGCATGATTATTATTGTTTTTTAGATGGATATTCCGGTTACAATCAAATTCATATCGTACCTAAGGACCAGGAGAAAACCACCTTTATATGTCCTTATGCTACTTTTGCCTCTAGAAGAATGCCCTTTGGTCTTTGTAATGCACCCGTTACTTTTAAAAGATGCATAATGTCTATTTTCTCTTACATGTTAGAAGATTTTATTGAAATATTTATGGATCACTTCTCTATCTTTGGGAAGTCATTTGATTCATGTTTGACTAATTTAGATTGTGTGCTCAGAAGATGCAAAGAGACTAATCTACTTTTGAATTAGCAAAAATTCCATTTTATGATAAGAGAGAGAATAGTCTTAGGTCATGAGGTGTCAAAAAAAGGAATTGAAGTTAAAAGAGCCAAAGCGGAGATAATAAAGAAGCTACCACCACCACTTCAATTAAAGGAGTCAGAAGCTTCCTAGGGCATGTTGGCTTTTAGAGGAGATTTATCAGGAACTTCTCTAAAATCTCTAGACCTCTTTGTAATTTACTTAAAAAAATTATACCTTTGTTTTTTTACGATAGTTGTTTGCAAGCATTCAATCTATTAAAGGAGAAGCTTACTTTGGCACTAGTAATCGTTGCACTTGATTGGGAGCTCTCTTTCGAGATGATGTATGATGCCAGCGACTATGCTGTAGGAGCAGTACTTGGGTAGAGGAAAGGTGAGTTATTTCATGTTATATATTATGCGAGTAAAACCTTGAATGAGGCGCAAAGAAACTATGCCACGATAGAGAAAGAACTTTTAATGGTTATATTTGCTAGTGACAAGTTTAGGCCTTATCCCAGATGTTCTAAGATCATAATATACACAGATTATGCTGCTAAAAAATATTTGTTTGCTAAAGCTGATGCTAAACCTAGGTTAATTCATTGGATCTTATTATTGCAAGAATTTGACCTTGAAATTAAAGATAAAAAGGGAACTGAAAACGTAATTGCTGATCATTTATCTCATTTACAATTTGAGTATTTAGAGCCACCTATTAATGAAAAGTTCCTTGATGAACAATTGTATGCAGTAGAGATCCAAGGGTTATCTTGGTATGCTGATATAGCCAATTACCTAGTTAGTAAGATCATACCGTACGGTTTCTCATTTCAAAAGAAAAAGAAGTTTTTACATGATGTGAAATTTTATTTCTAAGATAAACCGTATCTATTTAAAAGTTGTGCTGACTAAGTAATTAAATTGTTGTATACCGGAAAAAGAATAGCTTAGCATAATTCAACATTATCATTCTAAAAAAGCAGGAAGCCACTTTGGTGTAGAAAAAACTACAACTAAAATTTTATCTTGTGGATTTTATTGGCTTAGTTTGTTTAGTGATTGCAGGAATTATGTTATATTTTGTGTTCAATGCCAAAGGATTGGAAATATTTCTAAGAGACATGAATTATTACAAAATAATATTCTAGTAATTGAGCTTTTTGATGTATGGGGAATAGATTTCATGGGTCCTTTCTCTTTATCTTTTTCAAACAAATATATACTTCTGGTAGTAGATTATGAGTCAACATAGGTAGAAGCAGTTGCTTTACAAATTAACGATGCTAGAGTTGTAATTAAATTTTTGAAAAAGAATATTTTTCTAAGTTTAGGGTACCTAAGGCTATTATAAGTTATGGGGGGTCGCATTTTTGAAATCAGTAGTTCTAAAAATTGTTAACAAAATATAGAGTCACTCATAAAATTGCTACCCCATATCATCTACAAACTGGTGGACAAGTTGAGGTATCCATTAGGGAAATAAAGTGTATCCTAGAGAAGACCATCAATGCATCTAGGAAAGATTGGTCTTTAAAACTTGATGATGCATTGTGAGCTTATAAGACAGCTTTTAAAACCCCTATAGGAATGTCCCCATACAAAATTGTTTATGGTTAGTCATGTCACAAGGCTTATTGGGCCATAAAATACCTCAACTTTGATTTATAAGTTGTAGGTGAAAAGAGATTGCTCTAACTAAACTATCTGTCGAGATTAGAGAAGAAGCTTATGAAAAAGATAAGATCTACAAGGAGAGAGCCAAGTGATGACATGACAAGAACATTCAACAGTGGGAGTTCGTGCCTGGTCAAAAAGTGTTATTATTCAACTCTTAACACTGTTCCCAGGTAAGTTAAAATCTCGATGGTCTAAGCCATTTGAAATAGCTAATTTTTTCCTTATGGTACAATTAAGTTAAAGGTAGGAGACAATTACACCTTTAAGGTAAATGATCATCTCCTCAAACACTATTTTAAAGGAGAAAACATAGATAGTGATGCCACTATGATGGTGAGTGAAGATTCATAGTAAGATTGAAAAATTCGGGCTAATGACTATAAACTAAGCACTTCATGGAAAGCAACCCATATCTAACCAAACTAATTTTTTTTATCTTATTTATTACTATTTTTATGTTATTTTCTTTTGTTTTTTATTTTTATTTTCACTTTGATGTTAGGTTATTTTTGTTTAGTACCAATCTGCTTAGGTAACTTTGGATCATGAACCCTACTATGTACTCTTGAGTGCACTTTTATCCTATCTTTACTATTTCATGTTTCTTTGCATTTGATGAGACAAGTCAGATCTGAATTCTATGTTAATAATGATCTTATACTTGGAATTTTCCTTACTGAAAATTTGAATATAGGGGAGTACCAGTTTTTTATTTCTTATTGCTGTGAATTTTAATTTCCTCTTTAATATTGAATAAAAGACAATATGGATACTGTCTATTCTAAAGTGGGGGGGGGGGGGGGGGGGGGAGGAAGAAATATAGGAAATGGATTTTAAATTAAATTGAATGTCAATTTTGATGCTGATTTTTGTTTACAAATGGTTATACTTTCCTATCGGCTTGAACTTTGCTTGTTCTTAAGTATCTAGCAATATTTAGGCCAATTTTTTAAAAATTTTGAATTTCTAATTTGGAATCTAGAGATTATACAAAGAAAAAATTTGTTGATAACATCTAATTGTGATTTGAATAGTTAACTCACTAAGGTGCCCTACTCACCGATTTTGAGATTTTTGTACTCAATTAAAATTAATTAGTCAATTCTTTAGGAACCTAATTTAGCTGGTTTTTAGCCTTAGAATTTGAAATTTAAGAGTCAGTCAAGCCTTAAGTGAAAAGTAAACAGGTTCACTTCTATGCAAAGTTAGTTAGTTAATATATAGTCTTTTTAGTTATTCTAATGGCACTTTAACACTTAGTGAAAAGGGTAAGTGAAGATTTGAACTTAGTGATTCCTATTAAAGAAGTCTGAAAAATTTTAGTGAGTATTCAAAAATGATAAAATAAGAGCTTTTACTCTAATAATTCAAGAAATTGAGTTAAGATTATCCTAACTTAAATGTTAGAGTAAGGAAGAGTTATAAGGGTCCCTTTAAAACCTGGTTGCTTAGGTGATGAGCTTAAGAGGTGCCAACTCGATGCACTCACTATAGCGAGAAGAGGGGAAAGGCAAAAGTTCAGTATCTTAACTAAAAAAAAAGAGAGAGAAGAAGAAAAGAAAAGAAAAAGAATGAGAATGGAAAATGGAAATTTTGAATGCAATTCAAGAGATGCATTAAGGCTTGTAATAAAAATAGGAAGAAAACCTAAGGATAGAGTAGATACCATATGCTTTCATTACTTTCTTAACTTGTTTGTCGGAATAATTAGAGAGAGAATATGTTTGCTAACAGTTGTGAAGTTTAAATGGGTGTTTTTCCTTCTAAGACTAAGTATCTACTTTTGAAATAGAATTCTCAGGTTAAACGCTTGGATTAACATTTGTTTTCTCTAGAATGGTTGGTTAATTTCAATTGTAGTACTCTAAAAGTATGATATATTAGATATCTTAGATTAGCAATTGGAAAATTTGTATTTTTAATGATAGATTTCTTTAATTCTATTTATTTTGCTTGAGAACAAGCAAAAGTTCAAGTGTGGGGGAGTTGATAAAGACATATTTTTCATGTTTTAATGTGCAAATTAGATAAAATTATTATGGATATAATAGAAATCATTAAGAAATGGTACCTAATTATTTTCATTTGAACATTTTAGGAATTAGAGGATTCAAAGTGGAAATACAGAGAATTTAGGGGATTTTTATGCAAATGAACAAAGTTTGAATCAACACATTGCAATTTGGAATTCAATACAGCTAGCCTTTCAACCGCCTACACTTACATCGACGGCCTTTAGAGTCTACGTCGCTAGCCTTGAAGCTTAAACTACCGGCCTATCAACTAGCCTTCATTAAAAAGAAGCCCTACTCAAGCCAACCCTAGTTTTTTTTTTTTTTTTATAAATAGCCTTATGTTTCACCATTTGGGAGACTTCGTTTTTTTTTTTTTTTTTTAGACACATACTTTCCTTAGACTTATAGAGTCGTAAAACAGTTATTAGATGGTTCTTGAAGAATTCTTCTATAGAATTGCTTGGATCATTGAGAAGATTTTTGCTTTGAAGACTAAGTTTTAGGTTGCAATTGAAGTTTATCTTTTATAATTATAGAATTGGTGACATTTATTTTAATTATATTTATGCAATTCTGTTAATTATTCATGCTTTCAATTATGAATTTCCTTACAATTTCAATTAGTAGTTGTGCTTTTGTTTCAAATTCCATAGTTGGCTAAATTTATTTGTGGGAATTGATAAAACCTTAGATAACTAAGATGATGATTGTATTCATGCTATAGAAATAATAGATATAGGGATAATTCATGATTGCAATTTCTATGATTTCGATCATAGTTGTTTAATTAATTATAATTGTTAGAAACCCAAGTGATACGGGAGTTCATATAGGGTTTGTTAGAAATTCTTGGTTAATTTGATTAATTAATGTAGAAGTACTGTTAATTGAATTAATTAGAAATTATCTAGTGATTAATGTAATGTTCAGTGATTGATTATTCACTAAGACATTAGAAATAATTGATTTAAGATATTAGACAATCATAGTATCGAGAGATATATGATTGTAATTTAGAGTCCATTATTAATTGGAGATGTAGAAGCTGACTAATTAATTACGAGTTTAAATCCTTAAGTTATAAGGCATAATAATTTCACTTAAATAACCATATAGCTAATAATCTATATAACATGATAACAATTTGATTTGCATAATCTAGGATGGATTCTGTTTTTTCTACAATTCTCAATTGATTGCTTAGTTTTAGAAACTTTATAATTATTTTCTTTTCGATAGTTTTAGTATAATTATTAGATTAGTTAATTTTTTTTTTATTGCCTAAATATCAATAAGAACTATCATAGATTTAGTAATATTATAGTATTCGAGGGATCAACAACCTTACTTGCTCAATGTTACTTAATTTCGACCTAGTATACTTATTGTAGTATTCACAATTTAATTATATATATATATATATATATAGTTTAAGCGAATCAAGTCCTACCAAGATGGATTAAAAGAATTGGAAAGGAAGTTAACCCAATGGATCACAGAGAAAATAAAGGTGCTCGAAGGTTATGATGGTTTTAAGCAGGCTGCCACAAAGTTCTCTTCTTATTATTATGGAAGTTACACTAAAAAGTTTCAGGTATGGAATTTGAAAAGTACAATAGGAGTGGATGCCCTAAACTACACACCAAGTTATACGTACAAAAGATGGGCAAGTGCGTTTGATACGACTAACTCATGATATAAACTTTTTAGGACGGCTTAATAGGTCCTACTTTGACTTGGTATGCCTAACTTGACTTAAATCAGGTTAACACATAGGAGAAGCTTGCTAAGGAATTCTATGAACAATACAAATTCAATGTTAAAGTGGCACCAACCATGATAAACCTAGTTGCCCTATGGAAAAGGAACAACGAATCATTTAAAGAGTACGCCCAAAGATGAAGATCCCTAGCTATAAGGGTATGCACCTCTATGATCGAAAAGAAGCTGACCTCGGCCTTTATTAATACCTTAGAAAGGCCCTACTTCTCTTACTTAATTGGGTAAGCTTCCTTTAACTTTGCAAAATTAATAATTGTAGGGTGTCAAATTGAAAGTGTTGTCTCTTTCGACTAACTTTAAGACCCATCAAATAAAAGACCACCATCTGTGTGCAAGCAATCCTAAAGAAGCTATTGTCAATGTAGTAAATTTAAACACTAGACCTAATACTCAAGTCTCTTTCAGAACAAATCCACCATAAGTTTAGTAATAGTTCCAAAGCTAGCCTCAACCTAATAGGGCCTTAAGACAATTCACTAGAATACCATTTCCCCTTAGCCATGTCTTTGAAAAGTTAAAAAAGGATAATTTGATTCAGTTTCAGCATCCTAATGAAAGATATAGGCCAAGGGTTTTTTTATCTTAATGCGAAGTGTCAATATCATTTAGGACAAGCGGATCATTTGACTGATACGTATTGGAGGCTAAAAAATAAAATTCAAGATTTGATCAATGAGGGTTTGGTTCAACTAGACTTCGTAGAAGCTCTAGTTCCAAATGTCAACAATCACCCTCTAGCCAACCATAGCCCTATCATCAATATGATTTTCGATTATTCTAATCTTACCATCAACATGAATGGTTTCGACCAGAAACCTAGAGTCTTTGAGTTTTACAAATCAAAAGAGAAGTAGGCTCTAAGACTTAAGAGGTACACTTTCCATATAATTGTAGCCCCTAAGAATTATAAGGCTGACCTATTCAACTACTAGGCAATTATGTCTATGACCCAAAAGAAGACCTCAAAAAGAAGAATGTACTGGAGGAGTCAAGCAACAAATCGGTTGAATATGAGGAAGGGTTGTTTGCCTTCCCTAAAATGATTAAGTTGAGTGAATACAAGGTAATGGATTAGCTCATTAAGGCTCCAACACAAATATCACTCACGGGTTTGTTAATGGTGTCTAAACTACACCGAGAGGCTCTCTTCTAAACCTTAAGGGAGATTAAAGTCCCTCATAAAACATCAACTAAAAGAATGGGATTAGTTGCTAACTCTATCCTCTCCATGGATCACATCTCTTTTTCCACTAAAGAATTAGGTGAGGAAGGAAATTGGTATAATAAACCACTTGTCATAGTAGTGAGGAGTAGTAACATAATCATAACCAGTCTTTATCGACAATAAGTCGTCATTAAATGTCTACCCTTTGGCCACCCTACACCTATTGGGTGTTGACATGACCGCAATCAAGCTAAGTTCTATGATGGTCAGGGCTTTTAATGGATCTAGAAGAGAGATCATAGGAGAGATTGACTTGTCAATCAACATTGGCCTGCAAACTTTCAATATTCACTTCAAGGTTCTAAACATCCCAAGATCCTCCAACTTACACTTAAGAAGACCTAGATTCATGTAGGGGGGCTATACTTTTAAGTTTACATCAGAAGGTCAAGTTTTTCTCAAATAGCCAGGTTATAACAATTCTAAGCGATCAAGATAATAAAATATGTAAGGAAATGGCCGTATCCTATATTGGGGTTGACGAGCAAGAGGATTTTTGGCTTTAAATATTTGATGAAGTATACATGGTTGCCATTCCTAAGGAAAAGAAAGATAAGAGGCTAAAGTTCAAGGAAGGCTAAGTTGGTACTTATGCCATTGGCTATATCCCAACTTTGATCGAAGAGTTGCAAAATAAGTAAGTGAGAGACAAAAGAGGTAATAGATTGTATCATGCCCCAATGACCTTTCTACCATTGACCGAGACATTTATCTGGGTTAATGTCTAAACCCCAAAATTTGCTAAAGAAGACACCCTTAGCAAAGCTAAATTCGTAGGCTCGTCCTGTAAGCCCCATCCCTACTTGAATAACTAATTCTTCATCCCAATGAATGACAATGGGTCCTCTTTAGGGTAAAAGATGAATCACTATCTAGTATTTTCTTAAGTTTTATAATAATTATATTTTGTTCTAAATAATGTACCTATGAGAACTTTTTATTCTAATAAAAGATTAGTTTCCTTCTCTTCATTATGTCTCACTTCTCCCTTACCTGCACTCTTTTCTTTACACACTTTTCACCCAGATCTAATGCTTTGAATGAAAGCTAAGAATACCTTACGTAGATAGATGATGAAAACATTGATATCACTTTTGACCCTACTAGGTTAGTCATCAGGAGTGATGTCAATGACCATAGTGAAATATAAGAGAGCTAGCAAAAACATGAGATGGGTAGAATTTCCATTAATGAGCCAACTAAGATGATTAATATTGGGGTCAATAAGAACCTAAAGAACTTGAAGATTGGGGTGAACATAAAAGAAGAGTAAAACATAGAAATAACCACGCTATTATCTAAGTATCAAGATGTGTTCGCATAGTCTTATGAGGATATGCCTAGGATAGATCCATTAATTGTAGTCCACCGCCTGCCCATATGAGAGGAAGTTAAACCTAAGAACCAAAAGCTAAGAAGATTCCAACCAAATATCTTATTGAAGATCAAAGAAGAAGTCAAGAAATTACTTGACGTTAGTTTCATCAAAGTATCTAATTATCCTAAGTGGGTGGCTAATATTATGCAAGTAATGAAGAAGAATGGGAAAGTTGGAGTGTACTTAGATTTTCAAGACCTCAATCAAGCAACACCTAAAGACAACTTTCTTTTGCCCCATATCGATGTCTTAGTAGATAAAATGATCAGAAACCATCTCTTCTCATTCATTGATGGATTCTTTAAGTACAATCAGATTTGAATGTCTAAAGAAGATAGGACCAACACGACTTTTATTACAACTTAGGGCACATTTTGCTATAAAGTAATGCCTTTCGAACTAAAAAATATTGAGACAACTTACCAAAGAGCAATGGTCATAATATTTCATGACATAATGTATAAAGAAGTAAAAGTATATGTTGACAATATGAATGTGAAATCTAGAGAAGGGGAGAATCACATGGATAATCTAAGGAAGTTGTTTGAGAAGTTGAAGTAAGTTTTAGTTGAAATTAAACCTAGAGAAGTATACCTTCAAGGTGACATGAAGAAAACCATTAGGTTTCACGATTAGCCAAAACAATACTCAACATGCCCTCTCCATACATGCTTGAGGTTAAAGACTTATTAAGCTGATTAAATTACATAGCTCGATTTATATCTCAACTTATGAGCAAGTGCCACCCTTTGTTCAAGCTACTAAATAAGAATGCAAATGTAAGATAGGATGAGGGGTGAGAGGACGTTGTTACAACAATCAAGGAATACCTCATGAACCCTCTAACTCTCATAGCTCCTAAACTTGGTAAGACGTTGTTTTTGTACCTTATTATATTACTAGAGTCCATATGGTATATGCTTAGTCAAAGAAATGAGGAGGGAAAATAGCGGGCTGTATACAACTTGAGTAAGAAGTTTATAGAGGGGGAATAGAAATATTAGTATGGGTTATGCATCATTTCAAACAATAAACACTTTAATATTAGATTGAATTATTGACTTAACATGATCCCCTAAAGTATTTGCAAGAAAAGCTAGCCCTGATTGGCAGGATCTTCAAGTGGAAAATGTTACTATCAAAGTTTGACATCATATATGTGAACCAAAATTCAATTAAAGGGCAAGCCCTAACAAATCAACTAGTTAAGAACCCCCCTAAAGATAGTTTCCAAGAAGTGTAAGTCAAATTTCCCAATAAGGATATCATAGTAGCTAAAGGTGATTTTAATAAGGAGAAAGATGAAAAGCTATTGAAATGGAAGATCTTCTTTGATGGAGCTATCAATGTGTATGGGTGTGGAATTGAGGCAATGCTGATATCTCCTGAAGGTATGCAATTCCAATTGGCTATAAGGCTCATTTTCCCATATACTAACAATATTGTTGAATATGAGGCATGCATTATGATATTCAAAATGGCTTTGGATAAAGAGGTTCAAGAATTAGAAGTATATGGGGATTCTTCACTCATCATTAACCAAGCTTGGGGAGAATATAAAACAAAGGAACCTAAACTGGTACCTTACCACCAGTAATTGACTAAATTAATGGAGAAGTTTGAAGAAATTACGTTTACATACGTTCTAGGGACTCAAAACCAATTTGCTAATGCATTAACCACTTTGGCATCCATGATCCAAATATCCGGCAGGGTCAAAATTCAGCCACTCAAAATTAAAGTTGAAGAGAAGCCTACTTTTTGTCTGGCAATCGAAGGTGTACATAACGAAAGGCCTTGGTACCATGACATCAAAATGTTGATACAACAAGGTACGTATCCCGATAAGGTTGAGCAAAAAGAAAAAAGACAATTAGGAGGTTAGTTACCTAATTCTTAATAAGTAAATCCACCTTATACCGGTAATCATTTAACAATACACTACTAAGGTATGTAGATGACAGAAGAGTTGAAGTTTTTACGAAAGAAGTATACAATGAAGTATGTAACCCCCATATGAATGGCTACATGCTCGCCAAGAAGATTATAAGGCTGGGATACTATTGGTCAACCATGAAGGGCAATTGCATCAAGCACGTCAAGTACTATCACTTATGCTAAGTTTATGCGAACAAAATAAATGCTCCACTCTAAGAACTATATACGCTATGTACACGATGGCCATTTTCAATGTAAGGTATAGATATCATCAACCTGATCACTCTAAAGGTATTCAATGATCATCACTTGATACCGGTCACCATCAATTATTTTAGTAAGTAGGTTAAAGCCTCATCTTATTCAAGTGTTACTAAGGGAGTAGTAGTTAAGTTCATCAAGAGAGATATCTTGGCTTGATATAAAATTCTAAAGATGATCATTACCGATAATGGCATAAATCTCAACAACAAGCTTATGTTAGAGTTATGCCGACAATTTCAAGATTATCCAAAGGAATGCTACTCCATATCGACCCAAGATGAATGAGGTTGTCAAAGCAACCAACAAAAATCTCAAAAGAATAATTGAAAAGATCGTTGTTACATATAAGGATTGGCACGAGATGTTACTATTTGCACTCATAGGCTATTGAACTTCTATTAAGACGTTGATAAGAGCAATGCCTTACTCCTTAGTAGATGGCACTGAAGCAATATTATTGATTAAAGTCAATATCTCATCTCTCGGAGTTCTATCAGAAACTCGATTAGATGAGGCTAATTGGGTAAAGAAGTGTATCAAGAAGTTGAATTTAAATGATGAAAAGAGATTGGCAGTCTTGCATCACAATCAATGTTATCAACAAAGAATAGCCCGAGCTTTTAATAAGAAGATCTAGCCTTGGAATTTCAAAGAGGGTAATATGGTGTCGAGTAAAGCTATCCCCAATGTATAAGACCTTAGAGGAAAATTTACTTTAAATTATGGAGGTCCTTATATTATGAAATGGTTGCTACTTAAAAGGGCTTTAATTTTATCACAAACAGATGGTCTACAGTTGAAGGACCTTATAAATGCTAATGTAGTGAAATTATATTACCCATGAAAATCAATGGAAATTCTTACTCGGAGCAGAAAAATACTAGTGATCTTAAATATTACTGTGTTTAATTTTTATTTTCTATAAGCAAAGTTGGTATCCCTAACAGTTGTCAACGTTGCAATGGCTTCTAATCAAAAGGTCCCATTCTCTTACTCTACTCAAATGAGACCCATACACCATAAAACACGAGAGAAGGTGAAAGCGAGCTATAGAACATCAATAATTAGCAAAACTCTTTTAAATACTTTATTACAAATTAATCCTCTTTAATAGGGAGATTTGTTGTCTATTTTTTAAGGTAAGGCAAAATCTAGAGGAGTTAACACCTCACAACAAATATTTATTGGTCAAGGATAAAGGCCTAAGTCTAGCTTAAAGAGTCTGAATGGCTGTTCTTTCAAAACTAAGGGGAATTGATGAGTGGAAACATTAGTTTTTCTATCTTAAAAGGCATTTTCTATCGAGTTGATTTTTGCAATTTTTCAATAATGAAGGTGCCAGTGAAGCCTTATGTGCTCTATGCCAAGACTAGTTAGGTTAACAACAGGAAAATTGATGTTTCCAAGAGGTTTGAATCGACTTCAAAGAACAAGTTAGCTGGTTTTGATTGGACATTTTAAGAAAAGGCTTGATAGCTTGAGTGCCATCAACAAAGCCAAGTAAGTGCTTCTATACATTTTAGCATATTGGTTTTAAACATTGCATTTACATTAAGCCTTTATCTCCTAGGATAGTAGCTAGCATATGGGACACTTTCTTCTTCTTTTTAATCACCTCTTGATGTTCAAGTTAAATCATAGAACATGGTCTCAAATCCTTTTCCTTTAAGGTTCTTAGCTGGTCCATAGGCTACTTCTCCTTTGTCAAACTTTCTTAAGGTCTTTAGCCAGCTCATAAGAGCACTTTCCTTTCATCATTTCTCCTTTAGAATTCTAGTTAGCTCATAGAGCGCTGCCCCATCTTACATCTCCTTTAAGGTTTTAGCGAGCTCATAGGGTACTTCCCATTACTAACCCCTCTTTAGTGTTTTAGCGAGCTTGTAGGGTCCTCCGATCACTAACCTATCTTTTTAACAAACCCATAAGGTGCTTCTCTTTACCAATTTCTCTTAAGGTTTTAGCGAGCCCATAAGGTGCCTCCTCATTTCTAACTAACTTTTAAGCACTCTTTCCTGCCTAAATTAATTAGCTTAGAAAAGAACTACTAGGTTCCAAATTGATGTCCTGTTTTAGGGTTGTTAGTCCTTTAAAGACACTCCTGCCTAGGTTAGTCAGCTTAAAGAAGCACTTCTAAGTTTTCTAAAATCAATTCCCATTTAGGGTTACTAATCCCCTAAAAACACTCCTACTTAAGTTAATTAACTCAGAAAAGCACGATTGATTTTTCTAAATCAATTCTCATTTAAGATTGCTAATTCCCTAGAGACACTCCCGCCTAGATTAATTAACTCAAAGGAGCACTTTTGAGTTTTCTAAATTTTTTCCAATTTCGCATTGCCAGTCTCTTAAAGACGCTCCCACTAAGGTTAGTTAGCTCAAAGGAGCACTTCCAGGTTTTCTAAATTGATTTTAATTTAGTGTTGTTTGTTAGTCCCCTAGAGATACTCCTGCTTAGGTTAGTCAACTCAGAAGGGCACGATCAAGTTTCAAATCAATTTTTCTAACTAGCTCCTAAGGCATTAAACCCTTTTAAAACTCATTCTAATGTCTCAATCGGCTTTTAGAACGCCTTCTCTCTCTTTCATCTTTCATCTTTCACCTTTCACTAAATTCCCAATAGATCAAGCCTATAATAGCTAGTTAGTTGTAGTGCTTCTAACAGCAAATTCATTCCCAAGGAAGAAATAGTATCTCTTTTTGTTTTTGTAGCAAAAATTTACTTAAACTTTACAAACAAGAGGGGTAGTTATAAACACCACATTTTTGCTCCCCTTTAGTCTTAGATATATATATATATATATATATTTTAGAATAGGGAAAAAGAGTTCTAATTCAAAAAATTAGAAAGTTAAGAAAAAAAAAAATATAGAAAACACAAAAAAATATAGAAAATTAGAAAATTGAAAAAAAAAATTAAATGAAATAATTTTTTTTAGGGAAAACAAAAACTTTAGAAAAATAAAATGCCTTTTTAAAAAATAAGAGTTTAGAGTAGTGATGGGGTGGTTAGGTTTAAATTAGTTTATTTTGGGTAGTTGTCTTTTAAAGGAAGTTAGGTACCTATATTGTTTCGGTAGATTTTAGTTGCACAAGTTAATAGGGTATGGGCTAAGTATTCAGTCTTGGTATAGCATTAAGTAGAAGGTCTTGGGTTCAACTCCAACAATAGGCACTTTGTGCCTTTTATTTATTTATTTTTTCACTAAATCAGATACATAGTGAGTAGTTATTGGATTGCGTATCCATGCTTAACACATGGCAATTACATGTTAGACCACATGGCTGACGTGGTGTCTATGTGGCAATACGTCAGCATCCCTTTTCTTCCTATTTCTTTTCCTTTCCTAAGTTTTCTCAACATATTCCCAACTCAGTCTCCCCTCTTTATGACCTTTTCTAACCCATTTTTCTTCATGATTTCACCAAATTAATGGTGAAATCATGAAGAACACTCAGAGTATTTATATTATGCCAAAGAACTCGATTAGATTCAGTCATTTAGATACTCAAATAGGTTATTGAAAATCAAGGAAAACTTTAAAACCTAGATTTTTCTTCACTTTTCTTTCCTTGATTAAAGTTTCTTTAGTCAAAATCAAAGCTTCCGAGTGTGTTTGTAAGTAACAACTTAAATCGAAGGATGCATTTTGACCGATTATTCATCCAAATTGTAAGAAGTTACATCCATTTTTGAATTGAATTTTAGTCAAAACCCATTAACCTAAGAATTCCTATTAATGGCCATTGTTGACCTTCCAATCTTAAACTAAGCTAAAGTATAAAAGGGGAACTAGGGTTTAGTTTTTTATCATCAAGCTTCGACCTTACACACTTGAATACCTACTTCGAAGCTCTTTCTCTAGTCATAAGTCCCCTCTCTCTCTCTCTAAAATTCAAACCACCACAACTACTTTCAAAGCTCAAAACCACCTCTACAAGCTTCCCCATTTCCTCACCTCTCCAACCCAATCAACCCCATTATCAGTTGTACCCACTACAAGAACTAATCGCTACCTTCTGAAACCCTAACAGTCACCCATTGGCACCTTAAAGCAACACCACTTACCGCATTTAGGAACTAGTTAGCATCATGGTTAAGCTTTTAACGTCCTAAAACCCAAGACTCGATTACCTTCTCACTCCAATAACTACCCTATACGTACTCCTTGTAACCATCGTAACTACTACTCTCCAATGACCACCAAATGAGCTTCAATTACCTTGGCACTTCATCTACCCCAACACCTCCCCCCCCACTTTCCCCCTCCCCCATCCTCCCAATTTGTCAATAAAAAACACACAAATCTACCATTCCCCACTTAAATAAGTCATTAAAACACTCTAGGCCACCCTTCGTAGGTTGCTACTCATTATCCCCTATTGGGACGTAGATTTGTGATCAACCTGACTCGAAGCTCCAATCCAGAAGCTACATCTAACTCATGACCTAGTCTAAGTGCTCAAGTTTGCCCCTACTTCCTTTTTCCTTTGTTTCGTATTGTTTTTTCTATAATTTATTTATGTGTTTTGTTTTATTTTAATAAAAATTGTTATTAAAAAAAAGAATAAAAAAGAGAGAGAGAGAGAGAGGGGGGGGTTCTTTTTTTAGGATATAAAAAAATAAGCAAATAAAAATAAAAAATATATAATTAATTTTCATCACTTAGAAAAACTTGATTTCAAAAATAAAAATTAATAGACCCTGTTAAAGTTAAGGCTTTCTAAGATTTTCCAAAAATAAGATACGCAAATTAGGACCCTTAGAATTTTTCTTAAATAAAATTGAACTGATAAAAAATATAAATAGGATTGTTTTCCAAGTTTATAAGAAGCCAACACATTTAAGAGTTTTAGAATAAACAATGAAGGTTTAATCCCAAATAGCGAGTACATAGACACCGGTACATATGGGATGACTTAAAATGTGAAAAAAAAAATTATTTTTCCCCTTTCATAAATAATTTTTCAATTTCTTTATTTTTTTTGTAATAGATATAATGCCATTGTTTACTTATGAATAGATAATATTCTTTAATGGGTATTTTGAAAAATAGAATTAAATTTGAAAGATTAAAAGTGGCGCCCATTAAGATTTAATAGGTTAGCTCCTAGACTCGAAATATCTGATTTTCAAAAGTCATTTTTAAAAAATTGGTTTTTTTCAGTAGACTAGTAGATAGGTTAAAATTGATACACCCAATTGATTTAACCTATCCTATTTTTTCCCGAACCTAGTTAGGTGGTGACTCTAAACATTTCAAAATGAAAAATTAAGTTTTTCTTAACTCTTAGTCAAGGATTAGTATTAAATGGTTTAGGGTTTAATACAAATTGAGTTAAGAAAAATAATAAAAACCGAGAAAAATTCAAGCTTGACATATATGTTTTGTTCTAGAATGCTAAAAATGATTTTTTCTGATGCCCTTCTTTCTAGGTATCCACTTAAAATTTTTTCTCAAACTCTTAATATTTGAAGACAGTTCATTATTGCCATCCTTAAGTTAACGATAAGGTGAAACCTATACTCAACTCACTCTTTCATTCCATAAACAACTACTTCTAAATCATTTTTCATTTAATATGATAAACAACTATAAAAGTTTTCACATTAATGATGTAGATACCCCATTTTTTGCCCCTTTTAATTTTAAAATTTTTAGAATAAGGTAAAGGGTCCCAAATTAGGAAAAAACACAAAACAATACGAATAATAGAAAATTTGGAAAAATCACAAAAGGTAGAAAATTTAGGAAAGATTTAAAAAAATAAAATAAAGATAAATAATAAAATTTTAAAAAATAATTTTTAGATAGTTTAAATAAAATAGGATTTTTAATTGAGCTTTAGCATTTTTTAAGCCTTAATGATAATAAGAAAAAAGGGATTTTTGGGCTTGGGCTTAAGCTTAGAGTTAAATCTAACCCAAGTTAACCTAGTCCATATATGCATCTCTAAGCACTCATCTACATCTCCACTTCCACTGAAGGGTAGAACTTGGATCTTAACATTGTTAAGTCCTCGAGGAGCTCGCATCCTCGCTTTCATACTTAATAGTACTTAGCCTCTACTTCTTCCCCTTCCTTAATTTCCAAATCTACTTCCTCATCATCCTCTTCTATCTCTTCTAACTCTAGCCTTCGTTTAGCAGCTCAGTCTACGACTCCTCCAACTTACTAAGATCAAACTATGCGGTTGGCTCAGCCACTTTGGCCATAGCCTCTCCCTAGAACATTCTCGAGTAGGTTGCATTGCGACATACCTTAGGGTTGTTGCCTAGTAACTTACATCACAGTGACTAAACTCTTAACAAGGTTAGTAAGTCTGTCAAGTTTATCATCAACTGACTTAGGAGTGTTACTACCATTTTGACTACGACCAGGCTGAGCACTATACTTAGTCTCCAATAACACCTTGAACACTTGATTCTAACATAGTATAATACTTTTAAAATAGATTACCAATACAATACATAGGAAAACAATGCTACCTTACTACCCAAAACTTTAACTAATACACTAACAACTTTAATACCCAATAATCACTCAAACATGACAGAAGTGAGCTTACTCTATTTTTATACGAAAAAATAGAGTAAGAATAGAGTAGCAAAGAACTACACTTACCAACACACAAACATATTGTATTAACTATGGAAGAAACACAACAGTTACTACCAATAAGAAAACCAAAACTTTACTACAACTTCACATACTCCCTCTTGGAACCATACTCTGATACCAGCGAAGTTGATGCGTCTTCGAGGTTAGACACAAGGAGAAACACAATAACAAAGAGAGAACAAATGATGCAAACTGTACCCAAGAACAAACAAGTTTGGTCACTAAATGAGTCTAAGCTTGCTGAAAGCCTAAAAAGGTGATGATGAGGAATGAACAAAAGAACAAAACAAAAGTGAATGAAAAGTAAGCAAACCTATGAACAACTTCGATAAATATGACATACCAATGGAACTTCTGATGACTCATGACACAACTTAATATGAAGCATGAATTAGACCAACGAGGTTACTCGCCACCTAACCTTGCTTAAGGATTAGGATAAGAGTAGAATGGAAAGTAAATAATTAGTGTTTACAAGAAGAAGAAGAATATTTAGTATATTAATGGTAGTCTGATCTCCTACAACTACATCTTCAAGGAGGTATTTATACCCAAGAACTTAAGGCAACTTACCTAAAAGGGAAAAAGATAAAAAGGGTATTACCTTAAAGAAGCAATATGCAAGAATAAAAAAGGGTAAAAAGGAATATTTACAAAAAATAATGATTAGTATAACAAATTCTTCACATAATACTGTACACTTAGCATAGGTGCATTGGTGATGCCATTGGAAGATGCAAACAAAAGGTTAGGTTACTTGTTTCAATAAGGGTAACTAATTAGCCTGGGGTCTATCTCTTGGCTTCTTGGTATAGGTAATACTAAGAAACTGGACGGTTCGGACATAATTGAGCAGACATACGGGGTTTGGCAGCTCTCTCGGCATTTAACAATTCAGCACGTAACTTCTAAGAAGTGGGCAGTCATACAACTCGGCATACAGAGCTAATCAGTAGCTAGGATTAACTCAGCCTTGGTAGGAGAATTCATCTTATCAATCCCTCTAATCTTCAGGCTTAATTGTAGGTTAAAGGCCTAGTAACCTAATTCTTATCGTTTCCTTCGGGTTGATTTAGATTTAGGATCAAATCCAACCGATCTTCACTCAGTTCCCCATTATGATGATATGGACTAAGGTTAGCAATATTGAAGGTATCAAAAACCACATAGTCTTCAAGCAGCTCTAATCTATAGGTATTATCATTGATCTTCTGGAGGATTCTGAAAGGTCTTTTAGCCCTTGGGAATAGTTTGTTCCTCCTCTTGTCCAAAAATCTCTCTTTGCCTAAGTACAGCCACACCAAGTCTTCAACTAAAAATATTTCACCATCCTACCCTTAGCCCTCTCTCGCATACGTCTAGTAGCTTGGCTGATATACTGAGTGACTTTGTTGTAGATGTACTAAAAGGATTGTACTTTAGCTCTTGCATTAAGGTCCTCTTTTGCAAGCACAAGTATAAGGGTATGATCAAGAGGCAACTCCGGATTAAAACCATAGACTACTTCAAAGGGTTTCTACTTAATGGTGTCAATTCAATTGTAAGCAAATTCAACCACTAGCAAGCAGACGTCCCAATAAGCCAAGTTCTTGCCTACTACAGCTCAAAGTAATAATCCCAAAGTACGATTAACTACCTTTGTTTGTTAGTTAATTTAGGGATAACAAGAAGTTCTAAATAGTAGTTTGGTCGCCATTTGAAGCCACAAGGTCCTCTAGAAATGGCTCAAGAACTTTAGGTCTCTGTCAAAGACTACACTTTTTGCCACGCCGTATAACAGTATAATCTCCTGCAAGAAAAAAGAAGCAATAGCCAAAGTGTCGTTAATCTTAGAACATGGTACGAAATGTGCCATCTTATTGAACCTATCCACAATAACCATTATAGAATCTTTGCCTCAAGCAATTCGTGATAATCCAAAAATAAAGTTCATACTCAATTCGGTCCATGGTTTCATCGAAACAAGCAAAAGCATTACTTTTTCTTGCTCAGATCAATGCTTAGCCCTCTTTTATACAATACAGCTTTCAATAACTCGATACACATCTTGCCTCATTCTCAACCCAAAGAATTGATCACTTAACAATTCATATTTCCTTTTCTCCCCAAAATATTTGGACAATCCTCCACTATAGGCTTCCCTAATCAGCAGCTCTCAACGTAAACAAGTCAACATGCACAATTTCCTTCCTTGGAACAAGTATCTTCCCTTTATATGATACTCATCTACTATCCTTCCATTGATACAACATGCAAGTATGGGCCCAAAGTATAGATCCTTAGAATATTGTTCTTTGATACTCATAAACCCAAATAATCTAGTCTACAATTCTTTAGAAGTGAATATCTTCTCAAAAGAGCATCTAAAACTACGTTGCTCTTTCCCTACTTTTATTTTATCATGAAATTGATTCCTTTAAGGAATTTAACCCATCCCGCCTATTGCTTTAACAACTTGGTCTGACTTTGGAGGTATTGTCATGCCCTGAAGTGGCAAAGTCGTAACAACCTCGCCGTGTAAACCACCCTAAGATAGAAGTTGGCCTTACAACCGCTATCTTAGACCTGATCTATACAAGGCGTCAACGACTAACTCGCTTTAAAGTAAACAGTTTGTAATTTAAATAAATCATTCCTCTAAGACAGTGAGGAAATATATATATTCACTATAATTTAGTGATTACAATTATCGTTTGCAATGTTTCTCCGAAATATATTTCCTATTTATTACATTATTAAAAAAAATGAGAAGTTCTAAAGTAAAAGCTTAAACCTTAAAAATATATGTTCGTTCTTCAATATTTTTTCTCATTCCCCAGGATCCAGCAGTTGCTAGCTTCAAAGTAGTTGTGGCCGCTTCTTAGCCAGCACCTGCACGATGTCTATAGGGATGTGAGCAACCACAGCTCAGTAAGTTAGGACGGAGGACTTAAAACTATACCAGAAATACAACAAGGTTTTCAATCTCTTATTAGATGCAATGCATGTGCAAGCAAATGCCATCACACGATGTTGTCCGGCCCGTTGTGAAATTAGAGAAATTGCGCTCGCTCTACTCCGGGTTGAGGAGTTGCTGTTAATGCAACAACTCACGACCAAACCCAGGCTTGCGTAATGGAGACCTTGCTCCTCCCGCGACTACCTTCGAACCACTATCTTCACCCTCACCACGACCTTCTCTCCTGTTACTTAGTTCAACTGAGGATGAAGAAGGGACCATTTTGCAATCCTGCGCTATCCCTTCCGAAGGGGTCAGTATTTGGCCGGAGAGTCCTAAGTTCTCCTAACGGGTTGCCATGCATGTCCGATTATAATTACTGGTCGGATATTTAATTAAGTCCAATTGAGGGTGATCAATCCTTTCATACAAATCATACAATATGTGCCAGAGTAACAAACAGAATCATAGCATCACCCATAATCAAACACATGCACACATTCAACTATTTAACAAGCACAACCAAGCATAATCTTAAGCCTCCAAAATACAGCATCGTATTAATCCCAACTTACCTCGACTCTTCGCTCACTCACTCGAGGTTCGATTTGCTCAGGCCATCACCGATCATCCCTATACCACGAACGTGGTTTCAGTATTTCATATAATATTATAAGTTCATCTTATCCTATAACGCTTATTGTTAGGTTTTATTTAAGGTTTAATATGCCTAATTATCTAGGTATTAAGTCTTTTATAATTATTTTAGGTTTGGATTTAGGTTCGAGTTCCGCATCGATTTCTAAATTAGATTCTAGTTCGATTTTTAGGTACTGTTTTGTACTCGGACCCTAGAAATTTGTTTCAACTCATAATGTGAAACTAACCACATTATTTCCAGATACCCCAAATACGATCACTTCCCCTAGTCAGCATTTTATTCCATCCGGTACACTTAAATCCGTATTAGTATACCGAATATACTGATGTTGTGAGAAATTTTTACATTTTTCATATAATTACCTAAAATTGAATTTTGTTTCAGATTTGTTATGTTCTGATTTTCATTATTTTATTATCTAATTAAACCTAATTTTTCCATATTTATTAATTTTTAATTCTACATATTCCTAATTTTCTACATTTACCACATAACACCTTCATTACTTATACTTAACACTCCATAGACTAGGATTAGGTTTCCACATCAGAGATTAACATCCCTAAACATCTAATTACTATCTAAATCAGTAATTAATATCCTAATCACCTAATTAACTCCAAATTACCCAATTTTTCCATCATTTTAGGGCTAAAAATTAACTTAAAAATTTCAAAAATTAATTTTAAAAAAATGGCCTCATAGCACTATTCTATATCACATGAGCATCCTACAGAAAAAAATTAAGCTCCAAACTACGCTTCTAAGGTCATTTATTTATAAACCGAAATGTGCTCGGTTTTCTATGATTTCTTAAGGACCCTATATTACGGGACATGTTTTCAT
Organism: Lumnitzera racemosa; assembly: GCA_024138005.1. Lineage (NCBI taxonomy): Eukaryota > Viridiplantae > Streptophyta > Magnoliopsida > Myrtales > Combretaceae > Lumnitzera > Lumnitzera racemosa. Next base: position 51,759,979 of record JAMXBC010000006.1, on the reverse strand, counting down.
CAAAATAATATTTTTCCTACAAACTACATACAAAAATATCACAGAATAACAAAATTCATAATTTTCTAATTATATTTACTATTTTTACAAAATTATACAAGAATCGGGCTGGAAATTGGACTCACCGATTTAGGTGGCTCCGGCCATCGCGGGCCGCCGTGGCCTTGTCAGCCGGCCTGGGCGCTGCCACCATCGTGTGGTGGTTGTGGCCGTTCACTTCCAGTTGCTTGTCTGTTGTGGGTTCCCTTTGAAAGCCCTAACTACACAGTTTTTCTTATTTTTTTTAACTCGAATTTTTCTCTCAATTTTTGCCTCTCCCTAATTTTTTCTGATTTCTAACTGTCCAAATGAGTTCTTAGATTTTTCTTGCTATTTATAGGCATTTGCTGTAATTAATATGCATTAATTTGACAAGACTTTGCTCATTTTCCTTAATTTTTAGCTTTTAGATTGTCAAATTTTTATTAGCTAATTTTTCTTTTGTAGCTTTGGACTTGCCACGACCTGATTTTGATTAATCTTATCCTCTTCTGATTTTTTATGATTTTTCCATAATTATTTTATAATTTTATTTAATTATTTACTTAGTTTTTGGCCAATTTAGGTAATTTCGCGTATTTTTATCTACACGTAAATACATGAAGGGTATACGTGAACATTCCTAATTATTATTTTGGTCATTCTAAAATTTTTAGTATACATATAATCTATCTCTACTAATTTACTAGTTATTAGATTACACTTTTCGCATTTTCAGTAATTAGTACTTATTATGCTTAAAATTTGAAAATTTTATAGTCTCCTATTTTATTACTTATTTTCTTAAATTCAAGTTTACGGGGTCAGTTTTACTAATATTTCTCTCTTTAGTTTATAATTTGGGGTTTGATCGGATTCCTTAACCGATCGTCCAAAACCTTATGTTCTAAGTTCAATCCTATGGTCAATTGGCTTGACTTTGGGGCTTACAGGCATATCAAGGACTCATGATCAATATGGATAACAAATTCTCTCGATAGTAGATAATGCTACCATACTTGCAGTATTCGATAGCCTTCTCACCTCCTTATAGCCTAGAAATCCTTCTACCACATGACAGCATATCCAAAAAACTCAATAACAGCAGTTCTTACTTTCTCGTAATCCTTATACTGATAATAGTCAAAAGCACGCTCCACTTTTTCTTCCCATTCTAAGTATTCATTAGTACTCCCAAATCTATTAAAGCTCAGAACCTGAAGCTTCACATGGCTAAATGCTTTAGGAGCTCAAGCTCACTCTTCTTCAAAAGACTCTTCCCCCTCCTCTTCATCTAGTTTTCTCAAGTTTATCCTTCATCTTATTCATTCGCCTAATCCTCTACCTCAAACTGGCCGAGTTGAGTTCTAACCTCTAGCAGGTTGAGTAGCTTATAAGGTGTTATGCGCGGCTTCAGCAAGTTAATAAGCCAACGCATGAACAACTCAAGTTAAATCCACTAAGAGGTTAGTAACCTCATCAAGTCTTTCGTCAATGCTTCTTAGAGTAACCTGAGATAGTCAGTTGTGGTGGATAATACTGCTGTTATCACCTCTAGCCCCAATATCAACACTTGGATCCATCATTCATCTAATAGATTCAAACCTTAAGCTTCTCCAATTGGGTGTTATAGCAAACACTTCCCCAAATTAGAAACTAAACAACCAACAAACACAACAACTAAGATGAACACAATAACTTGCTCTGTTTTACTCATACAAAACAAAATATAGATAAAACTACAAAATAGATTACTACAGCCTGAACAAAACCTTTGCTCTAATACCAAGATGATACGGACTATAACCAAGAACAAACAAGGTCAATCACTAAATGAGTCCAAGCTTGCTGAAAGCCTGAAATGGTGGTTATGGGGAATGTGCAAAAGAACAAAAGTGAATGAGAAGTAAGTAAACCCACAAACAGCTCCGATGGATATGACGTATTAATGGAACTTCCGAGACTCATGGTACAACTAAATATGATGCACAAATTGGACCAATGAGGTTACTCTCTACCTAGCTTTGCTTAAAGGTTAAGATAAGAGTGGAATGGAAAGTAAAAAATCAGTGTTTACAAGAAAAAGAAGAATATTCAGTATATTAATAGGAGTCTAATCTCCTACAGCTACATCTTTAAGGGGGTATTTATACCTAAGAACTTTAGGCAACTTGCCCAAATGGGAAAAAGACAAAAAAGGTATTACCCTAAAGAAACAATGTACAAGAATACAAAAGGTAAAAAGGAATATTCATGAAAAACAATGATTGATGTAGCAAATTCTTCACGTAGTGTTATATACATGGCATAAGTGCATTGGTAATGCTATTAGAAGATGCAAACAAAAGGTCAGGTTACTTGTTTGAGCAAGAGTGACTGATTAGACTGGGGTCTATCTCTCGACTTCTCTACAGAGGTGGTGTTGAGAAACTGGATGGTTCAGACATAGCTGAGTAGACATATGGGGTTTAGCAGCTCTCTTAACATTCAACAATTCAGAACACAACTTTTGAGAAGTGGGCAATCATACGAGTCAACATATAGAGTTGATCAGTAGCTAGGATTAGAATTAACTCTACCTCAGCAAGACTTAGTTGGAGTAGAAGGATTCGCCTTATCGGTCCCTCTAGTTCTCGGGCTCAACTGTGAGTCAAAGGCCCAGTAACCTGATTCCTATCAACAAAAGGAAATAAAGAAAAGCTAGTAAAGTCCCAACAGCTACCAATTAGATATAACACACTAATTGATCTTACTCGGCTTACAATTCACCAAACATTACTCATCGGTTCTAGTCAAAGGGTCACTCGCCACTACTCCTTGCTAAAGGGAATAGATAAAAGTTGAAGGGTAATGAAAACACAAGGGTTACTCAAAGGGAAACTTGTATAAATTCTGATAATGAAACTGTTGTCTACGTACATTAAGTAAGGGTTTTTATACTCATCCTACAAGGATTACTTTACATGTATGAAGAGATAAAGGGGCTATTTTACAAATAGGATACATAAAACATACTAAAGGTAAAAGGGACAAAAAATATTCTGTATGGAATAGTAAAGAATCCTTCTAAAATGTCATGCTAGAAGACATGGTGGCTGGTCATTCTGAATTGTAGTACAACTTGGATGAAATGAAGAAAAGAGAAAGTTGTAGTCAGGGGCTACCTTGACCTGGATTCGATTGAAGCTTGGTTAGTCATTTGCTAGAGAGTACTTAACTTGAGCTAGGGTTGGACGTTGGTAGGTAGCTCGGGAGCTTAGCTTAGATAGTCTTTAAGGCTGTTTGCTTAGACGTTACGTCATGGCATAACTATTCGATAGGTCTAGTGCATATGACAACTTGGCAGTTAGGCCAGTAATAGTAAAAAACATAGAGGTTGAGGTAGGAATTCCCGTCTTGAATAGGGCTTCGAGATAATATTTTTCAAATGAGTCCTTAAAGTGCTCTAACTTGGCTATGTATGATCAGTTTAAAGGGTTAATTCTTGTCAGCTACGTATTAGAAAACCATTAGGCTGCGTACTTGTTCATGACACATGACGCTTCATGGTTGGGCCATAAACTAATGTAGTACTACATTAGCCATGTGTCATGACACTTGGCATATGACACGTTGATTACCCCTACTATGTCATCTACCACCTATGATGTCAAGACATGTGGTATGATATCATAGGACCACGTGGTTAACGTAGTGCCAAGCTTTACACTAAGTTAACACTCTTTTGCCCCCATCCCATCTCTTTCTCTCCCTTTCCCTCCTTTTCCCTAACTATCTTGTACGAAACCAGCTCTATCCCCTTTACTTTGGCTCGATTTTTATGCAATTTCTACACACGTACATACAATTTCATAGTGCAATCTTATTCTACACATAGCGTATTACACATTGAGTCTAAAAACAAAGCTAAATTCATTTGTTTCTATATTGAAATTAGCTTACAAATATGGAAAAAAGCTTAAAATCCGAGAAGCGTATTCATAGCTAATTTGGCCATTAAAGCTTCTTTCAAAACTTGCTGGAGGTGACACAACCATAAATAGCTACTCTTCATTCTATTTTAGGCATAGATTATTCATTTGCACACATTCACTCTCTTCCAAACTCTCTCTCCCTCGAATTTTCAAGCTCTTTCTCTCTACCACCATCACTTTCTCTCTCTCACTAGTCACTTCCGAACAAATCTACCACCACCACAACACTCACCACCTTAAGCTTTCTTAATCTCAACCTCTTTCAATAACTCGCCATGCACCCTAGCTACCTTAACCATCCCCCTACCGTAAAACCCTAACCCACGGTAGCCTCCACTTTCAAACCACCACTTCACCACTATTCGGGCCAAACTAAGCCTACCATGAACCTCAACATACTCTATAACCTCGAACTCAACCACCTATTCACACCCAACAGCTACCTACAAAGATCCTTCACTACCCCTGCAGCCACCTCTCTTCGAGGACTACCCAAACCAACTTTAACCACTAAGGCATCAAGCCTATCTCCCCCAAGTCTAATTTAAAACTCACAAAAGCCCCCTCTCTCGGCCATTTTGGTGGCTAAAACGAGTTGAACCACCTCACCTCCTCTTCCCACCCCCCCCCCCCCCTCACCCAAACCTTAATCGTACGATCTCCTTCTCCTTCTTTCGATCTGTGTAAAGCTCCAAACCCAACTCGAGCCCAACTTAATGTTAACTCGAACCAGTTGCTCCAAGACTTATGTACCTAAAGCCCTTGGGCTAGCCCTATTTTTGTTCAGTTGCTTTGTAATTTTTTATTTTTTTCTTTATTTATTTATTTATTTTATTTTTGCATTGTAATTGTAACCCTAAAAGAAAAAGAGAGAAAAGAAAAGAGAAGAACCAAAGAAAAAGGAAAGGAAAGGAAAGAAAAGAAGAAGAAGCTTAGTTTTATTTTCTTTTATAATAAGAAAATAAAGAATAAAAAAAGGGAAATAAATATATAAAAATGGAAAAATAAAATAAAATAGACCATTTTTTATGGGAATTAAGCTACTAAACCTCTAACCCATAGCTTAGCCCAAGGACTAGAGGAGCCGGTATGACGAATCCTTTTGTTTTAACCAAACCCTATCAATGTCGAGTACTTCCTTACTGAGTCACCCTTCATGCCGTGCCATTTGAGCGCCCATTTTTCTGTAGTATACCGAGTTGATGATTACTCTCCAAGATCAAGTCAACCAATTACTTGGCATCTTCTTTGCTAAGAAGCCGAAAAAGAAAGTCTGAATTGATTAAGCCATCCCTGCGCGGAAAGCCTATATGTCCATACCTTTTTTTTCGTATCATCTAACGACCTTGCCAATGTAGCATCGCCACGTATACAATATTATGTGCAAAATCTATTGCACTAATGATTGTTTTTCTTAGATATTCATTTTTACCCTTTTGTATCTTGTACATTACTTCCTTAGGAAATGCTCTCTTTATCTTTTCCTTTTTAGGCAAGTTGCCCTAACTTATGGGAATAAATATCCTTGTACTTGTAATTGTGAGAACATTAGAACATTCTTAATACACTCTTTGAGTACTTTTTCTTTCTTGTGTAAACACTGTTTGTTTACTCTCGGCATCACTCTTATCCTTTCCCTTAAGTAAGGTTAGGTGGGAAGGTTACGTGGCAAGTAACCTCACCGGACTAATTCGTGCATCATATCAAATTGAGCCGTGAGTCATCAAAAGTTCCATTGGTGCATCCTATCCTCTAAAGCTATTTGTGGGTTTTGTTTACTATTTTATTCTTCATTTTTTACCCCTTCGCACTTTTCCCATTAATCATTTTCAAGCTTTCCATAAGCTTGGATCCATCCAGCGACCAACCTTGTTTATTCTTGGTCATGGTTTACACCATCTAGTGAGTCCTCAAAAGTTCCATCAGTGCATCATATCCTCTAGAGCTATTTGTCAGTTTTGCTTACTGTTTCATTCTTCACTTTTTTACCCTTTGCACTTTTCCCCATTAATCCTTTTTGAGCTTTCTGTAAACTTAGATCCATCCAACAACTAGCCTTGTCTGTTCTTGATCACAATTCACATCACTTCAATAGTGTCGGTCCCATATAAAATATCAAAAGGGGGGTAAATTAATATCTTCGAATTTTTGAAAACCTTTTTATTGTTGTAAATAACAATTACTTGTCTTAATAACTTAATTTGATTAACAATGGTATTTTGACAATCTAACAAATAAAAATTAAATAATGTAAACTAAAAGAATAAGGAGGGAATATCAAGTTGAGAATTTATAGAGCTTTGACCCTCTGCTTACTAATTTGTTCTAGCTCAACTGCTAGGGACCTGGTCTACTTTACCGGTATCATTCCACTAGATCCACTAAATCAAAATCATAAAAAGATTACAAGTAATTACTACACATGGACTTACACAATACTCTACTCTACCTATCTAACCTATCCACAATCTAGGCTAATATAGATCTATAGAATACCATCTATCTCTACTCTTCTTTAAATAATAAACAAATTGTTATAGGGGAAAAACAAGTGAGAATAGAATATGAATCTTAAGGAATTTTAGATAAAACAAAAGTAACGATTATGAAAAATTCGCTTCATATCAACTTTCTGGAGAAGTATCCAAACAACGTTCTATACTCTTTCAGATAGTAAATTATAGCTCTCAATAGAAAGAATATGTAGTTTCTTTACTTTCAGATTTGATATCTGTTTTTTTGAATCAAAAATATTTTCTTTTATACTTGAGTTTTCCAATGGCTAAAAGACAAAGAGAATTATCTTCAATTCAAGTTTATCCTTTTTCAATGACTATATTATTTAAGGATATCTTAGAGAAGATCTCGATAATTTGAATTTTTGAATTTGATTCTCTATGCTTAATCAGCAACTTCCAGATAGACTTCGGGTTTGAAAATTTACAACAAGATACACTTATCCATAGTTTCCAAATCAACTTCAATCTTGAAAATGAAATCCCATAAAATTCGAAATCTATTTTATGCTCATTCGATGTTAGATATTTCCTTGTAACTTATCCAACGAAACCTTCACTTAAAAATAATCCTCATAGATCACGATTCCATCTTTAAGTGAAAATGGGATTAAATTTATTTCCCTAATATACCTAATATAGTGAAGCTAAGCGTTATTTAATTTGAATCTGATATGAGCTAAGTTTCAATGTTATACTTTTCTAGACTAACTATCTAAATAACTTTCTAAATAGTATCAGTTTTCTTTTCTTCGAAGTCTCTAAACAAGTTTCTGAAGTATTGTACCAATTCTTCTTATAAAGCTTCTAAAACACTTTCTGTAGATTTTTAGACTATTTTCTTTTTAAATCGATTCAGGCCTTCTGAATAAGTTTCTGAAAATAGCTAAATTTTACAATTTTAAACTTTCTAAGAACTCTTCTAAATACCTGCATTCTTGATGATTCATTAGCATTCATCTCTTTTTGTCATTGTTAAGATATATGAGAGATATCTAACAAATAGTATTCTCTTATTTAGGTTTTAAAACAACTTTTGAATCAATCTTCAATATAGCCTACTGATAACTCTAATTTTAAACATATTTCATAGGATGATTTTATAGTATTTTCCGTACATTTTTTGTTTTCTTTAAAGAAATTGATACTTGATTGAGTAAAATGTTGATTTCAGGGTTTAAACGCGTTCTAGGCTCGAAAACGAAGAAAAGGAATCAAGTTTCACTCAATTCCGAGTTCAAACGAAGAAGTTATGAATTTTTGAAGTTGTGTAGAAAATTTGCCTAAATGCAGAAAGTTACACGACCTAGGGACACGGTCATGTCCCAAGCCATGTCGGGTGACGAAAACAAAATCTTTTTGATACACTATAAAAAGACATATTAGGGTTTCAAAAGACACGAGAGACATTACAAAAACAGAGAGACACAAGAGAAGAGAAAGAGACTTAAGGAGAACATCAAGAAAGAGACGGAAAACATCAAGAAAGAGACGGAAAACATCAAGAAAGAGGTGGAACAACATCAAGAAAGAGGGAAACAACATCAACTTCAAGACTAGAGAGATTGTTCATCAATCAAAAGAGGTTTCTATGTTTTATTTTATATTATTGATGAAACTCGTTTTTAGATTCATTATGATAGCTTAGAATTCTAGTATTTAGGATTATGGAACCTAGGGTTTCATGTAACCCTTGGATTGAATTATAATTTCAATAAAGTTTCTACCTTTTCTTGATTCAATTATGTCATTAATTATGGATTGATAATTCTAGAGTGTCAATATATGATATTATGCATGTTAATTGAGAAATTGCATATGTAATTAGATCTAGGTATAATTGAAGAGAATTACATGTATACTTAGAGATAAGATACATGTTTCTTCCGGAAAGTTAATTAATTGTATGGGAATTCATTACACGCTAATGCAATTCTAAATTATATTACTAAGTGAAGAGATTCCGGTAAATAATTTAGGATTAGGGTTAATATGCTTGAGAAAGATATTAGTTTTAATCGTGAATCCCTCCGGTCAAGAATAATAGAAATTGAATTGGATATATTTTAAAAAGGTTACATGTTAAACACTAGGGGAAATAATTCCTAAATACATTATTGCATACTTGAAGTCGTTCGTAATTTATTGCTTTCTAATTTGCGTAATTAAGTCTCATAAGTAGTTTAGTTGTTAATTTCGGTATTTTTAATTAATTCAAACTTTTACAATTTTTCGGTTAGATAATAAGCTAAAGTTAATATTAGTACTCAAAATCTCCGAGGGATCGACTCGGACTTACATCCGCTATATTAAAACTGATAGGTGCACTTGCCTCATATCACCTACTTCAAAATTCTTAGTTAGGTATTAGTTAACTTATATCCTTATTTTGTCAACTAAAATCTCTAATATTATACCTAGCTTTATCATCTATATTTAGCTTATACAAAATACCTAAGTGTAGCAGTTTATAATTCAGGTTTTGACTTGCCCAGAATATCATGTTCACTTATCTAATTTTCACTTTTTAAATGAACCAACCTATGATCACCAATTATACCAATTATAGCCTTTATCAACATATTGAGTAAAATATGTATAAATAGTTAGAAAATACATATTGCTTAGTATTTGTACTTTAAAAAATCTATGAAATACACATTACATTCAGAAAATAGTAAGAATCATATTCTAGTGATATAAAACCCTTAAATAGCATATTAAGTAATATGCTCCATATTACACATTTAGGCTCTATTTTATTAATAAATAGCCAAATTTGTAAATAATTACACTTTTCTCAAAATTCACAGTATAACAAATATTTTGATAATACTAAGCTCCACAAATCAAGCCAAGTTAGTTTTGTACAAAAATTAGTCTAAAATCTTTTAATTTAGCTAAATTAGTAAAACTGCCAACAATTACCAAATAATTCATAATAAATAGTAAACATAACATTTTTCAAAAATTCTTGTTACCACAATTTCGCATATATTATAAGAGTGTTACATAAAATTTTCAACCCAAAATAACATGATTTAATATTTTGAAATTTTCAATTAAAATTTATAATAATAGGGCACATTCTTAAGCAAGTATCCTCAATCAAAGTTATTTCATCAAAATAAAATTACCACATGAAAGTATAAGTAAAATAACCTAGGAAAACCAAATTTCATAATTTTCTAAGATAATTTGATATTTTTAAAAATTAAAACAAGATTAGATAAAAGATTTAGTACTCACCGCACACAGTACTCCGACCACCAGGGTGTGTTGGCCAGACTTGTCTCCCTTCCTAAAGCTTGATTCCAACGCCTTGCCTTGTCAGCTGGTCATTTGATGTAAGAACCCTAGTTGCCCTGTTTTATTCCAAATTTATCCAACAATTTTCCTATTATTGTTTCCCTTCTTAATCTTGGTTTTTGAGAGGATTCTTAAGTTCCTAAATGTGAGAAAATGTTCAAATTCACTCAAAAACTAATTTATAAGACTTGTGTTGGTTAGAATGGGAAAAAGCAATATTACAAGTGTTAATTTGGTGTAACTCCTTAGTTTAGAGTCATGGTTCTTATCTAAGTTTGCAATTGCCCACTCAAAAGGGATTATCCTATTGAATTCAGAGTATGCCACTTCTAATTCCATGATGGCCAAGTGTTTAGCAATTTTTTTATCATTATTTTATTAATTAAATGAAATTTATGGTAATTGTTTTAGTATATTTAGTATTATATATTTATATTGGGTATATATAACATATATAGCACAATCATATAATCATACTATATGTTATTTGATTCCCAAAATTATTTCCATAAGGTAAATAATTTATCTCAAAAGTTTCGTGATCATTCGAAATTCTAATTTCGAGTTCTTTATAATAATTGATTGTATCCAATAAAATATGTTTTTATTGAAATTAAATATTATATATACTTTATTTTAAGAAATTGACCTTACCAATGCCTGATGTCTAACTTTTATAAACTTATATTAGAATTTAGTTCAATTCAGACAAAATTATCTAAAAGCCCAAAGTCATCTAAAAGCCTAAAGTCATTTTAGAAGCCCTAATCCGCATTGATATTAAATAGTTAGGTTTAATTACATAACTAAATTTACTTCTTAAACTTTTCATAATAAACTTATTTTGTTATTTCCTTTAGTTATATTTCTTACGTTATAAGTGGTCTACGGCTCTGAGTCTCGATTAGTAAGTTGAAGACCAAAGTCCCACATTTTTTGTCAAATTAATAGCACTCATATTATCACATTTTATTAGAATATTTCTATAATTAAGTCCATAATCAAATGATTGTTGATGCAACCATAACATATGTGCAAAACAATTGCTAATAAAAGCATATTCTACTTCTACTGTAGAAAGGGCAACAAATTTTTGTTTCTTAGAAGATTAAAAAATTAAATTGTCCCTTATAAACTGATAGGTACCAGAAGTACATAATCAGCATCTAAGTATCCTACTAAATTAAAATTAGGATTTTTGGAATGCCAAAAATACTAATTTTACAGTACTCTTAATGTATTTAAAAATCTTTTTAATACCAAAGAGAAGCGTTTCTATTGGTGCACTTTAGAATTGAGCACGGATAGATGTATTAAATAGAATATCAGAGTGAGAACCGAATAAATATGTCAAGCTTGGTTTTTTCCTCTTAGTTTTATGTGAATTTATTTTCTTTAAACCAATTAATGTTAAACTCTACTCATTTAATATTGACCTTCGACTAGAATTTAAATAAAACCGATTTTTATTGTCTGTAAGAACAGTTTAGAGTCGCCACCCAACAAAAGTCGAAAAAAGGAGTTAAATTATAACCAATTGAATGGATTTATTATAATTTGGCTACTAGTATTTTCCGATAAAACCAATTTTATAAAAGGTTTTAAGAACCAGAAAGCCAAGTCTAGGGGTTAGATTCTTTAAACGCTTACGGATACCATCAATTTTTTCAATTTTAGACTTAAACTCTTAAAATCAATTTTTAAAAATTATCTTTAAAAAAAGAAATTTAATAATCGATTAACAAATTTGAACAATTTAAACTAAAGTGGAATAAAGGGTTTTTTCGTTTTTTACCATCGCCCCATAAATACCTTCTTACCTGTTATTCGGGATTAAATGTACATAATTTTTTTAATGAAAACTTTAGCAGATTAGTGATTTTTAATTTTGAAAGAGAGTTGAATTTACAATTTAGTTCAATTCAAAAATTTTCTAAAAAGAGCCCTAAACTTAATTTATTATTTTTAAAATTCTATAAAATGTCTTAACTTTGAAAGGGTCAGTTACTTTTATTTTTATTTTTGGAAATTTGATTTTCTAAGTGATTTTTATTTTTTAATATACTCATTTTTATTTATTTATTTATTTATTTATTTATTTATTTATTTATTATTATTATTATTATTATTATTATTATTATTATTATTATTATTATTATTATTATTATTATTATTATTATTATTTAAGTCATAACCAAAAATGAGTAAGTTAAAAAAAACAAAACTAAGCTATTCGACCCCCTTTTTTTTGTTTCTTTCTCTTTCGTTTTCTTTTTCTTATTTTTCCTTTCTTTTTCTTTTTTTAATTATGACAAATACATGAGTAAAAAGTAAAATAAATGAATACAATAGAAAAACAAAAAATAGCAAACCAAGTTAGCTTCGAGTCAGCTTAGTTAGGCTCGAATCGACTTAGGTCGACTTTATCGGCTTAGGTCAACTCCAGTAGGCTTAAGTTAGCTGCGATCGGCTCTAGTCAGCTTTGGGCGGCTCGAGTCAACTTGGATTAACTCAAAAAGTCAGAGTAAAGTGTTGAATCTAAGGTTGTTAGGTGTAAAGAATCCAATGGTAATGGTAGTTTTTGTCAAAAACCATCATAAAGGATGCCATTGTAAAGAGGGAGAGGAATTGTGTTAAAGAGAGAAAGCTCTGATTTTTGGCTTATTTGGAGTGTTTTGAGGCTTTGTTGGTTTTCTTATGTGTTTCCCAACCTCTATTTATACTAGATAAAGTTTGAATGAGCTTAGAAAGCTCATTAATGGAGAAATTGACCATTAATGGGGATGTCAAATTTTTAGTTTTTTTTTTCATTTTTAAGGCCAATTTAATGTCGAATTTTGACTAAATTTGAATGAAATTTGAGTCTCAATTCATTGAAATCATGTAAAAACAACAATAAAAAATGGCCTTAAATTGACCTATTCAAACGAGAAATAAACTGGAAATTCGGACGAGAAAATAAGAGGAAGAAGAAGGTTTAGACACATGCAACATACGTAATGGATGCGCCTAACCGGCACGTGCATTGCACTCGCTCGAGCAAAATTAAAATGGTGAGCGCAACAACGTCAACCCTTGTGAAATTTAAACAAGGCCAAAGACCTCAAGCTGAATCTTATGAGCCAGGTTTAATCCTAGTCCGATCCCCCTCCCCTCCTTTTTTTTAAGGCAAAAATAATAATAATAAATGAAAAAATGAAAAGCATAAATCCCAATTTCCCTTATTTCTTCGTTAATTAATTTTTTATTCTCTTTTTTATTATAAATTTTATGAATTTTCTTCTTTTTTATTTTTCTAAATTTCTTATCATTTTTTTTATTTTCTTAATTTTCTATTTTCTTGTATTTTTTCCCAAATTTCTTATTTTTTGTATTTTTCCTAAATTAGGATCCTTTACCTTATCCTAAAATTTTTGAAAAAGTAAAAGGGACAAAAATGAGATGTTTACAACTACCCCTCTTTATTGTGAAATTTGAGGACACCAAGGACTAAAAGAGGAATTGAAGCCTAGTCATGCCCTTATGAGCTAGCAAACCAAGGTGAATGGGTAAGCGCTTTTTGAGCTGGCTGAGACCTTAAGTTAGAATCAATTTGGGGAACTCGGTTGTGCCCTTATAGGCTCACTAACCTAGGTGGAAGCGTTTTTCAAGGACTAACAACCCTAAGTTGGAATCAATTTGAAAAACTTGATTATGCCCTTTTAAGCTCACTAACTTAGGTGAGAGCATTTCTTGGGGACTAGCAATCCTAAACTAAAATCGATTTTGAGAACACGATCATGCCCTTCTAGACTTACTAACCTAAGTGATAGCATCTTTTGGGGACTAGCAACCCTAAGCTAAAATCGATTTTGAGAACCTGGTCATGCCTTTTTGGGCTCACTAACTTAAGCGGGGGTGTCTCTCGAAGACTAGCAACTCTATGTCGGAATCAATTTTGAGAACTTAGTCATGCCTTTTTGAGCTCACTGACCTAAACAAAAGCGTCTTTCGAAGACTAACAATACTAAACTTGAATCAATTTTGAGAATGTGGTCATTCCCTTCTAAGCTGACTAACCTAGGTGAAGGCATCTTTGAAGGATTAGCAACCTTAAGCTAAAATTGATTCTGAGAACCTAGTCGTACCCTTCTAGGCTCACTGACCTAGGTGGGGGCGTTTCTCAAAGACTAGCAACCTTAAGCTAGAATTGATTTTGGGAACCTGGTCATGCCCTTCTAAGCTTACTAACCTAAGTGGGAGTGTCTCTTGAGAACTAGCAACCCTAAGCCTGAATAGATTTGGAGAACTTGGTCATGCCCTTCTAAGGTCACCAACTTAGGCAAGGGCGTCTCTCGAGGACTAGCAACCCTAAATTAGACTTAGAAGAAATTCCTTATGGGCTCATTAAAAGAATATTGGTGAAGGAAAGCACCTTATGAGTTTGCTAAGGGAACTAGGTGAAGAGAAGCACCCTATGGACTCACTAAGAGAACTTAGTGAAGAGAAGCACCCTATAGGCTTCCTACGAGAATATTAACAAGGGAAGGCACCCCGTAAGCTTACTAAGAGAACTTGGTAAAGAGAAGCGCCTTATGGCTCGCTATAAGAACTTGGTGAACAGAAGCTTACTGTGGACTTACTACAAGAATATTGGTGAGGGAAGGTTCCCTATGGGCTTGCTAAGAGAACTTGGTAAAGAGAAGTGCCTTATAGCTTATTAAAGGAAATAAAAAAAGAGATTAAGTCAAGCTAATGCCTTCAAAATCTAGCTAAGTACTAAAAGATAGTGTAAAAGGCAAATGCCTTATAGGTCAACTCAAAAGACTGTTAAGAGTAAGAATCGTAAAAATAGGTCATAATCTAAATGCAAATGTAATGTTGAAAAATCGATGTGATAATATTGTATGGAAGTATTCACTTAGTCTTGTTGATAACACTGAAACTGTCAAACTTTTTCTTGAAAAGTCCCATCAAAACCAACTAACTCATTATTTAATCCTTTGTTATCAACCTAACTGATCTTTATACAGAACTTCTGAGACTTCGCCAGCTCTTTTAGAGAAATCATGAAAATTAACCGGATACAAAATACCATACACTGTTTTTGTCTTTCCGAAACTTTTATAGATCGAAGCCCTTATTCTTGACTAATAAATATTTGCTGTGAGGTGATTGCTTATCTGGATTTCACATTTCCCTAAAAAATAGACAATAAAAACTCCTCGTTAAAGGGGATCAATCAGTAATAAAGTATTTTAAAGAGTTTTGTCAATTACCAATGTTATATATCTCACTTCTCAACTTCTCTCAACGTTTTCAATATATGGGTTAGATTAAATGGAGCAAGGGAGCTAGACCTCTTAATGGAAAAGGTGATGATTCTAACGTCAACAACTACCAAGGATACCAACTTTGTTCATAGAGGATGAAAATTAGACCACAATAAGATTCAAAATGACTAGCATTTTCATGTTTTGAGTAAAAATTTCCATTGACTTCTCATAGGTAGTACAACTTTACAGTGTTAGCATTAATAGGGTCTCTCGATTTTAGACCATTCATTAAGTACAAAATTAAAGCCCCTCCTAGTAATACCCACTTCACAACATAAGGCGTTCATAATTAGGAGCAAGTTTCCCTCTGAAATCTTATGTATTGGGGAGAACCTTTCTCAACACCATATCACCTTCTTTGAAGTTTCAGAGTCATACTCTTTTATTGAAAGCTCAAGCTATTCTTTGTTGATGACACTGATTATAACATAGGGTTGTCAAGCTTCTCTTATCAATCAAATTTAGCTATTCAATGCATTTCTTTACCCAATCGAATTTATCTAACTAAGTTTTGATAGTACTATGAGAGACGGGATCTTAACTTCTATTGGTAACATTAGTTCCATATCATATACCAAAGAGTAAGGTATTACCCCAATTAATGTTCTGATGGAAGTTCAATAGGCTATAAGTCTGAATGGTAACATCTCATACCAATCCTTATATATAACATCCATTTTCTCGATTATTCTTTTAAGGTTTTTATTGGCTACTTTGACAGCTCCATTCATTTGGGGTCTATAAGGAGTAGAGTTTCCATGAATGATCCTGAATTGTTAGCATAACTCTAACGTAAGCTTATTGTTGAGATTAATGCCATTGTCAGTAATGATTGTTTTTGGAGCCCCATATTGAGCCAGGATATCTCTCTTGATAAACTTAACTACAACCCCTTTAGGAACCCTCAAATAAGATGAGGCCTTAACCCATTTACTAAAGTAGTGAATGATGACTAGTATAAAGTGATGCACATTGGATGCTTTTGGAGTAATCGAGCTAATGATATCTATTCCCCACATCGAAGAAGCCACGGCGCCAAGAATGTATGTAATTCTTGAGGCAAGAAGTTTATCTTATTTACATAAACTCAACATAAGTGGTAGTACCTGACATATTTGATACAATCGCCTTCCATTGTTAACCAGTAATATTTGAGCCTCATAATTTTCTTAGCCAGCATGTAACCATTCATGTGAAGGCCACACACTCCTTCATGTACTTATCTAAGCAAAATCTCGATCTCCTTATCGTCCATACACCTTAAAAGTGTATTGTCAAAAGATCACCGGTACAAAGTAGACTCGCTATTTTAAAATTACGTAGCCAATCTCCTAATCATCCTTTTATCTTTTTTCCCAGCTTCTTC
Organism: Lumnitzera racemosa; assembly: GCA_024138005.1. Taxonomy (NCBI): domain Eukaryota; kingdom Viridiplantae; phylum Streptophyta; class Magnoliopsida; order Myrtales; family Combretaceae; genus Lumnitzera; species Lumnitzera racemosa. The sequence continues at coordinate 51,743,481 of JAMXBC010000006.1, read as the reverse complement.
AGGGTATGTACTTTGTTGTAGGAACATTTTAATATCATGATATCATGGCTTTTTGCCATCCGTACCTTTAATTACTAGATAAAAGTCAGGCTTATCTTCAATTTCAATAGTGAGGGGCTAAATCTCGGCTCCATTAAATATTTGGACCATAGATGCCAAGTAGCCAAAGCATTGGTAAATTGATTCTAAGTCCTTGGTACGTGATTGAAAGTAATTCCTTTGAATTTTTTCATCATTTTAGTCAAATGCTCGTGATAAGGTACCAATTTAGGATCTTTCATTTTGTATTCTCCCCAACCTTGGCCGATAATAAGTGACGAACCCCCATACACTTCTAATTCTTGAATATCGGGGCCATTTTTAGTCTCATGATGCATGCTTCATATTCAGTGATATTATTGGTATATGGAAAAATGAGCTTTACAGCTACAAGGTAATGCATACCTTCATGGGATATCAGTATTGCCCCAATTCCACACCAAGACATGTTAGCTACTCCATCGAAGAACATATTCTATTTCGGTGGTTGATCATCTTCTCCTTCATCAAAATTTCCTTTACTGCTAAGATATCTTCATTAGGGAAATTGACTTATACCTCTTAAAGGATATTATTAGAGGGATTCTCTACTAACTAATCTATTAGAGCCTGCCCCATGACTGAATTCTGGTTTACATACATAATGTTGAACTCTAATAGTAACATTTGCTACTTTGAGATTCTGTCAATTAAGACTAGTTTGTTTGCCAAGTACTTTAAGGGATGGTGTTTAGTTAGCAATTCAACCTGATAGTAAAGTGTGTATTATCTGAGCCTATGCATTACCTAGACTAAAGGATAGTAAGTTCTTTCAATTTTTGAATATTTCTATTCCACTTCAGTAAATTTCTTACTTAATTAATATACAACCTGTTCTTTTCCTTCGTCGTCTTTCTGGCCCAGCATACACCCTATGGATTTCAATAATATTGTCAAGTATAGAAATAAAGGCTTCCTAGTTTTTGGAGCTACCAAAATTAGAAGGTTCATGAGGTACTCTTTCATCATTGTGAAGGCCTGCTCACATTCTTCATCCCGGTTTATCTTGGCGTTCCTTTTCAATAGCTTAAACAGGAGACAACATTTATCTATGAGTTAAGATATAAATCGGTCTATATAGTTTAAATGGCTCAACAAGCCTCTGATTTCTTTAAGGTGCTGGAGGAGGCAACTCGACTATTACTTTGATTTTATTCGGGTCCACTTTAATGCCCCTTTGATTGATTATGAAACCTAATAATTTCCCTGAAGTAACTCTAAAGGTACATTTCTCCGAGTTGAGGTTCAATTCGAATTTTCTCAACCTATCAAACAATCTCCTCAGATTATCCACATGGTTTTCTCCTTCTTTGTAATTTATAATCATATCATCAACATATAATTCAACTTTTTTGTGCATCATGTCATGAAAGATTGCTACCATAGCCCTTTGATAAGTTGCCTCGACATTTTTATGTCTAAAAGGCATTACTTTATAGCAAAATATGCCCCAAGTTATGATAAATGTTGTCTTGGCTTTATCTTCTTTGGGCATTTGAATCTGATTATGTCCAAAGAATCCATCCATGAATGAGAAGAGATGGTTTCCAACTGTATTATTGACCAAGATGTTAATATGGGGCAAAGGGAAATTATTTTTAGGGGTTGTTTGGTTGAGGTCTCAAAAACCCACGCATGTTTTGACTTTTCTGTTCTTCTTTATTATTAATGCAATGTTGGCTACCTACTCAAGATAATCAGATACTTTAATGAAACTGACCTCTAGTAACTTTCCTTCAACAAGATATCTAGTCAGAATCTTCTTAGCTTTTGTTTCTTAGGTTTGACATCTTTTTGTGTAGGTAAGTAGTAGACCACGATTGATGGATCTAATTCGGACGTATCTTTATAAGACCATACAAATACATCTTGGTATTTAGATAATAGTGTGATCATTTCTGCCTTCTGTTTTAAATTCCCTCCAATTTTCAATATTTTAGGGTTGTCATTAATCCCAACATTAATTGTCTCAGTTGGCTCATCAATGGAAAATCTACTTATTTCATGTCTTTACCAACTTTCTTGCACATCACTATGGTCATTGACATCACTCCCGATGACTAAACCAGTAGATTCAGAAGTGATATCAATATTTTCATCACTTATCTGTATGAAGTATCCATTGCCTTTATTCAAAGCATTGGATCTAAGCAAAAAGAAAAGTAAAAATAAAAAGTGTAAGTAAGGAAGGTGAAGAGAAAGGAGACCAATTCTTATTTAGAGAAAATTCTTTTGAGTACAATATTATAGAATAAAGGTAATTATTACAAAACTCTATAAAATACTAAACCGCAATTCATCCTTTACTCTAGAGAAGACTTATTGCTATTCATAGGGATGGAGAACCAATTATTCAGGTGTTGAGACTTATTGGATGGGCCAGATATTTTATTTCTGCTAAAGGTGTCATCATTGGCAAGCTCTAAATTCTAGACATCAGCCCGGATGAAAGTTTTTGACAATGGTGGAAGGTCATTGGGGCTTGATACAACCTTTCACCTCTTCTACCCCTAGCTTGTATTTTTTGCAACTCTTCCATCAAAGTTAAGATGTAACCAAGCCCATAGGTACTAACTTGGCCTTCCTTGAATTTTGGCCTTTCAGCTTTCTTTTAATCAATAATCATACATACCTCTTCAAACATATGGAGCCCAAAGTCTTCTTGCTCTTCAATGCCAATATAAGGTATAGCTATTTCCTTATGTATTTTGTAATCCTGGTCACCTAGAATCGTTATAACCTGGCCATTTAAGCCGAACTTAACCTTTTAATGAAGACTTGACAGTATGGCCCTTACTAAATGTATCTAAGGTCTTTCTAATAACAAGTTGAAGGTCCTTGAGATATTTAAAACTTGGAATTGGATGTTAAACGTCTGTGGGGCGATATCAACTAATAAGTTGATCTCCCCTATAATTTCTCTTTTGGACTCATAAAAAGGCCTTGCTATTGTTGAACTTAGCCTAATAACAGTCGCATCGATGCCCAATAAATCCAAGTTAGCTAAAGGGTAGACGTTTAACGTTGACCTATTATTGGTGAGGACTCTTATTGTGATGATGTTGTTTACCCTCATTATTATGAAGAGAGGCATGCTATGTTGATTATCTTATTCACGCTATTCTTTTAGCCCATATTTCGTGAGGGACTTTGATTTCCCTTAAAGTTGTAAATAAAGCTTTCCAATGCAATTTTGACACCATCAATAAACTCATGAGAAATATTTATGTTGGAGTCTTAATGAGCTAATCCATTATTTTATATTTACTAAACTTAATTATTTTGGTGAAGGCAAACAATCCTTCTTCATATTCAGCTGGTTTACTATTTGGCCTTTCCAGCATAGCTTTCTTTATCAGGTCTTCCCTTGGTTCTTAAATTCTAGTAGAACGAATAATCCCTCCCACAAGTGAGCTTAATTACCCTTAATTTACTACCTGGTAGTTGAGAGGGGAAGTTTTATAACTTTCAAGGACTAAAGGCACATGGAAGGTGTACATTTTGGTCTATGGAATATGCTTCTCCTCTTGTTTATAGAATCTATAGACACTAGGCTCTCGATTAGAATCGATCATGTTGATGGCGGGATCTTAGTCGTCAAATATCATATTGATGACGGGCTTATGATTTAGTAAGGGGTTGTTATTGATGTTTGGAACTAGAGTCTCTAACAAGTCTAATTAGACTATACCTTTGTTAATTTAATCCTAAATTTTATTTCTCAATCTCCAACTTAAGTCTATTGAATGGCCCACTTACCCTAGATGATATTGACACCTTTTAGTAAGATAAAAAAATCTTGGTATGTATCCTTCATTGAGAGCCTTAGAATGGAGCAAATTATCTTTTGTTAGTTTTTCAAGTATCTAACTAAGAGGAATGGGTATTTTCGTAAACTATCTTAGGGCCCTGTTGACTTACGGTTGGCTTCTAAACTGTTGTTGAGCTGGCAAAGGATTTGCCTTAAAAGAGACCCAAGCATTAGGGCTGGTATTTGAATTAACCATACCAACAGTAGCTTTTTTGGCCTTGCTAATGGTAAGTTTAGCAGAAGGTAGTCTTTTGTCTGATGGTTCTTGTAACTAGCTGGAAGAGATGGCACTTTCAATCCGATACCTTGCTACTGCTACTACTACTTCTGCAAAACTAAAAGAGGCTTGCCTGATTAGGTAAGCAAAGTAAGGTCTCTTAAAAGTGTTGATAAAAGCCGAAGTTAGCTCTTTCTCAGTTATGGGGGTAGACACTCTTGCAACTGAGGACCTCTGCCTTTAGGCATATTCCTTAAAAGATTCATTATGCCCCTTCCTCAGGGTAACTAAGTCCATCATAGTCAACACCACTTCAACATTGAACCTACACTGCTCATAAAACGCCTTAGCTAGCTTTTCCCATATGTTTATCTAGTTCAGATCCAATTGAGCATACTAGGTCAAAGCAGGGCCTGTCAAGTTGTTATGAAAAGTTTAAACCATGAGCTAATCATATTGCACATACTCACCCATCTTGCATATGTATAGCCTAGTGTACAATTTAAGGCATCCGATCCCATTGTACTTCTCAAAGTTAAGTACTTTGAATTTTTCTAAGAAGCTTCAATAGTCGTAGCCAAAGAAGTTTATTATATTAGCTTACTCAAAACCATCATACCTTTCAAGCATTTTCATTTTCCTAGTGATTTGTTAGGTCAATCGCTTCTCAAGCTCTTTTAATCAGTCTCAATTAGCTTTAGGCTTTAGGTTGACCGAAAATAAGTAAGTATTTAGCTTGAAAGTCAAGTTAACCTTTGGATAGACCCCTTCTATCTCAAAGGATTTAAAGGCTTGGTTAACTTTAGGGTAAGCTTCTTCTGCTTCGAGGGGTGGTACTTCAGTGTTCTTTCCATATCGGGATTTGGAGTTTTCTTCATTAGATAGAACTATAGACCTAAGCAAGGCAATGCTATCAATAAGGAAGCTTAGTTGATCGGCAATCTTCCTTACTGTTGGTTCCAAAGAGTGGAACCTTAGCTTAGTAAGATCAACAATTTCGAGGTTGACGTTGCTATTGTTAGTGTTGATGTCGTTGTTGTTATTTCCTTGGTTGGCCATTCTAATCTGTAAATGGGTTCAAATAGGACTTCTTTAGAAGGTTTAACACTTGGGAACTATCTTGGCTACCTAGTTTAAGATCGCTTCTCAACAAGTTAGAACATGAATATTTTTTAAAAGAGACAAATGAAAAAGAAAGAAATGTATTGGAATGTAAATGTATGGCATACGGATGCATCAAATCGGTGAATAACCAGCAAGATGGTAATTTTTATTATTTCGTAGCTTTTGGAGTTCCCTTTTACATTATTTGAAAAAAGAATATACATTTTTTTCTCTAAACATTCTTTCAGCACTTGGTTTGCGTCCCCTTTTTTCTATTTACTAAGTCCTACTAGGATGGGCTCTTCTATTTCTTCAAGTTCTTTAAACCTTTTTTAAGTCATCCTCAATTGATGTTCTAAGGCCTAGGAATGTTGTCTTGATTCCCAAAAGAGATCCTCCTAAATGTCTTGCTCTTTATTGATTACTTCTTCACAAGCTTATACTTAGTCCATATAGGTCTTGATTTCAGGATTTGGTTCATCTGGTACAAATTGGATCGTTTCCGATGCTCAATACTAGATCTCTCTTGCCTTATGGAGCTGATCGTAAAAATATTCTTTGGTGACCCTATGCTTGTCCACTTCTCTTAATCACTCTCCTAAATTGATTTTTGGGCCGACAGTCCTTGTTTCCCATAACTATTTGATTGCTCGGAGTTTGAACATCTTTTTTGGTAGTAGAATCTAAAGGTCCTTATAATCTAAGGTCATAATATCCAGTAGTAGCCTATATACTATATCTTAGATACCCCCGAATTGTCTGATCATATTGTTAAGGTAATAGTCTATGCATAATTTCATCCCAATTAAGGGTATTGCTTGATAGTTTTTGTAGACTAAGATTACCTTCTTGAAGTTACTCCATCTTACTGTCCATAAGATATTAGTGACTTAGAAATTTCTTGATACTTCTACCTAGCAATAAGTGGATTTTCCTTCTAGGAGATGGATTTTATTGATAAAAGAACCAATCAAATCAATGTTATGAGCAAATTATCCTTAGATCAAATCAAGCTAATAATACCTCATGTACCTTACAAACCATACTATCAGCAATGCCATGTTGGTCTTTAGTGTGCCATCATTCTTTTCTTTCAAAATTTTGAGGCTTCTAATTTGTTTTGTAAGGAGAGTTGGGACATACGATTTACCTTCAAGAAACTAGGCTACTAACTCAGCAACCATAAAATAGATAAGGAACTTTCCATTAGCTGTAATAAAGGGCTTTATTTTGTTTCGTCCCCAATCTTTAAGATTGCCATAGAAGATTCCCCGTTGGTTAGATTTAGGCTCAATAGCTAACCAGGCTTTTAAATCTTCCAATTTAATGTAGTTCTCATTACAGCTTCTGAGGGCTTCGTTTACTCCCAAGAACCTTGAGAAGGCATTCACCGGGTCAACTTCCAAATTTAAGGTATATATATTTTCTAAGGAAGGGGCTTGAAGTAATTGGGTGTACTCTTCAAGTGTTAAACTAATTAGGTGAGGCCCAACTTAAAAAGCCACTTTCTCGGGTTCCCAAAAGTTGGTTAGAGCCATAATTAAATTAATCTCTATTTTTACCCTAAAAAGTGATAGAATGGGCTTGATCTTACTAATGATGGTCTCTTGTTCCCTTAGATTGAAGTGTTAAAATCATTGGTCTAGGATAGGTTTGGGGCTGATGGGCCTACCAACGAACTTTTCCTTGAAGTGGACAAAGTTGGATGAACATGCCCTTTCCTAGTCTAAATTACAAAAAAAAAAAAATGTTATAAGATTGATACACTGTTATTTACAACAAATGAAACCTATTTACAACAATTCTATGTTTACAACATATTTATAAGGGAAATTAAGGGAACTCCAAGTCATTATATATTTTTCATTCCCATCTTGCTTGATTATTTATCAATTTCTGATGACGTAGATGCATAAAGGGTGGGTTCTATAGGTCCTTAAGCTTGTGTGATCTCACTTGTTCAATAACACTTTCATTAGTCATATCAAGCTTAAGTGGAGACGACCTAATCAACCCCAAGCGATGGTTACACCATAGCACCCAGAGCCTACATAACAGCCCCCCGTCCTAGGATCCTAATATGGTTTGGGTTTGACTGTTTCTATCACACATTTATGGAAAAATAAATCCTTCCCCCCAAATAGTTTAAAAAGCAAAACATACAAAAACATTAGTTATGGTACAAATAATAATGATCTAATAAATGAATAAGTAAATAAATTACACTTAGTAAGGTGATTTTTAGAGATTAATTTTAATTTTGGAAAGTTAGATGGCTTACCATCTTGACGTCCCCAGTAGAGTTGCCAAGCTATTGAGCCTGGTTTTTTCCTCCTTGTTTTATGTGAATTTGTCTTTTTTCAACTGATCAATATTAAACTTTGCTTGTTTAATACTGACCCTTGACTAGGGTTTAAGGAAAATCGTTTTTTTTTTTTGTTTTCTTTGAAAACATTTTAAAGTTGTCACCCAACTGAAGAGAAGAAAAGGAATCAAATTATAACTAATTGGGTAAATTGGTTATAATTTAACTACTAGTCTTTTTCAATAAAACCAATTTTATAAACATTTTTAAGAATTAGAAAATTGAGTTAGAGAGTTACATTCTTTAAACCCTTCGGATACCATCAACTTTTCCAATTTTAGACTTAAACTCTTAAAATCACCTTTCAAAATTTATTCTAGAAAAATGAAATTTAATCATCAGTTAACGAATTTGAACATTTTAAACTAAAGTAGAAAAAAGGGTTTTTTCATTTTTTATTGTAGCCTCTAAGTACTTACGTATTTGTTATTCAAGATCAAACATACATGGTTTTTTTAATCAAAACTTTAGCGATTAGTGATTTTTAATTTTGAAGGAGAGTTGAATTTACATTTTAGTTCAATTTGAAAATTTTCTAAAAAAAGACCTAAACTTGACTTATTATTTTTAAAATTCAATGAGATGTCATAATTTTGAAAGGGTCAGTTACTTTCATTTTTATTTTCTAATATACTCTTTTTTTTATTATTTTTTTTCTTATTTAAGCCTTAACCAAAAATGAGTAAGTAAAAAAAAAATAAAACTAAGCTATTCTATCCCCTATTTTTTTTTCTTTCTCTTTCTTTTTCTTTTTCTTCTATTTTCCCCTTTTTTTTAATTATTACAAATACATGAGTAAAAAGTAAAATTAATAAATAAAATAATAAAAAAATAAAAATAAAAAATAGTAGACCGGGTCAGCTCGAGTTAGCTTGGTTTGGCTCGAATCAACTTAGGTCATCTTGGTCAGCTCCAATCAATTCCAATTAGCTTTGGTTAACTCGAAGTAACTCAAAAAGTTAAATTAGAGTGTCAAATCTAAGGCTTTTAGGTGTAAAGAAGTTGATGGTGGTAGTAGTTTTCATTAAAAACCATCGTAGAGAATGCTATCATAAAGAGAGAGAGGAATCATGCTAGAGAGAGAAAACTCTAATTTTTTCTTATTTAGAGTGTTTCGAGCCTTAATTGTGTCTTCTTATATGTTTCTAGACCCCTATTAATCGCTTCTAAATAGAGCTTCCAAGTTTTATAATTTATAAGCTTATATTCTATCCTTAACTCAGTTCGACAGGCAAGTATACCTATCATTTTATAGCACGGATGAGTATAAGGTCATTTCCACTAAGAAAATGACTCAAATACTAGTGCTTAAGAATTTTCCTATCATCCAGCAGTCAAATTTATCAAGTGATTGATTATTAAAACTCTAATTGTTAACTAAACTATACTTATCCACAAACTAGAGTGATTAATACAATGATTATAAGAACAATTATGAAAATACACTTAACATGCTGATTTGCTTCATCACTTAGTATAATCTTATCAAAATACTTTTTATTCTAATACTTATTTATTGTGGGAAATTACAGTATATAAGTATTCTTCTCAGAACTACTTACTTCTAATCCTAATTGTGTCTATTAGAATCTCTTCCTAATTAACAGCCAACTAAAATTGCATTAATGTCACGTTGAAGTATCGATTCCCTTACAGATGCAACAACTTTCTTAATAATATCTCTATTATCAGGAGTAAGTTGTTCCAATGAACTAGATCTATTTGATAGAATTATCTCTCAACAAATTCTATTGAAATCTATCCTAAGTCGATGCTGTGTACTATACCATACTTGGATTCATTAAATGCCATTCATTGGAATTAACAAATGTCAGGAAATTCCATTTTCAAGTACTTGATAATACTAGTGATGTAGTAAGCCCAAATGGACTACTTACATATGATTAAATAACAACACAAACTAACAGCAAACATAATTATGCATAAATAAAGTATGTAATAAGTTAAAAGTAAAAACCTCATTTTATTCCATTGAAGAAATTTGATGAATACACGAACAATGAATTCCCGTCTCTCTCTCGAGTGATTCTGGGAAAGTACAGTATACACTTAGGAAATGTATTCCATTGAACAACGAATTCCCATCACTTTCTCGAGTGATTCCGGGAAAGTACAATACACACTTAGGAAATGATGCAAAATACAAACGAAAAAATGCAAGACTAAGTACAAGGATGGGTAAATGGATATGTTATGGACAAGTGATGTGTTGTTCTTGATGATATCTAAACTCCTCAAATTTGATGTCTTAAAAATTGATTTATGAAAATTGATGATTTCTCGAAAAGTTGCAATATCTTTTCATATTCTCCCCATACAAAAAAAAAAAACCCAAATCTACCCCTTCACAACATTACATGACATTTCCCACATACTAGTTCGTGTAAAAAGGTTGAAAGGTTCAATTATGCCCCTTTCTATCACACTCGTAACTTGGGGCATGATAGTCTCAAAAAGAACTATTTTTCACCAATCACAACCATTATTACGGCCGTAAACTCCTTGTCGCATTATTAAATCTCATCACATTCATGACCATGACCATGATCATCCTTTTGCTATTCAATCACGGCCGTGTTTGATAGGGGGATTGACTAAACTTCCTTGATCATGGCCGTGATTGAAGGCATGAGTAAGGCTGGATTCTACACTGCTTCGCTACTACGCCCGTGATTAATGCTACTTCACTTATTTCTTTCCCTTTCACGGCTGTGACTAACTTGAAAGTTATTATTCTTATGTTTACTTCATCCCTTTACTCATGATTTACTTAAAATCATTATTTTATTCAATTAAGTACCCAATATAAAGAATCAAATCACATTTATAATGAATTTTATGCCTAAACATGCTTTGAAAGTATAAAGTAATTTGCACTTATCACCTATTTATACTAAAAGGAGCTTGAACGAGCTTAGAAAGCTCATTAATGGAGAAATCAGCCATGAATGGGGATGTTGAATTTCTAGTTTTTTTTTTTTCTTTTGGAGCCAATTTAACATTGAATTTTGATTGAATTTAGACAAAATTTGGTTCTCAATTCATAATATGCTATGTCATCTACATGATTTCAACATTAATTTGGTGAAATCATGTAAAAGCAACGATAAAAGATGGCCTTAAATTAACTTGCTTGAAGGGAAAATAAACTGGAAATTCGGATGAGAAAATAGGAGAAAGAAGAAGGTCTAGACACGTACGACATATGTGTTAGATGTGCCCAGCTGGCCCATGCATTATACGTACTTAGGCAAAATAAAAGAGGTAAGTGCAACAGCGCTCGCCTTTATGAAATTCAAACAGGGCTGAAGGCCCTAAGTTGGATCTTACAGACCAAGTTTAATCCTGGTTCGATCCCCCTCCCTTCCTTTTTTTTAAGGTAAAAATAATAATAACAATAATAAATGAAAAGCATAAATCCTAGTTTTCCTTATTCCTTCATTAATTAATTTTTTTCTTCTTTTTTTATTTGTCTAAATTTCTTATCATTTTTTTCTTCCTAAATTTCTTATTTTTTGTATTTTTCCTAAATTAAAACCTTTTACCCTATCCTAAAAATTTTGAAAAAATAAATGGTGCAAAATGGGGTGTCTACAAAAATATATGAGGGATCTGATTAAACTACTATAAAGCTTCTCACTTACCTTCTAATCTAATTTAAAAGTGCTCATGAGGGTAGAAGATCCTTTAGCATTTTCAAAGCCAAACTTATTCAAAATTTGCTTGGTATATTTTCTTGATGAATAAATGTACCATTCCTAGTTTGTTTGATTTGAGGTCCCAAGAAGAAGTTTAACTCTTCCATGAGAAACATTTCAAATTTTGCTAACATTAGCTTAGGGAATTCTTGACAATATACTTCAATAGTTTATCTAAATACTATATCATCGATATAAATTTGAATAACTAGAATAACTTTCTCATAATGTTTCAAAATCAAAGTTATATCCACTTTTCCTCTTTAAAAGTCATTCTTTATTGGAAAAAAAAAACTCGTTTAACCTCTCGTACCAAATACGAGGAGCTTGTTTTAACCATATAAGGCTTTCTTGAGTTTATAAACGTAGTCGAATTTACATGGATCCTTAAAGCCTAAAGATTATTCTACATACACCTCCCCTTTAATAAAACCATTTTAAAATGAACTTTTAACGTCCATTTGGAGTAATTTAAAGTTTTTAAAACATGCAAATGCAAGCAATAAACGTATAACTTCTAACCTTGCAAAAAGAGCATAAGTCTCATCAAAATCTATTTCCTCCTCTTAAGAATAAACTTTAGCAACCAATCAAACATTGTTCCTATCTTTCCATTTTCATCCAATTTATTCTTAAAAACCTACTTAACACTGATAATAAATTTATCTTTGGGTCTTAGTACAATACTTTAAACTTAATTTCTCTAAGATTGGTTTAGTTCCTCTTGCATGGTTAAGATCCAATTATTATCACTTAGAGCTTCATCAATAACACTAGGTCCTATTTCTAAAAGCAATACAAAATGGTTTTCAATATTAAAGACTAAATGTTATCCTTATGCCAAAGCAAACATTGCCAATTAGAAGCTCTGAAAGGATATTCGACTTAAATCTTAAAGTTGAAGGAGGTGTGTAAGTACTAGCAAAAGATTTTGACTTACTATCTAACTAACCCTCTACACTAGGTTTTGACTTATGGCCATCATTAGGCTAGCTATAAGTCCTTATCGAACCATATAAAGTAGGTTCTAACTTGTTAGCTACATTAGGCACAATAGTAGTCTTTAACAAACTTTTTTACTTAGGTTCTAGCTTTCCTTCTCCACTTTGACAATTTTGATATTTTTTACTAGCAATTAGGGGAGTTTTATCATTAAACTCTTTATTACCTATTTCTTCAATAAATTTGACGATTATAAGCTCTTTAATAACCTTAATTACTTTATTGTAAACACAATGTGCCTTTGAGTTTAAGGAATACCTAAGGAAGATTGCTTTGTCGGCTTTTTCTTCAAATTTCCCCAAGACTTTACTTGTTTTATTTACAATACACTTGCAATCAAACATGTAAAAATATGAAATTGTAGGTTTCTTACCTTTAAAGATTTAATACAAGGTTTTGTTTGCTAAAGGCCTTATATATACATGATTAATGATATACTATGCTATTGATATGACTTCAGCTCAAAAGTACTCAGCTATACCACTTTCATTCAATTAAGTCCTTATCATTTTTTGGATAGTTTTATTTTTGTACCCAACTACCTAATTTTGTTGTGGAGTGTAAGTCATAGAAAAATTGTAAGAGATGTCATTTTCTTCTCAAAATGTTATAAAATCAACATTTTCAAACTCTTTTTCATGATCGTTCCAAAGACTAATTATGGAAAAACTTTTTTTCATTTTGTATCCTTTTGTAAATACTTCAAAACTTTTCAAGGCATTGCTTTCGTGTCATAAAAATAGATTCCGAGTAAACCTCAAGAAATCATCAACAATAAAAAGGCCATATTTGTTCACACTTAGACTTAAAGTCTTGGTTAGACTAATGAGTCTATATGCAACAATTCTAATAGTCTTTATGTAGATATAAGATTCTTACCTTTATGAGAAACACAACTCATCTTGTTTTTCATATAAGTAACACAATGAAGATTATCTTGAATATTTAACTTAGGTAAACCATTTACTAAATTATTTTTAGATAATTTTTCAAGCTAAGAAAGATTTATGTGCTCTAATTTCTCATACCAAAGAGTTATATTATTTTGTATATAAAGAAACATATTTTAGGACCAACTTCAGCAAGTTTAATTAGATATATATTTTTCTTTCTAAAACCTTCAAATAACTTAGTTCTATTTTTGTGAAATTCAATACATTTATTGTGTTCAAGAGTTACCCTGTATCCTTTTTCACAAAGTTGGCCGATGCTTAACATGTTATACCCTAGTCCTTTTATAAGTGAAGCATTCTTGATTGTGTAAGGAGGAATGTCAATTATTCCTATTGCAACTATTTTACCTCCATCATTGTCTCTAAACTTTGTATACCTATCTTCCTTCCATTCTAAGATTGTGAACAACAAAGCATCACCTATTATGTGACTAGAATAACCATTATCAAGATACCATGTTCATTTCAATTTAGCTTTATGCTCCTATATACATCACAAATTCATCAAGTCTGTTTGTCAACTCTGCGGAGTTTGGATCCATAAAAATTCAAGCTCATGTTTTGATTTTTAACTTGATTATTATTGAGTTTGAATTTTTTATAAAAACAGTATTTTTCAATATAACCTAGCCTGTTACAAAAGAAATAAGCATGGGGTTTTTGTTCATTATACCCATTGTTTACCATTTGCCTTTGGTTTTGATTTAGGTAGCTTCCAACATACCCTCTACGTGAGTCTGACATACCCTCTAATAGGATACCCTTTGTTTTACTCAAGGTGCCTTCTAACATACTTTTTTATTTGCTCAACATTTTTTCCTTTATCTTTATTTTCCTCTATTACTTTATAATTTTCTTCTTGTGATTTAACATATTCTATTTCGCTTTTTCATGTTAAATGATTCTTTACTTTCAAAACCCAATAAAGATTTGGATTGATCTATTCATTAATTGGAAATAAGCATTTAAAGTTATTTGTTGCTCTCATCAAACTTTTTAAAGGTGTTTTGAATAAACTTTGATAAATCCTTAATAGTTTTTTCAAAGTTTTAATTTCTTCTTTCAAAATCAGATTTTCTTTAACTTTAAATTCAAAAATTGATCCTTATCTTGTTATATATTGCAAATACTAAATCTAGTTGCTTCTGTTAGTTACTTTAATAAATTTAGCTCATAAAATAATCTAGAATCCTTGAAATTATCTCTCTAAAAAATATGTATAAAATTCGACCATTTGAATTTTAAAATTAAATCTTCAATCTATTTCAACTAATATGATAAACTTGGAACTTGATGTTTTTTATTATCTTCTCGAGATTTTCTAGTTTATCCTCAACAGATTTTGAAATTCAAATAATGAATCCAAACAATCTTGAAGAAACTTATATAACAAGCCTTATCCAAATATTTTTCAAATTTGATCCTTGTCTTCTACGTTTATCCATATCTTCTTTCAAGTATCCAACTTGATATCTTCACTTCCGTACAGCAAAAAAAATCTAACAACTCCAACAAATACAAAGCCTATTATCCACCAATTTTCAAAAAACTTATCTGAACTTATGTAAAGTCTTATACATAAATAGCTTTCTCTTTGTAATTCTCAAATTTAATTGTATATGGATCTCTGGAGCTTTTAAGTTAATAATACTTAGATGCATATTACAAAATCTGCTGTAATTCCAACATTAAAAATCAATAAACTACAACCTACAACAATAAACTCTAAATCTTAATAAGTTTATCCACTTTAATTAAGATTGAACCGCGTAGATTTAAATCCAACTTGTATGGAATAAAATTAAATGTATTACCAAAATATACTCGCTAAAGTGGAGTTGCATCTTGAATCTTAAAAAATAAATGCAACTTGGAAATAATTCTACTTTTATCTTATTATTCGAAATTTTCTAAACAACCCTCTAATAAAGTTTCTGACTATGTACTGTACTCATTTTCACAAACTGTTGATGACATCTTTGACCAAAGTTCTTACTAAGTTCAACAAATCGTAACATACTACTTTGAACTGAAAATTCATTTGTTTCTTAATTTAGTTTAACTCATGAGTAACATATCGATTTATAGTTTCATTTGAGTAACCAAACCATTTTACCAGTATTAGAGAAAGAAGAAGAAGAAGAATTCTTTCTATAACAAAGCAGCTTGATCCAATATTTCATCTTAAAACCCTAACCTTTGAGCTAATCCCATGCCTTTGAATCTCTCTCATCTATCCTCTACGCTTGTCCAATTCCTCTTCAACTGAAATCTCTTATTGAGCTCTTACCCTCTTTACTTCTCTTCATGTTGGTTAATAATTTAAAAAAATAAAAAAAAGGAATGAAAAAGGCTTTTAATATTGATGAAAGCACATAAAAAACAAGGAAAGAAAATTAAAACTTGATGGAGTGATGTTTATGTAGTAAAATGATGCATCTGCTTTTAAAGTAATACGAAACTTACATAATGAAGCCTATGATTAGAAGGTTCATTTTGTTGTAGATATTCTTCACTTATTGAGAAAAAGTTCTACTAGTCTTTACTCGATTAAATTGCATGCATAATGATGGAGTTGAAAAAGTTACAAAAATAAGCGACACTAATTTTTTTTCATCTGTTTTAGCACATTGTAGGCAATGGTTTAGTATATATTCAAATAGTATTTTTCCCATTGATTTTTCAAATCTTTTTTCTTATGGAAAGTCTATATATATATATATATATATATAATTGGAGGATATATACATTTGTGTAACATGGATTTTATTATATATGTTATGACAAAGAAGATATTCTTTGATAAATGAGTCAAATTCATTAGTAACTGATCTTTCTTTCCTTTTCCTTTTCTTTTTCTTTTTGGTTTGCTAACCGTTAATAAGTTGTTTATTAAGTATCTTACCTTTTAATTTTATTTTTCAAATAAGTGGTTTAAATTGCAAATGGAATCTAACCAAACCATTTCTTTTTTGTTCAAAAAAATCTATTAACTGAACTATTGATTCCAAAAGAGAAAAAAAAATAATCATAAGATATGGTTCAGTTTAGAGGGGTAAACTACATCTAATTAAACCATACCTATTCCTAATTATAGTCTATTAACATTATAAGGTCATATGATCATAACTTACAACTCAAAGCTGCTATCGTTAATGTTGCCTAAGCTTTTTTAACTTATAACTCAAAGCTATTATCCCTAACGTTTCCTAAGGCTTTTTGGGTAATAAACCTAATCATAGAGTAACAGTCTCTCGAATTACAAAATAATAGATTATATGACTTACCTAGAGTGATGGGTTTTCACCTACCATCATATTAGGCAAAAATAAAAATAAAAAAAAAAACAATGAAATTACAAGTATTAGGTTGGTTATTTGACTCAATTATGACTTAATGCAAAAATATAGGGAACTTTCTTATTTTCTTTTTTTGTTTTTAATAATCATGAATGACCCATCACCTTAGGTGGGTAACCACATATTAGTTGAAGGGTTACATTATCTACCAATAAAGGTAAGTCGTAACTCGCCAAAGTATTATTGGTTGCTCAAGTTATGTAAAAGTATTATACAAACAAACCTAACTTAGTTTAGCCTATTATTGTTGGTGAATTTTGGTGTAAAGAAATAGTCCTACAATAGAGAATAAAATACTTGATACCGGGGCTAGTTCGATGGGGCAACTCCAATGCCTAAGTTAGAATGGTGATTTAGTATAGCAAGTATGTAAATAAGAAGTGTTTGAAAGTTATTACAGAGTTTCTTTTCGGTATTTAAAGACGGTTATTATGTCTAAGGCAGTTTTCAAGGTAATTGTTAAAACACGTAGAGTTCTCTTGACTTGACATCCCCCTAATATGTAGGGATATCAAGCAGTTGTAAAATATAACCGTACTTATGATAAGTGTTCATGTCATAGATTTGAATTTAAACTAGAAGCGTTTCTCGTACTCGGAATAAGTGCCGTATGTTTTCTATAGAGTGCGAATGCCGAAAAAGTCTATTACCCGACATCTCAACCGACAAAAGGACAAGTGTAAGTTGAGTGAAAACTGACTATCAACATTTGCCTCACAACTCCCATATTCGAACAGTCAACAAAGGGAGTTATATATATATATATATTACAGCAAAGCCCAAGTGGGGAGAGATTCTTTAGATTCATGTCTGGTAACATAAGAAGTAGGACGGATTACATCCCAGCTGAAACATTGTCATTTCAAAACTCTCACCCGTTTAGGAAACCAAAAAGTTGCAAATATGACATATGTCACTTAGGTCATCATTTTATTGCAGGCCTAATAACTATCAGAAAGTATCTACAGGAGTGTGAGTTCCATATATATCTGAAGTATCTAGATTTTAGGTTACACTTCCCTTTCTAGGCTTTTGTTTGGGGCTTCTTCAATTACTTCAAAGTCGAGCTAAGTACGTTCTCATCCAATACATATTAGCTTCTAGCAGCTTTCAAGATAGTATGTAAAGAAGTTGAGGTTAGGGCCACGCCTCAACTGTTTAGATTTTTCTTCACTATCTGTAGGCAACTTGATGGGTGATACTTCAATACTGCATGACATAGGCGTAAGTTCATGAACGAGTTAGAATGCAAGATTCACAAGTGGCATGATAAGTTCATGTCAATAGTGTCTGATGAGGACTAGGCCTTTTGGACCCAATGAACTGAGCCAATACATACAAAGGATATAGATCAAATGCCGAATGATGCAACAGCAGCGAAAAAAATTCAAGAGAGAAGGAGAAACAAAATGTTCTTTTGGGACGTTAAGAGAATTAAACGGCATTATGAAAATGGCAAACCAATATTTTCTAAAAAAGAAGGTACGCTGATGTGTTATCACCATACTAAATATAGCCACAAGGAAAGCTGTTCTCAAGACTTTAGGGGAAAATAGTGACCCTTCAGCCTTACTCAGCATAGAAAATGTAAGTTCATATTTTCCCCTGTTTATACTAATTGATTTACTCGTCTTGTAGATATGGGTACCAGAGAGGTAAATCCTATAAAGCTACTTGCTTAGGCCAAGGCTAAGAAGTCCAAGGCTGATAAGAGGGGGACTACCTCAGTAGCTACTACATGACCTACTATTACAAAAAGACTAGCAAAGGAAATAGCAACAAAGCAGACAGCTGCGCGAATCTTTTGTCCTGCCAAAAGAGTGAAGGAAAATTAGGATATATGGTCGATTAAGATTCATTTTGAGGAGCCTGCGATCGTGACTATTCAAACTTCTGTCGAACCAGGGAATAGTAAGCGTCAAGAGACATACCTTAACGAAGAGGATAAAAATTCCATTACCGCAAAAGGCTCATCACAGGTGATTGCAGTAGCTCCAAATGGTGAAAAAAGACCAGGGAAGGCACTTACCAGCAACCACTTATCAAGAAGTCCAAAGGCTTGGATGAAAGAGTGAAGAAGGCAATGTGTTCTAAATCTCTCAGCATCACTAGTGCCAAATTCTTACCAAACAAAGAGGTTGGTGAGTACTTCATCCCTTGCTGGAGCCATCAAATTTTAGACACTGACTCGGCCTTAAGAAATAGTACTAAATCTTTAGCTTTAATGGAAGGTGTCATTCTTCTGAAAGATAAAAATATCACCAAGAAGGATGCTAATAGGGTCAACAATTGCAATAAGGCCCATGTCACAGCCACATTATATGATGTGAGTATCCATAAAATTGCTTTTAATTATCGAGCTCGTTTGGGTAATTAAAACGTTCTTTTTCCAAATGAGCGGCCACATTCTTACAGCTTTAGACGAGGCTGACAAAGAGGCAAAGAAGGTAATATCTTCAGTTATATCTATGTAATATCCAATCATTCTTGGTTATAATAACTGAATTTGCTACAGAAAGTTAAGGATGCGTAAAATGCATCAAAGGCCCAAATTGCTGTAGCCAAGAATGCAAGGATTAAGGCTGAGATGGAGGTAAGAAAGCTTAGGGAAGAACTTGCTGCTGAAAAATTAGCACATGACCTTACTACCAATGAAATCTCTAACATGAAGGCTAAAATGGAAGAAGAGTACAAAAAGTTCGAAAGCCTGAAAGAAGAGCTGCAAAAGAAGAAGGAATAGTACTGGGGCCTTGGCCAGACTATTTGCATAATGAGCAATGATGAAGATAAGCTTTGGACGTAGATAAAGGAGCTAGAGACCAACAACTTGAACTTACAGAGCCGTGTGGCCAAATTGTAGGAGGCTATGAGAAAGGGACCTTCAATTGAAGAGGCTTTTAATATAGTCACTCTTAGTCGGCAATACGAAAGGTTTATACGCAAAAAGTTGTTGGAGGGAGTTCAAGCGGCTAGGAAAGAGATACTGAAGCTTCATCCTAATTATGATCTCTTGTCTCTTAATTTTTCCAATGTCGACGATAAAGTTAGTAATGCCGACAAAGATAAAGGCGATGAGTTAGGTACCAAGAGTATGAATGATAGTGATAGTGAAGCTGATGCCAAGGAAGTTGATTGCTCCAAGAACTCAGTTGCTGAAGGAGCCCCAGCCAAAGATTTAAGATTCACTTCTATTGAATCTGAGAATAGGCCGTAAGACTTGTTGTATTGGCATATTGTATTCTCGTGTAATTAATAATTAGACTATGATCAAGGCAATGCCGAGTGCTTATGACTTTTCACGTAACTGTGCTTTCGCAATTTGTATGGTTTATACATGTTTTACGCTCCCATTCATCGATAAGCTTTAACTTACTTCATATTTTTCTCGGCAGGTTTTATTTCACACACTTTGCTATCTTTCGACTTACTTCATTTCACAAGCCCATTGCTTTTATGCATATTTTATTTCACACGCCTATTATCCCTCGACATGTTTTATTTCACACGCCCTACTAACTTGCAACCTGTTTTGTTTCATAATCCCATCGCTTCTAGGCGTGTTTAATTTCACACACTTATTGTTTTATACTGTCCATTAACCATTTAAGGTGTGGATTAACCACATTACTCGGCCATATAGTTAATTTATATAATTCTTTTTACTATGTTGGGCTAAAACTTAGGTCAGTTCGTTTGCCGTATAGCCTAGAAGTCGTTCATTTAGCAATTATAACCAAAATACAATGAGACTTCAAATATATAATTGTCATAAATAAGTCTTATAAGCATGTTTGCTGCCACCAAATGAGTGATGGTAGAAGTCATCCAACATTAATTGAAATAAAATTTCAGATTATCAACGTTCTAAGCTCTAGAGATGATGGATCCATCCAACCTTTCTAGTCGATGGGCCCCCTCGCTAATGACTTCTCGAATCTTGACAGGATCTTCCCAATTTGCATCGAGCTTTTCCTAATCTGCTCATGCACCTATTTCTTCCATCTTGATCTCTAAGTTGGCAAACCTTATACTTAACTTTCTGATTGTAATATCTTGCTGCTTTATGCTGGTATGCCACAACCCTAGCTTTTGCAACATCTCAAATTTCCTCAATAGTGTCCAGATTCGCTATCAATTCAACTTGATTAAGCATAACATCAAAATTATGTGTAAGTAGATTAAGCAAGTCCAATCAATCAGCAACGTAGCTTCAGTGTTGTATGCTAACTTAAATAGTGTTTCTCTCATTACGGTTCCATGAGTTGTTCAGTATCCCTATAGGATGTTCAGTAGTTCATCAGCCCACTTGCCCCTGACTTGATCCACTTTCCATTTCAAGCTATTCAATAGGATCTTGTTTATGGCTTTGACTTATCTATTTGTCTAAAGGTATGCTACGGACGTATAGTTGAGCCGAATGTCATGCTTTTCGCAAAATGTTTGGAACCTATTGTTGTCAAACTGAGGGCCATTATCTATAATTATAATGTAGGGAACTCCAAATCTTGATATGATGGCATTGAAGACAACAGCTTCCACTTTCTGCTCTATGAGTTTTGCCATAGCTTTAGCCTCAACCTACTTGGTAAAGTAGTCTACAGCTACAATGACGAATTGTTGCTGCGTGTTAGACTTAGTAAAGGGATCGAGAATATCTAGCCTCTACTGGGCGAAAGGCCAAGGGTTGGTTAGGCTACATAATTCATTTGCGGGTACTTTACATAGCAACTCGTGCTTCTAGCATTAAGGACACTGTTAGACAATGTCCTTCGCATCTTCTTTCATAGTCGACCAATAATAGCTGAGTTGCAGTGCTTAAATATACAATGTTTGCAACTTCACATGGTTGCTGCATATACCACCATGAAGTTTAGATAATACCCTTTGGGCATCCTTCGAGGAAAGGCATCGAAGGTAAGGTTGAGATATACCACGCTTGTACAGCTGACCGTCAATCAGCGTATAGTTCACTGCCTGATAAGCCAATCTTCATACCTCCTTTTTGTCTTTAGGGATAGTACCTTCTTTTAGATAATTCTCTAAGGAATCCATCAACAATTCTTCTTTTGGGCAAGGAGATAACTCAAAGCTTAATGAAAGGTTAGATAAGCTTTTATGTAGGAGAAATTTATTGAAAAGTTTCTCGTTCAGCTTAGGGAATGCCATACTAACCAACTTCAATAGCTTATCAGCAATAATATTCTTACTTCTTGGAATTTTGTAAATACAGAAAGATAGGAATTCTTCTATAAGCGTTTGTACCACTAATAGGTTCTTGCACACCTCTTCTTCTCTTGCCGCATAACTTCCGATGACCTGATTTACCACTAGTTGGGAATTAGAGAACACTTCGAGTTTCTCGACACCAATTTCTTTTGCCAATTTCAGTCCAACGATTAAAGCTTCATACTCTGCTTCATTGTTACTGGCTAGGAATCCAAATTTCAGAGCATAATGAACTTTGACATTATGGGGGCCTTGAAGAACTGAGCTTGCACCACTTCCTTCTCTTGTTGAAGAACCATCGACATAGAGAAACTAGATAGGTTTCTCGGTAATCTCTACACAGTCTTCGTCTCCAATGAATTCAGCTACAAAATCTGCCAATATTTGTGCCTTTAGTACCATTTTAGGTTTATATTGTATACCATGGGCATTGAGTTCTAAGGCGTATTTCATCATCCTCCTTGAGGAATTGAGCCATTGCAATGCTTGTCATAATGGTTGATCGGTAAGGAAAATAATCTAGTGAGATTCAAAGTATGGCTTCAACTTTCTTGTCGAGAGAAACACAGCCAATACAAATTTTTCTATCTTTGTGTATAGAAGCTATGACCTTTGTAGAACATTACTCAATTAATAAATGGGTCAATGCTCTTTACCGTCAATTTGGATCAATACGAAGGAAAGTGCTCAGTAACTGACTGATAGATACAAGTATAAATTTTCTCCAAGAATAAGTGTCGAGAGTATTGGGGGTAACGCAAGAAATTCCTTGAGCTCGTTGAAAGCTCTTTCACAATCTTCGGTCCAATTGAATTTCCTTAGATTCTTCAAAATTTGAAAGAATTCAACATACCTATTTGCACTTCTCAACACAAATCTGTTGAGGGCGGCAATTTGCCTAGTGAGTTCCTGCACCTCTTTGACCACACGAGATGATTTCATATTCCTTATGGCTTCAATCTTTCTCAAATTGGCCTTGATGCCACGTTATATGACCATAGACCCGAGAAATTTCCCAGAAGTTATGCCAAAGATACACTTCTGTGGGTTGAGTTTCATGTAATATCTCCGCAATGTTGCAAACGTCTCCTTCACATCTGCAAGATGTGGGTAAATTCAAGAATAGGCCATGCATATTACACAATTTCACCATTAATTTGATGAAATTGTGTAATAAAATTAGTCAAAAATAGCCTCAAATTGAGTACATGAAGAAGGAATAAAGCTAGAATTCTAGAAAAAACGAAGAAGAAGAAGAATGGGGGGAGCAAGTTAGGTGCAGGATACATACCACGTACGCGATTCAAAAAGAATGAGGCGTGTTAGCATCCAAAATGAATCAGGGCCTTGGACCCTAGTTTAGTAATTATGCAGACCAGATTTTAAAACCTAATCTGATTCCTTATTTCTTTCTCTTTTTTTTTTAATAATAATAAAAGTAACTAACTAAATAATAAGAAGAAGAAGAAGATAAACAAAAAGCATGAATCCTAGCATTCCCTTATTTCTTTAAATTCCTTCATTGTTTTTTCTCTTACTTTCTATTTAAATTTTCTTTTTCTTCTTTTTTCTATAATTTTCTTAAATTTCCTATTTCCTAATTTAAGACCCTTGCTCTTGTTCTAAAAAAATATTCTAAAAATAAAAATGGAGCGAAAATAGAATGCCTATAGCTACCCCTCTTCGTGGTGAAGTTTGAGCAAAACTTTGCCACAAAGACAAAATAAACACTATTTTTAACTTAGGTATGGAATTTGTCCTAAGAAGCGCTATAACTAGCTAACCGTCTTAGGTTTGGTCTACTAGGGATTTGATGAATAGTAAAGAGAGAGGAGGCACTCTTAAGAGCTGGCCAAGAGAATAAAAGAGGAATTGAAGCCTTGTGCCGTCATGAGCTAATGAACCAAGTTGAACGGGTAAGTACTTCTTGAGTTAGCTAAGACCCTAAAGAGATAATGATGACTTAGTCGTGCCCCTATAAGCTAACTAACTAAGATAAGATGGGCGAAACACTCCTTAAGTTGGTTAAGACCTTAAACAGATATTAATGATTTGGTTGTACCTCTATAAGTTGACTAACCAAGATGAAACAAGAAAAGCACTCCTTGAGCTAGCTAAGACCCTAAAGAGATATTAGGGACTTGGTCATACCCTCATGAGCTAACTAACTAAGATAGGATAAGTGAAGTGCTCCTTAAGTTAGCTAAGACCTTAAAGAAATGTTAAGGACTTAGTCGTATCCTTATGAGCTGACTAACCAAAATGAGACAAGCGAAGTGCTCCTTAAGCTGGCTAAGACCTTAAAGAGATATTAAGGACTTAATCGTGCCCCTATAAGGTGACTAACCAAGATGAAACGAGCGAAGCACTCCTTGAGCTAGCCAAGACCCTAAAGAGATATTAAGAACTTGGTCGTACCCTTGTGAGCTAACTAATCAAGATAGGATTGATGAAGTACTCGTTGAGCTAGCTAAGATCCAAAAGTAAGCGCCTTATGGGCTGGCTAGAGAATCTAGCTAAAAGTTTGACAAAAATAGAAATGTGAACACTGGTTATTATCCAAGCAGATACAGTCTAAATGTAAATGCAAACTTCAAAAACCAATGTGCTAACATCGTATAAAAGCACTTACCTAATCTTACCAATAGCACTTAAACTGTTAAGCCTTTCCTTGAAAAGTCCTGTCAAAATTGATTAACTCATTCCTTGAAACGAATTCAATTTTTGATCCCTTATTGTTAAACCAACTAATCTTAGTATAGGGCCTCTAAGACTTTGCTAACTCTTTACAAAAATTATCCCAACACAAAATGCCACCCATTGTTTTTGTCCATCAATTGGTTGTCTTTCCAAAACTTTTATGAACTAAAACCCTTATTCCTGACTAATAAATATATATATCATGGGGTGATTACCTATCTGGTCTTTGCCTTTCGCTAAAAAATAAACAATAAAACTCCTCGTCGAGGGGAATCAATCCATAGTAAAGTATTTTAAAGAGTTTTATCAATTACCAATGTTTTATATCTCACTTAACTTCTCTATTGTTTTCAATGTATGGGTTCAATTAAACGGGATAAGGGAGCTGAACCTTTTGGTAGAGTAGGAAGAGAAGATAATGATTCCAATGTTGATAATTGCTAAGGATACCAACTTTGCTTATAGGAAATGGAAAATTAGACCATAATAACATTTAAAATGATTGGCATTTTCGTGTTTTGAGTAAAAATTTCTGTTGACTTCTTATGGGTAATATAACTTTATAGCATCAGTGTAAACCCTATAAATCTAACCTTCTAAGTATAGAATCAAACCCCTAAACTGCAAATAATTTCCTAAAGTCAATAGAGCTAGTAAGATTTAAAACCAATTAAAACCTCAATTCAAAACCTAAAGCGAATATGAAAAATCTTAAATTATCAATTGAACCTCTAATTGCATATGAAGACCTTAAATCCTTAAGTACATGTAACTGCAAAAGTTAACTTAAAACCTTATCAAAACCTTAAGATAACAACCAAAGATTTAATCGCGTAGAAAACTTTTATACCCTAAATGTATATAAACATTAGAGATTTCCCTCAAAAGTGATAAAACCCTAAAACTATAACTTGAAAGATATAAAGGTATTAATTCACTATAATTTACCCTAAAATCCTAATTGCCACTATATCGTTAATATCATACTAAATCATTAACAAATAATCAAGATAACTTTCAATTATTCATAAATCCTTATAATTCTAATTTAATTTACTAGAAAACTAAAATATTACATTATAGATCACATCCATCTTCTAATCATATAACTAGGTTAGTATTTTATAGAGTTAAGTGTATAGTTGATATTTATATTTTATGTAGTTAATATTAACATACTAAAGGACATATTTCATGATAATTACACTAAGTACCATACTAAATGATGTATATATGATATAAATACTTAGAGAGAGATTTCATTAACTATTTTTACTAATCATTTCAAGAAACATCACATTTCCTTTCATCTCCTTAATTTTTGTTCCAATTATCCTCAATTACCTTATTATGTGCATTCAAATAACAGATAATTTTAAGAGAGTTAACTATGACCGAATCAAAAGTTGACCGAGTCAAAGGTTGATAAAGTCAACAAATATCATTATCATCTAGAGTTTTCTTCCACTTTCTTGATTCTTAATTCAATTATCACATGTAAGTTTCTTTCTTTTTCTTATCCTTACCATCCACTTCATGGATGAATCTAGACCCTACTTATTTCATGTATAAAACACAAATTAAGACAACATAAACCCCTTTTTTCCTCCCATTTCAAACCGTGAACTCCCCTTTACTTTGTCATTTTCAACTTTTCCAAAATTTTACTTTTACAATTTCAACTACCACAACACACCAATCTACCAGATCTACTTGCTTTCCTTTTCAAATTATAAAGGAGAGAAAGATATGACTTCCTTTGATCATTTAATTTAATAGTTAATTAGTATCAATCTTATGTTGGTGTAGAAAGCTTATGTAATATATACACATGTTGTAGAAAATAGGAATACTTATATCATGTTTAGAAGTATAGAAATACTTAAGTTTACATGTAGAAATACCTATGTACCTACAATAAGTGAATGTATATGAGGTGTTTGTGTAAAGGTTTGGTAAAATACTTTGCACAAGTGTAGAAAATTCTTAGTTAAATGGAAGAAGAACATATATACATATGCTTAAGCATGTGTATATAAGAATACACTAAATGAATACATGTATAGATACTTTTATATATAAGTATCCTTTATGTACATAACCAAAAAGAAGGAATATACTAAGTATATACACATATACCTTACTAAATACACTCTTAAAGTGTAAAAATATAAAATTTATGAAGCTTTCTTAAGAGGATACTCTAGGCATAAGAAAATACGGATAAAAATACGTATGTCACCGTATGTGTATACAGGTATATGTACTAGTATACATATGAGCGCACAAGTATACATACTAATATGTTAGAAGTATAAGTATATATGCAACATATGTGTAAAGTATATGAATACATAAGAATAAGTATATATATGTAATGGATGATGATATAAGCAATGACATAATCAAATGATGACACAAGCGATGACATAAGCAATTGATTACATAAGCGATGACATAAGAATTGATTACATAAGCAATGACATAAGCCTTTAAAATAATAAACCATAAGATCATCTAACTGTAAGAATTAAGGACTAATGAAAACATTAATTGCTAAAGTAGAACATAAAACTAACCAATAGGAATAATTAAGCTATAATAGTTAAAATTTCAATAAATTTAGTCTATATCATAAAACATGGGTCTTAATGTTCAAAATGGACATCATTGTGTAAATGTGCATCCGAAAATGATAAAAAAGAACTATAAATTCATAAATATCGAAAATAGAATGAAAAAGTTACATACGATTAGTGATTAGGTTTAATCGAATAAAAATTGATAGTAATCTAAGTAAAATTAGGTAGATAGATATCTAGAACTATTAGTTAATTCAATTACTTATTATCCTTGTTATCTTGTAATAATTAAGTGATCCCGACAAGAGTGAGGATCTTTCAATCGATTATTACGACTAAAGTGAGCCAACATAGTCAAGTGAGTACTCTCGATAATTCTATACTTGTTTGTACTTGTAATTAGTGTACTTAAATTGAATATTAATAACTTGATGCATGGGGTTTCAAGATATGCATGTGCTTAATACTGATTAGTTATTGTGAAAAATATTGTTAAATACGATAATTAATTATTGGATTGTATGATTGATTATTACATGATTTGGATGGTTTATGGATATTGATTGATCGCCTTATAATTCAACTTAATTATATTTGGCTTATCTTAAATTAAAAGGGTCATGCGTTATCCATGCATTGCATTACTTATTCTGGCCATCATTCACGCGGAGGTAAAGAGAGGTCTTGTGAGGGTTATTTATATATATTAAAGTGTTTATATACGGTGCACTCATACAACATGACCTTACTCGAACCTACGAGCTTACTAAGCAATGGAAACGCCAACCGTACGATTGAGAGTCAAGTCTAGAGATCTCCACTGTAAGGTATGAGTATGCATTGCAGGGGTCACCTTACCACTAAGCCTAAGATTTTGTGTACTACTGGATTTTTAGAAACGAAAATGTATTTTGTCAAATATGAAATTGAAAGTTATGGTTAAAAAATAAAATCCAAATGCTAGAGCCTAGTCGTGATTGGTGTTGATGTATCTCCAACCATTATCTCGGAGGGCATTAAAATCCGATATTATATGCAGCACCAATCAATTGCATACATTGTTTCGCATACTACGTATGTATGCATTCATATAGTTGTAACAATTTGTTTAATAACTTGTTTACTAGCATAGTATAAAGGATAGCTTACTAAGCTCTTGTAGCTTACCTCCCAATAGTTTTTCTTTTACAGGTGTTAAATATTTGGGCATAGGTTAAGAGCTGAGCATTGAGTATGTTTATTGATATGTTTTGGAGGTTAGAATTAAGGAAAGATTATATTGCTCATTTGAGACTTTAAATGTTACCACTACTTATATATTTAGATTTAGTAACTTCAATAAGTTGAATTTTAAGTTTATACTATTTGATCTTATCATTTGGTAAGGGATACCGATTCTTTGCGGTTCTAAGGAACTATGGAATATTGGATTCCATAGTTATTTGTATTTTACAATATGTCAATTAATTAATAATTCAAAAACTCTAGTGATAAATTATTTAGAGTCTTACAATCTCTGACTTATAAAGTGATTTTTGTATCATGGGTGTACATATGATATGAAAATTTTAGGCAATCCTACTAGACCTCCTTTAGGGTCCTACCAATCAACATTAGCAAGGTCTCTCAATTTTAGACTATTTATTTAAGACAAAATTAAAGCTCCTCCTGGTAATACTCACTTCATAACATAAGAGCCTTCGTAATTGGGAGCAAATTTTCCTTTGGAGTCTGGTAGATTAGGTAAAGCTTTTCTCAAACCATATCAGCCTCTTTGAAGTTCCAAGGTCATACTTTTCTGTTGAAAGATCGAGCCGTTCTTTGTTGGTAACATTGATTATGACATAGGGCCGTTAATGTTCATTCATTAATCAAATTCAGCTGCTCAACACGTTTCTTCACCCAATTAGCTTAGTCCAACTAGGTTTATGATAGCACTTTAAAAGACGGGATTTTAATCTCTATTGATAACACCACTTTGGTGCCATATATCAAAGAGTAGGGTATTGCCCCAATTGATGTTATAACGGAAGTTCAATAAGCCATAAGTGCAAATGACAACATCTTGTACTAGTCCTTATACGTAACAGCCATTTTTTTTATTATTCTTTTAAGGTTTTTATTAGCTGCTTCAACGACTCCATTCATTTAAGGTTAATAAAGTGTAGAGTTTTTATGAATAATCCTGAACTGCCGGTGTTGAGCCTGGTTTTTCACCCTCCTGGTTCTTCTCATAAAATTAGGTCTTCTTTAAACCGACAAATATTTAACCCTCCTATTTAATACCGATCCTCAACTAGAGTTTAAAGAAAACTATTTCTTTTTATTTTGAAAACAACTTTAGAGTTACCACTTGACTGGAGTCAAGAATAACAATTTAAGTTATAACCAATTGGGTAGATTGGTTGTAACTTAGCCATTAGTCTAACAATTAGAACCAATCCAATTTTGTGAAAACGATTTTTTGAAACTAGAGATTTTGGTCTAAGGGTTAGGAATTTTAAACTCTTATGGGTACCATTGACTTTCTAAAATTAAAATTAAATTTTAAAAATCACCTTTCAATTTTAACAAACAGAACTCGGTTATTGATTACTCTAATTAGATAAACAAAACAATCTAAACTAAAGAAAAAGGGAAATTAGGTTTTTTTATTTTTATCATCACTTCATAGGTGCCTACATATCCATTATTCAGGATTAAACGTACGTAGTTCTTTAAATGAAAACTTTAGTAGGTTAAATTGATTTTAATTTTGGAAACATGTTGAATATATGTTTTTAATTCAATTTGGTTTAAGAAATTTTCCTAAAGGGCCCTAAATTAGTTTTTAATTTGGGAAATTCTAAATGATTCTAATTTGAAAAATGGTTGATTTATTTTTATTTTATATTTGGAAAATCAATTTTTCTAAGTGACAAAATAATTACATTTACTATCTTACCTATTTTGTTTTGATTTCATTCTGTCATCTTATTTATTTACTACTTATTATATTTTATCTATTTTTATTAAACTAGTAAAAATAAAATAAAATAAAACAAAATTACCCTTTTACTTTTTTTCTTTTTCCTTTTTTATTCTTTTTTTTTGTTCTTTTCTCTTTTTTTCGTATGACATTTACACATATATATATAAGAAAAAAAAAAACTAAATGATAAAGTGAAAATAAATAAATAAATAAATAAAAAGGACTAGATGCAATGGGCATATGCGGGTCGAACTTAGGTTGGATTTCGTGTTGGATTGCAGGTCTTTGGGTTGGGTCACGCGAGTCACTAATGGTAGCAGCAGTAAGGCTCTATTTGGTTGGTTTTAATCACCAAAACGAGTGGGTGAAGGTTTTTTTGTGAGTTTTGGATTGGGAATAGGGGGTAAGTTCAGTACTGCGACTTGGGGTGGTGTTTCGATGGTAGTTCAACGCAACTGTTGGCAGTGGTGTTTAGGTAGTGCATAGCGTGGTTGCTGGAGGTGCAACGGAAGTTGGGACTTAGGTTTTAGGGTGTAGTGAGCTTCGTAGTTAGGTTATTTTCATGTACGGAGTGGTGGTGGTGGTGGTTCAAGAGGGGGTGGCTACGTCAGTTAAGGTTTGGGTAGTAGTTGTTGGTAGCATTACTAAAAGGTATGGCAGAGGACCAGGGTGGTTAGGTTTGGGAGCTTGTAAGGTAGGGGTCGCAGCTGTGATGTTGGGTCATAGTGGAGAACTTAGGAAAGAGGGATTCAAAGAGAGAAAAAGAGAAAGAGAGAGAGAGTGAGCTAAAGAGAGAAAGTGATCGTGAGAGAGAGAAGGAGCTTAAGAACAACTCATGAATGGTTATGTGTGCCTGTTGATGGTCCATGAGCTCTAATTTATAGCTGAATTCAACCCAAAAACTAAGGAAAGCCTAAATTGAATTTGAATGCAAATTCCAAATTTTCAATTTTTTTTTTCCACTTGATATCTCTCTTGTCAGTGATAATTGTTTTTAAAGCCCCATATCAAGCCAATATGTTTCTCTTAATGAACATGACTACTACCCCTTTAATAATGCTTGAGTAAGATAAGGCCTGAACTCATTTGCTGAAGTAATCGATGGTAACCAGTATAAAGTGATGTACATTGGATGCTTTTAGAGTAATCAAACCAATAATGTTTATGCCCCACATTAAAAATGGCCATGGTACAGAGAGTGTATGTAATTCTTGAGATAGGGCATTTATCTTATTTGCATAAACGTAGCATAAATGATAATGCTTGACGTATTTGATGTAATCGCCTTCCATTGTTAACAAGTAATACCTTAGCCTCATAATTTTCTTAGTCAACATATAACCATTCATATGAGGGCCACATACTCCTGTATGTACTTCTTTCATCAAAATCTCAGCTTCTTTGTTGTTTACACACCCTAAAAGTGTACCATTAAAAGATCGCCAATACAAAGTGAACTCACATACTAAGAATTGGGCAACTAATCTCCTAATTGCCCTTTTATCTTTTTTCTCAACCCTTTCAGGGTATGTACCTTGCTATAAGAATGTTTGAATATTATAGTATCACTTCTTTTCACCATCTGTACTTTCAATTGCTAAATAGAAGGCAAGCTTTTCTTTAATTTCAATGGTGAAGGGCTGAATCTCGATTCCATCGGATATTTAGATCACAAATGCTAAAGTAGCTAATGCATTAGCAAATTGACTCTAAGTCTTTAGTACGTGATTGAAAGTGATTTCTTTGAATTTCTCCATCAATTTAGTCAAGTGTTTGTAATAAGGTATTATTTTAGGATTTTTCGTCTTATATTCTCTCTAAGCTTGGCCGATAATGAATAAAGAGTCCCTATATACTTCTAATTTTTTACTATCCTTATCTAGGGCCATTTTGAATCCCATGATGCATGCTTCATATTCAGTGATATTATTGGTGTATAAGAAAACAAGCCTTACAGCCATAAGATACTACATACCTTTAGGGGATATCAGTATTGCCGCAATTCTACACCCAGACACATTAGCTACCCAATCAAAGAGCATCTTCCATTTCAACAATTCATCATCTTCTCCTTTTTCAGAACTTCCTTCAACTGTTAGGATATCTTCATCAAGGAAATTGACTTGTACCTCTTGAGGGGTATTATTGGAAGGATTCTCTATTAATCGATCTACTAGAGCTTGCCACTTAACTAAATTCCGGTTCACATACATAATGTTGAACTTTGATAGTAATATTTGCCACTTTGAGATTTTGCCAATTATGGTCGGTTTGTCTACTAATTACTTTAAGGGATTATGTTGAGTCAGCAATTCAACCTAGTAATAGAGCATATATTATCTAAACCGATGCATTACATAGACCAAAGCACAGCAGGTTCTTTCAATTTCTAAATATTTCTATTCCTCCTCGATGAACTTCTTACTTAAGTAATATATGGCTTCTTCTTTCCCTTCTTCACCTTTCTGGCCGAGCATACATCCCATGGATTTTGGTAATATTGTTAGGTATAAAAATAAAGGCTTCCCAAGTTTTGGAGCTGCTAAAATTGGAGGGTTCATAAGGTACTCATTGATCGTTGTAAAGGCTATCTCGCATTCTTCATCCCAGTTAATATTAGCATTCTTTTTCAACAACTTAGACAAGGGATGGCATTTATCTATGAATTGAGATATGAACTGAGCTATGTAATTTAAACAGCCCAACAAGCCTCTAATTTCTTTGAGTGTACATTAAAGGGGCAAGTCGACTATTGCTTTGACTTTATCATGGTCCACTTCAATGCCCCTTTGGCTAATTATGAAACCCAATAATTACCTTAAAGTCACTTTGAAGGTACACTTCTCTAGGTTAAGCTTCAATTGGAATTTTCTTAACCTGTTAAATAATCTCCTCAGATTATCCACATGATTTCTCCTTCCTTAGACTTTGCAATCATATCATTAACATATACCTTAACTTCTTTATGCATCATGTCATGAAAGATTGAAAATATGGCTTTTTAGTAAGTTGCCCTGATGTTTTTAAGTTTAAAAGGCATTACTTTATAGCAAAATGTGCCCCAAGTTATAATAAATGTTGTCTTAGCTTTATCTTCTTTGGACATTCAAATCTAATTATATCTAGAGAACCCATCCATGAATCAGAAAAAATGGTTTCCGACAGTGTTATCGACCCAGATGTCAATATGGGACAAAGGAAAATTATCTTTACTACTAGCATAATGTTGGCTATCTACTTAAGATAATTAGATACATCGATGAAACCAACCTCCAATAACTTTTTGACTTCTTCTTTGAATTTCAACAAGACATCCTGTTGAAACCTTCTTATCTTTTGCTTATTAAGTTTGATATCTTCTCATATGGGTAAGCAGTAGACCACGATTGATGGATCTAATCTAGGCATATCTTCATAAGACCATGCAAATACATCTTGGTATTCAAATAGTAGTGCAGTTATTTGTTCCTTTCATTCTTATTTCAAATTCTCTCTAATTTTCAATATTTTGAGGTTATCATCAGCCCCAACATTAAATATGTCAGTTGGCTCGTCCATAGAAATTCTACTCATTTCATGTCTTTGCCAGCTTTCTTGCACGTTACTGTAGTAATCAACATCACTTCCGATGACTAACCTAGTAGGGCCAAAAGTGATATCAATATTTTCATCACCTATTTGCGCAAAGTACCTATAGCCTTTATTTGAAGCATTAGATTTAGGTATAAAGTATGTAAAGGAAAGAGTATGAGTAAGGAAGGAGTGAAGAGAAGAAAGACTGACTCTTATTTAGAAGAAATTCTTTTTAGTACAATATTGTAGAATAAAGGGAATTATTAAAAAAAAAACTCTGGAAAATACTAAACCGTAATTTATCCTTTACCCTAGAGAAAACTTATTGTTATTCATAAGGGTGGAGAACTAATTATTCAAGTGCTAGGACTCATAAGATGAGCAAGTTATCTTATTCTTGCTAGGGGTGTTCTCTTTAGTAGGCTTTGAAGTTTGGACATTAGCTTGGGTGAAAGTTTTTGACAACGGTGGAAAGGTCCTTGGGGCCTAATACAATCTGTCATGTCTTTTGCCCCTCGATTACATGTTTCATAGCTCATCCATTGGAGTAACAATGTAACCGAGACCATAGATACCAACCTGGCCTTCTTTGAATTTCAACCTCTCATCTTTCTTTTAATCGGCAATCATACACACTTCTTCAAACATTTGGAGCCCCAAGTCCTCTTGCTCCTAGATGTTGAAAGTCTATGGACTGATATCAATCGATAAGTCAATCTTCCCTATAATTTCCTATCTGGACCCATCAAAAGCCTTAACTATTGTTGAACTTAGCTTAATTGCAGTTGAATTAATGCCTAATAGATCCAAGGTGACAAGAGGGTAGACATTTAAAGATGACTTATTGCCAATGAAGACTCTTACTATGGTAATGTTATTCACCCTCACTATTATAAAGAGAGGCTTAGTGTGTTGATTACCTTTTTTGCCCAGATCCTTGGCGAAGAAAGAAATCTGATCCGTGGTGAGGATAGAGTTGGTGATAGACCCCATTCTTTCAGTAGGCATTTCACAAGGGACTTTGACTTCCTTTAGAATTCTAAATAATGCTTCTTGATGTAGTTTCGATTGCATTAACAAACTCATAAGAGATATTTGTACTGAAATCCTAGTGAGCTAATCCATTATTTTATACTCACTTAATTTAATCATTTTGGTGAAGGCAAACAATCCTTCTTCACATTCAGTTGGTTCATTGCTTGACTTTTCTAGCACAACTTTCTTTTTCAAGTCTTCTTTTAGGTCATAAATTCTACCAAAATGGATAATCCCTCTCACAAGTGAGCTTGATTGCCCTTCATTTACTACCCAGTAGTTAAGAGGGGTAGTTTTATAATTTTCAAAGGCTAAAGGCATATGGAAGGTATACCTTTTAGTTTTTGGAGTTTGCTTCTCCTCGTGTTTGTAGAACTTATAGACCTTAAGCTCTCAGTTGGAACCAATCATGTTGATGGCAGGATTTGAGTCATCAAATATCATGCTGATGATGGGCCCGTAGTTAGGTAAGGGGTTATTGTTAACGTTTGGAGTAGGAGTCTCCATAAAGTTTAGTTGAACTGTGCCTTCATCAATTACTCTTGAATTTTGTTCCTTAATCTCTAATACAAGTTGGTTAAATGGCCTACCTATCCCAAGTGATATTGACATTTGGCATTAGGATCATAGACCTTTAGCCTATATCTTTCACTGGAGGCTCAAAATGGATCGAATTATCTTTTCTTAAATTTTGAAGGACTTAGTTAAGAAGAACCGGTATCTTGGTGAATTGTCTTAGAACGCTGCTAACTTCATAATTGTTTTTGCATAGGTAGAGGATTTGTTCTAAAGGAGACCCGGGTATTAAGCCTAGTGTTTGAATTCACCATGTCGATAGTTGCTTCTTTAGTCTTGCTGGTGTTAAGCATTATAGAGGGTAGTCTTCTATTTGAAGGCTCTTGTAATTTACTAAAACTAATAACATTTTCAATCCAACATCGTATAGCTACCAACTTTGCGAAATTAGAAGAGGCTTACCCAATTAGATGAGAAAAGTAAAGCCTTTCAAGAGTATTAATAAAAGATGAAGTCAGCTCTTTCTCAATCATGGGGGTAGATACCCATGTGGCTAAGGATCTCTACCTCTAAGCATACTCTTTAAATGACTCATTATGCTTCTTTTGCATGGCAACTAAGTCTATTATGGTTAGTTCCACTTTTACATTGAATTTGTACTGCTCATAAAATGCCTTAGCCAGCTTCTCCAATGTGTTCACCTAGTTCAAATCCAATTAGGCATACCAAGTCAAAGTAGGGCCAGTTAGGCTATCCTAAAAATTTTGGACCATGAGCTGGCCATATTGCACATATTTACCCATCTTTCGTACATACAACTTGATGTGTAGTTTAAGGCATCCGGTCCCATTATACTTCTCAAAGTTAGGCGTTTTAAATTTTTCCAAAAATCTTCCATAGTCATAAGCAAAGAAGTTTGTGATACTAGTTTGCTTGAAACCATCATACCCTTCAAGCATTTTCATTTTCTTAGTGATTTGTTGGGTTAATTGCAAGCTCTTTCAATATGTCCTGATCAACTTCAGGCTTTGGGTTAACTAGAAACGAGTAAGTGTTTGGCTCAAAAGTCAAGTTGACCTTTAAATAGATCCCTTTTGTCTCAAAGGATTCAAAAGCCTAGTTGACTTTAGGATAGGCTTCTTCTGCTTCAAGGGGTAGGGCTTCAATATTCTTTCCATATCAAGCTTTGGAGTTTTCTTCATTTGATGGTGTTGTAGACCTAAGTAAAGCAATGCTGTCAGTAAGAAAGCTCAATTAATCTGCAATCTTCCCACTGTTTATTCTAAAGAGTAGAACCTTAACTCAGTGAGATTAACAATTTCTAGGTTGATACTGCTGTTGTTGGTGTTAACGTTGTTGTTCCCTTAGCTAGCCATTTTGGTATGTAAGTGAGTTTTGATATGTTTTTTCTAAAAGGTTTGATGCTTGGGAGCTATCTTGGCAACCTAATTTAAGAACACTTCTCAACATGTTAGTAAATGAATATTTTTTCAAACAAGCAAATGAAAAATAAGAATGCGAAAATGTATGGCACATGGATGTAGAGAAAAAGAACCAACAAATAACCAGCAAGATGGTAATTTTTATTATATTGTAGCTTTTGGAGTTCCCTTTTACATTATTTGAAAAAGAAAATACATTTATTTCATAAGAAGAGTATTCATATCTCTAGACATTCTTCTTGCGCTTGGTAAGTGTTCTCTTTTTCTATTTACTAAGTCTTACTGGTGCTTCCTTCCTCTTTTCTAGGCTAGGCTCTTCTATTTCTTCAAGTTCTTTGAGCCTTTTTTGGGTCATCCCCAATTGATGTTCTAAAGCTTAGGAACATTATCTTAATTCTTGCAAGAGACCTTCTCACATATCTCGCTCTTTATAGATTACTTCTATATAGGCTTATACTTGGTCTATGTAGGTCTTGATTTTAGGATTTGGCTCAGTTGGTGTGGTTTGGATGATCTTTAGTGCTTGATACTGGATCTCTCTTACCTTATGGAGCTGATCATATGGATATTCTTTAGTAGTCCTATGCTTGTTCACTTCTCCAAACCACTCTCTTAAATCAATGTTGGGGTTGATAGTCCTTGTTTCCCATAATTATTTGATCGCCTGGAGCTTAGACATCTTTTGTGGTAGTGGAATTTGAAGGTCCTCATAATCTAAGGTCGTGATATTCAATGAAGGCCTAAAGACTATATCTTGGATTCCCTAAAATTATCTAATCATATTGTTAAGATAATAGCATGTGCATTATTTCATCCCGATTAAAGGTATTACTTGATAATTTTTGCAAACTAAGATTACCTTCTTGAAGTTGCTCCATTTTGCTATCCATAAGATACCAGCAACTTAGAAATTACGCAATACTTCTACTTAATAGTAAGTGGATTTTCCTTCTAGGAGATAGACTTTATCGACAAAAGAATTGATCAAATCAATATTATGAGCAAATTCTCCCCATATCAAATCAAACCCATAACGCTTCATGTGGCTCAAAAACCATACTATCAGTAGTGCCATGCTGGTCTTCAGTGCACCATTGTTCTTTTCTTTCAAAATGTTGAGGTTTCTGATTTGTTCTATAAGGAAGGCTGGGACATATAATTTGCCTTCAAGAAACTGGCCAACTAATTTAGTAACCCTAAAATGGATAAGGAACTTTCTACTAAGATATATAGGGTAGTCCTAGACATAGTTAGGATAAGGGTTTTTATTTTGTTCTGTCCCCAGTCTTTACGATTGCGATAAAAAATGCCTCATTTGTTGGATTTAAGCTCAATGGCAAACCTGGATTTTAAGTCTTCCAATTTGATGTAGTCTCCATTACAACTTCTAAGGGCTTTGTTCACTTCAGCTTTTTTAATCCCTATGAATCTTGAAAAAGGCATTCACTGAGTCAACTTCTAAATTTGGGGTGTATATAGTTTTAAAAGAAAGGGCTTGAAGTATTTGGATGTAGTCTTCAAGTATTCTGATAATCAAGTGAGGCCCAACTCGAAAAGCTATTTCCTTAAGCTCCCAATAGTTGGTCAGGGCCCTAGTTAAATTAATCTCTATTTTCACCTTGGGAAGTGATAAAATGGGCCTGATCTTGCTAATGATGGTCTCTTATTCCCTTGGATTGAAGTGTCAAAGCCATTAGTCCAGGATGAGCTTGGTGTTAATGGGCTTATCAACGTACTTTTCCTTGAAGTGAACAAAGTTGGATGTACAAGCCATTTCTCAACCTGAATTACAAAGAAAAAATATGTTACAAAATTGACTGACCTATTTACAACAATTTTATGTTTACAACATGTTAAAATTACAAAGGAAAGCAAGGAAACTCTAAGCTAGTATATATTTTCATTCCCATCTCACATGATTATTTATCAATTTTTGATGTTATGAATGCATAAAAGGTAGGTTCTAAGAGTCCTTAAGCTTATGTGACCTCAATTGTCAAAGAACATTTTCATTGGTCACATCAAGCTAAAGTAGGGATGACTTAATTAATCCCAAGCAGTGGTTACACTTTAGTACCCAAAGCCTGCACAATAGCCCCCTTGTCCTAGGTTCCTAATACAGTTTGAGTTTAACAGTTTCTATCATAAGTTTGTAGTACATAAAATAAATTCCCGCTCCAAACAATTAAACAACTAAAACTAAATCTGTAAAAAATGTTAGTACAGTTATAGTATAAATAATAATAAATGAATAAGTAAATAAATTGTACTTAGTAAGGTGATTTTTAGATATTATTTTTAATTTTGGAAAGTTGAATGGCTAACCCTCTTGATGTCTTTAGTGGAGTCGTTAAGCTGTTGAGCCGGGTTTTTTCTCCTGATTTTTTTTAATTTAGTCTTCTTTAAACCGATCAATATTAAATTCTACCTATTTAATATTGATCATGGACTAAGGTTTAAAGAAAACCTATTATTTCTATCTTTGAAAACAATTTAGAGTTGTCACCCAACCGAAATCGGGAAATGGTTTATGTTAAAACCAAATGAGCAAATTTGGTTTTAATTTAAACACCGATTCACATGGAAAATTGATTTTTTTTTAAAAAAAAAGGTTTTGAAGAAACCAAAGATACGAGTCCAGAGGTTAGAATTTTTTAACCCTTACGAGTACCATCACCTTTCCAAATTCAGTATTAATCTTAAAAAATCATCTTTCAATAAACTATCCTATAAGACAAAATTCAATCATTAGTTAATGACTTAGATCCTATTCTATTAAATTAGATAAATTTAAACTAAATTGGAAGAAATCTAAGATTTTTTCATTTTTTCCTAAATTAAGTAACCAAAAATGGAAAAACTAGTTTTTAATTTTTTACTGTCGCTCCGAAGGTATCTACGTATTCACTATTTGAAATCAAACATATATAGTTCTTTTTGAAGTATTAGTAGTTTGGATTTGTTTTAATTTAAGAAAATGGCCTGGTTTACATTTCTTACTCAATTTGATGTAGTTGATGAAATTTTCTAAAGAGTCCTAAAGTTAGTTTATTTCGAAAATTCTAAGAAAGGGCTTAATTTTGAAAAAGGTCGATTCTGTTTTATCTTTATTGAAAAACTATTTTCTAAGTGATAAAAACTCGATTAATCTATTTATTTTATTTTATTTTATGGTTCTAAGTCTTAATTGGAATAGAAAGCAAACTAATATGTCCCTTCTTCTTTCTCCTTTTTTTTTCTTTTGTTTTTTTTTCGATTTTTCTCTCTCTCACTTTTTTTTAACAATTTACAAATACATGAGTAATAAATAAAATAAAATAATTATAAAAAAGCGTAGTAGACCGAGTCGACCTAGTCTTTTCCAATAACAACCACGACGATGTGCGCTTTTAGACACTATGGACACCAAATTGGACAGGGAATAGGAGTTTTATGAGTTTCTTATTGGTAAATAAGAGGGTAAACTTGATACCGTGGGCTACAGTAGTAGTTTGATGGTTGCTTGCACTTAGCTGCTGGCAGTAGTAATGGTCAACGCATAGGGGTAGTCGCTGGTGATAAGCTAGTGGTTTAACTAGGTGTTCTTAACCACCACGATTCAACTGTAGTACTAGTTTTCTTCAAAAGTGGCTGTAAATGTCAGATTCCTAGAGAGAGAAAGGGGTGGGTTAGAGAGAGAGAGCTCCGATTCTAGCTTATCCCAAATGTTTTGAAGCTTGATTGTGTTTAAAATGTAAACTTAAGCCCCAATTTATAGTGTTTGATGTTTGTTTAAGCTTAGAAAGCCTTGACATTGAATTAATTCAAATATTTGAATTAATGGGCTTTTTACCCGAAAAATGCTTTTTTTCAAATTTTGAGCTCGATTTTAACTACATAATTAATTGAATTTAAATGAGTTTTAGGGTAAATTTAAGAATAGGTCATGCGTATTATACGATTTCACCATTAATTAGATAAAATTGTACAATAAAATCAACAAAAAATGGCTTTCAACCGAGCACACAAGCAAGGAATAAAGCTGGAATTCTTGAAAAAAAAAACTAGGAAGAAGAAGAATGGGGGGCACAAGTCACATGCTAGGCATGTGCCACGTATACAATTAAAAAAGAATGGGCGTGCCCAGCGCACCCCTACTATCGTTACTATCGTTCGACCCTACTTTAGTAATTATGCAAACCAAGTTTTAAAACCTGGTCCAATCCCCTATTTCTTTCTTTTTTTAAAATAATAATAAAAACAACTAAATAATAATAATAAAGCATGAATCTTAACATTCCCTTATTTCTTCAAATTCCTTTGTTGTTTTTTCTCTTACATTTTATTTAAGTTTTCTTTTTCTTCTTGTTTTTTTCTTTTTTTTTTTGGTAATTTCCTATTTCTTAATTTAGGACCCTTTCTCCCGTACTAAAAAAAAATTATAAAAATAAAAGGGGAGGTGAAAATAGAGTATCGACAACGACATTATCTAGTTCATTGTGAGATTAGAGAAATTTCACTTGCTCTAATCTAAGTTAAGGAGTTTAATACACATTCCAATAACTCATGACCAAACCTAGGCTTATGCAATAGAGAAATTGCTCCTCCCATGATTACTTTCGAACTATTAACTTTGCCCTTATCATAACCTTATCTCCTATTACTTGGTTCGACTAAGGATGAAAAAGGGACTTATTATACTATGCAGCGCTATCTCTTTTGAAGGGATTAGTATTTAACTAGAGAACCCTAAACATTTCTCCTAATAGGTTGCTATCCAAGTCCATTTTAAATTTATAAGTCATATATTTAATTAGATCTTGTTTAAGATGTTCAAGCATTTCATATAAATCATACAATTTTCAATCCAGAACATTAAACCAGAATCATATAATCAAATCCGGAAATATGTGTACACAGGTATGCACCTGGTCAACTATTTAACAAACACAATCAAGTATAATCCCAAATTTCTAGGTACTATAAAACAATACTCCAAAATACAATAACGTATCGATCTCAATTTACATGGACTTCCCGTTTGCTCTTCCCGTTTGCTCACTAAAAATGCGACTTATACAGGTCATCGTCGATAATCCCTATCATATAAATGTTGTTTTAGTTTCCTCATAACTAATATAGATAGGTTTTATCTTGTAATTTAGATTATGATTATCTTTGATTTATAGTCTTTTTATATTTAGTGATTTAGGTATATGTCCCTTACAATTATTTTATTTTGAGTTAGGTTCTAATTAAGTTTTTGAATCAATTTTTAAATTAGGTTTTAATTCAGTTTTTTATTATAGATTTTATACGTGAATCCTAGAAACTTATTCCAAACCATTATGTGAAATTATTCACATTATACTTGGGTATCCTAAATCTCGTATTTAGCCTCTAACTAGTATTTTGATCCGTACAATACAGTATATTCCTAATTTAACTATCGAATTAGCTCACGATGTGAGAATAACTTACATTTTTTATATAATTTCGTAAGTTCACCTTCCAAATCAAATTTATATCATATTCCTAATATCATAATACCATTAATTTTTTTCCTAATTTTTTCTACTCATTTAATTCTTATATACATATATTATGTATTATTATATATTATACACTTATATCACCTATCTAACACTTCTAACACTACATATATCATCTTTCATCAGCCATTAACATATCAAAATATTTAATTATATCCTAAATCAAAATTTATACCTAATTAACTATAAATCACAAAATTAGATTAAAATATATCATTTTACCTATTACATATTTACTACATAATACTTACATCACCTCAACTATTAAAAATATTATCCTATATTAGCAATTAACATCTTAAGATACTCGATTACCTACTAAATCTGAATTTTCAACAAATTAATGTTAAATTACAAAATTAAGCTCAAATATTGCCTTTTATGTATGATTTTAGGGGGTAAAAATTAAGTAAAAAATTACAAAATTAAATTTAAGAAAAACTCTTTATAGCACTGCTATATATATATCCGAAATAATCTATACAAAAATTTTTAGGTTAAAACTATATCATTAAGGTTATTTAAATCGAAATAAAAAACTAGCTCGAGTTAAGGGGGTTTCTTAAGCTCTATATATCATGGGAACTAAATTTATTAAATTGACATTTTTCCCTAAATCTATATGCAAAAATACCTCAAAATACCAAATTTCATAAATTTTCAAATATTTTGTATATTTTTAACAAATTAAATAAATTTGGAAATGAAACTTGGACTCACTGTTCAATGAGTCTCCAGCCACCAGTGGCGGCTGCCATTGTATTGGCGGCCTTAGGCGGTAGGGATGCTCTCTGATGGTGGTGGTCGTCTCTCCCTATGTAGTCATCGACCATGATTTTCCCCTATTAGCTCCATTTACACACTATTTTTCTAATTTTTGGTAAAATTACTTACTGCTCTCTCTTTGGTATCTCTCTCATTTTTTTAGCTTGCCAACTAACCAAAATGAATTGCAATAGGGACTTATTGAATTTATAGTATTGTTAGATATTTTTCTTTAATTTTTCACTTGACAAGTGCCTCTTATCTTCTTCTTCTTCACTTATTAGTTGGATTAATTTAATTGGCTAACCATTTCATCTTCAATCCTAGCTTGCCATACCCTTAATTTGGACTTTTCTTTACTTTTTCATATTTTTCTTTAATTTTTTATGAATTTTTCTTAATTACTTAGTATTATTTTGATATATTTAAGGTATTTTAAGTAATTTCGCATATTTTTACTTACATATAAATATATATAATATAATTAAATACTTCTAAATATTATTTAAGTTATTTTATGATTTTTAGTATGTATATAATTTATTTCTATCGATTTGTTAATCATCGGAATTCGTTTTACATATTTTCAATATATAACGAGTAATATGCATATAATAATATTAAATTATATTATTATTTATTTTCCTAAATCCAAACTTACTAAATTACTTTAATTAATATTCTTAGTTTCGTCATAAATTTTGAGTTCAATCGAACAACTTACCCAATGGCCTTAAATTTTAAGAATCGAATCTCGAACACCTTATTGTGAGGCTTACAGCATCAGACTCTACAAGTCATAGGTAAGTTTTATCAACAATCTTTAAGATTAAGTTGGTTCTATTAGCAAAATATTTAAGAATAATTACTTACAAATTGATTATACTTGGAGTTTAGAGAAATATTGAAGAAAGCATCTTCCTATGCAGTTTTCTTAAGCATCATCATGAAGAATAATAGCTGCATGAAATCTTTTAGAAGGTAAGCTCCTAATCTCTTGAAGAGATGAATTTTTTTGGTTACCAAAAGTGCTTAGACATACCATAAATTTGTTTAAGGAGCTTGGTTAGCAGTAAACCTTAAGTAAAGTTTTGAAGTTAATAATGGCACTATTGATGTTGAACTAAGGTTTGATTATGTAACTTGTTGCTTTAAGTGGTTTAGTAAGTTTAATATAAAGATTACATGTTGATGAATGGATGATAACTAAAGAATTTAATCTTGGATTGCTGAATTCGTGAGTCTCCTACCAAACTATGAGCTTCATGATGTTTTCTGAGTGTATCTTGCTTGGTTCAAGCGTTATTTAATTCTTAGACATGTCAATATGGAAGTTAGACAAAGTTATAGTTGGTAGGAGATGGGATAAAATTGAATAATGCAAAGCATTTCCCCATATATACATGTTGGCACCCCCTAGTTACTATTTAGTATTTGATTATTTAGTGTTATGCTCTTGACAAAATTTGGCATTTAGATGATGCTTTCTATGATGATTTTAGGTTTAACTAGTGTTTAGGATGAAGTTTAATGCTTATATGATGTTTAACATGCATAAACTTTCAATCTTGATAAAAAAATGTTTTAATTTAGTTAAAATCTATTATTTCCCCGATTTTCCAGTTTATCCTTTACCTTAATAACACGATAATTTCATTTTAGTGATGACTATGATATTCAAAGGGATTAGTTTAGGACCGTATAACAATAATAATGTCATATGGGGCTTATTTGTTAATATGGTTGCATAAAGGTGTCATCTTTAACATAAAATTGGTGAATTAAGCTACTTTTCTAAAATTTTACGCAAAGTTTTTTTTTTTTTTTTATGTTTGATTTTGGTATTTGAGGTTATTTCTTGGATGGTATTGAGGAATACTAGAGTTTGGGCTTATTAGATATTTAATTATTAACTAATTTCAAAACTAAATTGTGTGTTTCTTAAATTTTTGGAAAAATTAT
Source organism: Lumnitzera racemosa (assembly GCA_024138005.1). NCBI lineage: Eukaryota > Viridiplantae > Streptophyta > Magnoliopsida > Myrtales > Combretaceae > Lumnitzera > Lumnitzera racemosa. The sequence continues at coordinate 51,698,570 of JAMXBC010000006.1, read as the reverse complement.
GTTGATATTTAATTATTCTTAATGTTTATAAGAACATTCAAGTATTCTTCATCTAAAACCTTTTTTATCTTCAAAATTCAACTAGAAAGTGCTTTTTATAAGACTTTTGGTTTTTACATTTTCTTGTAGATTTTTAACTTATGAATTCATTTCAATTAACAAAATCTTTAAATAGGAAAAACACATAACCCACTTCAGAAATAAGATTCGATTTGGATTTGGTTGAAGAATGTGTTTGATTTTATAAGAGGGTAAGATCTTGACATGAAGTTGGTTATGCTTAAAATACTTAAGAAATTAGAAAATTCAAATAATGGAATTAAGAATAATAATAGAAATAAATAACAGGTTAATTAATTGGTCCAATACTAATCAAACCTCAACCCAGTCAAATCAAATTGATTCAAGAGAACCAATTCATCATTCCCCCATGAGGTGGTTTACGCCATCCCTATATACATGGACATAATTGGACCTAAATTATGTAATTTGACTTAATGGACTAAAGTGATGAAATAAACCTACATCATAAAATAAGAAATTTTAATTGACTAATCCTATTATGCATTCTAACCTTTTTATTGGCCCATATATGAATTGAGCTATAAACTTACAATTTATAATAAATTGGGCTTTAGTTGAATAATAATAGAAATTAGGCTAAATATATATTTAGTTAAATAAATTAAAACCCAATTAAACTAATTAATCATCTAATTAGTTCAATTAGCTCCATTTTAACCAAACTAGTTAGGCCTATTTCTTTGGAGGCTCGTACTTAAATGGATAATAATACATAAGCTTTATTGTTATGTGCCTAAAAAATGCTAAAGCCCTATACCTAATAAGAAACTTAAAGGCTAAATTGAACGATTATAAATATTAGTCACTAATTAGATTAATTAATTAAATATAGATTAAATTCCCCTTCAAAAGTTATTAGGCTTATTAACGCTCCTATGTCTTATAACCCAAATAGACCTTATTAACAATAAAGCACTTGGATTAGTTATTAACAAATAAGATAAACCACAATAGTGATGGACTCAGGTAGATTACTAAATTAAGATAGTTGGTAACTAATCAAATGGTTGATTAACTTAATGGGCTTGGTATAGTAAACTTAGTACAAGATTGCTCATGGTTCAAGATTGTACACGTATGTAATGACCTTAGGTGCTACTTGTTAGAAAATACAATTATAAAATCGAACTAATATGTAAACTCAATCTAAAATAATTACATGTTGCTTGTGCATGGTTACATGATTCAACAGGGTGACAACCTTGGGCTAGCTTCCATATCTATGGGCCAAATTAATGGATGATATGGTAGTTAAGTGACTGAGCCAACAATGTTAAGTGAATGCATATTTGTTAACGTGGGCCATAGAGGTAATGCAACATTTACTCTTGGGCTACATATGTGGTGCAACACTCAAAAGGTAGATTGGGTTATGTTAGAATAGTGAGTAGCTTTTAGGATAGATATAATAAGCGATCAAAGTGAACTTCGATAGTAGTGAGCCATTTGCATAGACCTATATTACTTTTTAACGATTTGGTTTTAGCGAAGCAATGGTTTGATACACCTAACAACCCTTGATGCTTGCTTAGGTAAGGTTTAAACCCCCGATTCCCCCATTTGTTTAGAGTTATGAATATCTTAGTGTTGTTTGTTTATTTTTGTACTTAATGATATAGCTAATGAATTGCATATTATAATAATAGGCCCATTGGTGACATGTATTGTGCTCATTGTGGTTGTTGTTATATCGAGTTATTTAGAGCTCATTCTTTTAATTTTTTCCATGTAATGATGAATGTTATGATAGCAATTATGGGCTGATGGAGACAATAAGTGATAAGTTGATTGGAGCTATGACAAAGATACATTTTGCGTTCCTTTTTATGCTATTTTCACAACTATATTGATGTAACTATTGAGGGATTGTTGTGATGGAGTCATATGAGTGAAGATATTTTGATAATGTGAGAATTAGTTTTATGCCCTTGAAGATGGGCTAGCATTGAGTTATGTTGGTAGGTCATTGAGAGCCCTTGTATTTGTTGAGTATTATTGAACTACATTATAATATTTAAAACCGATGAATGGCTAGTATTTGATCAAATTTATTTTGTAAAGTAAATTCTCACATAATGATTTCTTATACTTAATAATGATTTCTAAAATACGAAAATTGGCTAGAAACCTGCGCTATAATGTAGGCAATACTTAAGTGTTATATGCGATAGATTGTTGTGAAATTGGCATATTTGAAGTACAACATCATAATCCAAGTAGTTATAGTAGTCATAATCCTTCAAAAATTTATCATTTCAAACAATATCCCAAAAGGGTAACAACACCAATGTAAAATTTTTGCATATAAGCAAACAAATACCCTTACCATATACAACTTCTATCATTTATATGCATTATCCAATATAACAATCAACTCATACAGATAACACATGAAATATCAGCCAAATAGAGTTTTCTCACACGCAGTTCATAATGATTACACGAAACCAAACCTCAAAACTTTATTTTCAACAAAAAATGATGAGACCTACATGTTCCTTGGAGCTCATTTTAATAATGTAAAGTCATGATGTTCCTTATAGTTAGTTTTGAAAAGCATGAATATATGATGCCCCTTGAAGTTAAATATTAAACTATGGATCTATAATGTTTCCTAGAGTTAAATTTTGAAAGCGTGGAACATCAAATCCTTTGAGTTAGATTTTGAAAGTTTGAGTAGATTATAGGGTCAATTTTAATAATATGGGGCAAATTTATAGAATTAGGTTCTAAAAGTGTGGAACAAATCCCTAAAGTCAAACTTTGAAAGTGTAGAAGAAGTCCCTAAAGTCAATGATATTTTTTATTTGCAGATCCTAAGAATCTGATAAGATTTTGGATCGATATATCCTTAGTATCTAATAACATTTGAATATGTCAATCCTTGTAGATTGGAAATAATTTAAATCTAAAGATCCTTGGAGTTCAATAATAATTAATCCATAGGAATGATTGATAGGTTCATAATAGTCTATTTATTTTCACAATACTCTCAATTGAGGTGTGATATATAAGAAATTGAGACTACATGATTAATCACTTTCTTATGTGATGTAATTCAAATGAAAGGTTAAAAATAGGTAGCCTTTTGTCTACCTTAGTAAATACTTGGAGACACGTTAATTTAGACCTATAGATCCCTATAGTTGAATAATAACTTAAAGTATGGGTCTTTACAATTTTATGATCTTATATGAACATACCATAAATTCCTTTTCTTATCGTAGTTTTACACAAATATGCACTTTATTTATTTTTTTAAAAGTTAATTATGGCTCACTTGATTTGATATTTTCTTTTGTTTGATTTGATAATTTTAGTAGCCAATAGGAATCAAATTGAGAGGATAACCGATGTATAATTTATATTCCTAGCATTACTATAGAAAAATCTTAACTTTAAGCATTGTATTAAAAGAAAAAGTTAAAGATAATTGTAGATATAGGTGAGTAAGTAACACAAGGTATCTATTTGTATTTACTCAATTGGATAGGTTCTGGATAGATATTAAAAATTATATAGTAGGCTTCAAATATGTATCTCCCCGAACCTACTCCATAAGGTAAAGCGCGGGTATGAGGTGTTCTAACTCTATATTTACATTGAAACCTATATTATAAGGTATGAAGGGTATAGATTCCATAGTATTACGTATTTATCCTATAAAAGTTATTAAATAATATTAATAAATGAATAATAAATAATATTATTAAAATTTTAATCAATAAATGTTATAATAAAAAGAAAAAAGAACCTAAGATCACAAGTTAACAACTTAAATGCCTAAACTTAATGTTGCTTTTACCGCTTTACGTTTTCCATTATTCTCCTTAAGTTTAGAATAAAAGGTAGACAAAATTATTTCTTTTTAAGTATTACAAATTTTGATTTCATAGGTTTTATATATGAAAAATTTGTAGTATCATATGTTAATTACTTTTTGGATATTACATGACTTTGAAATTTATAAGAGGAATAATAAAATTTTTAGGTTTTATGAAATACATTGTATCTTATAGGTACAAGTTCTACAATTTTAAGATATTACACGGTGAGTTTTAAGTGGAAAACTTAGAAATTTATACCTAGTAGATAGAGTACGAGTAAAAATTTATACTTTATTTACTTTGTATCCATTCGTCCTTGAATATAGATAATAGAAATCAACCTTATAGACCTTCAAAAGTGATTTTATATACTAATAATTTGTTAGAGTGTGTAAATAATTCTACAAGATATTGCTAAATTTACATATGACTAACAATATATGACTAACAATTTATAAAATGTATCTACAATTCTTACAACTTCGATAAGGATGACACAATTATCAAGAGTTGTAAGTGTAGATGACACAATTATTAAGAGTTGTATATTGTATTTTTTTTACGACCTGCTCTTAATTTTTTTAATGCAATTGTATTTTATTTTTCTAATAACGTTATAAGTGATTGCATATATGAGCATTGAAATGCAATACCAAGTGAGACACCCTTTAAGCTGTCTAGTCCCGGCTAATAGTTTTATCACACAGAAAGACAATAAACCATTAAACAATACAAAATAGAAAGATAGCATTGAATGAGTACCATATCTACAAATAACATACCAATAAAAAATTAAATCACGTAATACTAATAAATAAATATCAATCGCCGGATGTGAAACAACATTAGAATCAAGTTTGTAATAATTTGGGTTCCGGAATACTGTCCTTCTTTTTTTTTTTATTATTTTTTGCCTTTTCTATTTTCCCTCTTTCTCCCTCCCTCCCTTCTTCTTTTCTCTCTCTCTCTCTCCTTCTTTTGTTATCTCCCTTTCACGTTCTGACTTTCTTGCTCCATAGATTTCTCTTACCCTAGAGAAAGAAAATATTAATTTATTTTTCTTCTCACTTTCTCTCTCTAACACACATACTTCTTTTTCCCAAAGAAGGAACGAACAATACACAATCCCTAACCCTAGAAAAACTAGTCAGGATCTGATTCTTCTGTTTCTTTTCCTCCTTCTTCTTTTAGTGTGTTGTTGCTTTGTGTGTCATACGATTTTGAAGCCCTAGATTTGGTCCGGAGACTCATTTTTGAGTTTCGGAACCTTAGGTTGGTGTTTTCGTACCGTTTTGGTTGATTTACTGGGAGTTGTTTTCATTTCTGGCTCCGGCTTGTTGTGGAAACCCTAGATTTGGGTATTTGGTCGATCTTGGTGTTGAAACCCTAGCTATTTTCTTATTTTCTGTCAAAAAATAACCTTAGGGGAAGTGTGTGGTTTTGGTGCTTTGGTTGGCTGATGCGATTGGAAGGAGGAGGTGAGGAATCTTATGCCGCCAGAACCTGTGCCTTGGGATCGGAAGGACTTCTTCAAGGAGAGGAAGCACGAGAGATCAGAGTCGTTTGGACCATTTAATAGATGGAGGGATTCGTCTTCTTCATCTCACCATGGAGGAGGGGGTGGTAGTGGTGGTGGTGGTCCTCGGGGTTTTACTAGGTGGGGATCCGGAGATTTTCGGCGAACTCCAGGTAGTTTTCGGTGCAATTTTCTTCCTTTTTATAGTTTATTTATTTAATTTTTGTTAGTATTCTTAGTTTAGCTTCTATTTAAGTATTACATACAATATTTGTTGATTAGGGTTGCGCGTGGTGAATATTTCGTACTAATGGTTCCTTGAGGATTTAAATTTGTTCTTGCTGGTTGGAATTGTTGAAGGATCTTATTGTGAGTAGTTCCGCGGTCAGTGTAGTCTGGATTTTGTTCTAGGTTTCTTACTCCGTTCTTTGTTTGGGTATTTTGGTTACTGTACATCTAGGTATTTTCTCCAATCATTCTAGTTGCTGGTTTTATTTGTTTATGCCTTAAGCTTGTTGTCTTTTTGGTTCAAGATGCCGAAAGCTTTTTATTGTCCCCCCAGGTGCCCCACCGCAGATGGGTTGCTTTCTCTGTCAGTTCCCTTGGATTGCTTGGTGGGTTGCCCTTGGGATTGCGATATGTTTAGTCTGGGTGTCCTTTTGTAGCCCTTAGGATGAGATATGTTTTATCTGGATGTTGTCTGTAAACTGGTTGCCTCTGTACCTGTTTGTTTCTTGTGTTTGTGTTTGTGTTTTTTTTTTTTTTCCCTCTGGGTTATTTCCTGCTGATACCCATAACTGATGCGTATGATGTATTTGGTTTGAGTCTCTCATTTAGCTTATTCTGCATACACCTGTCATTTCTTTTCCAAGCAATCATGTATGTTAGATTGCATATTCTTTTTGGAGTTGAAATTGAAATCTGTGTATTTATTAGGTTTTGTTTTGAGTACATTTTGTAGGTCATAGTAAGCAGGGAGTGTGGCACATGTTTCCTGAGGAGCCTGGTCATGGGTATATGCCTCCCCGATTGGCTGATAAGTTCCTAGATGATGAGGGTGGCAGGCGTCCAGGTTTCCGAGGAGATGGAAAATATGGCCGAAATTACAGAGACAATAGAGGGTCTTTTGGTCAGAGAGACTGGAGGGGAGGGGGTGGCCATTCTTATGAGACAAGCAGTGCTTCTCCACAGCTGAATGGCAGGCTGACTGATGTGAGTAATAATCAGAGGTCAGTTGATGTGACTATGTTGACATCTGCCCCTCCTTCTGATGTAGTAAATGCATGGGAGCCTCACCAGCTTCACTCCAAAGACCAACATGACAAATCAACCGGTGTCAATGGATTGAGCACAGGACAGAAATGTGATAGAGATAACTCTGTGATCCCTGTGGATTGGAAACCACTTAAGTGGTCACGTTCTGGGAGCCTCTCTTCTCGGGGTTCAGGTCTTAGCCACTCGAGCAGCTCAAAAAGCTTGGGTGTTGACTCAAGTGAGGCGAAGGCTGGCGTAGTTGTGAAGAATGTCACTCCTGTCCAATCTCCTTCCGGAGACGCAGCTGCATGTGTGACCTCTTCTGCCCCATCCGAAGAAATGATGTCAAGGAAGAAGCCGCGCTTAGGATGGGGAGAGGGGTTGGCAAAGTACGAGAAGAAGAAAGTTGAAGGACCCGAAGAAACTGAACCTAAGAATTGTATGGAGCCTGCTCACTCTCTCCACCTAAATTTAGCTGAAAAAAGCCCAAGAGTTGCAGGATTTACTGATTGTGCTTCTCCTGCCACTCCATCTTCAGTAGCTTGCAGTTCATCTCCTGGTATGTTGAGAATGCGCCTGCCTACAATTGTTTAGCTTTTACTGCTTTAACCTGTAAAATACTACTCTTCCATAATTATTTTGGTTTTATTGATTAACTATGCCTTGAAACTGGTGAAAGATCATATTTGCATATTTGAAGTGGTGCCTTCATTAGTTTTATATGTTCCTCTTCAATAGTACAGCAGCTTTTATGTGTTGTACTCCTTGCAATTTATGTAGCGATCTAAAATTTGTCCTTTCTTTTTTCCTTTTTAAATCTATATGCTTATTCTTGATGGATGCTTCTGTGGCTTTTGCAAATGGAAGCATCTTTTGTTTGGCTGTTTATTTCCACTGTGTAATAAATACCAGGGTGTTATGTATATAAATATATATTAGGGTAAGAAAGGAGTTATATTTTTCTCCTGTTGTGAACTAGCAATTGGGCTAATAGATAATTTTTCATGAGTAAGTTTCATTTTCCAGGAGAATCATTGTTTGTGGTGGATCAATGTCCTTGTTGATAAATTAGTAACTTCTTAAAGGGGTCAGCATCTTGCTCTGCCCTTGGGATGGATGGCTTCTCCTGCTCTGAAACTTATAATTACTGGAAAAACATCCTTACTGTAGCCCTTACACTCCCCCCTCTTTCTTCTCCTTTTTCTCATCTTCCCCTTCTGGTTGATAAATGGTGGCTCTTCATTGTTTCTCTCTCTCTTCCTTCCCTCCTTTTGCGTGTGTTGGCAATTTCTTTGGCTTACGGAGGCTTCCACTGATTGACATGCTGTGTTCCCTGGGGTTAATTATGTGAAACCTCTCTCCTTGGGCCGATTTACTTAACTGCAGACAGCACACTTTACTGATCAATAGCACTAATAGTGGCCAAGTGTGCGTGGGCATACAAATCTTTGAATATCTGTACCTGTGGGGCACTCTAAAGGAACTTATTGTACTTTCAACGCTAATTACACACTTTACAACAAATCAAGTGCCTTGAAAAACAAGACTTTTTTTTTTTTAAATAAATCAATTTAAATAATGTAGTTTCTTAACAAGTGCTATTGGGCACTCGTCAACGTTCTTCTATTTGTATATCCAGCAATGTATGTCTTTTCTTACAAGGGGTATGAGTGGTTAAGTTGAAATATTTCTACTTCATCAGTATAATCTTGAAATGACTTTTGGGATCGACAAGCAGGTTTTAAGCAAATCATTGGGTTATGTACATATGTTTTTAGCTCTTTTTGGGCCTGTTTATATGATGAGTATTCGTAGTGATTCAACTTGGATTTCCTATGGGTGTGCAATATTTAGATCACCTCTTCTCTGTTTTGGTGTTTTGTTTATACAAATATATGAATTTTTTGAAAATAGGATTTGTCCCCTATTCTTTTTTAAAGAACTTATGTCCTGCATATCATGATTGCTATTCATGTTGCCTATTTCGAAATCAGGGTTTCTGTCCCTTCTTCACTTCGTTTGCAAATGGCCAGGAATGGATTAACTTTGTGCTATAGTTGGTCTTTTCAATTGTTGCAGGAATGATATTTTTGCCCTTGTCCGATGATTATTATTTCTTATACTGGATACCTTCTTCAAGAGATATATAAACTTATGTCTTGTTTGAGCAGGTTTGGAGGAGAAAACATCTGGGAAGATGTCAAATCAAGATCATGATGTTAATAATTTATGTGGATCTCCATGTCCCTCGTCCCAGATCCAACAAGAGAGCAGCATGTTTAATCTAGAGGCAACTGTATCAATGTCTAATTTGGGCCATTCAATTGCCGAATTGCTGCAATGTGATGGTTCAAATTCTCCTGATTCAGGCTTCATCGTATCTGCAGCTTTGAGTAAGCTGCTTGTGCTTAAAGGTCATATCTTGAAGGAGCTGGAGGTGACTGAGTCAGAAGTTGATTCACTTGAAAATGAACTTAAGTTGCTTGTTCCAAAGTCCTGCTGTAGCTTTCAATATACAGGCTCATCTAGTCCCCCTGATGTTGAAGGGAAATTGAAAACTGGTGAAGAACAAGATGATGCTTCAAACACGATGCCTGGTCCTGCATCCCTAGAACTTCTTTGTTCTGGTGGCATGGTCGAGGATGGGGCACCTTTTGCTGAGGCTGTTGTGGAAGAAGTTAATGAGGTTATCAAGGATGAGGATGTTGACAGTCCTGGAACTGCTACCTCCAAATTTGTTGAACCACCATCTGTAATGAAACCATTTTCTCCCTCTGATGTAAAGTGTCCAGAAGGTTTGGATGTAGCAAAACCCATAGATTCAGGAATAAGGATTTCTGTAGATTTAAGAGGGGAGGAGCTTACTGAGTCTGTATGCTGTGTTGATGGAGAAAATGACAAGCCTACTAATGATGTGGCTACATGTGCTGAGTCAGAGAGAACCCTGTGCCAGTTAGTTCTGTCTGAAAATAAAAATGCTGTAAATGAAGCTTCTGAAGTTTTTTGCCATTTATTGCCAGGAGATCAGGTTGAGCATGGTACTTTTAGAGCTGGTGTTCCTGCCTGCCAGCAGCATGACTCCTTGATTTTAGAAAAATTTGCTAGGAGGAAGCGATTTTTAAAATTTAAGGAGAAGGTTATCACTCTTAAATTTAAATCCCTTAACCATATGTGGAAGGAAGATATGCGTCTCCTGTCATTAAAGAAAACCCGTGCAAAGTCTCAAAAGAAGTTTGAGTCGACCTTGAGAATATCCTTTGGAGGCTTTCAGAAGCATCGATCATCCGTCCGCTCTCGTTTTTCATCCTCAGGTAGGATTTTCATTGGCTTCTTTTGCGGGTTCTGCTGAGTTTTTAATGGTTCTCTCACTTTATTGAATGCCATGTGAATGGCTGAGTTCCTGTGTTGCTGTCTTTCTTCTGACTCTATGTCGCTCACTTTGTTGAATGCCATGTGCATTGCTGAGTTCCCCTATGTTGCTGTCTTTTTTCTGAGACTATGCATAGGTTGTCCCAGAAGAAACCATGATGATTTCATTTAGGTGTTGAAGCTAGTGGATAAAAGGGATGCTTTTTCCATGAATGTGTCTTAATTTGCTGGTTGTTGGTTTAACTGGTGCAGAACATGAACTAATTAATATGCAAGATGTTGAACTGGTGTGTATTCAGGATCTGTCGATAGTTCCATTTAGAGGAGCTTTGCCTAACAAGCTAGAGCCCAAAATCCCAAACTCATGTTATATCGATGCATAAGATCTCTTTGATGTGCAATCTGTGAAACAATAAAGAAACATGAATTTGGTAATTTGGATATTATGATGGTTGTTAAACCCCTGATGTTACTTAAGAGTAGGACGAAATGAAGCGGCAGACAGTTTGATATCTGATTTTAGATAATGCAAACAATCAAGACTAATTCTGCCTATAATGGAATAAATAATCTTGGGTTACAAGTTTTTTGTTTTTTGCTTTGTGCCTTTTATTTTTTTATAGGTGTGTGGTGTGTGCGCGCAGGGATGCCATTCCTGTTGTTATATCTCAGTGTACAGCTTTGTTTTAGAACATACCTTATTATTGTGTTTTATGGATGATAAGCATTGTTGGCTTAAAATGGACTTGCATCTTTGATAGAATTGCATTAGATCAGATGATACTTTTCTTTTAAGTACATACAGATTCTGGATTCAAGAAATTTTGTCTGGTTAGATTCATTTGATTGCTATGTCCTCAGTTCCCCCATGATCAATATCAGACATGAAACATATATACCTTGATATGACTGTCAATGTTTTTCACTATACGGTGTCACATCATATGGTCCGTCCACTAATGCTCATGGTAATTTAGCATGTTCTGTTTGTTCCATCACTTTGGCTGGGTTCTGCTGGAGTGGACAGACACCAGCAAATTCTGTATTTAGGGAAGTGTGTTCGTTCCTTTCTCATCGTTGTTGTTGTTGTTTGTTCCTCCCCCCACCTCTCTTTTTTCTCTCTCCTCTCTCCCTTCTCTCCCCTGCTCGAACTTCTGTGGTTCTAATAAATAACAACGCTATTTATTATTACATATGCAGTATGTTTGTTGAGCTTTACTTTGGATGTAAACAGAGGCATATGAGTTGAACTGGTTGATTTTGTATGTTTAAGAGGCATGAATGCTGCATCTGTGTTTCTTTTTGCTCTTGGGATCCCGTTTGTATGCTTTTTTTTTTTGTGGGGTCTTTGCATACTGCAATCATCTTCTATCTATCTTTCTTTCTTTTCTTTTTTCCTCTCCTCTCTCTCTCTCTCTCTCTCTCTCTCTCTCTCTCTCTCTCTCTCTCTCTCTCTCTCTGTGTCTGTGATTAGTATCTGCTGAACCATCATCTATTATACTTTTTCCATCTTGATATAAGGTTTTAAGGCTCATCATCATCTATTGGCCTTTTTTTTCTCTTCACAGTTGGAAACTTGAGCTTGGTCCCCAGCAATGAGGTTATTAATCAGACTCGCAAGCTTCTTGTGGATTCACAAATGAAGCTCTGCCGCAATGGTTTGAAAATGCCTGCCTTGATCTTGGATCAAAAGGAAAAAAATGCAACCAGGTTTGTCAACAGCAATGGTTTAATCGAAGACCCTTGTTCTTTTGAGAAGGAAAAGGCAATGATTAACCCTTGGACAGTTGAAGAGAGAGAAACATTCTTGGATAAGTTACTGATTTATGGCAAGGATTTTAGGAAGATTGCTTCGTTTTTTGATCACAAGACAACTGCAGATTGTGTGGAGTTCTATTATAAAAACCACAAGTCAGATTTCTTCAAGAGAACTATGAAGAAGCTAAATTTTGGAAAGCAAGATAAGGCACTTCGTACAAACACTTATCTGGTGACATCAGAAAAGAAGTGGAACCGTGAAGTCAATGCTGCCTCCCTGGATGTGCTAGGAGACGTTTCAGTGGCAGCAGCTCAAGCGTATGGGAATGCGCTAGAACGTAGGATGTGTTCTAGAAGGTTCTATGTTAGTGGGTACAGTAGCTCAAGAACATCACGGGGTGATTACGGGATTTCTGAGAGGGTCAATTCTTGTGACATTCTTGGGAGTGAGAGAGAGACGGTTGCTGCTGATGTTTTAGCTGGAATATGCAGCTCCCTTTCTTCAGAGGCTATGAGTTCATGTGTCACTAGTTCTCTTGAACCTGGAGACTACAGGGAAATGAAGTGCCAAAAGGTGGATAGTTCAACTAAATGGCTCCTTGCTCCTGATGTTACTCATATCGTGGAAGAGGACACTTGCTCGGGTGAGAGTTCTGGAGAAATGGAATCTGCTGATTGGACGGATGAAGAAAAATCTATTTTTGTGCAGGCTGTGTCATCTTTTGGAAGAGATTTTGAGATGATGGCAGAATGTGTCAAAACAAAATCTGTTGCCCAATGTAAAGTATTTTTTAGCAAGGCTAGGAAGTGCCTAGGCCTGGACCAGTTGCATCCTGGGTCTATAGATATGGGAACTCCTGGGAGTGATGATGCTAATGGTGGTGGCAGTGTGACAGAAGATGCATGTAATTTAGAAACTGGCTCTGTTATCTGTGGCGATGAGATGGGCTCCAAGATGGATGTGGACTCGCCATTGCCTGTTGGTAACTCTGATCTTGCTCATAGTCTGAACTTGCAACAGCCTGTGAATAATTCTGAGGAAAATGCAGTGAGTGGACAACTAGATTCTGAAAACCTTGAAGCTGTAATGGTTCCAGATGCTTGCCAGACAATGGAAAAGCATGAGTTAGATTCTGAAGATGCTGATCACATGTCTGAGCTTGTGAAATGTAAAAAATCTGCAGCTCCATCAGTTGATGAAATGGGAAAAGATGGGATAAATGGACTTTCTGCTTCTCAAGTTGAGTCCGTGTCCACTAAGGAGGACATTGATCCTGGTCCAGCATGTAAAACTGTTGCTGATACTGAAGCTGTAAGTCACCCTTACATGGAGGGTTCAGTGTATGAATCCCATAGACAAGAACTGGTGCCAAAAAGTGATGCTGAGACAAATGCTCAAAGTGGTGTACATCCTGTAATTCACGATATGGAGACAAGTAGTCATTCTGATGTAGCTGCGGATACAAATGAACGCTTGGAGTTCTGTGTGCAATCTGTATCAATGCGTCAAGCATCTGCTGGTCTAAATGCTTTTGACAAGCCTCCCATTTGCTCATTGCCAGAAAGGTCTCAAGTTACTCCACTGTCTAAATCAGAAAAATCTCCTACAGATGCTGGTGAGCCAGGTGAGAATCAAGAGAAAATTTTATCTTCAGCCCTTGATTTACCCGTCTGCACAGGCAGAAGTAGCAGCATTGGCAGCAGCAAGGACCATGAAGAGCAAGTGTCTGGATTTCCTTTGTTGAATCATGTTGATTCTCCTCAGATTCTCAGAGGATATCCTATAGGGATGGCAAGGAAGGATTTAAATGGAGGTTCTATCTCTGGAGAATCATCTGATGTTAATAAGCATTTAAAGCCAGATGGATCTCTTGATTGTCAGTTTGGCATTCTGAATTCTCATCTTCGAAAGTGTAATGGTTCGGTTTCTCATAGCTCCATGGCTGAGCTGCCCCTTTTACCGCATATGGAGAACACAAATAATCCTCCAAAAGCCCATGTTGTGAAGGACAGAGAGAAGCATGGTGGAACTGGTGATTTTAAGCTTTTTGGTCAGATACTCAGTCATCCTTCTTCCCAATCGAAGCATAAAGGAAGTATTCGTGAAAGTGATGATAAGGGGACTCCTCTGCCTAGTTCAGCTGCCAAGTCATCTAATCCAAAGTGTACTGGCAATTTTGCTGGGGACAGCACTTCAGCTTCGCTGAAGTTCGACTTTATTAGTCATCTGGGCATTGATAATTTTCCATCGAGGAGTTATGGTTTTTGGGATGGGAACAAGATTCAAACTGGATTTTCCTCTCTGCCTGATTCTACTGTGTTGATGGCAAAGTATCCTGCTGCGTTCCGTAATTATTCTTTGTCATTGAATAAGTTAGAACAGCAGTCATTGCCGGCTAATGTGAAGACTAATGAGTGTAGATTGAATGGTGTATCGCCTCTCCCGCAGAGGGAACTGGCCAGCAGCAACGGGGTAGCCGATTATCATATTTATAGAAGTCTGGATGATGCGAAGTTGCAATCTTTCTCTGTGGATGAGAAGCCACGACAAGATGCTTTCTCTGAAGCGCAAAGATGTAATGGGTTTGAAGCGCTGTCTAGTCTACAGCAGCAGGGGGTGGGTATGATACCGATGAATGTTATGGGGAGAGGTGTCCTCGTGGGGGGACCGTGTAATGGAGTTTCAGATCCGGTAGCTGCCATTAAATTGCACTATGCACAGTCCGATCAGTTTGTGGGACAGAATGGTAGTATGACCAGAGAGGAAGAATCTTGGAGAGGCAAGGGAGACTTAGGCAGGTAGGTTTTTTTAAGTGACGAGAGGGCCTTATCCAAGCTATAGGGCCCTCGGTGGCAAAATTTGTTTCGTTGCCGCAACCTGTATAATAGTTTTTGTATCGTGCAATTAGGTTTTTTTTAGTTTTGTATTGTTGAATTAGTGGGATGTAGTTGATGGACTGTTCTCATGTCCATCTTTTTGGTTAAAAGAAATATGATTGTAGATGGATGTAATGTTGCAGCAGCGTTGTATTTGTTGTTGTATTAGATGGATAATACAAAATAATCTCCGAAATTCAGTGGCATATTGTCGGTTTCCAGCGATATATAATATAATATGATATAATATAATATACCCATTCATATCATAGTCTCTCGTGGACACCTTTTCATAGGCTGTTCCTTTTTTTTTTTTTTTTCCTTTTCTTTTTTAAATTAATTTGTCGGGGACTTACGGAAAAAAAAAAAAAAAAGAGGGCTTCTTTGGGCAGGTTTGGATGTTGATTTTAGGTGGGCACTCTCGAACCAGAAGGGTATGCGATTTCCATAAATTATAAAGTAGATCTTATCGACATCAGTGTCTTACACGTCCACATCCTGAATTCATGTTCACGTCCAATAATTGAGGCATTGGAATAAAATTAGATATTTTGGGCGCTTGACGTCAAAACGCCGAAACCTGCATCCGGACGCAACATGTTTATCGAATTTCGTATAAGTTTCAGTAAATGCTGCTGGCTATGAGTCGGATTAAGTATACAATTTTGGTACTACGGCTGTCGAGAGTTGAAAAACTATTTAAGGAAACAAAAGAAACACCAACGTAGTATACCCTTTGGGAAATGGTCAAGGGCTGCAGCAATGTTTTGCATCTTTGTGCCTATAATCGTTTTGCAACCAGTTATAGTTTCAAAAAATTCCATCATGGTTCAAAGATAACAAAAGTACGCATTGCATCAATTAGTTCATGGTTAGTCTAAAATTCTCAAGTACATCCAACTTCATCCGTCCTGTTGTCAGCATATATTCAACTGATCTTTACTCGTATTCTCTCCTTGTACTTGCAGTAAGGGTGGTAAAGGAGCAGTTAACTCAATCACCTGTATTGATAAGATCGAAACAAATTAATACATTATGAGGGTGGAGTTATTGCACACTGCTAAAATGAGATAAAACTGAATGGAAAAATCAACTAGTGCAGAGCCGCAAGATCACTCTATATCCAAAGAGAAAACCTCCCTCTCTCAATTTTAAGCAACGTCAAGAGCAAAATAAAACGGTGAAAGATAGATATGCCATACCACTACATGGTACGCAAGTAAAATTTGTCTTAACAGAGAAAGAGACAGAAATTTATGAAAAATTAATGCAGTTTTTTGAACATACCATGTCCGATGTTGGATGTAAAATAGTCAACTTATGAGCATGCAAGAAATAGCCACAATCCCCTGGGACTGGATTCTCAGGTCTTTGATACCCACTGCACGGTATAAAAAAAAACAGAAAAGCATAACCTTTTTGGATCTGCAGCCAGAAAGGAGATTGAACCCACTATAAACTAATAAAAAGAACAGGAGAACAAAGACTTCTTTCTCCCCCCTCTCTTCTCTTTGAACAAAGAGATACAACCACGATTGGTGGAATCAACCTATTTACCAAAATGCTGCGATGTGAACTATAATATCTTATTTTAGAATTCTTTGGCAACGTTTGCAGCCCAAAGAACACAATTCTTTGAGTCGAGTGCTGAGAGACATTAGAGGTTGTGCTCATTTATTAGAAGCTTTAGAGTTAAAAGCATCATTTAAAGTAAGAGGAGTATTGACGTACCCATCCTCTGCAAAACATTCATCTAATGCTTCAGAATTAGAACATCTTGGCTGCCCACCACCGGCATAGAGAGGATCTCCTGAAAAATGAAACTTTAATGCAGCACACTTCCAGTGAAGAATTACAGAAAGTTGCAATGACAGGTATCAGGACTATGCAGAAACAAATTAACCCATCTTCAGGCAGCAAGCATGTTACCACTATAAAATGCAAGCCCGTCCTAAATGAGCAGAACAACATGCAGGTCTTAACAGCACAGTCACCCAAAATCAGATATGGGTTGAAAAATGGTTTGATGGAATGTATTAAACCTTATATTTTATATACACACTTTTTTGGGTGTATAGTAATGTGGGGAATATGATAAAACAGCTGGAAGTTCAATCAAAGGCCAAGAGGTACATTCATCAACAAATTTTGTTTTGGTAACCAACAAAAATGGTAGGCTCTCAATTCAGCATTCCCTATAGAAGTTTTATATAAATACCAGTCATTTTCCAAAAAATATTACGGAAAAGGGCTCTATAGGAAAAATATTACAAAAATAGTATTCGTACGTGCCTTTACTTTTTCTTATATTTTGCACCGAAAATATATACAATGTATACACCTTTAGTTATAAACAACTAAATTAAAGGCGCATGTATTATATACGCCTTCAATATACCACATATAAATACCCTAACTCGTGTAGCCAGACTTCATTTTCACTCTAATCAAATTCTAAAACATATAAAATACAAAGAAACCTAAAGTTGAAGGTCTCGTCTAATTTTTCGTACTAGTATACGTCTGAAACAAGTAAGAGTTTATAATTTGTATTCACAAATTTTTTTTTAAAATTTTAATAGTAATCTATATTGTGCCCTACTTTTTTTTTTAAGAAAAAAAATTGTTACTGTATTACGTACATTGAGTAATCATTGATGTATCGTAAGTTGTTTAATTTATTGATATTTCATGAAAATTTATTATATTTTGTCTATATTAAGGCATTTTTTGTGTCTCGATAGATAAATTATACGAATGTACGTATGAAAAATTTTAACATATTGATCGAAATTGTTATATATTTTCTTTTTTGGCATTTGTAATGTGTTGGGTTGAATTAATGAGTTAAAGTTAAGCAGTATGCAATACAGTTTAACGAGATGACTTTGCGCATTTTATTAAGTTGTTGCTCGACGTGTAGATAAAATTTTTTATATCATCTAAATATTTAGTTCATCATGACATTACTAAGGTGGAAATGATAAATTATGTAAAAGTTATTATACATGCGAATAAAAATATTATAATAGGTAATTAGGGGCGTTGAAGTATGATAGAAAGCCTGTTAAGAAACTAAAAACTAGGAAGGATTCGAATTTATTTAATTTCTTTTAGAGAATTTGTGAATGTATTAAAGTTAACTCAAGTGGTGTTGAATTCGTGCACAGATATCCCTTTTTCCATAATGCTAGAGTTGCTTATAAGTTAATGGCCATTAAAGATGATGAAGACGTTGAAAATTTTCTTGAGATTTTGAGATGGTCGAGTTTTTTTGGGTACGGAGTATTCATAAAGTATACATAAGACATATTGAGGAATTGAATCCCCAAGCTAAGCATGAAATATATGAGTCAGACAATCCGATCCTTCTAGACCCCAATGTATATTCTATAATAACCAATGTAGAGTAAACAAATGTGTATCTATCAAATGAATTGTACATGGATTTTATTGAGTACAGACTCGTAGATATCACAGAAGAACAGTTTAACGAAACATTGAATTTTATTATTGAACACAGAGTCTTATAATCCATATGTGGAGAGAATGTACATGAACATAAATGTCAACGATGATGGGTAAGATATGGTAGATGAAGCTAGTGATGAGGATGATGTTGGACTTGGAAATGAATTTGTTAAGGATTTAGGAAAACCATAGATAAGTATAGATGTTGGGAGTAATGTGTCAATCCAGCCATATTGCCAAGATGGCCTAAGTAAGCCCTGTTATTGTACTGGAGAAGCATTGCCCAACAGTTAATTTTAGGACCTTCCTTAAATAAATGAACTAATTGACAAGTTTGTGAGAAACTCTATCCTACTTTACAATAGTCGATGCGATAGCAACAGAGAGACATTAATGAAATGTGTAGCAACATTAGTAGTTCTGATGACTTAAGTGTCGACATGTGTTTCAATACAAAGCATGATCTCATAAATGCAATGAAACTGTTCCACATAAGAAATTACAGTGATTTCCATGTAGAGATATCGAAATCAATTGTATACGTGGTTTACTGTAAGAAGAAGGAAGATGGTTGTAAGTGAAGGCTATAGGCTTGTTTGAAGAAGTTAGAAGATCTTTTCAAAATCACAATTTTAGAGGGCCCATACACTTGTGTGAACTCGATAATGAACTAGGACTATCTTTAGATCGATAGCAACATGATGGTTAGACTATTCATTAATAGTGTACAGAATAATCCTAATGTGAAGATACCTAATATTGTAGCTAATGTGTAAAATATATATGAATAACTTGTAAGTAATATGAGAGTTTTCGAAGCTAAAAGGAAAGCTATTAAGATGATATATGGTAACTAGGAGAAGTCATATAATGAGTTGTTGAAACTATTGAATACAATGAAGGTGAGTAATTTGAGGAGACAGGTAGATTGGGGTTGGAGTAGTTCGCCGAAGGTGAATCTTAATTCAAGTAGGTTTTTTTTTTTTTTTTGTTATTTGGGCTATATGTCAAAGCCTTTAAATACTATTGGTTTATTATATGCATCGTTGGTACATTCTTATACGGAAAATATGGGTATAAGTTAGTGGCTTATAGTATGGATAGAGATAATTCAATAGTTTTATTGGCTTTTTTACTCTTGTTGATACAGAATTAGTAGAAACCTAAAGGTGATTTCTTTGGAAGCTTAAAATGTATGTAGTTGGTCAGAAGAGGAAAACCTTATGTTTTATATTCAATAGAGCATCTAGCATTGATTTTGCGTACAAGGAACTATCAATAGGGTGACAGCCTTTGTTTGCAGTTTGGAGATATTGCTTGCGGCACATTACTAATAACTCTAACATGATCCACAAAAATCAATTATGCAAAATACTTATTTGGTTTATAGGTGTTCAGACATAATGAATCTTACCATTTTGGATACATAACATCAAACATTGTTGAGAGTTATAACTCCATTTTAAAATTGGCATGTAGATTATTTATTACTGCACTAGTGAAGCAGATATTCTATAACTGTGTTGCTTATTAGGAGAAAAGACAAAATGACGTTAAGAAGACAATCGATTCTAACAAGATCTACATTGACTATACTTTATGGATATATGAAACGTAGAGAGAGCAAGCAAAAGTACATAAAGTTATTTCATTCAGCTTTCAAAACAGTCTTTTTAAGATTTTAACTGGCACTCGAATGATTAGGATAAGCTTAAAGGGAAAAGGAAGGACACATATAATTAACTTTAGGGACTGCACATATACATATTAAAAGTCGCAAATATATAGGACCCCTTACTCCTACAAATATGCTGCTGCAGTGAGTACGAGAGTGGACAACAAATTGGCAATAGGGTAATAGTATAAATGGTCGAACCAAATTAATTGTTACTAAACTTATTTCTACTCAATTGGTGACAAGCTAAATTGATTGCAAGTTAGCTTTTCTTATCTCTACCCAAATATTGACTTATTACGAAAGAAAAGTAAACCTTGGCGTAAGCAATATCATATGGAGATGGACGTTAGAGAATGGTTAGACAGAACTAGATGTAGCACATATGGGTGAGAAGGATATAATAGAAAAAGATTTGCATAGATTAATAAGGCCGATATATTTATTTTTTTATTTAGACATTATGTTATGCTTCATGCATAAGCATAATGAGATGCACATTTTTTATTTTTTTA
This sequence comes from Lumnitzera racemosa, assembly GCA_024138005.1. Classification (NCBI taxonomy): domain Eukaryota; kingdom Viridiplantae; phylum Streptophyta; class Magnoliopsida; order Myrtales; family Combretaceae; genus Lumnitzera; species Lumnitzera racemosa. The sequence goes on along the minus strand of JAMXBC010000006.1, from coordinate 51,678,224 downwards.
ATTATCTACCAACTATGTTCATATTTATTCACAAGATAGTTGAAGTCAGGATCTATCGATCTACACATACTTACAAGGCAAGCTAATCACTATTCATAAGCCTTTTAAGAGAGTAGGGTTAGTAACAACAATCTCATGTACATTCAAATTTTTCATAAAAGCTATATTACTTGCTAACTTTATTGATCGTTTGTGTAAGAGATTATTTGTGCACTACGAGTGTGACGCAGCAAAATGTCCTTATGAAAGGAAGAGTGAGACATTCTCGTATATTTTAGGATAAAGCCTTACATAAGAGAGATTGATTTTTAAGGAATTGCACAACTTCCATTTATTATATTCAACTAGCATTTGATTATGGCTTTAATTGAGAGGTGGAGGCCAAAGAGACGTATGTTTCACCTACCCATTGAAAAGGCAACTATTACATTGCAGGATGTTAAGGTACAGTTTAGATTTCCGATAGAAGAGTTTACAATAGTGAATCGGACTAAGATAGATGGGCATTGAGCTTCTGCTCGAATGAGGGGTGCTCATTTATCTCTTACATGGTTGTAAGAGAACTTTCAAGTACTTCGCCGTAAGGTGTATAATGAAACTATTCAATAGTACACGCATACGGACGTACATACTTAGCTTTAGTAGATATGTTAGGTCTTCCACTTCAAAGGAAATTCCGCATTTTCTATTCAATCTTATAAATGACATACTTCGGAAGGAGGAACATTGTTGCCTAATGCACCTGAAGAGAAGAGAGCACATATTTTATAAGTTGAAGCCAACCCGCATAAGAAAGAAATTTAAAGGTCCACGAGTTGATCCAAGCCATAATATTCTCCAATATTAAGTTACGATCTACCTTATATAGTTTAGTAGACGATTTAAGTTTAACGAATTTAGTTTTAGCTCATTTCAAATAGTTTTATTTCAGAGAATTACATAATTTAAGTATAATTTAGTTGTGTTAAATGTTAAGACATAAACTAATAGTCTAATAAATAAGTATTTGAGCATTGATATTGAGTTAGCTTAAGGTTATGGTTTTGAATTTCACTAAGCACACATGTACTTTTTATTTTTCTTTTTTTCATTTTACGAAAATTGGGTAAGCGTACGAAATTCAAATATAATTTTAAATCTTATCAAATCTTTTGAATTTAATATGATAAAGATTTGAGAGCTTTGAATCTACTTTGATTTTTATTAAATCGGATTTAAATCGCTATAAAAATATTCGAATTTAGTTCAATTTTTATCAAAATGGATTTCAATTCATATAAAAGATTCGAATCTAATTTGATTTTTAACAAATTAGATATGAATTGATATGAAAGATTCAAATCTATTAAGATTGATATGATTTAAAGATTTGTTTTCTAACTTTGTAAATACCGATCGCATAGCATAAAAAAAAAAAGGGACAATTACACACTTAACCACTCATTGATCACGTCACGATCGACCCACTCACACTAATCACATACCCATGTCCGAAGTTACACATACAATGCCAACATTGCCCAACCTTCGTCCAGCATAACACACATCAAATCCTACACAAACTATCATCACTCAAACACATCCTCACTATGCACGATTGCTGCCATCTCCATCCCCACGAACAGCAATCCTCAATCCCTAATCTCTAGTCATTCACTTATCCACAAGCAGCCGTTCAAGCCACACTTTCAACCTATAAACCACTGCTCACAGTAGTGATCAGTACACATTGATCAATTCCTAATCTATGTTGTACGCCACAACAACATACGCCCATAACTCCAATACGAATAGTAACATTGATCAATGCAAATTGCAATAGTGATACAACTTCAGCCGACTCCTACAGCAACAACTGACATCCATCCACATGGCCAACAACAGCTGCAGTGACATGGACTAACTAAAACACACAATCACCGTCTCCATCCTCACTTGAATCTCTGATTAGCCACGGTCTTCCATTGTAGCCCTCACCCACACTTGCTGGATCACATGCAACACGTACCATCTCCAGCATAAGCACTCTTCGAGCAGTTTTAGCCACATCTGTACGACTCACTACAGCATCGTTAGTAACTTTAATACTTCACACGTCACTGTCACTCATTGATCACGCCCAAGCTACACACACACCACATGACTCACCGTAGCACGATTAGCAGCTCTAACACAATAAGCACAAAACATTGGTCATCTTTTGCGTGACCAACTCAACAGCGAACTTCAATCTCCAATCATGACACTGATAATTGTCTTTGGTGACACACATTCACATACAAAGCCCAATTAACAAACACAATTCACTCACCATACGGCGACACAACCTTGACACTTCAGTCCTACGTTTTAACACCCACTGCTCTTTTACTGCACAATGAACAACAAATCAAGTTGGCTTCTTCAATTTTTTTTAATTAATTTATTCTTATTATTATATTCTTTTATATTTAGTTAGTTATTTGCCTGATTTGTTATTTTAAAATATGAAAGTGGAAAAAATATATTAGCCTAGGAATTTTTTAGTATTGGAATTTTTAGGATTTCTCACTTAGAAAATTATTTTTTCAAAAATAAAAATCAATAAAAAAAAAAACCTTGTAAAAAAATTTAGGACATCTTAGAGAATTTTTTTTTAATACTCAAAAGTTAGGACCTTTTAAATTTTATTTAAATAAACTGAATTAGTAATAACGTAAACTCAGTTGATTTTTAAAAAATTAAATTCAACCAATACACTAAAGTTTCGAAAAGAATTATTTCGTCTGATCCCAATTAACGAGTACATAGACACTTTCGGAGTAACGTTAAAATCTATAAAGATTTTAAGTTTTTTTTTTTTTTTTAATTTTCTTTTAGTTTTCATTTTTATTAAAAATATTATAAAAGAATAATTTTTTATGAATAAACTTAATTTTGAAAAATAGATAAAGGCATTTGTTAAGACTTAATAGATTAGCCTTCGAATTTGGAGCTCTTTGATTTTTATCAAATTGAAGTAAAAAATCAATAGCTAAATTATAGTTAATCCACTCAATTGATTACGGATTTCTTTTTCTCAACCTCTTGAAATTTCTTAATTTCTTTACTTGAAAAATAATATTAAATGGTTTGGGATTTAGTATTAATTGAAACATGGGAAATAAAATGAAATAATAAAAAACAAAAAATTCAGGCTTGACAATATTCTACAGATAGGAAACCTTCTTGAAATTACAAGATACTTAGAATACCATCCTTGTCCTATTCTTTGATATTTGCAAAGGAAATAAAGCTCTTTCTACTAGAAATTTTTATGATTGTAAATATTAAAAATAAAAAAATTAATTATTCATTTTATAAGTTATAATAAAGTTTGACACTGTAATTTGAGAACTTAGAGTAAGGTTATTTTTAAAATTTCAAAAATATATTGATTCTATATTATGAAATTCCATTTTATACTATTAGATATGCGTTACAAATTTTTTAGTCTTAGTCTAGTACCTCAATGATTTTTTGTTTAGTCACTTTGACCAAAGTGCAAACTAAACTATAGAATAAAAATTTTGTCTAATGTTGTATCATAAAAATATGACAACCAAATGAAACCTATATATAGCTTAGCAAAAGGAGTTACTAGCTTGTAATGTAACCAATTTATAATAATAGCGACCATGCATAACAACTCTTAGAAAAATATGCACCGGAGAAATACGACAATTTACCTATGCTTCATGACACCATTTTCCTCAACTTAGCATAGGTGGGATGATACTAATGGTATGTTGCACTATGCTTGTAAAACTGTTGCACTATGCTTAATTTTATATAATAGAAATAATGGTATGTTGGAGGGGTAATGTGGGTGAATAAATAGGAGCATCTTTAACTTTGCTAATGGAGCCCATATCTTACACTTCAGTTGGCCTCATGCAAAACAACTACTCTTCCTTTTCCTTTTATGATAGCTATTCTAAGGTTTTGAAGTATATGCTGAACATGGTGTTGAGTAGTATCAAGCCATTGGACAATAGCAGTAATCATGTGAATTGAAATCTTAGGCTTTATTTTAATTTATTTATTTTTAATGAAAAAGAAAACTATGCAAAGAGGCTTTCTTTTGATAGATTACTACAGTTGCTAGGGATAACCACCATATAACTTTGACAATGATTGTCACGACAAAGCTTTCGACCCTTTGATGTTTCCATAACAGAGTGAAACTATTATAATGACATTTCAAGGACTTAGAGCCATCACATTACAATAATATACAAGTTACACCTTACAAACTACTCTTTTTCCACCCAAAGAGATCAATACCTCAAAGCAACTTTAGTGCCCATTTAATAGAATTGTTTTCTTTTCTAGGGAAGTTTTGAGTGTTTAGGGAGAGTTGGAGGGTAGGTGAGGGATGTGGAACTACTTGGAAAACTTTGGTTGGTAAATTATACCAAATATGAATAGAAAAGATAGATACCCTTAGCTCACCAATCTCCTGACAAGCCGAAACCAAAATGAAACTAGGCACCACCGCTTTGCTAAAGTAGGTTACCGGTGCAACCCAACAGATGGCAACTCTCCTCCTCTCTCAAATCCATGACTAGAAGGTCTAGTAACCCAAGTGCTCATGAGCCATGAGAATAGATGGTTTGTGTTTGCTGCAACCATGCCACTAGATAGGATAGGTCATCTTTGTTAGAGTACCATTCAACCAAGTGCCTCTACCTAGGCTACCTTTTTTTGGTTTTCTTAGTGGGGGTGACTAGTGGATTCCCAACATAGAGGTTGCCCATGCTACCCATGTTAAAAATAGTATCAGTATTATCAATGCATAATTAGCCGATTAGAGTAGCCAATAGGCAATCATGATATATATCAAAAAAATTATAACCTTAGGAATAAATTCTAGAGACTTCAATCTATGAACATCTCTAATTAAAAGAATCACACAAGTGTTCCTTTGCATACTAGCTATTCATAGCTACAAGGACTAATATGAGTGAATGAGCGGAGACATTGAGCAATTCAAAATTAAAAGTCAAAATTTCCTAGCCTTAGTGCATTTGCTAATAGCTAATTTCTACAAACATACCAAGTCATCAATTAAAACAATCATTAGCTTTTTAATTAAAGAATTTTCTTTGAATTTTTGCAACACATCATACCTGTTTCATGTCTTTATTATGAGAAAACATCATGTTGAAACCTCTAGAAACATGGATTATTAAAGTTTACTTTGTTTGAATATTGAAAAGATGTAGGCAAAAAGAATAAAAATATAAAAAAATATGCACACCTAATAGAGGATGTCCAATATATGAAAGATGAATACGTATTTGGTGTGGCCGTCCAGATTGAATCTCCACCTATCAATAGAACCAATAGGATGGTCTAAGCAGAATATATGCATGGTACATATATGCACACTTATTATCTATCTCTATGTTGTTAATTTTTTAATTGAGATGTGAAGGCTACAATTCCAAAGATTTAATATGAGGAATACCTGGACTATAGTGCAATTCCTTTGATTGTCCCTCTCAAGAACTTCCACTTTACTCAGAGCTGGTTTACCTGGTTAGAAAGAGAACCAGTAGTACCATATGACTATTGTCTTGAGAACCTAGAAAAACAGTAGAAAGAGCACTACAAAACAAAAGAGTTATCATGTAGAAATTTAGTTTACTAAAAGAATCAATATTCCCCTATTAAGCTTTTGGTAAAATGCTCTGAGTAAGAATAATATAGTGTAGAGAAAAGAAACTTGATATACCAGAAGGTGATGCAACATAGAGCCCTTTAGCTACACCAGGATATTTAATTAGTCCAATGGGCTGTCTGATGACTACCTGTATTGCAACTAATACTTTAGAACAATTTGCACAACGTTTACATAAACAAACATCTGAAATGTGTATTATTGTGAGCACTACTCCTTTTACCAAATATATATCACAGATGAGTATAAGCTGAGAAGATTCACTGATAAACGATAAGGTTAAAAGACTTTGGAATCGGGACACTACAAACAAATTGACCAAGAACATTACATTTCATTCTTTCTTTTCTTTCTTGTTTTTTGTGTGTTTTTTCTTTTTTGGGTGTTTTTTTTTTTTTTTTTTGGGGGGGGGGGGGGGGTTGTGGTTTGGGGATGTTTAGCTTTGATATTTTTCACTTAGTTTTGGGTTGAGCAAAAACTTAAAAGGAATTTTTGATGTGGCATGCCAAGAGGATTAAAATAAATTATTAAAGGGGGATAAAGAAGAAATGAGTGGAATGAATAGAATCACCTTATCCTCATTGAGCAATCCTTTTACCATTGCACGGTATATCTTTGTAATTTTCCTTGTTGGCCTCAGCTCCTTTGTGCTTTGACATGAAGGGTATGTAAAAAAGAAAATATCAGGCATCTGCTGTAAATGTCTCTAAGATATAAATGGTGCAAAAAACCTATTGATGCATTATTTTATCGAATGAAGTTCCACAAAAAGCTATCCTTCATTTTGAGTTGAAGATATACATAAGTTTAATATTCCGTTAATTTTAGGGAGACCTTTTCTAGCCACTACATAAGCAATGATTAATATTAAGGAAGGTAAGCTAATGCTTAATGCTTTTGATGAGGAAATCACAATTGAAGCGCCTAGAGTAATGAAGTTACCCCAGGGCACTAATGATTGTCATGCGATGGATTTGGCTAAAGATTTGATGGAAGAATCACAGGAAGATGAAGCTAAAGAAGTGAAAATTTGGCAAATACAGAGAGGATTTTGAATGAAGCAACAATTAAAGTGACATAGAAGAATATTTTGATTTGGAGGGGGAACTAGCTGGGGAGGCACTTGGGGTTTGGTTGAGACCAGTTGAGTCATTGGACATTGAACCCTAGGGGACACTAGCTAAATACAATTTCTCAGACATTGATTGCACATTTCATGAGTAGGACAAATCTATCAAAAACAACTACATATGGGGCACTTGTGAGCAAAATCCATTAATTAATTATCAAATAACATTAGAGACAGAATCCTATCAAGTTCTTACTAACTTTAGATTAACATACATCATGCTTCTCAAGTAGATTACCAATACAAACCAGCTGTGAGCAGTCAATTTGATCATGGGTGCTTGAAAATGATGATTCAAGGTAAAAACAAACAGGCATTAGAAACAGCAAGAGGAAATGAGCTAGGAGAATAGATTAGCTATCTTGATGATTTGCCTCCTTTGGTGAGATAATGTCTTCCACATCCATCATGCATCTTTTCAATTTTTACCACAGCAAGTATAGATAACTTTTCCCTCAAGCCACTAAGCTACTTTCCACTTTTACTACAGCCAACATCTACCCTTTCTTAAAATTTCAGATGCCATGGAGGAATAACCAGATATCACAGAAAGATCTATTCTGCTTCAATATTGCCCAGTCATCTCTATTCTTAATAAGTTGATTCTGACACTGCTTCAAAAATAATAGCAAATAGTTTTTAAGTGCAAGCTTTTCATCTTGGAGTTGGCTTTAAATGGTTTTGTTGTCCAGAAAAAGTGCAAGATGTTGAAAAAGTATCAACAAAGTAAGCAGAAAAGAATTCCATCCACAGCTTCACTGACCAATCTAATAGATATCTTTCCAACAATCACAAAGCATGGCGAGGAAGAAGGTCATGTTTGTGGAGCTCTCTCATTTCCAGGGCAGATACAATGATTAACCGGCACTGAAAATTTTAGCTTAGATTTGACAGAAACCAGCTAATGTCAATCTCCTCAAAACATACTACTAGAGATTGTAACTGATGTAATCAAAAGCTTTCTGTATGTCCAATGTACTGATAACATGCGGGCCATCAATTTGATGCTACTATGAAGACATTCATTGTCAAGGAACAAAGAGATTGATGCTGAAATTAATATTCCAATAATAGATTCAATCTTCATTGTCATAGTTTGCAACAGCACCTCATAAAAGCTACCCACCAAGCAAATGGGTGAAATTTTCAAAGGCTAAAGCAGCAACTATCTTAGGAATTGTGTTGCCTGGATGGAGGTTGTTTAAAAACCTTCAGCACTGTATCTGGTAAGAGAAGAAGAATATAACCCTCTGGATAGGTCAGGCCAAGATATCCACATCTGAAGGTTCCAACATCTTCAAGGCTAAGCTATCGAAATCTTAATTCAAGCTTCACTGTGAAGAAATTTGAAGTAATTAGTGACCACTGCCTTCATTGCAGTTTGGGATGTGATCACAGACAAAACCAACCAAAAAAATTTTACCATAAAATTGTTCCTGCTATGAGCTAGCTTAGTGATGTAGTCTTATGTAAAAATTATGCTTCTCTCACCCTCTAGCAAAATAGCATGTGACTTCTACCTGCATAATTGCCTCGAGCAGCAACATCAACACTTTCTCTTGTAATGAAACTATCTAGTGGTTGTTAACAAACCATCATGTTCATGTATTGTCTTGAAAAGAGCCAACTTCAAATTCCATTTTTCAAATTTTCAATACCCACTTTGTGACAAAAAAGTACTACTATTCAAAAAATAGACCAACAACAAAATGCAACCCTTCTGAAAGACTTGATAATCAGGAAGGGGTTCCCAATCAGATGACAACAGAAACCAGTCAAGCTGAGAGAAAGACAGAACTTGCTGATCATTACTCCATGGCACATACCATTGAGAGGGAGATCAATCAACTGTTTCCTCATCATAAAATAAGAGCATGCAAACATGTTCAGGAAAGAATTGGTCTTAAAGACCCCTCATGAGGAAAACATATGATCTTGAAGTCACTGGTAATAAATCAGTGTGACACTCTACTATTTGAACTTGCCTCAGGTACATTCAAAAAGGAAAAATTTCTGCTAGTTCCTGGGGGTCACAGACAGTAGTGAAGCACCAAGGAGAGAAGTCCTCTGTATCATTCAAAGCAAATGGATATTATCCATATTATGCATGTCCCACATAATCACAGTACCACAGGATATAGAGTCGCTCAATCCATAAATCTGCAAGGCCCATATTTAACAGGAAAGTCCAGAAAAGTTGGTTTTTTTTTTTTCTCTTCTTTTTTCCTTCTCTGGGTGCCACATTCTGCAATTGCAATGGATTTCAATTGAATTATAAATACATCCTGAAAGCTTATCCTTTCATAAGTTCCCTCAACCCTTTTGCAGATTGGTAGTTAAGACCTGATCTACAGTGCCAGTCTCTATTCATCCACCCTTAATATCCTCAGAAAATTCTGTGGCCCCATGTTCATATTGATCAACAAACTACCCAAGACCTTGCTTTAATGTAAGTGTTTGATCTTTTACCTAGAAATTTCAACTTTGTCTAAATTTAAGATGCATACATGGAGTCCGTTAAAAGAAGGGGCTCTGATACAGATGGGTAGCAAAAAGGAATATCCTTCAGGTGCATACTATTTGCCCCCTGTAAGTATGATTCGGGGGCTGCATATAAATTATTTGAGTGTCCATTAATTTACCCATTTTAGCAGTGTATTTCCATGTGGGTGGCACTCTCTTATCTTCCAAGAAAAAATGAGCAGCATTGATTGCTTGTATGGCTTAAGTTGAAAAGAAAACATTTGGAGAGAGCTTATTGAGGAGAGAAATATGTATGCACTACCTTGTTTTGTTCAACAAATTATGCAGTCTTTAAATATCAACAGTGGCTTTTGGAAGAAAATTCCTCTTTTAGAATCTCAACCCAGGCTGTGAAATAGAAGCACATCATTTGGAATGGCAGTAGCTGCCCATTTTTCTTTGACCAAGGTCACCAACAAAAGGTATAAACAGTTGTTCCATCTAGAACTTGATGTAGTTCATGTTTGTTGACTTGAACATTGGTTTATCACCAGATACTCAAGTAGAAAATTACATTAGCAATTCAATCTAAAAATCACAAACAGAAAATTTCCATCAAACCTGTTTTTGTCAAGAAAGGACGTTCCATCGGCAAAATATGCAGCAAAACGGGACTTTGCAAGCTTTGACTTGGCACAAAGTAGTATACCTACAAAATTGTAACGAGTCCAATTGAGAAAACAGATGAATAAAGCCATAGTGTGAAGAAAGTGAGAATGCTATATCAAGGAACATAAATACAGACTGGATGATATCATGCAATGTAATATGGCTATGCTTGCAATAGAATCATCAAAGTCAGTGCGATTAAAGAATGAACAGAAGCATCACTGTTACAAGAAAAGCTAACCTGATGTGCCTCTTCCCAGGCGGTGAACAGGAACAGGATGTGATTCTTGGCAACATAGCAAAGCATTTAACTTGCTTTGTCGCCATTTGAGTTGGAATAGGACAGTTCTCTGCTGAAAAAGTCCTCCAGGTAAGACTTGCAGACCCGAGGGCTTATTAAGAGCAATCTGTTTGCATCATTCATTAGTTAAACATTAAGTATTGCCATGGAAAAGATGAGTGACACTGGCTCACTTAGATCCTCATCTGACCGCTGAAAGTTGTTAGCACGAAAGTTCTTCAATCGTTCAAAACTCAAGCATTGCAATTACACATACAAAAGGGAACTACCATCAGAGACACCCACTTTGTGAGAAGAGCTGCACTTTATGCTATTAATTATCAAAATGTGTCAACAATGTTGTAAATTTAAAAATAAAGGTAACCAAAACGCAAAGTGCAGTTCCACTCTGTTCAACTCCAGAAATTTTATTTATGAGCATACTGAATTTAATTTGGGGGAAATATGTCAAGACGGTACACTGTGTTTTCAAGATAGAGATCATATGCCAAACTGCTTTTGACAAGCTATTATCACACGATCTCATCTAAGAAATTGGCTGTCTCAAATCGCTTATGTGTGACCACCCCAACTTTTTCTAGAATATCACCAATATGTCTACATATTAGACATGTCTACATGCATTTATCTGCATATGAACAAAAACTTGCATTGTACAAACATATTACCATGTCATCATCCTCATATAGAACTTCGATCAAGTAAGGTGCATCAGGCTCTTTCCAGGGAAGCCTGTGATAGACCAGTTCTGATCCAACACTGAAATTCATCAACATCAGGTACAGGACCATATCATCAACTTAACTAGTAAATCATGCGTGATTTTAAATTTAAACGATTAGAAAGGCTATGAATAACCTTAAAATTGTGCTTGGATTGGTAGTTACTTTGCCATCCACTTTGATCTGCAAATGCATAAGTCATGCTCAGGACAATTAAATGCTCAATTGCACCAAAATCAACTTGCACATAGATACTGAAAATCTGCACCTGTCCACTTTGAATTCTCTGCAACCAACTGTCGTTCAACAAGTAAAGCAATGCACATCATATAAAGTAGTTGTATTCTTTCTTGTTTTTTTTTTTTTTCCCAGCTTATTATACATGTAAAACATGATGTTTTCTCAGCTTCTCAAATGATGAAAAATCCTCAAACCTGGAAATCCATGTCCTTAACCATCAAATAATAAACAAAAAGGGTAAAAAAAATTTGCCACTACAACAATTCAACTATTAGGTGCCTTTTCTACATTGGCACTGATCAAAATAGTATATTTTTATTTTTAATTTTGTGAAAAAAGGTCATTTAGAAAATAGGAAATGCTTCCAAATTTTCAAAAAAGAGCATAACTAGTGCATGATGTACTTCCATCTAAAATTTTTAAACCAAATGAATTGCCCCATCTTTTGCTTACTTTTAATATGAACTTTAATGACCATCAGTGGCTTTTTCACTACCATACTCGTTAGCTTAACCACTTTAGCCTCCCATAATTACAGTTATTAACAATGATATAATAGCAAGCATCTAAAAATTGGAAAAATCCTTTCCACACTCTTTTACTATCAGTTACTATATAATCTTTATAAGAACCAAATGTTATGGAGGTAACTATAACTAGAAACACAAAATGGAGAAGAAGATCGGGACAATCAGTTGTAGCTATATTTGGATGCAGCTTTGATTATTAACACAAAGGATCTTGGGATCGACACAAGGAACAATGGGAACCGCATGTGGGTCCCATTTCATTTAAGTCAAAAAAAGTTCTACAACAGAGGATCATATTTTTTCACATACAATTCTTTCTACTGCTTTTTAACAACTGAGAGCTGAACCCCGTTCTTTACAATTACGGGGCTACAAACGAAAGGAAAGGGCGAAAAACACACTCATGGAATAGACATAAGGCATTACCCTTGTTTTGGAGCTGAATTATTGTACTTGGTTGAATAGTACTCCATTATACTCATACCTGTATGCAACAATTAAAAAAAGAAAAGAATGATAGAATTATGGATGGATGACAAAACTAATAAACAATACTTGTGTGTGTGTGTGAGAGAGAGAGAGAGAGAGTTGAATTAAATGAATTACCAGAATCATTGGGGGAAACAACATCGTTGTAGTACAAGCCGTCGTTGAACTCCGGCCATGGCTCCCCCAATCTCTGTTGAGTCGTTTCCATCGTCGTTATTGGCAGAGCTCTATTTGAATTCCACGCTTTGTTGAGGGTTTCCTTCATATCTTCGTCGAAGCTGGAAACTTATTCCACTCATCTATGTCCCTTCCTTAATTTCTATTCATAAAAATCACTATGAAGAATCCTAATATTTAAAAGTTATTTTTCTCTCCTTTTTTTCCCTTTTAAAATGTACAGTGAAAATTTAAGTAATCTTTGGTAGAATAAAATTGGAAAGAATTGGTATAGAATCCAATGCAATGGAAATTGGAATAAGAAATCCTTTTAGATTGATACATTAGTTGGTCCATTTTTTTTTTTTTACATGTTAGATTTGTCATAAAATAAACTCATTTTTTGTTGTAATTGTTGTATGTGTTATTAATATTTACTTATTAGAATTGCAATAAAATAAAAATTTAATGCTGTAAAAAATAAATATCAAATTTCTAATGATATTAAATATAACTTTTTAATTGGATACTCAAAAACTTACTGAAATACCATATATATAAAATTATTATAGGATGTCACAAGAAAATATTAGTTATATTACGGTATATTAATGATAGTTACTTATATTTGCAAGATATTTCTATATTAAATTTATGAAAGTAAGCTGAACGATACTATAAAATAGTTCATAAAAAGTGAAAAAGAATCATCAAATTATATATATATGCATATATTATCACAAGATGCTTTCAAAAGCTATTATATATATATATATATATATATAAAAGACATTTCATGATTCATAATTTAAAAAATGATTTTGTTTATAACAAGTAAGATTTTTAAATTTTTTCGAATGTTAACTAATGAAGTATCATATAATTTTTTCAATAATTTGGCCTCTTCAACCTTAGATTAGTTTGTGGTATTTAATGATATCTAGTAAATTATTAATGTTGATCATAAAATTTCCTTTCACATATGCTAATAAATTATTATTTAAATTAAGAATAAAAGGTTATTATAAAATGGTTCATAAAAGTGAAAAAAAAATCATGAAATTACTTATATATATAATTTAAGAAACTATTATATATATGAGACATTTAATAATTTGGAAAATTGTATTGTTTGGAAAAGCAAAATTGCTAAATTTTTTCAAATACTAACTATTGAAATATCATTAAAAATTATGAAATGGTTTGGCCCTTCAATCCTTACATTAGTTTATGGTATTTAATGATATCTAATAAATTATTAGTGTTGATAATGAAATTTCCTTTCCAATATGCTAATAGATTATTAATTAATTGAAGAATAAAAACTTTAAGTAGCACATGCTTCTATAAACAAAAGACGATATGAACTACTTTCGGGGTCTTTCTTTACGTCATAATGATCCGACTGGGATACTGAAACTAAGAAAGGTAAAGGATAGAAGAAAACGCTAGCTGAATGGCCTAGGAAATTGAAACCGAGATAGAAGATAAAGAAGACGAACGAAATTGCCAATCGATTGCCTTGAACCCACGTCAACTACCTTTAGCATGGAACTCCTTTACAGCTGCACTATTCATTCTCACATGCCCTTCGTTCTTATGTTTAAAATAATGGGACAAAATGAAATAATATTAAATATTTAAATAGTATTATTTATTAAAAAATATTTTTAATTATTGAATAATATAATTTTTTAAAAAATTATAAAAATAATTTTAATTAATCATAATTATCAAAATTGGAATGGAATTGTGATTTCACATTTTCATATATAAAATCAAATTCTTCTTTAAAATTAAAATCGAATTTCTTTTTTAAGTTGAAATCGTTGATACTATAAAATCAATTATTTTAACTTTAAAAAGTACTTCCAAACAAAGGAAAGAAAAATGAAACTCGAAATCGCAATTTTCCTACGGTTCGTTCCCACGTATCAAACGTAACATTAGTTATTTCATTTTTTAAAAATTCATTTCCAATTCACTCCATTCACTTCATCATAATAGCAATTTTATTTTCCTCTTATTCCTGTGGAAGATTTATGTAATAAGAACTTTATAAAAATTCCTATTACAAAAATATACTAAGTAGTCATTCATTGCTTAAAACTATGAATAATTAGTTAATGCCCTTAATAAAAATAACGAATGACAATTTAATATTCATTAATAAATTATAACAACTCTATTTCTTTTTTTAGTAATACCTATTACAATTCAATCTTATTTGGTTTAGTGAATTGAGCAATCCATTAATTTTGAAAGAATAGTTTTTATGGACTCAAGAGAAAGAAGAGGAAAAGTACATTTTTAGTCTTTAATGCTTACCTATCTTTTTCTATTTGTCTCAATCTTCTTTTTCCTTCTATTTAAGTCCTCACATTAACTTCCATTAAATTGATTAATTTTTTAACCTAATTAGCCTTTGGGATAATTGGTCAAGGTCAATGGAGTTTGTACAATTTTTTTCATCTTTTTTTTTCTTAGTTTTATTTTTTTTTTCACTTTTTTTTATCATTATATTATATTAGATAATTAAAAAATTTTAATACTATTTTTATAATATTATATAAGCATATATACGTAATATTATCATTATTAAATTAATTATTATAAACCGATTTAAAATTGATACAAGTAATAGATTTGACAAAAAAAATTAACTCTTAAAAAATTTCAATTAATTTTGTAAGGTTATAAAAACTTTGAAACTTAAATAAAAGGAAAAAAAATTAAGAAGTCAAATGAAAATATATACATGTCAAAACTAAAAGTATACTTTTCCTTAGAACTCTTATAGTTCATCCTTCGACCTTTCTCTTACTTCTTTAACAACGAGACTTCCCTTCCTGTTGCTTTCATTCATATAAATATGTGACCTATGAGCGATTATCTTAAATCAAATTTGGATATTAGAAGGAACAAAGAAAAAGTGTACATATGAGTTCTCAAAGTTTACACATTTTTCTATTTATATTATATATACATATATATATATTATTTGAGTTCATCGATACTTTAAAATTTTCTATTCGAATCCTTGTATTAAGTGCAGTAAAGTTCCACTAACTCTTAATATATATCAACTTCATATAAGTTTATAGTAACTTATTTAATAAAATAATAGGAATAATAACAATAGAAATATTGTACCTTCATATTTCGTCTTTTTTTATACCTAATTTTTAAGATTTTTCCTCAATTTCTCTAAATGAGATAAATTAATATCTCTATTATTTTGATTATTGTCATATGATGAAATAATAATTGCTAAAACTCTTTTTGTTTCTTCTTTTTCCTTTTGAGATAAATCCCTTTTAATTACTTGTTTTACTGGATTTAAATTTTAATCAAGCTAGGCGCAAATGGATAATCAAACAAGCAAATTAAAGAGAGGGGATTTAAGAAGATAAGATAGAGGATTTATAGGGGTTTCTCCTCATAAGTCAGTTCTCTCTTCAAGCTCTACTCATTGGGGATCCAATCTTCTACATCAGTCGTTCCACTATTTTAATAATTAAAAAGGGTACAAATACGGCCACATGGCTACAATCAACGTAGCTTTGCCTTTAAGCTTGTCTCTAACTAAACAGCTTATTGTAGTATACTTTCTCTCGAATTTAACACTTAAAATAGTACAAATAAGTTTTAGTGGAAAATAACTAAGATTTCCTAAGTGTTTTGATGGTAGGCAACTGCATCCATCAAGTTATAGTATAATAAAATGGATTTTGAGTTTGAATATTAATCTCTCATGAAATAACTATCGAAATATCAGTACTTCTACTTATTTTCCTATTATTTAACCTAAATAATCAAGTGAGAAATATCAAATTATTAAATCTAAATTAACCTAAATTAATTTAATTTAAAGAAACAATAAAATAAAAGGACGACTAAAACATGAAAGCGAAAGAGAACATAAATAAAATTATTGAGAGCGTATGATATTTAGTATTTAAATATTGAATTCCCCTCCCTAAAATCTATGATACATTCAATCTCATCCTTATTATTAGATTGTGAGAGTTTCCAATGTAGATAACTTAAGTCGTGTTACAAATTAACCTAATGCTAGGTCCTAATTACTGAGGATCCCTCCCTAGAACTAGCCTAGAGCTACATTAAAACCTAAAACAATTTTACTAAGCATCTCGCTTAATTCGGAAAAACTAAAATAGCTAATCCCTTAATCTATTCCAACTTCCTCTAATTATACAGATATAATTCACAATAAGATCTTGCAAACTCTAAAGTGAATATCAAATGTTGAATTAACAGACCAGTCAATATTAATCTAAAGACAATAGAGCATGGTATGCTTAGACCTCAATAGTAAATAATCATGGATTGAATAAAAACAAAGAAATAAATTTACATAGAAATCTAATATTTAATATTTAATATTTAAATACTAAAAAGAAATAAATTATTGCTTTGAAAAAAAAAATAAAAAAGAAACACAAGTGAGAAAGGGTTAGGATTAATTGTCTATGATATGTGTTCTCTAATATCTAATTTACAAGGTTTATATCTTATTTATAATATAAGGAATCTTGAAAATATATCTTTCAATGTATCTTTAGCAAATCTTTTCAATATTTCTCCTTCCTAAATTTAGCTCTAAAGATTTATAAAAGCACGACATCTTTTAAGGCTTTAAAATCTTTGCAAAAATAAGAGGATTCACAAGAAATGACATTTTTACACCTTTGCCGCAATCTTACCCGTGATATTTTTTTACTTCAAAAATCACACAATAATTGATAGGGGAAGAATACGTCTAAGAACATAACTGTGATTCTTACCATGTTCTTCTTGGTAGTCAAATTCTTTCTTAATTCCTTACTCTTTTGCTTATGATTTCAGTTTACGATCATTATTCATGGGTATGATCTTTTCCTAGGCTTCAAAACTTGTCCAGATTTTCTTTAAATCATCCAAAACATGATTAAAATCACCAAATCAACCAATTGAAGCCTGAAATCAAAACATAAACAAATTAAACATCTAATTAAATATAAACACTTAGAAAGTTTCATAAAAAGTGTTATAAAATCAATTATAAAATGCATACATTTATGCACTCATCATGTTTGCACATAGAATTTATAGTACAATACAAAAGATCAAGTTAGCTTAGGAAGACTTTTTCAATTGCTTGTTGTAGATACCAGGTGTATTCAATTCTTGTCACTTATCTGTACAAGTTCTTCCCTTTTTTAAATTCCAAAGCAACGGCTAGTAAATCTTCAACTCATTAGATGATCTTATCCCAAACTTAAATAACTTGAACGTTTGATAATTTGTTATCTTTCAAAATATTAGGTTGGTTGTTGATATGCTTCCAAAAAATCCCAAATTCAAATATAGACTATGGTTCTTTGACTTAGATAAGAATAGTTGGATGAAATCTTCATGCATATCAAAAAGTAGGTTTCCATATATGCTTAATACTTCAAACTTCATTTGCATCTCTACGTACCAAAATCTTAGAAGTAAGATTGTAAACAAGCTTCCTTAAACAGTAGAACATGTAAATGCATTTCCCAAATACACTTGACTTAGTGGAGCTGGGCCTTGACCTGCAAAATAAGGTTAAATAAAAATTTCTCTCTACTACTTCTAAGTTAGCTTCCAAGTCTCCTAAATGCCTTGGTACATCTTCTGTGTTTTTCGAAAATGGTTCTAAGTTTGCTTCTAATTTACTTGTTTACTTTTGACTAGCTTCTAAACTTCTTAGAGTTGCTTCTAAATCTCTAAATGTCTTTTGATCAAATTTGATTCCTATCGGAGTTCCTTTTAAGTTTGTTCAGTCACTCTTTTCTTCAGACTTTAAAAGCATCCAATAATACTTCTAAGTTTGATTCTAACTCTTTATAGTGACTAAATTGAGTTTATTTTTCATTGAAGACTCATAGCTTCTAAATGTACTTTTAAGTTTTCTGTCTTCTGTCTTCTATCTTCAATCTTTATTCTTGATTTAGATTTTCGATCTTGCTTCTAAGTTCCTATTTTATTTTTTTGACAACACTTAACACTTGCATGAGTGAACTTAGGTGTTTGTTGTTATCAAAACATGTTATCAAGGGATCCAATGTTTTCTCCCTTTTCTGATGATAACACAACACTTAGACAAAAATATTTAAAGAAAAATTTGAAATTTATTAACAGAATATATCAAATTACAAATTTAGTCTATTTTTATGACTTTTATTCAAATTGATGGAATAGTTATGTTGCATAACATTCGTTTTAAGACCAAAGTTAATCAAAATATTTTTCTCTTTTTCATCTTTTTGTTATCAGCAAAGATAGGAAATGAATTTAAGAAAATACAGAACATAAGATATTGCATTAATTATCAAAACAAAATTATACTAGATAAAAGACAGTTTGATAGAATTAGGATAGTGATTGACATTAGAAACTTGACTTAAACAGAACGAAAGTACAAAACTTAAATACATGAAACAAAAATTGAAACTAAACTAAACTCAAGATAAATTTCAAATTACTTCAGAACATGAGGATAGAAAGATGATGGACTAGAGGATGAAGTGATAGATGATAAGGGATCAAGATTGAGGGGCCTAGTAATGACATTATTCACTTGTTGTACCCTGTCATCGAAAATATCTACTTTAGTACCTAGGATTTTCACAAAGTCCTTCAAAGTTTTCAACTCAGTGAATAGATTCAAGACTTCATCGTTCTTCACCTTCACACCTTCCTAATTAATCTTCAAATTATAAGCTTAACAAATTAACAAGGCTAATAAACTTCTAATCCAGTACCCTATTAACTCAACTAATACGATTCATATCTAGTACACATTGCATTTTTAGTGAACTCTCTATTTTTAGTCAAAGAATCATTGAACTGCTTAAGAGCAGTTCCAAATGATTCTTGAGAGTCACTAACAGTAGCAATAATAACCTGTGTCAAAAAGTCTAACTTTATCCTTTTTGGATCTTCCTCATTAACTAACATTGTTTCCTTTCCTTTTCTTACTCACTAGATCTTCATTAGTTAGTTGAACTTCATTCTTTGTAGAAACTATGTCTTATTGTTATTCTTGCTCTAGAGCATCAACAATTGGTTGAGTTTCTTCCTACCCAGTGTCTTTCTTCTCTTTCTCCCTTAAGTAAGTGCTGATAGTTTTTTGACATTAAGGTTTCTTTTTTTGAATGACAGATGCGCAAAGTGAGCTTCATCATTTTTAAACCAAATATGTTCCAATACATGGATCCCCATGTGCTTCATCACAAACTTGCTTACCACTTTCACATCTAAGGGGTATCCATTCTAGTCAGGTTATCTAATATTCTTGTACTCCATTAATTTCACTGTCATTGAACTAAAGGGCATGCCTGTCTTATTCCTGAACACATGTTTGATCATGTAGGTTATTTATTGACCACAATATAGAATAAATAGGCATCTTTTTCCTATGAAAGATGTAAAACTTCCTTTCTCGGGCAAAAGACAATTGATTACAATCTTGTGAAGCATCCTAATAAATAGTTCAAATGCATGATCTTAGGGTTCTCTAAGTTGAGAGCCAAAACACCACAATTAAGCCTTAAATAGATATCCTTTCTATCCACTATAGGATCACTTTTCACAGCCATTAAACCAAAATAGCCTATAATGTTCTATCTTGAGATTAAAACATCCTGTCTACAAACTACTATTCCCAACACGTTTCTATTAGAATAATCTCGCTTCTTGTAAAAATTAGTAATCACTTCTCCATACACCCTATCATTTATACAACATAAACTTTTGGCTCCAAGAACTTCTAAATAATCATCATAATAAAAGCCATTCTTATCAAAGAACTCCAAATCCATATAAAAATTAGTATAGAACTTGTCATCTTTTAAGATTTTCCAAATTTCTAGGTTACCTTTAACTATTTCTTAATATTTTTATTTTGTTTTTTCGATTCTTCTTTGTCACTTCCTTCTCCTTGCCTTTACTCTTTGCAAATAGGATCTTCTTTTTACTTTTAGTAACCTAGACCTTGACCTTCTTCCTTTTGTCCTCCCTATTCCTTTTAGTAGAGCTAGAAATCATCCTAAGTTGGATACTAGGTTCAAGAACATCAAAAGAAATTTTCACATTAGCTTAAATAGATTTTCTTTTGGTTAGAAAAGCTTTCAATAGTACTTTGTTAGAAGAATCTTCTAAGTTTAGGTCACATAAGAGTAGGGGCCTAATCAAACTCAGGAGGCTTTAAAGGGTCTAAGGGCAAGTTTGATTGTGCAAAAGGAGTAGATTCTTGGTAAGCTTGTAAACATAATCTTCTTATGCCATTTTTTTTTGTAAGCTTGTAAATATCCTATTAAGGAGTAGATTCTTATGTTAAGCAACCTCTTAGGCCATTTTTGTTGGATTAGCTTGAAATCTAACACAAATACATACATTGAAAAGAATATCTACCTTGGAAGTTGTTAGATATAATAACGGTCCAATTAAACTTCTATATAGCTTCTCATTAACTTCCTTACCAGAGATATCCAAGTTTAGTCTTGTGGAAGTTGACATAGGAGTTGCAGCACCTTTCATACCTTCAAATCCAAATTTTTTAAGCATTTACTTAGTATATTTTTCTTGATGTATAAAGATGCCATCTTTGCTTTGTTTAATTTTAACTCAATGCCATCTTTAGTTTGTTTAATTTGTAACCTAAGGAAGAAATTGAGTTCTCTCATCAAGGACATCTCCAATTTAACTTGCATTAATTTAAAAAATTCTTTACAATGCTTTTCATTAGTTGAACCAAAGATTATATCATTTACATAAATTTGTACAACTAAAATAACAGTATCATAATATTTAAGGAACAAAATTGTATTAACTTTACCTCATGGAATCTATTTTTAAGTAAGAAGTCATTTAACCTTTCATACCAAGCATAGGATGTTTGTTTTAAATCATATAATACTTTGCTAAGCTTATAAACATAATCCTCTTTAAATGTGTCATCAAATCTAGGAGGTTACTTAACATAAACTTCATCCTTTATGAACACATTTAAAAAGACACTCTTTAAATTGTTCAAGTAAGCATAAGTAAGCAAATATAATAGCTTTAAGTCTAACTATAGGCGCATAAGTCTCATTATAATCTATACCCTCTTTTTATAAATAGCCTTTAGTAACTAATCTGGCTTTATTTTTAACTATTTTTCCAATTTCATCTAGTATTTTTAAACAGCCATTTAGTTACTATTATTAGTTTATCCTTTAGTCTAGAAATAAGATTCCAAACCTAATTTCTTTGGAATTGACTTAGCTCTTCTTGCATGGCATTGATCCAATTACTGTCCTAAAGAGCTTCATCAATAGAACTTGGCTCGATCTTAGAAATAATAGCAAAGTGGTTTTTTATATCTTTGAAGCTTGATCTTGTATGTACTCCACTTTTGATATTTCCAATTATAACGTTTACAAGATGAGAAGAGTTGAATCTCCAATTTTTAAAAGGTGTTAGACTTGTTTGATGTTGAGTTGAAGCATTTGGATTTGCTTCTAACTTTGATTATGGATCTTTTAATTTCTATTATGAACCTTTTGGTCTTGAATCTATTGCTTCTAACTTTCCTTCTAAGTTCAGCTCTATTGCTTCTAACTTTACTTCTAATTTCAGCTCTGTTGCTTCTAACTTTCCTTCTAAGTTTGGTTATTTGTTTGCAGCTTTTGATTTCTCACATCTTGTGTCATCTCCATCCTGTAAGCTTGCATATCCCACAAACTTGACGTTGATAAACTATTCAACCATGTTAGTTATCTTATTAAACACTCTATAGGCCTTGCTATTTAGAGAATGGCCTAAAAAGATTACTTCATTAACTCTTTTTTCAATTTTTTCTAACTTAGAGCTTGTTTTCTTAACAAAACATTTGCAGCTAAATATATGAAAACAAGAACATATGGTTTTTTACCCTTATACAACTCATACGTGGTTTTGTTTGTTAATGGTTTGATATGAACACAATTCATAATAAAACATGTAGTAATAACTGCTTCAGCACAAAGAAATTTGGTAACACCACTATCATTCAACATAGGCTTTGTCATTTCTTGTAAAGTTCTATTTTTACGTTCTATAACTCCATTTTGCTATGGAGCATAGGGAGCAGAAAAGTTACGTGAAATGCCATATTGATCACAAAAGCTTACAAACTTTTCGAAAACTTTAAAAGTATCACTTTTATGCTGTAAGAATAAGACTCATGTGAATAAAAAATAATCATAAACTATTGTAAATCTAAACTTATTTCCTTCAAGACTTGAAGTCCTAATTAGACTAAACAAGTTCATATGCAGTAGTTCTATTTGACACTTTGTTGAGATAACATTTTTATTTTTATGAGATGATGCAACCAACTTTTTTTGGAGCATGAATCACAATGAACAAATTCCTTTATGTCTATTCTGAGTAGTCCATTTGCAATTAGATAACTTTTCAAGTTAAGTGAAATTGACATGTCCAAAACGTTTATGTATTAATTGTGTATTATCATGCAACTACAGCAAGTGGTTTTCCATGTTCACACCAAATGTTTAATTTTATAAACATTTCGTTTCTTTTATCCTTTAAACAACAATTTATTAGAATTCTATCAAATGCAATGCACTTATTTTTTTAAAAAAATAACTTTATGACCTTTATTATACAATTGACTAATATTTAACAAGTTATGTGTTAAGCCTTTTACAAGTAGCACATTTTCAATACAATAAGAAGGATAACCAATATTACTAAAGCCAAGCATCTTGCCTTTTTCATTACCACCAGGCTTGACGTAACTTTTTTCTCTCCATTCTTATATGGTAAACATTGAAGCATCTCTAGTCATATGCTTAGTATAGATACTGTCTACTAACTAGGTGCCTTCAATCATTGCTTCCTATTCCTTCAATCATTAGAGTAAGATTTAAGTATCCTTATGAACCCAGCAAAGCTTGTGTCCTTTTGAAATCAAGCTTGCTAAATTGTTTTTCTTGACTTGATTTTTGTGGAGCTTATAGTTCTTGTAATAGCAATACTTCTTTATGTGATCTACTTTATCACATATGGAGAAAGTATAAGGAGTTGAATAGGTATATCTCATTTGATTTACTTAATACTTTTTGTTTTGATATGGGAACATCCTAGAGTGGTTTTGATACCTTCTAAATTGATTAGTATTCCTACTAAGTTGAATAGAATACTTCTTAGGTTAGGCAATGTTGCTTCTAACATTCCTTCTATTTTGCTCAATAGCCTTTACGTTACTTACTTATATTTTCTCGGATTTCATTAAATTTGTAGCTTTAACAAATACTATAGTAGCATGGCCTTTTGAAGTTCCTTCCTCAAAACCAAGACCTATTTTGAAGCTACCAACTCTTTGACTTGCAAGAAGCACATTTAATCTTTCATCACTTTCATTACACTTAGAAAATATATTTTTATGAATTTTCAAAGATCATCTACTCTTATCTTAAGGTTCTTTATTTCTTCTTTCAAAACTAAATTTTTAGATGATAATAGCTTTTTGTCTACAATCAAAGACTCATTATCATGTTTTAAAATGTCATTTTCATCTACTAAAAACTTGTTTGCTTAACTTAAAACTTCTTTTTCTCTTTTTAAAGTTGAAATATCTTCTTACAATCTTAAGTTTTTCATCTTGGTTTAGGTAAGAATCTTCAATAATCTTGCATTACATCAAACATCTCTGTAATCTGAATTAATGTTATCAATATTAGAATATACCTTAGATTTGGCCATGAGACGGGGATTTGACTCCTCCTCTTCTTCTTCTTCTTCTTTTATTCCATCTGTTTCTTCCTCATATTCATCAAGGTCATTCCATGTAGCCATTGATGCTTTCTTTTATTTTCTTTTCTTTTTTCTTGAACTTCTCAAACTTCTTCAGTATCAAAATATACCTCAGATATGGTTAGTTTTCTTGCACTTATAGCAAATCGGTTCCTTATCCTCCCTCCTTCTTCTCTTTCTTTTTTTTTTCATTTTATCTAAACTTCTTTCTTGCATCAAATTTATTTTGACTAATATTATTCTTCTTACAATTAACTATTTTCTTACCTTTTTTCATTAGCATACAATTAAGTTTTCTTACTAAGACGTTAAATTCTTTTCATCACTAGACTACTCATTGTCAAAGTTTTCTAGTTCGGCTCTTTCTTTAGAAGCTATGGCCTTCTTCTTATTACAACATCATCAACATGCTGTAGATCTAATTCATATGCCCTAAGTTTGCATCTTAACTCATTTAAGGTGAGTTTTGATAAATCCTGTGCCTCTTATATAGCTATCTTTTTTGCATCTCATTTCCTTGGAAGAATCCTTAACATCTTTTGAACTTGGTCTTGAATAGAAAATACTTTTCTAAGAGAAGTTCATTAATAATGACATCAAATCTATTAAATATAATCTTAATTTTCTCACTTGGTTGGAACTAAAATTTATATTATTCTCGAAGTAAGATGTTGATTCGAGTCTCCTTAACAGTGTTAGTTCCTTCATAAGTTTCCTTGAGCTTATCCCAAAGTTCCTTAGTTGTCTTATAAGCAAAAACAAGAGTGAACTATGAAGGAGAAATACAACTTATCAATAAATACTTAGCTCCCATGTTTATTGAGGCTTGTTTCTTTTTAGCTTCATTGATTAGGGAGTATGTTAGCTCATAATCTCATTTAACAATAACTTCCAAAGCATCATAATTAGTAGCTTGAATGGATGTCTCCATCTTGCATTTCTAATGAGAATAATTAAAGTTATCAAAATAAGGAGCATGAATTGTTTGCATTGAAGGTAAATTATTATCCATTAAGGAATTTTTTCTCAAAATTGATGTAAAAGACTAGCTCTGATACCAAGTATTGGTCCCTTACAAACAATCAAGAAGGGTTGGGGGGGGGGGGGGGGGGGGGAAGGGGAGTAAATTGATTTCTTTTAGACTTTTTCAAAAACAAAAATCCCTTTTTGATTACTTATTTTAATGGCTTTAAATTTTAATCAAAATATCTGCAAACTAATAATCAAACAAAATAAGCAAATACAAGAGAAAGGGTTTAAAAAGATCAGACAGAGGATTTATAGAGGTTCATTCTCATGAGTTAGTTCTCTCTTCTAACTCCACTCGCTAGGGATCCAGTCTTCTACACTGGTTGTTCCACTATTTTAATTATCAAGAAAGAGTATAAATATAGTTATAGGGCTACAATCAATACAGTTTTGCCTTTAAGCTTGTCTTTAGCTAAATAAACTATGTTGGTCTACTTTCTCTCGAATCCAACTCTCAAAATAGTATATATAGGTTGTAATGGAAAACAACTAAGGTTTCTTATGTGTTAGTATATAGAGTTCGTTATACAATACAAAAAATCAAGTTAGCTCAAGAAGACTTTTTTGATTGCTTAATGCAGATATCAAGTGTATCCAATTCTTGTCATTATTCTACACAAGTTCACCTCTTGAGTAATGACTAGTAAATCTTCTACCTATTAGATGATCCTCATCTTAAAATTCAATAACTTAAATGTTTGATAATTTGTTATCTTTCAAAATATCAGGTTGGTTGTTGATATGCTTCAACAAAATTTGAAATTCAAAAATAGACTTTAGTCTTCTAACTTGGATAAGAATAGTTGGATAAAATCTTCATGCATTCAAAAAAAGTAAGCTTCCATATCTACTTAATAACTCAAACTTCATCTACATCTCTACATGCTTAAATCTTAGAAGCAAGATTGTAAGACAATTGTCCTTGAACAGTGGAATGTGTTGAATGGATTTCCTAAATACACTTAACTTAGTGGAGTTGGGCCTTGACTTGTAAAATAAGGTTAAATAAAAACGTCTGCAAATTCCTTTTACTTCAGCTTTTAAGTCTCATGAATGCCTTGGTACATCTTCTATGTTTGTAAAAAATGCTTCTAAGTTTTCTTCTAATTTACTTGTTTACTTTTGAATCG
Organism: Lumnitzera racemosa; assembly: GCA_024138005.1. Taxonomy (NCBI): domain Eukaryota; kingdom Viridiplantae; phylum Streptophyta; class Magnoliopsida; order Myrtales; family Combretaceae; genus Lumnitzera; species Lumnitzera racemosa. The sequence continues at coordinate 51,651,824 of JAMXBC010000006.1, read as the reverse complement.
CTTCTAAATTTCTCAAAGTTGCTTCTAAGTATGCTTTTGAAGCTTCTAAGTATGATTCTTATCAGAGTTCCTTCTAAGTTTATTCAGTCACAACTTTTTTCAGACTTTAGAAGTGTCCAATGATGCTTCTAAGTTTGCTTTTAACTTTTTCTCTTGACTAAACTGATTTTATTTTTCACTTAAGACTCATAGCTTCTAGGTTTTCTATCTTCAATCTTTATTCATAGTTCTAGGTTTTCTGTCTTCAATCTTTATTCATGATTCAAATTTCTAGATTTTCTTCTAAGTTCATGTTTTATTATTTAACAACACTTAACACTTACATTAGTAAACTTAGGTGTTTGTTATCATCAAAACATGTTATTAAGGGATCCAATAGATTTAAGTTCAAAAAACATAAAGAACAGAAGCTCTCTATTCCTTTCTCTCTACTAAGGCACTATCATTCTCTATTTTACTTTTGGTGTGTGAATTCTCTTAAAAAATTCAAAGTAAAAAAGTCTAATTTTTCTTTTTTCTTTTATTACTTAACTTTTCTTTTTAGTTCTAATTATTATTATGTAAGTTCTCATTTTAGATAGCGAAGAGAGCTTTAATTTACTCTAAATTAACAATCACCGATTCACAATTAATTTGGAAAAGATATGGAAAACTGATGAAATATAAAATTTTATGGTTATAATAGAATAGGTGCTTTTTTCATGGGATTTAGGGTTTTCATGAGTGAAATAAGAAATGAAAGGAAATGTTATGAAGGGTTATTAAATTGTATGCACTAATAAAAAATCAAACTAGGTTCATGAATAATTTTTAGGTTTGATACTACGCGCAAAATATGGAAACTAATCGGTTTATTAACATATTAAATTTAAATAATTGTTTATCTTTAGCTTAACACGTGCTAGAAGTTAGAAGTAGTTACTTGTTAAGATGTGATATAAAAGGACTCTCTTCATATTCGTTTAGTCAATTCTTGTAATGTTTTAGATACATATTTATACTTGATCATTTTTCTTCAATGAATGTGCTTTGACACCATAGAGAATGAAAACCAAATTGAAAATGAATGTCGATGCAAGAACTAAACAATTCACTAGTATCAGAGCTTCACAAATAACAATTCTTTTCTTGGTTGCTTAATTGTTTTAGTTAAGGAATTGAATTTCACTAATAATCATGGGAGATTAGATTGGTAGCGATCCACTATATATTTTGGGTTTAGATAACACTAGCATGGTTTAGGAACTATTATCTTTAGTGGAAACAACTTTTTAGCATGGAATCATTCGATTTGTATGGCTTTAGGAGAGAAACTCAAGTTAGGGTTCATAGATGGGACATTGCCTAAACTTAAGGAAAATTCTAATGATTTTGCTAAGTGGACACCATATAATTATATGATGTGTTGTTGGTTACTCAATTCAATGTCAATTGAAATCTCCCGAAGCTTCCTCTATGCCTAGTCCTCCTATGAGCTATGATAACAATTTAGCGAATAGTTTGGTTAGAGTAATGTGTCTCTTATTTTTCAGTTGCAAAATGAATTGTTGAATGTCAGGCAAAACAATTAATTTGTGACTACATATTGCAATAAGTTGAAAAAACATTAGAAAGAACTACAAATATTGAATCCTTATCCTATTTACATTTGTGCTTGTCTCAATTATTGTACTTGTGATCTCAAAGATAAACCGATTAAATATGATTTACAGATTACTCTCATGTGATTTTTTATGGGTTATCCTATGTATACAAATTATTAAGAAATCAAATTTTGTCCAATGAACCTTTACCTTCTATGAGTAGAGCCTTTTATTTGATTTGTAAGTTGAAAAGCAACTTTAGTTTATTGCTTTTATGTGTGTTGAACTTGATTCATGGGCCTTCTTTGTGAATAAGTCTTTTGCTAAGTTTCTTAGTAGTAGTAGAAAAAACTTAAGAAAAGGCAAGCTTCATTACAAGTGTAATCTAAATGCATATACTATTGAATTGTGTTTCGTATTCATTGGATATGCTGAGTGCTATAAAGGGTGAAGGGATGAGAAGTTTGAATTGAAATCTAATATTGCAATAAGTTTTCAAGTGAATAAGCAAAATCCTTTTTCTCATATAATACATCATTTGATCATGTTGTTGAGCATAAAAGTGTTGATATTGTTGATGTTCAGCTTACATAAATAGTTCTTACTGATGTCTTAAGAATGATACGAGGAAAACATATGTGTGCTGGTGAGGATTCTAGCCAAGTTGTTGCTAACTTTTTAAGTATCCTTTCTACTGCCTATCTAGCTGCTTTGAATAGCAAATTTAATTCTTAGGTTATTGATATAAGAGCTAGTGATCACATGACACCTTTTGCACATTTATTTCAAACTAAACACATACTGTCTAACCTATCATTGTACATTTGCCTAATAGAAGTATTAAAATATTTCTTGAAACCGGTTCTATACCAATAAATTCTCATTTGACTCTCTATGGTGTCCTTTTAGTGCTTAAATTTAAACGTAATCTTTTGTTTGCTTCAAAGCTGGTGTTCAACCTTCCCTTTGTTGTGCTTTTTGATAATAATATGTGCTACTTCTAGGACTAGAGAACTAACTATTATTGAGCAAGAGCTTGCACATAACATGTCCCCTGTTTATTAGATTTTGCCTTCATTAAGTATTAGAGTAGTTTGTTAGATATGTCTTAGCTACAGTCTTCTTAATCTATTAGATGTGTTTTTGATAGGAATCAGGCTTCCGAACCCTTGACCCATAATCGAGCTCGAGAACTAGAGGGACTGGCAAGGCGAATTCTCTTGCTCCAGCCGACTCCTATCGAAGCCGACTCCTATCGAAGCTAACTATCTCTTTGACGAGCTACTCTGCATGTTGAGCTGAATGATTGCCCATCTCTCAGAGATTGCGTGTTGAATTGAAGAATGACGAGACATCTACTAAACCTCACGCACTTACTCACTTATGTTTAAACCGACCACTTGCTTGGCATCACCCTTGTTGAGAGGTCGAGAGAGAGACCTCAGATTGATTCTCAGTTACCGTTGCTCGGACAAGCAATCTGATCGTACTTTTTTGTTCACATCTTCCAATAGTAGCACCAAATCATCTTTGCCACTTATACAAGACTATGTGAAGAATCTACTACCCTAATCATTATTTTTCTTGAAAATTCATTTTTACCTTTTTGTATTATTGTATATTACTTCTTCAGGACAATACCCTTTTTATCTTTTCCTTTTTAGGAAAGTTGCCTTAAATTCTCAAGTATAAATACCCTTTGTACTTATAGATGGAACAAGCTGATCATCAATACATTTAATATTCTTCTTCTCGTAAACACTAATTATTTACATTCATTTCACTCTTATCTTAACCATTAAGCAAGGCTAAGTGGCAAGTAACCTCACTAGATTAATTAGTATGTCATATCGAATTGTGTTGTAAATCTTCGAAAGTTCCATTAGTACATCATATCCTTTGGAGCTATTCGTGGGTTTTGCTTACTCTTCATTTACTTTATCGTTCTTTTGCGCATTCCCCAGTACCTTTTTCAAGCTTTTGGTAACCTTGGACCCATTCAACGATCGGCCTTGTCTGTTCTTAGTCACGGTTCGCATCATTTTGGTATTAGAGCAAAGGTCTCATTTAGATAGTAGTAGTTTTTTCGAAGTTGTGTCCTTATTTTGTCTTACATGTGTAGAAGAAAGCAAGTTTTTTATATTAATTTAACCATCGTATCTACTGGTTATTGAGCTTCTAGTTTAGAGGAAGTGTGTAGTATGATTTTGAGAGATAGTGCCAACTATTGCACATAACCAACGAGTTGGGATTTAAATCTCAAATGATAGACCTGAGTGTTAATGCTAGCATTGGGGATGACCATAGTAATGTTATCCACAATGGCCAACAATCCTAGGGCATTCCTAAAATTATTGACGAGAGACTTGATGAGATAGCTAACCTTACTGTGGATTTAACTCAAGTTATTCATGCACTGGCTTATAGACCTACTAAAGCCGCGCATAACACTCCACATATTACCCAACTTACAAGAGGTTAGAACACAGCTTGATAAGTTCAAGGTGGAGGAGTAGGTGGATAAGTGAGAAGAAGGATTAACTTGGAAGATTTGGATGAGGAGGATGAGGAAGAATATGAAGAAGAAGAGTGGGCTCGAGCACCCCAAGCATCCGACCATGTGAAGCTTAAGATTCTAAGCTTCAATAGGTCTAGGAATGTGGATAACTACTTAGATTAGGAAGAGAAGGTGGAGTGAGTCTTTGATTATTACCATTATGATGAATACGACAAAGTAGGAACTATTGTTGTTGAGTTCCCTAGATATGCTACCATATAGTGGAAGAATTTTCAGGCCATGAAAAGGTAAGAAGGATATTGGGAGATCAATACTTGGCTTGAAATGAAGAGAATATTCAAAAATAGATTTGTGCCAAAAACCTATATGCAAGATACTTTTACTTGGCTTTAAAAGTAGAGACAAGGAGGTTGAATTGTTGACGAGTATGTCGAAAAGTTCCAAATGCTTATGATTCGCTATGAAGTGGAGGAGCCCTTAGCATGAATCGTCTCAAGATTCCTTATTTGATTGAAGAGTGATATCTAAGACATTGTGGAACTCCAATAATTTGCTACGTTGGATGAGGCAATACAAATAGCTCAGTAAGTAGAAAGATAGAGAAGAAGCCGAATGTTGAAAAGGATGTCAACTAATCGACCTATTCAGTCAAGTCGACCTACATAGGGAAACTACTGAGGTCAGTCGAGTGCTGACCTGATCAGATGAGAGGATGTCAGGACTAACCAGAAGGACTAAACAAAAGGTGACGTACCGACCCGAACTTGTGAGAAAGGGTAAGGATCTAGTAGGAAGATACGCTAGCTCAAGTGCTTCAAATGCCAATGGTTTGGATATATGGCTGCTTAGCATTCAAATCGAAGGACTATGGTCATCAAAGGAGACATTTTGAAACTGGAAGTAGAAAGTATTGATGAAGAACCTAAGGAGGAGGAAAGCACCATCGAGAGAAAAGCTACTAAGGAGAATGAACCGATTAAGGAGGATGTGTTTGCTAAGAACTTGGATTAGTTGATCCTGGTTATTCAACGTACACTAAACTTGGAAGCTTCACATAAGGAGCAAAAGGGGAACTTGTTTCATATCACCTGTAGGGTGAATGATCAAGTGAGCGCGCTAATTGTTGATAGCGGAAGTTATACCAATGTAACATTAGCCAATCAAATCATAAGGTTGAAGTTGCTGACCAGTGCATCTAAGGCTATATAAGTTGCATTGGTTGAATGAAAAGGGAGTACTACATGTCATTCGGCAAGTATAATATTACTGCCAATTACTATTGGAAATTACTTCGATGAGATTCTCTATGAGGTGCTACCCATATGTACTTCACACGTATTTCTTGGTCGACTATGGCTATTTGATAGACGAGTTATCCATGATGGATACAGGATTATGTATGTGTTCGAGAAAGATGGTAGGAAGATTATGCTGAACCCGATGTCACTGAGTGAAGTTAACAAATTATAAACAAAACTTGATCGCGGATCAAAGAAAACCCTAATGATGAGTAGAGTTAAGCTCCGAGAGACCATTAAAGCCGATGTACTGACCTTCATGTTGGTCGGGCGTCTATTAGAATTGAAGGAGCGGGGTAAACTACCCCTGGAGGTAATAGAGTTGTTAGATGAATATGCTGATCTGTTTCCAGAATAGTTGCTAAAGAGATTGCCACTGTTTAGAGGAATAGAACATTGCATTGACTTGATACCTGGCATCGCACTATCGAATAAGTCAGCCTATCGGATCAGTCCTAAATAGGCTTCTAAACTCTAACGATAAGTCAATGAGCTGCTAGAAAGAGGATATGTTAGGGAGATCTCAACCCTTGTGCTGTTTTAGCAATCTTAGTGCAGAAAAAGAATGGAACTTGGCGAATGTGTGTTGACAGTTGAGTCGTAAACAAGATAACGATTAAATACAGGTATCTTATTCTTAGGTTAAAAAATATGCTGGATGAGTTAAGTAGAGCCAAGATCTTCAGCAAGATCGATTTAAAATCTAGTTATAATCAAATTCACGTGAGGTCAAGAGATGAATGGAAAACTACGTTCGAAACTCGGCATGGACTCTATGAGTGGATGGTAATGTTCTTTGGCTTGTCGAATGCCTCAAGCACTTTCATGCGACTAATGAATCATGTGCTGAGAAATCTGATGGGAAAGTAAGTTGTGGTGTATTTTAACGACATCCTGATGTATAGTACCAACATGCCGAGTTACTGTGAATATTTCTATATCGTGTTGAACATCCTTCGTGACGAGAGATTATTCGGCAATCTTAAGAAATGTTGTTTTTGCTAAGAGGAAGTGGTATTCTTAGGCTATGTAGTAAGTGGAAGAGGTTTACGAGTAGACGATAAGAAGATCCAAGCAATTGTCGAATGGCTAACTCCCATTACTTATGCCGAGGTGAGAAATTTCCATAGACTGGCTTCCTTCTATAAGAGATTCATAAGGAAGTTCAGCACTATTGCTGTATCCCTTACTAAATTGATGAAGAAGAATACCAACTTTAGATGGGGAGAAAAGGAGGAAAGAAGTTTTGCTGAGGTGAAGGAAAGACTGACTTCTACACCTATGCTATCTTTGCTTGACTTTGAGAAAGTATTTCAACTGGAATGTAACGTGTTAGGCATTGGAATAGGCATTGTCCTAATGCAGGAAGGTCGACCAATTACCTACCACAGTGACAAGCTTAAAGGACCTCAGCTAAACTACTCTGTGTATGATAAAGAACTCTTGGAGCTAATTTGAGCACTTTAAGTATGTCAACATTACCTACTGCTGAGAGAATTTGATGCAAATCATAACCAAGAATAGATAAGGCCAGTTGTTGGATGGGTTCAAGCTTGCAGAAAGCTTAGAAGAAATAATAGGGAATGGTGCGAAATAGGATGAATGTGAATAAAAAAGTAAGCAAAACCCACGAATAGCTCTTATGGATATGATGTACCAATGGAACTTTCGAAGACTCACGACACAATTTGATATGATGTACAAATCGGTTTGGTGGGGTTACTCGCTATCTAGCCTTGCTTAAGGGTTAAGATAAGAGTGATATCTAGAGTAAACAAGTAATGTTTACTTAAGGAAGAAATAATCAAAGTGTATTAATGATAATCTAAATTCTAGCTATAAGTACAAGGGTATTTATACTCATAAGTTAGGATAACTTATCCAAAAAGGGAAAAGACAAAAAGGGTATTTCCTAAGAAAGTAATGTCAAGATACAAAAGGTAAAAATGAATATACAAGGAAAGCAATCATTGGCACAACAAATTCTATACATGATACCGTATACATGGCGATGCTACATTGGAGATGCTACATTGGCGAAGCTATTAGAAGATGAGAATAGAAAGTACAGACAGCTTGCTTGTCCAAGTAAAGGTGGCTTGGTCAGCTCGGAATCTCTTTATCTCGGCTTCTTAGCAAGGAAGATGCTGAGTCATTGGATGGGAAATGCGTGAGTAAGTATTCTTTAATTCAGTACAATATAGAGAGATGGGTAGTCATTCAGCTTACCATGAAAGGTGACTCGGCAAGGAAGTACTCGGCCTCGGTAGGAGTCGGCTGGAGTAGGAGGATTCAACTTGCCAGTCCTTCTAATGCTCAAGCTTGGCTATGGGTCAGTAGTCTGGTAGCTTGATTCTAATAAGAATTTGTCATCTATATTAACCATGAGTCCTTGAGTCCTTGAGAAACCCCATAAGGTCGAGACATTTGCTAAACCTTGCACACTTACTTACTCATGTCAGAATCGATCACTTTGCTTGGCATCACCCTTACCAAGAGGTTGAGAGAGAGACCCCGGACTAATCCTCAGTTAACCTTGCTTTGACAAGCAATTTGATTGAACTTTTTTGTTCGTATCCTACAACGACATCACCAATGTATCTTTACTACGTGTATAGGACTGTGTGAAGAATCCGCTACATTAATCATTGTTTTTCTTGAAAATTTATTTTTACCCTTTTATATTCTTGTACATTACTTCTTTAGGGCAATACCCTTTTGTCTTTTCACTTTTAGATAAGTTACCTCAAATTCTCAAGTATAAATGCCCTTTGTACTTATAGTCGGAACAAATTGATCATTAATACACTAAATATTCTTTATCTTGTAAATACTGATTGTTTACTTTCATTTTACTTTTATCCTAACCCTTAAGTAAGGTTAGGTGGCGAGTAACTTCATTAAACCAATTCGTACGTCATATTAAGTTGTGTCGTGAGTCCTTAAAATTTCCATTAGTGCATTATATCCTTTAGAGCTGTTTATGGGTCTTACTTACTCTCCATGCACTTTATCGTTCTTTTGCGCATTCCCCAGCACAAGCTTGAACTCATTTAGTGACCTGCTTTGTCTGTTCTTAGTTATAGTTTGCATCATGTTTCTCTTTCTAGTTTTGTTAAAACAGATATACAAATGTTTCATGCCCTATTGTGGCATTCTTCTTTTCTAAGCTTAAACACATAACTTGTTGTAGACATCTTTAGTTCAACAATTTTCTTTATGATTCTTGTCACTTAGCTAAGATACATCACTTTCCTTTTTCAAAAAGTGAATATGCATTAAGTTTCTTATATGAGTTGTTACATTTCGATTTATAGGGGCCTCATAATGGTGAGCATTATTTTTTGAATTTAATAGATGATTATTTGCCAAGAACACGGATTTGTTTGTTAAGGTATAAGTTGTAAGTTTCTTCAAATTTAGGGAACTTTTTGCTCTGTGTTCACAATTACTTCTACTTATATCCTAAGTACATTACAAGTAATAATGAATATAAGTTTATTGTTAAGGAAAGTCAAACTATGTTATTTGATTTTGTTGTAATTCATTAATAAATGATTCTTTGCACTCCTTAGCAAAATGGTAGGGTTGAACAAAAGTATTGACATTTACTGGATACTTCTAAGGCCTTATGCATATATGTTGATTTGCCTAAAGAGTTTTGAGGTGATTGTACTCTTGCTATTACTTATTTGACTAATCAAATGCCCATAGTTAAACTTGGTTGGAAAATACCTTATGAGGTCATTTTTTTTTGTCATAATCCATCTTATGAGCACTTGCGTGTAGTTGGTTGTTTATGCTTCATACCTAAAACTGGTCTTCGTAAAGATAAGTTTGAATCAAAAGGATCTAAGTGTGTCTTTTTGGGTTATGCTCAAGGTCACGAAGCTTATAAGGTGTATGATTTGGAAGTAAAGAAAACTATAGTTAGCAAGGATGTGGTGTTTCATAAGCATGTCTTTCCTTTTGAAGAGCTTGAAACACATTCATAATTTGATTCTCCTTCTTTTCATTCACCTTTTGTTTCATTTGATATCAATAGTTCTTTTATGCTTGTGTCGCAAGAGAAATTCCTCTTGATGCCCCCATACGGCACTTAGCACTCTTAACCACATTAAGGAAGGCTAAGTTTAACTAGAAAACTACATACATAAGTTTAGAGAGAGAAAGTAGAGAGAGAAACTCTGATTATCAACTTAATTCCACTCAATGTCTGGATGATTACAAATGAGGGGAGACCCTTTATATATACAAATGACCTCGTACAATGGATAGCCGATATTTATTAAATCCAACGATTATAATTGAATCTTACCTACCTACTTACCTACCTTACTTACTCTACTTACTATTATACATTGAATCTGGACGTCTTTGGAACCTTCTTAAAACCTTCTAACTTCTAGAATCTTCCTTAATTCTAGGCATAGGCCTTTCTCTCCTGATAGGCTACGGGAACCTCTTAGATATGTCTTCTTTGTCTTGTGTCCCATACTCAAGGTCATGTTGGGCATATCCTAGGGGCCTTGGAAAATTAGTCTATGAGATTCTCCCCCATTCAATCCAATGAAGTCCTTGTCATAGCTTCCTTATTGAATTTCGCTCCACTCGATATCTTGACCTTAGTTCTCTATATATGCCCATATCATAGGAATGCTTGACAACCTCTCTTTTTGAAGCCCAATGTAGCTACTCTCCCTTTTTATTCTTAACCTTAGTTGTTAAGGCATTGTCCTGCTTTTCCACATCTACCGAGTTTAAACTTTTTGGGATCTTATCAACTATTCTTTCCTTAATCTCCCCTACTAAATTTGAACAATCTCCTTTCATCAGTGTCGACTCTTCCCCTATGATTCACATTGATGTAATAAGCTTTGTTACTTGTCCTGTCTTCTTACTTATTGGGACTATGCATTGAGAACCCTGTTTAAGCCAACAAATGTAATTAGATCGAGGAGCAATGATGGCATCATTCCTATCCAAGAATTCCATGCCAATAACAAACTCAAATTCATCCATGGGGACAATTTCAATATTCTCCCTTCCCTACCAATCTCTAATGTCGAATTCTACATTCTTAGTAACCCCAGAAGTTGGGAGTTCTTGGGAGTTAATCGTCTTGAGTCGGGCTTTACTCCATTCAGCTTTTAGCCCAAGCCTAGAGGCAACATCCTTTGAAATGAATAAATGTGAGGCCCATGTATCTACCATAATATTTATCTTCCTTCTTGTCACTTTAGCCTCTACATACATTAAACCCCTTTTGTCCTTTGAACCTTGAGGCTTCATGGCGTAGAGAAGACAGATGGTACCAAGCTTACCCTTATTGTCTTCATTGGTTTCATCCATTGCAAGAAGTGCATCCAATCTTTCCCTTTTTGGACAATCTCTAGCATAATGTGGTTCGTCACAAAAATAGCACTTAAGTTGTCGTATCCTTCTCTTATCTCCCATCCCCCTCCTTCCTCTTGGAGGACTTAAAGATCTCTTACCTTCCATATCTTCGTCTTCTTCTCCTTCATTTCTTATGGAATCCCAATCTTCCTCCTTCTGAAGTTCCACTAGGCCCTCTGCTATAGCAATGGCTTTTGAGATGTTCTCCACCCCATGACATTCCAACCCTAACTTATCCCGGGGTTTCAGGCCATCTAAGAACATAATAAGAACATCATCCAGATTAAGGTCCAGTATCTCCAGCATCAACTCTGAGAATTCTTAAACATATTGCTTTACACTAGCCTTTTGTTGTAGATGCCTGACTTTAACCTTAGCTTCTCTCATAACATTTTGGGGAGAAAATTGATCTCGAAATTCCATCACAAAGTGTGGCCATTAGGTAATTTCATTAACCCTCCTTGTCCACCAAATCAATGTTGTATCCTTCAGCTATAAGAATATTGTCCTTACTTTACTTCCATCATTGATAAGCCTTAACACCCCAAAGTACTGTTCAACTCCCTACAGAAAATTATCTATTTCCCTTGCAGATTGTATCCCCTTAAAGCATTCAGGCTTCGGTACTTCCACCCTTGTGACTGGTTGGATAGTTACTCCATTAGCAATAGTAGCCTGACATGCTGCTAGCTGATTCTTAAGGTCTTCAATCTCTTGCCACATAGCGATAATGGTAGCATTAGTTGTTGCTTCATATGCTTCTTCCTTAACTTCAAGAGCACCCATCCGAGTCTCAAGGATCCCCTACTTTTCTTCAAGCTCTCTATCACGCTTCCTCAGATCCTCCAAGGCTTGGTTCAAAGCTCCTTGTAGCTCACCTTGTAGTTCTTCCTCTAACCCATCTATGGTAGCTCCATAGTCATCTAGTTGTACCTTAGCTTTAGTGACTCTTAGCTCAACCTTGTCCACCCAAGTGGAAAGGGAACTCAGCAAATCCTTAGACTTAGCCCTTTACCTTGTCATTCGGCTTCCTCTTTGGTCATCTACCTCATTGACCATAGAGTTGTTGTTCTCATTTCCAAACAACAACGTTCTCTCTTCGAAAACTTGCTCTGATACCACTTGTTATGGGCGAAATTCCTCTCGACGTTCTCGTGCAGTACTTAGCACTCCTAACCACATTAAGAAAGGCTAAGTTCAGCCAAAAAACTACATATACAAGTTTAGAGAGAGAAAGTAGAGAGAAGACTCTAATTATTAACTTAATTCTACTCAATATCTAGATGATTATAAATGAGGAGAGATCCCCCATATATACAAATGGCCCCTTACAATGGATGGTCGAGATTTATTTAATTTAACAATTACAATTGAATATTACCTACCTACCTTACCTACTTTACTTACTATTATATATTAAATTTGGACATCTTTGTAACCTTCTTAAAGCCTTCCAGCTTTTAGAATCTTCCTTAAGTTTAGGCTTTGGCCTTTCTCTCCTGATAAGCTGTGGGAAATCCTTACATATGTCTTCTTTGTCTTGTGTCCTATACTCAAGGTCATGTTCGGTATATCCGAGGGGCTCTGGAAAATTAGTTCGTGATAAGTGGTATCAGAGTAAGCTTATAAGGTATATGATTTGGACTTAAAGAAAACTATAGTCAGCAGAGATGTAGTGTTTCATAAGCATATCTTTCCTTTTGAAGAACTTGATGCACACTCATATAGAAGGGGAAGATCATCATAATACATTTTCTCCTATTGGTAATCTAAGAACAGTTATAATTTTGTTGGAAGTAGTTGTTAGTAATAAATGGCCCCTATTTCAAGTAGATGTTAATAATGCCTCTTTCCATGGATATTTGGATAAGGAAATTTATAGGGAACCACCACTAATGTATACGAAGACATAGCTGGGTCAAGTTTGTAAGCTTTTAAATTCACTTTATGGACTTAAGTAAGCCTTATGACAACAGAATTTGGAAATCTCTAAGTTTCTTGTTCAATACGGTTTTATTCAATCTTCCCATGATCATTCTCTCTTTATAAAAAATGATTCTTTTGGCTTTCTTATTGTTTTACTTTGTTTAGACGATATGATTATTATAGGGACAAATTCTTCTTCCATTATTGTTTTGAAAGATTAGTTGCAAGTAGCATTTTCAATCAAAAGACTTAGGCATAGCTTGGTATATTTTAGGAATTGAGTTAAGTTATTTTGATGAAGCCATTCTTTGAAATCAATGCAAGTTTATTGTTGATGTATTATCTGATACCAATTTAACTGATTCTAAACCAATTCGATCTCCACTTCCATTCAACCTTAAATTGTACCATAATGTTGGAGCTCTTTTAGATGATCATACTTTTTATAGAAGGATTGTTGGTTGACTTTTGTATCTCACTCTTATGTACCTTGATATATCTTTTGCTCTTCATAAACTTAGCCAATTCTTAGTTACACCTTATGTTGGGCATCTTAAAGCAACATTTCATGTGTTAAGATATCTTAAAGGATCTATTGATCATGGTCCTTTTTACTTTGCTCATTCTTCTTTTGAGTTACAAGGATATTCTAATTTGGATGAGGAAGCATATTCTCTAGCTCACAAGCCCATTTCTGGTTATTGCATCCTTCTTGGCATATCTCTTATTTCATGGAGGACAAAAAAGCATAACATAATCTCAATCTCATCTATTGCAGCTGAATGTAGGTTAGTGGCTTTAACAACAAAAGAATTGATGTGGAAGTCTTATATTTTACAAGATCTAAGCATTCCTTTTTCTCCTTTAGTCGTGCTATACATTGATAATAAACTTAACTATTAGTAGACCATCCTTGTTTGCATAGTAGGATTAAGCACATTTCAATTGATGCTCACTTTACGCAAGACCAAGTCACTAATGGTTTATTTAAGACTGTCTATGTTCCTTCTGAAATGCAACTTGCAAATTTTCGCATAAAGTCTGTATTTGAAGCTTAGTCATCTTTTGCAATAAAGTAGATAATTAGGGACACTTAGCAAATAAAAATTTCCCTAATTGACCAAGCTAGTTTTATAAATTCCCAATTTCACTACCTTAATTCAGTTTAGCATGTTTACTCCTTGGAAAAATTGAGTGGGAAGAGAAATAAGCTCGAGAAGATCTAAGAGAAATTTTAGAAATAAAAGGGATTTTAGAGCTATATTGGAGATCGAGTATTTAAATAAGATTTGAGAGTGCAACGCCACCACCACCGTGATAGAGGAGGCAAAGCTAAGGGTTGCCAACACACTATCAACTGTCGTAAGTGGTTGTATCCTTATCTATTGGTGAGTTTTTTAAATTGACCTAATTTTCATAAATTTGTTAAAAATAGTGAATTAGTTCCAAAAATTATGAAAAAAAAATTATCCTGTCATATTTTTACATGTAGATTTTAGGAAAAATATTATTTTGTTGAAATATATTGCTCTTAAGGAATCATTAAAATTAAGCCGATTTTTCTTTCTTTTTAAAAAGCCTTACTAATATTGTTTCAACTTTAAAATTTTTCTATAAAGTACCTGTAATATATACAAAATTATTATGAAGAGTTTTTTTTTTATGAAAAGCATTCTCTAAATTTTTATCTAATTTTAGGTCTTTAAATTGTATTAAATAGATATTTTCCAAAATGCACTTGATAATTTTTCAAGAATTTAACATGGATTCTGATTTGGGTGATATTTTAACATATTCTATAGTTGAATGGTATTATGGGATTAAATTTTTGTACTGGAAGTGTTAGATTTAAGTATGGAAGATTGGGGTGTTGAAGTGTGAATACGATGTAATACATGACCTACTTAAATAATATAATGAAGTTAGATTTAATCTAAACTAAAGTTAAGTTAACCTGGAGGAAGTATTTTAAATATGGTCATGAGTGGAAATTATAAGAAATATGCTAAAATGTGGAATGCGTACTAATTAGAGGATAAATGGGGGTAAATCATAGATTATTTGTAAATGGCAAACTAGGAAGTTGATTAGGAATTGAATTAAAGACTTTATATATATATAATGTGGTTAAGTGAACTTTAGAGGATAAGTTAGAAGATATTCTTAGAACTTTTGAGTAAATTGTAATCAGTAGATGAATTAGATGATGAATCAAAGATTAGTGAAATACAAACTAACTATAAGTGACTTAAAAACCTAAATATCTAAGTATAATAAAACTTAAACTTAAGATAATGAATCTGAGATTGAGAATGATAGTATATTTATAACGTACTTATGTAAATATTAAATGTTTATTGTACTATTAGTTTATTGCACCTAAGTAAGTAATGAGAGGTCTAAGTAAGTTTGAGATCAATATATAACTGTATTTTGGAATACTATTTTATAGTACTTGGAGGCTTAAGGATATACTTTGTTGTGCTTGTAAGGAGCTTATTTATACACGTGCTTGTGTGTCTTTAAGCTTAATTATACACTATTAGTTCATTGTACTAGGCTAAAATTGATTAAACTATGTAGAATTGATTGGTCACCTTTAACCAGACTTAATTATATTAGACTTGAAAACTTAATTGGACATGCATTGAAACCCATTTGGAGACGATTATAATTCCTTGACCAAATACCAATTTCTTCAAAAGGGATAGCTAAAATGGTCCCTTCTTTGTCATTAGTTGAACTAAATACAAGAGAGAAGATCATGGTAAGGTTGAAAGCATTAGTTCGAAGGTAGTTATAGGAGAAGAGATGTCCCCATTACATAACCTTAGGTTTGGTTGTGAGTTATTACACGCATGTTTAAACTCCCAAAACCCGGATTAGAGTGGGCAAAATTTCTCTAATTTAACGACGAATCGAACAATGTTATGTAATTACATTTGTCTTATTGTATTGTATTTAATTAATTGATTGATAACCTTGGTTATACTCATCGTATAGTCTTATGTCTCTGTCTTTATCTATTAAGGTGTTTGTTGCTCACATCATAATAGATCGTTTTGCAAATGTTGACTAAGATGCCATAATATAACTACCTTGAAGTTAGTTGTGGTTAGATCCTATGGAATGATGGTATAAAACTAAAAAATAGCTAGACTTTTGAAGCTTTTGTTGTTATCTTTTGGTGTCAAACTATGTAAATATTTAAGTAAACTAACTTACTGAATCATATATATAATACTCGGAGAATTTGGGTTTAATATATGTTCAAAGACTTCCATAGGTGAAATAATAATATTACCATATGTACATTTACTTTAAAGCGGATTAGTCATGGACGCTTTATGTAAATTGGGTCTATGATAACAATTGAGAGGCCAGATTCTATCTTAAGATGGTTATACGATGGGACTTGTTAGATATCTCTCATGGTCATGGATTTTGATAATAACAAAAAGAAAAGAACACTAATAAATTAACAGGTGTATAGGTATTTAGAAGGATTCTTAGGAAGTTTAGTTTCAGAAAACTAAGTTGTATTTAGAAGCTTATTCAGAAGGTTTGACTTAACTGAAAAGGGAATATCCTGAAATTCTTTTAGAAAGTATTTTAGAAGCTTTTATAAGAAAAAATAGTATAGCACTTCAGAAGCTTATTCAGAAACAAAAGACTAATATTCTTCAGAAGGTTGTTCAGAAGGTAAGTCTGGAAGTATGATGTTGAAAACAACTTTAAAGAAGATTTGAATTAATTAAGGCTTAGCTCCACTAGAATGAGTGTATTAGGAAAATACGTTTAATCCCGTTTCACTTAAGATGGAATTAAGATCTTTGGGGATTATTTTTAAGCAAAAAGATATTTGGATAAATTAAGATATGCAGAAGAATGGATGAGGATAAGGTCAATTCGGATTTTGTGGAGCTTCAAATTTTTTAATATGAGGCTTATCCGGAAGTTGCTAACAAAAGTACATCTTTTTAAATTCAAATCAGAAGCTTATTTAGTAGTTGCGGATTGAAGAATATCTAATCTAAAAAGAT
Source organism: Lumnitzera racemosa (assembly GCA_024138005.1). Taxonomy (NCBI): domain Eukaryota; kingdom Viridiplantae; phylum Streptophyta; class Magnoliopsida; order Myrtales; family Combretaceae; genus Lumnitzera; species Lumnitzera racemosa. The sequence goes on along the minus strand of JAMXBC010000006.1, from coordinate 51,635,059 downwards.
AAGGAGAGTTGTTTTTTAAATTCAAAAGATCGAGATCCTCTTCAAAAATATCTAAGGAATTACCTTAAATAACTAATGGTTGGATAAAAGATAATTTTCGGATTTTTAGCCGTTGGAAAAACTTAATATAAAAGGAAGAAGGATTCAAAATATCATATACAACTCTAAAGAAAAAATTATCGTTGCATAAAAATTTCTTGATCAGTTTTTACCTTTTGAAAAGTTTTAGAAAGTTTTAGAAAGTTCTTCAAATACTTCTTTAGAAAGTTTCACCGAAGCAAACATTACAAAATTCGTTATTTTCTCTCTTGAGCGAAATTAATTGAGATTTATACTTTTGCTCTCACTTGTAATTTGTAATTATTATTTGTCGTTTGAGTGTTGAGATAACTACATTATACTCTGTAGATCTATATTAGCCTAGATAGGCAAGAAGAGTGTTGTAAAGTTATTATAACAGATGGCTATAATCTGTTTGTGATTCATTTTAGTGAATCAAGTGGAACAGCACCGATGAAGTAAACCGGGTCCTTAGCAGTAGAGTTAAAAGATAGCAGTAGGTAGAAGGCAGAAGGTTGAAACTCTATAAAATCTTTACCTTATATTCTCCTTTCCTACTCTTTTAATTTATGTTATTTAACTGTTGTTTAATTGTGTGTTGAAATACCACTGTTCACCAAATTAAGTTATTAAGAGAGGTAATCTTATTTTTATATCGAAAAGTTTTTAAAAGTTTAAATATATCAATTCACCCCTCTTCTTAATATCTTATACGGGACCAACAGGACTATTACGATTCTACCGTTTTGGGGGCGTGACATATTAACTAAGGATCCGATGTAACCTAAGGAATTACAATAGTTGATAAAATCCAAAACTTTGGGACTAATGTTGTCCCTCTAGCTTCAAATTTTCTTTTTGAGAATATTCACCCTTAAAATTAAGAAAAAAGCATCAAATATTCACCATTTTCAAATGTATGGAATTTATAGGTTTAGGATTAATTGGAAGGTAAGTTTAAGTAATATGGAATTTTTGATGTATTGGAAACAATTGTGATTGAAAGAATACTCTTGTGACCTATTTAAGTTGGGATTCATGACATTTTTCATTTATCTATGCTAAGGAAGTATAACTTGATCTTAATGGGTTCTTGAAATAGATTTGCTAATAGATTTTTTTTTTTTAGCAAAATAGATTTACCAATAGCTTTAATAAGACTAAAACCAACCTAAGTATTTAGTTAGATATATATAGTGAATACTAAAGAACATATCATACCATATTGAGTGATAATAAAGATTGTTAAATTTTTTTTTTTTTTTTAGTTCTCATTTATATATCTTAGGTTTTCATTTCAAGATGGTGAAGATAGCTGATGATGTATCACCAGGTTGGCAACCATTAGTTCACCATAAATCCAGCTTGAAAAATATGGAAAATAGATAATATATGGAATTTTATTGTTTTGATAGATTTAGTGTTTTTATGAATGAAATAAGGAAATAAAGGAAAGGTTGCGAATAATGGATTATTAGATTTTATGTACTAATAGAAAATTGAATTGATTTTGTAATTAATATCTAGGTTTTCATATTATGCACAAAATTTGGAAACTAACTGGTTTGCTGATACAATAAGATATTACGCATGAATTATGTTAACAAAGGTTCAAAACTGGTTCAAATAATTCATGTGGGGTACAATTGTTTAGATCCAGGGTTTGTCGACATAATCAAGAAGATTTATAAGACAATAGGATTGAGAAAAGACGTCAAAGCTCATAAAAAAATATAGCTTATAGATTCACTAAGGATGAAGATTGTGTTATTGGGCTTGCTTCTTGAACATCTATGCTTGATATCTTGATTCTCGAACAATGATACCTATAGAAACACACTAGAGTTAGGTTTGGTATGGGCACTTTGATGCTCAAGTTAGTGTGCACAGGAAATTGGTGGAGTAATAGCTACATGAGTCCAAGTGATCATACCTAAGGGCCTTATCTCTTATAAATAAAGGATGAGGTTGACACAAAACAAGAAAGTCAAATATTGCCGAATTTGGAACCATATCTTCTCTAATAGGTAATTGTATCTAGTTAAACAAATATGCATCTTCTAGAAGTCAAAGTATATCTTTATAAGAATTCATCCTAGATATGAATATATCTATATATGCTCCAACTTAGGCAGAATCCACGTTAGGAGGAGCTTAGAGAAGCTCTCATCATGAGCTCTGTATGCAGTGACAAGTAATATAAAGTCACTTGATAGAGATTAGGGTAGAATAATAAAGGATCCAACCTGAAGGTAGGTTGGGTGGAGTCGAGTAGGTCAGCTTTGTTATAAGACAATGGTCTTCTATTGATAGATGGGCATTAAAAGTCTAACTTGGGAATAAGTCGGACCATGCCTTAGACCTATCCTAGAATAGGGTCAAGTTTGATAATACTTGGTTAAGCCTATGTAAAAGGGCCTTCTTGTATTACAAGAGTAGAGGTGAGGTTAGATTGGGTTTAGGAGGCCTAAGTCTAAAATTACCTGTCAATAAAAAATTACTTCCAATTATCTGTTACATTAAATATATGAAACAAACATAGACCTTATTAGCAAAAGAGCAAAGAAGTAATAACATGATTAAGATGGAGGCCCTAAAAGTAAAAACATAAATAAAGTTAAATCTTGTTGCTTAATAATACTAAGTTCCTATTGGTTAATAGGTTTAATTTCTTGTTGGTTAACAAAATAGTAATAATAAATAAACTAATAACAGCTAATTAAAGAAATAAAGCCTAATTAACTTGATCACCAAATAACATGTAATGCCTTAGATGAAAATTAGTGAACAACCAAGTCAACAAATATTAATGGGTCTTTTTTAGCCTTTGCTAAATCTAGTTAGTGTTAACAATATATTCACCACCATAATTTTATAAATCAATATTTATTCTCTCTCATAATTCATGTGTAACTTTATTTAACATAGGATATCACAATCTCCCCTATCAAACACATGATATCCTTATTACAAGACCTTACAATTGAGCTTAAGTATTTCTCCTCTTTTATGTACGATTCAGTTCATCCCCTTAACCTATAAGAAAGTGTGTTAAGAGTCACATCATAGTAATACTCCCCGCCTTCCTCAAACATTTTCTCTAAACCAGGTTAAACAGTCCATGAATTGTCGACCTACTAGTAAGGGCTTAATTCTGTTACCATTTGTAATGCCCTAGGCCAAAAAGTGGCAAATAATTAAGTTAACAAACGTTAATGGTTATTTTTCAATCGTTTTGCCCAAAAGTTTATAATTAGCATTAACAAAATATTTACCACTAAGGTCTTTATAAACTAATCTCAATACTCTCTTACAATCTATATGGGTTTTCATTTAACGTGGGGTATCACTTAATATAAAAGAAGCTAAATGACGAGAAGTCTATCTTTATGGGATAATAAATAATTAGCATCCAACCCAAGGTTTTCATGCAATTTGATGAATCTTCATGAAAGTTCAATTCCTTATGTCTAAAGCATCTCTGAAATGGCATCTACGATACAATCTTTGTGGTGCAAAGTTGGCAAGTGTCTAATTGTTCATGCAATGTGGTAAGAATCTATGCAAAAGTGATAGTACCTTATAATCCCTATACAAATTTGTTAAACATAATAAATCCCCATAAGTAGCACCATATACAAGTCTTTAAGCTAAAATATATATATATATAACTATTTTCTTAAGTTGAAATCGTTCTAGAATCTGATTCTTATTAGCTTCACTTGGCAAGTGTTTATGTTGTTGATGAGTGTAGTTTAGTAAGTTTTCAATTATTGTATCCTTCTTGTTAAAAGATTAGTACTCAAAACCATAAATTGAATATCTTATAGAAAGTAGGTTTTAATCATCTTTTATGGTTATAATTGAAATCAAAGGATTAAAAGTAAGTGATTTAAGATTTTGATTGATAGTTGAAATTGAAGTTGTGTGATGGAGTTAAAGAATGATGATGTAATATGTTTTAAGGTAGCTAAATGATTAGGTGGAATCCCTATAAATAGAAAGGCTATCAATGTAGTTGATAGTTACTCTAAGTAGCTAGTTAACTAATTAAGGCTAGAGAGAACTTAATTGACTACTTTGCCTTATCATCACTTGGATCTTAAGGTTAGGAATGGGATCTTTGAGTATAGTTAGTATCTTTTTTCAATGTTTTATGCATGATTATAGGTTTTACATCAAAGTTGGACTTTTTGAACGTTGATGTAGGGCTATGCAAGTGGGCTAATCCACCATAACTTGCTTTGTTTCGTAGATTAAATGAGCCAGCCTACTGTATCTTACTTAATAAGTATGCTAGAATTTTGGGCTCGACCTACCTAATGATGGATTACTGGGTTTAGTGAGATGGTCTGCCAACCTAAGACATTTAACCCATTGATACAATTTGGTGGGTCAAGTGGGCTATTTACTGACTTGCTAAGACTTTTTTTTTTTATACAATAATTTGATGTCATAAAATAAAAATGATTAAAATAAATGTTATTTTTAAATTAAAAATTTACAAAAAAGCTACTATTTACATGTAAAAGGAAAAAAATATATATAATCCCATTAGAAGAAACTTTATTAATTCAATTGTATCGACCTCATGGTATACATACAGAATATATATGCATTAAGAAGATACAAATGCTGGTTTCTTGATTAAGTTAGTTCTTATATATTATTCTCTAAAGAATTCTAATTTTCTTTATTTTATTTAGAGTTTTATTTAAAAACTAACTAGAGGCCATTTTTTTTTCTTTTATTCTTTTTTTATTTATTATTTCTCATTTTTACAAGTTCGGAGGCCAACCTACTCTATAGTAGGCTGGCTTACTTCAACCCATTGGTTAAGTGAGGGTGAATTAGGAAACTAATTGAAACATTTAACCTTAAACTTGTATATTAAATAGACTATCATGTACCCATCTCACATGGGCATCTTTATTGAATGAGTAAGTTCTAAGTTAATGGAATGCTATTACATATATTTATGTGCATGTAGATTATGAAGGATTGCCTTAAAACTATATTACCTTAATTGTTGATTATTATTTGTGCTTACATTAAGGTTGATAACTATTTTGAATAGGTGAATCATGGATTAGGTACTTATTCCCTACTAAGAGTAAAATGAATGAAGTGAGTCATAGTTTAGCTTTAGAAGGTTGTTGGTATGGCAAAGCTAAGGTTGGTATGGGTCAAGAGATCTAAGAAGAAATGTTGGTATGTTACAGTAGTCTTAGGGACACAATTGTGAATGGAGGTAAGCGATTGAGATATCAAAGCTAATGCAAGCAGTAAGCCATATAATAATATCTATTTTAATAAAGTTGCATACTTTAGATTGATTAGTCTCTTGCATTAACCATCTTAAATAGCTTAATCGTGCAAGGGCAAAGGCCTCATAAGACTTCCTAAATTTGATTAAAGATAGATTAAGGGATAATAAAGCATTTAAAGCTGATGTACATTTGAATTATGTAGCATAGGGATAAATAAATCATGTCATTATAATATATAAATAAAATCTATACCTATCTTGTTCTTTTCATGTATTTATATGACTGTTCATGTTAGAAAGATGAGAGTTTTCACATGTATGTTTGAGAATTTTGCAAGACTATAAAAGTTTTCTAAACATGTGCACTTGTTTTCCTTCTTCTCCATCCTCAACAATTGATATGAGGGGATAAGATTCTTTACTAATATTTTGGCTAGATTCCTAATAAATTTAAGGGTAATTTAGTCCAAAAGAAAAGAGTGATGAATCTTTGCTATAGTAAGGACCAATATTTTTCTGATGAACAAAAGAATAAGTAGGATCAAAGAAGCTAGCATATTATAAGTGAGATTTCACTACATATAAGACCTATTCACTTAATTCTACATCTCGATGATAGTCATCATGTATCCTTAGCAACAAGGAATAAGCTATAACTAAAAAAGGTTTATCAAGATAAAGAAGCCATGGATAATAAGACTGATTATAATTCAAGATAGATTTGGTCTTCTTGATTTAGCCTAATTAATAGGCATAATCATTTTAAAAGCTAGAAAGAATTGGTCTAACTAACTTCCACAAAAAAAGAAGATATACATAAATTAATGTTCTACATTTAAGGGGATAATATAGTTCTAAAAGTAAGAAAAAAAACAGTAACGTATAGGGGAATTTTTGTAATGAAATTGCTAAGGTGCCAAAGTATTAGCCATTGGTTAGTACTCATCTAACTCTATTCTCATCCTTTCATTTCTTATACGATTCCCATATTCCATATCTCTTATTTAATCTTACTATAGTCCATGCCTTCTCCTATTAGTAGACAGAGGCAGAGAGAATTGAGATTGGATGTAACTAAAGGCATATAGGTTATGTTGTGAACTGTGACAAAAAATAGACAAAGCCGGTCACTGGATGGATCTAAGCTTGTAGAAAGCTCGAAAAAGGAGTAATGAGGAAAGGTACGATAGGGTAAAAATGATGAATGAAACAGTAAGCAAAAACCCACGAATAGCTCTAAAAGATATGACGTACCTATGAAACTTCTAAGGACTCATGACACAATTTGATATGACATACGAATTGGTCTAACGAGGTTACTCACCACCTAACCTTGCTTAAGGGAAATGATAAGAGTGATACCGGGAGCAAACAAACAGTGTTTACGTAAGGAAGAAAGTACTCAAGTGTATTGAAGATAATCTGTTCTTTTTACAGCTACAAGTACAAGGGTATTTATACCTATAAGTTAGGGAAACTTACCCAAAAGGGAAAAGCTGATAAGGACATTTCCTAAAGAAGTAATGTATATGATATAAAAGGGTAAAAATAAATATACAAGGAAAACAATCGTTGGTGCTATAAATTTTACATATGATACTGTACACGTGGCAATGCAGCATTGGCAAGGTTATTAAGAAATGCGGATAAAAAGTACGGATAGATGGGCTTGTCCAAGTAAAGATGGCTTAATTAGTCCAGATTCTCCATCTCTCGGCTTTTCGGCAAGGATGATGTTGAGTGATTGGTGGGCTCGACACTAGAAAGTAATCATCAACTCGGCATACTACAGAATAATAAGTGGTCATACAGCACGATATTAAAGGTGACTTAGTAAGGAAGTAGTCGGCTTCGGTAGGGGTTGGTTGGAACATAATGATTTGTTGTACTAGCCCCTTTAGTCCTCAGGTTTGGCTGTGGGTTAGAGGTCTTGTAGCTTGATTTGCATCATTCCCTCTAGGTTGTTTTGGATTTGGGATCAATCCAAATGGTGTTCACTAAGTTCCTTGTCAGGGTGATATGGACTGAGGTCGACAATGTTGAAGGCATCAGAAACCCCATAGTCCTTAGGAAATTCCAACCTATAGGCGTTGTCACTGATTTTCTAAAGGATTCTGAAAGGTCCTTCCGTTCTTGCAAATAATTTGTTCTTCCTCTTGTTCAGGAATTGTTCCTTGCTGAGGTGTAGCCATACCAAGTCTCTTAGCTGAAATTATTTGGCCGACCTACCCTTGGTCTTTTCTCGCATTCTTCTAGCAGCTTGGTCGATGTGCTGAGTGACCTTGTCATAAATGTGTTGAAGAGATTATGCTCTAGCTGAGGTATCATGGTCCTTTTGCATAGGTATTGGTGTAAGGGTGTGGTCGAGGGGAAACTTGGGATTGAATCCATAGACCACCTCGATGGGAGTTTGCTTAATGGTGTCATGTATAGTTCAGTATAAGCAAACTCGATCACTAGTAGGCTGACGTCCCAATCAGCTAAGTTTTTGCCTACTGCAGCTTGGAGTAGTGACCCTAAAGTACGATTAACCACCTTTATTTAGCCATCAATTTAAGGGTGACATAAGGTATCGAAGAGTAATTTGGTTTTTAGTTGACACTATAGGGTTCTCCAAAAATGGCTCATGAACTACGAGTCTCTATTGGAGACTACACTTCTCGGCACACCGTGTATCCACACAATCTCTTATAAGGAAAGAGAAGCAATAGCCGAAGCGTCGTTAGTTTTGATACACGGCACGAAGTATGCCATCTTACTGAAAGATTTACGACGACTATTATAGAACCTTTGCCTCAGGCAGTTTGCGGTAATCCGAGAACAAGGTCCATACTCAGTTTAGTCCATGGCCTCGTTGGAACAAGTAGGAACATTGCTTTTCCTTGTTTGGCTCGGTACTTAGCCTTTTTGTACACAACATAGCTTTCGATAACTTGGTGCACATCTTTTCACATTCTTAGTTAAAAGAATCGACCATTCAATAGTTCATAGGTCTTCCTCTCTCTAAAGTATCTACAGAGTCCTCCGTTGTGGGCTTCCCTGATTAATAATTCCCGTGGGGAACAAGTCAACACACACAGTTTCCCACCTTAGAACAAGTAGCTATCCTCTACATAATACTCCTCCACTATCCTCCCATCTACGCATTACGAAATTATTGGCCCTAAGTGTGGATCCTCGGAGCACTGTTCTTGGATACTCACAAAATCAAACAGCCTGATCTGCAATTCTGATAAAAGTGCATATCTCCTCAAAAGAGCATTTGCAACTACGTTGCTCTTTCCCTACTTGTATTTAATTACAAAATCGAATCCCTCAAAGAATTCAACCTATCTTACCTACTACTTTGATAACTTGGTCTGACTTCAAAGGCATTTCAACGGTTCATGGTCAGTATATATGATAAATTCTCTCAACAGTAAACACTTGCGTTGCTCGAATCAATGCCAAAGTTCCTTGTCATATATAGAGTAGTTCAGTTGTAATCTTTAGAGCTTCTCATTGTGGAAGGCAATTGGTGTAAACCCTTGAAAGTTTCGATCTAGGTTTTGAAATAGACTCAACTATAGTAGACAATTTAGGAATCGACAAGGTTAATTAAAATAAAAACCCTAAAAGACTTAATTAATCGCGTAAAGAATTTTTCGACCCTAAATGTTTCTAAAAGCTAAAGATTCAATTCAAAAGTAATAAAAACCTTATAAATGATTTCATTAAGGACATATGTATACTAATCCAACATGATATACCCTAAAACCCTAATTGAAAATGTAATGCTTATATTTTGCAAAAATCGTTAGTAAATGGTTAGAGATAACCCTCATTCTTGCTTATATGATTCAAATTCTTAAATAATCCATTAGAAACTAAGATAATGGGTTATAGATTATATTTATCCCTTAAATATATGATTAAGATGGTCTTACTTAGGATTAGGGTTATAGTTGAAGATTAGGTTACATATAGTGAACTTTAATGCCCAAATTAGCACTTTTTACACTTGTTATCCAAAGTTATTTATCAAATGGGATATATGGACTCTAAAGACCTAAAATAAGATCTCATCAACTACATTTACACATCAATGCATCATATACCTCAATTTTTCTCATTTTCTTCATTTCTCCCCTAATTTCCCTTAATTACTACATTATGTGCACAAAATTACACATACTTAAAAAATGTTGACTAAGATAATACATGTTGACCAAATTTCAAATGTTGACCAAGTCAACACATGTTGACTAAAGTCAACATTTTGAAAAGTCAACATATGTTAAGAGATAAGGAAAATATCTCTTATGTAATGATGTCATCCTTTTCTTTTCTTTTTGATTTTTCCTTTTCTCTCCTTTCCTCTTGTTGCCGTCCACATATCTTCTTCTTAACCCCACCATATGTTACTTTACATTAAGAGAAACAAACAAAAGAAACAAAACAAAACAATCCCTCTTCATGCCGTAAGCTCCTTTCCTTCTTTCCCTTTCATTTCTCCCCTTTTGTCTCCTCCATTTCAACATCATAAAAGGTTTGTTTTTAAGTTCTTTATCTTACTTTTTATTAGTCATTAGTTAGTTAATTACGTAGATTAGATAAGTAGTTATATGGTTAGGTTTGTCTTGAAGAAGAGGAAACAAAGTTTCCTTCTTTATGTGTAAAAGTTTGAAGTTTGAAAGAGAAGAAAGAAAGACATGAGGATATGCTTCTATGTATGCATACATAATGAAATACCAAGAGAGTATAAGTAGAGAAACCTTTGTACATGAGTATATAACATGTACATAACCTAATTTAAGATTAAATCTTACTAAGCATACCTATACTACACTAAATATGTACATAAGAACACAAAAATATGGAATTAGAGGACTTTTCTTAAGGACAAATTTAGGAATACGAAATTTTAGTGTAAAATACTTATTCCACCGTATAGGTATACGAGTATGTATACATGTAGAAATACGGTATAAACCTTAGTATAGGTATAAGTATAAGTATGTATAAAGTATATGTACATAAGTATAAGAAAAGGGGATAATATGTACATAATACATATGTATATAACATAAGCATGATGGAAGGCTTATGTAAGCATATGATGAGGTAAAGGATGACATAATCACATGATGACATAAGCCATGACATAAGCAAGTGATGACATAAGTAATGACATAAGCAAGTGATGATGTAAGCGATGACATAAGCATAAAATTAGAAAATAAGAAAACTAAGAAAAATGTAAGTGATTAGGTAACTAAATTAGTAAAACCTAATACACTTACTAAATTAGATTATACCTAATTCACTATAAGGATTAGTAATAGCAAAGTAAAATTCTTTCATTAGAAGAATTTAAGGAATAAAAGATATAAACATAAGTAATAAAAGTATTTAAGTGGTCATAACTAAAACTTTCTATAAATTTAGCTCATAACATAAAATAGGGGTCTTAATATCCAAAATAGATATTACCATGTGAAAATATGTTTAGAAACGATGAAAATCGGTTATAAATTCATAAATATAAAAACTAAAACGGAAAAGTTACATATGATTGAAATTAAATCTTACTGGGTAAAAATTTAATAGTAATTTAAGCAGAACTAGGTATGTAGTTGTTTAGAATTAATAGTTAATTTAAACACTTATTAGTATTGTTATCACATAATGATCAGGTGACTCTGAAGTGAGCGAGGACCTCCCGATCGATTACTACGATTAGGGCGAACCGCTATGGCCGAGTGAGTATTTACCCTGTGATTCCATGCTTGATTGTGATTGTAGATAGTGGACTTAAATATTATCGTTAATTAACTGCTGTGTGGGGTTCGGGATATGCTTGTGTATGTAAGTGCTTGTTGAGTTGTGAATTTACCTTAAATTCAGAGAATGCCTTGTTTGTTGCATGGTAGTATAGAAAATGATTATGTGTATTAATGGTCGGTCACAGCATAATTGGAACTAATTTATACTCGGCTATAAAAAGAAACCGGAACATGCATTAACATGCATAGCATGGATACTATTCCGGCCGTCACATCACACGGAGGTAAAGAGAGGCCATTCGGGGGTTGATATTATTGAGTTATTTGGTTATGTACGGTGCACTCGTACAAAATGACCTTACCCTGGCCCGCGGGAACACTAGGCGTTGGAGGCGCCAACCGCCTGGCTAAGGGTCGAGTCTAGAGACCTCCGTTTAGGGGTGAGTGTGGACTGCGGGGGCCCACTCACAATTATACTAGAACTTGTGTTTTCTGAAAATAAAAGAGTTATTTGATATAAGTACGAAACATGGAGTTCCGTAGTAAAGTAAGTTCTAGTGTAATACCCGGATCTGATTGGTGCCGTGTAAACTCCAACCCTGACTTCGGAGGGCGTTAAATCCGAGTTGCGTATATGAACTAGTTAAGTATATGTATTATTTGGCATTCTGTTTGATCATTCATTCATATGCGTGACTATAATGTGTTTATAACTTGCTTGTTGTGTGGCTGAGGGTTTTGCTCACTAAGCTTAGGCTTATACCCCTTTAGACTTTTGTTGCAGGATAGCCTGTTCGTAGAGACAGGACGAGGGATGCCACAGGTTAGCCTGGGGACTTGGGCAAGAGCGAGGTGTTCTGTGGGATGAGAGGAAAACAGTTTATGTAGATTATTCCACATGTACTTATGTTTAACTTATGTTTACCTTATTAGTATGGACTTAGACATACTTAAATAATATGTAATGTAAACTTTTGAGCTTAACTTTTATATAAATATATTGTGTGATGATATCATGTGAATCTGGATGTACTTTGGAACTAGTAGTTGTAGAGCCTTGTATATTGTGTGAAGAGTTTTTGATTGGAAGGGTAACCAATCAAGGGTTCTTCATACAGTATACGGCGTCTGCGACGACTAGGCCGTCCTCAGTTCGTGACAATTGGTTGGCCTTCGTGCATCAAGACAGCACTTATTTCAATACCCGATGCCTCACATTCCAGCTCAAAAATTTTATCGAAGTCAGGTAGTACTAACACTAGGGTAGAGGTCAATATTTCTTTTACATTAGCAAAACTCTTCTCCTCCTTTTCTCCCCATTGTAAGTTGATGTCCTTCTTTATTAGCTTGGTAAGTATCGTGATGATGGTGCTGAAATTTCTGATAAACCTTCTGTAAAATGAAGCCAGTCTATGGAAACTTCTTACGTTGGCACAAATAGTAGGAGTTAGCCACTCAACAATTGCTTTGATCTTCTCATCATTGACTCGTAAGCCTCATCTACTGACTATATACCCTAAGAATACCACTTCCTCCTAGCAGAAGCAACATTTCTTTAAGTTGCCGAATAGTCTCTCGATACGAAGGATATCCAAGACTACTCTAAGATGTTCACAGTGACTCGGCATGTCAGTACTGTAGACCAAGGTATCATTAAAATACACCACGATACACTTCTCAATAAGATGTCTTAGCATATGGTTCATAAGTCTCATGAAAATGCTTAGGACAATTGATAAGCTAAAGGGCATGACCATCCACTAGTAAAGTCCGTGTCGAGTCTCGAACACAATCTTTCACTCATCTCTTAACCTCATGTGAATTTGATAGTAGTCAGACTTGAGATCAATCTTACTGAAAATCTTGGCTCTACTTAGTTTATCCAACATGCCTTCCAGTCTTGAGATTGGATACCTGTATTTGACCGTGACTTTGTTCACGGCTTGGCTGTCAACATACATCCACTAAGTTCTATCCTTCTTCGACATTAGATGTGCAGGCACGGCACAAGAGTTGAGACTCTCTCTTACATTACCTCTCTCTAATAACTATTGACATGACGTTAGAGTTCAGAAGCCTACTCTAGATTCATCTAATAAGTTAGCTTATTCAGCAGTGCAGTACCGAGAACTAAGTCATTACAGTGCTTTATGCCTCAAGTTGAGAGCAACTCCTTAAGTAACTATTCTGGGAATAGGTCGACATAGTCATCAAGCAACTCCTTGATTTCCTAGGAAAGCTCACCTTGCTCCTTCATTTCCAATAGTTGCTTAACCAATAAGAGGGTCGACTCGTCAACATTGATGACCTCTTGGAGCTTGGCTCTACTCATCACCAAGGCTTTCTTTGATCCGTGAGCAAGTTTTGTTTGCAACTTGTTAACTTCTCTCAATTGCTTTCTCTAACATATACATGTTCCTATAGCCTTCATGTATAACTGTCCTATTGAACAACCATGGCATACTCAGTAACACGTAAGAAGCGCACATAGGCAGTACGTCGTAGAGGATCTAGTCAAATTAATTCCCTATAGTAATTAGCAATAATATTTGCTGAGTGACATATAATGCTCCTTTCTCACTAACTAGTGCAACTTGTACGACCTGAGATATGCAATAGTTGGCGGCTTCAATTTGGAAACAAGATTGGCCGATGCCACATTGGTATAACTTCCATTATCCACAATGAGAGCACACATTTGATCATTCACCTTATAGGTGGTATGAAACAAATTCTCTCTCTACTCCTCCTCTCGTGAGGGTTTCATGCTCATAGTGCACTGGACAACCATAAGTAACTAGTCTAAGTCCTCGAGAAACACATCCTCCTCAATCAGTTCTTTCTCGACAGGAACCTCCTCCTCTTCAGGTTCTTCATTTGTATTCTTTACTTCTAACTTTGGGATGTCTCCTTTAATGACCATCGTCCTTCGGTTTAAGCACAAAGCAGCCATAAACCCTTGGCACTTGATTTAGCTGGTCTTCTTGCCAGACCCTTACCTCTTCTCATACGTTCGAGTCGGCACTACATCTTCAGGTTGGCCTTTCTGTTCGGCTTTGACATCAACCCTTTTGATTGGCTCGATACTTGACTAAGCTCGGTGATTTACTTGACTAGGTCAGCTAGTCATCATTTGGTTATTACTTGGCTCCTTATTTACCTCTTGATTCACTGGACAATCCTAACAGCTTCATCCATTGTGTCTAGTAGTTGGAGCTCCATAATGTCTCAGATGTCTCCTCTCAATCTAGTAATAAATCTTAAGATTGTTTGGGCTGGTGGTTCCTTTACCTTGCATCGTATCATAAGTATTTGGAATTCTTGAACATACTCATCAATAGTTCGGCCTCCTTCTCTTAGCTCCTGAAGCTGAGTGAAAGTATCTTGAAGATATGTTTTCGGTACGAATCTGTTTCTAAGCACTCTCTTTATCTCGACCAAGTGTTAATCTTTCGGTACCCCTCTTTTCTTCTCATGGCCTCAAAATTCTTCTACCATATGGCAGCATATCCGGAGAATTCAACAGTAGCAGTCCTTACTTCATATTGATAGTAATCAAACATATGCTCCACCTTCTCTTCCCGATCTAGATACTTATCAGCATTCCTAGATCCATTGAAACTCAAAATCTGAAGCTTTACGTAGTCGGATGCTCTGGAGACTCATATACGTTCCTCTTCAAAATACTCTTTTTCCTCTTCATCGAGCTCTCTTAGGTCTATCCTTCGTTACTTACCTGCCAACTCCTCTACCTCAAACTAATTGAGCTAAGTTCTGACCTCTAATAGGTTGAGTAGCTTGTGGAGTGTTTTATGTGGTCTTAGTAGATTGGCAAGTCAAAGCATGAGCAGCTCTAGTTAGATTTATCAATAGGTTAACAACCTCATTAACCCTTTCGTTAGTGCTTTTGGGAGTTTCTTAAGACTGATGCCTATGATGGATAATTCTATTGTCATCAGTAGTACCAATATTCATATTTAGGCATGACATTTTTCCTCACATATTCAGAATTTAAACAAACACTTCAAAAAGTGAACAGCTAATAACACAACAGTCAAATGAATGCAATAACCGACTTTATTTCGCATAAGCAAAATAGAGTACAACAAGAACTAACTATAGTTCACATAAAACCTCTACTTTGATAGCAAAATGTTGTGAACTGTGACCAAGAACAAACAAGGTCGGTCATTGGATGGGTCCAAGCTTATAGAAAACTCAAAAAAAGGGGTAATGGGAAAAGGTACGCAAGGGTAAAAATGACGAATGAAACAATAAGCAAAAACCCACGAACAGCTCTAGAGGATATGATGCATCAATGGAACTTCCAAGGACCTATGACACAATTTAATATGACGCACGAATTGGTCCAATGAGGTTATTCACCACCTAACCTTGCTTAAGGGAAAGGATAAGAGTGATGTCGAGAGTAAACAAATAGTGTTTATGCAAGGAAGAAAGTGTTTAAGCGTGTAAGTCCCAAAGTTCAGTAGCAACCGTAAGATTGAACTTAAAACCCAAGGTTTAGGACGATCGGCTAAGGGATCCGATCACACCCAAATTATAAACTATTGAGAGAAATATTAGTAAAAATGACCCCGTAAACTTAAATTTAAGAAAATAAATAGTAAAATAGGAGACTATAAAATTTTCAAATTTTAAGCATAATAGGTATTAATCATCGAAAATGCGAAAAGTGTAATGAAATAACTAATAAATTACTAGAGATAGATTATATGTATACTAAAAATTTTAGAATGACCAAAATAATATTTAGGAATGTTCACGTGTACCCCACATGTATTTACGTGTAGATAAAAATACGCGTAATTACCTAAATTAGCCTAAAACTAAGCAAATAATTAAAGAAAAATACAAAATAATTATAGAAAAAATCAGAAAAACCAGAAGAGGATAAGCTGCAACAAGATAAGGTCGTGGTCAGCAAGAAAAAAATTAACCAATAAGCATTTGACAAACAAAAAGCCAAAAATCATGGAATTGGTGCAAAATCCCATGGAATTGGTGCAAAATCCCATCAAATTAATGCACATTAATTTCTAAAATTGTCTATAAATAGGGGAAAAAAAATTCCTGAAGTCCTTTGGGCAGTTTAGGATTTGGGAAAAATCAAAACACCGAAAAAATCGAGAGAAAATCCAGAAAAAAAAAAACTGTGCAGTTAGGGGTTTTAAAGGGAACCCACACCATATGAGGAGCTGGGAGTGGACGGCCACCATCACCACACGGTGGTGGCAGCGCCCAGGCCAGCCGACAAGGCCACGGCGGCCCGCGGTGGCCGGAGCCACCCAAACCGGTGAGTTCAAATTCTAGCCCGATTCTTATGAAATTTTGTAAGAATAGTAAATATAATTATAAAATTATGAATTTTGTTATTCTGGGATAATTTTGTATGTAGTTTGTAGGAAAAATATTATTTAGATGAAAACATGTCCCGTAATATAGGGTCCTTAAGAAATCATGCAAAACCGAGCACATTTCGGTTTAGAAATAAATGACATTAGGAGTGTAGTTTGAAGCTCAATTTTTTTCTGTAGGATGCCCATGTGATATAGAATAGTGCTATGAAGTCATTTTTTTTAAATTTAATTTTCGAAATTTTTAAGTTAATTTTTAGCCCTAAAATGATGAAAAAATTGAGTAATTGGGAGTTAATTAGGTGATTAGGATATTAATTACTGATTTAGATAGTAATTAGATGTTTAGGGATGTTAATCTCTGATGTGGAAACCTGATCCTAGTGTATGGAGTGTTAAGTATAAGTAATGAAGGTGTTATGTGGTAAATGTAGAAAATTAGGAATATGTAGAATTAAAAATTAATAAATATGGAAAAATTAGGTTTAATTAGATAATAAAATAATGAAAATCAGAACATAATAAATCTGAAACAAAATTCAATTTTAGGTAATTATATGAAAAATGTAAAAAATTCTCACAACATGAGTAAATTCGGTACACTAATACGGATTTAAGTGTACCGGATGGAATAAAATGCGGACTAGTGGTAGTGATCGTATTTAGGGTATCTGGAAATAATGTGGATAGTTTCACATTATGAGTTGAAACAAATTTCTAAGATCCGAGTACAAAACAGTACTTAGAAATTGAACTAGAATCTAATTTAGAAATCGATGCGGAACCCGAACCTAAACCCAAACCTAAAATAATTATAAAAGACTTAATACCTAGATAATTAGGCATATTAAACCTTAAACAAAACCTAACAATAAGCGTTATAGGATAAGATGAACTTATAATATTATATGAAATACTGAAACCACGTTCGTGTTATAGGGATGATCGGCAATGGCCTGAGCAAATCGGACCTCGAGTGAGTGAGCGAGGAGTCGAGGTAAGTTAGGATTAATACGATGCTGTATTTTGGAGGCTTAAGATTATGCTTGGTTGTGCTTGTTAGATAGAGAATGTGTGCATGTGCTTGATTATGGGTGATGCTGTGATTCTGTTTGTTACTCTGGCACATATTGTATGACTTGTATGAAATGATTGATCACCCTAAACTGGACTTAATTAAATATCCGATCAGTAATCATAATCGGACATGCATGGCAACCCGTTAGGGGAACTTAGGACTCTTCGGCCAAATACCGACCCCTTCGGAAGGGATAGCGCAGGATTGCAAAATGGTCCCTTCTTCATCCTCAGTCGAACTAAGTGACAGGAGAGGAGGTCGCGGCGAGGGTGAAGACAGTGGTTCGAAGGTAGTCACGGGAGGAGCAAGGTCTCCATTACACAAGCCTAGGTTTGGTCGTGAGCTGTTGCATTAACGGCAACTCCTCAACCCGGATTAGAGCGGGCGTAATTTCTCTAATTTCACGACGAGCCGGACAACGTCGTGCGATGGCATTTGCTTGCACATGCATTGCACCTAATAAGTGATTGAAAATCTTGTTGTGTGTATGGTATAGTTTTAAGTCCTCCGTCCCAACTTACTGAGCTGTGGTTGCTCACATCCCTATAGACGTCGTGCAGGTGCTAGCTAAGAAGCGGCAACAACTACTCTAAAGCTAGCAACTGCTGGATCCTGGGGAGTGAGGGAAAATATTGAAGATTAAATACATATTTTTAAGGTCTAAGTTTTTATTATTTTTCATTTCCGAATGATGTAATGATATAGAAAAATACTATAGAAAAATATGGTGAACTTTAACTGCAATAACTGAATTATAACATATATATAATTCCTCACTTTTATAGGTAATACAAACTGTCTACTTTAAAGCGGGTTAGTTGTGGACGTCTTGTGTAGATCAGGTCTAAGATAGCGGTTGTGAGGCCAACTTCTATCTTAGGGTGGTTTACACGGCGGAGCTGTTACGACTCTGCCGCTTCGAGGCGTGACAAAGCGTATTGAAGATAATCTATTCATTTAACATCTATAAGTACAAGAGTATTTATATTCGTAAGTTAGGGCAACTTGCCTAATAGGAAAAAGACAATAAGAACATTTCCTAAAAAAGCAATGTACATGATATAAAAGCGTAAAAATGAATATACAAGAAAAATAATCGTTGGTGTTACAGATTCTATATATGATATTGTACATGTGGCAATGTTGCATTGGTAAGGTTGTTAGGAGATGCGGGCAAAAGTACAGATAGATGGGCTTGTCCAAGCAATGATGGCTTAATTAGTTTGGATTCTCTATCTTTCGGCTTTTTGACAAGGATGATGTTGAATGATTGGTTGACTTGACACTAGAGAGTAATCATCAACTCGGCATACCACAGAACAATGGGCTATCATACGGTACGGTATTAAAGATGACTTGATAAGGAAGTAGTCAGCTTCGATAGGGGTTGGTTGGAACATAAGGATTCGTCATACCAAGCCCTCTAATCTTCGAGCTCGACTGCAAGTTAGAGGTCTTGTAACTTAATTCCCATTAGGTTAGATAGGAAGGTATGTCTAAGTAGGTAAGTGAATGCTCTCCCCTACTTTGTGGTCTTGTGTAAAGGCTTTTTTTCCCATTATTGATCTCCATTCTAAAAGAGCAAGTTAAAAGAAGTTGAGGTGACAGCAATATTAAGCAAGGAAGTAAATATAAGAGGGTCTTCTTAGATAACTCTTTTGTACAAAGAACATTGGTTACATTTCATCAATCTTTAAGGAAAAGTCTCGTTCAATTGGGACCTAATCATCTCTTCTTTCTTCAACTAGCTATATATGATTTGTAACTAGTAGCAACATGAGGAAAAGGTTTGGAATGGTCTTTTTTATTTGCTAAGTTGCTCATTTCAGGTCAAGTATGGTGTCACGCCCCGAAGCGGCAGAGTCGTAACAGCCCCGCCGTGTAAACCACCCTAAGATAGAAGTTGGCCTCACAACCGCTATCCTAGACCTGATCTACACAAGGCGTCCACAACTAACCCGCTTTGAAGTAGACAATTTGTAATTTAAATAAATCATTTACCTATAAAAGTGAGGAATTATATATATGTTATCATTCAATTATTGCAGTTAAAGTTTACAACATATCTCTATAGTATATTCCCTAGTTATTACATCACTCGGAAATGAAAAATAATTCTAAAATAAAAACTTAGACCTTAAAATATGTGTTTATTCTTCAATATTTTTCCTCACTCCCCAGGATCCAGCAGTTGCTAGCTTCTGAGTAATTGGTTGCCGCTTCTTAGCCAGCACCTGCACGACGTCTATAGGGATGTGAGCAACCACAGCTCAGTAAATAGGGACGGAGGACTTAAAACTATACCATACACGCAACGAGGTTTTCAATCACTTATTAGGTGCAATGCATGTGCAAGCAAATGCCATCGCACGACATTGTCCGGCCCGTCGTGAGATTAGAGAAATTGCGTCCGCTCTAATCCGGGTTGAGGAGTTACCGTTAATGCAACAGCTCACGACCAAACCCAGGCTTGTGTAATGGAGACCTTGCTCCTCCCGCGACTACCTTCGAACCACTGTCTTCACCCCCGCCGCGACCTCCTCTCCTGTCACTTAGTTCGACTGAGGATGAAGAAGGGACCATTTTGTAATCCTACGCTATCCCTTCCGAAGGGGTTGGTATTTGGCCGGAGAGTCCTAAATCCCCTAACGGGTTGCCATGCATGCTCGATTATGATTACTGGTCGTATATTTGATTAGGTCCAGTTTAGGGTGATCAATCATTACATACAATTCATACAGTATGTACCAGAGCAATAAACAGAATCATGGCATCACCCATAATCAAGCACATGCATACATTCAACTATCTAACAAGCACAACCAAGCATAATCTTAAGCCTCCCAAAATACAGCATCGTATTAATCCCAACTTACCTTGACTCCTCGCTCGTTCACTCGAGGTCCGATTTGCTCAGGCCATCGCCGGTTATCCCTATAACACGAACGTGGTTTCAGCTTTTCATATAATTCTTATAGGTTCGTTTTATCCTATAATGCTTTTTGTTAGGTTTTGTTTAAGGTTTAATATGCCCAATTATCTAGGTATTAAGTCTTTTAAAATTATTCTAGGTTTGGGGTTAGGTTCAGGTTCGGTTTTCGCATCGATTTCTAAACCAGGTTTTTAGTTCGATTTTTAAGTAGCATTTTATATTCCAACCCTAGAAATTAGTTTCAACCCATAATGTGAAATTAATCACATTATTTCCCGATAACCTAAATACCATCATTACCCTTTGTCAGTGTTTATTGTACTCGGTACACTTAAATCCATATCAGTGTACCGAATTCACTCCTAATGTGACAAATTTTTACATTTTTCATATAATTCCATAAATTCAAGTTTCCTATCAGATTTATTGTGCATTTTTATTATTCTCAAAATATCAATTTTTATTATAATATTTTCTATTTATTATATTTTCAATAATTACACATTATGCATTATTGCATATTATGCACATAATGCATTTCTAATATTTCTACTACCCTAATTACCATCTCTAACACCAATTATTATTTCAAAATGTCTAAATCCATCCTAAATCAGGTTTTACACCTAATTATTCTAATTTACAAAATTAACTCATAATTTACTATGTTTTTCTATTACTAATTTACTACATAATTAACCTAATAATTACATCTAACACCCTAAATGCTATAAGTATCATACTCCATCAGATCTTAACATCCTAAAACATGTAATTATTCACTAAATCAGAAATTAATCATTTAATTACATAATTAACCCTAAATTACCCATTTTATGCCTCTTTTTAGAGCCTAAAAAATTATCTAAAAATTTCGAAAATTAATTTTTGAAAAAGGGATTCATAGCACTATTCTATATCATCTAAGTAATCTACAGAAAAATTTTGGGCTTGAAACTACACTTCTAAGGTCATTTATTTCTAAACCGAAACATGCTCGGTTTTACATAATTTCTTAGGGACCATATATTACGGGACATAATTTCATCAAAATAATATTTTTTATAAAAACTACATACAAAAATATCCCAGAATAACAAAATTCATAATTTTTTAATTATATTTACTATTTTTACAAAATTTCACAAAAATCGGGCTGGAATTTGGACTCACATATTCGGGTGGCTCCGGCCACCTAGGGCCACCGTGGCCTTGTCGGCCGACCTGGGCGCTGCCACCACAGTGTGTTGGTGGTGGCCGTCCACTTCCAGCTCCTCTTCTGGTGTGGGTTCCTTTTAAAACTCTTAATTGCACAGTTTTTCTTATTTTTTTTATTTTCTGGATTTTATCTCGAATTTTTTACTCTCCCTAATTTTCTCACTTTTCAAACTGTCCAAATGAGCTCTATAAATTTTTTTCCCTATTTATGGACATTTGCTGTAATTAATATGCATTAATTTGACAAGACTTTGTCCAAATTCCTTGATTTTTGGCTTTTAAGTTGTTCAATTTCTATTGGCTAATTTTTCTTTTTCTTATCCTGACATGCCACGACCTGATATTGATGCATCTTATCCTCTTCTGATTTTTTTCTGATTTTTCCATAATTATTTTATAATTTTCTTTAATTATTTGCTTAGTTTTCGGCCAATTTTAGTAATTACGCGTATTTTTATCTACACATAAATACATGTGGGGTACACGTGAACATTCCTAAATATTATTTTGGTCATTCTAAAATTTTTAGTATACATATAATCTATCTCTAATAATTTATTAGTTATTATATTACACTTTTTGCCTTTTTGGTAATTAGTAGTTATTATGCTTAAAATTTGAAAATTTTATAGTCTCCTATTTTACTACTTATTTTCTTAAATTTAAGTTTATGGGGTCATTTTTACTAATATTCTTCTCAATAGTTTATAATTTGGGTTTGATCGGATCTTTTAACCGATCGCCCTAAACCTTGGGTTCTAAGTTCAATCCTACGGTTACTTGACTGAACTTTGGGGCTTACATATGGTCTATTAAAACATGTGACAACCGACTTATTTTAGTAGCATTTGCCCTTCTTGGCTAGGAGTTTTCTTTTTTCTTTCGTCCTAATAGCTCAAATGTCATACCCTTATTATCAAAGGTAGCATTTGGTCACTAAAATTAGATAAAACAAGGAAAATTGGACAACATAAGTATAAGGATCTTGCTTGGTGCTTCTAAGGATCTTTCCCCTTGTACCTTTTCTACGACTTATGCCACATCCTTTTGTGCAAGCTATCTAAGGTGCATACATATAAAAGAAGACCTAAAACATGCATTAAGGTGATGCCCATCGGTAATCACAACCTAGAAACAAATATGGCTCCAATTGGTCACTTTTGATTGGTAATTCTCTCTAATTACCTGGATAGAGCATGTAGATTAAGGAGAAGAGACCTTGATTCCACATCTTAGCCTTGGCTTATACTCTTTGTTGTAGCATTATGGTTGATATGAACTAATATAAGCCATAGAATTTTCAACCCAAATATGTTAACGTTACTAATCCAGCAAACCATCAGATGGAGATTGTAATCCCCAAAACTAGCAATCCGAAGTTTCGATCGGTTGAAAGACTCGATCGAGCCTAAATTATAGAGTAAAGCTCGAAATATTAGTAAAATAATCCCGTAAGTTTGAATTTAAGAAAATAAATAATAAAATAAGAGACTACAAAATTTTCAAATTTTAATTATATACCTCGTTATTTATCGAAAATGCGTAAAATGCATTCCAATACTTAACAAATCGCTAGATATAAATTATATGTATACTAAAAATTATAAAATAACCTAAATAATATTTAGGAATATTTATTTGTACTATATATGAATTTACATGTAGGTATAAATATGCATAATTACTTAAAATACGGGAAATGTGCTAAAATAATACTAAATACTTAAAGAAAATTCATAATTAATTAAGAAAAGATCAAGAAAAATCAAGAATGATCCAAATCAGGTCGTAGTAGGTCAGAGTCTATAAAATAAAAATTAACCAATTAAAATTAGACAACACAAAAACAAAAAATCAAGGAAATTGGGCAAAGTCATGTCTAATTAATACACAATAATTACACTAAAACTCTATAAATAGCAAGAAAAATTCAAAAGCTCATTTGGGCAGTTAGAAATTAGAGAAAATTAGGGAGAGGCGAAAATTGAAAGAAAAACCAAAGAAAAAGAAAAGAAAAGGAAAACTGTGTAGTTAGGGCCACAAAGGAGAACCTAGACCCGACGGGCAACTGGGAGTGGACGGCCACCACCACCACACGATGGTGGTAGTGCCCAGGCCGGCCGATAAGGCCACAGCGGCCGACGGTGGCTAGAGCCACCCAAATTGGTGAGTCCGATTTCTAGCCCGATTCTTGTGTAATTTTGTAAAAATAGTAAATAGTTTTAGAAAATTATGAAACTTGTTATTCTAAGGTTTTATTATATGTAGATTTAGGGAAAAATAGTGATTTATTTTAATCACGTCTGAAAATATAAGGTCCTTAAGAAATCTTGCAAAACGGAGCATGATTAGAACTGAAAATAAATAGACTTGGGAGTGTAGTTTGGAGCTCAATTTTTTTCTATAGGATACTCATGTGATATAAAAAGTTCTATGAAGCCATTTTTTAAAAAATTAATTTTCAAAATTTTTAAGTTAATTTTTAGCCCTAAAATGATGGAAAAATTGGGTAATTTGGGGTTAATTAGGTGATTAAGATATTAATTATTGATTTAGATAGTAATTAGATATTTAGGAATGTTAATCTTTGATGTGAAGCCCTAATCCTAACCTTTGGAGTATTAAGTATGGTTAATTTAGGAAATTAGGTAATTAATATAAGAAATTAGTAATATGTGAAATTGTAAATTAATAAATCTAAAAAAATTGAGGTGATTTAGATAATATTAGAGTAAAAATTAGAATAATATTAAATCTGAATTAAGATTGAATTTTAAGTAATTATATAAAAAAGTAAGTTTTTCTTACGTCGGGGATAAATCCGATACCCTAATTAGGACTAGTGTGTACCAAATAGCTTAGAATACTAAATTAAGACCCAATAGGATATTTGAATACTCGAGCTTAATGTGATTAAGTTCACATTAGGATTTAAACATATCTAGGACTTAGAAATTGAACTAGAACCTAATAAAAAAAAATTGATGCGAAAACCGAACCCGAACCTAACCCTAACCCTAGAATAATTGTAAAATACTTAAAACCTAGATAATTAGGTATATTAAACCCTAAATAAAACATAACAATAAGCGTTATAGGAGAAAATGAACTTATAATCATTATATGAAAATTGAAATCACGTTTGTGTTATAGGGATGATCGGTGATGGCCTGAGCAAGTCGGACCTCGAGTGAGTGAGTGAAGAGTCGAGGTAAGTTGGGATTAATACAATGCTGTATTTTAGAGGCTTAAGATTATGCTTGTTTGTGCTTGCTAGATAGTTGAATGTGTGCATGTGCTTGATTATAGGTGATGCTATGATTCTGTTTGTTGCTCTGGCATGTATTGTATGATTTATATGAAATGATTGATCACCTTAAACTGGACTTAATCACATATATGATCAGTAATCATAATCGGACATGCATGGCAACCCATTAGGGGAACTTAGACTCTCCGACCAAATACCGACCACTTCGAAAGGGATAGCACAGGATTGTAATTAGTCCCTTCTTTATCCTTAGCCAAACTAAGTGACAGGAGAGGAGGTCGCAGCGAGGGTGAAGTCAGTGGTTCGAAGGTAGTCGTGGGAAGAGCGAGGTTTCTATTGCACAAGCCTAGGTTTGGTCGTGAGCTATTGCATTAATGGCAATTCCTTAACCCGGATTAGAGCGGGCACAATTTCTCTAATCTCACAATGGGCCAAACAATGTCGTACGATGGCATTTGCTTGCATATACATTGTACCTAATAAGTTGATTGAAAACCTTGTTGTGTTTATAGTATAGTTTTAAGTCCTCTATCTTAACTTACTGAGCTGTAGTTGCTCATATCCCTATAGACGTCGTGCAGGTGCTGGCTAAGAAGCGGCAAATAACTACTCTGAAGTTAGCAACTACTGGATCTTGGGGAGTGAGGAAAAACATTGAAGAATCAATACATATTTTATTACTTTTCATTTTTGAATAATGTAAGAACTGAATTATATTGTATATATATATTTCCTCACTTTCTTAGGTAAATGATTTATTTAAATTACAAACTGTTTACTTCAAAGCGGGTTAGTCGTGGACACTTTGTGTAGATCAGGTCTCAGATAGCAGTTGTAAGGCCAACTTCTATCTTAGGATGGTTTACACGGCGGGGCTATTATGACTCTACCGCTTCGGGGCGTGACAGAGATCATATGGGAAACACCAATAGAAGGTTAGAAGAAATTGAATGCTAATGCATTTGTAATCGAATCAAGAAATACATCTACAATTAGAGGAGTAACTAGAGATGAAAGAAGACATTAGGTTATGGGGTTTTCTAGGAAAATGGGAAATTAATATCATTAGTGCTAAATTATGCAACTTATTTGTAGATCTACGTTATTGCAAACTTATGGGTATTAAAACAATAAACATCAATCTAAACTCAAAACTTGCTATTGAATTGATTAATGTTGAGCATAACTATCTTAATAGGCTTTAACATGTTGTCAATGCATGTAAGAAAAAGCTCTACTACTTTGAAGATATTTGACTAGGCTTTGTACATAACAATGTGAAAAATTTTCATGTTTACTGATCAAATAGATAAATACTATCCAAATACCAATTATATAAAAAATTTACACAAATACCAATGCTATATCTCATGGTGGATACAAAACACTAATTTAATATAATCGCCACACTTCAAACATGTGACATTCACGTAAAATTAGTGTTTTATGTTTGAAGTAAGACATTCATACAAAATTAATATCTCATTTTCAACATGAGATATTACATTGGTATTTAGGTAATTTTATTATCTAATTTATATTGATGTATTATTTTTTAATAATAATAGTAGACATGTATCTCTCTTATGGTAGACATATATCTTTCCTTATTAGATAAATTTTATCTAAACTACAACATACTTAAGAAATAAATAGTGTTTCATGTTTGAAGTGATACATATGTATAAAATTAATGTCTTGTTGCCAATATGAGATATAATATTGGTATTTAGGTAATTTTTTTTATCTAATTTATATTAATTTTCTTTTCCTAATAATACTGGTAAATATGTGTCATTCCCTAAAAGAAGTCAATACCGTTACTAACCTACATGTTGCTTAAAGAAGATGAAAAGGAGATGATCTTTTATGTTCCTCTATCGGAGTGTTATCTACTTTTGCCAAGGATTTCTCTTATGTTGTAAATATTAGGATGTATAGAATTACTATTAATTCTTTTGATGATCGAGTTATGAAGGTTGATTAATTGCCCTACTCTATCTTTTGACTTTATTATTGAAAAAAACCTATATAATATATATTAGGTAGACATATGGAAAGATAGATAGATGGCAATAGAATGGGGGAGAATTATACAATTAGAAATCTTAATTGAAAAAGATATAACGGAGGTAACACATATAAACAAATTAATAATCAAGGATAGACCTAGGGTTATATAACTAAGGAGTCAAATTTACTTTAATTAAGTTCATATTAAAATTATTAGTAGGAAAATATTTGCTTATTATCATAATTATATTACATTTTATATATTTAAAAAGATCGTATTAATGATTTGATCTACAATAATTCCTAAAACTTAAAAGGATGGAATAATTCATTTAAACAATGATTAAGAGTGCTAAATACACTTCATGAGAAGTTAAAAAACTAATTTTTTTTTACCTTTTTATTATGCATATAGATTAAATGAAAATTAATGATTAATTTATGAAAATTACATTAATATATAAAACTTGAGTAAATTTTATTTAAAAAAATAGTTTAGAAAAAATAATTGAATCTAAAATTGTAAGTAAAGTAGAAAAAAACAATTTGACATAAATATAAGTATTGTATTATTTCTTTTCATGATGAATTATTATTAATTATTTATTTATGGATTTCAAGCATGTTATAAGTTTTTAAATGTCTTGGTATGTTAATCTTTAGAGGTAGTAAGTGGTGGGTTGTAACTCCCTAAGTTCTAAGGCGTTAGAGTCTTGGATGATAATAGTTTGTCCTCTTATTCTTCTCAAATTAAAGTGCAAATTTGAAAGTATAATCACAATTATGAAAGTGGTAGACATATATGTATGTATATATGTGTAATATGGTATTATAATAAAAAAATATGCTTTCATATAAAATGATTTTGATTATTATGATAAAATAAAAGAAAATAGTTGATTTTAATAAGGGGTAGGGGTCCTCCCTTTTTTTCCTTTTTTTAACGCTTTAATCGAACCATTTGGCTCAACTCATAAAATTTTAAACAAGAAAAGAAAAGAGGTGTGATTTAATCGAACCATTTGGTTCATATTACAATTACTTAATTAATATAAATTTAGCGCCTTATTGATTTATAAGTTGAACTACCGACAATATTTGGAATTACGTCCTTAATAAAAACAGGTGGAATTATATATGTACGAGCATCCATGTTAGTTTTGAGTCAGATTTCTGAAATTGGGCAGGTCCTAGGGAGGGGAAATTTAATAATAATAGAATAAAACCATGAGAATTCTACTTCGTCTGAAGTGGTAGCCTAGACGGTTCCTCTCAATTCATTTTCAATAATCGGGACGATGCCGGACAGACTGTCCGTAAGACGACACGTGTCGGGCCCACCAAATAAAAAATATATATTTTTTTTGGTTTGGGGGGGGGTTGTTTTAAGGGACCAAGTTGACTGCTTGACGCTGTTGTCGACATTGGAACCCTGCCATCTTTCTTTATATAGAGGCGACCCACTCTCCAACCGAAACTTCTCTTCTACGAACACAGAAATTACATCTTATTCTTCACCATGTGCATCCTCCTTTCATCTTCTCCCTCCTCCTCATATGATATCCTTCCTATATGAATTCCCGTGACGTCAATACCGACGTTTTTGGTTCACTTAAGAATGAGCTTTACAGGATGGTGACTTTTGACCCCGATGGCACCCCTAGTAGTGGAACATCTCAGAGTAGTGGTGAGGGTGAAGATGGTCGACGTGAAAAATTCTCCAAGACGAACAAATGGAGCTGCTTCAGAGCTATATTTGGTTGATTCGACGGATTAAAGTCCAATTAGATCTGTTTTACGGTTTTCCTTTTTATAATGCCGAGTTCCATTTCTTTATTTTTCATTTCAATTAAGGGTTTGAAATGGTCTAGATTGAAATAACACAGTTCCAAGAGGTTGCCGCTGATAACGACTGATTGAGAGGTGAGGATGATAGTAGATGACGAATGGTGTTGATCAACTTCTTTTTAAGGAAGACGACTGTCGTTTTCAGAATTGATGAAATAATTTTTCCTCATTTGTTACAGGATTTTCAATGGTGTATCTCCATTTTGAATGCCTTGAATGTAATAAACACGGACAGTAAACGTCGACAAAAGTTCGGAACATCTATGAAACTTAAGGGTGGAATGTGAGGTCGAAATTAATCAATTTTATTTGATTAGAAGTTCTAAGAATCGAGAATCTGCGTAATCAAACATACATGTTCCAGTACGGCAATACCCACTGAATTTAGTGAAAGTAAAAGGGAATCCAATTTCCTGCAAAACCTGCCAAATTTCAGACGCAGACCCCCTTTTTTTTTTTAATAATTTATTTGTTTATTCATTTTATTTTATTATTATTTTTCCCATTCATACCTTTCCCAGTTTCACTTTTTTTTTTCCTTTAATAATGACGGTAGACATGAACAGGGAAATTCCTATATGTACCAGGGTTAATGTCAAGTGTCTACCAAAAGCACATATCTAGATAAATATATAAAATTCCTAAGTCTATGTTATCTTAAATAATACATGGGGCACTGTATCGTGATGCAGCATTAACTGAGATTATATAACTGTCCTATCTTCCCATATCACCGACCATAAAATCAATGCTGATGATCTTCAAAAATTAGAATAATATATATGCAAGTGCTTTAAAAATTGGGATAATATATATGAAAGTGCTTAAACTTTTTATTTTAGATAATTTATTATCTAAATATTCATAACTTGAATTTTAGTATTCGAAAATCGAAAATTTATTCATTTGAGTATTTGAACTTTTGATTTTCAAGTAGTTTAATGTCTATAATATGTATAAAGTTTATTAAATACAAACATTCAAACAAAAAAATTTTCAATGTTTGAGTACTAAAATTCAAAGATTTGGATATTGCGATAATTGGAAATTTGATAAAATATTATTAAGATTTATAAATATTGATACCATGGAGGTTGTCATTTTAATGGAAGATTTTTAATTTAGATACCATTTTTTGTTGATGATTTGTAAATTAGATACTATTTTTGGCATACAGAATTTTCTACTATAATAATCTTAGCACATAATTGATTTATTAATAATTATTTAGTATGTAAAGGTTGCTTGATAAAACTCAAATAAAGTAAAATATTAAAATACTAAAGACACCAAAAAGAATATCTTTGATTTTAATAATCTATATATATATATATTATCATAGCTGCTGGTATCTTCTGGTGTCTTAAGTAATTTATCAGAATATTTTCAATTTTACAAAATTATCTTGAAACCTTACACAACCGCATGGCTACTCCTTATGTAAACGTATAACTACTTCTCTCTCGCTACTTGTGCACATATTGAAGTTTCCAAAGAAAAACGTAGTCCTGCAACTATTTGTTTTGTTCCTATTCCAGCTCACCAATATTAAACTGCCATGCAATTGCCATTTAAATTTTTTTTTCTATGAGCAATGCAACTTTTAGGATTTCAAAAATATTACATGAGTTGCCATACATCATAAAATTAATACAAAATGCTAATTTATTTCAAAATAACATTTTGTACATTTAGCTTATCATTTTTATCATTATTGTACTTTTCATCTTTTCCCTAAGAAACTTTAAGTGTAATTTTTCTTCCAGAATTATTAACAATTTGTATAAATAGGTATGTATTGAACTTTTCATTTTGACAAAAATTATATTTTTTTTCAAATTTAGCACCCGTATTAGGGGTCCTTCGTCCGTTAATATATATATAGTATTGCCATGACAAAGCAATGATATGTATAAAACCTGATTTGGCTGTGACAATAATAGTATTTTGCCCAATTAAGTCCGCGTGCAACCATGGGATTATGAATTATGATTTTCTGCCATGAGGTAATGGTTATAAGTGTCTGACCCGTCTTGACCTGTCTCATATGGCCATCCTTGTATAAGATCATGATATTTGCATTCCTATTGCTGATATACGCAAACATATAATAAAAACAATTCATATCATTTTAAAATGTGTATATATCAAATCTCGTAAGATATGTCATAACAAAAAAAAAAAAATAAATATGAACAAGTATCTAAAGGTACTTCTTAAGTAGCAAATAAAAAAAGAAAAAAAAAACTTTGATACTTATCTATGTATTTTTTTTTTTTGGTAAACTGTAAAGTGAATATAGAAATGTCAAAATATTTTGTGTTGATACTTAACAAATACCTTGATGTTAACAGGAACATTGAGAAGAATTAAAGTGAGTTATTATAATTGGGTGCGTAATTTACTGATTTCTGTCTAAAGGTCGGGGTGTTTGGACTTTGGGTGAAAGTAGACCGTAGAACCAAAAGAAACATATAATATAATTTAGGAAAAGGCGAAAGGTCATGGGTTGAGTCGGTGGTGACGTAGTCACTGTATCTCTCTCTCTATGTCGCTCCCATTTCTATTTATTTACTTTGTTTTGACAAGGAAACTTCTGTCCAAGCCCTGCAATACTTGTCGATTTTCCCTTATGATGCTTTTGGTATTTTAGAGTATATCGGAATGGGCTTTGTATTTAAATACACTTTTGATTTAAAAATTATCCATTTTGATTTTAAAAAAGATTTTGATTTCGATTTGAAAAAAAATTGTGATTCTATTATAAAGTATTTATTTACAATTACATAACTACCCCTCACCTATATATTCCTCTTAATAGTAATAACACACTATGGACAACTTAAAAACCAGTGGAGAAAAAATGATTGAAGCATTCACTCCTTGCTCTCGGCAATTGAAAAGAAAAATGGAAGAAGGAAAAACACAGGATAGAAACGTTAAGTCCCTGCATTCTTGACATTTTAGGATTACTTTTTCCAGGAGAGTTAATTTTTATATGCTTGACCATTTTTCTTTTGTGGAACCAATTGCATGTTGTACTTGTTAGGCTCGAAAAATTTGCTTTCAACCTAGTTGGAACTATTCAGCACGGTGGTCTACCTATAGTATATATGTTTATGTGCGTGTATATATATATATATAAACAAAATGCGCACATAATTGAGAGTAGTTTTGTTAAATATTATTGTTTTTGTATTTTATTCTATTTCAAATATGACACTACTAAACATAGTGCTAGAATGGAATTATTAATTTCATTCATATGCTTATTATTTATAAACAAATGAATGGATTGCCTAATTCCATTCGAGTGATTATTGCATATCAAACATGATATTATTTATTTTCTAGCCAAACTACACATTTAATCATTAATGTTTAACTATTTTTTTGGGAAAAAAAATTGTAGTGTTCAACATTTCACTATCTTTCTATTTTAATTTCAATTTTTTTTACTTTTCATATTTGAGTTTAAATGTTTGTAAAAGCTTGTAAATAATTTTTTTTTCATGGTATTAAGTTTTCCATCCATGCATTACATTTGACTCATTTCAAAATTGCAAAAAAATTAAGGGTAAAAAAAAAAAGGCAAATCTTAAAGAAAGAAAAATAAAAAACCATTCCAGCCACCTTCCGACCACTAGGTGGCTAGAACAGTACTCTAAGTAAGGTTAGTTGCGACCCACTTTAGAAAGTAGATTTGACCTACTAGTAATCATGGGTGGTTGTTAAACTTAAAAAGAAAAAAAAAAGAAAAAGAAAAAGAAAAAAAAGAAAAAACTAGTGCAAAACTCGATTAAATCACGTCACCCAATGATGACCCAATGAGGTTTATTGTTTTTTTTTTTTTTTAAATAAGGGTAGGGGTGACTACCTACTACCCTAGGGGGCCATACCAATAGTAGCTTAAGTAACCTATATTTTTAAGCGAGTCAAGCAAGCCACTTTCAAAATTAGTTGCAATTCCTGCTAGGGGTAAGCAGGTACAAGGAGGATAAGTACGAGGTTCTACTCATACCTTATCTTATAGGTATGGGTTTTCAAACTTTACTATTAATACTCTATTCTATGGAACTTTGGAACCACCTTATACCTTGTAAATTGTATAAGGTACATGATACTCTATAGAATCTGTAAATCTTTTTTTTTTTAAATAAATTTCAATATGACTAGTTTTTATTTATTTTTCTTTCCTTCCATTTTCTTTTATTTATTTTTCTTTTTTTTTTATCATTTTCTTTATTGATTATTATTATACAAACATATCTATTTTAGTGAAATATCGGTCTCAAATTTATATACTAAATAAATAATTGTATATTAAGCTCATTTGAAGGTTGACTTATTTTGATAATAAGAATATTCATAAATTGCAAATCGTACAAATCGCAATATCTCAATTCATACTCAACATTTGTAATGATCCATCCCAATTACTAAATCCAAACATATTGACTAAATCTTTTCCAAACCTAGTACAAACCTTACTTTAGGATAAGGGAAAAAGGTATAAACACTAAACTTGACTTAAATGACGTTATATAAATTTATTATGAGACATTTTTCAAACCTAAGATAAAGAAATTATTGCATCAAAAGAAATAAGTTAATAACATACCTTGTTAGTTAGCTTTACGTAGATTCTTTCCTTTTTAACTTTAGTAAAGTTAAACTTAGTAAATAAGGAGGATGGAGCAAAAAAAAAAAAAAATGCAATAAAGAAAAGATTAACGAGGAAGAAACTAACATGTAGACGTTAAGTTTGGTCTAGGTTTCTCATGGAATGTGTTTTGATATTTTGTAAGCCCATACAAATGAAATGATATTCTTTTTTATTTACTGATTTTATTTAATTATTATTACAAAATAATTACAACATACCCTGAAATATGTACCTTATACACTTTACAATATAAGTTTTAAGGTAGGTACATAATACCTTGACCTCATACTTGTATCCTACCATATAGATACAAGTTTTGAGAAATTATTGCTTGGATCCTATTCTCTAATCTTGAATACCCACTCAAAACCTACCCGATTAAGCTGAATCTAGGTGGATACTTTGTTCGATAAGGTTACTCACTTACTTCTAATTCTTGTCACCTAAACACAAGGGTAGCTAGAATGACAATTTTTTTAATTTTGTACATTTTATTTTCTTATATTTTACTAAATTTTTTATTTTTCTATTACTTTCTTTGGTTTTTAATATTTTCTTGTATTATTAGTTTAATATAAGTATGTAGACCAATAAAATTGCACTACATGTCTTTCTCTAATGGAAAAAGGTAATGGTAGTAAAAAAAGGACTCTATTGCAAATGTTTACAAAAAGTTGAAGATTTGAATGCAAAAGAGGGTTTTATAAAACTAGTAAATTTTCTATTACATTTTTATAATATTAAAACATTCAAGTAAATTTTCAAATATTTAAATCATCAATATTTTAATAACATCCTATTTATTCAAATTGTGTGAAGGATTACCCTTTATAATTTAGAAAATTGAAAATTTGCCTCATATAACGTCCTAGATAAAAGTTATAAATAACATGTTATGAAGTTGACAACCCTCCCTCTATGTAGACCTTACATTTGTTAAAAAGTTTAGTCTACTTGCTTGGAGTATATAACAACAAATCCATTAAGACATGTTTACAAATACAACATCAAATGTAAAACACAATGGTAAACATAGGGTTAGTTATGGGAAAGAAATGAGAAAACGGAGGTAAAAAATAAAAACATAAAAATATGATAAGAAAGAAGTGGAGGAAATAAAGTGAGAAATATTTTAGGGTTTCTTATGAATGATGGGTTTGAACTATAACTTATATGTTTATTTCTTTTTGCCTTTTAGTATGACATAAAAGTTTGACACTTTATTTGCTATTTATTATTATTTAATAATTCTTATAAGGTAGGTGTAGGTGTAGGTGTAGGATACCTTAACCTATGCCGTCTATGCAATATAAACCTTGGAGTACAAGTTCCATGGTGGCTATATGATATTGAAACGTCTATATCTTATGAAAGTAGGATTAGAATTTGCCTTGTGATTTTTAATATACCAATCCAAAACTTACTTGATTAGGTAAGGTACTTTAAAGTATTAGATATAGTATGACTACCTACTCATCCCTAATAAGAGGTGTATAAATGTGGGAGGTTTCAGAATTTTTGTTGGATTCAACAAATGAAATCTTACAAATTTTTGAGTAAAATCGGGAACATTTTGAGTAAATTTATGAACTAGATGTAATTTAAAAAATTCGAATGTATTTACAAATTTTAATGAGATTTTACAAACAGTAAAGTAAAATTATAAAACTTAAGTGTTTTTCGAAAAATTATAGTGATTTTATGAACATTTTACTGTATAGAGTAGCTAGAACGTTCATAAAAAATTCAGTGTTGTGAATATTGAACATTTGAGTGAAATCATATTTTCTTTAGTATTTTTACAAAATTAGGGGAAATTATGAACTTTGAACGATGTTACAAATATTAGAGCCAAATTACAATAAAGAAATGAATTTATAAACTAAAGAGCTTTTCAATCAATAGTGAGATTTAAGGAAAAAAATTCTTAGGTGAATTAATAAAGTTGGGGTTAATTACGAAATTTTATATAAAGCAATATAAAACGATTTTATGAGCATAGAGTTTAGCTGTGGAGTTATGTGGAATTTGAAGCTAAAAAGTAAAATTAGCAACGACTAAGTTCTTTTGTGAGCTTTCTTACAGCTTTACAAATCCATGGGCTCCTTTCGAACTTTTGAATAGATTTGCAAAGTATAGGAAGAGTTATGAAAGTTTAGTATATCCTATCAAGTAATCACTAATAAGAAACTCAAGTTTTTTGAGAGTTTATAGAAAAACACATGTCTAGATTTATGAATATCTATTATAATATTTTATCTCAAAAAGGAAATTTTTGTATGCTTTCTTAAAATGTCTACCTATTTCACATGGCGGTGAATCTTTAGTCAGATTTTTTTTTTATTTTTTTCCCCGTTGCCGTAGGCTTTGTTCTTTCTTGCAAAACATGAGGTGAAGAGCCCTTTTCTGTATGGTAAGAAGACGCACCAATTAATTAATCCGATTCCCTTGAAGGTCTGTCTTAATATACTCATTAGATAACAAAAAAAAAAAGAAAAAAAAATAGAAGATAATGAACCTACCACTGCGTGCCGTATTTAGTTAACTTTATAATTAATTAATTCATTAGCATAAATCGCGGTGGGCGTTACTTATTTTATTTTGCCGTTAATTTATCGTTTCCAGTGCTGACTGTTGAGGTAGGGGGGTCATGTCGTACTTCGAAGTAAAGTCACGTGCTTGGGCATCGTTTGACAGCTCAGTGTTCAAGACAGCCGATGATTGCGATTTATACGGTTTCCTTGCAGTTATATAAAGTGCACTTGCGAAACTTCTCATCTACAAACAGAGAAAGAAGATCGTCATGCACATCGTTAATTCTTCTTCTCTACGTCAATGGTGAATTTTTCCGTTCTCCTAAGAACTACCTCTTCAAGATGAGGACTTTTGATCCCCATGACACCAGCAACGATGGAGGTCTTAGCAGCGGTAATAATGAAGATAGTCTACATGAAAGATTCTTCAAAACTAGCAAATGGAATTGTTTGAAAGCAATCTTCGGTTGATTCTATGTAATAAAGTCCTACAAAGTTTTTTTTTTTCGTTGGTTTCAATGAGAAGGTTCTGTTTATTTCGTGGCGATATCTTGTTCAGACTTTTTTTTTTTTCCTTTTTAAGACATTTTGTTTTGCAATTTTGTCAGTGATTTTCAATGATAAGTGTCTCTGGAAGGCAGCTGTCCGCAGTAACCATGGAGCAAATGTTGCTGAGAAATAAATATAGTTATTTCCCGCTTTTAGAAAAGGTGATATGTCTTTCCCATTTTTTTTCCAGTATTTCTGCAGTCAACCGATAAGTCCATCACTTAAAAAGAAAAAAAAAAAAAAAAAGACAGGGTACGTAGGATGGGTGCAGCGACTAGTTATAACGATCTAATACAATATAACGTTCTAATTCAGTGCAAATAAGTAAAACGGTCCACGGTTAATTTTGAAAGTGAAAATTATTTATACGGATATTGATTTTTAATTTTTTTTATACATTGTCGCACATTTACAATTGCATCATAGCGTTAGGAAATTGATTTCGTTGTTAATAAACGACTGAACATTTATAAATATGATGATTTTTCAATTAAAGAAAAAAGGTAAATATGATGGTTTCTACTTTACGTAACTAAGAAAACGTTGGAATAACTAGGATAAATTACATTGACTATCCATATAGACTTTCAAAAGTTCAAAATTACATCAATACTCCATCTTTTTCACAAAATTACACTTACATCTTTGCTTTTGGTATGTTATCACCATGTTTGCATTATTAATAAATTATATTTAAATGTTTTATATATTAATTATAATAAATAATAAAAAAATAAAACAAATTAAAAAACATAATAAAGAAAAAATTTTGTGATTTTTTAAAAATAGGAATCTACTAATATATATTATATGTGTACATATATTAAATAATTAAATTAATAAAAATTGGAAAAAAAATCACAAATTACTAAGAAAAGCCACAAAATTAAAAAAAAAAAATCTAAAAAGGTTTTAGTGTGACTCCCATGAGATGGTCGTTGGCTACCTTTGCCCCTTAGGGTAGTTAAAGCAACCATAAAATTCGAAATGGGTTAATAAACTCACTTGGTACTAGGTTGCTTGACTTATTGAAAGTAATGATAGACACTCATCACATGTTAGAGAGAGAGAGAGAAATGAGTATAAACTCATTTAGATTGGACAACCTAATTTTGAACTAAATGGTTTTCGCTGATTTCTCTTTTCTAAAAGTAAGCATGGTGACCTCTCTTCTCTCTCTCTTTCTCTTAAGGAGGTGGGTGGCCCTTAATTACCTCTAGTAGGTTAAGTAATCCATGGTTAACTTAAATTTGCTAACCCACTTTTAAATTTTATAGCTACTCTAGCTACCTTAAGGAAAAGGAGTGGCAAGCAACGACCTAGAGGATTTAGCATAATCTTTTTTTATTATGTGGTTTTTTCTTTTTTCTTTTTTCTTTTTTCACTTTTTATTAATTTAGTTTTTAATTTTATATATTTATTTAAAATATGTGTTAGTACGATCTTATTTACATTTTTCTTTTTGTATTAATTCAAATTTATATTATTTTTTTATATTTTTGTTAATCAATATACATATTTATAATAATTGAATATAATTTATTAATAATACTGACATAATAATGACATGATGATGACATATTAATCTCATGCCATGGTAACATCTAAGTAGGTAAAAGAAGGGTACAAGTATAGATTTTTGAAAAAGTAGGGGTCAATATAGTTGAGAAAGTACACATAGGTGGTCAAGTCAACATAATTTATTCGAATAAATATTGTAATTTTTTTTTCAAGCATCATGGATATATGTAAACTTAGGTAAGGGTTGGTTCAAACCAATGAACTGACTCAGAACCAACTTGTTGGTTCACAACCTGTAAACCAGTCCAAAGAAGCTAGTTTAAACCCTTAGTTGAACCATTCGTCCATAGGGGTCTAGACAAGTCAACCTTAACGACTCGGGTGAACTTATAGTTTTTTTAGCCATTGGGTTTGATTAGTTTGAAAAAAAAAAAATTTTGAAAGCTTACCAATGCAAGCTTAACCCATGCTATTTCAAACATGCTATCGATAGCTTATAAAAGATATGAAGGTTGGTGGTGCTAAGGTAAAAGAGTGAGGGGAAGAGAGAGAAAGAAAGGGGAGCATTTTTTGGCAATAGGAAGAAGGAGAGAGATAGAATAGAAATGAATTAAAATTGTCACCATAAAGCAATTTCAAAGGCCATTCTTACCATCTTCTTTAGTAATCTTTAGCCTTATA
Organism: Lumnitzera racemosa; assembly: GCA_024138005.1. Lineage (NCBI taxonomy): Eukaryota > Viridiplantae > Streptophyta > Magnoliopsida > Myrtales > Combretaceae > Lumnitzera > Lumnitzera racemosa. The sequence continues at coordinate 51,596,276 of JAMXBC010000006.1, read as the reverse complement.
ATTCCTAACAACTTGAAATAATTGTTTCATCTTTCTTTTTATTCTCTCCTTCTTCTTTTGTTTCTTTTAAGTTGTGAACTATTCAAGCTCATCATCTTCATCATATGATGAGAATTAGAATATAAGAATAGTACCAAAAAGAAGAAGAGGAAGAAGAGACATAATGCTTATAATAATGGTTAGTATTGTTACGACTTATGATATTGGTCAAGTCCCGCGATAAATCTAGATTTCGATTCTTTTTTTTTTTTTATCCTTTTTAATTTGTAGGATTGAATTGAATTGCAAGTGAGTTAGAATTGAACTATAATCAGTTGTTGTACTGATCGATAGTGAAAAAGAAAAGCTTTTCTTATTTCATTTTCTTTTTTGTTTATTTTTAATTGAGATCAGTTATAAAGAAAAAAAAGCCAGTTTACGAGTTAGACCAGAATTGTGAACCGCCTAATCTACTGAATTGGAAACCAAGAAGCAATGGTCTAGTTATAGTTCCCATTTTTGAACCATGCACTAGTCGTTTAGCTTGTTACCTAAGTAAGGTATATAACTCGTTAGTTATAATATTGAAGGGTAATTAGAGATATAAACAAGTTAAATTACCCATTATAGTATCAAAGGGCAAGTAGGACTTTTGCCTCGAAATTTAGAACTAACAAAAACTTTCCTTTAGTTAATTTACAAAAGGTAATATCAGATCCCAAAAGTTAGAAGAAACATTAATATGACATCAGATTTTGAAAATGAGTGAAACAAAACCCTTGTAACTTACTAAAATTTATCGGATTACCTTTATCATGCTCCTATGCAGGGCCTAAAAATAGCATCCTTAAAATCCGTCATTCAGCTTATGTACCCACTTCACGATAATCATTTCATGGTCACAGTGCATGATTTTAATCTATAATACTTGTTAACCTGCTTATGTTCAAATATAACAATTGTTAATAAATAAATAATGTTAATAGGGAAAATACCAACTTGTATATTCTCAAATACACCTATATATGATACGTTGACCTGATATTGATATAAATACATGTGTCAACATATTTTAACTTTTCAAGATAATAAAGAGTTGATATCCTCCACCAAATAATGAGAATGGGGAACTATTTAACATTTTATAAGTCCGATAACTTTGTATGGACTTAAAGTTGAACCTGAATACTAATGCAATCATCTTAATCTTTTACATGTACATAAATTTTACATTTCTAACAATTCAACATGATAAACTTAAGGGTTGATGTCGCTTTTGATACTTAAAGTTTACTGAAATGTGCAATTTACCTCTTCTAAGGAAATTACAGTCTAAGGACCACTAAGGTGCCTTGTTAGGTTTTATCACTATCGGCCCCTAAGCTAAGCCAAATAGAAGCAACAGGCAATTAAGGATCAAATAATTACTTAGTCCATTTTCAATTTACTAGCCTAATAATCACACCTAATAAACATGTATCATGTACCTAGCTCCTATGAAACTAAATCAGTCATAATATAACTTGCATCAACTTCTACATATGAAGTGTAACACAAAACATGACTTCTTGAGCATCTTACTTTTGAATTCTACAACTCCAATGCAATTCTAATTCTAATCTCATTTTATTTTGCACTAATTTCATATATCTAGGATAATAGTTGTTATTTATTGATTTAAAGGTCATTATAAATTATTCATAATCATTTAAATGAGATTTATATAAGTTTTCAAAAGGAAAAAAGAAATATGTGATAAATGAAGAAGAGGGATAAAAGGATCACAAGAAGAATCGTAGTCATTATTCATGACCATAAACCCTTTTGGAGACTACACCACCAAGATTATTTTCATGATCATGCCCTTAATCTTGACCATGAACTCTTCGTATGATCTTAACTGCGAACCCTTCGACCTTTTATTTTTCTCTAAATCATGCCCATAACATCACTCCTTCTTCTTCTATGAGGTTCATGGTTAGAAGCATCGCCGTGTTTTCTAATCATAAAGCTTTTGTTATGGAAAAACGTTATCTTTTATCCAAAAACCAACTCTCCAAACTCCATTCAACCCTCATGTTTTCGCCATGGTAAATCCTCCTAAAAAATTGAGCCTTTAACTCATTTAATCATAATGAAAACAAGATTAAAATATGGAATAGCAATGGAGACTAAATCTTACCTTATTTCCACATCAAAATTAGTGTAAATGATCAACTTATTAACATAAACTCTTAGAAATCATCCTTTCGATAGTAATCAAATCTTAAAACATCAACTTAACATGCTATACACTCCATCTATGAAACCCTTTAGCTTGCCTTTAATAGATTAACTAAGATCTAGGATTTTAATTGAAAAACCCTTGGTTACATTTGTACAACAACATTGAAAACTTCTAATTTAAGCCATGAAATCACTTAACTCACATTGATCGTTTAATGACTTGATAACCAAATCTTTGGAGAGGCTTATATATGGAGGAGAGACACAAGAGATGCAATAAGAATAATGGTTTTTCTTTTGACAGGTTATGGGGTATACAGGATCAATGGAATTCCAAATATGTCCTTCTCTTCAATATTTTATTTCCATATTTACCCTTAACTAAATAATGAAGTTATTTCATATTATTGTCATACTCTTTTCTAGTCCTTTCATCCTTTAAGAAAAGGAAAGAAATGAAAAAAAAAAAAAATCTAAAAATACTGCTCTTAGGAAAATTATCCCAAGAGTACAACACTTGAAATTGCTTCTTGAAAAGAAGATTTCAAATTGGAGAGGTGATTATAAGCACCTGGTTAAAAATTGCACCTTCACAAAGCGATTATATTGGCAACCCCCCTAAAGCCAATACATAACACATGCGAATACCCAATTTTACACAAATGAAGCAAACACCTTAATTCAATCAACAAAACAATACTTTAACCAAACTTCACAACTATAGCCAACCTCTTACAACAAGATCCAAACACCTCGAAATTGTGCAAGTAGAATTGCACTATTGTTTAAACTTATCAGTACATGTAAAGCGAAAGCCACAATGTCTATATTTCGTAAATGTCAATATCATTAGCAACCATAGCATAGCAAATGATAGATAAAAGGTTAGAAAATCATAATTAAGCAAAACGAACGTTCCATTACTTTAGTCAGGTATATGTAAAATATTTACAAAAAGTACATCAATTGCAATCAAAATTTTTAAATCATTAAAACTAGTGAAAATCTAAGGTTATCTACATCATAGGCGTGTATAGGCATGTGTCTCCTATGTATCTATATCAAGTTGGGGCTACACCATTTGGTTTGCATCCAGTTGTATGATTTGTGTGCCATCCTCAATATTCGTACTAGAGTAGGTTACATACGTAGGGATCGAAGTAGGCTTGACCTGCGTGAGCCCTTCGCTCGTATCTTCGTCAAGATCTATAACCGACCTACTAAATCCTACTAAATGGAGTAGGAGGAGAGTGTATCTGACTACTAAATCTCTCTTTAATGAAGGTTATTTGAAAGTAGAACTCAACAGTTGTAGGAGATGTAGGAAGTGAGTAGTGCTGAGGTGAGAGATCTTCTCTAATGCCCAATTTGGCTTTTTGGCATCCTCACTCTTTACCCCATCTACATCCTTGTCCTCGATGATACCCTCCATCCTATGGCTTGTACAATGGAGAGTCCTCTTGCTCAATATTTCGTCCAAACCAGGGTGCATCGTGTAAATGGATGCCCTTAAGCTGTTGAATGAAGCTGTCCACCTTCAATTGCTCTAGTACAATATTTTCATATAACATTTGAGGCAACCTATGTATAAAATTTGACTGCATGTCACAAATAACGATGTAGTTGGCATATAACAACACAAATGAATAACTGTCAAGAATAAAGCTAGATTGGTACCATGTATATCCAGAAGGCTCCGGATTTGCCAATATATAGATGCGTGATCTACTGGTACCAGGCATGATAGTTTGGAGTTACATCAGGCGATGGTCACATATTAACTATCCTATTATGACGATCGACCTACTGATCTAGCTAGGTTGCAAAGGTAGCGGAGTCCATCTCTGTTCGATCCCATAAGTTTCCCTTATGTAGCGCCCATGATGTACTTGTATAAGTAGGAATCTCTTGAATCTCACCAAATTGTTAAGTCATGTAATGCAAAAAATAGAACTCGATAATGTAGAAGCATATCAACGGTACCCATTTTAGCCAAATATCACTACTAGCCTAACAATATACGAGGAGCTTAGCCATATCGTCATACGTGTAGGAGATTCGTACCACTTACAAAATCAATATTTTAGAATATGCAGCCATAGAAATTTGAAAAGCTAAAAATACTTGAGCTAGTAACATAAGTACCTGCTCTTGATACTAGTAGTCGAATGTATCCCTATACTGGCCAATAACATGTGTAAGAAACTTTGTAACATTGAAGTTTGCTCCTTATCGACTCATCAGTGACTAGTTGTCTACCACTATCGTGATCTGGCGATGTGAAGGGGCTATGCGTAGAAAGTGCTCCCATGTCCACATGTAAAGTATGATAAGTGGCCTGCCAAACTTACTGACATCTTAACATGAGGTAATATACAAATACAGATAGAGCCATGCTAAGCATATCGTTTAGCTGTACAGAGGTCGGAGATGAGGGGAAGGGATATTGGATGCACTTAATTATTTGACTTGTCTAAGAAGAGCATCCTACCAATCAGCTACATGAGTGAATAGCACTCTTGAGGCTTTTAGAGGGGGCAATAGGGGTGGCGGGTAGGGAGAATACCTAATAAGTGGAAGCAAACATCAAATGAACCCATATGCATACTGTTTGTTACAGCCTAGCCATCAATAGGGAGACCAATGCATATAGAAATATCCTGTAGTGTAATTGTTATCTTGCTGGTGTAAAAGTGGAATATATGTGTCTTATCTCACCAGTTCTCCACTAAGGTAGTGATCAAATGTCAGTCAAGCTATACGAACAACACCAAACTCGCATCAAGAAAATCAGCTTGCTTGAAGTGAGGTATCATCCATGGATCTATCGATATCTCCCATCCATCCCTATGTATGAATATCGCATCTTGTTTATAACATCTAAACCAATAATTCTCCTGCAAGTTACAATGAAGGGAAACGTTGTTACTTCAAATATAGCAAATTGTTCTGTAGTTATCGCACAACTTACCAATCCTTATCTAACTACTCTACACCAGCTCAAACTTATGGGATAATTGTAACTAAAGAAGTGACCTATCAGCAGGTTTTAAATCCATCTATATTTGCATTTTTACAATGAAACAACAAAGATCAAATTGATAAACAAGTAAGGACAAGTATAAATAAGGATATTGGAAATTGTAACAAATGGAAACTATCAACATGTCATTCATAAGTCTAATAAAGTGTATCAATGAATCTACTTAATATTTGCTAGCTTTGTCAACACATGGCATGAAAGAATGTAGAGACACATTCAATTGATTCTGCCATGTATACTAATGACTAACATGTGTCATACAATCCATACTCATTTTTCCCATCACTACCATTGCATAGGGATATGGAATCTTTATATGTTTGCCACTTATTGCAAGTGTATTGGTGGGTCCTAAGTGTAACTGTATGGTTATTTTACCTTTCTTATCCATGCATGGTAGGGCACAATGTCGTTATCACCTCGAATATTTGGTCACAGTAATAAAAAACCACAATACAATGACCACTAGTTATTTTATGCCACCTATCTAACTTCCACTTAGCATATTTCGTCAACATTGTACCCATGCCCATCTATATAGCTATCTTAATCCTGTATTGATTAAAGTAATCGTTGTAGTTATAAAATGTTTCCTTCACTAATGCAGCAACCGGCAATTTCCTAACATCCCTAAATGTATTGTTATAACTCTTGGCAATATTTATGGTTCCATGACCAAAATGTACTCTATCATCGTACGCTAAGTTCCATATCCTTAGACGTAATTCTCTGAAGTATAATTTGGTATGAAGACTCATCATTTTGGCCTCATCATAGTACATACGAAATTTGTGAGGTTAAAACCAGCACGCAGCTTTTTTATTAGTTATTTACATTCTTTGTTCTTAGCTTGGGAATTGAAGTCATTAGCAACATAGCAAATGCACCAACACTATGGCTAACCATTTGACCACACTGTATTCTTACCCTCAATTGTAGACCATATACCAACATGATAGTAGGAGATTAAACATATCCTTATTAACCCTTTATCACGTATATGAGAACACACTACAAGAACCATCCTAAACTGTCCTAACGTTTTTCATTTATAAGTACAAATCCTAATGGGACAATATGATTTTCACCATCAACCATGGTCGCTATGAGTAGTCTGTGCTTGTACTTTCTATATGGAAACGTATCATCAATAGTGATCATTAGCCTAAAAAGAATAAACTAGCTAGTACACCTATTTACATTAAGACAAGCTATTACTTAATTAGTGTTATAACAATGCAGTATATTATTGTTCTTATAATGGACAAAAGCTTCAATATGTGACCTAAAGGCCCAAAACACTCTATCAAAGAACCCATGGCCTGTAGTGTCAATTTCTCGAGTTTTCCACTCAACCATTGTATCGAGGTTAGACTCTTGCATAGTAGCTAATAGATGTGGTAAAACTGCATATGACTCCTCTCACTTTCTATAGACTTGTTTAATAGCTTTAGTTTAGCTTCTTGGACTCTCTTCAAATGTGTAGTTTATCTATACTGCTTGCAAATGGTTGCTTAGAGATATTTTGCCTTAATACTCGGCAATTCCTATACTTACTTAATAATATAGCGTAATAAGTGGTTGAATCCAATTGAGAGTGGTCCTAGTTAATAGTAGGGTTCAAGCACGTGTATGTACCCTCAAACCTAGTGATTTAGAAACCTGTAGCATATTTTTTCTAGCATACTCGAAGCTTCAATTTGCAACCTTTATTGTTGTTAGCACATTTAACAAACTAGAGCTTTTTTTTTTTTTTGACTCCTTAAAAACCAAAATTATGATGGTTCAAGACACAATCCATCTTTGCAGTCTGGATTAAATGTTCTTTCATGTGAAATTGCATGCTTACCTTAAATTTATTGCTAAAGCTCCACTTACCATTAGTCATGCGTTCCTTAAACAATGCGAACCCACTACCCACATTAGTTGTATAGAAGGATACAGGTTTTGAACTTAAAACCACATCCACATCTAGCGTGAACCCATATCTCCAATCATTCCTCCACTTAGCCTAAGAGGTTCTTCTATAGTTTGATTCCAAGCTTCACTTGCACCAATGCCATCATTAAAATCAATATCATTAGAATCTTTGGCTATATCCTCACGAGCTAATCCATTCTCTACATCTGTATCCTTATTCAATTAGGTTGTGATCAAAATATTAACTTGACAAGGCATGTGACTATTGCTTAGTTCTTTAGTAGGTGGAAGTGATTGAGCTTCATACATCTCCATTTCAACTTGAAACTCAACGTTGTCTTCATGTCCTCCCAAATTGTACTCAACTGCTGTAAAGTTGTTGATTTCATAAATTTCAACATACATCTCTATTGACCCATTAAATCCACCACATCATTGGGAATATGCCTATAGCTGCTAAACATCATAGTCATCATTCATAAGTACATTACCAAATAAATCCTTAGTGCCTCCTATAAGAGGATATTTGTGGATTAACTCAACTCAATGGGTAATCAAGTCAATCCAAAGACAATTACAAATCAAACCCGCTAACTAATCATAAATTGCACTAATTGGTACCTAACTACTTTGTTAGGTGCCTATTCTAATGCACTTCGTCCTCCCCTTCTATAAATTTTCCTTGATATAATAAATTGCTTTTACATTATCCATTCTCACGTTGTTTGTCACAATAACTTGAAAAAAGAAAATCACTATGAAGTGCATTAGCTTGATTGAAATTTACCACCATATACATGTACAATACTTTAATGTCATTACAAGATACGTGCAAATCCACCCAGATGACAATTCTTGCTAGGCCAAGCTTCATTATAAAAGACCAACTAGTCTAACTTTTTAACGAAAGCCTAAGATTTCCCATAAACAATAGTTTATAATGACATAATTTCATGGTATGCATACTAATTCATGGACACTAGTAATTATAACGTACATCATACATGCATTCACAATATTTTAGGTGGATAGATTTTAAGGAAAAAAATTGATGAAAGACGACAATATAGTATAACATATACATAAGTAAGCTTACTTCTCAACATTACATGTTTGTAGAAGTAAGAAAAACTAAAAATATATATACACCTTTTTATTCATCTTGTCTAGAGAAAAGGACTACAGCGTGTGGATTTTTCACTATTTTTCTTTTTTAAATTGATGAAGGGCATTGTTTATAACCATGTTAGGAACTTGAATTTAGTGTCAATTTAACAAAAATTGGGGTAGAAACTAACCTTATGAGAGAGGGAATATGCATTAGGGTTTTTTAGTGAGAGAAAGAGCTGTGTTTGAAATGATGAGGAGGAAGAAGAAGCAACTTCGGCGCTATATTAGTCTTGACAAAATTACCTTTTCAAGAGACGTTTTTTTATTAGATATAAAATCGTTTCTTGAAGAGGTAATTTCAATTCAATTTAAAATCATCTTTTCAAGAGGAAATTTTAAGTACTGTACTCTTGGGATCATTTTCTCAAAAACGGTATTTTTTTTCAAATTTATTTTCCTTTTCCCTTCATCCTTCCCCTAACTTTAAAAACAATATTAAAATCCTTTTATAAAATTTCTTGGGTGTTATTACTTGACTTTAGGATAGTAGACCTATCTAACTTCACTTTTTCATATATAATGTAAGTAGGTAGCAAGATTTGGGGCTGGTAAAATGGTTGTCCTCCATGTTAAATACAAATAACCAGTTAGAATCTTTCAATCATTTTATACCAAAGTCAATCACTTTTTACGTTATCTAATTAAAACTATAATTGCCTCCATTTAATATTTACACCAAAAGACTTCTGGAGACTATATTTTTTCCTAAAACACTATGATTACTATTGTTGAGCTTGATTTTTTCAGTTTCTTTTATTTAAAATTAATTTCCCATTTTCGATTAATATTAAACCTTAACCCATTTAATATTAATTCTTGACTAAAGAAATTGAGAAATTTTGGTTTTTTATTGAAAATAATTTTTGGAATCGCCACTTGACCGAAGTTAGGAAAAGAAAAAGAAACCGTAATCAATTGGGTAGATTGATTACGATTTAGTTACCGGTTTTTTATTTCAATTTTAAATGAAGAACCAGAGGGTTCCAAGTTCGGGAGTTAACCTATCAAACCCTAAGGGGTACCACTATCTATTTACCAAAATTAGGATTATTCTTCTAATTATAATATTTAAAAAAAATAAAAGAAAAAAAACCTAAGTTTCTACATATTTTATCATCCCCCGAAGGTGCCTACGTATTAACTAGCCGGGATCAGACGATCGTAGTTCTTTTAAAAAATCTTTAATGTGTTGATTTATTTTAATTTTTGAAAACCGACCGAATTTACATTTGTTACCAACTTAGTTTAAAAAAAGTCTTTTATTAATTTCTATTTAAAAAAAAATTTCTATGTGATAAACCAAATCTTAAGATATGACCAATCCTAACAATCCTTAAACAAATATATAAAACTATCTATCAAAATAAATTAATTCCATATGATAAATTGGTATAAGAACTAATACTAAAACTCCTAAACTAACATATGCATATATTATATATTATGTTAACTAATAAAGTATAATTAATATAATAATATATATATATGTAATAAAAACTAATCTTAACAATCCCTTATCTAATATGCATATATCTACTTATTAAATAAACATTCACTTAAATTAATATAATGTACCTAATATATATTACAAAGAAAAACTAACACTAAAAAAATACCTTAAACTAATATACGCATATCTATATACACCATGTTAAACTATTAAAGTCCTAACAAAATAATAATATAATATAATAAATAAAAAAAATTTGGACAGGAACTGAACCTGATTGCGTGTGCCTACTGTTTGTCGCGTTCGATGAGGAGCTACAGTGGGCTATTCAGTGACCTCTGGCTGTTGTGGAGTCGGCCTGCTCGTACAGTTGATCGGTACAGTGGACAGTTCAGTGTTGTCAGGCGAGGAGCTTGTGTTCGACCAAGAAATACAGTGGATGTCGTTTCCGTCGTGACTACTGTTGACGAACAGGGCTACTATTATGCAATCAATCAGAATTGCAGTGCCGCAAACAGCGGTGAAGTGATTGTGGCTTACTATTGCAATAAAGCGCTTGATGAAGGGGACTTACACGATAGTTTCGAGCTGCTGCTTGCTGGTGTTAGATTCGGATGACGAGAAAGAGAGAACCTAGACACCGTTGTTGTTGGCTATGGCCTGCTGTCGGTGATGTGGTCGATGCAATCATGTGAATGAAGTGGCATCGTAGCTGTTGCTAATCTTTGATTTTGCTAATCAGTGCAGGGATGGCTAGTGGACAATGTGTCAACTATACAGTGAGTCTTCGTACGATTTGCAGTGCCATGGCGGTGTCATTGGCGTGAACTGTTCAGATGAGGAAGTTGTGCACTGAATTCTTTTGTATAGCAGCGATCAACAGTGGCTATGTTCGGAGAGGCAAGTTTACACGTGGCTGTGTACAGTGTTGGAGCAACGTTTGACGGAGTGGTGGTGGACGTCGAGTTAGCTGATTGTGGACTATGGCTACACACACGAGGATGAGTTGTGATTGTCGAGTGTTCGGTGAAATTGCGACTGTGTGGTGTTGAGTGCAATGTCGTGGTGAGTGTCGTGCGTACGAAGGAGAGGATGTCGGAGTTGTGGTTTGGTGCGTGTGTGTGTCGCTGTGCTGCTGGCAGAGGATGTTGTGCGCTACTACTGATCAGTTAGGCGAGTATGCAGCAGTGATGAAGAAGACTGATGTATGGCTTGCTGTTGTTGTTTTTTTGAATGTACTTGTACGTGTATTTATAAAGTCCAAATCAAATCATATCTATTGTATCTAATTAAACCAAAACTGACTCCTTTATATCAATCCAAATTTAATCAAACTAGATTCAAGTACATTCATCTTACTTTTTGTAAAAGATAGAAAAATAAAAAACATATAAGTGTCTTGCGAGACTCGAACCTAAAACCTCAAATTAAATTCAATCAAATGCTCTAATGCTTATCTATTAGGCCTTTAGCCCGTACCTTGATGTTTAGTATAATTAAATTGTACTGAAACTATCTGATTTCCTAAAATAATTATTTGTATTAAATTAAAACTAAAAATAAAACTATTTGTTCCTAATATAAGTTACTTCCTAAAAATCTACCAAACTTTTTATAATTTTTTCCTTTTCTTATTTTTTTGGTATTTTCATTATTTGTTTATTTTTATTATTTTTATCTTTTATCTTTTTATTTTATTTTTGAATTAAGACCCTTTTTGTAAAATAAAATCAAATCAAAAATTAGAATTACAAAGGTGCAAAAATTAGGTGTTTACAACTATTAACAAATATTATTGGAGAAAATTAAGTGTAGCTTAAAAAATAGGTGGACTGAAAAAAAATTGGTGGTCTCGCATTACACCATTGTGAAAACAATGCGAGTAATTGTAAAAATTAAATTACAAAACTAAGTTAAGGATAAACTATATAAAAAGTGTCGAAAATTCACTAAATTAAATAAAGTATTTTGTTTTCTTTATAAAGTAGTTCTTTGAAAAAAAAATAAATCAATAAAGTATTTTGTATAAAACCTAAATGGGATATATTTAATAGCCTTGTCCTACTGAATTGATTAGATGGAAGCCTTAAGAATGCGATGATTTGTACGACCTTATATCACACTACAATTGACAATGCCCTAACATCAAGAAAAGAGAAGAAGTCAATGTGCCAATTTGAAAAATAATTTGTTATTCAATAATCACTTCCTTAGTGTTCAAAACCATGATAAGAAGACTATTTATTAAGAATTAAAATCTAACATTAGTTTTATGATATTAACTTAATCTAATAGCTAATAAATAAACATTCTAACAAATATTAATAGAAAGAAACTAAATGATTTGATATGAATCTAATGAAATCCTATAAAGAAGGAACTAAATATATTTAAATAAAAGATAAAATAAAAAAAAATCATATCTAGTCAAATAGCATATAATAAAATAATGTTCACATAAAAAAATGACCATCTTTCTTAGTCTAAGCTAATAAGTTTTTAACAATAGAAAAAAGATAACCTTAAGGAAATATTGGGAAAATTATAACAAAGAGGAACAACGTTTCACAAAATAAAACAAATAATTTTATAGATTGGCTATTATGAATCCTTTATTTAAACCATTTTATGAAATGCCGATTCCTTATTTGAATTTTTCAAAAAGTTTATCCCTTATTTAAATTTTTTAAAACATTAATTTTTTATTTGAATTTACCTCTAAATATTGGTCTCCTCTATTGTAATTTTCTTGATAAACATATATCTATACTTCTTTTTGTTACTTCATCCCAAATGGGCATAAAAAATTGAAAATATAACCACAAAATAGAGAGAATGATCTAAAGGAATTGATCAAATGTGCTAGACCTCAACAAGAGAGAAAATGACTTTTAAGAATGAATTTAAAAATAGTTGAAGAAAGATACATATATACAAGTAGATACCACATTCGCATTATAGAGCCTTAAAAATATGGTACATAAGGTAAATAATTAAATAAGAAAATTATATTTGGGCTTGTATAAAGAATATATTTTTCTCTATATGTTAATCAACATTAACGAAGAAAAAAAAACCATTTGCATCTTTTCATAATTATTTAAAATGGCTTCTCTACAGTTATAAACATTTCCATTAGTTTTAAGTTGATTTTATGTACGTCCTCTATATCTTGTAAGTCACCTAAAACTCCATCACATAATTATTAATAATGCTAATATAGGGATAATGTGATGATAACACCTCAACGATGTGGCCTCATTAGCATCCACATAACCAAACTTAGGGATGTAATTGTTTCGAAATTCACAAGATGATCAACATAATTTGTCTTGAAAAATAAATGCAAGATAATATAATGGAAGGAGGAAGAGGCTCTAAGAGGCCAAATTAAAGGATGATGTTGAGTAAAAGGTAGGTGAAGTCTTGAATTACTTATTTCTATCAATGATATTCATTAGGATGTAACATATTAGAAAGAGGACTTCCATATAAGAAAATGAGGTATACCTATCTGATTGCATTTTTATATATTATAGTTTCGATGGAGAGTATTACTAAAAATAGGTAGACGATTGAGCAACTATTAATTTTCAAATAATAGCATGTTTATTGAACAAGATTATTAGGGAGAAAAAACATTATATAGAAAAAATATATAATCTTGCTGCATTTATATATATATATATATATATTTGAAAGGTATAGTGAAGTATTATTTTTTATTTTTAATTCTTTATTATGCATAAGAACCATAGTAGCATTTTCCCTCTTCCATTACTTTAATGAATGATTTTTTAAGACCAAAATTCAATTAAATTTTATTCATTTCTCAAGTTTCCAAAAGTGGTTTGATTAATGATCATAGATTTTAATGCTTTTTTAGTAGATTCTCTTATTGCTAAATCATGTCTGTTGAATTAACAAATAATGCTTTGTAATAACTAAGAAAATTCAAAAGAAAATGTTTTAAGGCCAACAACATGTTAATAATTTCAAAGGCTTTCCTAAAACCCTACTCCTTTAAAGTGTATCCTTATGTTAAAGCCTTAAACCCCCTCCTTTTATAGCCTATTTCCCTTTCTTCATCAATAGAATACTTGAGCAACCACTAAGAAAGCTTAAATACCTCATCTCTTACTAATCTAAGGTGAAAAACATAAGAGAAAACCCATCATTAACTTGATAACCTTGCTTTTAGCATTTTTTTTTTTTTTTGAGTTTTCTTGGGGTTTTGGTGGGAAAATGAATGTGGAAAAACATTTGTAACTCTAGTTCTAATCTTAACTTGCTTGTAAAGCTGATGAAGTGTTCATTTAAGCATTTAAGTAAGTTCTTTTCTCCTTCAACTTGTTAGTTAAGTTAAATTTGAAGTTGTTTGATCTTTGGTGAATGATGGTGTTTTTGAGCTGCAAAATGGTGTTAAGGTGGTTGATATTTCATAATAAATTGTTGAGTACATCAAGTTTTGAGTAAGTTGAAGTTTGGATGAAGATTTGAGTTGGAATTGGTTGAACACCGTCCAAGGGAAGGAGCTGCATTTTGCAATAGGTGCAGAGCTAGCTCGCTGATTCTACAATAAACCGGCTTATCGGCGTTTGAAGGGGGTTCATAAATGCTTAGAATCGGCCTAATGGTTCTCCATTAAACAAAACTGCTAGCCTTTCCCTATCGAGGTTTGATTTTTCCATTTATCTTCTTATTTTGTCGCTTATCCTCTAGTCTTGATTCCAAATTTCTTTTTAAAGTTTTTAAAACACTTATTACTAAACCAAAACCACTTTTTTTTTTTTTTAAAAAAAATTAAGCTAGCCATTTCTTAAGTTCATTCAATGAAAAGTATTAATTAGAGGATGTAATGATTTTAAAAACCGATTTGTGTTGAATTTAGAGTTCTATGAATCAAGTTACCAACATTACTTAATGTTAAGTTTATTGAATCTTTGAATTGTTTTCAAGCTTAGGTAAATGAAAGTTTCAAACTTAACTTAAGGGGAAGAGTTCTCTTGATTATGAGTTACATTGCATTTGTGATAAATGGAGGATGTTTAAAAGTTTGTTAAGGAGTGGTAGAGGGGTTGGTTTTAAGTGTTATAAAGTGATTGGTGTTGTAGATAGAAGAGTTCTCTTGATTATGAGTTACATTGCATTTGTGATAATTAAAGAATGTTTGAGAGTTGGTTAAAGAGTGGTAGAAGGGTTGGTTCTAAGTGTTACAAAATGATTGGTGTTGTAGGTGAGGCATGTTAAAGACATGAAAGCTCTTTGCAATAGTGATCTTAAGAAGTTGAAGTAAAGTTAGAGATGAGAGTTGATGAGGAGGTTGAATAAGAGGATTCGGAGATTATGTTGTATATCTTTGGATTAGTTATATAAAATGTCTAAGACTAGTCTATTGATCTTATTACCAGGTTCTCTTGCTCGAGTCACTTTTTTATTTACTATCCGTGTCTACTTCTAGTCTTATTCATTTATTCAGGTACGTAGTATTAGGTTATTTAATATACTTGTTACAATAGTAATGAACCAACTGGACTAAATTATATCCATCTAACTTAATGCTTACTAATTATGCTTAACTAGCTCATCTTAAGGACCCATTGTAGTATTTACTTAAGAGGGCACCTGCTATCACATATGTGAATTCTTTAATGTACTCGCATGTAGGTCGACACAACTAGAACTAAGCTCAAGAACTTTAGACTTTAGGTGTAAATGACTCTAAAGGAAAACTTATGTAGTCTTGTAGCTATCTAGATATGTATAAGATCATGGTGTGGTAAGGTCATGAGCAACTCTTTATTGCTTGCTAGCTTAAATCTCATGATAATTAACTGGTTTCTTACATCAAATGCATGTGATTGATTAAATCAACATTCATGTGTGCTTATGCATTATGTACTATGTTTTGACTCATTCCTTAATCTTTGCAACTACAAGTATTGAGATGAAGTTTATTACATATATTGTGCTTGGGACTACCACTAACAAGTTATGTATGAGAGGCATTTGTAATTATGTATTGGTGACTAATAGATGATTGGTGGAGCCAAAGAGTAGTATGCAGACTAGATGTGTTGTTAGGTTTTGTTTTTATAAAAGTCAGAAATGTTGCTTTGAGGTATGACTATTGTGGAGATGACTTACCTACAAGTTGTTTAGGTTATTGTATTTAGAGAATAAATCTTATTATTGCTGTTGATAGGTTATGATGGACTTTTGGTGAATTTAGAGCCTTAGCGTATTCTTAAATAGGAAGGACATGTGGTAAGTTGTGATACCTATTAATTGTAAGCCCTAAAACCAAGCCAAGTAACCGTAGGGTTGAACTTAGAATCCAAGGTTTAGGGCGATCGGTTAAAGGATCTAATCAAACCCAAATTAGAAACTATTGAGAGGAATATTAGTAAAAATGACCCCGTAAACTTGAATTTAAGAAAATAAGTAATAAAATAGGAGACTATAAAATTTTCAAATTTTAAGCATAATAACTGCTAATTACCGAAAAGGCAAAAAGTGTAATATAATAACTGATAAATTATTAGAGATAAATTATATGTATACGAAAAATTTTAGAATGACCAAAATAATATTTAGGAATGTTCACGTGTATCCTACATGTATTTACGTTTAGATAAAAATACGCGTAATTACTAAAATTGTCCGAAAACTAAGTAAATAATTAAAGAAAAATACAAAATAATTATAAAAAAATCAGAAAAAAATCAGAAGAGGATAACTGCAATAAGATCAGGTCGTGGACTGAAAAGAAAAAAATTAACTAATAGGAATTGGACAAACAAAAAGCCTAAAATCAAGGAAATGGGGCAAAATCCCATCAAATTAATGCACATTAATTACTACATTTGTCTATAAATAAGGAAAAAATTCTCAGAAGTCATTTGGCTAGTTTGTGATCTGAGAAAAATCGAAACACAAAAAAATTCGAGAGAAATTCCAGAAAATAAAAAAAAAGAAAACTGTGCAGATTAGCAAGATGAACTAAAACCACCACCCACCACCACCTGGGACCGAACCACCACCACTACCCTACAGTAGACCCACCGCCTGGACCGGCCGACAACATTGGACCGGGTTTGGATGGCCCAAAATCTTCGGACCGGTTAGTCATTTATTCACCTGATTTTTGTATAATTTTGTAAAATTATTTATTTTACCCATAAAATTATGAAACTTGTTATTATGATGTTTTATTGTATGTAGATTTAGGGAAAAATATTTATTTAGTTTAATTATATCTGGAAATATAGGGTCCCTAACAAATTGTTCAAAACCGAACATTAGTAAACCGGAAAATAAATAGGCTTAGGGATGTAGTTTGGAGTTCAAAATTTTTCTGTAGGATGCTCATTTGATGTATAATAGTGCTATGAAGCCATTTTTTTAAATTAATTTTCAAAATTTTTAAGTTAATTTTTAGCCCTAAAATGATGGTAAAATTGAGTGATTAAGGGTTAATTAAGTGATTAGGATGTTAATTACTGATTTGAATCTTAATTAGAGGTTTAGGAAAGTTAATCTCTACAGTGGAACCTTAATCCTATCCTTTAGGTACTAAGTATGGTTAATTAGGGAAATTAGGTAAGTAATATAATAAATTAGTAATATGTGAAAATGTAAATTAATAAATTTAAAAAAATAAGGTTATTTAGATAATATTATAATAGAAATCAGAAAAATAATAAATCTGAAATGACATTTAATTTTAAGTAAATATCTCAAAATGTAAGAGTTTTACACACCGGGAATAAATTCGATACCTCAATTAGGGTTAGCGTGTACCGGATAGTTTAGAATACAAAAATTACGACCCAATAGGATATTTGAATACCCGAGCATAATGTGATTAATATCACATTGGGATTCGAGCTTAATTACGACTTAGGAATTAAAACTAGAATCTAGTTTAGGAGCCGAATCCCGAAATAGAACACAACGAATCATTACTACGTTATAGGTATACATGAGGAAAATGAGTTATATTATGAGTTAGAATAATAATTCATAAAATATAAGTACTCAAAGAACCTATTTGTATTATAGGACACCTAGAAACAAATCAGCTCACAACTAGAGGATCGAGCGATCGAGCAAATTCAAGTAAGTTGGGTTATTACTTATTGTAATAAAGTACTAGTTTCATAGTACTCGGAGACTTAGGCTTGTATATGATTGTGATTGTAAATAGTTTGCGCATGTGCTTGATGTATCTGAATTCGTGCTGGAATTTGTACTGTGAATGACTTTGTGACTGATTGAATTGGTATGAACTTGTTAAACACCCTAACCGGCATTTAATCTTAGTCGACCCTAATAACCGAAAACGTCATGCATTGCAACCCGTTAGGGGATCATAGGACTCTCCAACCAAATACCGACCCCTTCGAAAGGGATAGCGTAGGATTGCAAAATGGTCCCTTCTTCATCCTCAGTCGAACTAAGTGACAGGAGAGGAGGTTGCGGTGGGGGTGAAGTCAATGGTTCGAAGGTAGTCACGGGAGGAGCGAGGTCTCCATTGCACAAGCCTGGGTTTGGTTGTGAGCTGCTGCATAACATGGAACTCCTCAACCCGGATTAGAGCGGGTGAAATTTCTCTAATTTCACAATGGACCGGACTACGTTGTGCAATGACACTTGATTGTTGCATTGCATGAAATAATTGTTTGATAACCCTGTTTGTGCTTGTATGCATTCATGAGTCTCCAATTCAACTTACTGAGCTGTAGTTGCTCATATCTTTATAGATCCTTTTGCAGGTTCTGATTTGTAATCTCTTCAAGTACTATGCCACCCTACAATTATCTAGAGGTTAGTCCTTTTGAAGCCAGGGGTGTGAGAATCAAGTTATTTAGCAAATGTGTAACTAGACTAACCTTGTAGTTAAAGGTTGAAGACTGTTAGTTATTCTGTAAATTAGTAAACTGTAGTCACTATGTAAAACTTCCTGGGAAACTCTGTAGACATTATTATAAATATCTATGTTTTATAGAACTTTATGATAATTATCGTAATTGTTGTATAATCATTAATCGAACTGTTTACTTCAAAGCGAGGAGTCGTCGACGCCTTGTGTAAATTATCTCTATGGTAGGCACTGTGAGGCCAGTTACTATCATAGAATGGTTTACACGGCGGGACTGTTGTGACTTTGCAACTTTGCGACTTTGCGACTTTGCGACTTTGCAACTTCGGGGCGTAACATTAAGGTTCCGGGGCATTATAGGTCAAGTGGTATTTGAGCTTAGATTTGATGATCACTAGGGAGCTTAGCTTAACAGATGCTCGAAATTTTACTTTTGTGGAACTTAGAAACACTTAGGTTAAAAGATCATAAGATAGATTAAGAGATGGATCATAAAAGGACTTAGGTTGATAAATTTCTAGAGACTTAAGATGATTGATCATAGATACACTTAAGTTAATTGATCCTAAAAAAGTTTAGGCAACTTATTGTTATGGCAATGAGCAATTAAGAGAAAAGGGTAAAACCTGGGTTCGACTAAAGTATGTGTAAGTACTTACCCTAGCCCTTACACCTTTGTTACCTCAATTTCATGATTGCTTACCCATTCCCATTACCCATCTCTCCTAGCTATTGTTTCTTTTCAATCCTTCTTACTTTATTGTGTTATAGTATGCCTAAGCATTGATCTGTGAAGATTGAAGAAGAAGTAAGATGGAGAACAATAGAAGGAATAGTTGAGCTTATCCTCTCTAACATGATTGAAATAAATTCATAAAATCAAGAGTAAAGATAAAATAATTAGGTAAACTTAATTAATAGGACGGAATCCTAATAGAGAAGAGACAAACTTAAGAAACAAATCATAATTCTTAACTTTACACTCGCTTAACTTGTGTAAAATAGACGCAATTACTGGAGTGATAAACCTACTTATATATGAAATATCCAAACACGAGACTAATTGCCAAGCTTTAAACAATGAACAGTAACACATAAGAAATGAAGTGTGGAATAAAAGGGCAAATTATGAAGTAGGATTAAAAGACTTAAGGAGCTTAATGTGTATAGACCTATAATGGGACGGATAAATGAGTCCTTGTTAGGTCATAGGTATTGGTGTCGGGGTTTGTTTGAGTCAATACAAGTTGTACCCAGTCATTAGTTTGAGTTAAGTTAAGCTATCAGTCAATTTAGTAATGTTCAACATTCATCAGTCACATTATGTGTACACTCATGTTGAGTTGTAGAGCTTAAACATTCTAACACTAATTGAAAAACATAAGTAATCATCAAGAGCAATAAGAACTAAAAACTTAGCTAGGCTTCATCAAATAAGTTAAGAAATACATAAGTTAACAATGATAATCATAATCAACTCCTAAATCACTTAATTTGATCTGGGGATAAGCAAAATGAGTAGTAGATGATTCTAGAGAGAAGTACACTATTGGAGATAGAATTGTATAACTTGATAGCCTTTCAAACATAGCGGTAGATGAAGTGGTTGCTAAGTAAGACATCAGACAAGTTCAAGCAAGTATCAATCAGTAGTAAATTATACAATTTAATGAGACATCTAACTGGATTTTAGAGATGGGTGTTGAGTGTTCTTTGCTAACTAATGGTTCAAGTCAAGTTAAGACATTGTGGATGTTTTATTTGTCAAGATGATTGTTGTCTTTAAGAGATGGAATTCTTTTGATGATTAATACAAGTATTGTGGAATTTGTTTTAAACAAAAGGAAATAGGTGTCAATTACCTTGAAATTTCAAGCTCGCTCAAGAGTTCGTATGGATCAATGAAGATGTCTCTTATTACTGAATATAGTTCATGACCTGTGAAGGTAGGAGATTTGTATAAGAGACTTTGCATGCTATGATGAAAAGTTGGACTTGATATGTTAAAGGTAAGTGTGCTAATATTGTAGTTGCTAAACAAGGAGTAAGAGTACAAGGATCAAGTAGTAAATAATTGTGTAAGGGAATAAACAATCTAATAATGAGGAAGTGAATACCTATTACCTTATAAATAAGAGTAGAAGTTTACTAATCAAATGAACCACAAGGTAATTATAAGAAGGGCATTTGAAAGCTAAAGGGTTAGGGAACAATAGAGGGGCTTACTAAGAGTCTAAACACCAAGAAGTAGATCTTTAGGATGTGAATCATCAATTATGTAAAGTGCAATCAAATGAGCATTTTGAAGAGAAAATGGTAAGGGAGCTAGGGGAAGAAACCAAGAGAAATTAATCGATTATTTCTAAGAATAGGGTGACATTTGAGGATGAAAATCCTTTTAAGGGGGTTAAGTTGTAATAGCCAAGAAAATTCAAAAGAAAATATTCTAAAAACTAAGGACACGCTGGTAATTTCAAAAGCTTTCCTAAAACCATACTCCCTTAAGATAGTATCCTTATCTTAAAACCTTAAACCCCTTCCTTTTATAGGTTAATTCCCCTTCTTCATCCCTAGAATACTTAAGTAACCACTAAGCAAGCTTAAAGACCTCATCTCTTGCTAATCTAATGTATAAAACACAAGAGAAAACCTATTGTTAACTTAATAACCTTGATTTTAGCTACTATTCTTGAGTTTTCTTAGGATTTTGATTGGAAAACAAATTTCAAAACATATTTTCAACTCTAATTCTAATAGCTTACTTATGGAGGTGATGAAGCATTCAAGTAAGTTCTAATTCTTTTCTCCTTTAACTCGTTGGTTTAGTTAAATCTCGAGTTGTTTGATTTATGGTGAATGATGTGTTTTTTAGCTATAAAATGGTTGTTAAGATGGTGTTAAAATAGGTTTTTTGAGTTTTGAGTAGGTTGAAATTTGGATAAAGATTTGAGTTGGAATTGGTCAGAAGTCATCGAAGGGAAGGAATCACATTTTACACCAGGTACAGAGCTTGCCTACTAGTTCTACAGTAAACTTGCCTGCTGATGTTTGAAGGCGGCTTGCAAATGCTTGGAACCAACCTAACGATTCTCCAATGAAGTAACCAACTAACCTTTTCCTTTGGAGGTGTATTCTTCCATTGTTCTTCTTGTTTCGTCACCTGTCCTCCGTTCTTGATTCTTAATTAGTTTTCAAAGATTTTAAAACACTTATTGCTAGATTAAAACCACTCTTATCTAAGATTTAAGCTATCCATTTCTTGAGTTCTTGTGGTGAAAAGTGTTAAATTAGACAATGCAATGATTTTGAAAACTAGTGTACGTTGAATTTGGAGTTTTATGAATTAAGTTACAAACACTACTTGATGTTGAGTTTATTGAACCTTTGAGTTGTTTTCAAGCTTAGGTAAAAGAAAGTTTCAAACTTTTCTTGAAAGGAAGAGTTCTCTTGATTATGAGTTACATTGCATTTGTGATACATAGAGGATGTTTGAGATTTGGTTAAGGAATGATAGAAGGGCTAGTTTTAAGTGTTATAAAGTGATTGGTGTTATGGGTGAGGTGTGTTAAAATCATGAAAAGCCATTTGTAATAGTGATATGGAGAAGCTATGGTAAAGTTAGATATGAGAGTTGATGAGGAGGTTGAATAAGAGTATCTGGAGATTATCTTGTATATCTTTGGTTTGGTTATGTAAAATGTTTAGATTAGTATATTGATCTTGTTACCAAGTTCTCTTGCTCGGGTCACTTTTGTATTCACTATCTAAGTCTACTTCTAGTCTTCTTCATTTACTCAAGTATGTAGTACTTGGTTGTTCAAATGTGCTTGTTAGGATAGCAATGAACCAATTGCACTAAATTATATTTGAGCTAACTTGATGCTTGTTGGTTATGCATGACTAGCTCATCCTAAGAGCTAGTAAGAGTAGTTCCCTAGGAGGGTACCTACTGATCACCGGTGAAGATTCCTTAGTATACTCATACATAGGACAGCATAGCTAGAACTAGGCTTAAGGACTATGGACTCCAAGTGTAACATATTTTAAAGGAAAACTTATATACTCTTATATTTATCTCTATATGTATAAGATTATAATGTGCTGAGGTCATGAATAACCCTCTATCGCTTATTGGCCTAAACCTTAAGAAAATTAATTGATTGTATGATATTTCTTACATCAAACACATGTGATTAACTAGATTGGCATACATGTGTACTTGTGCATTATGTGCTAGGCTTCAACTCATTTTTTTATATTTACAACTGCAAATATTAAGATGAAGTTGGTTGCTTATATTGTCTTCAAGAAAACTCCTAACAAGCTGGGTATGAGAGGTGGTTGTAATTCTATATTGGTAACTGATAGATAATTAGTAGAGCTAAAGGATAATATGTGGAATCTATTATTAGGTTCTATTTTTATATAAGTTAGAACTATTGCTTTAAGGTATGATTATTGTAGAGATGACACCCCTACGACTTATTTAGGTTGTTGTATTCAGAGAATAAATCTTATTGTTACTATTGATAGGCTATGATGGAATTTTGGTGGATTTAAAGCCTTAGCGTAATCCTGAATAGTAAGAATACATGGTAAGTTATGACATCCACTAGGGTTCCAAGGCATTACATGATTAGTACTCATTTGAAATGAAGAATTTGAAGAAAATGCTATAAAACTTTAATATCCCTTTAGTTGCCTTATCACCAAAGTTAAGCTCATTCTCTTCTCGCAAAGTTTTGCTATTTAAGGGAAAGATGTCAAAATGAGACCATATCCGGTATTATCATTCGTACTTACATGTTGTTCATCAATGCATGTAGCATATTCATACCACTAAATCTTTTTACAATATTATTAATACAAAACCACAAAATTTCCATCCTAGTCCATCTATAATCTATATATGTCTTTCATCTCCCATTCTCTTCTATAGATAGAGAAATCACAAGAGAAGATCAATACTACTAAATCTTCACCATGTATGTTCTTAGTTCATCTTCTCCCTCTTCATTTGAAATTCTTCTTTGAGAATCCCTTTCATGTCAATAATAATTTTTTTAGTTCTGCTAAGAACTATCTATATAAGATGGTGAACTTTGATCCCAATGGCATTACCAACGATAGAACTCAAAGTAGTGGTGATAGTGAAGATGGTGGATATTAAAGGGTCTCTAATACAAGCAAAAGGAATTGCTTCAAAGCTATACTTGATTGATTTCACATAATAAATTTCTATTAGGTCCGTCTTTATCTTCTCTTCTTATTCTACCATAAAAAGGTTGTGCGTTAGGTTATAAATATAACTAGCAGTGGTATTGTACATAGTTAATGTCAATATTGGATGTGCCCAATGGGATATTGTTGTATGGCATATAATTAGAAGGTTAGTATTATATAAATAGAGACAGGTGGTAGTGAGACATTTAGATGTAGAGTTGGCTGGGTTTAGAGGAAAGCAAAATTGAAAAAGATACACAGGTTGATATAATTGAAAATTGTGGTATGTAGCGAACTCTTACGAGTCTTTAGTAACGTTGTGTGTGGTAGGATTACTATAGTTAATCACGTGCAACAAGTATCCCAGTCAACTTAGGAGACATCGTAAGCTAATGACACATGAAGGTATGTGTTGAGCCTTAATTCGATTTTTCTTAATTCAATATATATTAAGCTTATCCCACTTAATATAAATTACTTGACATTAAATTAAGAAAACATTTTTCTTAAAAAAATATTTTGAAAAGATTTGAGTTATTAACCAGTTCAACTGGCAAAAAAAAAAAAAAAAATGAAATTAGGGTTTTCTAACCCTAATTTGGTCACTGATCCATGGATTTTCTTAAAAATAATTTTAGAAAATTAACCAGAAGAACTAAGTTCAAGAGCTAATCTATTAAGGCTAAATCATCATGTAAAAATTAAAAAAAAAAAATTAATAGGCTTTATTTTTATAAATTTTTTTTAAATACTAAGATATATATAGATATGCAAAACATTACTAAAATGAATATTTTATGAAAAAATTTTCAAGAAAAAATAAAAAAATTTCTTTTTATTTTTTATACGTTTGCCTTAAAAGTACTTACACATCCGTTAATCAGGATTAAAATAATGTAATTCTTTTAGAAAAAAAAGTTAGTGGATGGATTCTTTTTAAATTTGAAAATTGAGCTAGATTTATATTTATTTAACCATTTATTATTTTTAAAAAAAAACCTAAAAGATATAATTTCACGAATCTATTTAAAAAAAACCTAACTAACAAAATCTTTTTGAACAACTTCAATTAAGAATTTTTATTCTTTTAAAAGCTAATCACTACGTATCCAAAATTATCTTTCCTAAATCCTACACGTAAGATATACTAAGATACGTAACTAAGATATGTATCTTCTTCGAAAATACAAATCTCAAAGAAAAGATATGCAATTTTTCAAAAAAATGTGATTTTTAACTAAAAAATGCAATTTAACTAAATTAATAAAAAAAATTAAAATTATCTAAAATAACAAAACAATATGACAATATAAAAAAAATTACATTAAAAAAAATTAGTAAAAATAATTAAATTAATTAAAAAATAAAAAACAAAATAAATAATTAAATAAAACGGTAATTTTTAACCTAAACAAATTGAGTCACACATAATCGACATGTTTGTGTTGACCGTATTGTGATTGTCTAAACTACATTCATGTGCTCAGTATGTATATTGGTCGTGCACGTATACAACAATCTTGATCGTGCGCGGCGTATAACGTACAAGTCGTGTACATATAAGCTATCAGGTGCGATATGCAATGTGTTGGATTGAAGTATGTTAGTGAGTGCTAACGTAAGTGAGTGGTGAATGTGTGCGACTATGAAGTGTGCGGATTGTGATGAGTGTGTACGTGGAATGTGTGAGCGAATAATTAATGGATATGTGTTTGTGAGTGATTGATGGACAATGATTGTGAAAACGTGTATTAGTGTAGGCGTGAATATGTATTGGGGATTCTAAAAATGTGTCTAAATTTCACAGGCCGAATTCCTATTTATAAGCCACACGATCGAATCCTTTAAATCTTTTTAGACATAGATTTAATGTCATCAAATCCTAAATACAAAAGATACGATTTAGATTTATTGAAGATTGATTCTAATTTCTAAAAACCTTATGTAGATTTAGGTTTTCTATCTTTCAGGCCCAACTAAGTTCAACTTGATTTAGCCTAAAAACTCACTTAATAAAGCCTAAGTTTATTTTAGTCTAATATAAATTAGATAAAGATCCACTTTATATCAAACTGGACTAAAAAGTATTTTAACGAAGCTCGATCCTTTAGTAACTTAAAATTTACTAAATTGAGTATACACCATTATTCGATTCGATCCTAAACAACTCAACTTGACTTAAATCGATACTTTATTTTTATTATTTTTTCAATTTTCATTTTTTTTAACCCTGGCCCAATAAAAAATAGTAAAATAAAATGGTAAAAATGAGGTGTCTACAATATGTCGTTAAGAAGAGGCATAGGAGGAAGAAAGGGCAAACTTAATATCTTGAATGTACGCATGTGACAGTAGATCAAACTCGATGTTCTTAGATTATTCTTGATCAAATTGCTTGTTTGATCTTCTCTAGAGTAATTTCAGCAGAGTTTTAGTGTTTGTCTTAAACTTACTAATCTTCTGAATCAAATGAGAAGAGAAGCCTTCTATTTATAGAATTTAGAGATTGATATTATTTTTCATATCACTTTAAGATGGATGGCTAAGATTGAGCTTCATTATTGAAGCTTATCCTCTCCTTTAGCCATCATGGGCTTCGAAATGGGCTTAAGTATACTTTAAGGTTTATGGCAACTAAAGAAAGCCCATTATTATTATAATTAAGCCTAAAAAATCAATTGAGCCTTCTCAAGGCCAAATGAAGCCTAAACAGGCTTAAAAAGATAGTTTTCGAGTTTACTTTTCACATGCAAAACAATCAAGTAAGGCCAGCAGTGGAGAATCTAATCTGGTGATCCTCGTTCCGAGCCTACCAAGCCAAATCTCCTTAAGACATTCCTGATTAGGCCGATTTCTTAGACTCTCTCATTGGCTTAAGATATCAGTCTACATCATTAAATTGGCTTGAAAGTTCAATTATAGAAATAGCCCTCTACATTTTGTCCCCTAACCAATAATCACTAGGATAGAGTCGAGGGAGTTTTGGGCTTTTCTAAATCTTGTTCCTTTAAACTTGCTATATAGATGCACTAGATGTTGACTTTGCTGCATAATAATTTAGAATGTTGAGGAATTGATACCCCTTTCGGTCTGTTGATGAGTTGGGGGAAGTAAATCGATATTTGCATTGCCATGATGAAATCCATTTGTTAATGTACTCTACATTACATCGTGTTATGATTTACTTGCCTAAGATATTTGATTTGTGTTTACGGCATGGAGTTGACAATGTGACTTTCCTTAGTGATTTTCTTCTTTCTACGAGGCTTTGTAGAGGGAATAAAGTCATTTGAGCATATGTAGAAATTTGGAGTTTCAAGAGTAATTTCATCCACAACTATTTTATATATATATATATATATATATGCTAATAAGCTTAGCAGTACATTACTGTTAAGTATGCTTATATAGTTGAAGATATCATTTTGTTGATAGAATCAAGCACTTGAACCTAGTATTAGCGTTGCAAATTCATTTATTGTATATTTCAATGTATAGGCTTGCAATACCATTTAACTGTATGCATTGCTTCATGCTTGCTAGAATGGCATTGTCCCCAAGCTATCAATTTTCATGATGCCTAGTCGGGGTATGCTATTATTTTTTTCGTAATCCCTCTTCAAATGTAGATCAATATCCATGATAGACTAAACCTTTAACAAAGTCGTAATCAAGTATCCGCCTTTTTAGTCATACATCCTGAAGGATTAATCCTCCATGACTTTCAACAAAAGTCTCAAGGACATCTTTGATGAAATAAATATTCAATGAGAATATTCCGCATACTGATGTGATCCATATATTGACGTCCATTGCCATAATATAGATTCCTCAAGTTACACAACATAAATTTTCCTAGTCGAGTCACTGGTGGGTAGATGCTTCTTTCGTTTATTTATTTTATTATTATTTTGTGTTTGTCTCAAGCATGTCTTGGATGTTATCGATGACAGAGAAAACCTTTAGAGATCAGAACAAATTCTCTAATAATACTCGTTATCTTCTCCAAATATCCAAGATTATTTAGTAGATATCTCGTTTTAAATATTGTAATTTTTCTATATTTGAATCCCGAATCCATCTCCTTTTAACTCTATATATAATGGTCGAAACCCAAACCATCTCCATCCAAAGAATAATACAATAACCATGAGGAGCCAATCTTGGTGCCAGTCTTTCAAACAATGTGGATTGCATGGGGGGTTTGCGGTGAGCATGGATCAAGGTTTAATGAGAACCAGCAGTTTTAGACGCTGACTTGCACTTCATAGATAGAGACATCCATATTTAGATTTTCACGCTCGAGAGATTTCCAATCTTAAAATCGTCGCACGGGATGTTTGGTTGGCACACCATGCATCTTCATATAATATTCCTTTCCTCTTTCTTTCTTTTTTTTTTTTTTTTGTCCTTTTATAGGTTAGATCCTCGCTCACGAAATCGAAAGATGATTATCGCCTTTGACTCATGATCGATTCTCTGTGGATGTGTTTTAAGTTCCCAGCCGAAACCATAACGTAAGGTCACTTCTTTTCAAGGTAAACTTGAAACTTTCGTAATAGGTATGCTCCTTTTCTTATTGCGATATTTTTCGGCAATTCTATTCTTCTTCTCTTTTTTTTCTATATATATTTTTTTACTTATTTATCCTTTCTTTTTTTTTTTTCTTTAAACCTACTGCCAAAGCACCGATGTATCAATTTGCATTCTTCCAAACGATGGTGCTTTGTCCTTCTCAAACAAAAAAGTAAAAAAAAAGAAAAAAGAAAAAGAAGCATACATACAGTTGAAGTCACACACCCCTGTAACCTCGTCCTTTTGTGGATTCACATCTCATACTTGACTATACCCTCCCAATGTGACTTTATTGCTTTTCATGAGCGTGACTTTATTGCTTTTCATGAGCGTGACTTCGGTTATACTCGGTAGGTTAAACTTGATTTTCAAATGTGACTTGGAAATTTTACAACAAGTCGGTTTTTATCGCGATCTCCTTATTTGTTATTTAGTTTAATTATTTTTTATTTATCTTTTTTTTTTTTTTTATATTTTGTTTCATATTCACTCTGATATAAGTTTTTGCTGTGGCACGGCTATCACAATTTTCTAAAATCTATTATAAATTGAGTTAGAGATTTTAATCCATGACCTTCTACTCTGATACTATATTACAATTGATACTATCACTAACTCATCTAAAATTTTAAGCTAATCTAAAATCTTAAGCTAGTAAATGTATCATAGGGCATTATGTTGATTACTTAACAGTCCCCTTACTTGTAGGTCGGACTTTGAAGAATAAGCAGAAGTATATCAATTTAAGAAAATGAATAGATGAGTCAGTCATTTCAAGCCCCGGTCGACCTCGACAATTGACAACCCCAACTAATATTAAGGCACCGATCATGAAAACTATGGAGTTATTTCACAACATTAACTCATATCAGAAACATTTACAATCCATCAAGTACACAATATTTGAGATAAGTTTTAAACTAAAAAGCAAACAAAACCATTCTCCTTTTGGCGTCGATGATGATGAAGAAATTTTGCACATGAAATATGTGTCTTCCTCACAAAATGGGACATTTACTATGTCACTTGTTTCTTTAAAGATATGAATGCAAATTTGGTCCTTATGAAGATGGATGGAATAGTTACAACATACGCAAACTACTATGCAGAACAGTATAGGCATGTTGCCAGCGATTAACTCCAATTCCCATAAAACCGCCTTAAAAGATATACAACCTCATTAAATCTTTAATTTAATATCTTAATCTTTATACTAGCAAGCTTCATCTACGGGTTATCTATACATATCTACATATCGTATGTCCTTCCCATTAGATTTAGTAACACATTCTAGTAACATGTTAGTGACAATCTCTTTCTCTTTCTTCTATATTTTGATTCAAATTTCTCGCCTCGGCCTCTCACATTATCTTCTTCTTTGTTCTTTCACAGGTAATACTAGAGTGCGGTTCGCCAACAACATTAATACGAAGATGAAGCACAATCGATCGAAATTTCGAGCCCTCTTCACCCCTTTTATTTTTGAAAAAATTACCATGTTCGTGCT
The DNA here is from genome assembly GCA_024138005.1 of Lumnitzera racemosa. Taxonomy (NCBI): domain Eukaryota; kingdom Viridiplantae; phylum Streptophyta; class Magnoliopsida; order Myrtales; family Combretaceae; genus Lumnitzera; species Lumnitzera racemosa. Next base: position 51,566,299 of record JAMXBC010000006.1, on the reverse strand, counting down.
CCTTTTTCAGATTTATCCTGGACGAGTAGCAACGAAATCCATTAATGTCAGGCTTGCTCAACCGCAAAATAATGGATGGTGCGTACCGACTTCACGTGTTGAATAAATAATTGCCAAGTTATGCGTCTACTATTTGCTTAATAATGTGTGGTCTTTTGGTCATTGCACTGCAAATTACCGACAGTAGAAATCCAAGAATTTGACAGTCCAACAAATATCATGTCCTACTTTTTATCACATTACAAATGATATACTGTTGATTGACAAAAAACTTGCGAATATTGGTTTCTTTGAGCATGTCCTTAAAGCATAATGCTACCAAAGCTTGAGAAGATTTATGCTGTTGATTGGTGTAGCAAATATGATGAAGTTATTACCCATGATCATGGAAAGGTAAATCATCATGCCCTAACATCCTTATTGATGAATATCCCTTTTTCTTTAAGATCACATAAGTTCATATCATATTTCTGTCCTCATGTCTTCATAATTCATCACTTTTCTATCCATGTCTTGTACTATGGAATATTTTCTTCACATCTTGATTTGATAACAAGTCCAACATTTGATAAAGCTTTATAGCGGCACCTTCTTTGAGTTATTACATCATCTTTCATCCTTTCGCAAGTGATATAAGAATTCAACTCGTCTAAAAAAAAAAAATCTAAGTTTTGAAAGTAACTGGCATCCATATTAGATTCTTGATAAAAAGTCCTCCTTAGCATGCGTTCTTGGATTTGTGATTCCGTAGTGAACTTTGAACTTTTCTTAAATTTATTTTATATGCTTTAAATCTTTATATGTATCCATGTATCTATGTATGTACATTAACCTTGCTTATCACATGATAATGTATGCCTCTTCGTAGATCCTTTATATTGTCGTTGCATTGGCTTCCTTCTCGATGCTTTTGAGCAGTAGACTTGGATGCTTTTTCAAAAAATAATTAAACGACCGTCAAATGAACAGGTTCGCGTAGTCTTTTGAGCTCAATCATGAAGCTGGGCCATCTTGTTCACATGGGGTTATTATTATTTTTCTTTCTTCTTCTTTTTTTACCATTAATATTTTTTTCCTTTCTCTCTTTGTAGGATAATTCCTAATGTTGTCTCACTCCAAGGTCACATTTCAATATTTGACGAGCTACGATTAACTTTAAGTGCTAGTCTAGATTCCTGAAGTCCTTATATTCTTACAGGCCCATGATTAACTTTAGGTGTTATCATGGATCCCAGGTCTTACTAAACATTCAATGGGCCTGTGGTTAACCTTAGGTGCTAACCTGGATTTCCCAAAATCTAATCATTCATTCAAGCCTTCGATTGGGCCTGTGGTTAACCTTAGGTGCTAACCTGGATTTCCCAAAATCTAATCATTCATTCAAGCCTTTGGTTAATCTTAGTGTTATGGTAGATCCCTGACGTCTGATGAGCTTATCGTTAACTTTATGTGTTTTTTCGGATTTTTGTTCTATTAACCCTGGAGCCAAGTAGTGAGTTGCACATCCAAGGAGTCCGCATCTAGCTAAGTTAAACACCATCTAGCTATCAAGCATCATACTGCTCAGTAAGGATTAGAATAACTTCAATGTTATTTCTACCCCTTCGGTACCGTTTGTCAATATTAAAGATTCATACCACCCTAAGAAGTATGGAATAGGAATCCGGATCCATTTAGTACTCAAGCATTTGTTCAATTACTCCATAGGAGTCGCATCACCTAGGAGAGTCAACCAAGTGTTATTACCAACATTAAATGCCAAGCTGACATTCAATAGCTAAAGAAGACATTTGCAGGAATTTAACGAAGGTCGAGCATAAAGGAAGCATTACTAAGGAGAGCTAGTTTCCAAGGAGTATTTCTAGTAAGACTGCGAAAATTCCCAAAGGGAGACAACTATCCAGACTTTCCACATGTCTAAGCTCTTACTTTGGAGCACTGTATCTCATTTGAACATGTCCATCCATAACAAGCGTAGGATTGTTGCTTAAGCTTCACCTTAAGTGTTAAGATTTACAACAAGAAGACTTTATTTCAAGAGTCTCTAGCCAAGATCATTAACAAGCCAGGTAAGTTACTTAAAGAGAACTGACTTCACTCAAGTGTCCTATAAGTGCAAGGTCAACATTTAGAAGTGCAAAGGAAATCAAGCATTCATAGGCAATCATCCACATTGAATGTATAAAGCTACTACTTAGGAGTGCGACGGGGACATCGAATGAGAGAAGCTGAATAACTAGTGCCATTCAGGAAAGCTTTCAATCATGTTTTATGTAGCACGATCGGAGGAATGTTTCACATTTAAGTGCTTTATACAAAAGCTCTAGTACTATGTGAATCGTCCTCATGCTAAGATTGTTGGGCATGACATGTTGAAGTATTGTTCTTCTTCCCCAGTTGATAGTGCATCATAGCACGATGAGGCAACAATTCATTATTTGAAGGATATAACCTCATCCACATGTGAATCCTTTTGCATTTGCTCTTATACTTCATGAATTATCAAGTAGAGTATACCATTGAGTCGCTTCAACTTTGCATGCTTGCTTTGATCCTTAATTGTTAAAATAGCTCTAATATCAAGATTTGACAATGATTGCTAAATGGCGTCACGATTGCTAAATGGCGTCACGATTGCTAAGCCTATCGTGGGGTCACTTTAAAACTTCATTAACAAGATCACTTCGATCTCCTCATTAGATAAACTAGCATTATGATTACTAAGCGTACTGTGGGATTGCTTTGATCAATGACAACCAAGGTCGCTTCAACTTCATGATTGCATAAAGTTGCAAAAAAAGCATTATCCTATCATGTGCTTAGGAGTTGATGCTTTTACCGAGTGATAATGGCTATCATGAAATGATTACTTCAACCATTCACAAATAGGATCATTTTAGCCTCAAGTTTTGTAGAAAGGCATTATGACTACTAAGCCTATTGGAGGACCACTTCAACTCATCATAATTGAGATCGCTTCGATCAGGTGAGCAATGTTGCATAAATGAGTATTGTGCCCGTCGCATGCTTAGGAATGTATGCTTCTACCGAGCGACTACCACCACCATGATCTAATTACTTCAATCATTCATAATCGCTTTGACCTCAACTCTGTAGAAAGGCATTACATTTGTCAAGCCTACTATGGGATCGCTTCAACCCATCATAGCTGAGATTGCTCAAATCTCAAGAATAATGTGGCAAAGTAGGTGTTATGCTCGTTGTGTACTCAAAAGCAGAAGTTTCTACCAAGAGATTACAACTACCATGCAGTGATCTCTTCGACCATTCATGGCTGAGGTCTCTTCGACCTTGAATTTTGTAGAAAGGCATTATAGTTAACTAGTTTGCTATAGGATTACTTCAACCCCTCATAGTAAAGATCACTTCAATCTCATAAGTATTGCAAAATGGGCATTACCCTTATTGCATGCTTAGGAGCATATGCTTTTACCTAAAGCTAGGGGAAAAAATCGTAAATCGTATATCAAACCATTAATTGAATTGAACGCAAACCGAAAAATCGATTTTTTTTTTTTTTTTTTTGCAAATTATCTGGTTTACAGCTTAGTTCGGTTATATATAAATGATTCGTGGTTCAATTCAGGGAAGTAAACTGAACTATATTGTTTTGAACCAAATCAAATCGTTTAATTAAATAAAAAAAATTTAAGCAATTATTTTGTACTTTTTTATTTTTTTTTCCATCAATCTTCATAAATTTTATCTTAATTTTGTATCAATTATTAAGAGTAAGTTGAGTGAATTCTATTTAAAATTTCATATTTATTAAAGATAAAAATATTTAGTGAAAATTTTAACATAAACAGTTTAAACCATGGATCAAATCGAACAAAATCGATTTTAATAAGGTTCTAAAAATTTATGAACCAAACCGTATTGTTAGATTCAACTTCTAAAAAAAACTAAACCGTTATATTAGGTTCGATTTGGTAAGAGAAGGAAAATCGTACCGAACCATATCCACCCCTACTTCTATCAAGCAACTAGGCTACCATGATATGATTGCTTCAATCATTCATGTTCAATCATTCCTAGATGAGGTCGCTTCAACCTCGATTCTACGGAAAGGCATTACGGCTACCAAGCTTGCTATGGAATCACTTCAACCCATTATAGCAGGGAAGTGGTGTTGTAGAATGGGCATTGCACTCACTGCATGCTCAAGAGCATATGCTTCTACTAAGCAATGATAGCTTCCATGATATGACTACTTTAATCATTCATGGATGAGGTAGCTTCTACCTCGACTCTGCAGAAAGGTGTTATAGTTGCCAAGACTACGATGGGATCGCTTTAACCCATCACAGCCAAGATTACTTCAATTCTATGATTAAGGAACACTAGATAGTGGTCTTGGACAAGTTTGTATGTGTAAGGATTATGGTAGCAATGTTAGCTACACCAATTTTGTTTCTTAAAGACTATTACTAAGGGTTAGCAGGTAGTAATGTTAGCAACACCAGATCAAGCGACAATGTTAGCTACGCCAATTTTGTTTCATAAAGACTATTAGTAAGGGATAGCAAGTGGCAATGCTAACTACACTTGATTATACTTATGAACAAAGCACCTTGGTAGCAATGATAACTATACCATGGTGGTTTAAAGGTGTTTGTCAAGAAGATACTTTAATCATTTTGACAAGAAATGGCTGCTAGGTGATGATGTTAGCTTCACTTACACATCATGAGCTTGTGGAAGCAATGTTGGCCATACGTATTGTAAAAGCATTATCCCAGCAAACGTTCTCTAAAGCACTCAATGTAGTTCATAAGATCTTCCTTTAAGTATTGCCTAATGCACCCCATATTAATAATAGTCACTTACTCTTGAGTCTCAAAAAAACTTTTCCATAAATAGCTTACAAATGATTCCTTGAGAATCAACTGATCTTTAGTGTAAGTTAATGTACTACATGTATGCCTTTCCATCAAAGACTTTGAAAAATCCTTTAACTTGAGGTCATCATCAAGGTTGTACACATTAAGTGTCTCCAAAAACTTAAGGAGATGCTTATTGGCGCTCCCTTACTTTCGATTAAAATTGCTAAATTTAGGACTAGTGTAGACTTTTAGTAAGACTTATCTATAACCCTCTGAGGGCATGGGAACTTCAAATTGAGTACACCAACAGAGGGCATGGTTTGCATTTCATTAACATATTTTTCCATGTCTTCTTTCACCACATAAGACGAGGTAGTGGGTACAAGATTGGCTAATGCTTGGAGCATCAGCAAGAGGTTGCGGGATACAATCATGCTAGTCATCAATGACTGTAAGTTGCACCTTGAAGAGGAGGACCCTCTAAGGTGGGCCCTTGTTTCCTCAACCACAAGTGTTTGGTAAGTTAGAGTCAAGTACAACCCTCCTTCGCCTTTCATAAGGGTTAGGTTAACTTATTCATGCTATCGAGCGTCTTTCGAGGTGACAATAAGAGGCGCAGATCCTAACACTTGTACGCTTCATGCAGGTACAACCATCCCAAATGACGCATCAACAAGTGCGACAATAGTAGTAAGTACCTATAGGTTTGCCCTAAGCAATGTAACAACGTTTATTGGAGTGGTAGTGGCCATAGCCATTGTTGTAGGGTCATTCTAGGAAATATATAGATGTTCGCCATAGCTATAGCGACTATACCTGGTAGGAATTGCATAAAAAGTGGTAAAGAGCCAGTTTATTATACGGGTGTTTTCCTATAGAGCATGCAATATAAGTGAATCATTAGCAACCAACGATTGCACAGTCTTAAGAGCTTGCACAATGTTAGGTACTTGCATAGTTTCAAGTGCTTGTACAATTCCCGATGGTTGCATAACGGTTAGTGCAGTAGTATCTTACATTACTTGGGTTTGCTCAACCTTCTCATGTTAGTTCTCATGTTCCAAGGTGTATCTATCATTTCCAATCTTCTTACGTATAGGTGTCATTCTATCAAGTCTCTCCTTCCCCAATAGAGTTGCTAAATAATGTATAGTGGGGTTATTGGAGCTGATCAATCATATGCAACAAGTGCGCCAGTTAACCTAAAAGACGTCTTAAGCTAATAATATGTGGATGGATATCATTAAGAAGAGGTGTAGGAAAAAGAATAGAAAAACTCAGTATCATAAATGTATGCATATGACAATAGACCAAACTCGATATTCTTGATCTTTCTTGATCCATTGCTTGTTTGATCTTTTCTGGAGTGATTTCAAAAGAGTTTTGGTATTTGTCTCAAGCTTACCAATCTTTTGAATAAAATGAGAGAAGAAGCCTTCTATTTATAGAATTCAGAGGTTGATATTATTTGTCAGATAACTTTAAAATGGACGACTGAGATTGAGTTTCATTATTGAAGATTATTCTCTCTTTTAGCCTTCATAGGCTTGGATATGAGCTCAACTATGCTTTAAGGCTTATGACAACTAAATAACACCCATTATTATTATAATTGAGCCTAAAAGATTAACTACACCTCCCTAAGGCCTAATAAGGCCAAATGAAGCCTAAACAGGCTTAGAAAGACTATTTCCAAGTTTATTTTTCGCACACGAAACAATCGAGTAAGGCCAAGAGCGACAATCTAGTTTGGCAATTCCCATTCCGAGTTTACCAAGTAAAATCTTTCTAAAACATCTCTAATTGAGCCGATTTTCTAGACTCTATCGCTAGTCTAAGATATCGATCCATCACATTAAATTGAGTTAAAAGCTCAATCATGGAAATAGCCCTCTACACATTGCTATTAATTAACACACGTCTTCTTTGATATCATGGATTATTATTATATATGCGAAGGTGTGCTTCGCATCTTTTTATTCACTATATTTCTTTTAACTAAAAATTCATTTTTAAAAATGTGAAAGGATCTTGTTAACAAATATCTTTAAAAACCCCTTGTTGAAGCGGATGTTTATTATATCTTTTCAATTCCTGTCTCTCTCACGTCTGCCCCCAGGGCCACTGACTACGTTTGTCTCTGTTTGTATATCATCGTTTGCATTTCCATCATCTCTCCTGTTTCTTTTTATCATCCGAAGCAGAACAGTTACGTAAACAATGTCCATCCTAATTCGAATCTGTTCATGAGAAGTCCTGTTGAGTAAACATTGTTCAACTCGGTCGTTGTTTAGACCGACAACTACCTAAACGGATCTCCCTGTTTAAACACGTACGATGTGTCTCGTACAATACGTGAAGGTTATATAGCTTTGCAACATATATTGAGTTTTCAACACAACCTTGAAATTAGTCCAACAACAATTAAAAAACAACGCCACCAACATGCATGATTAACAATGAAGTTCCAAGAAACTGGGGTTTATATTATTCCAGGTTTGAGTGGGCCCTACAAAAATGCCAATTTTACGTACATCAGATCAGCTTTCCATTTGAATGTTTCAGTTTTTTTTTTCCTTTTTGTAGGCTTTCATCTTGCAAAAAAATGAAATCAAAAAGTTTTTTTTTTCCCTTTTTAAGTAAGAAGACAAATCAATTAACCGGATTCATTTGTCAGTCTATCTTACTAAATCTATTAAATAAGAAAGTAAGAAATAATAAATTTATTATGGTAACATCAACAAGTCGATGACTGTGGAAAAAATATATATATACATATACATTTACATACAATTATATTAAGATGTAAGATTGGGAGTCATAATGTTTTGGACATTACATTCTTCGTTATTAAGATAACATCAGAAATAAATGATGTTTATTTTTTTAATTTTCATCAATTATTGAATCAATAATTTAAATTATTTAGATTTTTAAATAGCCTTATTATATTATTATGAGGTCAATTTTTTTTCCCTCATAATTTTGATTATGGATTATACTTGACACTATCCAAAAGGAAAATCAGTGAAAATTAAGAAAATATAAATAGAGAGGTTTAAATCCAAATTTAATAGTACTTAATAAATTTTATTTTCTTTATGATCAACTATTATATATTATAACCGAAAGAAAATAGAAAAAAACCAATTTATTCCATTAAAAAAATAATATTCATGTTATTAAATTACTAACAGTTTTCACGATACTTCATAAAATTTCACAAAGCAGAATTTGACAAAAATTCTACGAAGTCGGAATGTCCTGGTGGGGCTGTGGACTCTGGACCTTCATGATTCCACAAGGGAGCAGACCCGACGCATATACAATCAGCAGTCGTCCACGACGTCATGTGTTGGCAAAAAAACAGTCGACGCATTGGGGGCCAAAGCAGTAAAGGGCAAAAAAAAAAAAAAAAAACCGTGTTATGTGGGCGAAAAAAAAAAAGTGAAATGAAATAAAATAACAGTAATTATGCACACTCCATAGTCTATAATTTTATATATATGTTCAGTCGCCCATACGGAGAAGGTCAGCACTCCATTTACATCCTTAATCCATCTTCTCCCTCCTCATTTGATATCACTCGTGATGACAATAGCGAGCTTTTTGGTTCTCTTAAGAACCAGCTGTTCTAGATGTTGACTCTTGACCCCGATGACAATGGCACCACCAACAGTGGAACTCTTAGTAGTGGTGATGGTGAACATGGTCGAAGTGGAAGATTCCGCAAAACCAACAAATGGAATTGCTTCAAAGCTATATTCGGTTGATTCCGTAGAATAAATTTCTATTAAGCCTTTCCTTTACGATAAAAAGAGGGTGTGTCTGTTTGGTTGCTTGATGGAAATCGTTTTCTGTAATTTTATATCAATTAAAGTTTCAAAATAGTCAATATTGTGGTAGCTAGTAATGTGGAGAGTTTGTTACTTGTTAATAGTTATTTTTGGTGGAAAGCGACCGTGGAAGGTAAGGATAGTAATCTATGGTCGATGATGTGAATTAATCATGTTAAAAATGTCTACGAAAATAAGGATAATAATTTCCATGTTTAGAAAAAGATGATACCCATTGTCTTTAGTATTTTCTGTAGTCAACCGTTATATATATGCATTACTACATTTAAAACCATTATTATTTATAATCTCTTAGGTAACTGCTTTGAATATAGTAAGTTTCAAGAAAATTACAAAAACATGACAAAAACATACTTAGGATGGAATGTCAAGTATAAATTTGTAAATTTTATTAATTTATGGGTAATTTTAAGAAACTTATATCATCCACCAAAACATAAACCCACACATTAAAAATATAATTGTGGCTAGCTAGTCCGAAATATTCTATCAAAGAGTTGATCACATATTGTGTAGTTACAAGTTGATCATAATTGGGGAGGATGCATTTCGAAGAGAATCAACTGGATTCATCTGACAGACAGACTTGTGTATAGTTTTTATTATGTTTGTTAATTAGTTTACACGTATTATTCTTTGATTGTTCCACTTGTAATTATTTGATAGGATAATAGTATAGTTGGTTAGCTACTCTTAGACCGGTAGTATAAAAGACACAATTGTGTATTATTCAATAAATTTTCCCAAGATACACAAAGTTGAACACAATCTGATTTCCTTCATCACTGTTCTTGCTTCTTCTGATGACAACACCATCAGTAATACACAAAGGACACACTAGAAGTTGTCATGGTATCAAAGCCCTTAGGTTTTCAGGTATTTCTATAAACTAGTTTCATAGCCTGATTGTCTTTCGTCTTTGACGCAGCATATGAGTCCTTTAGTAATCATGAATAACAATATGGATTTGTTGATTACTGATCCATATTACCTATTCGGTTCGAATAATCCTAGTATGATGATAAGTAATACTATTTTTAATGGAAGTAATTACTTGTCATGGAGTAAATCGATGAAATTAGGTTTACGAGCGAAAATGAAACTCAAATTGTAGATAGATCCATTGTTAAGCCTGCTAAGAATTCTAATGATTTGGCTAAGTCAATCAGATTATACGGTTCGTTGTTGGTTGTTGAACTATATGGTGTCAAATTTGTCACCAAACTACTTATATACCAAATCTGCTCGTGAATTGTGGATTGTGGTTTAAGAGCAATATGGTATTGCTAGTGGTCCTTTACTTTATCAAATCCAAAATGAGATATGTAATATGAGACAAAATAATCAATCCGTGAATGTCTATTTTAATAAGCTTCGACGGTGTTAGGATGAACTCCATGAGTTACATACATATCCAAATTGTGATTGTTATTGAATGGATTATTGTACCTGCGGACTTAAGGAAAGAATTGTTCAATATGATTCAAACAACAAGTTAGTTTAATTTCTTATGGGATTAAATGAGGCTTATGAAGGAGTACGGAATCAGATATTATCAATGGATCCCTTACCGCTTGTAAATTGAGCTTATTATTTAGTACAATAGGTTGAGAAACAACGTCAGATAACATGGACTTTTGGCAGTGATATTGAAATGTCTGCCTTTTACTCTAACAAGGCTCCTAATGTCTAAGGTGCTTTTGACAAAAGGAAGAACAAGAGGAACTTGTTTTGTAAATACTGCAAAGGAGATGGACATTTAATTGAGTCTTGTTTCCAACTAGTAGGCTATTCGGATTGGTATAAAGGGAAGAAGATTGGATCAAAGGGTAAACAGGTTTTGTCATCTTATTGTAACAATGTTGCAGAAGGTAAACCAATAGATAAAGGTGCTTCTCGTGTCTTAAATATTCCTATTAAGGAGGTATTTCTTCTTTACTAGAAAATTATAGCAAAGATAAGCACTTCTTGTAGAGCTTGTGTCAAGAGATGATGAAAATGAAGAAAGAAGGTGATGAAGCTGTAGTTTCTAATGCAGTAACACCATTTTTTGCTATATTTTTTTACACCAAATGCTTGCACACACCAATAACCATTAAATTACCCAATGGAAGTTCCCTTTACTCGGATACAATAGGTTCTATTCGTGTTTCACCACAATTAGTATTACATAATGTCCTGTATGTGCCTACTTTTACTCACAACCTACTGTCAGTTCATCGATTGATTACAAATGAGAATTTGGTTGTTGTCTTTGATAAATTTTTATGCAAATTTCAGGCCCTAACTGCTAGCAATCCTATTGCAACAACAAAAGCCAAGAATGGGTTGTATACCTTATCCTTGCCATCTCATGTTGACTTACTTGATTCAAGTAATAGTTCAGTTCCATCTGGTGTTCATCCTTATTTGTCTAATAAAGATATTCATTTACTACATAGTAGACTTAGTCATACATCCATGTCTAAATTTAATTGCTTGCAAAGGGTATGATTTTAGCCACTTCTTGTGTAATACTTGCCAAGAGGCTAAATTTCATTGTATACCTTTTCCATCCAGTACTCATACTACCACATTTGCTTTTGAGTTACTTCATATGGATGTTTGGGGACCTTATCATTTACCCTCTTTGTTTGGAGCTCAATTTTTCCTTACGATTCTTGATGATTACACACGATCCACATGGACATAATTGATGCACCACAAATCACAAACATGTTCACTTATCGCCAATTTATCGATTATGTGAATAATCATTTTTCTATTACTCCTAAGACAATTAGAACTTATAATGGTGGGGAGTTTATTTCCAAGTCCTATCAATCACTTTTCCATGGTCATGGCATATTGCATCAACTTACTCTCCCTTACACACCACAACAAAATGGCAAAGTTGAGAGGAAACATCGACATCTATTAGATATTGCTAGAGCAATTAGGATTCGTGCCAACTTTCCTAAGGAATATTGGAGAGAATGTGTATTAGCTGCTGCCTTTCTCATTAACCAAATGCCTACACTCACTCTCAATTGGAAATCCCCATTTGAAATGCTCTTTCATAAACAACCGAACTATTCTTTTGTAAGAGTCATTGGTTGCCTTTGTTATATTGCTAATCTTGCTCCAATCAAAGATAAACTTGATCCCAAAGGTGCAAAATGTATTTTTCTTGGTTATGTCATGGGTAGAAAAGGATAAAAGTGCTTGATTTGTCAACTAAACAGATTTGTATGAGTAGAGATATATTGTTTTTTGAGGAAATTTTTCCTTTCAGATCAGATTTCGATGGCCCTATATCATCAAATCAATCTTCTACTTTGTTGCCCCATGTTGATCTTAAAACACCTTCTTTGGTTCCTACTTCCTCCTTGGATCCCTCACCATAAGTCCTTTCTCAATAGCACTTGTCCTCTATTCGTCCTTGTTCTTCTTCTCAATTTCCTTGTGATGATCATACTATTAGGTGATCAAGTCGCATATACAAGCCTCCTAGTTGGTTACAAGACTTTGTATACTTCATCAATTCTTGAGCTTCTGTTATTGCACTCTCAAACATTACCTTACCCCTTTCACTTCCTGCTATACCTAACAAAAACATTTCTTATCCTCTATTTGACTTAAACTGCTTTAACCAATTTCCAATAGATTATGTTCTTTCTATATTTCATGTCTTGTCTATTCATGAACCACGTTATTATTCACAAGCATCAAAACATAGTGAATAGGTAGATGCAATGCAAAAGCAGTTCCATGCTTTAGAAACTAATGATATATGGGAACTCATTACCCTTCCCAAGGGTAAAAAGGCAATTAGGTCTAAATGGGTCTACAAAATTAAATATAGACCTGATGGTAGTATTGAAAGATATAAGGCTAGACTAGTTGCACGTGGTTATACCTAAAAGGAAGGAGTTGATTACACTAACACATTTTCCCTAGTTGCAAAGCTTAGTACCGTACGTATTCTATTTATTGTTGTTATTGCTCAGTCTTGGCCATTGCATCAGATTGATATAAATAATGCATTTCTCCATAGACATTTGCATGAAGAAATTTATATGGTTCCACCTGAAGGGTATGATAAAGCTCTTCCTCACCAAGTGTGTAAACTAAAGCGCTCTTTATATGGCTTGAAACAAGCTTCACATCAGTAGAATTTAAAAATATCTACTTTCTTGATTAGTATCGGGTTTTTACAATCCCCACATGATCATTCTCTGTTTACTAACTCTTCTACTAATGGTTTTATGGTTGTATTATTGTATGTTAATGACATGATCCTTGCGGGTTCTAATGAAGTGCTCATTGTTGAACTCAAGAGGAAGTTAGATTCTGAATTTAATATCAAGGATCTAGGACTTGCTAGATATTTCTTAGGTTTAGAAATTTGTTATACGAATGCTGGTTGTTTATTAAATCAACATAAGTTCATCCTTGAGATCTTGCTGGAGACTGGCTTGTCTGCAACATAACCTATTGCAACTCCTTTGCCTAGTGGATTTCGGTTCAGTCATAATGATGGTGATCTACTTAATGATCCCACTATCTTTCGGCATCTGGTTGGGAGGTTATCTTACATCACTTTAACTAGACCCAATATTAGTTTTGTTGTACATGCTTTAAGCTAGGCTATGGCTACTCCCAGGGCCTCCTATTAGCAGACTGCTATGTATGTCGTGAGGTATTTAAAGGGTACTATCTCCCTTAGCTTATTTTATTCCAAGTCAAATGATTTGTCTGTTGCTGGTTTTTCTGATTCCGATTAGGCTGCTAACATTCACGATTGGAAGTCTATATCAGGTTTTTGTATATTTCTTGGACAAGCCCTTATTTCTTCGAAAACCAAGAGACAAAATACTGTTGCTACTTCGCCAACTAAAGTAGAGTATCGCAGTCTAGCTACGCTTACTAAAGAGCTATTGTGGATAAGTTACATTCTTAAAGATTTAGCTGTTGTAGTTTCCCTTCCTATACCCGCTTATTGTGACAATAAACCTACTTTGCAGATTGCTTCTAATCCTTGTTTACATGCCAGAATGAAACATATAGACATTAATGCGCATTTCCTTTGAGATCATGTTAGTTCAGGTTTTTTTAAGGTGTTATTTTTGCCCTATTCCTCTCAAGTTGTTGATTTGTTCACCAAAACTTTCAGCACTCCTTTGTTGTCTCACTTTTGTTCCAAGTTAGCTCTTCATGATGTACCAACTTGAGGGAAGGATGATAGACTTATGTATAGTTTTTGTTATGTTTGGTAATTAGTTTGCACATAGCATTCTTTAATTGTTCCACTTGTAATTATTTGATAGGATAATAGTATAGTTGGTTAGTTACTCTTAAACTAATAGTATAAAAGACACAATTGTGTATTATTCAATAGATTTTCCCGAGATACACAAAGTTGAACACAATCTAATTTCCTTCATCACTATTCTCACTTCTTTTGGAACAACACCGTCAGTAATACACAAAGGACACAGCGAAAGTTGTCATCATCTTCCCTAAAACAACTGATGAAAAAAGTTATTCTATGTTTATATACGGGATGATGGAAGAACAAAAGTCTCAAACATCCCAAAATCCTTATACTATGGCAAAGAAAAAAAAAAGAAATGGTAAATAAAGTACAAGTGTGACCACTTATTTGAATGAATGTATTACTTAGACATAGCCCTACCATTTGGTATAGCAACATTCTAAGTTTGAACATTGAAACATTCCTAAAATTAAAATTAATACTATGGGTTTATAAATGGATAGTAATCCCATCCCTTTCACTTTTATAGGAAATTAAAGTGAGATGTCTCAAACTCTTTCCCAAGCATAGTTAGCATAGCTACTCCCTTAAACTTTGTTCACTTATTCTTTTCCTTTTATCAAAGATGGTGTACAAGAATCGCCATTAAAGGTGAACTTATAATCCTTACTTATCAATTCCATTTTTTTTTCTACTCATTAATTAAGAAAGTTGATAATATTACCTAAAAGTTTCTTTCTTTTTATTATAAGAAAATGGAATCTTAATAAGGGAACGATTAAGGAGTAAATTCAATAAAAGGTAAGGATTTAAGATCATTAGGATATTTTTGAATTACAAGTAAGAGTTTACTAAGGCTTTAACATTAGATTTAAGGGTGAATCCCAAAAAAGGCACTTTGAAGGAATTGTGGAGCAAGTATATAGAGTCCTTTCAATCCCATATATTGTCCTTAACTTCTACTGGTAGAGTAGTTGGGCTTGAGAGCCGAGTATGAGAGCATTGATGGACTTGCAAAATGGAAAAGGATGAGAAGAGTAAGACAACTAAACAGGTTACCATGTTTAACTAGTTGTATTGTATATATTTCTAATAAAATGACTGAAAATATACTTACAAAAAGTATTTATTGATATTTCTTTTTTTTTCTCTCTTTACAAAAAGATATGCGTATTACTGCGGGCACCACAAGCATCACTAACATTGAAGTTCAAGAAAATGGAGTTCCATATTTGTTTAAGGTCAAAATTAATAAACTAAACCTGGGCTCAAGATCATAAGTAAGGCCTACAAAAGGAAAGAATTAGGCTAAGAGAGTATAAGGTGACTTTAACATAACTACTCTAATGCTTAAGTATTTGAAGTAAAGAGAGAGAGAATAAATAATAGAATAGAGATTGAGTAAGCCCAGAAGAAGTTATTGTGTGTCCTTTAGATAGTATCTATAAATGATGACTCGTAACTATCCCCTTTTATGGTTAATTCATATGTCACATGGCGAAATACTCTTTTGGACTATTCTTTCATTCTCAAGAACGTAAGGTAGTGGGCAGTTACTTATTTAGTAATTGCCAAATTGTTCATGCCACTATGTCTTGATTCAAACATTTGGGAGCTAAGTTGTAAATATATAACCAGCTATGTCAACCATAGATAAAGGCCTTAATTTTCGAGTTAACCAAAGTGGCACCAAGCTCTTCCTATCTAATCTAAGCTCTTCATGATGACATAGGTCTAATTTAGCTACTTAGTTACATATACTTTTATGTAGCAAAAATCTTGCCCCCTGGATTTAGGTAGGAATTAGGCTAACAAGCTCAAATTGGACTCTTATGATGTTGTTTTAGACCTTACTATGCCTTTAATGAGAATTCTCTATCAACACTTGCTCCCCAACTCTCCCTGATGTGATGCAATAAGGAAAGTGAAGTTCCTCATAATAGAAAGGCTACAATCTTTGGCATTTTCACTAGTAAGGGGCAAGCAGTACCGAAGTTGTACTAATGGTAGTCTGTTGAATCCAGAAGGCACACTATGGAGCATGGTTTTCTAATATGAAAAGAATAACCTTTAGACTACTCCTAATGATAGTAAGGCTCATCAACTTCCTTAGGATATATTTGACCTCTTTGAACTTACTTAACCTATTTAAATTCATAAATTTTGTAAGATCCAATCTAATTGCTTAGCTCTATTTTCAATCTACCAAATGTATCTAATAAGCCACTCTTAAACCAATAACCATCGCTTTAAGTACTATACATTGTAACTCGTACCAGAATGATAGGCGTGACGCATGCGCTAACGATTATAGAATTGATTTAAGCCATTGATTTTGAATATGGTGACTATAAACACTTAAGATTTCTCTAGCTCATTTCCCTAATCCCAATATTTATGCTTGACTATAAATTTTCTAAAGGCTACTTTTGCTCATTTTTCACACCCTCTAATTTTATTCAAAGGAAATTGCAACCCAAGAATTTTCTTCTCCTTTTTTGTTGATTCTAGTGAACAATCAAGACAAAGGTTAAATTAATCGTTGCAGAATTTCTACACTTAACTAATTTTTACTTCTTGATGTTCAAAAACAGATAATTATACTAAACTTCTTAATTCTTGACATGAAAGATATTAGAAAAATTATATTAGATATCTATGTGCAAAAGCCAATTAACTACTTAGCAATTTCAACTATTAAGCAAATTAATACATAAAAGATGCTTCTGATCTTAAGCTTAATTATGTACAAAAGGCTTTGATAAATTATGTAGTGCACAATCAATCAAGTACTATATTACAACAACAATAAATAAATTGCAAATAAGTAAAGAGTGTAAGTATCAAAAAATCAAGCAAACATATATAGTAGTTCTACCTTATGTGTAAGTCTACTCTTTTAACCAGTGATCAAGAATACAATTGTTCATACTGTACTTCTACTATTTGAAGAAAACTTTATGTAAAGGTCAACAATTCCCACAACTTTACCTTGCCTCCATTATAAGTCTATAAAACCTCTCTCTCGAGTTCTCTCAAATAATATCCTACTAACTTTTAAAGAGATTGGTAACTCCTTTTGAGGATTACAATAAATTTCTTCATACTTTCGTACAATGCTCTATGAAATGAAATTCTCAAGCTTTGAGTTATATATGTTAAATCACATAAATGTTTATGAGCATAGTTTAAACCATAATATCATGGAAAAACTTATGTGGGTCTTCTTTCTTTTCTATTGCCTATCTTGTATCTCTTCTCCTTTTCTTTCTAGCTACACGTTTCCTTGATCATTTCTCCTTTTAATAGTTGTGGCTCCCAACATTCAATTGTTCTCAATATGGTGGTAGTCGTTGTATTGCTGCTACATTTTCAAATCTTTTTATGATATTGTTGCTTTACTGTTTTTGATGATACACTCATCTATCATATGATACTTTCCTTATAGCTTCTTCATATATTAAAAAACTTGCATTAGTCCATTGTATCACACATTTTTGAAAACTTCTTAAGTATTACATATGTACCCCTTCGCTTGTCATGATATCTTACCTAAATATATCTCTATAATACTAGGACTTAACATGTTCATGTTATAATAAGGTTCTAATCACTTCTTGCTTTTAAAACATCTTCTGTACTTATGATAAATCTGTTAAGTTCTATACTTTTGATAAGAGTTGTCTTCTGATCAATTTTTTTCTTTTCTTCTTTCATTAGAAAATAATGTAGTCACGTCTTTCACTTTGTTTGATAGGCTTCTAATAGTCATAGGTTTTAAATCAACCTCCACTGATGATACTTGTTTTTTTAGTTTTGATTCTTCATATAGATCTTGTCACTTTTTCACATTCAACTTAAGTACTTTTAAGAATATAATTATATATTCTACACATTAGGTAACTTGATTAGCAACAACAAAATACCTTTCATTCATATATTTCATTATCATCAAAATACATTTTAATTCAAGGTTTATCATAAAAAATTCTTTCATTTGGGTTCTTGCATTAAATTTTTTTCTACTCTTTCTCGTATATAATACATTATCAAACTTTGTAGGTAATCATGTCTCAAACAACTTCCAATTCACTTTCTTTGGAGATTATAGATGAAAATAAGGGAATGGAACAATCAAAGGAAGCCCTTTCCCCAACCTTAAAGTGGTGGTGGTAGTCGCTTCATAGCAAGTACCTAATACAATAGAGGAAAAGGGCTTATGGGAGTTTTTTTCTAATCTTAGTAAAGATGAAAGGGAGTATGTTTGACAACTCAAGAGGATTGTTAGGATTCCATTGGAGCAATATCTAGAATATGGGAAGGACCAACTTTAACTAGAGTACCTATATTCTGGTATTGAGTATTTTTTTATCCCTAAACGGAGTCACTAGTAATCTTACTAGTAAAGAGTTCAATAGATTATGCGAATTCTTTATATGTATACCTCGCAGTTGTAAGGTTGAAAGGCTTGAGATTCACGAGCACATCACTTATTAGGCTAGAGACAATTAACCCTATTCAATAAGCATCTTGAGAATGGTCTCTTTGTTCCTTTTTCTTAGTTCTAGGTATCTTTTTCCTATTACCATAAGATCCATCCGAGCATGTGAACCTAAATTCTTATAGGTTAATGATTACATTTGAAGTTATTTGTAAAAGATTAGAAACCAAGGTTCTACCCCTCCCCTATATAGACTTTTCTTTCTTCTTTTTTTTTTTTCCGAATGAAGCATGGCAAGGGGTAGTCTTACATTAATTCTTGACCTAAAAGAAGGATTTTGCTCAAACTAGAATCATCCATGTACCATTAGAAGTGAAAATGACTGGTGATTAGGTTGGCTAAGGACCTAAGGTTCCCAACAGGTCAAACCAAACTTAGATTGACTTGATAAAACTAGTACAAATATGATATCACATGAAATGAAAATATATGTCAATATTTTGGTGCATTCATACAAATAAGGATTTGTTGCAATGAGTAATTGTTGATTTGTTGTCACAATGTAGAATTATTGCTAGAGCAACAGGAAGACGAAGATCACCTACGTATATGATACCTATAAGAGTTCTTATGTTGTTGTCACCATATTTGATACTTGGCCTTTAAAGTAGAAGTGGAAGTCGTAGATTATTTCTTAGTTTTTCAAGAATTAAGACACTTACAAACATCATATGATAACCGGTAATACATTTAAGAAGCACAAGCACCCCGATCTAAATTGGAGTAACCTATTAAGTAAAAGAAATAAAAGGGTAAAATAACCTAAGTGTGGATGTTCCCTCAAGGTACTTAAGAATATGAAAAAGAGCTTATATATTTGTTGTTCTAGGCTTTGAAAGAAATTGTCTAAGATAATGGATAGTTATAGTGGGTTGGATTCGAGTTTGGCCTTTAAGCCCTTATGTTAAACCGGGTTTGACTCTAGTCCATGAATTCAAGATTATGAAGGGAGATTCGGTATGATAAACTTGGAGAAGATGTATTAAAGTGGTTGTCTTAACACTAACTTTTCCCAATTTAGCTCATACACTAAGACCTTTACTAGGTCTAGATCCAAAGAGGAAACCCTTTTAGGATCCATTTAAGAAGGGTTAATATTGGTCATTAATCATCATCTCGATCTAGTGGAAGGCATTAATGGCTAGCTTCTATAAATACTCTATCCCTTTCCTCATTTGGACATAAGAACATCCTGTATAAACGTTGTTGTGCTACCAAACTTACGCCTTAAAGATTAAACACATTAATATTGGAAGAATAGCAAACACAGTCATCATGAATTGTAGAGTTCAATGCCATTCAAGTCACTCCCCTCAATTACGTATAGCACTCGACTTTCACGTAACACACATGTAACTATCATATCCAAACTCCTACACTTACAATAGTAAAGCAAATATCAGGCTTGGTAAGTGTAATACTAAGTACTTGACAAACTAATCTTCAATCAAAAGTAGGATTTGTAAGTAATACCCTCGATTGATTGTTAAACTTCAATCCACTAAGAAGAGAAGTTTTTCTTGGCTTGGTCATAGATAAACCAACATCTATCAGTAAATCTATTATAAACTTTAATTGATTATTAAAGTCCCATAATGGGTCCTACAAATCTCAAGACCAAGAAACAATATTACTAAAACCAAATCTCTAATGGTGAACATATCTTCGAATTCTCTCTAGAAAATTGAAATTACTTGTTCGTTCATCTAAATTATAAGCACAAATGGATCAACCAAAGATACTTCAAATAAAGTTACAAATCAATAATTGACATTATATGGATCTTGAAATATCTTATGACATCATCATAACATCATCTCTTTTTTTTTTTACTGTAATTTCAACCATTAATTACAGGTGGCTCTATCTTGAAGGCATAACTTTAGAAAAATTTTATAAAAGTAACTTCGAAAGATTCAAATCCATCATGAGCATATCATCTACACACAACAATATTACAACAAATCCTTCATGTATATCTTGCATAAACAAAGAATGATCATGTTTAGATTGATTAAATCCTCTTGCAATAAGAAAATTAATTTTTTTTTATCATATTATCTTGAAGCTTGTTTAAGATCACAAAGCGACCATTTAAGGCAACAAACTTGATGTGGATCACTTTTAGATGGAGTCATATAGCTCTTTTCATCAATATAACTATAGAATAATACATTATTAATATCAATTTGATGAATAGGTCAACTATAAGTTATAGCAATAGTAATAAGAAAATGCATTGTACTCAATTTAGTTATAAGAGATAAAGTACCATGGTAATCTTCTCATCCTACTTGAGTAAACCCTTCAACTACATTCTTGCCTTGTGTCTATTTGTACTACCATCAAGCCTACCTGATTTTATACACCTAATTCAACCTCGTATCATTCTTGTCTTTAACTTGTGAAGTGAGCCCCCATGTATTATTTAGTTTGAGAGTATTCAATTCCTTTTGCATAGAATTTACCTACTCTTTTTTCTTAGCTGCTTGTGAGTAATTAGATGGCTCTTAAGTATCTAACATATAAGCTAATTAGACTACATAATCATGTTGGTATTAAGCAAAAACACGAATATCATACAATGGATAAAAATTAGAAGAATTATAGTCGAAAAATGGTTTAGTTTATCAAAACTAGCCAAAAATAGTTATTAACAACAAAGGAATTAGCATAAGATGTGTGTATATAATCCTAAAGCCAACCAAGAGTTTTATAAGTTTAGATTGATCTTACAAACTACTGTCAAGATTGGAGACATAAGCAAAACAATAAAGAGAACTTTCAGAATAAAGAGATAAGTTAGATTTTGAAGTATTAAACAAAACATGGTTATTTGAAAAAGACTTAGAATTAGAAAGACTTGCAACAATTGATTGTGCCAAAAAGGAAGAACATCTCCAAAAAAGATAACATCTTTGCTTATCAAAACTTATTTGCAATCAAAATCTTAGACTTTATAATCCTTTTGTCCATGTTCATATCCTAAGAAAACATACTTTATGCCTCTAGAATCAAATTTATCTTTTTCGGGTAAGTATTTAACAACATAACATGAATAATCCATCTCTCTAAAGTTATCATAAGTTGGTGGTTTGCCAAATAAAATTTCATATGGGGATTGCAACCTTGATTAGCCATAAGCATGTTGTTAATGAGATAAATAGCAACATCAATGCATTCTCCCTAAAGCTATTTAGGAAAGCTAGCATGTAATCTCAATGCTCTTTTAACTGTCCAGCAAATATCTGTGTTTTCTCTTAACCTGCCTATTTCACTAAAGTGTGTCAATCAAAATATGTTGTTGAATTATTTCCATACTATCAAACATGGATTAACACACATAGGAGGAGTACTCAACACCATTTTCAGATTTTACAAACTTAAGAGCAATTGGATATAATAAGGTCATCCACTATGGTTAAGAAAAAACAAGCAATAAATAAACATGCAAAATGATATGGACCCAAACATCTACATGCAACAATTGAAAAGAAAAAGTAAGCATTTATGTACTAGCAAGATAAGGAAGTTTGTGGAATTTTACCTATTAGCACTACAAATGAATCTTGCAACTTCAAGTGTTTACAATTGTCCAAGTGCTGTAACTTCGAAATAGAAGCATGACTAAATTGAACATGTATCAAACTTTTATTATTATCATTATTAGAACTTGGAGAATATTTATGAAGTGACAATAGTCTATTTTGATTAGCTAATGAACTAAGAACACCAAAGTTTTTTAAATCAAGTACATACTATCCATTTAACACCTTTGCTTTTGCAATTGGTTTCTTGGTTTTGAAGTCCCAAATCACACATTTAAAGGCATTAAACTAAGCAACAATCAGTTGATTTGCAATTAATTTATGTGTTGATAAAAGGTTACATGTGAATGGTAGGACAAAGAAGACATCATGTATTTTGAGTGTCGATGAAATTTTGATAGATCCAACTCTATCTACATGCATACTCGGCCATCGGGTAATTTAATAAAAACAATTGATGTCAAATATTGAATATTATGTAATAAGGGGGAATAAGGTGTTATATGATCAATAGACCTTACATCCACCATCCAATTAGCCCAGTTATTACTCATATAGCTAAAACAAGAAATTGAGTTTAATATATAAATTAGACAAATATTTGCTATAACCTTTACTTGAACACCCTTATCTTTGATTATTTTCATCATTTCTTCATAGACCTATGAATAAGTTGCTTGTCAACCACAATCTTTGATTGTTTATCCTTATATGCACTAGAATAATGTTCAAATGGCATATTTAAACTTTAGTCAACTAAAGCATCTCTATGAAACAAGGCCAAATTGGCTTTCTTTCCTTTTATATTATTTCCCATTGTAACAATCGAGGTGCCCAATTAAATTAAAGTGATCCTCCATTGCATGTCGTCCTCGACAATACTCGCAAAAGACTTCTTTTTTCCCCTTTTTCCTAATCACTTACTTCTTCAGCACTATCACCTATGTTAGGATCGAAAGCTGACGTTTCGAGATTCAAATTTAAAAAATTTGTGATTTGCCTTAATCTACCTACTTATTATATCACCTAAAAGGGCCTATTCACTTATGGTAGTAGCTCTATAAGATTTGGTTTATTAATCCTTCACATGCATTATTCAAACCCCTCAAGACTTGTATGAACTTACATCGTGATTCAAAGTATAAATGTTTCAAATATCACAGATACATATCATAAAATTTATTATAAAAGAGAAAATGATTACAACTGACATTTTTTTCTTTTAGCACATTTGTAATTGCATCCACGAAATTGATTCGATTTTTAGTAAAGGAATATGTGCGAGTGAAAAAACAATAGAGTAAATATTATAATTTCTTTATTCAATATATAGCGTACGTATATCATCGGTTAGTCTACCGTATTGAATGGTAAGAGCTGAATTTGGTATTAAAAATATTGTTAGAATTTATTTTATTTTTAATTTCACTTAACTAATCTTCTCGTCATTTAGACGCATCCCACTTTATTTTATTTATTCTGGATAAGTGTCAAATGCTAGTGCATGGCCCAAAATCTTTTCTTCTAAAACATTTTCATATTTTATTTAGTTAATTGGTTGATTAATTAATCAATTTTTTTTTATTTTAATTATTGGCGCGTAAATGGCGAGGAAAGTCCAACTCTAGGAAAAAGCATGTGCTCTGGTATACTGTTTTCACTGCTCGCTATGGCATCGAATTCTATTCCCAAGCGCGTATATAAAGTCTCAATTAGACGCACGAAGCACGATTGACGATGGAAGGTGGTGGTGGTGGAAGTACAGGCATCTTAACTCCAACAAAATACCAAAAAAACGAAGTAAACCTAAGATTGTGGGTTGAAATAGACATTTAACATTACTTGTGGATGAGACAGTACCGTCTTTATTTTTTACGACATCAATTTCAATCTTTCATTCTTTTCTTAAGGATAATGGAGAAAGTGTTGATGAGAATAAGGATAATGGTTTCACTTTCAGAAGATGATATCACTTTTGCCACTATCTTTCGTATTGTCCCGAGTCGACCCTTATAGCCATCACTGCTTTCTATACTGCTATTATTTATAACCTCTTAAAATTATTACATAATAATATCTAACCATTAATACTTAGAATATGGCAAATATGGTAAAAGCTAGGATCACATGAAATAGGCATGTTAGGCAGAAATTAATAGGTTTTACGTGGTAAAAGTCCGATCAAAATCTATAAAATAAAAGCATATAACTTCCAATTAGAAAAAAAGTCGTCGATGGTCCTAATACGCAACTAACTTCTAAAATTCGTTTTCTTTTATTGACCTGCAAAATATCATCCAAAGGTCTAGTGACTCTTGTCATGGCTACAAATCCCTTCAAAAATCACCTAACAGGCAAGAACAAGGATAATTAACACGAAATCTTTCTTTAAATAATAAGTAGGAAAGGACACATAACTAGTAAAATTATTAGGACAAGAAGTGACAAGAACAGGATACAAGTTCTCTTTACATGCCAATACTAAGTAAGTTAATATAACCCTTCTAGTTTAAGAAAATTGTCCAAACAGAATTGAAATTAAATTGCTTAAGAATAGTTCACAGGGACATGAACTCCTAAAATATGGCAAAAGGTTCTCATCTACTATTGGCCCTTTATGAACACATTGGATTTGAGGCTAATCCCAGACCTTGTATTAGAACAAGGAACTTGTAGAATATTTTGCGTGCTGAAGAGTCTAACAAGACAACATAAGCAATTCATCTCTCTAAGGTTATCATAACTTAGTGGTTTGCCTGAGTATAATTCATATGAGGATTGGCAACCTTGATTATCCATATCTTCTTAACGAGATAGGCAGCAACATTAGTGCATTCTCCCTAAAACACTTAAAGGAAAACTATCATGCAATCCTAATGCTATTTAAGTATCCAGCAAATGTCTGTTTTTTCTCTTTAACTTATCCATCTCGTTAAACTATGTCGACCATGGTGTGTTGATGAATTATTCTCAAATTATGAAACATGGATTGACACATATGGGATAAGAACTCAACTCTACTATTAGATCTTAAAAACTTAAGAGCAATTGAAAAATGATCGCAAACATACTTAAAATACTGACTAAGAATGGAACTCACTTAAGACTTGAGATAAAGTAGATAAGTCCATGTGAATCTAATAAGGTTATCCACTATGGTTAAGAAAAAATGAGCACTAGACAAAGATGCAACATGATACGGATTCCAAATATCTATATGTAACAACTAAAAAGAAAAAGTAACATTTGTATACTTGTAAGAAAAGAAAGTCTATGAAATTTTGTCTATTAGTAAGTATTGCAAATGGAATCGTGCAAATTTAAGTATTTACAAATGTCCAAGTGTTGTAACTTGGAAACAAAAGTATGACTAAACCAAACATGTATCTATGTGGTGAGATCGCTATAGATGGTTAATCACGTGCAATGAGTATATCGGTTAACGTGGAGGGATATCGTTAAAAAGAGGCATAAGACAAACTCGATATCCTAAATGCATGCAGATGACAGTGGATCAAACTCGGTATTCTTGATTGTTCTTAATTGAATTGCTTGTTTAATCCTCTTTAGAGTAATTCTAGTAGAACTCTAATATTTGTCTTAAGCTTACCAATATTCCAAATGAATTAAATGAAAAGAGAAGCCTCCTATTTATAAAGTTTAGAGGTTAATCTTGCCCATAGGATAACTTCAAGATGGACGGTTGAGATTGAGTTCCTTTGGTAAAGCTTGTCCTCTTCTTTAGCCTTCATAGGCTTAGACATAGGCCAAGAATGCTTAAGGTTTTTGCAGCAAAAGAAAATCCATTATTATTATTATTTGACTTAAAGACCAACTGAGCCTCTTTAAAACCCAATAAGACCAAATAAAGTCTAAATAGCCCTAAAAGAACCATTTTCAAGTTTACTTTTCACACGTAAGATAACCAAGTAAAGTTGAGAGCGGAATATCTAGTTTGGTGATCCCCATTCTAAGCCTACTAAGTCAAGTCTCCCTAAAACATTCTTAATCGAATCGATTTTGTAAACTCTATCACTAGCCCAAGATATCAACCCATGGCATTAAATTAGGTTAAAAACCTTATTACCAAAATGACCCTCTACAGTATCAAACTTACATGATTATTATTAGAACATGAAGAATGTTTATAAAGTGACAATGGTCTGTTTGATCAACTAATGAACTAAAACCACTAGAGTTTTCTAAATCAAGTACATACAATCCATTTAATGCCTTTGCTATTTTAATTACCTTCTTAATTTTCACGTCTTGAAATGTACATTTAAAGGCAATAAACTCAACAACAATCAACTAATTTGTAATTAATTAAATGTTGTGTGTAAATTATGGAACAAAGAAGGCATCATTTATTATGAGTGTTGATAAAATTTTGACAAATCTCTATCTATATGCAACACTTGCCATCAAGTAATTTAACAGAAACAAATGATGTCAACTATTAAATATTATGTAATAAGGTGGAGTAGAGTCTTATATGATCAATAAACCTTGTCTACTATCTAAATTAGCCAAGCTATTACTCATAGAGTTAAAATAAGAAGTTGAGTTTAAGATACTTGCAAATGGAACCATATTTGCCATAGCCTTCTCTTGAATACCTTTGTCTTGGATCATTTTCATCATTTCTTCACATATGATATGAATAAGTTGCTTGTCAACCACACTCTTTGATTGCTTCTCCTCAAATGCACTAGAATGATGTTGAAATGGCATATTCAAACCTTATCTATTCTTGCTTTCCTTTTATATTATTTTTCCATTGTAACAATCCAAGTACCCAATCAAGTGATTCTCCGTTGTATGTCCTCCTAAAAAATGCTTGCAAAAGGCTTTCATATTGCTTTTCTTGTCACTTACTATGGTACTATTACCTCTGTTAAGATTGAAAGCTAAAATTTCAAGATTCAAATTTAAAGCATTTGTGATGTTGATGGCTCTATCAACAAGATTTGATTTTTCAATCCTTCATACGCAATGTTCAAACCCATAAAGAATTATATGAACTTACTTTGTGATTTAGAGTACAAATGTTTTAGATATCCAGGAAGTATATCCTACAATTTATTATGAAAGAGAAAAAGATCACTATTGATAATTTTATACTTTTTAGCACAATTGTGATTGCATCCACGAAATTGATTTGATTTCTAGTAAATGATTGATAAATGAATATTTAATGAGTACAATGATCTACAATACCAATGAGAAAACAATGGAATGAGTATTATAATTTCTTTATCCAACATATATCGTAGTATATCATTGGTTAGTCTATATTATTGAAAGGCAAGAGCTCAATTTAGTATTAAAAATATAGTAGAATTTATTTTATTTTAAATTTTACTTAACTAATCTTTTTGGTATTTCTTTTTTTTTTTTACCAAATACTATTACAACAATTATAGAAAAATAGAGTAATCAAACCTCTGGTCTATTTTGTTGAGAGATCACTATTTATGCTATTTGATTATAAAAATCTTATCTTACTCTAAGTGTTGACAGGACACTGTGGGTAGAGACCTCTCAAGCCCAACTAGATCTGCCAAGCTTTGCATCCCTAGGCTCGCTTTTGTAAGCCTTAGCATGACCCTTAGTAGCCCAAGCCCATGAAGAACTGTAATGGCCATGAACTACAAAATAAGAATAAAACAGCCACATCCTAAATATGAGAGACACGTCAGACATAACAAGCCATACTCTTCCCCACTTGCAGGAAAAGATCTCTCCCCCCAACTGATCTCTAACGGTCGGCTCCACTCTACTATAAATACTAGACATCTACTCAACGGTAACTCTTTCTACAAATTTTGCATTCTAAGCATGCGCACTGATATCAGGCAAGTGCACCTATTAGTTTTAATATAGCGGATGTGAGTCCGAGTCGGTCCCTCAAAGACTTCGAGTACTAATATTAACCTTAGCTTTATTATCTAACCGGAAAATTATGAAAGTTTGAATTGATTAAAAATACTAAAATTAACAAACTAACTTAATTATAAGACTTAATTAAGCAATTAAAAAAACGATAAAATTAAGAACGACTTCAAAAAAGTAATAACGTATTTAGGAATTATTTCCCCTAGAGTTAATCATGTGATCGCTTAAAATATATTCAATTCGGTTTCTATTAGTCTTGACCGGAAGGATTCACAACTAAAGTTAATACCTTTCTCAAGCATATTAACCCTAATCGTAAATTATTTACCGGAATCTCTTCAATTAGTAATATAACTTAGAATTGCATTAATGTATAGCGAATTCCCTCACAATAAATTAACAATTCGGAAGAAACATGTATCTTATCTCTAACTATACATGTAATTCTCTCCAATTATATAAAGATCTAATTATACATGTAATTTCTCAATCAACATGCATAATATCATATATTGATATTCTAAAAATATCAATTAACAATTAAACGACATAATTGAATCAAGCAAAGATAGAAACTTTATTAAGAATTCTAAATCAATCCAAGAATCACATGAAACCCTAGGTTCCACAATCCTAAATGTCACGCCCCGAAGCGGCAGAGTCGTAACAGCCCCGCCGTATAAACCATCCTAAGATAGAAGTTGGCTTTACAACCGCTATCTTAGACCTGATCTACACAAGGCGTCCACAACTAACCCGCTTTGAAGTAGACAGTTTGTAATTTAAATAAATCATTTACCTATAAAAATAAGGAATTATATATATGTTATAATTTAGTTATTGCAATTAAAGTTTACAATATTTTTCTATAGTATTTTTCTATATCATTACATCATTCGGAAATGAAAAATAATAAAAACTTAGACCTTAAAAATATGTGTTTATTCTTCAATATTTTTCCTCACTCCTCAGGATCCAGCAGTTGCTAGCTTCAGAGTAGTTGTTGCCGCTTCTTAGCCAGCACCTGCACGACGTCTATAGGGATGTGAGCAACCACAGCTCATAAGTTAGGACGGAGGACTTAAAACTATACCATACACATAACAAGGTTTTCAATCACTTATTAGGTGCAATGTATGTGCAAGCAAATACCATCGCACGACGTTGTCCAGCTCGTCGTAAAATTAGAGAAATTACATCTGCTCTAATCCGGGTTGAGGAGTTGCCGTTAATGCAACAGCTTACGACCAAACCCAGGCTTGTGTAATGGAGACCTTGCTCCTCCCGTGACTACCTTCGAACCACTGTCTTCACCCTCGCCGCGACCTCCTCTCCTGTCACTTAGTTCGACTAAGGATGAAGAAGGGACCATTTTACAATCCTGCGCTATCCCTTCCGAAGGGGTCGGTATTTGGCCGGAGAGTCCTAAGTTCCCCTAACGGGTTGCCATGCATGTCCGATTATGATTACTGGTCAGATATTTAATTAAGTCCAGTTTAGAGTGATCAATCCTTTCATACAAGTCATACAATATGTGTCAGAGCAACAAACAGAATCATAGCATTACCCATAATCAAGCACATGCACACATTCTCTATCTAACAAGCACAACCAAGCATAATCTTAAGCCTCCAAAATACAACATCGTATTAATCCTAACTTACCTCGACTCCTCGCTTACTCACTCGAGGTCCAATTTGCTCAGGCAATCGCCGATCATCCCTATAACACGAACGTGGTTTCAGTATTTCATATAATATTATAAGTTCATTTTATCTTATAACGCTTATTGTTAGGTTTTGTTTAAGGTTAAATATACCTAATTATCTAGGTATTAAGTCTTTTATAATTATTTTAGGTTTGGGGTTAGGTTCAGGTTCGGTTTTCGCATCGATTTCTAAATTAGGTTTTTAGTTCGATTTCGAAGTAATGTTTTAGATTCCAACCCTAGAAATCCGTTTCAACCCATAATGTGAAATTAATCACATTACTTCCTAATCTCCTAAATACGATTATTACCCCTAGTCAGCATTTTATTCCATCTGGTACACTTAAATCCGCATTAGTGTACCGAATTTACTCATGTTGTGAGAAATTTTTACATTTTTCATATAATTACCTAGAATTGAATTTTGTTTCAGATTTGTTATGTTCTGATTTTCATTATTTTATTATCTAATTAAACCTAATTTTTCCATATTTATTAATTTTTAATTCTACATATTCCTAATTTTCTACATTTACCACATAACACCTTCATTACTTATACTTAACACTCCATATACTAAGATCAGGTTTCCACATCAGAGATTAATATCCCTAAACATCTAATTACTATCTAAATCAGTAATTAATATCCTAATCACCTAATTAACTCCAAATTACCCATTTTTTCCATCATTTTAGGGCTAAAAATTAACTTAAAAATTTTGAAAAATTAAATTTAAAAAAATGGCTTTGTAGCACTATTCTATATCTCATGAGCATCCTACAGGAAAAAAATTGAGTTCCAAACTACACTCCTAAGGTCATTTATTTCTAAACCGAAATGTGTTCGGTTTTGCATGATTTCTTAAGGACCATATATTACGAGATATTTTTTCATCAAACTAATATTTTTCTTACAAACTACATACAAAAATATCCCAGAATAACAAAATTCATAATTTTCTCATAACATTTACTATTTTTACAAAATTACACAAAATCGGGCTGGAAATCGGACTCACCGATTTGGGTGGCTCCGACCACCGCCGGCCGCCATGGCCTTATCGTCCGGCCTGGGCGCTGCCACCACCGTGTGGTAGTGGTGGCCGTCCACTCCCAGCTCCTCGTCTGGTGTGGGTTCCCTTTGAAAGCCCTAATTGCACAGTTTTTCTAATTTTTTTTTAAACTGAATTTTTCTCTCAATTTTCGTTTCTCCCTAATTTTTTCTAATTTCTAACTGTCCAAATGAGTTCTTTAATTTTTCCTGCTATTTATAGAGCTTTAGAGGATTTATTGTGCATTAAATGAGATAAGACAATTGCCTTATCCCTTGATTTTTGGCTTTTATGTTGGCTTATTCTAATTGGCCGAATTTTTTTTTATTTTTTTCCAGCTGCCACGACCCAATTATGGATCATTCATGATTTTTTCTGATTTTTCCTTATTTAATTATGAATTTTCTTTAAGTATTTTGTATTATTTTAGCACATTTCGCGTATTTTAAGAAATTACGTGTATTTATACTTACATGTAAATTCATATATAGTACAAATAAATATTCCTAAATATTATTTAGGTTATTTTATAATTTTTAGTATACATATAATTTATCTCTAGCGATTCGTTAAGTACCGGAATGTTTTTTACGCATTTTCGATAAATAACGAGTTATATACTTAAAATTTGAAAATTTTGTAGTCTCTTATTTTATTACTTATTTTCTTAAATTCAAACTTACGGGATTGGTTTACTAATATTTCTAGCTTTACTTTATAATTTAGGCTCGATCGGATCATTCAATCGATCAAAACCTCGGATTGCTTAGTTGTGGGGCTTACACTAAATACACGAATTCTAAACTATCATAATGAATCTAAAAACAAGTTCCATCAAAAACGTAAAATAAAACATGGAAAACCCCTTTAATTGAAGAACAATCTCTCTAATCTTGAAGTCGGTGTTGTTCTTGCCTTCTCCTTCTCCTTCTCCTTCTCCTCAAGTCTCTTGTCTTCTCTAATATCTCTCCTTTTCTTGTGAAACCCTAATATGTCCTTTTATAGTGTATCAAAAGGTTTTCGTTTTCTTTACCAGACACGACCTGGGACATGACCGTGTCTCCAGGTCGTATAACTTTCTGCCCCTGGCCAGTTTTTTCTACATGGACTATGTAACTTCATAACTTCTTCGTTTGAACTCCGAATTGAGTGAAATTTGATTCATTTTCTTCGTTTTCAATCCTAGAATGCGTTCAAACCTAGAAATCAAAATTTTACTCAATTAAGTATCAATTTCTTTAAAGAAAACCAAAAATGTGAGGAAATACTATAAAATCACCATATGAAATATGTTTAAAATCAGAGTTATCACGCACTTAGTACTCTATTCCACAGAAAGCATATTGCTGACTTAAGTATCGGAGTGGCTATGTTGGTTGTGGGAAACCAACTACCAGTAAGATCTGAAAAACAACATTTGGTGCCTTCTATAGGAAATGAATATTCCTACACCCAAAATCCTAAATACACCAAACACATAACCTACAACAAGCCTTTCTACATCATGTCTCAATGCAACGAACAAGGATATCAACAATTGGTAAACAACCAACCTAGGGGCAACAAGCCCATCCCAAAGTTGCATTGAAAGAACATCTAGAGTACGCGAAAACCTGGTTAAACAATATTCTGAACAAAACTGGGAGCTCTGAGCTCTCCTAGATGAGGCAGAGTGCTATATTGAACACATTTACTAACCCAAAGCTTTGGATGCCCGCACTGGGCAAGACAATATCCGGCAGCAGTTGCAGAATGGAAGGAATTAGTAACCCGATTCGCCGCTGCAACAACAGCCAATAAGGTCTGCGGCTACCCAAGATCGAGGTCTGGCTGGCTATGAGCAGGAAGCCGACTCACAGGGAGTTTAGGCTCATTCAGCTGCATGATGAGCTTACCCGGCAAACGACATTGACCTAAATGACCTCCGTGTAATGGTAAGGCAGCTCTTTAAATAGCAGGGGAGCAAGCCTGTTGGCGACACCAAGTTGGTCACCAGCAATAAAACCCCCTTCACCAAGGATATCTAGGACGAAATATTGGCCCCAACGGCAAACTTCCATCCGTGGACTAATATGATAGCACGGGTGACCTCGATGACCATCTCCTCCACTTTCGCACCCTTATGAACCTTCATAATCATGGAGATGCCATACTATGCAAAGCCTTCCCGGGTATACTAAGGAAGGCAACATGGACGTGGTTTAACCACCTCCTCGACAATTCAATCAATTCCTTCAATGAGCTGGCCAGGAAGTTCAACCTCCATTTCAGGGCTAGTAAGCTCCCATCCAAGGACACCTTATCCTTATACCTAGTAAGGTAAGGTGAGGGCGAGTCCCTACGCGACTATGTGGCCTGGTCAACGCCGTAGTCGAGATCCTTCAATTGGATAAGGGAGTCACTGTCTATGCCGCGCAACTCGACAACAAGCCCTCAGGAGATTTCTTCCAATTACTTGCGAAGAGCAAGCGACAGACCTAGCCGACTTCTAAAACAAAGTCTAGAAGTACATTGACTAGGAAGATAACTTTCACGCCAAGAGTGACACCGACCGAGAAAGGACGAATGGAAAGCTAGACAAGGAGAAATTGTCCATCAAAAATCACCTTGACAAAAGGATGCCAAGCAGGCTTGTAGGAGAAAGCTCCGGGAAGAAGAAACGTTGAGCAAAGTGTGATCCTCTTCCCCCTCCCATTTACAACCAGTACAGGCCTTTGAATAAACCTATAGCCCAAGTCTACTCTGAGGTGAAGCACCGAAATTAGCTACAGAGGCCACAGAAAATGCAAGGAAACCCCAATCATCGGAACCCGGACAAATACTATCAGTTCCACGACGATTACGGCCATCAATTAAAGAGTGCTTCCAGTTGAAGAATGCCGTCGAATACGCCATTCAATGCGGCTTCTTCAATGAATACATAGCACACCGAAGGAACAACAACCGTTTTGACGATGACACTAACAAGGCACCTCAGAGGTGACGAACCGAGGATGCCCAAGCAGGGCAACATAACGACTGCAGCAATTAATTATGGGGGAACCGCACCTTCGGAGCCGGCCAAGAACTAGCAACTTAATTAATGCCTAATCAGAGGTGGTGGCAGTTAAGGAGAAGAGATAAAAATCAAACAGCTCCATCTCCTTCTCCGACACCAACCTCGAAGGGGTCGATACTCTCCACCAAGATGCCCTAGTGATTGGGGTTAGGATCTCAAAATTTGAGGTCTTGAAGATCATGGTAGACATTGGCAGCTCCACCAACATACTCTTCCTCCACATATACAACCGGATGAAGAAGAAGCTGTTAGTAAAGCTGAAGCTGTACCACCATAATCTGATCAACTTCAACCACAACACGATCCGAGCCAAGGGCATCATCATACTGGACATGGAACTTAGTGATGACAACCATGTGATACAACGACCAGTGAAGTTCATTGTGATCGATTGTCCCTCCCCTTATAATGCGCTCTTGGGAAGACCAAGCTTAAAAGCATTTAGGATGATCACATCCTCC
The DNA here is from genome assembly GCA_024138005.1 of Lumnitzera racemosa. Classification (NCBI taxonomy): domain Eukaryota; kingdom Viridiplantae; phylum Streptophyta; class Magnoliopsida; order Myrtales; family Combretaceae; genus Lumnitzera; species Lumnitzera racemosa. The sequence goes on along the minus strand of JAMXBC010000006.1, from coordinate 51,532,110 downwards.
ATTCATCTCAAGGCCAAGTTCTCGACACCCACGAGGGTAGGAGTATGCAGGTGCAATCAGAAGCTCTCGCAAGAGTTATATGTCAAGGTAGCCAAAGGCGATGGTGTCTTCGCCCTAGAAACGAGCCTGCAAGAGAGACTAGCTAAGAGGGGCGAGCCTGAAGAAAAGATTGAAGATGTCCATATCAGCGACTCTTTCGACCATACAACAAAAGTCGGGATCAAGACCTAGCTGATGTGAAGGATGAAATCATTGCCCTCCTACGGGAAAATTCGAATAGGTTCGCATGGTCGGCGTCCGATATGCTTAGAATTTCCCCCGACCTAGCAACCTACGGCCTCAACATTGACACTACAGCACAACTTGTCAAACAAAAAAAGAGGCATTTCGCCCTAAAACGGTAAGTTGCAATCAAGGAGGAAGTGCAAAAGTTGCTTAAAGCCGACTTTGTAAGGGAGGTAAACTACCTGATGTAGCTGGCAAACGTAGTACTTATGAAAAAGAAGAATAGAAAGTGGCACATGTGTGTCGATTATACCAACCTCAACAAAGCTTACCCCAAAGATTGTTTCCCCCTCTCTAAATTCAACCAGCTTATCGATTCTACATCCGGACACGCCCTACTGAGCTTTATGGATGCCTTCTCAGGATACAACCAAATTAAAATGGACCCAAAGGATAAAGTCCATACCTCTTTTGTCACCAACTACGACACATACTGCTACACTGTAATGCCGTTCGGATTGAAAAACATTAGGGGTACATACCAGTGAATGGTGATGAAATTGTTTAAGCCCCAGATCGAGCGCAATATGGAGGTATATGTCGATGACATGATTGTCAAGAGCAAGAATCCGGTTGATTATGTCAAAGATCTCTAAGAAGCCTTCGACCGAATGCACACGCATGACATGAAGCTGAACCCCCAAAAGTACATCTTCGACATCGGCTCTAGCAAGTTCCTCGAATTTCTATTCACATAGAGAGGTATTGTGACTAATCCTGAGAAGATCACGGCCATCAGGGGAATGAAGCCCCCAACTTTAATCCAAGACATACAAAAGCTCACTGGCATGGTGGTTGCCCTAAGCAGATTCATTTTGAAGGACGTTAACAGATGCACTGAGTTCTTCAAAATCCTCAAAAATCCTAAGGGTTTTGAATGGACTTCAAAGTGTATCGTTGCCTTTCAGCAACTCCAAGATTTCCTTGCTTACCTACCAGTCCTCTCCAAGCTTGTCCAGGGGGAGGATCTATTTTTGTACCTGGCTATTAGCAATCAGGCTCTCTCCTCTATACTGGTCAGAGCAGATGGAAGAGAATACAAGCCAGTATATTACGTCAGCCACATACTTCATAGGCCTAAGGTAAGGTACACCCGAACAGAAAAATTTACACTGGCTATCATCATTACTGCCAGACGGCTAAGGCCCTACTTCTAGGCACACCAGGTGATTGTACTTACAGACTAGCTACTGTACACTGTGCTACAGAAACTTGATGTATCCGAATGGATGATAACGTACATAATGGAACTGAGTGCATATAAAATACAATACCAACCACAAACGGCTTACAAGGTACAGGTCTTGGCTGACTTCGTAGTAGAATATACCAGATAAGAGACAACCCTAGGCAATGACAAACCGGTATGGACTCTCTACGTCAATGGATCATCCACTGTTGGAGGTAGAAGTGTAGGCCTTATGCTAATCAGCCCCCATAATGTCACCATTTGTTATGCCCTCAAGTTTGGTTTAACTATTGCAACAATGAATCCGAGTATGAAGCACTTATCACAGGCATGAAGCTGGCCAAGGAGATTGGGGCTGAGTAGTTGCGGATATTTTCAGACTCCATGCTCGTTGTACAGCAGGTTCGGGGTGAATATGAGGCCAGGGACATCTCCATAGCCAGGCACTTAGAGAAGGAAAAAAGGCTCATAACAGACTGCCCCTCTTGGAACATTGAGAAAATCTTTCGAATGGAAAATTTAGTAGTCGATTGGCTATCCAAGCTAGCCTCCACTGGCATATGAAAGGCCAAGATGAAGGACAGCAAGATCTTCATTGAGTACCTAACGAAAAAAGGTATAGCTCCAAGCTCGACTGAAATCCCGAAACTTACCACAGCGGCACCAAAGCCAAACTGGACGGATTCCATCCAAACCTACTTAGAGGAAGGAACGTTGCTAGAGGACAGGAGGGAGTCGAAGAAACTTCAGTATCATGTCACCAATTATACACTAATTGACAGCATCCTATACTGCAGGGGAATAGCCTCCCCTTGCTCCGGTGTCTCCAAGAAAGGAAAAGGCTACGCTTTATGGAAGAGCTGCACGCTAAAGTATACAACAACCACATCTAGCCCCAAGTCTGTACCTTCAGGTGCTACGGCTTGGACCATCATGAAGCAAGTGGAAAACGCCGTAACCTAAAAGTATCCATAATGCCAAAAGCACACCCTAATTAGTCGCATACCTAGCACCGCACTCCAACCCCTAACAAGCTCATGGTTGTTCGCCCAATAGGGGATCGATATCCTAAGTACCTTCCGAAAGCATCAGGAAGGCGGGAGTTCATAATTATCGCCATGGACTACTTCACGATGTGGGTAGAAGCCGAAGCTATGGCCAGGATCACAAGAGGAACGTAAAGTCATTTGTCAAAAACAACATTCTCTCCCAATTTAGATTCCCCTATGCACTAATCATGGATAATGACAGACAATTCGACAACCCCACGTTCAAGGAGTTCTAAGCCAAGCACCACATTGCCATACACTTCACTTCAGTTGCCCACCCCCAATCGAATGGACAAGTAGAGGCGACCAATCAGGCCATTTTAGATAGCCTAAAGAAGCATGTGGACCAATCTCACGGTGACTAGGTATAAGCCCCAAAGCTAGCAAAATTAAGGTTTCGATCGGTTGAAAGACCCAATCGAGCTTAAATTATAAAGTAAAACTAAAAATATTAGGAAAATGATCCCGTAAGTTTAAATTTAAGAAAATAACAAATAAAATAAAAGAATATAAAAATTCCAAATTTTAAGTATATAACTCGTTATTTATCGAAAATATGTAAAATGCATTCCGATAATTAACGAATCGCTCGAGATAAATTATATGTATACTAAAAATCATAAAATAACCTAAATAATATTTAGGAATATTTATTTGTACTATATATGAATTTACATGTAGGTATAAATACGCGTAATTACTTAAAATACGCGAAATGTGCTAAAATAATACTAAATACTTAAAGAAAATTCATAATTAATTAAGAAAAAAATCAAGAAAAATCAGGAATGATCTAAATCAGGTCGTGGCAGGTCAGGATCTACAAAAATCAACCAATTAAAATTAGACAACACAAAAGCCAAAAATCAAGGAAATTGGGCAAAGTCGTGTCTAATTAATGCACAATAATTACACTAAAGCTCTATAAATAGCAAGAAAAATTCAGAAGCTCATTTGGACAGTTAGAAATTAGAGAAAATTAGGGAGAGTCGAAAATTGAGAGAAAAACCAAAGAAAAAAAAAAAGAAAAGGAAAACTGTACAATTAGGGCCACAAAGGAGAACCTAGACCCGACGGGCAACTGGGAGTGGACGGCCACCACCACCATATGGTGGTGGCAACGCCCAGGTGGGCCAATACACACATGACCACCGACGGTAGCCAGAGCCACCCAAATTGGTGAGTTCGATTTCCAGCCTGATTTTGTGTAATTTGTAAAAATAGTAAATATTATTAGAAAATTATGAATTTTGTTATTCTGGAATATTTTTGCATGTAGTTTTTAGGAAAAATAGTATTTTGATGAAAATATGTCTCGTGATATAGGGTCCTTAAGAAATCGTGCAAAACCAAGCATGTTTCGGTTTAGAAATAAATGACCTTAGAAATATATTTCCTCACTTTTTTAGGTAAATGATTTATTTAAATTACAACTGTTTGCTTCAAAGCAGGTTAGTCATGGACGCCTTATTTAGATCAGGTCTAAGATAGCGGTTGTAAGGCCAACTTCTATCTTAGGATGGTTTACACGGCGGGGCTGTTACGACTCTGCCGCTTTGGGGCGTGACACTAGGCCAATGAGCTACCTAATGTCTTGTAGGGGTATAGGATTACGCACTACACTTCGACGGGCGAGACCCCCTTCCGTTTAGTTTTCGGGTCAGAAGCTATCTTCCCTATCAAACTTGAACTTTCTAATATCTGAACTCGAAGTTTCAATGTCACCCTAAATGACTCATTACTGCAGGCAAGCATCAATACAATTGAGAAAATCAGAGACCTCGCTGCTACTCGGGTTACTGCATACCAACATCAGGCCACCTGATATTATGATCAGAAGGCTTGATACAAGGAATTCAAGGATGGCAACTTAGTGTGCTGAAAATTAGAGGCCAGTAGTTCACAAGAAGGCCAGGGCAAGCTGGCTCCCAATTAAGAGAAACTAGGTAATGGAGCATATAAGCTAGAAATATTAGATGGCGAGCTTCTCCCACGCACTTGGAATGTTGACAATCTACACCTCTACTTTGATTAAAATTTCATGATGTACAGTTTTATTTTCAATTTAAGTTGAAATAAAAAGCTCTCAATTGATTACGTACTTCTCTCCCTCCCCTTTTGTTTCAGTCACCTTACCAGCCTTTCAAAAAGGCATACGAATAGTTACTCGGGCAGGTTAAAATGCCACTAACCCGATCCCCCTTCGGTAACCTCGGCAAGGGGAAACACCCCCTTGCATAGAGGAATTCCTATGAACTAGGCAAGTTGGAATGCCACCAAGCTAACCCCCCTAAGGTAACCTTAACAAGGGGAAACACCTCTTACATAGAGGAACACTTATGAACCAGGTAAGTCAGAACATCACCGATCTAACTCCCATAGGGTAACCTCATCAAAGGGAAACACCCTTTGCACAGAGGAACTCCCCTGACAAGACCTTTACTAAAGGTCCATAAAATTTAATCAGAACAGTGAGACATTTGAAAAACTTCATTTATTTATCATACAAATTTATTTACAGAGTAAAGGCCGACATCTCAGCCCTATCCAGAAACGTAAAGAAAAAAAGGGAGGGGGGAAGGGGGGGGAGGGGGGAGGGGGATTTCAAAATCTCACTACTACTTAAGATTAATTAGTTCGGGTAACTCCAAAAAATCCAAGGCATCAATCTACTCTTAGCACTAATCCGCAGACACTTTAGCAGGCAAACCTTGAGCCATAAGGAAACAAGAGACATACGAACCAAGAATGTTAAGACCCTCCACAGGCAAATTGTCCTTAGGGACAGCTTTTGAGGCATCCTCTTCCTGACGTACCTGCCCCTTTGATGGCTGCCTGACCGAACTCCTGCCTCACCAAGGCTTCCCTCTTCTCATTGAAGGTGGGGGAGTCTAGAAAGTCGAGGAAGATTAAGTCCAAATCTAGATAATAGGAGAGGATTTCTCTCCTGATGAAGCGAGCGGAATTAGTAGACAGGTCCTCCAGCTCCTCTAGCCACTCCTCGATGGCCCTGTAGTCAACAACTGCCTTCCTTGCAACAACATCACTGAGGACCTCCGCGCTCTCCATCTTAAAATGATCTCTTCCATCTCTAAAACCCTATCCTACAGCTTCCTAACCTATTGCTCCAGAATAGCCTTCAAACCGGCCAACTTGAGTAATGCGACCTTAGCACCATCACACTCGGACGCCTTAATCACCAACTCGGTCTTTAACCTCGCCACGGAAGCCTTCAGCTTAGCATTTACTTTTTCGAGTCGAGCCCCTCCTCCTCCAATTGTTGCAAGAAACGAGCCTTTATCTTCTACTCGTTCTCCAGCCAAGCCTTCAGTTCCATGACCTTTCGAGCATCCCTCTCTACCTTGCCCCCCTCCCATTCTGCATACTTGAGCCTTACCTGAAGCCTTGCCACCTGCACAACAGAGTGGCAGAGGTATTTGTTAGCTTGAGCAAATTTTTTAAAGTACCTCCTACTATAAGTCTCTGCCCTTGGCAGGCACGTTTTCTGCTAATGCAACTCCTCCCGCAATCTAGTTACCTCTTTTCGGGTAGCATGAGACTTACTCAATTCGAGAAGCACTTGGCCATGGTATTGAAAGAAGAAAATAAAACCCACAGGTTAGTAGAAGATGCTAAAACAAAACACAACAACAGCATGGCAAACCTACCTACCCCATTAGGGTACTCAAGTGGCCTGCAATTTATATGGGGTCACCCATACCCTCTTGGGAGATCCTTTCCAGCATAGCCAGTGTAAGCCCCACAACTAAGCAATCCGAGGTTTCAAACGGTTGAACGATCCGATTGAGCCTAAATTATAAAGTAAAGCTAAAAATATTAGTAAACTGATCCCGTAAGTTTAAATTTAAGAAAATAACAAATAAGATAAAAGAATATAAAAATTCCAAATTTTAAGTATATAACTCGTTATTTATCGAAAATGCGTAAAAGGCATTCCGATACTTAACGAATCGCTAGAGATAAATTATATGTATACTAAAAATTATAAAATAACCTAAATTATATTTAAGAATATTTATTTGTACTATATATGAATTTACATGTAGGTATAAATACGCGTAATTACTTAAAATACTCGAAATGTGCTAAAATTATACTAAATAATTAAAGAAAATTATAAATTAATTATGAAAAAATCATAAGAGGATAAGATAAATCAAGATCAGGTCGTGGCATGTCAGGATAAGCAAAAGAAAAATCAATCAATAAAATTTGGATAACATAAAAGGCAAAAATCAAGGAAAATGGGCAAAGTCTTGTCAAATTAATGCATAATAATTACAAAAATTATCTATAAATAGCAAGAAAAATTCAAAAGCTCATTTGGCTAGATACAAATTAGAGAAAATTAGAGAGAGGCAAAAATTGAGAGAAAAATTTGGTTTAGAAAAAAATTAGAAAAAACTGTGCAATTAGGGCCTTTAACGGGAACCCCCACCAGACGAGCAGCTGGGAGTGGACGGCCACCACCACCACACGGTGGTGGCAGCGCCCAGGCCGAATGATAAGGCTACGGCGGTAGCCGGAGCCACCCAGATCGGTGAGTCCGATTTTCAACTCGAGTTTGTGTAATTTTTTAAAAATAGTAAATATCATTATAAAATTATGAATTTTGTTATTCTAGGATATTCTTGTTGTAGTTTGTAGAAAAAATATTATTTTGATGAAAACATACCCCGTAATATATGATCCCTAAAAAATCATGCAAAACCGAGCATGTTTCGGTTTAGAAATAAATGACCTTAGGAGTGTAGTTTCAAGGCTAAAATTTTTTTGTAGATTACTTAGATGATATAGAACAGTGATATGAAGCCCGTTTTCAAGAATTAATTTTCTAAATTTTTAGATAATTTTTAGGCATTAAAATGAGGCATAAAATGGGTAATTTAAGGTTAATTAAGTAATTAAATTTTTAATTACTGACTTAGTGAATAAGTAGATGTTTAGGGATGTTGAAATCTGATGGAGAATGATACTTGTAGCATTTAGGGTGTTAGATGTAATTATTAGGTTAATTATATAGTAACTAAGTAATATGGAAAAATAGTACATTTTAAGTAAATTTTGTAAATTAGGGTAATTAGGAGTAAAATCTGATTTAGGATGAATTTAGACATTTTGAAATGATAATTGATATTTAGAGATGATAATTAGAGTGATATAAATATTAGAAGTGTAATATATACATAAAAGGTAATAATAATTAATAGGTAATTATTGGAAATATAAGAAATAGGAAATATTATAATAAAAATTGATACTCCATTATAAATACCAAACATCTACCTAACAGTAATTCTCTCTACAAACTCTGCATTCTAAGCACGCGCAATTGGTACTCTATTCTACAGAAAGCCTATTACTAACTTAAGTATCAAAGTAAATACGCCGGAAAACCTCCCAACTTCCCCTCATTGTGCACTGTTTTGTAGACCCAATACGTGTAAACCTCAACTAACTACCGACAAAAACTGAGGAACGACACTAAGTGTTAAATGCTAATGTAAGGCAGGATACCTTTTATAATAATACATTTCATAGTTTATTTAGTCAATTTGTTGATTAATCAATCAACTAATTGATTTTTTTATTCTTAGCACATGATTGGCGAGGAAGTTGCAACTTTAGGAAAAACATGTGCTTTGGTTTATTGTTTAACTGCGTACGATGCATCCAAATCTACTCCTAAGCATGTATGTAAAGTATCTCTCTGACATATACTGTCTTTGATAACTTTTAATAAGAGTAACTATTTAGAAATAAAAGAGAATACAACTTTGTTTGAATTTGAAGAGTAGAAATGGATAAAAATGTTTGAAAATATAACAATTATTGGGCTAAATTGCCCTTTTTAAATTCTCTTTTTTTTTCTATTTCCTTCTCATTGATTATATGGCTATTTTTATAATTTTATATCTTTTTCATCGATTTCCTTTGATTTCTTTCCAAATTTGAAGAGAAGTGGAAAAAAAAAAAAGAATATTTATGTTCTTATATTTCTATTTTATTTCCATCCTAATCGAATACACAAATTCCTCTTATTTCCTTTTAATTTTTTTAATTTCCATCCATCATAAGTTCATAACACGGTTTGTCACATTCGAAATCACATATGTTTCTTCCCCTCAGCAAAACCAGCAGTAACAGACATCAAGACACCAGCAAAATACCCAAAAAACCAGGTAAGGCAAATCCTTAAACGTAGACCGACTTGGGTTGAAATAGTCTTTTAACATACGAAAGCACGTCTTTTATGTTTTTTCAACCCTTAAGATCAGCAAAACCAGAAACAGATATCAACACACACGGAAAGATACCGAAAAACCCAAGTAAGGCAAACCCTTTGACCCAGAACCGACTTGGGGTGAGTAGTCTTTTAACGTTACGTGGAACCAAACCAAGATGGATATACCTTGCGCTGGATCGTCCACGTGGATATGATTTTATATTATATCTATGTATACTTATTCCGTCTTCAATCTCAATAGACCCAAACTTCTCTTCTACAAACAGAGAAACCGCACGGAGGAGATTACCGGCAAGTCTTTACGATGCACATCCTTGGTTCATCTTCTCCCTCCTCTTTTGATATCCTTCTTCAAAATTAGCAAATGGAATTGTTTCAAAGCTATATTCGGTTGATCTCATGAAATGGGCTTCTATCAAGCCCCTTTTTCCTGTTTAAAAATAAAATAAAATAAAAGTCTGTGTCTATTTGTTTATTTCATGCAATCACCGTTAGTAGTAAATTCCAGTAATTAGTAATGGTGGCGGGTAAGATGATAGTTCACGGCTAATATTTTTTATTATAACATGTAGACAATATTAATGAAAATAAGGATAGTGGTTTCATTTTCAGAACGTTATATCATTTTTGCTGCTATCCTAAGTATTGTCCCAAACCATCCCTTATATTCATCACTACTTTCTATACTTGATAGTATTATTTATAACTTCTTACAATTATTACAATGATATTTAATCGTTAATAGTAAAAGCTGGGATTACATAAAAGAGCAGTGATGGGCATGCTTAATATTTATTATGAAATTATAACAAACATAAACTTCTCTTGAAAAATAAGGTCTCACATTATAATTCCTACCAAGTCAATTGTGATTTTATTTTACAATTAATTTTGTTTCAACAAATGCTTTTCCACATGAAGTAGACGTGTTAAGCAAAGGTGAGTTACGCAGAGATGTGCAAGTGGGTCAATTAGGCTAGCCCACTTTGGCCTATAGGTTAAACGGCTTAGGTTTATTTGCCCCACTTTCACAAATCCAAAAACTCAGGTCTAACACACTTTTTAAAGGAGTAAAACAAGCCCCCCTACAAGCTAAAAGTGTAAATAAATTAAACAAGCCAACCCAAACTGACTTACCCATGACTTAAATGAGTCAAGTTCTTTGACTTGTGTTTTAAACAGGTTAAAAAACTCAGCCTTAACCTGTTCTTTAAACGAGCTCCAAGACCTCCCCACCCCCCGAAGCTAACAGCCTAGCTAACATGATTTGTCAAATCATTAACTGTTGCCTAACTTTAGAAGAGGCCAACTTGTTATGCTAAGCTGATCTAGCCATGCATTAGAGATATCATGAATTCTTTCTCCTCTTTACATAAGAGCAAGGTTAGTCTAAGCTACTTGAGGACCTCTAACCCACTACGCCAACCAGTTCTAGAGACCTCCTTACTTTCCAAGCACAAAACTATCATGAAGGTGTTCCTAAACTATTTTAAGGAGTATGATTTGAGCTTATCAAGGAACCAAAAACTGCTGACCTTATCTTAACACATTAGAGTTCATTACATACTAACCTCTCTCTTGAAGACACATGTCCCACAAACCTCACACGTACAATCTGATAGTAGATATTATCTTTCTAGAAGAATTATACAAATGTCCTTTCTCTTCTTGTACATTTTTGTATTTATTTTAATCCTTTTAAGTAATTTCGTATATTAAGATGTAACCCTAGACATTGGGTCTAAAAACCCCAATATAGCAATTGTTGTAATCAGATTTCCCTCCTTAATTAGTGAAAATACACGAGTTTTCTCTCTTCCCTATGTTGAGAACCCTAAACTTAGCTCATATCAATCACTAAGCAAGGCTCTACAACAAGAGACCCTTCAACCTGAACCATTGAGTCGCATTTAGCGTGTTGTAAGCTATTTTGAGATTGAATGGTGCATCACATCCACTGAGCTACACATGGATTAGCTTAACCTGCTACCTACATTTCCACTTAAACCCCTTTTCCTTCTTCCTCGACAGTTCTCAATGGACCTACTCACGTTGTGATAAGACCTTGCCAAGGGCTTGCATTGTGTTATTGTGCATGATATTGGCCCATACCGCATCATCGTTTTGGTATCAGAGCTCATAGTTCTAAGTAGGGCCGAGAGTCTTAAGTAACATTATGTGTATTGTTAGAAGCTTAAGTTGTAGTTATGGTTCAACTTATTTGTTGTTGTCATTGTGTTCAGTTGTGCTTTGTTATGCTTTATTTTTGTCTCTTGAAGTAAAGCAAGGAGTTATTGAAACAAAGTGGCAATTGAAAGTGAAATTGGTGGTTTTGTGTGTGCTTGTTTTATTGTTGAGGTAGTGGTGATATCGTGTCTAGTGTTGTCGAGAAGTAATAGTAGCTATTGAACTGTGAGTGTTGGTTTTGTTGTTACAAAAGTAGTGGTGGCTATTGAGCAGTGATTACTGTCCTACTAAGAGTATTGTTTGTTTGTTAGTCATTGCAATGGTGTAATGGTTATGGTTATTGAAGAAGAGATTGTTGAACTTGTTCATTGAAATTGTTGAGTGATAAAATGACAAATCCAAGTATAAACATGGTGGTTAGAGATAATGAGAGTAATGCGCCAAGAAGAGGCTGTCATGTAGAACAAACCCCTAGGTTTACAAACGAGGGGATAGACCGCCTCACCAAGCTTGTGGAAAACATGTTAGTTGTAATGCAAAGAGAAATTATAGCTCATGTTGAAAGAGATTCCCAAGTTGATGGACGTCGTGTTGACAAAACTCTAAGGAAATTCAAGCCAAGTATCAACGTAACCAACCTAATGATGAAGTTCTACGTAAAAGAGTTTACTCAACTTACAATGTTCAAGTTAGAGGAGTTGAGCAAAAAGCCAATAAGAGAATGGAGATAGTGGAAGAAGAAGAGAATGATGATGATGAGTTCTATGAGGTCTATCAAAGGCTAAAAGGAGTACCCTAAGGTAGAAGACTTAAAGGCCAACCTAATAGAGCAGAGTAACTTGATCATCAAAGAGTCAATCTTGATGATGTTTGGTAAGTTGACTAAGAGTTTAATGAGGATTGTTATGATGAGGAGCATGCTGTCCAAGCTCTCAAGAGTATTAATAATGTGATCATTCAAATTTCAAGCTTCTCTAGAAGTGATAGTGCTAATGAATACTTAGATTAGGAAGAGCGAGTGGAAAAGTTGTTTGAATGCTATCACTATGCTAAGAAAATAAAATTAGACTTGCCACCTTAGAATTCACTAAATATGTTGATATATGGTGCAAGAAGTTACATGTGATTAGAAGAAGGGATGGTAGACGAGATGTGAGGACATGGGAAGAAATGAAAATAGTCATGTGTGAAAGATTCATTCTTGACTCATATTACCATTACACTTCTGTAAAGCCATAGGAATTAAGACAAGGGATAAGATCTCTCGAAAAGTATTTAGTGCACATTTCAAAATAAGAGCTGTTAGAGAATGCACCTTACCTTCAAACAAAAGGTGCTATTCAATATGTCTATCTAGAAGATCCCCTACTAACAATTTCAATCAACTAAGCATATTTTGTCGATTCTTTTGCATAATATATCTAGAAATCCCCTTCAACTCTTGATAGGGATCAAGGACCAATTACATGCCCTCAAACCCGAGGACTCTCTCAAGTGGTTCGCCAAGCTATCCGAGGTGAGTTAAGTGTCAAAGAGCAATGCTTACCCTAGTCTAATTTGTCGAACTACTTTGCTCTCCATGCTATCCAAGATGTTATTAAGGTGATCGACCAGCATGCCTAACCGAACCCTCTACTAAACCATAGTCCAAGCGTCAAATCTGAGTACAGTAATCTCCACTGTACTGAAGTTAACCAAGACTGTCAAGAGCCGACCCTCTAAGGCCAACCCAAGGTGAGCTGTCCCTAAACTAACCACAGTCCAATCCCTTCTGACGCCGAATAGGCCTAAACAAAGGCCTACCTTGCTCGGACCATAATACTATCAAAATCACAGTAAAAATGTACGCGCACTATCCTTACTAACAACCGTACTATCCTTTCTGATAAACAACGTTCGCTACATACAATTTCGTATCTCCTTGTATAGTAATTCCCTTTTTATTTAGCAAATAGGAATTCATTTTTGTAATTATTTGTAACATAGAACTTGCCCGAATAAGGTACTATAAATAGTCACATAATATAACAGCCGCAAGAAGATAGATAGAAGAATACACTAAACTTTTTACCTTCTCTCGAGCTAAGTATCCTCTTACTCTCGAGCTACTCTTATTTAGCCCATTCAAGTGTGGACTAGTGGCGAATGACCTCCGGCCACACTTGTGTGTCACATCCAGCGTTGGTGCATAGGAACCCCTGCTCTCCTTCGACTATCATTTACTTTTCAGGTCATCTTGCAACTTAGACCCACCCTCTTTGGTTACGCATGATATTAGGTTCGTATATTCATCCATAAGTCCGTATTAGCTCCCATCTAATACAATTACAAGATATAAGGAACCAATCCGTTGATGAGTACAAGCAAGAATTCGAATTGTTAATGATCAAATGTGAAGTAGAAGAGCCTGAGACCTAAACCATTTCAAGATTTGTTACTGACCTAAGACATGAATTTAGAGATGTTGTCGAGCTTCAATTCTTTCACACCCTCAAAGAAGCTATTATAGTCACCCAATGTGTTGAGAAACACAAAAAGGAACAAACCTTATCAAGCTCCTAATCTCTAACCTTTTTAGTTAATCTGACTTATACAAGGGAGCAGCAAGAAGCCTAATAGCTTATTACCAAACAAGAAAGAAGGAAAGATGTTGCATGCAGTAAGGAGGGAAAGAAAAGGACTTTGAAAAGGGGTAGACCTCAAGAAGAAAGACGAATGAGATCAAGTACTTTAAATGTAAAGGCTTTTGACATATGGCTACCTAATGTATAAACAAATGAACAATGGTAATTAAAGGTAATGTCTCAGCCTTTGAAGTTTATAACACTAACGAAGAAGTTAGTGAAGCTATAAAAGAATTAGAAGATGAAGTAAAAATAGAACTATAGGAGATCACATTTATCCAGAAGAAAGTGATATGTTGGGTTTAGTTATCTACTAAGCAATGAGTGTGGAGCTTAACAAAGAGAATGAACAATGAGAGAATTTGTTCCATACAACATGCAAGATAAGAGATCAGCTTTGTGTATTGATTATTGATAGTAGTAGTTGTACGAATATTACATCCATGAGATTAGTCAAGCAAATACAATTGCTAACCTCTCTACATCTTAAGTCGTACAAGCTATATTAGCTAAATGAGAAATGATCATTACATGTTACAAGACAAGTTTCATTACCTATTTATATTGGAAGTTATAAGGATGAGATCATGCGATATGTGTTGCTGATGTGCACTTCTTATCTTTTACTTAGTCAACCTTAGTTGTTCAATAGGAGAGTAGTGCATGATGGGTATAAGAATAGTTTTATATTTTAGAAATATGGCCAACTTCCCAATAACACCAAGTCAAGTCAATAGTATGCAGTTCAAGTTGAACTGACGAACTAAGAAGACTTTAGTTGTGAGAAAATCTGAATTGAGAGTCGCCATGAAGTCTAATGAGCCAACCTTTTTGTTGATATAGAGGTTGTTGGAACTGAAAGAGCAAATTAACCTACCCGAAGCGGTCTAGAAGCTGTTTAAGAAAATTTTTAATCTATTCCCTAAAAAGCTACTAAGAGGATTACCATCGAAGCAAGGAATAGAGCATGAAATTGACTTTAGCCAGGAGCTACTTTACCAAATCAACCAACCTATCAAATAAATCGTAAGCAAGTTGCTAAACTACAGAGATAAGTAACTGAGCTAATTGAAAGAAGCTATGATAGAGAAGGCTCGAGTCTATGTATTGTACCCATACCATTGGTTCCTAAGAAAGACAAAAGTTGGAGAATGTATATGGACAACCAAGCTATTAATAAAATCACAATTAAGTACAAATTTCTGATTATTAGAATGGATGATAAGTTCGATTAACTGCATGTCGCAGAATATTTTTCAAGATTGACCTAAAGTCCGGATATCATCAGATATGTATGCAAGAAGGAAATGAGTGAAAAACTACCTTCAAGACAAGGCATAGATTATATGAGTGGGTTGTTATGCCATTTGATTTGTCTGTCCTCAGCACATTTATGAGTTTGATGAACCATATACTGAGGAATCAGATAGGGAAGTTTGTTGTGGTCTATTTTGATGACATCTTAGTATACAATCCCAATTTGTCAAGTCATATGAATCATTTCCAAACTATTTTTTAATTGCGACAAGTGGAGAGATTGTTTTGTGATCTGAAGAAGTGCTATTTCTACCAAGATGAAGTCATGTTTCTTAGGTATGTTGTTAATCATAGATGCCTAAGAGTTAATCAGGAGAAAATTCGAGCTATTGTAGAATGGCCTACCCCAACCTCTTGAGTAGATGTAGGAAGTTTTCATGGCTTAGCATCTTTCTATCATAGGTTCATTTAGAATATTAGTTCCGTTGCTGCACCCCTTATTGAGCTCACCAAGAATAATGTTGAATTTAGTTGGGAAAAAAGGAAGAGAGATTTACTAAGCTAAAGAAGAGATTGACTTCAACCTCGATACTTATCTTCACCCAATTTTAGCAAAGTTTTTGAGTTAAAGTGTGATGCACCTGCATTGGTATAGGAACAGATCTCATGTGGGATCGCTAACCTCTTACCTATTTCAGTGAAAAACTCAGAGGATCAACTTTGAATTATTCTATTTATGAGAAAGAGCTTTATGTGCTTATTTGAGCTTTATAGATATGGTAACATTACCTATTGCCTAAGGAATTTGTTGTATATTATGATCACCATGCCTTAAGATATTCGAAGAGCCGGCTAAAGTAATCCAAGTAACAAATTAAATGGGTTGAGTTTATAGAGGACTTTTCATTTGTAATCAAGTACAAGCAATGGAAAGCAAATGTGGTTACAGATGCCCTGTCAAGAAAGCATGTGATTTTTTCTGAGCACTAGATAAGGTTGATGGGATTTATGAGTATTAAGAAGCAACATTCTCAAGACCTACATTTTGGTCCGACCCATGCTTAATGCCTTAAGGGAAAGATGCTGGGTGACTACTTTGTGGAAGAAAGATATTTATTGTAATCCCTAAAATTAAGCCAAATGACCGTAGGATTGAACTTAGAACACAAAATTTAGGGCGATCGGTTACAGGGTCCGATCAAACCCAAATTATAAATTATGGATAGAAATATTAGTAAAAATGATCTTGGAAACTTGAATTTAAGAAGTAAGTAATAAAATAAGAAACTATAAAATTTTCAAATTTTGAGTATAATAATTGTTGATTATCGAAAAAGTGAAAAGTGTAATCTAATAATTAATAAATTACTAGAGATAGATTATATGTATATTAAAAATCATAGAATGACTTAAATAATAATTAAGAATGTTCACATATACCCCATATGTATTTACAAGTAGATAAAAATACGTGAAATTACTTAAATTGGCTAAAAACTTATTAAATAATTAAATAAAATTATTAATTAATTAAGAAAAAAATCAGGGGAATAAGGAATGATATGGATTTGGTCATGGTAAGTCAAGAAGTGAAGAAGAAAATTAACCAATCAAAATCAAGCAACACAAAAGGCAAAAATTAAGGGATTTGGGTAATGTCTTGTCCAATTAAATGCATAATAATTACTACAAAACTCTATAAATAGAGAGAAAAACTATAGAGCTCACTTGGACAGTAAAAGTTAGAAAAAATTGAGAGCACTGAAAATTGAAGAGGAAAATTAGGGTTTAGGAAAAAATTAAGGAAATTTGTATAGTAGGGGCTAGTGAACCAAACCTACACACCACCACCATCACCACCTAGGACTGTTTCACCACCACCACCCCACTCCAGACCCACCGCCTAGACTGGCCGACATTCGTAGACCAGTGTTAGAAGCTTAAAAGTTATTGAGCCAAGTGAGTCTCTCATCTGCTCCGATATTGTATAATTTCTTAAAATTATTTATTTTTCCTAGAAAATTATGAAATTTATTATTCTGACGTTTTATTGTATGTAAATTTAGGGAAAAATAGTAATTCAGTTTAATCACATTTGAAAATATAGGGTTCTTAATAAATTAAGCAAAACTAAACATGATTAGAACTACAAATAAATAAGCTTAGGAGTGTAATTTAGAGCTCAAATTTTTTCTATATAATGCTTAAGTGATATAGAATAGTGCTATGAAGCCATTTTTTTAAATTTGATTTTTGAAATTTTTAAGTAAATTTTTAGCCTTAAAATGATGGGAAAATTGGGTAATCTTGGGTTAATTAGGTGATTAAGTAATTAATTACTGATTTAGATAGTAATTAGATGTATAGGGATGTTAATCTTTGATGTGGAAACCTAATCCTAGCCTTTAGAGTGTTAAGTGTAATTAATATAGGAATTATGTAGTAATTGTGGGAAATTAAGAATATGTGGAATTGGAAATTTAATAAATATGAAAAAGTAGGTTTATTTAGATAATATAATAATAATAATCAGTATATAATAAATCTAAAACAAAATTTAATTTTAGATAATTGTATAAAAAATACAAGATTTTCTCACATCAATAATAAATCCGGTACCTCAATTAGGATTAGAGTATACCGAACAATTTAGAATACTAAATTAAGACCCAATATGATATTAGAATACTCAAGTTTAATGTGATTAATTCCACATTAGGATTCGAGCATATTTAGGATTCCAGAATCAAAATTGGAATCTGATTTAAAAACGAAACCCCGAAATAAGGTAGAATGAATCATTATCATTAGTAAATAATAGGTATACATAAAGAAATGAGTTAAATTATAACTTAAAATATGAATCATTAAAGTATAAGTACTAAAAAAACCTATTTGTGTCATAGGATACCCAAAGACGAACCGACTTACAATTAAGTGATCGAGCGACTGAGAATTTCAAGTAAGTTGGGTTATTACTTACTGTATTGGAGCATCATTTCATGGTACTCCGAGACTTAAGATTGTGTATGATTGTAATTGTAAGTAGTTTATGCATGTATTTGAGTATCTAAATTCGTACTAAAATTTGTAATGTGATTGTTTTGGTGTTATGACTGGATTGACATAAAACTGTTTGAACACCTTAAATGGAATTTAATCTTATTCAACTCTAATGACCTAAATTGTCATACATTGTAATCCTTTAGGGGATCATTAGAATTCTCCAACCAAATACCGACACCTTCGATAAAGATAGCGCTAGATAGGAATTGGTCTTTTCCTCATCCTTAGCCGAACTAAGTAACAGGAGAGGAGGTTGCAATGAGGAAGAGGGCATTGGTTCGCAAGATAGTCATAGGAGGAGCAGTGTTTCCATTGGACAAACCTGGGTTTGGTAATGAGCTGTTGCATAACATATAAACTCCTTAACTTGGGTTAGAGGGGGTGAAATTTCTCTGATTTCACAACGGACTGGATTACATTGTATGATAACACTTGCTTGTTGCATTGCATGAAAATAATTGTTTGATAATATTATTTGTGTTTGTATACATTCATGACTCTCCAATTCAACTTATTGAGTTGTAGTTGCTCATACCCGTATAGATCCTTTTACAGGTCCTGATTTTTGAATACTTCAAGTATTATGCCGCGTTACAACTATCCAAAGGTTAGTTCTTTTGAAGCCTAGGGTGTAAGGATCAATTCGCTTAGCAGTGGATGTATAGCTAGAGTGTCCTTTATAGCTTAAGAATGAAAGACCGATAGTCGTTATGTAAATTAGTAAACAGTTACGTTAATGTAGAGTTTCATGGGAAGTTCTATGGAATTTACATATAATTATGTATGTTGATCTAAAATTTTTTATAATTACTGTAACTTTAGCTAAACACTTAATTGGACTGTTTACTTCAAAGTGAGGAGTCGTTGACGCCTTATGTAGATCATGTTTATGGTAGGTACTGTGAGGCTAGTTAT
Source organism: Lumnitzera racemosa (assembly GCA_024138005.1). Taxonomy (NCBI): domain Eukaryota; kingdom Viridiplantae; phylum Streptophyta; class Magnoliopsida; order Myrtales; family Combretaceae; genus Lumnitzera; species Lumnitzera racemosa. The sequence goes on along the minus strand of JAMXBC010000006.1, from coordinate 51,513,270 downwards.
TATCATAGAATAGTTTGTATGGCAGGACTGTTGCGACTCTGTAACTTTGAGGCGTAACATAAACCATACTACAATGCCGAACAAGAGTGCTAAGTGAACTTTCAGGACTTTTTGTACTAAAAAAAATTGGGATAAAGATAATAGAGTTATCTCCTAACGAATATGTTGTTTCTCTAAAGATGTTTGAAATAACTCTTTCCAAAAAAAGATTGACAATGCTCGAATAATCCTAGAAATGTTTTGTGCCAAAGCAATGAACTTTTGGGACTTTTTGTAGCTTAAAACACAATTTAACATCTTTATTAATTTTTATTATTTGAATGCATTCTCCAAAAATCAATTGGCATGCTCTAGATTAGAATATCTTACATCAAACAAAGGGTTTTTCTAGTCTTTCTCTATTTCTTAGAGGAGTAGCTTTTGTAGTTCAAGCTCCCTCTTATTAACTGAAATTGAAGAATTAGTAGATTTATTTCGCGTGCTGAAGAGATTGTCATGGTATCTATTAACATCAGATAATAACCGCTCCCTCTAAATACCTAATTTTCCTGATAATTGAGAAATCTTAGAATTCTTATCTTTGATTTTCTAACTATATTAAATTTTTGGTAAAACTTAGTGTTATATTTTGCTTTGATAATATACTTTGTCTATACATTTTTAACCCAATGACTTTCTTAATCTGAAGGTATTATTTTAAACTCTTGCTTTGAGTCCTTTTTGCTACTAATTAGGGAACAAATCGAAATAAATGGTAGTTTTTTCTTTAAAGACCTCTTTACTTAAACATGTGGTTTTACTTTGAAATATTTTATCGCTTTTAGTAACTTTTCCTTGTAATATCTCATAAAATACTTAAAATTAGGGTGGTTAAGCCACATTGACATAAAGTAAAAGACTAGTATTATTTATATTGAGCCTAAATAATAGGATGGATATACAGTGGAAGAGGATAATGGTTAAACTTAAAGTTTGATAATTAGAAATTTTAGAATTTCAGTATAGGGAAGTCCAACTAGAAAATGCCTAATTTTCCACTTCTAATTTAGATAAAGCCAAATAGATTTTGTTAGCTAAACCAAGTAAATCTAGTTCACATGAAACCTACGTCAATTATACTACATTATTTGTGAGGTATTAGTATACACCGGCATAGGGACATGTATGAAAATTAGACATTCCCATTAAAACTTAAAATCACCTATAATTACTTGGTTTTTATTCACATTATAAGCCATTTTCGTAGATGTCTAAGTTGACTAAATCTTTCTTAAATATAGGTTACACATAAATTGTAATAATAAACGAGTCAACAGGGAACTTGGTAACTTGATCAAGTTGTGGGTTTCCTACTACAAAGTATAGAGTTCTTTCATATAGACATTATTAAATTTCTAGAGAATAATGATACATTTGAATTCTTCCCATTGTTTCTAAGCATGGAAACTTCTCAAAATAGAGCATATGGTTAGTTTTTTTTTTTCTTAATTATTTTCAACCTAGTTTCTTAAGAGATAAAGAGAACTAAATGATAGCAACTAACCATTATAGTCATAGCTTGACTTCCTCTACTAAAAGTGCCTCTCTAAGCTAGAATTTTGAAGGGTCTTTTCTTTATTGCCATGAGGGCAAGATCAAGGGATATGAGTTGATAGTAATAATGCTAAATCTAACATAATATTTAGTATTAGGTTACTCTCTTGTTCTATTAATCTCCATATGAATTAAGCACGGTTGCATCCTTGTCATTGTCATGGTTAAGGTTACTTCTTATGGTAAGAATAGTGGTATGAAGTCATTCTCTAAAAAGATAGAACTATTGGTTTTCTCGCTGTAACTCATCAACTTTTTAGAGTCTGTAATTGATCTATATCTATAAGATAATAAATTCCTTGTATCTACTACATGTTGAGTTGTTGACTTAAATTTGATAGAGGGCTAAATTCGATTTCTAGGCTTTAAGCCTAGTAACATCTTAGTTCAACTCTTTAAGCTAAAGTAACAGGCCCTGAGAGTCTAACATATGGTTTTAGGACGGTGAATAGAGATTCAACATGCTTTGCTTAGAGTAAGAACCATCGAACCAGGCCCATTTACTCTTAACCTTTCTCAATGAGACCAATGCACTTAATAAAAGGACTTATATGAGCTTATAATCAAGTGGACCTTATTTAAGGGTTTATTAAGAGGGAGATTCATCTTAGTCGCTGATTGTCCATGCAATCTAAAGAACTATGTTGATAGCTAAACTCTATAAATCCTCAAGGTCACTCTTCGTTTCAAACATCAAGAAAACAAAATAATTACCATTATGTTATCAATTTATCACCATGGAAATTAAATTGCATTCAAAGTAAATAATGCAATGCTTTTCTTTAAGAACAATAGGGTTGAAGCTACTAAGCTCCTTTACCTGTCACACATGATTTTAACCTACTTAAGATTACTTACGCCTCTTCTATGCCATTTTTCTGTATTAATCATTCCTTATTTATCATCCCATTTTACCCCTCTATGGGTACACATAATGCGAGATGCATGTTACATGCTTGTGAACATCGCTATCATGATCCTTACATCTACAACTTTATTCCTATAGGTGTAGGGTTATAAGTGCAATGGTTACATGTATACCGTGTGTCGTAGCGAACTGCAAATGATTGAAAGGAATGACTTAAGTTGCATTACGGGATGATTAAGTAAGAAATGGTAGAAGATGAGTAGGCAATCTCAAAGACTCAAACACAAGTTGTGATAAGTAAAGGAGCTTAATAGTATCAAACTCTACTATGAATTATGATCTTAGTAATGTTCTTAAGATAATTGGGTAGTTGATTCATTGAGATGAGAATCTGATAGAGTAACAACATTTGTGCTAAAATTCTGTAAATAAGAAAAGGGGTAGGGTACTTATAGGAGTTGACCATTGATCTCATCCATTGCATTATGATGATCAATGGCCAAAATTAGCACCTTCTTTTATGAACCTTGATGCGAACTTGAAGCTAAGGATTGATAAGGCTAGTTACAAGATGGGTCTGAGCTTACAGAAAGCTTGAAGTAAAAGATGGAAAAAGTGTGAATATAGAGAAAGTAAAACAAACAAACCTATAAATAGCTCCAATGATATTATACATTAGGGAACTTTCGAGGATTCATAGCACAATTTGATACGATGTACGAGATGGTCCGATGATATTACTCACCGACTAGTCTTGCTTAGGTGTTAAGATAAGAGTAAAGTAAGCAAATAAACTAACGAGAGCAATGTTCTCAAAGAGTATATTCAATATTCTGAGATAAGATTCATTGTGCGGCTAATGTAGATAAGATTCATTATACTCGAAAAACTAAGGTAAATTGCCAAAAATAGAAAAGACTAAAAGAGTAATATCCTAAAGAAGAAATGTACAAAGAATAATAAAGGTACAATTGAAAATACAATAAAAATGAACATCTTATATGGAGGATTCTGCCACATGGTTACCCGGACACGTGGCTCCCCATGGATGGATGGCTTTTTAGCATAAAAGAAAATTCTATACGATTAGTTTGGTATCTGTTGAGCCGAGGTACTGAGTAAAAGTGGTGAGTCGGCTATGCCAAGCCAAGTAGATAATTCTTCTAAAGTGAATTCACCTTAGATTCATTTAGTATGGCTCAAATTCAAGTTAGCTAATTGGGTGCTTGGATCAATCTAGCTATTGCTCGGGTGTAGCTTTAGTTGGCAGCTAGTAACAGTCAATGAGTACAAGAATGTTCGACTAAGTCAAGGCATCAGATTGGCGAATTATAGCAACTCAAACTCCTTAGTGATAAGTTGTAAGGAAAGAATTCTTTTAGCCATACTTTCCAACCCTCGTGTTCGGGCTCAAGTTAAGGTTTTGGTGGTTTGATTCCTATCAAACCTCAAATTGACTCATTTTAAGTTTAAGCCTGATAAAGCCTTTTTTTGTTTTTTTTTTAGTATAAGCCAAATTGAGAAAAGTTGAGTCGAGTAAACCAATCAAATAGACCCCATTCCAAGCCCACCATGCTATTTCTCCTTTAATCATCTCAAATTTCATGGGTTAACTCCTTGGACCCGATCATATTAACCCAAGAGTTAATCCCAATTTGATACTAGACTTAAAGCTCAAAGTCCAATTTAGCCCTCTATAATATCTATCACTTTCAAGCTTTATTACATCATTCCCATTCTTTGCCAAGTCTATTTTTAACAATTTTTCACTAGTTGTCTGATCGATTGTATGGTCTTATTCTATACTCTTTTAATTAATATTTTTATTGGTGTTTTACTTAGCTTTAGGCGCATTGTCTTCTTTTCTCCATTCCAAGCTTTAGCAATACTCATACTTATGCCTAATACAACCATAAATCTTACAAAAATATGAATTTTTTTTTCTATCAAATTAATTGAATATCAATGAACTAAGGCACTTCCCTTATCATTAGTTAGATATCTTTATATTTTGAAAATGAAGTTATATATAAGTTTAATCACTTGCGAATAGGGCTATTCATCAAACTAAACTAAACCAAGAACCGAACTGAACCATAAAATACAGGTCTTTTGTATTTCAATTTGGTTCGTGGTTCGGTTCAGGGAGTGCCTAAATGGTGCACAGCTTGGTTTGGAGAGTTGAATCAAACCTAATCGCTTCTTATTAAAAAATAAGAAAAAATAAGATATAACTTATAGTTTTAAACCTTATTGATATTTTAATCTAACTCGATTTACCTTTTTATTTTTTTGTCATGTCTCATTTTACTTCTAACCTTTACAATCTTCTCTTTTTCCTTAACAGTTGTGTTTCATCTCTAGTTGAACCACATACCTTTACTATCATTAAGATGAAATGTTGTTGTATAATATTATGCGATTTTAACTTTTGCATAATATTTTTCAATTTATACATCAATATTAGTTAAAAACTCTAATAGTTATTATTATTATAAAAAAAGAAAATGTTACTTTCAAAAAAGCAGTTAAGATCGAACAAAATTAAATCGAACTACATTAAAATTGTTCTAATTAAAACTCCAAACCGGTAGAAGTGGTTCGATCCATTGATAATTTAAACCGAACTGAACCGAACCATGACCACCCTTACGTACGAAGAAGTCTAAAGCTTCTTAAACTATTCTGCATTTTATGTAGCTTTTATGCGTAAATACATAACATATTGAAGCTCCCTTTGGTTCCACCATTAGTATGTCCTCTATGGTCCTCTCATAAAGTTTTTGCTAGCCGTTGAAGAGGAAATATATTTTAAACATTTCACAAGGATAGGTTTTTGCATCTCTAAATCTGGGTGAGTCCACTTTTTCATCTAAATCCATCGAGCTTTCTTCCTATTTGATTGTTAGGTCCCTTAAACAAGAGTTCCTTGTAATTTCATGAATGCTAAATCATACCAAATTTTTGCTAAAGAACTTTCTCCCAATTCATTCCATAATGGTTAAGGTGGAGTTCATGGAGTTGTTTAAGTTAAATTGTCTTCTTTTTTATTTTATTTTTTTCTGATGTGTGAATGCATCAATTTACATCCTTAGCAATAGAAAGAGTGTGTTTTAAACACACACACTCTCTCTCCCCCTTTTTCTCACCCCTTCTTGTTTTTACTTTGTTATTACTGCATTTTATGCTAAAATCTTATAGCTTAACTAACAAAAAAGACTTATTCCATAAAGATAAAATAAGTTAGACTCCCTTATCTTATCTTTTCTTAATATATGCAACTAATGGAAAATAAAACTGCCAATATTATTTTTTTAGATAATATCAATTATTATTTGAACTTTGCTTGATTTTTAAATTTTATATATGAAATTTAAAAATGTTAAATATTAAACTAATTGAACTTTTGCTAATTAAATTGACATTTACACTTCTATTCTTTTATCAATGAGTGTTTGCATGCAACATCCTCTTAAAAGTGATGTTGTAGTAAATTTGATAAATAAATGTTTAACGATGTATAATTTTAATAATTTCAAGTTTTAAATATAATATTTGATAAATAAGATTCAATTGCATATGACATTTAGTGATTTAAACTTTATTTTTAGATACAATATTCGATGTTATCCCCTTCTTTTATTTTTTATTTTATTTATTTTTAACATATGCTTTAATGTTACATTTTTCAAGGATGCCAACTAAATGTGTTTCATCTACTAAAATGGAATAAGGTTGGAAGAGAATAATAATTCCTCTAGTATTAAATTTTTTGTTTATTGGAAATTTTTGAAATAAAAATCATATTTTATTGGGAATATTAATTTCTCTCATATAGGAAAGGAATAAGAATTCCTTACCAATTCCATATTATAAAGAGTAAATATTAGTTAGAATGTAACTTTTATGAGACCAAATAAGAGAATAAATATTCCACACTAATCATATTATAATACGTAATTTCAGAAAATTTTTCTTTTTTTCTTTATATTCTTCATTTTATTCCATCATTAATTTATTCATTTTTTTATTTACCAAATTTTATATAATTTCGATAGCGCTTACCTTATATAACAAGATAATAATTTAATATAATGTATTTTCATAATTTATTATTATATCATCATCATCATCATCATCATCATCATATTATTATTATTATTATTATTATTATTATTATTATTATTATTATTATTATTATTATTATTATTATTATTATTATTATTATTTGTGAGCTCCTAAAGTCATATTTAGGGTAACTGTATATAGATTTAGAACATATGGAAAAATTTATCTAATTGAGTCTAAATTTTACCATTAGGTTAAAAAAATTAGTTGAAGTGACCTAATGAAGTTATATTTTAAAAATAAGTTCATAAAATCTCAATTTTAGTATTAGAAGTTTAATTATTCAATATAGTGAAAAACTCATCAAAAACTGGTCAAAACCTTTAAAATCGAACCTAAAATGCGACAAAGACCTAAAGAAAAGTTATTTAAGCTATAAAAGCGAATAATATTGCATAAAATATTACATGAATATATATGTATTTTTATTAATATATCAATTATATATAATAAATACACCCAAAAATTAACTTGAAAATCTATAAATATATAAAATTAGTGATGAACTCACAAAATTAAACAAAAAATATATCCTAAAAACAAAAGACATGAATGAAACATAATTATGTGAGTATGAGTACACATTACATGAACCAAGTATATAAGATATATATACGTATATTAGTAAATGTACTAAATTTAAATATAATATATATAATATTATAATTACCCTAAAAATCAACTAAAACCTATCCAAATTGCAAAGACCAACCTGGAAATTGCTGGAATTCAACGGTAGTAGCAACTACGACTTGAGAAAAGATGACTCAAAATATCAAATCTTAAAAATAAGCCACCTCTTACTTACTTTAAAAAGAGAAAAAAATTTGGAAAAATTGCTTACTAGGGGAAATCGATCAACAAAAATTTCTATAAATTGCCATAGACCTTCGACATCCCTTGTTTAGCATTCTAGAATTTAGGACAACAATGGAAAAATTTTGAAAAATTAGAAAAAAATTTGGAAAAATAAATCAAAAAACAAGGGAGTAAGCTAACCTAAGCTGGTTTAAGGAACTAACCATGACCTAACAATGAATGCTTATAGCCACCAAGGAAAGACCTACCGTCTAGCCCTTCCGACCACCCCTTGCTAGTTGATAACCACCAGAGTTCTGGTAAATGGTCAGTCTTACTTTCTACCTTATTTTTCTTATATTTTCTAGAAATATTAAACCTGCATAAATAATTTCAATAAAATTTATTAATAGGTTATTTTTAGGATGCTTTCATGTCATAATTTTGTTTTGGTGAAATTCTAAGTATTTTATATACTTCCATAACAACTAGAGCTATTAATTCGAATTTTATAATAAAAATAAACTAATTAAATGATGCTTTTTTACACCTAAAAATTTGATGTAGGATCCTTATTATGTATACTTTAATTGTATGTAGCTTGTTCTTGATCATATACATGTATAATATTTATTATATTTTTGAACTCTAAAATTGTGAAACTGGAATTTATTGAAATAAATAGATTTTTCTAAAAATAATTGATGACAATGGTAAATGACCTCTTAATTGTAATAATGTTAGGGCTTGTTAGAAATTATTTCATATAAAAATGATATTATTCGCTTAATTAATCATAATTTAAGGGCAAAAATGTAAATTTACATACATAGGCGATAAACCCAATAGCATGAAATCAATTCTTGGCTAAATTCCCTATATTTTTCAAATTTTATAGAAATTTTTGTGGAATTATTTAGTAATTCTAGCTATTTTTTATAGAATTTTCTAGCTAAATGACTTAATTTACTAATCGGAGATATATTTTTAGCTATACTAGGCTAAAATAAGATAATAATTTGATTAAATGTAACATGTGTCTATACTAGTCAAGTTTGATTAGAATGAGTTTTTATTATGTTTTGTGATATTATATGACATCTACTTTGATATACATGTACTAGAGTTAAATACCACCTATTCTACTAAGCTATACTAGGAAATTATATAGGATTTATTCTATTTATAAAATATGGAAATAATATGAAAGTACATATTATATAGACTTATATATATAGTAGAATTAAAAAATATCCTATAGAAGTTATCTATTGACATTAAACCCGTATTACATACCATCGAGTTCGTATGAATCTAATAATACACTTCCACTAAACTTAAATAATTTTAGATAATAAAACAAGTATTTCTATAATATTATGAAAATTTACATACTACGATAACTTTACATAATTAAAACGTAACTTAATAGATTAAAGATACAGTTTGATATTATCGAAACAGTGTATGATAAATAATAGTGTAACTACATATATCGTTAATGTTTACTAATTTAATATAACTTATATAATAAAACCATAATAATTAAGTACATATCTAAATATAACTATATTCTATCATATATGAATAATATACTTCAAATATATATATGTATGTATGTAAGTAACTTTATGGTAATACAAAGAATAGGTAGAAACCTAGCATTTTCGTAAGTTTTATGAAAACTAAATATGGGTTTATATATATATATATATATATATATATATGACCTCTTAGTGAGTAGAACGTCGATAATACAGATCTACCAAAGTGAGTGTCAATGCAAGTAAGTTGGGATCATGGTATTATTGCTTGTTGAAATACTAGATCAAAGTATCTTAAGGCTTAATAGTGCTTCTATTCGTGGTTGTAAATTACCTATTTGTGTACATGCTACATGTATGATTATTATTCTGTTTATGACAAGAGTTGAACTCTTTAGCGTGTTATTTTGCATGATTTCATGGTATTATATTGCTTGATCGTGTTTAACCACCTTAAATGAAACTAATAATGATCCGACCACTAACGTAACGTAACTAAATATGCATAACAATACGTTATGGGAACAATTAGGTGCTTCAGACAAAAAAATTGACTCACTTTGATGAGAACAGCTGAAAGAATCATTTCCCCATCTTTAGTTGAACTAAGCGGTAGGCGAAAAGGTCGCCGTAATGGTGGGAGGTATAGTCATAGGACAAGAGTGTTTCTATTATACAAGCTTAGATTTAATCTAATTTCAGTCACGGTAAACTCCTTGATCCAAGTTAAAGCGAATGTAATTTCTCTAACTTATAATGGATTGGATAACATTATACAATGTTATAAGTAATTGATTTCATTGCATTTCATTATAATTAATAGCTTTATTTGTGTTTGTATAATACTCTTCTGTCTCTGTCTTGTTTACTGAGCTAGTTATGCCCACATCCCTATAGATTTTTTTGCAAGCGATGAGTAAGAGTTCAGGATGTGTATGTATAACTACCTATAGGTTGGTATACGGTTAGTTAGGAAAGTGAGAAAAGGAGGACCAATTGAATTTGGATTTTTTACTTTTCTTTTTGCTCAAAGGAAACTAACTAGGAATCCCTATGATGCATACTAGTTTCATATCTTATTGTAAATAAATTTCAAGACTCATAGTTTTTGTAAACTCTTAATATGAATTATAACTCTTTATACGGAAATGCTTATATAAGTATTGTTATATTATTGGACTACAGGTTATCTTGAATGGGTATTTTGAAAAGTTATGCCATATGTTTGATTATTAATAGATGTCAGACTGGATGTTTCAAGCTGATTAAGTCGTATACGTCTTGTGTAAGTTATATCTATAATAGTAGCTGTGAGGTCATTTTATATTTTAAGTTAATTTATACGATAAAACTGTTATGATTTCTCTTGTTCGAGGTGTGACATTATTATTATTATTATTATTGACTTATTTTTTGTTAATAAATAAATATATTACCAGACACCAAACTAGCATTACATTTCATTATAAAATCATCTCATCCTTTTTAATATTTAATTGTATACAGGAATATATATATATATATATATTATTTGAGATCTTATACAACTATTACATGTACTTTATAGTCTACTTAGAAGGACTACGATATGAAGTATGTATAAGAGAAGTATTAAGTTTTTCTTTCTTAATTTTTTTTTCCCATAGCTCTCAATGTTCTCTTCATGAGGCCTTGTTGATAAGCCTTTTTAGCCCAAGCATTAGAGGCCTAAGCCTAAGTGTTTCATCATGTTCAAGCCCTCGAGCATCCATTTAGGTCGAGAGCTCAACTCCCTCTAACAAGCCAACCTGCTCAGCTTCTCTTCTAATAGCTTAACCGAGGCAAGAGTGCAGTTAGATGATCGGCATTCCTAGCACCAACAGGACATGCTTATGTTACCTCAAAGCTTCCCTCTAACCCTAACCAACTAAAAAGCTAAAAAGCTCCCGGTGAAATCTTCAAGATGCCTAACTCCTCAGCCCTAGGCCCTAAAGACTTCAGGTCCTCAGGGTAACCAAATCTGCGACCCAACAAAACCACTCTAACCTTGGTACCCTAAACATACATCAAATGCTTAAGGCTCGAGTTAAAGAACATGATGCCAGGGCTACTCTACTGATTATCTTTCTTTCTTCTCATTCAATGCTACATGATAGCCTACTGTACGACTTAAGAGCCTAGTTATCGAGGCTATGGCGGCTACCCATACTAATGTAATAAGCTCCCTTCTTAAAATCCACCAACCAGTAGAAAGGAGTTGTCCTTTCTAGTACTAAGCGTGCATCCATGCCTTGATCACATACAACCCAATCCTCGTTCGATAAGTATCCCTAGTAAGTAAGCTTCATGCCATATGGGTAGAAAGATCTGACTCCTGAACACTCCTTATACACATGAATACTCCCTCTAAATACTTAAACACTTTCCTTTCCTTTTTTTCAAAACTCTCCTTGCTAACTTTAGTATCAGAACGCCCTCACTAGCAACGCTATAGGATGCTTTCTTGTAGTTCCTCTATTGTCCATGGCTATCGGACCTCTAGAAGACCACTAGAAGTGCACCATAACGATATATACTATCACCAAGCCTCATATCAAATTTGTTCAATATTTTACCTTCCATAGATATTTTTCCTATAGATACATTAATTAACACCTTAAACTTATTGGAGATAAGAGTTTGCACAAAAATGTTAGAGAATCCTCCAAGAGAAAGAATGCAAGAAAGGTTTCCTAAACATGTGCATTCATTTTCCCTCTTCACCTACATTAATTATGTTATTGGTGATAATCCAACTACATTGCATTGTCAAAATCCATATTGTATTAAAAGAGGTTAATCTCCCTGCTTCTTTCATGATAGAATCCTCTTACACTAAGCTCCCTTTCTCTTCGATCCATAAAGACAAAATGTAGGATTGGTGTAAAAAGTGATCACAAAAGAAAGGACTCACTAAGCCAAGAGCTTTAACTAATCCTAATAGATGGAATAGAAAATACTAATAAAATTGAAAAGAATTGTCTTTTCTGTATACTTTCCCCAGTGTCGTTGCTACCATGGGCTTTACGCAATCCATTAGATCATATAGATATCACTTCAACTCAACATAGGTCATCAAAAGGATCTTGAAAACCTGCCAAAGCACGAAAGCCAAGATATTTCAGAAAATGGATTCCTATTTGAAGAGTACATAACCATATGGATAAGCTCGTACTAACCCATTAATTTAGAATCCAATTCAGGATTTTCCATAGAAGGTATCGAAAAGGAATTGGGAATTAAATGTGAAAAATTGAAATATATTCAATAATTCAATATAACAACAAAAAAACTTTACAATACCAAAAAAAAAAAATAAAATAAAAACAAAAGAATATTTATTATTTTTAGTATTATATTAAAATAGAAAATAAATAGTCAAAAATATTAATGCTTATATTATAGCAAGGGGCGGATGTAGCTAACTAAACTAAGGTAATAAATTATGAATCCACCATACAAAGGTTCTATTCCCATCATTTGCTTTTGTAAGAACAATTCTAAAGTTGCACTTTGTAAGGGACAAAATTCTTTGTAAATGTTTTGGAAAGATCTTGATAAATTAATGCTTTGATAAGGTGATAAATCCTAGCTGAAAACAAAAGAAGAGGGTGATATCTCTACTAATTAAGTAGCAACATTTTACAATGAAGAGAAGAATAAAGGATTATGAATAGATTGCAAATATCACAGCAAATGTATCATACAAGAGAGAAGATTTGATGAGCCTACATTACTATGTTTTAGAAAACACTAACATAGGAACGAAATCCTTGGACGTTTCCATTGAGTAACACTTGGGTTCATTTCCAGATTCAGTGCTGGCCAATTCCATTGTAAACTAAAAGAACATTAAATCAACATATGCTAATGTTGGACATCAACAACACACTAAAGCACATTAATCATAGAAGAAGCTTTGTGTGGAATAAATTTGAATGATTAATACTAATGGATGATTACCTTGAGTGGTCTATCTTCCTTGCTCGGCAAGGGACTTGTAAAAAGCCCCCAGTGGTTATGCCAACAGAGGCCCTCTAATGCTTAAGTTTGCAATGAGAGAGATAAAGAGAGTAAGGGAGGGTGTTTGAAAGTGTTTTTTAAGTGCTTTTAAGAGTACTCAATGTAAGGATCCAGTACCTTTAGCTTCTTATCTTATTTATAGAATCAAAAGCTTACCCACTGATGGGAATTAGGCTACTAGACAATTGACTCGCAACTGAGTCCAAAGACTAGAGGGAGTAGTAAGACGAATCCTTCTACTCCAGCCGACTCCTTCTGAAGTTGTGTATCTCCTTGCCAACCAACTCTACATGCCAAGCTAAGTGATTGCCTATTTCCTGGTGATTGTGCGCCAAGAGATAGAATGTCGAGACAACAGCCGACCTTCATACTTTCACACCCATGCCCAAGCCAATCACTTGCCCGACTTCATGCTTACCGAGAGGCCGAGAGACTGACACTAAACCAATCTTCAGTCACCCCTGCCTAGACAATCAACCTGCCCATACTCTTTTGTCTGCATCCTCCAATGGCATCGCCAATGTAACTCTACCATGTGTACAGGACCACATGAAGGATCTACCACACCAATCATTGCTTTTTTTGAATATTCATTTCTACCCTTTTATATTCTTTTACATTACTTCTTTAGGGTAATACCCTTTTTATCTTTTCCCTTGTAGGAAAATTTCCCTAACTTATTGGGTATAAATACCCCTTGTATTTGTAGTCATAATAATCAAATTGACATTAACACACTTGACATTTTTCCTTCTCATAAACACTACCTATTTACATTCATTTCACTCTTCTCTTAAACCTTAAGTAAGGCTAGGTAGCAAGTAACCTCACCGGACCAATTCATGTGTCATATTTAGTTGTACCATAAGTCTTCGAAAGTTCCATCTATGCATCATATCCTTTGGAGCTGTTCATGAGTTTTTACTTATCCTTTTATTCACTCTCTTGTGTATTTCCCCATCACTCCTTTCAAGCTTTCGGCAAGCTTAGACCCATCCCCGCTACCGACCTTGTCTATTCTTGGTCACAGTACGCATCACCTACTAAGGATACGTATGGTCCCAGGGTTTGGTCATACATGATGTCTATAAGGTACATGCACTGTAGGGGAATAGAACGGCTTTATCACTTGGTTAACCTTGGATAAGTTAGCGACAACGTCTGAAACCCGAGATGCTAACGTATCTAAAGCTATAAGGCGTGTTGGTTGTACTACAAATGTCAAAAGGCAATTAATGAGAGAGATAGGAAGAATGCGAGGTAAGAGCACCTGGGTGTCGAGCTACATACTAAGGACCTATTGTATGCATAGGGAGACATGGGTTGCCTCAGCCTGAGGCAATTAATGAGGAGAGAGAGGGGAAGATTATGAGATAAGAGCATTGCAGGCCTTGAGCGATGTACTAAGGACCTAATGTATGCTTAAGGAGATATAAGCTACCTTATCCCAAGCCTTTTCAAGATCCTGAGGTTCTTGGGAGTACCAAGGTGCTCAAGCTGGCTTAAGTAGGTTGTACTAGATTGTAGATGGACCAAGCAAGGCAAGGTGCTTAAGGGATCCCAAGCAAGTTGGTTGGTTGTATTTAAGCTCATTAGATAAGGCTGGTTTCTTTCTCCTAAGGGGTTGCTTAGGGGGTATTGAGCAAACCGAGGTATTCAAACTAGGCCTTAGGAGCCTGTGCCCAAAATGGCCTATCAACATTCGGTGCACAACCCTTCCTAAACTCTCCTTGGCGTCAAGGTAGCATGGAGAGTATACCACTTTAGGCTTCAAAGGCTTAGGCTTGAGTTGTGATGGCATGTATCTATAGGCAAGAACCAGTGAATGCTCGAGTAGCTGAGGTGTCGCTTTATACAACTCATGTGATTCAACCGAAGGCTCATACGATAAAGTGACCATTGGACTGATTGATGTGATGTTTGGTTTGCTTAAGGTGTAATTATGATACCTAGGGAAGAGTGAAGCGCATGGAGTTAGGTATGCATGCTAAGTTAGCGATATGTGTACCGAAAGGGTCTGGGTTGTTAAATGTGTAGCACTGACACATAGATAACTAGAATAGTAATCAGTATGTTAATAGCTAAAGACTATTCACTTGCCTCTCGCTTGCTTATAAAAGGGCCTCGGGCTCTTCATTTGGTCACTCTCATCTGCACACTAAGGGGAAACTCTACTAAGATTCTCATTAAAACTCTAAACTCGAATTCCATACTTTTCCTGAAAACCCTCAATTTCTAAATCTTCAACTTCTTCTCTAATCATACAAAGCTGATGGCTGATCAAAGGAGATCAAGACTTTAAGGTGGATGTGCAAGCTCATCTAACATCCCTATCATACTCGAAGTGGATTATCAAGTAGTGATTGAGGAGGGTACTAACCCCATTGCCCCTAACTCCACCCCTTAACCCTAACCACATCCCCCACCCCTAACACCCCCAAATGATGCTACTGTAACGGTTTGTTGAGCTAGGAGGAGAGTAGGAGGTACATGGAGTTGAGGCCCCAAGAGAGATATGCCACTGATAACAAAGAGAAGAAGGCATTGATGGAGCTATAGCCTCAAGCAGCAATGAAGATGCCATAGACTTTGTGTCATACGAGCACGACCAAGAGTCATATGAGTTAGTATATTGAAGGGTAAGTACTAGGGTGAGCAAATAGTAAGTGGAGAGGCCTAGCAAGCACAATAGGGTGCATAACCTCAAGGGAAAGAGGTCTTTTTGTATATATGCAAGGTCATTCAAGCTTGGGCTATGACTAACTTTCTCAAAGTTCCAACTTAAGTGCTTTAACTATTGTAGGGTCAACTCGAGCTCATTGTACCCAAATGCTTGGCAATAGCTACTCCTCTCCAAAGCGATTTTTGTCTTTAGTGTATGGAGGCTAACTACTCATCCCTTCTGGCATTTCTTTCACCTAAACACCAACTAAGACAATTGGGTCTACACAATAGCCTGAGGCAAGCATGTAAAGATTTTCACTGAGTTAAAGTCGAAAGTAGAGGGTTAGAAGGATAAATTCTTCTGCATCAAGATTGTTGAGAGGTACCCCTCCCAACTAGGTAGTTAAAGTCAATCAAAACTACTTAAGTTGAGCATTTCTTCCCCGAGGATAAGGATGCGAAGGAGGAGATCCTCATATTCTCCTTTTGGAGTAGGGGCCTCAACTTATCGACGGTAGTTGACTATTATACCCATGGGAAGCCATTATTTAGAATGGAGACAACTATTGAGAATGGTCCTAATCTAAGAGGGGTAGCCAAGAGTTTGCTGCACTACACCATTGTCAAGAAGGGGGAGGTTCACCTACTCATCTTCAGCTTTGTAAGTTTAGTTCTAGTTGTTTCATATATTTTTCCTAACTTATGCATTATGTTCGTAGACCTGCAAATCATTCCTAAAGACTTCAAGCAAAGCCAGCTAGCGACTCAAGAGAAGCACATGCAGGAGGTAGCCGCCCTAAAGAAGAAGAAGGCCGAAGTTAGAAGGCGCAGGCACCTTTGCACCGGAGAACAATGGTAGAGACGCCCCTACAACGAATAAGAGGAGGAGAGGTAGCTCCCTAAAGAGGAGAGAGCATTAAGAGGGCGTGAAAGAGTTAGCTATTGAGGTCATGCTAAAGGAGCTCCCCTTAACAACAGCTATGGCTCGAACTCTTGAAGGAGGCTCAAGTAAGTTGGCCCTAACCCCATTTTCAAGCTTTAGGTGAAGGATAAGCTTACTTGGGAAGGCTCAATAGGGTAACTATAAAGGCACCAAGAGCCTGGATGGCCAAAGCCCTAATATAGGGGTTCAGAAGAGATCCCTTAAGATCATAAGGTAGTTGTGATTCCCATTGACAGTGACCTGTCCTAACATACCTTGGCGTCGATATCCTTGGACTTCGAGTTACACCTGATCAAGTGATTCCAGAATCTATCGGAGCTCAAGTCCAAGGAGGTAGCTATGGAGAAGCTATAAGAGGTAAGCTCAAATTTTCGCTAGCACTTTTATCTTCCTAAGTTAGCTCAGGTTGCAACCTATGATTGCTCATGTATAGGCTGTCACAGTCTACTAACATACCTTCCAACATAACCACGTCTTCATGACACAAGTAAGCTCTATTTTATTGTTTTGATGTAAGTATTTTGTAATAATCAAAGCTTAACTCTTATTATTTGTAGGTCGTGCATATGAGGATCACCGAGTTGGAGAAGTGTGCCCCTAAGCTCAAGGTAGAGGTCAAGGCAAAGAAGGAGCATGCTAATGACCTAGCCTCCTCTCACTAAGACCTCAAGAGGCAGAATAAGGAGCTCGCCAACCAGGTGGCTCATGTGTAAGTAGAGGTAGAGGCCGCAAAGGTATTGGTGGATGCTTATGTGCCCAAGCTCACTAAAGTGAAGGTGAAGCTAGAGAAGAATAGCAAGGAGCTTAAGGAGTCTCAAGCTAGGTTCTAAGGTTAGGAAGCCAAGCAAAGGGATGGCCATGACTTGACTTCGAAAGCCATCTAGCAAATTTTCAATAATATCACATCTAGTCCTAAATTTCATAAGCCTGCAACCAAAGCCAAGCTAGAGGAAGGTTAAATGGTGCAAAAGGATGTATATAAGTAGTTTCCCTACCTCAACCTTGAGTTCCCTAATTGGTTCAATGATAACACACCAAAATGTGTAACCAAAGGATCCATTAGAGAAAGCGGACATAGCAACCAAACTGGAGCGAAGTAGTGATCATTGGAACTTCTTTTCCTTTTCCTCTGTTTTTGTGTATTTTTCTGGCCCTTTTGTTTTTGTTGTTTTTCTTTTTTATTGTACTTAAGGCTAAGATGTTAGCCTCTAAAGCCCTATAAAAATCCTGTAAATGAATGAAAGTATTTTTCTTCAAGTTTCTCTATCTTATTCGTTCTTTTATTACTACCTATTCTTTGCTTTGTTATTCACTTAGCTCAGGTACTTGTGCCCAACTCATGTATTTGCATTCTTAAGTGTTTGGAACTCCAAGTCTTGCTTGATGCTTAGTATAGTAGTGCTTCGACTAGGTTAGCTTAGAAAGCACACTTTAGGTTAGGACTTCATATGCTTCACTTCGTACTTTGCATGCAAAGTACCTAAGTATGCTTGTTTGGACCAATATATTGAGCAAGCTAGTGCACTTGATCTCGTATCATTAACCCTTTAGCCATAAGTACCATTAAGCTACCTAAGGTTAGGCATACAAGTTGACCTTTTTGCTCAAGGTTTTGAAGATCTCGAATACAAGGACCATTGATGGTTCCCAGACATCAAAGAAGTGTCTCGACTCAATAGTTCCCAAGGGATTTGTCCCTCAGGGGTCAACATTAGTATCGATGAGTAGTTGGGTCCAATGATGAAAATCTACTTAAGAATGAGAGTGTGCAATGCAAACTAACAAGAGAGAACAATAGAAAAGTGTAGGAAACCCATCCTTTCATTAATTCATTGAATATATACATGTCCAATGAGTTGGTTGCAAAACTTATACAAAATAGAGCCTTAGATTACTTGCATTCCAAGTCCTAGGGATGAGATATCCATCAAGAGTATCCAACCTATAGACCCTATTGCTTATATACTCCCTCACTTGCACAAGGTCTTACTAATTGAGTGCTACTTTTCCTTACCCTTCTAGAGAGCCCATAACTTCTAACTTTCAACATACTAGGTCTCTAACATGGAAGACCTTGTATATGACACTTTTGTTGCAACACGTTGCTACTCAAGCTCTAACAATGTCATACACCTTTTCAATTATATCAAGGCTTACTTCCAAGGTCGTGTAATTGGTGTTGATGTCGAAATTCTAAACCCTGCTCGATGGTAACTCTAGCTCAATGGGTAAGATAGCTTTAGATCCAAAGACAAGGCAAAAGGGTATCTCTCCAGTAGAAGTCTTATGAGTCATTTGGTATCTCCAAAGGATGTTGGGGAGCTTATTAGCCCACCTCCACTCTACTCATTCTGCTCTCTTTTTTAGGCTACAAAAGATGATCTTGTTGATTGCTTAGAGTTGGCCGTTGGATTAAAGGTGAGCCATTAAGGTACAGTGGAGTGTTATGTAGTGCTTTCTACAAAACTCTTTGAATTTGGCATTCTCAAACTGTCTACCATTTTCCATGATCAGGGCAAAGGAAACCCTGAACTTAGAGAACATGTTAGTGGAGACAAAACCTTCAATTACATTGGCTATGATGTTTGCAACCACTTGAGCATTGACTCATTTGGTGGAATAGTCTACAGCCACCAAGTTGAACTAACAACCCTTAGATGCTATGTCACTTGGTGAAATAGTCTACGATAGCTTTTTATTGTATGGAGTAGAATGGATTAGACAAAAAGAACTAAATTGGACAGGATAGAACGAGTACATAGAAGACAAGATAGCACAGTACAAGTTTATTGTATCATGTTTGATTTATATAATATATGATACAAAATTTATATTAAAAATTAATTATTATATTATAAAATAAATAATTTTTTGTAAGATTTAATAAAAATAATGTTAATTAACTCAATTTTATAACAAAAAATGGGTATTTTTAAGGATACAAAATATTTTTGTTTTCTTATCCAATAAATTTCATTTTTGTAATATGGTATAAATAGAACAAAATTTGAGTTTTTTATCTAGTTCATCAATCTATTTTTTTTTTCAGTTATCAAATAAAATTATAAATTAAATATGAAAGAAAATTTTTTGTATAGTTTAATATTATAAAAATTACATAGCTAAACAGTATATATACGTTAAAGGTGACATAAGCAGTGGGAGGAGACGTCATATATCGGGAGCAACGCTTTTGACCCGGAATTCACAATCATGTTGACTTCATGAGCGTGGTGGCCCGTAACTCATGGACTTTGGGCTGGGTCCATGTGGAGAACCACCGAGGAAGCGGGGACGAGGGCAGCCCAGGACCTGGCCGGTGCCTCAGCTCAGTCGCCTGTCTAAGCGAGTGACGGTCGCTAGGTTAGGTAGCCGGGTTTGCTCGTAGTTGTTCCCGTCGGAGGAGAGTTCTTTGGGTCGCCTTGGTCTTGGGCCTGGTCTTGTTAGGCCACGTTCGGTGGCTAGAATCAACCGGAAAGATGAAGAGAAACTGGAGGGTGGACTACAGTATGATGATGTCATGGAGGAATATGTATTTTCCTTAGGTAATAATAAAATATCACGTTTTTTCGATTTTCTTACAAGTAATTTGTTTTTTTTTTTTTGGACAACTACTGTAATATTAAAACTTAAAAGAAGAAGTCGTTCGTTGTTTAAAAAAACCATTGATTATGCGACTAATTGTGTTGGCCCTTCACGACCATTTCAGGCATCCAATAACGGAGGACCTTCGAAGTTTTGCACAACTCTAATATTATATTACCTAAGGAATATGTTAGTATTGTCGATTTAACCATGTAGAATATGATATCATTTATCCCACTGTCCTTAGCATTATCACGTAACAATCCTTACTGCTATTATTTATAACCTCTTAAAATTATTACAATAATATCTAAGCATTAGTACGTTGAATATATCGAATATGGTAAAAGCTGGAACAATCGCATGAAATAAGCGTTACTAGTATAGGGGTGTCAGGTAGAAACTAATAGATTTTAAGTATGGTAGAAGTTCAATCGGGAATCTACGTAATCAAAATGATGAAAAAAAGAAAAAAAGAAAGTTTGTCAATTTCTGATGTTTGTTTTTTCAGTGCACCTGCCAAGTATCATCAAGAGTTTTTGCGACTTTCGTCATTGCTGCAATGCAAATGCCTTCAAGAATCACCTGAAAGACATGAACAAGGATAAATCATTATACCTGCATTTGATTTGATGACTAAGAACATGGTCAAGGAGATTTTAAAAGACGGGGAAAAAAAGAAGGATAAGAGTAGAAACTTACAAAGGAGTGAATTTATTAGACCAAACAGTCGAAGATGTTCTTGGTCTGAGAGATAACCAAAAGTTTTAAGTTTTAAATCTTTCTTTGGATAACAAATAGGTTATCCGAACACAATTGGAATTAAACAAGTTAAAAATTGTTAACAGACATGAACTCATGAAATCTGGCAAAAGGTTCTCATCTGCCATAGGCATTTTATGTACACAATTTAAATTCGAAGCTAATCCTAGACCTTGTATCAAAAACAGGGAACTTGCAGGACATTTTGTATGCTGAAGTACATGTTTGCATCTAATGATCTAGCCTGAAGTTGGTTCGTCAGTTGATTTCCTATACTCCGGCTTCAGTTGGTATGTTCCTTGATTGCTTCCTTTGTTATTGTAGACACAAAGGTCTTTAAGGATATCTTTCATGAATTGCTGCAGATAACAACAAAAGCGATTGAAAAGTAGGGGATTAAACAATCACAATGCTATCAAATTTACTAAGAAAGTTGCGTACTTCAGGTTGATCGGTCTCTTGGATTAACTGTCTCAAAGTCCAATTCTCTTGCCTCTCAAACAGCCTAAACATAATTTCCTCCATCTCTGCACGATCCCTTCTCGTTCTTTTCATCTCTGGCACCTTGACTTGGACTTTCTTTTTTTCCTATTTCACGGAAGCAGCTTCCTTTATGTTAGATGCCGATTAATTGTGCGTATAGTATATGCAATTTGTCATTAAAAGAGAGAGAGAGAGAGAGAGCGCATGAATTCCTAAGTAGCACTTGGTCATTCGTGCATGTAACGCTTAGTGCATCCACACTTTTTTTTTTTTTTTTTTCTGCAAAAACAGTATGGAAGTCACAAAGCCGGTAAACTAACCATGAAAGGCATAGGCCTCATAAGACTTCCAGTGTCGTGGTCAATAACCTGAATTTCATAAGAAGGTTAGGAGATGATACAGCATCCGATATATGTTGCAAATATGTGGGCCAGGAACAAACAGATTATGTCATATAAGAAAACCTGTATCTGTCTTGTTTTATTCGTGTACTTGCACGACCGCTCGCGGTAAAATTTCCCATAGCTCTCGATGTTCTCTTCATGAGGCCTCATGTCAAATTTGTTTAGTATTTTACCTTCCACGGATATTTTTCCTACAGATACATTAATTAACACCAATAAACCTGTTGGAGAGGAGGGTTTTGCACCGAAATGTTAGAGAATCCGGCAAGAAGAAAGGATGCAAGAAAGGTTTCCTAAACATGTGCACTCAGTTTTCCCTTACTTCTCCTGCATTAATTATCTTACAGGGTGATAAAATTGCATTTGTTAGAAAAGCTCTAAAGTTGCACTTGGCGGGGAATAGAATTTTTTTTTTTTTTTTTTTTTTGCAAATGTTTTGGCGAGATTCCCAATACATTAATGCGTTGATGGGGTGACAAGCCCTAGCCAAAGACAAAAGGAAAGGGTGATGACTAATCATGGAGCAACATTTGACAATGAAGGGAAAAATAGAGGATTATGAATGGTCTGTAAATCTCACAGCAAATGTATCTGTACAAAGAGTGAAGATTCGATCAACCTACCTTGATGCGTTTCAGAAAACACTGACATTGGAACAAAGTCTTTGGACATTTCCATTGAGTAACGCTTGGGTACATTTCCAGATTCGGTGCTAGCCAATTCCATGGTGAACTAAAAGAACATTAAAGCAACATATATCAGTTGCTGGACATCACAGACGCAGTAGAGCAGGTTAATCACACGAGAAGCATTGTGCAGGGTTAATTTTGGATAGCTAATGCTAATAGTGCAGGGTTTTATACTTAGGGTAAAACAAGGAAATAAACATAAAAATATTATAAAACTGAAAGCAAAATATGATCATATTTGTAGAAGATGCATTCCATGAGATCATCTCCCATGAAATATCTGACACCCTTATTCAGATTTTTCACAAACACGTTGATGGAAGAACAAACGTTTCAAACACCTCGAAATCCGTATCGAATAAATTAGAATGGCAAAAGAAATGGTAAATGAAGTGCGAAAATGGCCACTTATTTGAATCCTAAAAAGTTTACGTAGTCATGGCCCTAACGTTTGGCAGGGTGTCCTTTGATGCATGTAACTCAAATTACAATCGATTCCCTGATATGGAGTAAATAAACCAGCCCAAAAAAGCATTAACTGAAAGACGAAGGAAAAAACAAAAAAGGGATTGCTTAATCACCCTTTATGTGCAAAGTTTAATAAGACCATCCTGCACCTACATTAACTGAAAAGCATGAAGCTCGGAAGCAACCTAGTTTATGTGCTTCTGACATTACACGGCCAAATGGCAGGCCTAGGGCCTCTTCATAACCTCACCAAAACATTGCAATATAGCTATTTCTATGACACAACCACTAGACCTTTTCCTCTTCACCCTTGACCAAATAAACTCGTCAACGCCCCAATTTTGCATTCATCCTCTATCCTAAGGGCTAATAAGCAGATCAAATGCGAGGCCAATGAAAATAAAAGCATACCGATTACACTCGTAAGCATAAATAACTAACTAGTACTCAGTCTCTGAGTCCGGGTTCCAAGCAAAATTGAGTCCCACAACAGAATCAGAAGCTCAAGCAACGTTACAATAATTATAAGAATTCCTGCATTAATGCACGAAAGGCTACTCTATTTTTTATAAGGCACAAAAAAAAAAAAAAAAAAAAAGGAAAGATGGACTCTCTGCTCAACGTTTTGCTATCTCAACCGGCTTAAAATCCATCAAGAACGAGTCACCAAGTGGGTTGTCCTAGCGGATAAGCCCAAAAACTCTCCTGATGTTGACAATAGGTTCTTGGTACTTGGTTTTGGTGGGACGAAAAGATTCATATTAGTAAACTACGTGTTTAAATGTATCTCGTGCAAATATGAATGATAGTGCATAGCTTATAAAATAAACTATCATGTATATTTTGACATTATTAATAAGTACATGTTACTAATCTATCAACATTGTGTGTTACTTTTGTGGCACAGTTTATTGGCCTGGAGTTAGTTGGTCAAATCGTACTAACTTTTTTAAAAATTGAAATACTTCACCTAGGGGACCCAATGTATAACAAGGCTCAAAACTAAATTATAGAAACTAGCGTAAACTTTCATCCAAAAAGAAAACAGCCAAACCGGGGGAACAAAAAAGAAAAGAAAAATATCACATCATGCTACAATATGTATATTAGAAAAAAAAAAAAAAAGTAGAAAATATAAAAAACTAATCCACTTTGTATGGCTACATGGTAAGTAAATGCGATGAAACACAACGAGTACACGCACAATACGTTTTTACAAAATGGCAATAAAGAAAACCACAATGCATGCAAGCGCAGCGCATAAAGAACCATGACATGAAGGAGTATCATATGATGCATTTCAGTTTCCAAAGGGGAAGAAAAAAGGAAAAATCAGCTTTTTATAATAGATGACATGTCACTTTCTCGTGATACGTGTGGCACTTGTTAAAAACCCTATATTAAAAAGGAATATTTTGGTTTCCCAATACATATATTCTTAACAAACTTGTACCATGACAAAAGAAAGATCATGTATTTCTTTTTCTTTTGTTCTTTTAATTTTTTGAAAGGACAAATGGCAATGTGTTACATACCTCAGGAGAGGTATTATCCTCGGAACGAAGAGGATCGATGGAGAGAACGACCTTAGCGACACTCTTGATGCTATTGTTGGTGTTTATTGGTTGGAGGGAGCGAGAGACGACGAGAGGGCATTTCATAAGCCACATTGATTTGTCTGCTCTACCGGTGTCTATGAACCCACCAAATGAGAACGTGTTACTACCGTTCGTGTGATAGTCGTTGTTGTTGTTCTTTTTGGGTGTCATGTTGGTGTTGGGTTTGTTGTGATGGTCGTCCATAGTGTATGTGTGTGAGGGAGGGAAGAGGGTCCTGAGGGAACGTTTGGCTTATGGAGAGAAAATAAGGAAGTGAACAAAAGAAGATAGGGAGACGAAAAAGAGATGGAGAGAAAGGGAGGGGGGGTATAGGTTGAAGAGGGCGATATAGGTTGAAGAGGAGAGAGAGAAACGGTTTTTGGAGATTTAAGAGTTAATTTTGTGTAACAAATTTTTACGGTAAAAACCTCCTTAGGTTGAAGTTTCCTTATTGGTGCACCTTTCGGTGGCTCCCCCAATCAAATATCGACGTTATACACAAATGGGAAGTGGCAATTTGTGATATGATTAGACGAAATAAACATACAAAGATTTTACCTCCGTCTAGTTGTTTTCTTCATATATACTCTCTTTTTTTTTTTAAATTAAGTACCCAAGTTTGCATCTATATTGGGTTCCAATTCCAATCAAACACAAGGATTCAACAAAAATATCATGTTTGATTATGATTATGGTTATTAAGAGGCTAAATAAAAAACTTTTCACGTTTTTACATTTCTATTTTCGTAAAATATGTAATCATTAATTAATACTTAAATATACAAAATGTTTCTTTCAAAACTTTAGCGAATGATTGGGAGCATTGTTAATGGAATCTTATGATTCTCTCTGTATATTTTTACTTAGCAAATTTTATTGTGCTTAGTGGTAAGATTGTCAGACAATGAAATTATTATAATGGACGATGTTGTACTTCTAATCCATTTGTATGTTTGTATATATTTTATTATATTTAACATATATGTATACTTGTTCATAGGTTAATTAGAAAAAGCTTTCACCTTTTATGCACTAATTTTTCATAAAAAGTACAATTTAAAATGTAAAAGTTTCTAGATTTTTAACCTCTAAAAGTTTTCTTGAATGTATACATATATATGTTTAAATAGAATAAAGATCCTATTTGAATTGTCTTTTTTTTTTATCTATATCTTATTTGTATTTTATATGGTTTGATTTATATTTGTTTAAAATTTATTGTTTGGAAAATCATCTAAACTGTATTTTATTTGTTTTTATTTTATAATTACAATGAAGATAGTGATTGGAGTATCAAAATTGAAAAAAAATTGACATACTTTCAAAAAAAAAAAGATTTGAAAAATGATATATCTTATCTGCTACCCCACAAAATTAGCAATAAGGATTTAACATCTAGATTTAGATTTAGGAAAATAAAAAAAATAAAAATTATTATTTGATTAAGTTGGGCAATCATAGTGGTACCATGGAAATTAATCATACGACTTATAAGTTAGATTTCAAAAAATGGGACAATAAAGAATTGGCATGCTTGAAAGATAACTATAGCCATGTTGCTTACCATATATCGAAAATGTAAATAATTTGAATTTTGATAATTAGCGTACTTTTAAAAATAAATTATTTGGATAGTAATATAGTTAATGATATGACTTAAAGTAATACTTAAGAAATATGTACATGGTATACACATTAAATATATCGAATATATAGAAATATTATGTACTCCTAAACTGAATGAATCCCTAGGTAGCAATAGGATATAATTATACGGGCTACGTAATTAGGAAGTAACTTTAAAGGAAAAAAAAAATACTAAGTACACTAATAAGATATGACCTATGTAGGTTATGCTACCACATGGAAGGACACTTAATTAAATGTGGTGATTAGCTATGAACAGTTAGTAAGTAAAATATGAATACATAAGATACCTTGAGAATGTGAAAATTAATAAATCAGTAAAAAAAAAAAAATATTAGTGGGTCGGTCTGGAAGCTCGAAAGATGGAGCAAATGTTACTCACATGAGTCTTGAGTTCAATAGCAGTGTAAAATTGCCACCTAAACAACCAATAGCAATATATTATATAGACATCATGGCATGTGGATTTCTTTTAAGAAGTCAACTAATCTCTACGTAGCTGGAGTTAATTGGACAGACAAGAAAGGTATCTAGCTGGAGCAACATTACCATAATAAGTTGACACATGGCTAATTAAATGATGGTATTTCAAGTAGTGTTATAACGGAAGAAGTAAATTTTTCTTCTCCCGAAAAATTCCTGATTCTCGTTTTGAACGATGGCACCCTACTTTAAGTTGCTTTGCCAAATTTAAGATATAGGACGACGACCATACCCTCCGAACAGGGAGATGACGATAATTCAAAACTAGGTATGCTTCACTTCGTCTCTACTTTACTGTGCTAAGTCTATATTCTTAATTTCGCAATGAATTTCAGTAGTCTTTTCAGCATTACTGAATAGAGAAGCACTCTCGACGCTGATATTTCATCTCTTATCGTCTATAATTGATGGGTTGGAGAAATTTTATTTCTCTATTGTTTAATTTGTTTGGATTAGTAGGTGATATGTGTGGACACATAATAAGTGATGGTGTATATATATTTCCATTACTATTACCTTCCACAAAATCATATCTATTGAATGAATTTTCGTATGTAAGCATGACGATACCAACTTGGTGACCTGTTGATGAAATATTCAATGTGAAGAGCTATAAGGATATGTCATGTAAATGATGTTCTCCAAGCTTGCCATGAGATTTTCCATTACGAAGACTAAAATTTTAGTAATGGAAATTAATGCTAAGACAATCTCCACGATTGAGTCAAGCAACTACTTTTAGCATCTTGTTGGTGGAATTCCTAAATATGAGAATTATATATTATGAATAAACGATGTATTGAATATAGTTTCCTTGAAATGTGCAATGGATTGAGGTTGGAAGTGATTATTATTTTTTATTGATATTTAATTGAAAATGAGGGGTTGTCATGATAATTTAGCTAAGAAGGGTAGAATTTATGTAAGAAGAGGATAGATAAGAGGATTCTTAGGTAAAATGCTATATCGAAACCTTATTCAGAGGCTAAATCAGAGGGTATCTATCGAGTCTGATTTTTCGGTTTCTTTTGTTTAAAATTAATTTCCCCATTTTCAATTAATACTAAACTCTAACCCATTTAATATTAATCATCGATTAAAGAAATTGAGAAATTTTGATTTTTTATTGAAAATAATTTTTAGAGTCTTCATCCGATCGAAGTCGGAAAAAGAAAGCAAACTCTAACTAATTGGATGGATTGATTACGGTTTGGCTACTGGTTTTTTATTTCAATTTAAATGAATAATCAGAGGGTTTTGAGTTCGGGGGCTAACCTATTAAATCTTAACAGGTACTACTATCTATTTACCGAAATTAGAATTATTCTTCTAATTATAATATTTTTAAAGAATAAATAGATAAATAAAATCAAAAGAAAAAAAAAACCTAAGTTTTTACATATTTTATCGTCGCCCCGAAGATGCCTACGTACTCGCTAGTCAGGATTAGATGATCGTAGTTCTTTAAAAAAAATTTTAGTATGTTGATGGATTTTAATTTTGAAAAAATCGACCGAGTTTACATTTTAATTGATTTAATTTATTCGAAAAAAATCTAAGAGGGTCCTAACTCATGAGTGTTGTTATTTTATAAAAAAAAAACTCTCTAAAAGTTCAAAAAAGTTTTAAATGGATTTTTATTATTAATTAAATTCTTTTTTTTCTAAATTTCTATGTGAAGAATTAACAAAAACGATATTAAAAACTCCTACATATATATGTCTATAATATTACACAACTATCTACCCAAATAAAAACTAACACCAAAAGAATTTACTAACCTAATATGCATCACTACTTATAAATAACTAAGGTTTTAATACAATATAATAATAATAAAAACTTAGAAGATTCGAACCTTACTTAGCCATTCACTGTGCGGCAATGCATGTGCTGATCAAGGAACTATGGCTGATCGTCTGCTAGGGTGATTGCCATTCGCAAACAGTGGACATATGTGCGTTCGGTTATTGCTTGGTCAGATTGGTCAACGGAGTTTAGCAGTGGCAACTGTGGAGGGCTGCAACTGTGGAGTTTGGAATGACGTGGTATGCTTGACGTGACAGTGTTTGCGCTGCTATGATGAGGGTGGACGTTGCCGCTGCTGTCCGTGCCGCTATTGTCGTTGTTGCCATGTTGATGGTGATGAACGAAGGAGGATGGGCGTGCTTAGCAGTGGAGCGGTTGATCTTTGGATGATGCAGTGCTCAACATATGCTGATTGTGTTGTGCCAGTAGGTAGTGTTTCAGTCGTGCGTGTCGACAAGGGGCTGGCGTTGTCTCGTTGGCTGGGGCAGTGGGTTTGGTAAGGGGAAGGCTGTCCGCTACTCGTGAAATCAGATTGGGGCGAAGTGTCAGATTGGAGTCGTTGGTCGTTGTTTGTTTGTGAGGGAAAGTGGACTGGTTTCGTAAATGAGCCGATTAGTGGCTATGGACTTTGACTAGTGTTTGGATTGAGAACGACAAGGGCAAATTGAATAGGGGGATTGTGGCAGTTACTATTCCTTTGTGTATAGCTCAGTTAGGGGCTTCGTGCTGTCGTCTAGTAATCTTCGGCGTGATCTATGAGTATGGAGTGGTGTCTGTGTCGTCGTGTATTGCTGTTGTATAGCGCCGTTGTGAGGAACGGTCAGTGGAGTTAGCGTTTGAGTGGCGAAGATTGCTGTTTGTAGACAATGGACAGTGTTATTGATTCAGAATTGCAACCGCTGTTGTCGGGATGTGGTGAAGACAGCAATGAGTTGTGCAATCGTTGAGTGTGTGAGCTTGCTGTGATTAGAATTACTGTTCTGCACTGCTGATCAGGGACTTGTGACGTTGGAGATGGCGTGTAGATCAATGACAAAGTGTATCAGTGCAGCAACCGTGCATGGATGGAGAAGACGATGGGCGTGTGGCTTGGACGTGCGGACAGCGGACTTGTATGTGGGAGTGCAAGCCATCGGCGTATGGATCTGCTTAGGGACTGCTGTCGTGAAGTTAGTGTGATTGAGGACATGTTATGCTGTGTGGTTCAGCGTGAGCAAAGACGAAGCTGTCTTGTGTTGATCAGTGTGCAATTGAGGGATTTGGCTATAGCATGGTCGTGAGTGTAGGAGACGGTTGTTTAGGATTTTTTTAGTTCTTTTGGGAGCGTATGTATTTATAAAACCTAAACCAAATCTTTATATCCATTCAATTTTTTTGTATTGACATGAATTCATTCTGATAAAAATCAAATCTAAACCCTATACGCTCAACTGATTTTTTTTGTAAAAATAAGATTTTTTTGTAAAAATAAAAAGATCGAAATAAAAAATACTTAGGTATCTAGTAAGATTCGAACCCAAAACCTCAAATTAAGTCCAAACCTACGTTTCAATATTTATTCATTAGAATATTGGCCTATACCTTGATTTTTAATATAACTGAATTGTACTTAAACCACACAACTTCCTAAATATAATTATTTAGATTAAGCTAAAACTAAAACTAATTGTCCCTAAAATAATTTACTTTCTAAAAATCTACAAAATCTTTATAATTTTTTTCTTTTCTTATTTTTTTCGTATTTTCATCATTTGTCAATTTTTATTATTTTTATCTTTTATTATTATTATTATTATTTATTTTTCAATTTTTTTTAATTAGAACCCCTTTTTTTAAAAAAAAAATAAGAAAATAGGACTGCGGAATGGCAAAAATTAGATATCTACAGTATCCATATGTGATTTATAATTAAGTTGAACCTAAATAATAGGTCAAAGGATGTTTTAAAAGAACTTCAAAGTAAACTAAATTTAGATAATATTTCAGAGGATAATCTAGAGGACAAATGAGAGGATAGTTTAAGAAAAAAACTAATCTGAAAGTGATTTTAAAACCCGAACATTACGAATAATGAATGGATATTGATATTTTAGTTTTGTAATTTATACTAGAAGTCATTTATAATATAGGAAACCTTAGTAAAGGACGACTATACCTAGTTGAGTCGTGGTTGTTCCAAGATAATGAGAAACAAGGAATCTAGGTAAGGTGGGATCCTTGCATCACAACATATCAGAGTACCACGTCAAAGTACTTGGAGACTTAGGAATGCTTTTAATTGTGATTGTAACTTAATTGAATATGCGCATGCTTCGTATGTGGTAGTTCATTTGCATTATGGATTTAAAGTGCTGCTTTATATGAATGTGTTTGATTTGCTCTGTCTTATGAATTCGTTGATCATCCTCAATCGGAATTAACTAAAGACTAATATTTAAACTAACTGGACATGCATAACAACCACTAGGGGAACGATTAGGCATGTTAAATTAAATACCGGCCTCTTTGATGGGGATAGTTGAAATGGTCATTTCCCCATCTTTAGTTTAATTAAGTGGTAAGAGTAGAGGTCATGGTAGTGTCAGGAGCTATGGTTCAAAGGCGGTCTCGAGAAGAGAGTATTCTCTATTACACAAGCTTGAGTTTGATATGATTTGAGTTGTGTTGAAACTTCTTAATTTGGGTTAGAGCGGACGCAATTTCTCAAACCTCACAATGGATCTGTTAACATTGTGCGATGTTTCATTTGATTGTTTATAATGCATTTCATTAAAATCTGATTATTGACAATCGTGTATGTGCTTGATGTACTTTTTTAACTTCATCTTGCTTATTGAGTTACTTGTACATACATCTTTATAGACTTTTCTGTAGGTGTTGACCAAGGATTAAGGATGCTACACTATAACCATCCTTAGGATAGTGTACTTCGGGATGCGAGAGAGAGGAAACTTAAAAACTTATAAGACCTTGACTTTTGTTTCTTTTTTTTTTTTTGTCTTTTGTAGAAACTAACCACGATACCCCGAAGACACCAACTAGTTTCCAACTTGGATGTACACAAATGTTAAGACTTGTGGCTTTTGTAAACTTTTTATGAACACTGAAACTTTTAATTTATAATTACCAATGTAAATACTACTATATTATCAATACACGTACTATAAGTGATCTTAAACAGGTGTCTTGAAAAGTTTTACCATAGGTTTTGCTAATATCAGGGACCTAATTGAATGCTTCGAAGCGTTTGAGTTGAGTTCGCCTGGTATATACTAGGTCAACGGTAGCAGTTATAAGGCTAGTTTCTAGCTTATGATAGTTCTTATGATGGGATTGTTATGACCTCACCACTTTAGGATGTAACATTTTATGAATTGTAAATGATTGTTTTAATTGGTATTTTTATAA
The DNA here is from genome assembly GCA_024138005.1 of Lumnitzera racemosa. NCBI lineage: Eukaryota > Viridiplantae > Streptophyta > Magnoliopsida > Myrtales > Combretaceae > Lumnitzera > Lumnitzera racemosa. Next base: position 51,481,355 of record JAMXBC010000006.1, on the reverse strand, counting down.
AAATAAATAAAGTAAATGATACATTAATTCAACTTTATTGGATTTGTTGGGTATAGACCTATGCAAAAGGCTGAATTGACCCAGAACCGATGGTTCACGGTTTACAGGTTGGTTCCATGGTGAACCATGACCGACCTGTGTACTGGCGGTTTCGAGCTAGTTCAGTCGGCTCGACAATTCACCAACCGATTTGCAACCCTTAAACTTTTTTTTTCCTTCTTTTCTTGTTGACCCTTGAACTCTTTTCTTTTTTTTTTTTTTTTTTCCTTTCCTCCACTAAAGCATACATTCCAAATGAACAAAATTTAAAAAATAAAAAAGTCTCTTATAATACAAAGAACTAATTTGATCAAGTAAAGTAAAGTAGTAGGGGAAAATATTTTTTGGCGTATTTTACGGTCGCTTGAAAAGTGTATACGTATCCACTAGTTGGAATTAAATCACCGTAATTCAGTTTGGATATTTAAAAAACCTTTAGTCTGTTGGTTAATTTTATATTTTGTGGAAAGAATCTAATTATACGTGACTATCCAATTTAATTTTTTTGAAGAATAATAATTTCATTTGGTCATAATTTAGAAAACTTTAAGGCTAGGTTACTACTTTGGGGAAGACCATGCTATTTAGTTTTTTTTTGAATAATTAGGAAAAAGGTTTTTCCACGTGATAGAACTTTTTTAGAAAGGACGAATAGAAAACTTACTATGTCTCTTCTTAAGGTAGCTGTTCATGTTTGTGATCAGGAGTAGAACCCGCAGCTGAGCTTAAGCTTTTATCAGATCGATTCCAGTCATTGAAATAATCATTCTCCTCACTTGATGTCTCGTGTTGTTCTTGCTTTCTGCATGCCGCCTTATACTAATCTTCTATGCAAGCACTTGCCTTAATGTTGACAACAGATAGGGAGGCTCGTTGTTCATTGAGGATGATGCTTGTTGTACTAAATGCTTGCTCAATGATGATCGTTAAAGCCGGAGCAGTGAGTACTTCATGGGCAATGTGAGATAAGAGTAAGTAGTCCCTTGTGTGTTGCTGTTACCACTATAAAATATCGAAGTCCTTGATAGAGATATTCTTGAAAAACTCAAAATTTGTATTGTGTAATGTTGCATCTCAGATATTGGACCGCCAAATTGTTGCCTCTTTAATTTTTGTGCTAGTAACTGCTCACCCATAAATGAATAATGTTGTTTCTTGATAGGTAGTGAAGGAAAGACTGGTGATTAGCTACCATACTGACTTTGGTAGCGGTTGAGTATCTCTTCTATGTCGATTGTCATTGCTAACACTTCCTACTATGCTTCCAAGCTATACATGTCTTGGGAATCCATTAGATCTTCAATGTAATCGTAATAAGTTTTCAAATAATTAGTAATACTTCCGTTTTACAATGAGGATCTATAATAGTTGCTATAAGATAAATACGAGGAATGTCTTTATAATAAGATAACCACTTCAATGCCATATTATATACACATGTATGCAAGTTTGGGTCTTCATAGGCCTAAAGTAGCACGCCAAGTATACTAATGGTTGATATAACAAATAAGTGTACACCAAGCCTATAAACCTGCGAGAAGGTCTTAATAGTATCATAAAAAACTTTCAAAATTTTCAACAACTGGATACATATATCTTAGTTGCTAGGGAAAATGTCAACTTCTTGCATATTGTACATTGCAAAGTTACACAATAGTTCGTTGTAAGGAACTGTGTTATGAAACAACTCATAAGTCGAGTTCCAATGGTGTTTTACATCCATCTTAAATTTTTTGAGCCCCTTCTCGTGCTTAATGCAGAAGTTACTCCACTTTTTGTGAAAGGATTGCCTTTTTGTTATTGTCTTAAAGATGTTTTTGATTTAAGTTATACTGTCCTGTAAAGCTACATACAAGCTAAGAATATGACATACACAACATATGTGGAAAAACCCCCTCCAAAATGCTGGTTGATAGTAATTTTGCAGATTAGATATTGAGGTTGTATTGGGATTTGTATTGTCAAAACCAATAAAAAAAATTTTCCTCACCAATCTATACTCATTTAGGATTTCTCTAATAATTTTATAGATGTTTTGCGCCATGTGGCGCTCATTACATACCCTTAAAGCTAATAATTGTTTATTAAGTTGCCAATTATCTTCTATCGGTGAACAATAATACCCATATAAGAATTATTACGAAAATGATCTGTTCATCATACCCTTAAAGCTAATAGTTGTTTATTAAGTTGTCAATTATCTTCTATCAGTGAACAATAATACCTATATAAGAATTATTACGAAAATGATCTGTTCATATGTCTACACATATGGACACATGTGTATTAAGTGAAGTGAACTTACCTGTAAGCTCCCTTTTACCTTTGTGATAGAGTGCCTGTATAGCTCGAGTTAATGTGCTGCAGCTACGTTATTGTAAGCTAGGGTTGAATGTCTCCCACTTGTATCAGCTTTGCTACTCTGATACACCCGCTTTGAATGACAGATGTATGTTCACCAGGTACTGTGCTAAGTTGTACTTGTGCTTCTCTTAATCATACCTCATTAGTAGTTGATTGGATAAATCACTACCTCGAGCAATCGATTGCTACGTACTATCTATTCCTACATCCCTAGGATGCTTTGACCTTAAGTGCCTGTTAAGGGTACCATATCCCTCTTTCGTTTTCTAAGAGTAACTTGTGTTGCAGTAGTTGTAGAATGCGCTTGAGTTCCCCCTCTCGTCTGTACTTTTATGAAAAAGCATAGTAAAAATATTAGACTTACCAGGTTTAGAGGGCTTACTCGAGCCTGAAGGTCTCGAATTTCCGGGTCCATGCTGTCCCATATGTTACTCCTCTGTTTTGGAATAATTTCTATTTCATCCTCCTCATCCTCGAACATGCATGCTGGGCAACTCATCCGTCGGGGTTCGAATCCAGCAGGTTATGCAGGGACACTCATACGAGGAGATTCGAATCTAATAGGACGTTCAAGGATACTTATGCGTAGAGGTTCGAACCCAGGAGGTGGTGTGCCTCAGTAACCGATGCGTTGAGATTCAACCTCAAAGCCAGGAGGTAGTGTAACTTGTTCTTCGACGTTCTTAACCACATCGTGTGCCCTTTGCTCATTTAGCTCGTACTCGTAATTCAAGTACGCTTGAACATTGTGAAACCTTTGTGGCTTAGATGACGTTCCAGTTCTAGTGCTCTTGCCCTTGCCCTTACCTTTCCCACTAAATGAGGAACCGTGCTTCTTACCCGAGAAAGGACGATGCAAGAATCTTTCTATAGATCTAAATTTTTTTCCCTTATCTACAACAAAAAAGGTTTATCGTGAAGGATAGGAATAATTGTAAGAAAACACAAAACGGAAATTATGTCACGTGTAAGTATATGTAAATGTTATTTGTTAATGCAAATGGTTCAGTGAAGTGGAATGAAGAATTATGTTCAGATCTTGGTGGTAACTGAAAAAAATATTTCTCTCATAACGTTTTAAAATTGAAAAAATGCGAAGGTAGAATGGTTGGAGTTAAAACATTTCAATGAAATTATGAGGGAGTAATAATTGTCGCACACTTCAATTTATAAAGAACTAGGAAGGTTTGAACGCGTTGTTTAAATTTTCAAAATTTGAATTTGAATCATTCCTATTGCTACAATTTTGAATTCTATAAGATTTCCTCCACCTGCATGCGCTAAAATCTATATAACATCTATAAGGGAGAAAATTTTATGCAGATCAAAAGAGAAAGTAGGAGGGGTAGGTTTCCTACCGATCATTTTATTTTATTTTATTTATATATACTTTTTGGGGTTGGAAAGTCTTGAACCATCAGTTCACCAGCTCAGGCGGTTTTGCTTGATCAAACCGCTTCGGCCTTTAAGGCCCACTAGTTCATTAGGCAATTTAGGCTTGGCGATTTTCCAGACTAGCTAGTTTGTCGACCCACAGGGCTGATTCAAGGTTTAGAATCGGCCCTTACACTGGTCTTACAATAAGGCTCAAAACTAAATTATATCAACTAGTGTAAACTTTCATTGAAAGAGAAAATAGCCAAACAGAGAGGAAAAAACGAAAAGAAAAGAAAAATATCACATCATACTGCAATATGTGTATTAAAAAAAGTAGAAAATAAAAAAACTAATCCACTTTGTATGGCTACATGGTAGATGTGAGGAAATACAGTGGGTAAACGTACAAAACGTTTTTACAGAATGGTGATGTAGAAAACCACAATGCATGCAAGTACAGTGCATAAAGACCTATGACATGAAGGAGCATCATATGATGCATTTCATGGATAACGGTTTTTGAAGGGGAAGGAAAAAGGAAAAATTAGCTTTTTATAATCGATGACATGCCACTTCTCGTGACACATGTGGCACTTGTTAAAAACCCTATATTAAAAAGGAACATTTTGGTTTTCCAATATATATATTTTTAACAAACTTGTACCAAGACAAAAATGAAAAAGAAAGATCATGTATTTCTTTTAATTATTTGAAGGGACAATGGCAATGTGTTATGTACCTTTAGAGAGGTATTATCCTTGGAATGAAGAGGATTGATGGAGAGAACGACCTTAGCGACACTGTTGATGTCATTGTTGGTGTTTCTTGGTTGGAGGGAGCAAGAGACAACGAGAAGGCATTTCATGAGCCATATTGATTTGTTTGCTCTACTGGTGTCTATGAACCCACTAAATTAAAACGAGTTGCTGCTATCCGTATGATGATTATTATTCATTTTGGGTATCGTTTTGGTGTTGGGTTTGTTGTGATGGTTGTCTATGGTAGGTGTGTGAGAGGGAGGGAAGAGTGTCTTAAGAGAGTGTTTGGCTGATGGAGAGAAAATAAGGAATTGAATAAAAGAAGAGAGAGAGAAGGGGAGGAGGGGGGGGGGGGGGGGGGGGGGGGGGGAGTATATAAGTTGAAGAGGAGAGACAAAAACGGTTTTTGGAGATTTAAGAGTTAACTTTGTGTAGCAAATCAACAAATTTTTACGGTAAAAACCTTGTTAGGTTAAAGTTTCTTGATTTGTGCACTCTTTAGTAGCTCCCTTGATCCAATATTGATGCCATATACAAATGGGAAGTGGCAATTTGTGATGTGATCAAATGAAATAAACATACGGAGATTTTGCTTTCGTTCAATTGTTTTCTTCATATATGCTCTTTTTTAAAAAAAAAAAATTAAGTACCCAACTAGACCAGTAAAAGGGTTAGTTCTGAACCGTAAATTGGTCTGACAAGTCGATGAACTAGCCTGGCTTGGAAGCGTCTGGGCTTGAATCGCTCAACGAATTAGTAGGCCTTAAGGGCTTAGGCGGTTTGGTTGGGCGGAATCCACTGGTTTAAGGCCTGCCAACCTAAAAAAAGTGTAAAAATAATAAAATAAAATAAAATGACTTGTATGAAACCAACACCTCCGCCTCACCCTTTACCCACTTGTATTCTACTTTCTCTTTCGATTTGCAAATTTTTTTTTTTTCCTTTACAGTTGTTGTCTAGCTTTTGGTGTACGCAGGTCGAGGAAATCTTACAAACTTCAAAAATTGCGGCAGTAAGAATGATTCAAATATTAGACTTCCCAGTTACTGGGAATAAATTCTATAAGATTTCCTCCACCTGCATACGTCGAACGCTAGACAACATTTGTAAGGAAGAAAACTTTTTGTAGACTAAAAGAGAAAGTAGAGGGATGGGGGGGGTGCTGTTTTTTAAAAAAACATGAAAAAGCAGAAAGGAAAGGTGGAGGGTTGCTACATCGATTTCATATCGATCATTTTGTTTATTTTATTATTTATATATTTATTTTTTAGGTTAGTGGGCCTTGAACCAGTGGTTTCACTCAACCGAACCACCTAGGCCCTTAAGGCTCGTCAATTCATTCGGCAATTTAGGCCCGACCACTTCCGGGCCAGGTCAGTTCGTCATCCCATTGGATTGGTTTATAGTTCAGAACCAGCCCTTGCATGAGTCTGGTTAAGTACTTAATTTAAAAAAAAAAGAGAGAGCATATATGAAGAAAATAACTAAACGAAGAAAAAATCTTCGTATGTTTATTTTATCTAATCACATCACAAATTGCCACTTCCCATTCGTGTATGACATCGATATTTGAATAGAGGAGCCACTAAAGAGTGCACTAATCAAGAAACTTCAACCTAATGAGGTTTTTACCATAAAAATTTGTTGATTTGTTACATAAAGTTAACTCTTGAAATCTGAAAAAACAGTTTCTATCTCCCCTCTTCAACCTATACTCCCCTCCCTCTCTCTCTATCTTTTTTTCTCTCCCTCTCTTCTTTTGTTCAATTCCTTATTTCCTCTCCATCAGCCAAACACTCCTTTAAGACCTTCTCCCCTCCCTCTCACATACCCATCATAAACGACCATCACAACAAACCCAACACCAAAACGATACCTAAAAAGAACAGTAACCAACACATGGACTGCAGCAACTCGTTCTCATTTGGTAGGTTCATAGACACTAATAGAGCAAATAAATCAATATGGCTCATGAAGTGCCCTCTCGTCGTCTCTTGCTCCCTCTAACCAATAAACACCAACAACGACATCAATAGTGTTGCTAAGGTTATTCTCTCGATCGATCCTCTTCGTTTAAAGGATAATACATTTCTTAAGGTACATAATATTTTGCCATTATCCCTTCAAAAAATTAAAAGAAAAAAAGAAAGAAATACATGATCTTTCTTTTTCATTTTTGTCATGGTACAAGTTTGTTCAAAGTTTGTTAAAAATATATGTATTGGGAAACCAAAATGTTCCTTTTTAATATAGGGTTTTTAACAAGTGCCATACGTATCACGAGAAAATGGCATGTCATCTATCATAAGAAGCTGATTTTTCCCTTTTTCTTCCCTTTTGGAAACTGTTATCCATGAAATGCATTATATGATAATCTTTCATGTCATAGGCTTTTATGCACTGTACGTGCATGCATTTTGGTTTTCTACATCACCATTTTGTAAAAACGTATTGTACGTTTACCCGTTATGTTTCCTCGCATCTATCATGTAGCTATACAAAGTGGATTAGTTTTTTATATTTTCTACTTATTTTTTTAATACACATATTGTAGTATGATGTGATATTTTTCTTTTCTTTTAGTTTTTTCCTCTCTGTTTGGCTATTTTCTCTTTCGATGAAAGTTTACGCTAGTTGCTATAATTTAGTTTTGAGCCTTGTTGTAAGACCAGTGCAAGGGTCGGTTTTGAACTATGAATTAACCTGACGGGTCGACGAACCAGCAATCTTGAAAATTGCCGGGCTTGAATTGTCTAACGAACCGGCAGGCCTTAAAGGCCTAGGTAGTTCGATTGGGCAAAACTGTATGAACCAGTGAACCAGTGGTTTAAGGCTTGCCAACCTAAAAACAAATAAAACGACTGGTATGAAACCCACCCAGCCCCTACCCCTTCCTCCCTCCTCCTTCTGCTTTCTCTTTTGGCCTGTAAAAATTTTTCTCCTTTACAGATGTTGTCTAGCTTTTGGCGTATGTAGGTATGGAGGAAATCTTACAAGATTAAAAAATTGCAGTTGCAGGAATGATTCAAATTCAAAATTTCAAAATTTAAATGATGAATTCAGATCTTCCTAGTTCTTTGTAATTTGAAGGGTTTGGTAGTTATTACACCCTCACAATTTCATTGAAATGTTTTAACTCCAACTATTCTACCTTCGCATTTTTTCAATTGTAACACATTGTGAGAGAAATATTTTTATTAGTTACCACCAAGATTTGAACATAATTCTTCATTCTACTTCACCGAACCATTTGCATTAACAAATAGCATTTACATATACTTACTCGTGACATAATTTCCGTTTTGTGTTGTCTTACATATTATTGCTATCCTTCATTCACAAACCTTTTTTATAGTAAATAAGGGAAAAAAATTTAGATCCATGGAAAGATTCTTGCATCGTACTTTCTCCGGTAAGAAGCATGGTTCCTCATTTAGTAGGAAAGGTAAGGGCAAGAGCATTGGAACTGGAAAGTAGTCTAAGCCATAAAGGTTTGACGATGTTCAGGCATACCCGAATTACGAGTATGACCTAAATGAGTAAAGGGCACACGATGTGGTTGAGAACATTAAAGAACGAGTTACACCACCTCCTGGCTTTGAGGTTGAACCTCAACGCATCAGTTACCGAGGCACACCACCTTTCGGTTTTGAACCTCCACGCATGAGTATCTTTGAACGTCCTATGAGATTCGAACCTCTTCATATCAGTGTCCCTGCACAACCCACTGGATTCGAACCCCGACGGATGAGTTGCCCAGCAAGCATGTTCGAGGATGAGGAAGATGAGATAGAAATTATTTCGAAACAAAGGAGTAACATATGGGACAGCATGGGCCCGAAAATTGGAGACCTTCATGCTCAGGTAAGCCCTCTAAACCTGGTAAGTGTAATATTTTTACTATACATTTTTGTAAAGGTACAGATGAGAGGGGGAACTCAAGCGTATTCTACAACTATTGCAACGCAAGTTACTCTTAGAAAACGAGAGAGGGATATGGTACCCTTAATAGACACTTAAGGTCGAAGCATCCTGGGAAGGTGGGAATAGATAGTATACAGCAGTAGATTGTTCGAGGCAGTGGTTCATTCAGTTACCTACTGATTAGGTATGATCAAGAGAAGTACAAGTACAACCTGACGAACATACACCTATCATTTAACGTGGGTGCAGTAGAGTGGTAAAACCGATATAAGCGGGAGACATTCAACCCTAACTCGCGATAGCTTAGCCGTAGCATGTTAACACGAGCCACACAGGAGCTCTATCATAAAGGTAAGAGGGAACTTGCAGGTAAGTTTGCTTTATTCAATATACATGTATCCATATGTTTAAACATATGAATAGATCATTTCTATAATAATTTTTATATGGATATTATTGTTCATTGGATAGAAGGTAGTTGGTAACTTAATAAACGACTATTAGCTTTAAGAATATATAACAAGCACCACACGACGCAAAACATCTTTAAAATTATTAAAGAAATCCTAAATGAGTACGAATTAGTGAGGAAAATTTTTTCTATTGGTTTTGATAATACAAGTGCCAATATAACCTTAATATCTAATCTGCGAAATTATTGTCAACTAGCATTTGGGGTTTTTTTTTTCCACATACGTTGTGTATGTCATATTCTTAACTTGTGTGTCAAGATGGTATTGTTGCTTTATAAGACAGTATAGCTTTAATCAAAAACATTATCAAGACTATAATAGAGAGGTCGTTCTTTCATAAAAGGTAGAGTAACTTTTGCATGGAGCGTAGGAAGAGGCCTTGAAAATTTAAGATGGATGTGCAATACCGTTGGAACTTAACTTACGAGTTGTTTCATAACACAGTTCCTTATAGCAAATTGCTATGTGACTTCATAATGTACAATATGTAGGAAGTTGACGTTCTCCCTAGTAATTAGGATATATGTATTTAGTTGCTGAAAGTTTTGAAATTTTTCATGATGATATTAAGACTTTCTCATAGGTTTACAGGCATAGTATACACATGTTTATCATGTTAGTTGTTAGTATACTTGGTATGCTATTTCAGGTGCATGAGGACCCAAACCTAATGGCATTGAAGTGGTTATCTTATTATAAAGACATTTCTCATATTTATCTTGCAGTAATTATTTTAGATCCTTGTTGTAAAGCAAAAGTATTACTAATGTATTTGAAAACTTATTAAAGTCATAGAGGAGATACTCAACCACTATTAAAGTCAGTACGGTGGCCAGTCATCGATCTCTCTTTCAGTACCTACCAAGAAATGTCATTATTCATTTATAGGTGAGTAGTTACTAGCGCAAAAATTGAAGAGGCAATAGTCTGGTAGTCCAATATCTGAGATGTAGTACTATACCAATATGAATTTCGAGTTTTTCGAGAATATCTTCATAGAGAACTTTGATATTCTAAAGTGGTAGCAGAGGTGCACAAGGGATTACCTACTCTTATCTTGCATCACTTGTGAAGTATTTGCTACTTTGGCTTCAATAGCCGTTGTTGTGCAGGTGTTTAGTAAAATAAGTCTCACCTCGACGAATGGCAAGCCTCCCTATCTGTTGTCAAAGTTGAGGTTAGTGCTTGTACAAAAGACTGGTACAAGGCGGCTTGTAGGCAGCATGAACCATGCGAGACATCAAGTAAAGAGAATAATTAAGCAAAGGGGATAATTACTTCAATGACTAAAACTGATCTGGTGGAAGTCCAAGCTTAGTTGTGAGTTCCACTCTTGTTCATGAACATAAATAGCCATCTCAAGAAGAGACATAGTAAGTTTTCTTTTTGTTCTTTTCAAAAAAGTTTTATCACGGAGAAAAATCCTTTCCTAATTATTCAAAAAAACTAAATGACGTAGTTTTCTCAAAAGTAGTGATCTAGCCTTAGGGTTTTCCAAATTATAACCGAATGAAATTATTATTCTTCAAAAAAATTAAATTGGATAGTCACGTATAGTTGGATTTTTTCCACAAAACGTAAAATTAACCAACAGACTAAAGGTTTTCTAAATATCTAAATCGAACTACGACGGTTTAATTTTGATTAGCAGATACGTAGGTATCTTTCGGGCGACCGTACAATACACTAAAAAATATTTTCCTCCCTGACCACTTCATTCTACTTAATCAAATTAGTTTTTTGTACTGTAAGAGACTTTTCTGTATTTTAAATTTTGTTCGTTTGGAATGTATGCTTTTGTGAAGGAGGAAAGGGAAAAAAAAAAAAGAAAAAGGTTCAAGGGTCAGTAAGAAAAGATGAAAAAAAAAGGGTTCAAGGTCGCACCAGCTTGTAAACCGCCAGGCCGGCTGAACCAGCCTGGAACCGCCGTCACATGAGCTGGTTTACCATGGAACTAACCTGTGAACCATGAACCAACGATTCAAGGCCGATTCAGCCCTTTGCGTGGGTTTATATCTAACAAATCCAGTAAAGTTGAATCAATATACCATTTACTTTATTTATATTTATAAAAATATTGATTAAAATAATCATTTACAATTCATAAAATGTCACATCCTAAAGTGGTGAGATCATAACAATCCCACCGTAAGAACTATCATAAGATAGAAACTAGTCTTATAATTGTTGCAATAGACCTTGTTTACACTAGGTAGACTCAACTCAATTGCTTTAAAGCATTCAATTAGGTACTTGATATTAGTAAAAACCTATGGTAAAACTTTTCAAAACACCTGTTCAAGATCACCTGTAGTATACGTATTGATAATATAGTAGTATTTACATTAGTAATTATACATCAAAAGTTTCAATGTTCATAAAAAGTTTATAAAAACCACAAGTTTTAACATTTGTGTGCATCTAAGTTGGAAAGTAGTTGGCATCCTCAGGGTATCACAGTTAGTTTCTACAAAAGACAAAAAAAAAAAAAAAAAGTGAAACAAAAGTCAGGGTCTTACAGGTCTTAAGTTTCTTCACTCTCCCATCTCGAAGTACACTATCCTGAGGATAGTTATAGTGTGGCATCCTTAATCCTTGGTTAACACTTACAAAAGAGTTTATAAGAATGTAAGTACAATTGGCTTAACAAGCAAGAGAAGTCAAAAAAGCCCATCAAGCACATACATGATTGTCAATAATAAGATTTTAATGAAATGCATTGGAAGCAATCAAATGAGACATCGCATAGTATTAATAGGTCCACTGTGAGGTTAGAGAAATTGCATCTGCTTTAACCTAGATTGAGAAGTTTCAATGCAACTTAAATTAGATTAAACTCAAGCTTGTGCAATGGAGAATACCCTTTTCTCGAGACTATCTTTGAACCATGGCTCTTAACCTTGCTGCAAATTTCTCTCTTATCACTTAGTTAAATTAAAGGTGGAGAAATGACCATTTCAACTATCCTCATTGAAAGACCCAATATTTGGTTTAATATGCCTAATTGTTCCCTTAGTAGTTGTCATGCAGGTCTAGTTAGTTTAAAGATAAGTCTTTAGTTAATTCTAAATAGGGATGATCAACGAATTCATAAGATAGAGCAAATCAAACATATTGATACAAAGCAGTACTCTAAATCCATAATACAAATGAACTACCACATACGAAGCATGCACATATTCAATTAAGTTACAATCACAATTAAAAGCATTCCTAAGTCTCCAAGTACTTTGATGTGGTACTCTGATATGTTGTGACGCATGGATCCCACCTTACCTGGATTCCTTGTTTCTCATTATCTTAGAACAACCACGACTCGACTAGGTATAGTCATCCTTTACTAAGGTTTCCTATATTATAAATGACACTTCTAGTACAAATTATAAACCTAAAATATCAATATCCATTCATTATTCATAGTGTTTAGGTTTTAAAATCACTTTTAGATTAGTTTTTTCTTAAACTATCCTCTTATTTGTCTTCTAGAATATCCTCTGAAATATTATCTAAATTTGGTTCACTTTGAAGTTCTTTTAAAACATCCTTTGACCTATTATTTAGGTTCAACTTAATTATAAATCACATATGAATACCCTCTGATTTAATCTTTGAATAAGGTTTCGATATAGCATTTTACCTAAGTTTTTATTATTATTATATTGTATTAAAACCTTAGTTATTTATAAGTAGTGATGCATATTAGGTTAGTAAATTCTTTTGGTGTTAGTTTTTATTTGGGTAGATAGTTGTGTAATATTATAGACATATATATGTAGGAGTTTTTAATATCGTTTTTGTTAATTCTTCACATAGAAATTTAGAAAAAAAGAATTTAATTAATAATAAAAATCCATTTAAAACTTTTTTGAACTTTTAGAGAGTTTTTTTTTTATAAAATAACAACACTCATGAGTTAGGACCCTCTTAGATTTTTTTCGAATAAATTAAATCAATTAAAATGTAAACTCGGTCGATTTTTTCAAAATTAAAATCCATCAACATACTAAAATTTTTTTTAAAGAACTACGATCATCTAATCCTGACTAGCGAGTACGTAGGCATCTTCGGGGCGACGATAAAATATGTAAAAACTTAGGTTTTTTTTTTTCTTTTGATTTTATTTATCTATTTATTCTTTAAAAATATTATAATTAGAAGAATAATTTTAATTTCGGTAAATAGATAGTAGTACCTGTTAAGATTTAATAGGTTAGCCCCCGAACTCAAAACCCTCTGATTATTCATTCAAATTGAAATAAAAAACCAGTAGCCAAACCGTAATCAATCCATCCAATTAGTTAGAGTTTGCTTTCTTTTTCCGACTTCGATCGGGTAAAGACTCTAAAAATTATTTTCAATAAAAAATCAAAATTTCTCAATTTCTTTAATCGATGATTAATATTAAATGGGTTAGAGTTTAGTATTAATTGAAAATGGGGAAATTAATTTTAAACAAAAGAAACTGAAAAATCAGACTCGATAGATACCCTCTGATTTAGCCTCTGAATAAGGTTTCGATATAGCATTTTACCTAAGAATCCTCTTATCTATCCTCTTCTTACATAAATTCTACCCTTCTTAGCTAAATTATCATGACAACCCCTCATTTTCAATTAAATATCAATAAAAAATAATAATCACTTCCAACCTCAATCCATTGCACATTTCAAGGAAACTATATTCAATACATCGTTTATTCATAATATATAATTCTCATATTTAGGAATTCCACCAACAAGATGCTAAAAGTAGTTGCTTGACTCAATCGTGGAGATTGTCTTAGCATTAATTTCCATTACTAAAATTTTAGTCTTCGTAATGGAAAATCTCATGGCAAGCTTGGAGAACATCATTTACATGACATATCCTTATAGCTCTTCACATTGAATATTTCATCAACAGGTCACCAAGTTGGTATCGTCATGCTTACATACGAAAATTCATTCAATAGATATGATTTTGTGGAAGGTAATAGTAATGGAAATATATATACACCATCACTTATTATGTGTCCACACATATCACCTACTAATCCAAACAAATTAAACAATAGAGAAATAAAATTTCTCCAACCCATCAATTATAGACGATAAGAGATGAAATATCAGCGTCGAGAGTGCTTCTCTATTCAGTAATGCTGAAAAGACTACTGAAATTCATTGCGAAATTAAGAATATAGACTTAGCACAGTAAAGTAGAGACGAAGTGAAGCATACCTAGTTTTGAATTATCGTCATCTCCCTGTTCGGAGGGTATGGTCGTCGTCCTATATCTTAAATTTGGCAAAGCAACTTAAAGTAGGGTGCCATCGTTCAAAACGAGAATCAGGAATTTTTCGGGAGAAGAAAAATTTACTTCTTCCGTTATAACACTACTTGAAATACCATCATTTAATTAGCCATGTGTCAACTTATTATGGTAATGTTGCTCCAGCTAGATACCTTTCTTGTCTGTCCAATTAACTCCAGCTACGTAGAGATTAGTTGACGTCTTAAAAGAAATCCACATGCCATGATGTCTATATAATATATTGCTATTGGTTGTTTAGGTGGCAATTTTACACTGCTATTGAACTCAAGACTCATGTGAGTAACATTTGCTCCATCTTTCGAGCTTCCAGACCGACCCACTAATATTTTTTTTTTTTTACTGATTTATTAATTTTCACATTCTCAAGGTATCTTTCGACAATAGTTAATCATTATTATAATATATGTATACATATTTTACTTACCAATTGTTTATAGCTAGTCACCACATTTAATTAAGTGTCCTTCCATGTGGTAGCATAACCTACATAGGTCATATTGTATTAGTGCACTTATTATTATTTTTTTCCTTTAAAGTTACTTCCTAATTACGTAGCCCGTATAATTATATCCTATTCCTAATTGGGATTCATTAATTTTAGGGTACATAATATTCCTATATATTAGATATATTTAATGTGTATACCATGTACATATTTCTTAAGTATTACTTTAAGTCATATCATTAACTATATTACTATCCAAATAATTTATTTTTAAAAGTACGCTAATTATCAAAATTCAAATTATTTACATTTTCGATATATGGTAAGTAACATGGCTATAGTTATCTTTCAAGCATGCCAATTCTTTATTGTCCCATTTTTTGAAATCTAACTCATAAGTCGTATGATTAATTTCTATGGTACCACTATGATTGCCTAACTTAATCAAATAATAATTTTTATTTTTTTTATTTTCCTAAATCTAAATCTAGATGTTAAATCCTTATTGCTAATTTTGTGGGGTAGCAGATAAGATATATCATTTTTAAAATCTTTTTTTTTTTTGAAAGTATGTAAATTTTTATTTTTCAATTTTGATACTCCAATCACTACTTTCATCGTAATTATAAAATAAAAACAAATAAAATATAGTTTAGATGATTTTCCAAACAATAAATTTTAAACAAATACAAATCAAACCATATAAAATACAAATAAGATATAGATAAAAAAAAAAAAGACAATTCAAATAGGATCTTTATTCTATTTAAACATATATATGTATACATTCAAGAAAACTTTTAGAGGTTAAAAATCTAGAAACTTTTACATTTTAAATTGTACTTTTTATGAAAAATTAGTGCATAAAAGGTAAAAGCTTTTTCTAATTAACCTATGAACAAGTATACATATATGTTAAATATAATAAAATATATACATACATACAAATGGATTAGAAGTACAACATCGTCCATTATAATAATTTCGTTGTCTGACAATCTTACCACTAAGCACAATAAAATTTGCTAAGTAAAAATATACGGAGAGAATCATAAGGTTCCATTAACAATGCTCCCAATCATTCGCTAAAGTTTTGAAAGAAAAAGACTTTGTATATTTAAGTATTGATTAATGATTACATATTTTATGAAAATAGAAATGTAAAAACGTGAAAAGTTTTTTATTTAGCCTCTTAATAAGCATAATATAATCATAACCAAACATGTTCTTTTTGTTGAATGTTTGTGTTTGATTGGAACACAATATAAATGAAATTAGACTTACTCATTGGGCCGAACCAACTCGAACCTGATCTAGAACCGCTAGTTCATGGGCAAGATGAAGGTTGAATTGTGATCAACTTGGTTGGTCAAGGTTTCAAGGCTGTTTAGCTAACCTAGTGATTCAAGAGTCAATTCGCTGGCTCTTAAACCAATTGCTTCTTTTTTTTAATATTTAATTATTTATTTATTTTATTAATTTTAATATGTTCTAATTTTTTATTAATTTTCAACTTGATATGATTTCAAATTTTGTGTATTTTTTCCTTAAATTTAACCTTCTTTTTCTTTTTTTTAAATTGTACTAATTCATTAATTTTTTTATTTTTTTTATTAATTCATGACTTAACGTGGTTCTAACTTTTTTATTATTTTTTCCCAAAAAACGTAGTATTCTTACTTTTTCTCTTTTTTTTTTTTTTTTAAGGAGGATGAACCGACCAATCTAATTTGCTAATTCAACAAGCCTACACAACTAAACCCCCTAGGTAGGCTCTTGAGGTCTAACAGTTCAAAAGCTAGTTCAAACCTGCAATAAATCTAACCAATCCAATTCAAAGCTCAAAAAGGGCCCTTGCATACGTCTAGGTGCAATGCAATTAGTTTTTTTTCTATTGATATAGTATCATTATTGTTGCAGGTTGTAATTTCATTTGATACTGTCCTTGTTAGGTTGTACCAGAGTGGATTGCTTTTATATTTCAATGATGATCTGATCTTTTTCTTAAATGAAGGTCGCATGCAAGAATGCTATTCTAGACTATTCTTTTGAGTCCGTTTTCTTTTAATTATTCTCCCATTAGATCTTCAAACGTAATTCAAAATTTAGAATTTTTTAATTTGAATGGTTTTGTAGTCTAATGTTTTCTTTTCCCGCCAATTACAACGAAAAGGAGGATCCCTATCTATCTATCTATCTATCTTATTCGGAAATACTATTTAGATTGCAAGTACTATTCTGGCAATTGTGAATCATAAACAAATTAAAGAAACATGTATTGTTTAGGCTAAATTAGCCCGAGCTTAGGAATAGGACCAGGGCACACAACTTCAACCGACCCAACAAATAACATCCTCAGATAATTTTCAGCAAGCTCTGTAAGGAAAATAACAACAGGTGCTTTGGACAATTGTTAGTAGCCACATAAAGAAAATTTTCGCATTTTATACACCTTCATGTGAACAGCAATCAATCCTGAAAAGCGTAAAAAGTAATCTTTTTTTTTTTTTTTCAATTTTTAAGCCTTTATCAAAAATCGATTAGATCAACTTATTATATAACCATATAAACCATAAAACCATCGATCCCTTTAGGCGAAACAAGCTAACATCAATTAGTATAGCATTTCTTTTGGAAGCTCAGACATTTATTCTTCGTGTTTATGGCTGGAGCCTGGACATCAAATTTTCCAGCTTTGTACTATTTAGAAAAGGATGCAGAATTTCTACAACCAACATAGGGTAAAGGTGGTCCATATATAGGGTGCATGAAGTTCATGTAATGTGTTAAAAGGAAGTTGGGCGAAGAGCGAGCCGAAGAATAAGCCTAAAATGTATAAGCGGTCTGATCACCCACAACCAACCCTGTTAGGTGCATAGAACATCGTCAGTATCCAACCAAAAAACTTTTAAGCAAATTTAAAAATGGACATATTTTACCCATCCGATCCCATAATCAATATCAACATGTTCCGCTGCAAACAGAGTTGACTTTAACCATCATACTCAACAATTGAAGCTCTCAATTTCCATCGACTAATCAAAAGAATGGCGTCATACACCAAGATGTCAATGGATCGTAGAAACTGATGTGTGATAAATACAATTCAATCGACAACTTAAATGAAAAGATAAACTTCCGGGCACCTATGTAGCTTTTATAACAATTCACCAGACCAGATGGGCATGCACATATAAACAAGATAATCAAAAACAGCATAATTACAATAATCGATGTCCTTTGGGTTGATCCTCATCTCTTTTTTCACCGGAGCGACATTCAGAACTCGGACTGCTCCGTCATATGCAGAATAGCAACCTGGCGCATGATACCAAATTTACGCAGATGCTGAATCAGAGCTGTTGCCGACAGTTGAATTCTGTTTCCTTTCTGCCTGAAGTGACCGGCATAAAGATTCAAGCTTTTCCTTTTGATTCTTCAATTTCTCAATTTGCTTTTTCATGCGTTCCCGCTGAAAAATAAATAAATAAGTACACATACATACAAACATATATATATATATACATATATTTGGCCAAAATTGGGACTTCATTGAAAAATCAGCCAAAGTCAGCACAAGTCCCCGAAGAAACCCAACAGGAGGAAACAGAATCTTCAAAAAGCAGTTAAAAGAGTTTGGATGGGGGGTGTGACCAACAATCCAAAGGGCACGTCCCTTTCTTTGAATTAACTACCATCCAATCTGCACAACTATTAGCATTTCTAGAGACTATAACAAAAGATATATTGCTAAATGAAAAAGACAAATCTCTAATCTCTTCAACTAAAGGCCTATTGCTCTAATGCACCTGCAAGTTTGGTAAAGAGTCAACAACATTACTAGCACCCAACTCCACTATTAAATTGGCTCATCCATAGTTATCAAAATTGCAATTCTATCCATGCAATTCTACGAGTTTACAATTTCACGAAGTCCTTTCAAGTTAACTTGTGTAAAACATCGTTTTCTTATAGAAACTTACGTCTTAACTGATTTTATATATCAAACTCAATAGAAACTTATATTTCTAATCAAGTTTACCTATTTTATATAAATGAATTTAATGAGCCAAAAATAAATAAATAAATAAATAAAATATATATATAACTAGACTTCTATTATACTCTTAACTATTAAGGTATTAAATTATCTTCCCAATCTTATTCCAATTTTAATTCTCTCTCGGTCTCCTTGTCCCTTCTTCAATATTCATAGCGTTTATCTAGGTTCTAATTTCAATAGAAAAAATTATAGGAAAAACCACATATTCAAGTTTATACTATTAATAACTCAAAACAAGTTGCATCATTTAACCCTTTTCGATTCATTGCATTTTTCAAACAAAATAATGGGAAAAAAAATTAGTTTTCACCCTATTTATCCTTATTTCATGAATGTTAGGTTATAAATTAAAAACTTTTCTATAGAAAAAGAACTAAATTTCTTTGTTTTTTTTATTTCCATCATATATTTCAAGTTTTTTATAACTACTATAATTAAATCTATAATTTTTTTAAAGTTATATTATATAGATTATAAAAACTTACATTTTTATATTTCAATTTTACGTTCCGATTCTATAGACACTAACAATTCTAGATAAAATTGCAAATTTAACAACCTTCCCATCCATTCTCTCAGCCCACTTCCACTCCTTTCTTGATTGCTAAACACTAACATTTCTGCATTTCCTCCATATGTATGTATACATATATAGCAGGATTTTTTACTTCCAAAGAAGCACAGATAATTATGTATTCAACACTACTGAGTAATGGGAGCTTGGAGACTGGACATGAGGCACAGTGCACAAGGCTTTCACAGGGAGGCTACACTAACCACATAGGGATTGGCTGGTTTGCAAGCTTAGTTATCCTCATCAAGACGCTTGATGTCTAACTTATCAATTGATGGATGGTTTGGATGCATGCATGTAATTGGATTTCATGCCCAAGGACAAGGCTCCAAGGGCTACAGCTTTACAGTCCTAAGAAATGCTGCTAATTTAATCATTTTTGTTTGGGATGCTGAATGAGGATCAGCCATGCAACCACTATTAAAACCTGCTGTATGCATCTTCCTTGCATGGAGCACATGCAAGTCTGCATAAACTAGGTTTGCTTGTCTCATACTCATTGATTAATCTCAGGAAAAGCGAGGTTTGTGAGTCTACCCTGCATTGGCATTGTTGCATACAATGCAACTTTCACATATCACAGGCTCCACAGACGGGAGCATATGATGATTTTTTTTTTAATTATTTCTAGATGTTATATACATGTATAATATATATATATATGGGGGGAATAGGTACCAAAAAGTTGAAGTTACAGACAGCAATCTCTTTGCATCAACAGTCTAGACCATGCAATGACATTTTCACCATCTTCTCACAATGTCCTAAAAGAACCTTTCCAAAAACTAATATCATTGCACCCATCTTACCTGTAGGTTTTCATAAGATGCAGCCAAAGGAATGGCAGCAAACCTTGTAGGCTTAGCAATCACGAAATCCATAAACAAAATGAAGTGACCCACACAGGCTCTGAGGGGAATGTGATAATATGCAGCCAAGCATTTAGGGTTGGAGAAAATCATTTCCTGAACTTCTGTTTTATACAGGTGCTCAGTAGGTGAGAGGTTTGAGCAGGTGCCACTGGTGTAGTTGCAAGAGATTTCAAGCTAAGGAGAACATATGTAGAAAACTCCAATATTTCACCATGATAATATTAAACAAAGGGGAGAGTGGCCATGCACAAGTGAGACAGTTATAAATATGGTTCTTGAATCCATAGATATTAAAATTACAAATCAAATATATGATTATATGAATTTATGATTTTGTGATTTTTTTTAATTAAAACTGTAAAATTATTTGATACAGATTTTTTATAAAATTATGAATTTTAATATATAATTTTATAAACTCACAATTATACCAATTTTGTACGATTTTATATGATTTTACCGATTCTACATATTCAAAATAACAGTAGAATCAGTTCTCTAGTGTATAAAAGCAAATAGAGAGATGCAAGGTGTGAAAGGTTTACCTCCTCAACAAGTTCTATAAGTGTAAAATCCGACTTCTCACACTTGCTCTTCAAGAACGTGTTTTCCTTTTTTAAATCCTTGATCGATTTTGCCATCTGGTATTATGGAACAAAAGGTCAATAGTCAACCATGAATTAGTTTGGAAAATACTTCTTAAAAATTAGCATGATAGGAACTTTGGAAAGGATGTACCTTCTCAATCTCTTGCTTAAATGTTTCAAAAACTTCATTGCTCTTTAACAGGGCTGCCTGCACAGATAACATGACATTTAACATCACAGAAGCCAGTAGTTTATTTCCTTTCAAGGGAGGGGAAAGAAAACCTATCAAGGATAAACAGGGATATTCTCCCTAATTTCACATCATGAAGTTCTTTCATTGAACTAGAAATGTGCTTCAATTTGGTGAGACAGTCAATAAATAGTAAACTTAACCTGAAATTCTTGAAACTTCTCTCCATCTGCTGTTAACTGTAAACGCAAGTTCTTCTCAGTTGCTAACAATTGCGACACTTGTTCGGCATATGCTTTCATCTGAGACTGCTCTTGAACCAATTTCTCCTCGTATTGCTTATTTTTCAAGTCAGCAATCTGGAGCTCTAAACTTTTCTGCTTTAGCTGCAAATTCAAGTCCCAAGCCATGAGTCCAAATGGTATTTACAATTCTCAAGAATACAAGATCAACAAATAAAGAGAAGCAACTGCACCTCCTGCTCATGGTGTTCTTGCGATAGCACATATTGATCAGCAAGCTGCTTGAGCTTAATCTTTAACCTGAGTGCAAAACACTATGTGCATAAACAAAATATTTCCATGAATGAGTCAAAAGAGCTGAAAGCTATAATCATCACAGTTTGCATTATGAAAGCATAAGTAATATAATAAGAACCACAAGCTATAGAAGTACGAAGTTTAAATGGCATGGACTGATACAATCCAAAGGGATATATATGTGTGTTGTAGTGTACATGTAGTGTAGGTGAAGTATGTGCATTCGGTACGTGCAGTACAAGTGTAGTAGAGTAGTGACTCACAGTTATGTATTGTATAAGGGTAAAACAGTAAATGTCCTAATGGATAGTAAGAAATACTTAGGCAGGTAAAGAGAGTGAGGCAATTAGTTCTGTTGTTATGTTTCTTTGAGAAATGAAAGAAGGGGTTGAACTCTGTTTTGAGAATGCTCTGCAACCCTAATTGAAGAGTGCCAATTGGTGTTTTGCTTCTCCATTGTTCCTTTCCATTCAATTTTTCTTCCAAGCTTGAAAATCCTAGTCATTACAATTGGCACCGTCTGGGGGGAAGCCCTAGAGGATGATTAGGATGGATTCAAGAGTTGAAACTTTGAAGAAAAAGGTGCAAGAACTTGGAGAAGAATTGCGTGGAAGTCCGGTGGAATTCCAACATCAAATTGCTGCTGTAGAAAAGAATTCAAGATCGAATTTTTCCAGGTTGGACAAGAGAATGTTAACTATGCGATCAATGATTCATGACATTTGGAGAGATCAGTAAAAGGAAGTTGGGGCAAAGGAGGAAATCTCAAGTTTGACGAGTACTCGCATTTCTGAGAAAGAAAGGGATTCAATAAAATGAATGGAAATTAAGGGTAATCAAGAACCTGTGGTCTAAGGAGGAAAGAACTTCAACTGTATGCATGGAAATTTGTGACAATCATGAATTGATAATGGATGAAGAATATCGAACTAACACCATGAATATTACTCCCCCTGTTTTTGAAGGCCAAGATTCGAACCATTAGATAACTTTGGCCAAATAAAACTTTGAGGTACATCAAACACAAGAAGAAAAGAAGGTACCCCTAGCATCATTGTATATGAGAGGAAGAACCACATATTGGTTGAAGATGTTGAGCCATAAGGTGCCTAGTTTGGATTGGGAGAGCATGAAACAGGAGATGAACTCAATATGGTTGATAACCTTCGAACAATCCCAACAAAAGTTTATCTACACTTTGTCCAGTCTCTTCAGCAGCGAGTTCTGTCAAAGATTTTGAAACCCTAATTTCGCAAGCACCTGAGAGAACAGAACTCTAATTGTTAGGGTATTTTCTTAGGGGTTTAATGGATGAGATTCGAGTAAGGTTTAGGACTCTAAGACCTACAAATGAATCAGAGGCCATACAGTTTGCTTTGGATGTTGCACAAGAATTTGCATATGGAAACGTGATGGTACATCAACATAGATTAGAAGAAAAGATAATGAATGGGCAAAATGAAAGCAGAACACTGAGGGTCAATTCTTACTCTCCAATATTGAGTTTTGCTTCTCTGAAGAGGAGGAAATTCAACTTCACATGTGAATGATACTCTGGCAATTGCTTGGAAACCAAGCGGATTTATTAGCAGTAGTTTGTATATGCGGAATGGGGAAAATGGAGGCACAAGCTTCAATCGAAATGTATCAACTAATGAAGAACCATTAATAACTAGCAACAGCATTGGGAATCAGGCTAAAAATTTTTGTAAGGAACCTAAACAAACGACTTATCAAGAATTTTTGGACAAACGTAATAAAGGTTTGTGCTTCTGATGTGAACAACCATTTAGCACAGGTCACAAATGTCTGAACAAATCCTTGCGTGCTATGATACTAGAGAGAGAGAAGAAGGAAGCAAAAAAAAAAAAAAAAAAAACTTAGGGTTTCCAGAGGATGAGTGGGTGGAAGTAGAAGAGCAACTTCATGATCATGGGTGAATTCATCCATTTGTATGTCCTTATGGTTGTCCTAGGGGACAAGGCAAAAGTTTGAGAGGGAGGGAATCGATATAATTTAAAGAGATACATATGCTTGCTGTAGTGTACATGAAGTAGTGTAGGTGAAGTATGTGCATTCTGTATATGCAGTACATGTGTGGTAGAGTGGTGTGTGTACTCGTCATGATGTTATGTATTGTACAAGGGTAGAATAGTAAATGTACTAATGGGTAGTATAAATTCTTGTGCAAGTAAAAAGAATGAGGCAGTTAGTTCTGTTGTTACAATTTGTTGAGAAATAAAAGAAGAGGATGTACTCTGTTCTGAGAGTGCTCGGCAACCCTAATTGAGGAGTGCCAATTGGTGTTTTGCTTCTCAATTATTCCTTTCTACTAAGTTGATACTCTGTTTTTTTTTTTTTTTTTCCTAATCTTGAAAATCCTAGTCGTTACACGGATCATTAAATTAAGAATCAATGATATCGTAGGAAAGAAATCAGATATTTAACACAGAGAAAGAAAATAAATGGCGTATATTCTATGCAGTTCTCACGTCTCATTCTCCTTTAGCTGATTCAGAGATTCATCCTTCTGCTGCTCAAGCTTATTGCTCACCTCCTGCACAATAACAGTCTAATGTAACCACACAAGCAAGAGAAGAAAGAAAAAAAATGATGCAGGACAACTCAAAAAGCAGAAAAGGATATATTTTGTTTTTCCAGTGAAAATGGACAAACTCATACGAGCATTATTGAAAACCTCTTGATTCAGGGAAAGAAGCCTCCATAACATGACATCCAGTTGAAGGGATGTTAGACTCATAAAAGCAGCAAAAATAACCTCATTTTTCAGTTGATTACTCCATTATGGGACTCTTATAGGATAGACAGGTACCATATAGGCTGCAAAATTTTCCTTTCCTGGACAGCATTCATTTATACTACATTATCACTAAAGCCCATCACCAAAGCAACCATATGCCAGTTATTAATATTTAGCAATGAAAAGAACCTAAAACCGTAATTCCTCTTGTATCATCACTCCCTATAGTAGTTGGCTGGAAGCATTAGTTCATTATGAAAGCATCTTCTGGTTTTATCATCACAAACATAGCACGATCTCTTGGTTTGTATTGGTAGCCTCCTCAGAGTTTGCAAAGTAAGGAAAGAAAAATGAAGAGTAAGCTCTTCATATAAAGCAGAATCGGTCAAGTCACAAGCCTTGATTGCATCTTGAAATTTGGTAGATAAATCTAATCTTAAATTCTGCCCCTCCGTTGAAACTCGTTTGCATTCATCCTGTAATTTTGCAAGGAAAGTCATCAATTTCTCCAACCACCAAGGCACATAACTTAAGAAGCAGCATCCAAATTATTTAAATTTTCTTGATCAGAAATCTTATAGCTTGAATTTAAGGTCATAGAAAGCATCATTATACACTCATAAGCTGGTGACTGTTAAAGCAACACTGATATCAACTGGAAAAACTAAAGACATAGCATGACATCTTTTCTTTCATGGTAATTAACATGTACATGCTCGTTATTCGTTACAGTACCTTAATCATCATCCACCCAAATTCAATAAGGGCAAACTGAATAGATGAGATCCTTATCAGACATTAAAACAGATATGATGAACACAGAATGAGTGCCGAAGTATCGATGCCAAGTTACAGCAAATATGATAAAGGAGAAAGATGCCACTCAAAAATATAGTTAAAGGTAGAAAAATTGAATAGCTCCAACCACACTGCTACCATTTAAATGCAAAATGAGTTGCCATTGGCCTAAGATAACTGGCAGGTGAACAAGGAAGTCTGAAGCTAATCAAAGTGAAAGTACGAAATCTCTTAACCAAATGAACTTGCCAAAAAGACGAGGTTTTCTTTTTAGTGGCATGCAAAACTGACTAATGATTGCATGCAGCTACATCATGTTTTCCTTCACAAACTTTATCATGTAGTTAAATGCAACCATATCATCAAAACAATCCATAGTTTCAGAAGAAAAGAAAGAGATAAATGATAAAGGTAAGCACATTCAACCTATCAAATGGCAACACCCACCATAGGAATCTATAAAGAGACTAATCCAAACCAAAATAAAGTATACTTGAATCAGAATTTATGAGTTACAAAGAAACATACCATTAGCATTTTGTTTTGACGTTGCAACTCCCTACACAGTGATTCAAGCTTATCTCGAACAGCCAAGGCTACCAAAGAAAATGTAGTTATGGACAGATTCATTCATGGATTCAAAAGTTGGCAGCTTATATTCAAATTGCCACCAAAACAGAAGAATTCAACAAAAAAGTAGTCACCATCAAAGAAGGAAAGAGAAGAGTTGCTACACGATTATTTTTTGAGACCTAACACCATTATTGACAACAAATTAAATCTTGATATGACAGGAAATACAGGAATCCAATAGTTTGACAACTATTTCACCTAGACTATACAGGTGTTCCCATAAATTCTCCACTTTCAATTTCCAAATCCACTCACTATAAGTCTCTTATCAAGCATTACAGTTATAGAATCTCACTTCAATCTGCAAGCATTAAATGGGGCTACATTCATATTTATTATCAATAATGTAGAAAAGAAATATTAGTCATATGTTCGGGTCCAGTCTCCGTCCAAGTACTTTTATTTCTTGTAATCACAGGTAACATTCCTACAAGCAGTCTTTTTATCCAGTGTGACTCCCTATATCTGGTATTTTATAGTGATCTACATCAGGCTGCCTGCATGCTGCATCAAGAATCAGCATCCAATGATAAGTGGTAAACCATAATCTAGTTCTATATTCCATGCTAAAGATATACAGAACTGTTAACAAGGCAGACTTTAAAATCTATTCTTTTGGGTAATGGGAATTTGACATCTAGAGACCATCACTAAATGCAAATTCATCTCATAGCTTTTTTCTTTGGGTAATTCATTTCTTATAGCAAAAGTTAGTCCACGGATTGTTTAAAACATTCATAGATGTCCACCATTATTATGAAATGAAAAAGTGAAAAAATGAAAGCAACCACAATTTGTTATCACAGTACAACTTAACATGATAGCAAGGAAAAAGAGCTGATTAAACAGATACAACATACTTCACACAGATTCCTCCATGAAGTCCTGACATACCAGAATCTCGTTCAGCCAGAACTTGTTGATATCTTAAAGTGAACTCTAGAAACTCCTTTTCTGACTTAAAACTACGCTTGACATTCTTACGCTTTGTTTCAGAGGTTACCTGGAACAAGAAAGCAGTCAACTCACTTAACTTATTTTTTTAATCCAATTGAATGGTAGAAGAAATTTCTTAGGTCATGGGCCCCAGGGCGCCATTTATGTACAATAAAGCAAAGCCTGTTGTATTGTGCACGAGAAAACACACAGAAAAGAAAAAAAACAAAAACAGAAAATGAAAGAAAAGAAAAGAATTTTTAAAAAGAAAAGTTTAATGCAAAAAATGATGGACCTCAGCAGTTGGGCAACTCATGAGTCTTGATGAAGAGGGTTATTGCAATTTAAAAAATAATAATAATAATAATAAAATAAGTAGCTGAAGTTCATCCCATTCACAATTGGACACGAGCAGAAGAGAGCTATACTAGCTGCCATGGTTTGTCTAGAGCAGGTTCGATTAGGAAGAAGATATAGGCATGAAGGTTCAAGCCACGTGGGCAGGTAGAAACAGCAAGTTTTACAGTGTAGTTCTCATTTCCTATAAATTTAACAAATGAGAATTTAAAATTTATATGGGCTTATTATTCCATCTCTCAAGATCCACGGGGAAGCCTAGGAAATAGAAAAATGCTAGAGCTGGTGAAAACAGTAGATGTATGTTTTACATGATGTTAAGATAATTAATATAGGTTTTAAACTTTGGGTAAAAAGAGAAGATAATTAATATACGTTTTAAATTTTGGGTAAAAAGAGCAGCCCTCTTGTAATTAAGGTGACTAAATTAACTTTGAAATTTACTGGTAAACCTTTTTTAAGTTGACTTGATAGACCTTTTTGCATTTATACATGATTTTTCTAAATATATTTGAGTCCCTTGATGCAGATGATAATATATACTTTTTGCTTCTATCTATCTATATATAACAAATGAATGAAAACTAAGAGCACTTCTTCCATACAACCCCTGCCAGTCATTTTCGGTTTTTTTCTTTTTCTTTTCCTTTTATCCTCTTTCTTTTCTGCTCACAGGCCTGCAAAGTGCTGTTAAGGTGCCCATGCTCTAATTCTAACTGTCAAAATTGCAAGTACAAAGAGCTGCACCCTTTCGAAACATATTTGTATTTTCTAAGATGCTTCCTGCTAAATTCATCATCAATTTTGCATGAAGTTGGTACACTGTATAACTAGCAAAGCTGTTCCGTTTCAACTATAAACAGAGAGAACCAACATTTGTCTCACTTCAAATAAAAGCCCCACAAAGGCCAAAAATGAAAAAACTAGAAGAGTTGGGAGTAGAAAATGCATGTCCATCGTTTCCTTTACATAATGTGAGCAATTATAAACAACTAAATCTTTTAGTTGCAACCCCCCTATAATCATAAATACTTGGGTAGACATTTGAATAAATCACAAATTTGTCTGATGCAAATTCAAACATGCTAAAAAATTTGGAATTGTAACTAAAATGACATTAACACTCACAATCTTTTTGTCTTTGGAACTATCATCGCCGTCTGAAGATGGCGTTTCCTTCATCTGCTCTTCCTGCACATCTAAGCCACCTTCAGTTGCTGCAAGAAGAATGTAAGATAAGAAAAATTCACAACAAAGAAAAGAGGCCCTCCCAATAGAAATACAAACAAATCAATGCACACACTCATTGCATTCTCACAAGAATTAAAGGAAAAGATATCAGACAAGAAAGGCCTAAATTCCAAATGTAGTATAGTAAAAAATGATTCATTCGAAACTAGCTCATACAGTATCCCTTAAACTTATGCCAGAGGTAGCAAGGCATAAGCATGGATACAAAAATTGCACCTCAACAAAATCAATTTCAGGTTTGTTTTCTGCATACAATCAAATGATAACTATTCTTCTATTTTTTGATAGGAGACATTCCATGATCAGATTGGCTACCTTTGGACAAACAAATCAACCAGCATGAAACTTGGACTGGCTAAAGTACAATCCACGCAGCACAGGATACCCAAGAATTCATCATGGTCAAAATTGAGCTTAGGACCATGAAATATTTGCCATGTTAGTTAATCACTAGGTCCACATCTTGTAGATGTCTCCTAAGATCATGATTTTAGACTACAGTTGATCTCCCAGATTTGGCAGCAAGAGATTCCATATTATCATCAAAGTGTAACCTAACCCAGTTTTACTTTCAGTAAGTGCCATTACATGTTCAACTTTTCCCATCAGAAGTTCACAACTTATAACAGCAAAATGCTACTAGGCCAGTAGAACCAACAAATTCTACCAGCACCAAGACCTACTTTTATGATCATTCTAATTTTTCATATAATGCAATGTGAGGGGATGACTCTGTATCCGAGTATAATCCTTCCCCTAAAGTTACAATTTAAGAATCCTTTTTGTTTTTCTTTCAGTAAGTGCCATTACAGTTTCAAATTTTCCCATCAGAAGTCCACAACTTATAAAAGCACAATGCTCCTAGAGGAGTAGAACCAACATCTCCATTCAGCACCAAGACCTTACATGATCATTCTAATTTATTGTATAATGCAATGAAGGGATGACTCGGTATGAGAGTATAAATCCTTCCTCTAATGCTACAATACACGAAATCTTTTTCATTATTGTAAAACTTGAAAACAATTGTATAAGTTTGCTGTAGGCAAGGAAGTAGCAATTGCTTCTACAGCAATCTCAGAAAATGAATAAACATCAAAAAACAATCAAGTCGCACTTTCCACATTCCATTTAGATAATCAGTCCATTTGATAAATAGAGAAGAATCATATATAGATGAAGGTAAAGACAATTACACTCTTGATTTTGAAACTTCCCTGGATCCTGGGCTTCTACCTTGCCACAACCAGACACCTTTTCTGATGTCTCAAAATCAAAATTACGAGCGACATTATCATGGCTGTCGCTATTTTCTCCCACCAAATCTAGTGCATTATCAAACCTCTCATTTTCAGACAAAGCAACAGGAAAAGACCTCGCTTTCTGAGTCTTTTCCTCACTGTTAGGGCACAAACAGTCAGGCTCATTGTGCACAGCTTTTTTCACTAACTCATTTGCCTGATCATCAAGTTCTGACTTCGTATCGACACTGCAATCACCCCGAAATGGCTTTTCTTGCTCTGGGGTTGGAGTCCCTGGACCTAAGGGTTCTTGAGAGCTATCAACAAAGCCATCAGGCAAGGCATCCACTTCAGGAAGCTGGGTTACAGCTGGATTCTCCATTCAGCCTGACATTATAGCAGAATGAATTCATATCAGCATTAGATAGCTCAATAAAACATTACGAGCACCAGTATATTTCATAATCAGATCAATTTGTACAATATTTGAACAGGCATATATTACTGATTTCATTTTCGTCTCTCTAATCATGATTCCATTTTCCTTCTCTACAGCCCCTTTGTAAAGTTTGTCAAAAAGTTAGTCAAGCCTCCACCCACAGTCTCCAAGCTTTTGCTTGTGCATCAGATGTATTAACAGGTATCTATAAGACAAAGTTTCCCTGTCTATTGATTCTTACGCCATCAATTTCAGATCGTTATATAAGAATCTGTTGGTTATATATGATTAAGCATACTTATCAAGACACCCAATAGGGCAGACACAAGGGCAGTGGGTCGGCCTGGCCCACCCCTCTAGCTTCAACATTTTAAAATTAACCTCAGAAAAATGTAGATTTGCTCTAAAAAAATTGTTAATTGTTAAAAAATTAACATTTCCTGTACTTCCCAAAAATTAAAATACACAACTCGTACCAGTGAAATCCCGGTTGCGGTACTGGAGACACCAAAACAACATCAAACGAGGACGTGGAAGTTTTACCCTAGAATATAAACCGAGAAAAAGAAGACTTACGTGGTAATAGCATAAACATAAGTTCCAAAAACTAACCTAACTACATAAAATTTGGAACTCCAACTATGAAACGTAGCGACCCTAGAAGAATAAAAGGTCAAATCAAGTACAAGATTGCGAAACGTCGCAAGGATTATAAAGCACGATGTGAAATGATACTAAAATCAATAATGCGATTCCGTCGACACGAAATCACAGACACAGAGAGAGAGAGAGAGAGAGAGAGAGAGAGAGAGAGAGAGAGAGAGAGAGAGAGAGAGAGAGAGAGAGAGAGAATTACAAGTTGATCTCAGTCTGGCACCTGAATGGAACTCTGGAGAACGAATTGGGAAAGACAGAGATTAGTGTGGTCTATGGCACTGAAAGCAGTTGTGCTTGGCAGATCACCTTGAACTAAGGGGAATGGTTTGGTCTGGTTCACGCCTGGGTCCGCAATACAATTAGGTTTTGGAGGTACAGCTAGAAAAAGACCGCCCAATTTCGTAAATGGATGGGCACATACACATCCGCCGAAAATATTACGGAAATGCCCTTAATACTCAAATTGCGGGCCTTCATACGATTTGAATCCGCGTTAAATGGGTAGAGGACATGTCTATTATTTTTTCTAAAAATTTATATAAATATAAATTAAATAAAAAACATTATATTAAAAATAATAAATATATCATATTTATGAAATGCAACTTAATATTTAAAGTACAGTACTATCTCATATTTAATATATGCAACATACATATAAATATATATTATATCTCTTAAATGCCATATAAACATATACCTATACCTATTTAAGAGATAGAAAATTAATATAATTAAATAAATATCGTATCTTTAAAATACAACACAAATATAAATGTTTATATCGTATTTAAGAGATATAAGATAGGTTTAATAAATTAGTAATATTTATTAAACAATTGATAAATATTTAGTATTTATTATATACAATGATAAACAAGTAAAATTTTCACATTTAATAATAGTTAAAAAATCCCTACAATAGGCTTATGAAAATTTAAATAATCATCATATATATATATATATATATATTTTAAGAAAGCACTGCCTTTCCATCAAGCATAAAACTATTTATTTCTATTGATATAGTATTGTGATGGCTTAAGTCAAAAGGATTAAAGTTTCTGGTGGGGCGCTATTGCCAATATTTTTCACCATAAAGTTTGTATTTGATTCCAATCATTGTATCTTTTACGATAAAGTTTTCATTTCATCCCAACCATTGAGATATATCTAATTCCAATACACGGTAGAAGCTTGTATAATTAATGGGGGTGGGGGAGAGCACATATATTTTAATTAAGCCAATATTAAAATTATTGATAAGAAAAAAAAATCTGCTTATTGTTATAATTATATTACATCTTATATATATAAGAACCTTATCAATAATTTAACGTAGGATGATCAATATATTTTAAAAGAATAAACTTTTTATCTTTTTATTATGCTTATATAGTAAATAAAATTTATCGATTAATTTATAAAAATTACATTAATATATGAAACTTATATAAGTTTTGTTTTTAATAAAAATGGATCAACAAAAATATCTAAATATAAAATTACAAGTAAAGTAAAAAGAGCAAATTGATACAAATATAAGTATTGTACTAATTCTTTTTATGATAACCTTGTATGGTAAGTTATTAGGCAATAATAATCAAAATAATTCACATTTGTTTTCATAACATTAATTGAAAAAGAAAATATACTTAATCAAGTCATATAATTAATATTATTTCTCAATAATATATTTGATACGGTCGGTATATATATAATATAGACAATACAATTATTATTTATAGCATGTTACTAACAAGAAATAATA
Organism: Lumnitzera racemosa; assembly: GCA_024138005.1. NCBI lineage: Eukaryota > Viridiplantae > Streptophyta > Magnoliopsida > Myrtales > Combretaceae > Lumnitzera > Lumnitzera racemosa. The sequence goes on along the minus strand of JAMXBC010000006.1, from coordinate 51,448,996 downwards.
ATTTAGGAGAATTTATTTAGTTTAATATAATTTATAATCAATGAAATTAATATTATTGGTTATTAAAAAGAAAAAATTTTAATAAATGCAAAAAGATATAAGTATTGTACGAATTCTCTTCTTGATAACCATGCATGATTGTTTCATTAAGAATGCTAAGGAAAAAAAAAAAACACCATTTTGAATATAAATTATTAGAAAATAATGATTGAGATAACTTACATTTGTTTCCATACCTTTAATTGAAAAAAAAATGTATTTAACAAAGTCATATAATCAATATTATTTATAAATAGTTTATGTAATACAACCTATATATATGTAATGTAGAAAATATATTTATTATTTATGGTATATTACTAACAAAAAATAATAATTTAGGATAATTTATTTAGTTTAATGCAATTTGTAATTAGTGAAATTAGTTTTATTGGCCATTATAAAGAGAGAAGTTCAATAAATGTAAAAAGAGAAATACCATTTAAGTAACTAATGCATTTAGAAAAAATAAAATGAGAAGGATAACATTTAAACCCAAAGTCACTTTTTCATAAAACTAAACACTTAACCACTAAGCTATACGTTATTTTATATTATATTGTGTTGTTTAAAATATAGATTTAATTTGCACTGTTTTATTTTTAAAAAATTAATTGTTTTCCGAACTTAGGGTTTGAGGCCCCTATGAGCGCCCCCAACCCGCCGCCCTCCTCCTCAGGGCTACCTACAGTGCATGAGAAAAACCTTTTTATAGAAGTCTCCTTTACATAAGATATTTTCTACTCCCACTTAGGATCTTTTCTCTAGTGATTAATAAAAAAATATCTCAAGGTACCTTAATCAAAGTTAGTTTCCATTAAAAAAAATGTAAGTGTAATCTAATGAATTTTATATATCATAAATAAAAATAATTTAAGCAATATAAGGTTTCTAAAACAAATAACTCATTATATATGATTTATTAAATATTTAAAAAAGCATATATATTTGGTGACTATGTAACTATTAAGAAAAAAAATTATGAAAGAAAAGCTCAATATTTCTCTTATATACGCTTTATATCGTAGTCCTTCTAAGTAGACTGAAGTATATATAATAGTTGTATAAGATCTCAAATAAAATATATATATATTTCTTTATATAATTAAATATTAAAGAGGATGGGATGGTTTTATAATGACATGAATGCGAGTTTGATATCTGTAAATATACTTATTTATTTACAAAAAACAAGTTAATAATAATAATAATAATAATGTCACGGCCCAAATAGGAGAAATTGTAATAGTCATACTGTGTAAATTAACATAAGATAGAAATTAACCTCATTGTTGCTATTATGGATATAGCCTACACAAAACATACACAACTTAACTAGTTTGAAACATTCAATCTAACATCTATTAATAATCAAATCTGTGATATAACTTTTCAAAATACCCATTCAAGATAACCTGTTGTCCAATAATATAACAGTTCTTATATAAGCATTTCCATATAAAGAGTTATAATTCACATTAAAAGTTTACAAAAGTCACAAGTCTTAAAATTTATTTACAATAAAATAGGAAACTAATAAGCATCCCAAGGGTTCTCAATTAGTTTCCTCTTAACAAAAAGAAAAGTCAAAAGTCAAAAGTCCAAATTCAGTAAGTCCTCACCGTATATTAACTTATAGGCGGTCATATATGTACATCTTGGACTCTTACTCGTTACTCACAAAAAAGTTTATAGGGATGTGAACATAAATAGCTCAATAAATAAAACGTAGACATAAGAGTACCGTATAAACATGAACAAAGTTATTAATTATAATGAAATACAATGCAATCAATCATTTGCAATATTATACAATATTATCTAATCCATTATAAGATTAGAGAAATTACATCTACTGTACCTTACATTGAAGAGTTTATTGCGATTGAAATTAAACCAAACCTAAGTTTATACAACGAGGAACACTCTTGTCCCATGACCACCTTCAAACCACGACCCTTACCTTTGTTGTGACCTCCTCAACGACTTCCTCGCCAACCACTTAGTTCGACTAAGTATGAAGAAAGAACTATTTCAACTATCCTCATTGAAGAGAGTCGATTTTTTATCTAACATAGCTAATAATTCCCATAATGGGTTGTTATGCATATCCAATTACATTAGTAGTCAGATCAATATTAGTTTCATTTAGGGTGGCTAAACATGATCACACCATACAATACTATGAAATCATGTAAAATAGCATGTTAAAGAGTTCAACTTTTGTTACAAATAGAATAACGATCACATACGTAGCATGCACATAAACAATTAATTTATAACCACAAACAGAAGCACTCTTAAACCTTAAGATACTTCGATATAATATCTCAACAAATGGTAACATCATGATTCCAACTTACTTATATTGACACTCACTTTGGTTGATTTACACCACTAATGATCTACTCACTAAAAGATCTTATATATATATCAAAACCCAACTTTAGTTTTCGTAAGATTTACAAAAACATTAGGATTCCATCTACTCTTTGTATTACCGTAAAGTTACATACATACATACATATATATATATATATGAAGTATATTGTAGATACCTAATTTTTGCCCCTCCATAGTCTTAATTTTTATTTTTACAAAAAAGGTTCTAATTCAAAATAATAAAAAAAAAATAATGAAAATACCAAAAAAAAAAGAAAAGGAAAAATTATAAAAATTTCGTAGATTTTTAGGAAGTAATTTATATTAGGAATAATTAGTTTTAGTGTTAGTTTTAGTTTTAATTTAGTTAAAAATTTTAGTTTAGGGAATCGAATAGTTTAAATATAATTTAATTGAATTGAATGTCAAGACACAAATGAATAAGTATCGAAGTATTTAGACTGGATTTAATTAGAGGTCATGGGTTCGAGTCTCACAGTAAAGCCGAAGCCTAATCACCGTCCCAATCTATGACTTCGACAAATTCACGCTTCGTCCATAAGCCTGACACATGGACGTCCTCATCTGACGGATCGCAATTCCTAATCCACTGAAATCAGTTGAAGTCCAAATTTCCAATTCCCTGACAATTTCCAGACAAAACCAATTCACCATTCCTAGATGAAAGCATGATGTCTCCTAATCTACTTAAATCAGTCGAAGTCCAAAGCCACATGATTTCCAAGTCCAGAAACCAATATGAAGTCAGATGATTTCTAATGTCCGAAGCCTGATGAAGGCGATTCAATTCCAAATTTTCGAAGCCTAATGAAGACGATCCAATTCCATATTTTTGAATTGCCAGCATGATAATCCAATTTCAAATATCAAAGCCGTCCTTCAATCTGATTCCAATGCTTTGACGTGATTCCACATATGACGAACACCCCAACAGACGCAACATTGATAGGATCATTGGATGCTTAGATGAAATCAAATTCCAAAGCCAAGATTAAATTTCGAAGTCAAACGAATTTTCGATGACCAAATCTCCGAACAATTGCCAATGTCCACGCAATCTACGAATGCAACACGAGGACAATTCCAAATCAATACCCCCTGACAAAATCAAAATCAATCTGACATCTAATTCCGAACTCCAATTTCCGGTCTGAAGCATGCAATACAATTCCAAAGACGTCCAATCCAAACTTCAACAATTCTCCCCGATGCTCCATTTATCCGAAATCCAATCAATGACGTCTACAATCCATACATATCTATAGCAGGCAGTTCATCCAACGCCACAACATCACCACGAATTACTATCCATCGTCACTGATTCATTGAACAATAACCAGGTTTGGCCTTGTTCGATTCTTTCAAATTTTTTTTATTATTATTGTTATCATTATATCATTATTAGATCCTTATTTGCTGATATTAATAATATAATATATAAGTAGTTATGTATATATATATTAGCCTAATGGAGTTTTTTAGTATTAGTGTATCTATATGTATATTGAGTATGTCATATTTTATTTATTTTGATAAATAGTTGAAATATAGTATGGAGCTTAGAATTTCATTTGGGATTAAATATATATATATATTTTATATTATTAACATTTCTTACATAGAAATTTTTTTTTTACTAAGAATTAATAAAAGACCCTTTTAAAATAGGATTTTTAGAGTATTTTTTATAAAACAATAACACTCAAGTGTTAGGACCCTTTAGATTTTTTTTTTTAAATAATAAATCGAATAAATTAAAACGTAAACTTGGACGGTTTTCAAAATTAAAATAAATCAACACACTAAATTTTTCGGAAAGAACTACGATCGTCTGATCCCAGCTAGTGGGTACGTAGGCACCTTCGGGGCGACGATAAAATATGTTAAACTTAGGTTCTTTTTTCTTTTAATTTTTTTTATTTATCTATTTATTTTTTAAATATTATAATTAGAATAATAATCCTAATTTCGGTAAATAAATAGTGGTACCCATTAAGTGTTTAATAGGTCAGCCCTCGAACTTAGAACCCTCTGATTCTTCATTTAAAATTGAAACCAAAGACCGGTAGCCAAATCATAATCAATTCACCCAATTGGTTACGGTTTCTTTTCCTTTTCCTAACCTCGATCGGGTGGCGACTCCAAAATTATATTTAATAAAAAACCGAAATTTCTCAATTTTCTTTAGTCGATGATTAATATTAAATGTGTTAGGGTTTAGTATTAATCAGGAAATGGGAAAATAATTTTAAATAAAAGAAATCGAAAAAATCAGACTCGACATATATTATTCATATATGATAGAATATAGTTATATTTAGATATGTACTTAATTATTATGGTTTTATTATATGAGTTATATTAAATCAGTTAACAATAACAATATACATGGTTACACTATTATTTATCATATACTGTTTCGATTGTATTGAACTATATCTTTAATCCTTCAAGTTACGTATTAATTATGTAAAGTAATCGTAGCACGTAAATTTTTATAATATTATAGAAATGCATTTCTATGATCTAAAATTATTTAATTTTAGTGAAAGTGATATCATTGGATTCATACGAACTTGACGATACGTAATACAGGTTCTATTTCAATAAATAACTTATATAGGATATTTTTAAATTCTATTATATATATGTTTATATAATATGTACTTGCATATTATTTCCATATTTTATAAATAGAATATATCCCATATAATTTCCTAATATATCTTAGTAGAATAGGTTATATTTAATTATAGTATGCGTATATCAAAATTTAGGTCATATAACATCACAAAATATGATAAGAACTCATTCTAGTCAAACCGGACCAGTATAGACATGTGTAACATTTAATCAAACTATTATCTTATTTTAGCCCAATATAGCTAAAAATATATCCGAATTAGTAAATTAAGTCATTTAACCAGAAAATTCTATAATAAATAGCTAGAATTACCAAATAATTCCATGAAAATTTCTATAAACTCTGAAAAATATAGAGAATTCATCCAACAACTGGTTTCATGCTATTAGGTATATCACTTATATATGTAAGATTACATTTTTGCTTTTAAATTGTGATTAATTAAGTGAATAATATCATTTTTATACAAATAATTTCTAACGAGCCCCAATATTATTACAAGTGAGAGGTCATTAAGTACCGTTTTCATCAATTATTTTTATAAAAACATATTTATTCCAACAAATTTCAATTTCACAATTTTAGAGTTCAAAAATATAATAAATAGTAAACATGCATATGATCAAGAACACGCTACATACAATTACATTATATATAATAAGGATCCTATAGTAAATTTTTTAGCGTGAAAAAACATCATTTAATTAGTTTATTTTTATTATAAAATTCGAATTAATAGGGTAAGTTGTTAAGGAAATATATAAAATACTTATAATTGCATCAAAATAAAATTATAAAATGAAAGCATCCTAAAAATAACCTAAGAATAAATTTTCATATATTATTTATGCAGGATTAACATTTTTAGAAAAAACAAGAAAAATAAGGCAAAAAGCAAAACCAATCGTTCACCGAAGCTTTGGTGGTTGTCAACCGACAAAGGGTGGCCGAAAGGGCTAGATAATGGGTCCTTCCTTAGTGGCTACAAGGGTTCATTGTCAGGTCTTGGCTAGTTCATCAAACCAACTTAGGTTAGCTTACCTCCTTGTTTTTTATTTATTATTCCAAATTTTTTCTTTTTAGAATTTTTCTATTATTGTCCTAAATTCCAAAATGCTAAATGAGGGATGTTGAAGGTCTATGGCAATTTATAGAATTTTTTTTCGGCCAATTTCCCTTGGAAAGCAATTTTTTTTTTGTATTTTTTTCTCTTTTTTAAAGTAGAAGGTGGCTTATTTTTAAGATTTTACTTTTTGGGTCATCTTTTCTTAGGTCTTAGTTGCTGCTACGGTTGAATTCCAGCAATTTCTAGGTTGGTCTTTGCAATTTGGATACGTTTTAGTTGATTTTTAGGTTAATAATAATAATACATATATTATATTAGTATTTTGTACATTTATTAATATACGTGTATATATCCTATATATTTTGTTCATATAATGTGTAATCATACTCATATAATTATGTTTCATTCATGTCTTTTATTTTTAAGATATATTTTCTCTTTAATTTTCTGGGTTTATTTCTTATCTTATATGTTTATAGATATTTAGGTTAATTTATGAGTGCATTTATTATATATACCGGATATATTAATAAAAATACATATGTATCCGTATAGTATTTTATGCAATATTATTTACTTTTATAACTTGAATAACTTATCTCTAGGTCCTCATTATATTTTAGGCTCTATTTTAGAGGTTTTGATGGGTTTTTTGTTATATTGAATAACTATACTTCTACTACTAAAATTGAGATTTTATGACCTTCTTTTTAAAATCTAACATTACTTGATCATTTCAACTAACTTTTCTAACTTAACAGTAAAATTTAAATTTAATCGGATAAATTTTCCCGAATATTCTAAATTTAGTTATAGTTGCCCTAAATACAATTTTAGGGGCACACAAATAATAATAATAATGATATGACGATGATGATGATATGATAAAAAATTATGGAAATACATTATATTAAATTATTATCTTGTTATATAAAGTAAGTACTTTCGAAATTATATAAAATTTGGTAAATAAAAAAATGAATACATTAATGATGGAACAAAATAAAAAATATAAAGAAAAAAAGAAAGAGTTTCTTAAATTACATATTATAATATGAGTAATGTAGAATATTTATTCTATTTTGTCTCGTAAAAGTTACATTATAACTAATATTTACTCTTTGTAACTGGAATAGATAAGGAATTCTTATTCCTTTCCTATTTGAGAGAAATTAATTTTCCCAATAAAATATAATTTTTATTTCAAAAATTTTCAATAAATAAAAAATTTAATACCAAAGAAATTACTACTCTTTTCCAACCTTATTCCATTTCAGTAGATGAAACACAATTAGTGGGCATCCTCAAAAAATATATCAATAAAGCATAGGTTAAAAATAAATAAAATAAAAGAAGGGGATAACATCGAATGTTATATCTAAAAACAAAGTTTAAATCGCTAAATATCATATGCAATTGAATCTTATTTATCGAATATTATATCTAAAACTTAAAATTATCAAAATTATACATCATTAAACATTTATTTATCAAATTTACTGGATGCATCACTTTTAAGAAGATGTTGCATGCAAACATTCGTTGGTAAAAGAATAGAGTGTAAACGTCAATTTGATTAGCAAAAGTTCAATTAAGTGTAATATTTAACAGTTTTAAATTTCATATATAAAATTTAAAAATCATGCAAAGTTCAAATAATAATTGATATTTTCTAAAAAAATAATATTGGCAGTTGTATTTTCCATCAACTACATATATTAAGAAAAGACAAGCTGAGGGAGTCTAATTTATTTTATCTTATATGGAATAAGTGTTTTTCGTTAGTTGAACTATAAGATTTTAGCATAAAATGCAGTAATAATAAAACAAATTGATAAAAAATAATAAAAAAAAATAAAAAAGAAGAGAATTTAACTTGAACAACTCCGTGCACTCCACCTTAACCATTATGGAACAAATTGGGAGAAAGCTCTTTAGCAAAAATTTGGTATGATTTAGCATTCATTAAATTACGAGGAACTCTTGTTTAAGGAACCTAACAATCAAACGGGAAGAAAACCTTATGGATTCTGACGAAAAAGTGGACTTGCCTAGATCTAGAGATGCAAAAACCTAACTCTTTGGAAGGTTTAAAATATATTTCATCTTCAAAGGCTAGCAAAGATGTTATTAGAGGATTGTAGAGGAATATACTAATGCTGGAACTAAGTGGAGCTTCAATAAGTTATGTAGTTACACATATAAGCTACATAAAATGCAGAATAATTCAAGAAGCTTTAAACTTCTTCGCTCGTGGTTCGATTCGATTTAAACTATCAATGAACCGAATTACTTCTAATGGTTTAGAGTTTTAAATATAACAATTTTAAATGTAGTTCGTTTGATTTTGTTTGGTTCGAATCGTTTTTTTTTTTAGAGTAACATTTTCTTTTTGATAATAATAATAGTTGTTAGAGTTTTTAGCCAATATTGATGTCTAAATTAAGGAATTTTATGCAAGAGTTAAGTACGACAACATTTCCTCTTAATGATAGTAAAGATGTGTAGGTCAACTAGAGATGAAACACAATTGTTAAGGAAAATGAGAAGATTGTAAAGGTTAGAAGTAAAATGAGAAATGATAAAAAAAATAAAACGTAAATTAAGTTAGATTATAATATCAATAAGGTTTAAAACTATAAGATATCACTTATTTTTTTATTTTTTAATAAGAAGTGATTCAATTTGATTCAACTATCCAAACCAAACTACATACCATTTACGCATTCCTTGAACCAAACCACGAGTGGAATTGAAACATAAAAGACTTGTATTTTGTAGTTTAGTTTGATTCTCAATTCGATTTGGATTAATGAATAGCCCTATTCGCAGGTGATGAAACTTATAGACAACTTCATTTTCAAAATATAAAGATATCTAACTAATGATAAGGGAAGTGCCTTAGTTCATTGATATTTGATTAATTTGATGAAAAAAAATCACATTTTTGTAAGATTTATGGTTATATTAGGCATAAGCATAAGTATTACTAAAGCTTGGAATGGAGAAATGAAGACAATGCCCCTAAAGCTAACTAAAACTCCAATAAAAATATTAGTTAAAACAGTATAGGATAAGGCCATATAGTTGAACAGACAACTAGTGAAAAGTTGTTAAAAATAGACGTGGCAAAGAATGGCAATGATGTAATAAAGGTTGAAAGTGATAGATATTGTAAAGGGATAAATTGAACTTTGAGCTTTAAGTATAGTATCAAACTGGGATTAACTCTTGGGTTAATATCATTGGATCCAAGGAGTCAACTTATGAAATTTGAGATGATTAAGGGAAAATTAGCATGGTAAACTTAGAGTGGGACCCATTTAATTAGTTTGCTTAATATAACTTTTTCTCAATTTGGCTTACACTAAAAAGAATAAAAAAAAGAGAGAGGCTTTATTAGGCTTAAACTCATAAAATAAGTCAGTTTAAGGTTTGATAGGAATCGGAGTACTGGACCTTTGACCCGAGCCTGAGTACGAGGGCTAGAAAGTATGGTCAAATGAATTCTTTCCTTACAACCTACCACTAAGGAGTCCAAGCTACTGCAATCCGTCAACCTGATGTCCTAGCCAAGCTAAACCCTCTTATACCCGTTAATTGTTACCAACTGCTAACCAAAGCTACACTCGAGTAACAGCTCAGCTAATCTAACCACCCACCTAGCTTACTTAAATCTTGGCCGTACTAAATGTGTCCAACGTGAATTCACTTAGAAAGAATTATTTGCTCAGCTCGGTACAGCTGACCCTCCACTTTTAGTTAGCACCTCAGCTTAGTAGATACTAAACTGATTGTAGAGAACTATCTTTTTTGCTAAAAAGCCATCCATTCATAAGGAGCTACGTGTCTAGGCAACTGTAGACACCTAATTTCTATTCTTTCGTAGTTCTAATTTTTTATTTTTTTAAAAAGGGTCCTAATTCAAAAAAATAGAAAAATAAATAATAATAATAAAAAATAAAAATAATAAAAATCGACAAATGATGAAAATACCAAAAAAAAATTGAGAAAAAGACAAAAATTAAAAAGATTTTTTAGATTTTTTTAGGAAGTAAATTATTTTAGGGACAAATAGTTTTAGTTTTAGTTCTAGTTTAGTCCGAATAATTATTTTAGAGAGTTGCATGGTTTAAGTGCAATTTAATTATACTGAATGTCAAGGTATAAGCTAAGAGCCTAATGAATAAATATTGGAGTATTTAATATGGAGTTAGGATGAGGACATGGGTTCAAGTCTCGCTAGACACCTATGTGCTTTTGTTTTTTTTTTTTCTATCCTTTTATTTTTATAGAAAAGTGAGTTGAGCGTATGAGATCTCATTTAATCAAGTTTTTTTTTGTTCGGATTTGAATCATTATGAAAGATTTAAATCTAGTTTAATTTTTATGAAATTGGATTTGAATACAATTGATTCAGATCTAATTTAATTTTTATCAAATTAGATTCAAATCAATATAAGATATTTGATTCGATATGATATGATTCGTTTTGAACTTTTTTATATTTGTCACATGGCTTAAAAGAAAAGAGAGATACCTTTGCTAAGGTTACAGACTCGCTTGAAAAAGAGAGAAAAACAAAACCGACTTCATCTTCAGCCAATCTCAAATCTAACTATTGTATACCTTAGCTCATTGATCAAATACTAGCTTTAGCGCTTTATCATAGAACTTGTTGCAGCACTTCCAGACCAATCCGCAACGCCAACGACTAGCCACAGTGACAGCAGTGAACGCAACACTTCCCATCGTGATCCCCAACATCGACGAAGCCATGCAAAACCAAACAGCACAGCACGTCCACTCTTCACAGTTCTTCATCCTACATTCGACCACATATGACAGCAGTCCTCGGCCACACTTGCCTGACGCCAACATTGCTCAAACAACACGTCACGCCCATCCTCCCTACGTCTGAGCATGCTGTCTATTGACCGACACGCCAAATCAACACCAAACAGCAATTGCTACAGTTGAATAGTAGCAACCATACGTCCACGCACTGACCTTGCCACACGTTCATTGTTTGTCGCATCCACTCACTGCATGACTCAGCAAGTCCACGCCTTGACCGCACTTCGGACAGCAGTAGCATTTATGATCAGTCCGTAAGCTAAACCACTAACGACCACACTTCACCGCCCTATCCAAAGCTCGAGCCCTTCACCATCCCTACAAGCAGTAGACAGTCGAAGCCAAGCATAGCACCAACAATCTACACACATCAGCAGCTCCAGTCCCACGCTCCAATACGCCAATTTCAGCTAGTACCAAAGCTACATCCACTTACGAACAGCATTGTACTCCGACATACAACAGCTCCAATCCCTTTCTCGCAGCACACACTTCGAACATTATCCCCGGAACAGCAGCACCATCCCTTGATTATACAGTAGTAGCCCCATATACGTAATTTTTTACAGCACGCCGTAACCGAATTAACATCCACACAATGCCACAGCCGACGTCAGCAATAATCTTAATCGCAAATAGAGTGAAGCCAATTCGAAGCTCCACCGCCAGTCCACTAGCTGTACACTCCATAACTGAACCGTAAGCACATTACACCCCACTGCACGAATTCAGTCTTCAATACAACCCATACGACACATCCAGCTCATCCCCTACTAGACATCATCCACCGTCTTAACTGTCGAACACCCCAACCCCATTTAAGACCGATATCTGAAGCAACAACAACGAGCAGCAGCTACTCATTCTCTCTCAATCTCATCTGATACCCAACACCAGACCATCCCTTATCCCCTTTCAGTCCAATTCCCAAACAACACCTTACTGAATCACTTTTGATTAACTGCAGATCACCGACAACAATACTGAGCAGCACTACACAACCGAATATTAGTTCAGGTTTGTTGTTTTTCATTTTTTTTAAAACTTATTAATTATTATTATTATTTTGCTATTATATTATTATTATTAGTTCTTTAATTATGTAATGTAGTATATATACATATATGAGCATATTAGTTTAGGGAACTTTTAGTAGTAGTTTTTATATCAAGTTTATTTCTTGATGTTGTTAATTTATTTAGGTAGATTATTCTTTAATAATGAAAATATAGATATACATGCATATATATTAACTTAGGTGTTCTTTAGTATTAGTTTTCTTATAGATTAAGTATTGATTCCAGTAAGTGTTTCCAATATAGATGAATACTTATATATATGTTAGTTTAGGGGTTGTTAGGATTATGATTTTTTTTAAAGGATTAGGTTTTCTAGGGATTCATCACATAAAAAGTTGTCTTTTAAAAAATAAAAAAATAATAAATAATAATTAATAAAAGAACCTTTTAAAAAAATAAGATTTTTAGAGAATCTTTTATAGAACAACAACACTCATAAGTTAGGGCCCTTTAGATTATTTTTTTAAATAAAATAAAATAAATCGAATCAATTAAAATGTAAACTCGATCAGTTTTCAAAATTAAAATCAATTAACACACTAAATTTTTTTGAAATAACTATGATCGTTTAATCCCGACTAGCGAGTACATAGGCACCTTTAGGGCAACAATAAAATATGTAGAAACTTAGTTTTTTTTTTTCTTTTGATTTTATTTATTTATTTTTTATTTAAAAATATTATAATTAGAAGAATAATCCTAATTTCAATAAATATATAGTGGTATCCATTAGGGTTTAATAGGTTAGCCCTCAAACTCGGAACCCTCTGATTCTTCATTCAAATTGAAATCAAAGATCGGTAGCCAAATCGTAATCAATCCACCCAATTGATTATGGTGTCTTTTCTTTTTCTCGACTTCGGTTGAGTGGCGACTTCAAATTTTTTTTTAAAAAAACCGGAATTTCCAAATTTCTTTAGTCAAGGATTAATATTAAATGGGTTAGGATTTAGTATTAATCGAAAATGGGGAAATTAATTTTAAATGAAAGAAACCGAAAAATCAGGCTCGACAGCAACCATGTAGCAAAATCTTCCATATAAGATATTTATTTTGTCGTATTTTCAATTGTATCCTTATTATTCTTATACATTACTTCTTTAGAATATTACCCTTTTAATATTTTCTATTTTAGGCAGGTTACCTTAGTTTTTCAAATATAAATACCCACTATACACGTAATCAAACAACGAATCTTATCTCAAAATATTGAATATAATCTTTGTGATCATTGCTTTCGTTAGCTTATTTGCTTACTTTACTCTTATCTTAACCCTTAAATAAGGTTAGATGGCGAGTAACATTACTAGACCATCATGTGTATCATATCGAACTATGCCGTGAGTCCTTAAAAGTTCCTTGGTGTATTATATCTTTAAAGCTGTTCGTGGGTTTGCTTATTTTACTTTCTTTATTTTCGCGTTATTTCCATCTCTTACTTCAAGCTTTTTGCAAGTTTAGACCTATCCTACGATCGGTCTTATCAATCCTTAGCTTCAAGTTCACATCAAGGTTCATAAAAGAAGGTGTTAATTTTGGCCATTAATCATCATAATGCAATGGATAGGATTAATGGTTAACTCCTATAAATACCCTACCCCTTTCCTTACTTACATAAGAGAGAATTTTAGCATAAATGCCGTCACTCTATCAGATTCTCACCTCAAGGAATCAAATATCTAACTATCTCAAGAACATCACTCAAATCATCATTTATAGTGGAATTTGATGTTATTAAGCTCCTCCATCTATCACAACTTATGTTTGATTCTTTGAGATTGCCTACTCATCTTCTACCATTTCTCACTCGATCATTCCATAGTACAACTCAAGTCATTCCTTTCAATTACGTACAGTGTGCTTCGACGCATGGTACACATGTAACCCTTGCACTTGAAACCCTATACCTATAAGAATAAATTTGTAGATGTAAGGATTATGATACCTATGTTCATATGCGTGTAACATGCATCTCATGCTACATATAGCTATAGAGGAGTAACATAGGATGGCAAATAAGGAATGATTAATAGAGAAAAAAGGCAAAGAAGATGAGCAAGTAATCTTAAGTAGTTCAAAATCATGTGTGACAAGTGAATGAGCTTAATAGTTTCAACCCTATTGTTCTTAAAGAAAAGCGTCACATTCTTTACTCTGATTGCAATTTAATTTCTATGGTGACAAATTGATAACATAATGGCAATTATTTTGTTTCCTTAATGTTTGAAACGAAAAGGGACCTTGAGGATTTATAGAGTTTAGCTGTCAACATAGTTCTTTAGACTGCACGAATGATAGGCGACTAAGGTGAATCTCCCTCTTAATAAACCCTTAAATAAGCTCCACTTGATTATAGGCTTGTAAAAGTCCTTTTCTTAAGTGCATTAGTCTTACTGAGAAAGGTTAAGAGTAGATGGGATTAGTCCAATAGTTCTTACTATAAGAAAATCGTGTTGAATCTCCATTCACCATCCCAAAACCATAAGTTTGACTCTCAGGGCCCGTTACTTTAGCTTGAAGAGTTTAACTAAGGTCATTACTAAGCTTAAAGCCTACAAACCAAATTTAACCCTCTATCAAAGTTAAGTCAACAACTCAACATGTAGTAGATACAAGGAATTTATTATCACATAGAGAAAAATCAATTACAAACTCTAAGAAGTCGATGAGTTACAATGAGAAAATCAATAGTTCTATATTTTTAAAGAATGACTTGATACTACTATTGTTACTAGTAGAGATCAAGGAGCGATCACTCGCTCTTGAGCTTGAAGGCTTTCTTAATTAGTTCGCCAAGCTGTTTAAGGTGAGTTAAGAGCTAAAGAGTAGTGTTTACTCCAATTCAATCTGCTATACTACTTCGCTCTCTACATCATTCAAAAAGCTACTAAAGTGATCAGCTAACATATAGATCTGACCCTTCCTAAATACCTTAGTCCAAGCACCAAATTAAGAAAATAGTAATCTCCACAGTGTTGAGGCTAAGCTAACAATTGTTAAGAGTCGACCACTTGAGACCGACCTGAATATGAGTTATCCTTAAGCCAGCCTTTATCTAACCCCAGCAATTAGAGTTGCCAAACTATCAACGCCGACCAGACCTGATAAAAAACCTACCCCTGTTTAGCTCACAATGTTATTGGGACCACTAACTAAGTAAAACACGTGTGTACTGTTCTTTCTGACATCCTTACCATCCTTTCTGACAAATGACACTCTTTTGGATGATTTCATGTTTTTTCTATAAATTATTCTCTTTTTGTTTAGCATATAGGGATCCATTTCTATAATTTTGTGTAATTTAAGACTTACTTTAACTGGGTACTATAAATACTTGTATATTGCAATAGCCACATAACGAATATACTGAGAATATACTGAACTTTTATTCCCTCTTAAGCTAGGTGTCCTTCTGCTTACTCTTGAGCTACTCTTATCTAGTCTATTGAGCGTAGATTAGTGGCAAGTAATACCTGGCCATACTTGTGTGTCATATCAAGTGTGATCCAAGCTCGTGTAAAGTGTTAGTGCGTTATATCTATCGTCAGTGCACAAAAACCCCTGCTCATCCTCGACTATTATTTACTTTTCGAGTCATCTTGCGACTCAAACCCCCCATTTGGTTACGCGTAATATTGGGTTCGTGTGTTCATCCGTGAATCCATATCACTTACCATAAGAAGTAACCTTAGCCATTACAATGATAAGGATGTAACCATGCTTAATTCATATGGAGATCAATAAAACAAGAGAGTAAACTAATACTAAATATTATGTTAGATTTAACATTATTACTATCAACTCATATCCCTTAATCTTGCCTTCATAGCAATAAAGAGAAGGGCCTTCAAACTTCTAGCTTAAGAGGCACTTTTAGTGGAGGAAGTTAGGTTGTGAATATAATGGTTAGTTGTTATCATCTAGTTCTCTTTATCTCTTAAGAAATTAAGTTGAACATAATTAAAAAACAAAAACTAAGAATATGCTCCATTTTAAGGAGTTTCCATGCTTAGAAACAACTGGAAGAATTTAGATGGATCATTATTCTCTAAAAATTTAATAATGTCTCTATGAAAGAACTCCATACTCTGTAATGGGAAACCCATAACTCGATAAAGTTACCATGTTCCTCGTTGATTAGTTTATTTTTACAATTTACATGAGACCTATATTTAAGAAAGATTTAGTGAACTTAGACATCTATGAAAATGGATTATAATGTAAATAAAAATTAGGTGATTATAGGTGATTTTAAGTTTTAACGGGAATGTCTCATTTTCATACATGTCCCTATGCCTGTTGTCGAGTCTGATTTTTCGGTTTTTGTTTATTTAAAAATTAATTTTTCATTTCTTGATTAATACTAAACCCCAACCCATTTAATATTAATCATCAACTAAAGAAATTGAGAAATTCCAGTTTTTTATTGAAAATAATTTTTGGAGTCGCCACCCAACCAAAGTCGGGAAAAGAAAAAGAAATCGTAACCGTAACCAATTGGGTGGATTAATTACGATTTGGCTACCGGTCTTTGATTTCAATTTTAAATGAAGAACCAGAGATTTCCAAGTTCGGGGGCTAACCTATTAAACCCTTAACGGGTACTACTATCTATTTATCGAAATTAGGATTATTTTTCTAATTATAATATTTTAAAAAAATAAATAAATGAAATAAAAAGAAAAAAGAACCTGAGTTTCTACATATTTTATCGTCGCCCTGAAGGTGCCTATGTATCCGCTAGCTGGGATCAAACAATCGTAGTTATTTCTTTAAAAAAATCTTTAATGTATTGATTTACTTTAATTTAAAAAAAACTGCCCGAATTTACATTTTTAGTTTATTCGGTTTATTTTAAAAAAATCTAAAGGGGTCCTAACTCTTGAGCGTTGTTATCTTAAAAAAAAAAATACTCTAACAATCCTATTTTTTTTAAAAAAATGGCCTTTTATTAATTTTATTTAAAGAAAAATAACTTTCTATGTGATAAATCTTTAATTAAAGTCAAATCTAAAAGAGATAACTAATTCTAACAACTACTAAACTAATATATATAACTATCTACCAAAATAAAATAATTCCATATAATACACTTTATATAAGAACTAATACCAAAACTCCTAAAGTCATATTATATATTATGTTAACTAAGAAGATATAATAATATGTGTATACATAAATAAAAAATAATCTTAACGACCCCTAAAGTAATACATATATACATTTATACCCATATAACTATTATTAAATAACTGTTCACTAAAATCGTTATCTAATCTATATAATGGAGAAAACTACTGTCAAAAGAAATATCTTAAACTATTATAAACATAATCTATGCTAAATCACTAATGATCTAATAAAATAATAATATAATATAGTATAACAATAAATAAATGATAAATACATAATATCAAAGAAAAAAGAAAAGAAACCGAACCTGAATTCTTTTGTGTAGCAGCGATCCACAGTGGTTGTGCTCGAAGAGACAAGTTCACAAGCGACTGTGTGGTGTTGTGTGCAATGTCGTATGGAGTGTCGCACGTGCAAAGGAGAACGACGTAGGGGTTATGGTCGGTGCGCACGTGTGTGTCGCTGTGCTGCTGATGGAGTGTGATCAGTGGCGTTCACGGTGGGACATATGCTGCTGTGGCATTGCTGTAAGTGGGTTATCGTTGGTGCGGTACTGCAACGGACGCGCGCGAGGGAGAAAGAGGACTACTGTTGCGTATCGGGCTTGTGGTTGTTCACTGCTGTGAAGCATGGGGCTAGTCGCGATATATAAATTAGGTGCCTATTGAGACTCGAACCCGTGACTTCCAACTAAATCCACCAAAATACTCCGCTACTTATCTATTAGGCTGTTGGTCTGTGTTTTGCCATTTATTACAATTAAATTATATTTAAACTATCTAAATCCCTAAAATAAAATTTTTAACTAAACTAAAACTAAAATTAAAACTAATACTAAAACTAATTATTCATAATATAAATTACTTCCTAAAAATCTACGAAATCTTTATGATTTTTCCTTTTCTTATTATTATTATTATTATTTATTTATTTTGGTATTTTCATTATTTGTTAATTTTTATTAATTTTTTGTTTTTATTATTATTATTATTATCATTATTATTTATTTATTTTTAATTAGGACCCTTTTTGTAAAAATAAAAATTAAGACTATGGAAGGGCAAAAATTAGGTGTCTACACTTGTGCGTACTAATACCTCAAGAACAATGTAGTGTAATCGACATAGGTTTTATGTAACCTAGATTTACTTGGTTTAGCCAACAAAATCTATTTGGCTTTATCTAAATTAGAAGTGGAATATTCGGCATTTTCTAGTTGGACTCCCCTACATTGAAATTTTAAAATCTCCAATTATGAAACTTCAAGTTTAACCATTATCCTCTTGCGCCATATATCCATCCTACTCTTTAAACTCAACATAAACAATACTAATCTTTTACTTTCTATCAATGTGGCTTAATCACCCTAATTTTAAGTCTTTTATGAGATATTACTAGGAAAAGTTACTAAAAGTGATAAAGGATTTCAAAGTGAAACCACAAATTTAAGCAAAGAGGTCTTTAAAATTATCCATCATTTTTTTTTGGGGGGGGGGGAAGGGAAGGGTTAGGTGGGCTAGAGTAGAAGGGGGGAGAAAGAGACTCACAACTTAGAACAAGTTAAGAAAGTACTACCATTTATTTTGATTTGTTCCCTAATTAGTAGCAAAAAGGACTCAAAGCAAGAGTTCAAAATAATACCTTTGGATTAAGAAGGTCAATAGGTTATAAATGTGTAGACAAAGTATATTATCAAAGGAAAATGTAACACTAAGTTTTACAAAAAATTTAATATAAATAGAAAATCAAAGATAAGAATTCTAAGATTTCTCAATTATCCGGAAAATTAGGTATATAGAGGGAGCAGTTATTATCTCAGGTTAATAGATACCATGATAATCTCTTTAGTAATCACAAAAGCTAGTCCTCTAAGAAATAGAGAAAGAATAGAAAAACCCTTTATTTGACATGGGATATTATAATCTAGAGCTTGATTTTTAGAGAATGCATTAGAATAATAAAAATTAATATAGGTGTTTGATCATGCTTGGAGCTACAAAAAGTCTCGAAAGTTCATTGCTTTAGCACAAAACATTTCTATAATTGTTCGGGCATTGTTGATTTTTATATGGAAAGAGTTATTTCGAGCATATTTGAAGAATTGACAATTTTCTCAGGAGATAACTCTATTATCTTTATCCCAAATTCTCTGGGTACAAAAAAACTTAAAGGACTTTCTATCCAGTAGCCTTTATACTACTTTATTTAACACAATGTGATAGAACCCATGCTTCTTTATTAGTGGAAAGAATTAATTGATTTCAATATGCCATCAAATGAAATGTTTGTACAGTTAAGTGCCAATTTGATATAAGATTCTTTCCCTAGTAGAGGACTCCAGTAGGAAAATCCACTTTCACCTTACCTTTTCATAACCACCAATGGAATACCTGACTAAACTAATGCACTTGATAATTGGAGGAGAATAACGAAAATTGAAAAAATTTGAAGGAATGAACGCAGCTATCTCCCGTTTATTCCCTGAGGATGACCAAATGCTGATGGGCAAAGCATCCATTAAAATTGCTAAGAGTTTTGATGATTGTGATGAATCCTTTTAGGGGGAAGCCTTGAGACATAAAGTAACCAACGATAGTCGCAAAACATTTATGAGAATATTAGAGTCCAGATTAACCAATGCTAGGGAACAAAGCAAAATCAGGACCTAGAAGAACATCCAGCTGCTATAAATTACCTCAACATGCAATTGTAGCGCTAACAAGCAATCTTGATATTAATCTAAGCATTCAAGCAAGGACGAGGAACACGTGAAGAAACATATATTTTTCTTACTATTTTTATGATATATATTTTAAATTTTTGGAAAAAAAAATGGAAATTAAACAAAAAGGAAAAAAAAAAAAAAAAAAAAAACGAAGAAGCTTTGCCGTATATTGGCAAAATAAAAGAAGTGATGAATTGGCAGCTTATGGTGGCTATTGATTGCTCCAAGGCTGTCGTCTGTCGACATGCACATAAGGGTGGTGCTTCACGCCTTCACCTATTGGTGTCGCCAAGTGGTAGCGGGAAGTATTGCGAAGTAGTATGAATTGTGCATAGTTTGTCCCAAATGCATGCGGTTAAACTAAATCAAGTTTGAATCGGTTTTGATAACTTATTATGAAATCAAGTCTGTGGTTTTACTAATTTAGTAGTGTTGAATAGATTTATGGCTTGATTTTGTTTAATTTTGATGAAACAATAGCGTTTTTAGGGTTTTTGACTTAATTAGTATTCGAGAAATATTCGATTTTGGTCAAACTCAAAATTTGTTGTTGCTTCTAATTAATACATGGTTTTGGCTCTAGGGATCCTCTAAGGATAAAATTGCCATTTAATTCATGGATAATAGTCAAAATTGATTCGGATTAGATTTTTTTTTTTCCTCCAATTTGAGCTTTATCACTCTATATTTATCCGATTTTCAAAGCTTAGCACTGGCGAATTTGATTAGGTTTATTGATTTCATCAAGATCAATTCGTCATGTTGAAACGGTTTGGATAAAAAATCTTTTAAAACAAATATTCAAGATTGAATATAATTTGGCTAAGAAATCCAACGCAGTTCCTATAGCGTCATTAAAGAAGAAGAGGGAGATATGGGGAGTTGTTGGTCGCGCCACACGCGTGTATATCACACACCGTATTAAAACGGGAGGCGGCAAATCCCATCCAATGCATGCTTTAGCTATTATACCAATAGCTTTCTCGTTCATTTTCCTATAGAACGTTTTATTTAGCTTGAGCCGATTTTTAAGTAGAAAGTCAATTTAGGTTCAAAATTAAATCAACTTGACGGATTTTTAAACTTGATTCGGTACGATCTATTTTGCGTCACAACTATTTTATCTTAAAACAATAATTTAATACCAATTGAGACACTGACCAGGAAAGTTTCATCTAAATTGATATTGTTTTATACTTTCAAGAATCAGGAAAGTGGATTAGCTTTGGAAATTTTAATTTTTAAGAAAAATCATGATTTTGTTTTTCCTCAAAAGCGCAAAATTTGCTAGATCACATATTTGTATATTGATTTGAAAAATCTATTTTTACCAAGAAAATTTTGTTTCTCACCCTGAAAAAACACTTCTTACCCGAGAAAAAATATTCCCTATGTATTTTATATTTTCAATTGTTCTCGTGCAGAAAATTTTTCCCCCAACAGATGGGCACCAAAGGAATCGGTTTTTCTTTCCCATTACCCCATCGTAGGTACGAATTGGATGCTTGATTTGGGGCATAAGGATTGAGGTTGAATACACTTTCCATCCCTTGCTCTCTCCTTAACTTCCCACAAATATAGAGAAAGCTGGACAGACCGTTCTATTCACCCTCCCAACGGTCCATCTTCTTATAACTTATTTGAGAAAAAGAAAATGGAAAAGGAAAAAAAACATAAAAACGAAATTAAAGAAAAACACTAAAAGTTAATGCCAATGTCTGAGACAAGAAATATTTGGACAAAAGCCCAACAACTTTATAGTAAAACGTAAATCCCTGAATTTAATATAATACGCAGATATTTGTTAAAGGACTTAAAAATTACGTATTGCAATGAACTGCTTTCATAGTAAAATGTGTATGTGTATGTGTATGTAATGGATAACTTGCAAATTACTCCCACACCAAATAAACGTGTAAATCAACCAAAGGACATAGGAAGTCGCTGGGTAACCAACATTGGATTCATAGGCCTCCTCCAAAACTTTATCAACCAGTTTAAGTTCATTGAGCGAAAATTCTCCATTTGATACTCCTTACTACAGATACTGCAGGGGGGATTTTCAGCTTGAACAATATGGCAACAACTGATAAAACTAGAAATAACTTGGTTACAATTGATACATGAAGAGACCAACTTGGTTGGTTGGTCTCTTCCTGTTGTTAATGTTTTATGCTGTTGCTGTTGCAGAGAGCACCTATCAACATTTATGAGGCATCTTTGCTCGTCAATGAAGAAGAAAGGAAACCTGTACTAGATTTCTATGTTTTGGTTTGTGTTTTAGGAAAACAGAGTTGAACACTTGAACTATTCCTTTGAAAGAATTAAAAAGTAAAAGCTAATACTGACAGTAACAATCAAAAATATATTCAATGAAATGTGAATCTCAAAATCCTTTGAATACCCTAAAACTGGAAACAACTATGTTACAATAGCCTAACATCTGCACAGATAATCTAACGGGCACTATCCCCCCAATCACTGTGCTTCAAAACATCTCAAGGGAATGCCACGGGCTCAGAGAAAAATCCCTGTGCAGGATGTCTATTATTCAGATAGTAATGACCTTTTAATATCACCAAAGAGTTCGTATTTCTCACAAAAGCCTGTACCATATAAGCAATATGCTATTATCTAAACTAGAAAAGCCCATGTTCTTGCATTTTCCAACCAAAATCATCTTGCTCTAAGTTAGCCAATGGTAGCAGAGCTCAATTTTCACTCCATTGCAGCAACACCACCAGCAGCCTTTATTTTCTCAATGATTTCATTTGCCTCCTCCTTAGTGACCCCTTGTTTAAGCACAGCAGGGACCTTCTCTACAAGGTCTTTGGCCTCTTTAAGTCCCAGGTTAGTAAAAGCCCTAACTTCTTTAATCACCTTGATTTTGGAAGCTGCATCAAACTTCTCTAACTTCACATCAAAAGCTGTTTTCTCTTTCTTCTTTTCCTCCCCCTTTGCAGATCCTGTGGCTGCTCCCCCTTGTGGACCTAAATCCATACCTTCTGTTGAAATTGTCTGCATTTTTGGATGCCTCAACCTTTCTCTGAGAGCAGGTCCAATTTGGACACGTTCTTCAGGGGGAAGAGAAGCTATACGTTCAGCAAGCTGAATAATATTGTCTGAAGGTGGTGGTCTAGGGCCATACGGATCATAAAAAGCCGGATACTTGTACTTCTTAGGCTTGGTCTTAGGATCCCTGGGGACAAAATCATGCTGGAATGAACGGAACTGTAATGGTCCTGTTATACCTCTTAGAGACTGCAGAGAACGAGAAGATCGGACAAGCACAGCAAGCTTCATGCTCTGTTGACTGGCAAACTGCTAATGAAGACAAGTGTTTAAGAGAAGTTATTTGCTTAGCATCAAATTCATGTCTCCATGCACAAAAGAACTCCAATGATTCAGGTTTTCTTGCAATCTGTATCACAATTGGTAATGTCAGAAGTGACTGCATTACTAAGTTGCTAGAGTTCATCAAATGCATCTGATATTGGCCAATAAATTGAAATTCCTATAATGCATTAGCTCTCCCATCATTATGTGCATAAAAGCCAACAAGAGAACTGATCATAAATCTTTTCTTTTTTGGTAAATTAACCCATTATAACTCAATTTCACACCTAATGGGCTAACAATATGAAAGGAAAGGACCACAACAAACTTATAAAATCAATTGCTGTAATGAATGAAAGCATTTGTTTTGATTAAATTGTTCAACAACATTCAGGTTAATAAGATGTATACGAATGTTGTCTTAAGCAGCAAATGACCCTTGCAAGCATCGTTATGCCCCTACCCTACAAACAGGTGAAAGAACCACAAACTTCAGTATGCATGGTCCTGCATGGAGAGAGTGCAGCAGAGAGAAGGAATACCTTCAGTTCATCGACTGTTTTAATTGATAAATACATTAATCAAGCTCTGCAATATTGTGCCTTTTAAGATATTTACAATACTCAAACCCCATCAACCCCACAACCCAAAAATACTAAAAAAAAAAATAATAATAATAAAGAAAAAGGCCTCCAAGGGAGTCCACCATAAGACCAGTTACAAGAGTTATAGACCCGGAATAGGGATTACACATGAATATGAATATTTAAAACCTTTTTGTTGGGTAAGGATATATAAATAAAAACAAATTTCAGCATATCAACTGGAGCTCCATGACCAAGTTAGTCAGTCCTTCACTTGGCACTCTTGTTCGGCATTGCAGTATGGTTTAGATCTATTATCTCCGCAGTTTGGCTCAGCAAAACAGCTAACTGCAGAAGCTGGAAATCCATGTTGCCAACTTGTAGTCATGTCCAAAAATGCAAAAATCCCAGTGTATTTAATCAATCATATTGATATTTCAAAACTACAGATCTCTTTTAACTCATTTAACATTCATTTTGTAAGGTCAAAAATCCTACTTAGCATGCTTCAAGCTGATCATCTTATGCAGAAGGCAGCCAGAAGCTCATTATATAGGAAAGAGAGATTAAGACGTTAAGCAGTAGGAAACTCTAGAATAAACATTCTAGGTCAGCGGGTGATTAATTATAAGAAAGCTAGAGTAAAGGCATCCTAGGCAATCCGACATGTGAGATAGTGATCCTGGAGATACTGTTTGTTTAAGTGAAACCTCTGTAAATTAAGCTCATCTTATTTTTATCTGGCATTATCCAAAATATATATATATATATATATATATATATATAAAAGAATACCAACTTTTAGTCAGAAGTGAAAAAATAATTATACATGAGCAGAAGAAGAATCCAGCTTAAACACGGTACTTATGTTCCTCAACATTATCGTAAAACTAGAATGCTCAACACCTTATTCTATGAAAAAAAAACACTCAATTTCATTGATTAAATGCTACCGTGATAATATAAAATTCATAAAATTATTTTTGAATGATTAAGTAAGAATGAAATTATCAAAGTCAATATAAAACATTAGATATAATTTTTTTTTGGATTCAATGATAAAACATTTGATATATGAAATAGTTAAAATAATGGAGTAAGTTTACTAAAAGGAGAATGACGAGGTTGTTGAAAACAGCAATGGGTTTGAGGTTAAGGTTTAAGTAAAGTGGAGAGGTGGAGCAGCACAAAGGCAGAATTGCAAAATTGTTTGGTTTTGGATACACTGAACGAGGGATGGTGTCAAAGATAAAACATTTTGAGCTGGACTTTTCTTCTAAGATTTGGAGCATGGAGCATGGAGCATGTATTATGTATTCACCTCGCCTGGTCTCAAATATAAGGTGGTTGATTTGCTTCAAATCTTAGAGAAAAGTCTAGTCTAAAATCTCATCTATGCCATCCCTTGTTAACTTGCCTTAAACCCAATAATTTTGCAAATCCTCTCGTGTCTCCACTTTACTCAAACCCTAACCTTACAGCTGTTGCTGCCTCCAATTACCACATCATCCTCCTTCTAGTAAGCTTATTACAATGTTCATGTGTAATTACCCTTTCAATTTTAACTAAAAATTCATATTGTTTTATTTTCATTTTTGGATAATGTCAAATAAAAATAAGATAGCTTGCCTCACAGAGGTTTCGCTTGAATAAACATCTCTATCATTGTTTGCATATGTTGGATTGGTTGGCAAAGCCTATACCCATGTTGAAATAACTTTTGTCTAACTAATCACCTGTTGACCTGGAACTTCTATTACGAGGTTTTGCACTACTCAACATCTTAATCATTCTTTCCTAATAAACTATAATGAACTCCCAGCTTTCTTCTACATTGGAAGAAACTCTTATAGTTGAGTTGAAGTAATCTTGAATGATGTTTCTTAATTATTTACCAACCAATAATATAAGGATTGAGTTATTGGGCATTCATATCATCGGTATTATGATCTATAATATCCATTTGGTTTGGAAGTTTATCAAAATTTTGAATTAAAAAATCATTAATGATTATTCAGAAGTTGACTCGATTTGGAAAGAATGAGTCCACTAAGTTTCGAGATAAATAAGACTAAAGTTGTCAAACTAGAGATTTTAGGGTTTGTAAATCCGGATAGTAAAATTGAAATATAAAAACATAAGTTTCTAAAATATATGAATTACTTTCATAAACTATAAACTTATATAAACTTATCAAATGACAAATACATGTAAGCTTTAAATCCATGACTAATCAAAGCTTTTAAGTGCTATAAGCACATATCTTGAAGTCGAAAGATATGATATATCTACCAGGTGCCCTTATTGTATGATAAAAACACATGAGCTCGAATTCTATACTGTCCAAATTGTTTTATCCACGGTCTTTTAATTAATCTAAAACACAAATCCCCAAAAGGGATTATTAAATTTTGTCAGCAAATAAACAAATATGCAACACACTCAAACATTTCAAATTGCATAGTGGATATTTCCTTGCCAATACGAGAGATGATAGAAATTAAAGGCATTGTTCAGCCATGTCATTGAAGCATTACTGCAATAGCTTACATGATGGCAATTGGCATCTTTGCTATCCAATAATTTCATCATGTTAAAACCATGCAAGTAGACAAGTTCATGAGACTAATGAAGAATATTTAATCAGAGCCATCAGTTTAATAATTAAGAACTTGTCAAAAAACAACAACAATAATAAAAATAATTAGAAAAGAAAAAGGAGGAGCTAACAACAACAACAATAATAATTAGAAAAGGAGGAGGAGCTAATAACAACAACAACAATAATAATTAGAAAAGAAGAAGAATGAGCAATAGCAAAGCACACTACAAGGAAACATTGCTAAATTAACATAGCTATAAGCCAACTCGGCAAGAATCAAGGAAGCATTGTGAATATGTGGACCTTATTATACTTTATCAAAATCAAAAGATTAGCTAAATGCCTAAATCTAAATTAACTTGGCTCATTAACCACATAGATAATCAAATCACGAAATTGAAAGATGCAAACATTTCAAATTCACATGATTTCCTATATGTTAAAGCTAAATAAGAGCTTTCTCAATCAGGTAACACGTAAGCAAACAAAAGAACAAAATTAGAAATTAGCTAAAATGTTAAATATTAAAAACCAAACAAATAAAAGATTCAAAAGAAGAGCAAAAAATTTCCCAATGGCAGACACAAGGGTAGTGGGTCGGCAGATGTATTAACAGGTATCTATAAGACAAAGTTTCCCTGTCTATTGAATCTTTCCCCATCAATTTCATGTCGTTATATATGAATATGTTGGTTTAACATGATTAAGCATACTTATCAAGACACCCAACGGCATACACAAGGGTAGTGAGTCAGCGTGGCCGGCCCCTCTAGCTTCAACATTTTAAAATTAACCTAAGAAAAATGTAGATTTACTTTAAAAAATTGTTAATTATTGTTAAAAAATTAACATTTCCTTTACTTCCCAAAATTAAAAATATCCAACTCTTCCCAGTGAAATACTGGTTCCGGCACTGGAGACACCAAAACAACATGGAAGTTTTACCCTAGAATATACACGGAGAAAAAGAAGACTTACGTGGTAATAGCATATACAAAAGTTCCAACAACTAACCTAACTACATAAAATTTGGAACTCCAACTATGAAACGTAGAGACCCTAGAAGAATAAAAGGTCAAATAAGATTGCGAAACGTCGCAAGGATTATAAAGCACGATGAGAAATGATACTAAAATCAATAATGTGATTCCGTCGACACGAAATCACAGAGAGAGAGAGAGAGAGAGAGAGAGAGAGAGAGAGAGAGAGAGACTTACAAGGTGATCTCAGTCGGGCAGCTGAATGGAACTGTGGAGAACGAATGGGGAAAGAGAGAAATTAGTGTGGTCTATGGCACCGAGAGTAGCTGTGCTTGGGAGATCGCCTAGAACTAAGGGGAATGGTTTGGTCTGGTTTCAGTCTGAGTCCGCAATACAATTAGGTTTTGGGGTACAGCTAGAGAAAGAGCGCCCAAATTTCGTAAATGGGTGGGCACAAACATTTCCTTCGGTGGTATTACACAAACGCCTCTAATACTCAAATTGCGAGTTTATGTAAGGATGGAATCCACATTAAATGGGTCTTTTTAAATAAAATTATATAAATATAAATTAGATAAAAATATTATATTGAAAATATATATCTTATTTTTTAAATACGATATAAATATATGTATTTATGTGTATTTAAAAGATACGAAATTAATATAATTAAATATATATAACATCTTTAAAATAGATACCGATATAAACGGATGGACACAAATATTTTCTTCGGTGGTATTACAGAAACGCCCCTAATACTCAAATTACAAGTTTACATAAGAATGGAATCCGCATTAAATGGGTTTTTATAAACAAAATTATATAAATATGAATTAAATAAAAAGTATTATATTGAAAATATATACCATATTTCTTAAATACAATATAAATATATGTATTTATGTGCATTTAAAAGATACGAAATTAATATAATTAAATATATGTAACATCTTTAAAATACGATACCAATATAAACGGGTGGGCACAAACATTTCCTTCGGTGGTATTATAGAAATGCCCCTAATACTCAAATTGCGAGTTTACATAAGAATGGAATCCGCATTAAATGGGTTTTTTAAAACAAAATTATATAAATATGAATTAAATAAAAAATATTATATTAAAAATATATACCATATTTCTTAAATAAGATATAAATATATGTATCTATGTGCATTTAAAAGATACGAAATTAATATAATTAAATATATGTAATATCTTTAAAATACGATATCGATATAAATGGGTGGGTATAAACATTTCCTTCGGTGTTATTACAGAAACGCCCCTAATACTCAAATTGCGAGTTTACGTAAGAATGGAATCCTTATTAAATGGGTTTTTTTAAACAAAATTATATAATTATGAATTAAATAAAAAATATTATATTGAAAATATATACCATATTTCTTAAATACGATATAAATATATGTATCTATGTGCATTTAAAAGATACGAAATTAATATAATTAAATATATGTAATATCTTTAAAATACGATATCGATATAAATGGGTGGGTATAAACATTTCCTTCGGTGTTATTACAGAAACGCCCCTAATACTCAAATTGCGAGTTTACGTAAGAATGGAATCCTTATTAAATGGGTTTTTTTAAACAAAATTATATAAATATGAATTAAATAAAAAATATTATATTGAAAATATATACCATATTTCTTAAATACGATATAAATATATGTATCTATGTACGTTTAAAAGATACGAAATTATATAATTAAATATATGTAACATCTTTAAAATACCATACCGATATAAATACCTATATCGTATTTAAAAGATACAAAATAGATAAAATAGATTGATAATATTTATTATATAATTTATAAATATGTAATGAAAAATACCAATTTAAACTTAAGAAGGGGGATGAATTGAGTTATATGACAAATTAAAATTCTTTTTAAAATTACCAATTAAATATAATAATAAGAATGATTAGGATAATGATGAAATAATAATAAGTACAAAAATTAATAGAGATAAGAATAAAGAAATTCAAGCTTAGATATAATGTGATATAATGTGGAGTTCGAACCACCTCCTAATCTCTACAGACTTATAATATCTCTAATCGAGGACTTCATACCATTTTGTTATTTTCCCAACACAATGCTTCAAGAGTTACATAAGTTTACACAATCACTATTATACGCAATAATCTTAAGTGTAGTGTTTTTCTTTCTCTCAAGATTCCAAAATATATAAGTACTGAAGTACTACATACTAAATCTTTTTTGTTTGATTAAGAGACAATTTGTAAGTAATGAGGCTAAAGAATATAAGAGAATATCTTTTGATTATAGTAGAATATAATTTTTTTAATTATCTTTAGTTGAGTTGTTAAGCATTTATATTAACTCATTGAATTCTTCCTATTATCGCATATTAAATACTCCAATGACTACCTGAAATAAGCTTACCGATATGAACACCGATAAGTGTACTGGTATGCCAGCTCTTCATGATCAAAGAACTCTTCCTTCTGAGTCGTTGTACTGGTAGGCCAAGTAACACTTGAAAATACTTTTAACACATAACGAGCAAATACACTTTACAATCTAACTTCAACATCATTTGATCATCACTCAAAAGATTAAATATCTTATAGAGTCAATTGCTGCATTTAATTATTAAGCAAATTTATTGATTTTATTTAATTAACGTAATATAGTCAAATAAAGCTTAATTTAATAATCCATTTTTGTTTTGTTTTCACCAAAATCAATTTGTGAACCTTTAGTTCAATATGTAATATTTATTACATAAAATGATAAACAAGTAAAATTCTTACATTCAATAGTATTTAAAGAATCCCTGTAATACGCTTATGAAAATTTAAATAATCATCATATATATATATATATATATAAGAAAGTTATGCCTTTTCATCCAATGTAAGATTATTTATTTCTATTGATATAGTATTGTAATGGCTAAGTCAGAAGGATCAAAGTACTAGGTGGATGCTGTTGCCAGTATCTTTTACAGTAAAGTTTGCATTTCATTCCAACCATTATATGTTTTACCATAAAGTTTGCATTTCAACCTAACCATTAAGATATATCTAATTCCAACACACGGTAGAAACGAATCCAAGATCATATAATTAGGGGGCCATACATATTTTAATTAAGCCAATATTAAAATCATTAATAAAAAAAAGAAAATTTACTTATTATTATAATTATATTACATCTTATATATGTAAAAGAATCTTGTCAATAATTTGACATACATTAAGATTAAGAGTGATCAATATACTTTATAAAAAGTTAAAAAAATAAAATTTTTACCTTTTTCTTATGCATATATATTAAATAAAAATTATCAATTAATTTATAAAAATTACATTAATATATGAAACTTAGGTAAGTTTTGTTTTTAATAAAAATAGATCAATAAAAATATTTAAATGTGAAATTACAAGTAAAGTAAAAAGAGAAAATTAATATAAATATAAGTATTGTACTAATTATTTTATGATAATATTGCATGGTTGTTTCATTAAAAATGTTGAAAAAAAAATACCATTTTGAATATAAGTTATTTGGTGATAATAATCGAAATAATTCACATTTGTTTTCATAACATTAACTGAAAAAGAAAATGTACTTAACCAAGTCATATAATCAGTATTATTTATCAATAATATATATGATACGACCTATATATATGTAATATAGACAATATAATTATTATTTATAGCATATTAATAAGAAGAAATAATAATTTAGGAGAATTTATTTAGTTTAATATATTTTGTAGTTAATGAAATTAATGTTATTAGTCATCATAAAGAAAAAAAGTTTAATTAATGTAAAAAGATATAAGTATTGTATAAATTCTTTTCTTGATAACCATACACGATTGTTTCATGAAGAATGTTAAGGGGAAAAAAAAAGAACACCATTTTGAATATAAGTTATTAGACAATAGTAATTGAGATAATCCACATTTGTTTTCATAACTTCAATTGAAAAAATAAATATACTTAACTAAGTCATATCATCAGTACTATTTATTAATAATTTATGTGATACAATCGATATATATATAATATAGACAATATATTTATTAGTTATAGTGTGTTAGTAACAAAAAAATAATAATTTATGATGATTTATTTATTTTTATATAATTTGTTATTAATGAAATTATTTTTATTGGTCATTATAAAGAGAGAAGTTTAACAAATGCAAAAAGAGAACCTAATATCACTTTTTTATAAAACCAAACACTTAACTGCTAAGCTATATGCTATTTTATGCTATATTTTACTCTTTAAAATATATATTTAATTTATACACTTTTATTTTAAAAAAATTAATTGTTTCTCAAGTTTGAGGGGCCAAGGCCCTTATGACCCCTCCCCCTAATAGCCCCATCTATAATCACGGGAAAGATCTTTTTGTAGAAGTCTCCTTAGGATCTTTTCTCTAATGATTAATAAAAGAATGTCTAAAGGTATCTTAATCAAAGTTAGTTTCCATAAAAAAATATGTGTAATCTAATGAATTTTATATATTATAAATAAAAATACTTTAAAAATAATTTAAGTAATAACATTTGAAAACAAATAACTCATTACATATGATTTGTTAAATATTAAAAAACATATATTTAGTGACTATGTGAATATTAAGAAAAAAATTAAGAAAGAAACACTCAATACTTCTCTTATACATACTTCATATCGTAGTCCTTCTAAGTAGACTATAAAGTATATGTAATAGTTGTATAAGATCTCAAATAATATATATATATTCCTGTATACAATTAAATATTAAAAAGGATGAGATGATTTTATAATGACATGTAATGTGAGTTTGGTGTCTGGTAATATATTTATTTATTAACAAAAAACAAGTCAATAATAATAATAATAATGTCACACCTCGAACAAGAGAAATCATAACAGTTCCATTGTATAAACTAACTTAAAATATAAAATGACCTCATAGCTACTATTATAGATATAACTTACACAAGATGTATACGACTTAATCAGCTTGAAACATCCAGTCTGACATCTATTAATAATCAAACATATGGCATAACTTTTCAAAATACCCATTCAAGATAACCCGTTGTCCGATAATATAACAATACTTATATAAGCATTTCCGTATAAAGAGTTATAATTCATATTAAGAGTTTACAAAAACTATGACTCTTGAAATTTATTTACAATGAGATATAAAACTAGTATTACATCCGCTTTAACTTGGATTAGGGAGTTTATTGTGACTGAAATCAGATCAAATCTAAGCTTGTATAATAGAAACACTCTTATCCTATGACCACCTTCGAACTATGCCTCCCACCATTACGGCGACCTTTTTGCCTACCACTTAGTTCAACCAAAGATGGGGAAATTATTCTTTCAGCTGTTCTCATCAAAGTGAGTCAATTTTTTTGTCTGAAGCACCTAATTGTTCTCATAATGTGTTGTTATGCATATTCAGTTGCGTTAGTGGTCGGATCATTATTAGTTTCATTTAAGGTGGTTAAACACGATCACGCGATACAATACCACGAAATCATGCAAAACAACACGCTAAAGAGTTTAACTCTTATCACAAACAGAATAATAATCACACATGTAGCATGCCCACAAATAGCTAATTCACAACCACGAATAGAAGCATTATTAAGCCTTAAGATACTTTGATATAGTATTTCAATAAGCAATAATACCATGATCCCAACTTGCTTGCATTGACACTCACTTTGGTAAATATGTATTGTCGACTTTCTACTCACTAAGAGGACCTATATATATACATATATATATATATATATAAACCCATATTTAGTTTTTATAAAACTTACAAAAATGCTAGGTTTCTACCTATTCTTTGTATTACCATAAAGTTACATACATATATACATATATATGTTTGAAGTATATTATTCATATATGATAGAATATAGTTATATTTAGATATGTACTTAATCATTGTGGTTTTATTATATAAGTTATATTAAATTAGTGAACATTAACGATATATGTAGTTACACTATTATTTATCATACACCGTTTCAATAATATCAAACTGTATCTTTAATCTATCAAGTTACATTTTAATTATGTAAAGTTATCGTAGTATGTAAATTTTCATAATATTATAGAAATACTTGTTTTATTATCTAAAATTATTTAATTTTAGTGAAAGTGGTATTATTGGATTCGTACGAACTCGATGATATGTAATACGGGTTTAATGTCAATAGATAACTTCTATAGGATATTTTTTGATTCTACTATATATATAAGTCTATATAATATGTACTTTCATATTATTTCCATATTTTATAAATAGAATAAATCCTATATAATTTCCTAGTATAGCTTAGTAGAATAGGTAGTATTTAACTCTAGTACATGTATATCAAAGTATAGGTCATATAATATCACAAAATGTAATAAAAACTCATTTTAATCAAACCTGACTAGTATAGACACATGTAACATTTAATCAAATTATTATCTTATTTTAGCCTAGTATAGCTAAAAATATATCTCCGATTAGTAAATTAAGTCATTTAACTAGAAAATTCTATAAAAAAATAGCTACAATTACTAAATAATTCCACGAAAATTTCTATAAAATTTGAAAAATATAGGGAATTTAGCTAACAATTGATTTCATGCTATTGGGTTTATCGCCTATTGATAACTCTTATTTTAAATATATTTCACATGGTGATTTTATAGTATTTCCCTTATATCTTTGGTTTTATTTAAAGAAATTGATACTTAATTAAGTAAAATTTTGATTTTAAGGTTTGAACGCGTTCTTCGATCGAAAAAGAAGAAAATGAATTAAGTTTCACTCAATTCGGAGTTCAAATGAATGAATTATGAAGTTTTGAAGTGACACAGTCTGGGACACAACTATGTCCCCAGGCTGTGTCTATCTAGGGAAATATGCTAACGTCAGAAAGTTACACGACCTAGGGACATGACTGCGTCCTAAGCTATGTCTGGTGACGAAAACGGAAACCTTACAATACATTATAAAAGGACATATTAGGTTTTCACACACAATATTGTACATTCAAAAAAGAAAAGACTTGAAGAAAAGGAGTTGTGTCCCCAGGCTGTGTCCATCCAGGGAAATATGCCAAGGTCAGAAAGTTACACCTGGGGACATGACTGTGTCCCAAACCGTATCTGGTAACGAAAACGGAAACCTTACAATACATTATAAAAGGACATACTAGGGTTTCACACACAATATTGGACATTCAAAAGAGAAAAGACTTGAAGAAAAGGAGAAAAAAATGTGAAAGCAACATTCAACTTCAAGATTAAAGAGATTTATCATCAACAAAAGGGGTTTTTTTATGTTTTATTTATCGATTTTGTTGCAATTCGTTTTTAGTTTCATTATGATAGCTTAAGATTCTTGTATTTAGGATTATGGAACCTAGGATTTCATGTGACTATTGGATTGATTGATAATTTTCAATAAAGTTTCTATCTTTTCTTGATTCAATTATGTTATTTAATTATTAATTGATATTTCTAGAATATCAATCTATGATATTATGCATGACGATTGAGAAATCACATGTGTAATGAGATTTTGACATAATTGGAGATAATTACATGTATACTTAGAGATAAGATATATGTTTCTTCCGGAAAATTGTTTTTTGTATGTGAATTCATTATACATTAATGTAATTCTAAATTATATTACTAAGTGAAGAGATTCCGGTAAATAATTTAGGATTAGGGTTAATATGCTTGAGAAAGATGTTAACTTTAATTGTGAATCCATTTGGTCAAGAATAATATAAATTGCATTGAATATATTTTAAGTGGTCACATGTTAAATATTAGGAGAAATAATTCCTAAATATGTTATTTGTAATCTTAAAGTCGTTCTTAGTTTTATCGCTTAATCAAGTCTCATAATTAGGTTAGTTTATAAATTTTAGTATTTTTAATTCATTCAACTCATCACAATTTTTCGGTTAGATAATAGAGCTAAGGTTAATATTAGTACTCGAAGTCTCTGAGGGATCGACTTGGACTCACATCCGCTATATTAAAACTAATAGGTACACTTGCTTGATATCACCTATGTATGTAAATTTATATTTTTGCCCTTAAATTATGATTAATTAAGCGAATAATATCATTTTTATACGAAATAATTTCTAACAAGCCCTAACATTATTACAATTAAGAGGTCATTTACTGTTTTCATCGATTATTTTTATAAAAATCTATTTATTTCAATAAATTCCAGTTTCACAATTTTAGAGTTCAAAAATATAATAAATATTATACATGTATATGATCAAGAACAAGCTACATACAATTAAAGCATACATAATAAGGATCCTACATCAAATTTTTAGGTGTAAAAAAGCATAATTTAATTAGTTTATTTTTATTATAAAATTCAAATTAATAGCTCTGGTTGTTAAGGAAGTATATAAAATACTTAGAATTTCATCAAAACAAAATTATGACATGAAAGCATCCTAAAAATAACCTATTAATAAATTTTCTTGAAATTATTTATGCAGGTTTAATATTTCTAGAAAATATAAGAAAAATAAGGTAGAAAGTAAGACCGGCCATTTACCAGAACTCCGGTGGTTATCAGCTAGCAAGGGGTAGTCAAGAGGGCTAGACAGTAGGTCTTTCCTTGGTGGCTACAAGCATTCATTGTTAGGTCATCGTTAGTTCCTTAAACCAGCTTAGGTTAGCTTACTCCCTTGTTTCTTGATTTATTTTTCCAAATTTTTTTCTAATTTTTCAAAATTTTTCCATTGTTGTCCTAGATTCCAGAATGCTAAACAAGGGATGTCGAAGGTCTATGGTAATTTATAGAAATTTTTGTTGATCGATTTCCCTTGGTAAGCAATTTTTCCAATTTTTTTTCTCTTTTTAAAGTAAGTAGGAGGTGGCTTATTTTTAAGATTTGATCTTTTGAGTCATCTTTTCTTAGGTCTTAGTTGCTACTACTATTGAATTCCAGCAATTTCCAGGCTGGTCTTTGCAATTTGGATAGGTTTTAGTTGATTTTTAGGTTAATTATAATATTATATATATTATATTTTATATTTAGTACATTTACTAATATGCGTATATATATCTTATATACTTGGTTCATGTAATGTGTACTCATACTCACATAATTATGTTTCATTCATGTCTTTTGTTTTTAGGATATATTTTCTCTTTAATTTTGTGAGTTCATCACTAATTTTATATATTTATGGATTTTCAAGTTAATTTTTGGGTGTATTTATTATATATAATTGATATATTAATAAAAATACATATATATTCATATAATATTTTATGCAATATTATTCACTTTTATAGCTTAAATAACTTATCTTTAAGTCTTTGTTGCATTTTAGGTTCGATTTTAAAGGTTTTGACCAGTTTTTGATGAGTTTTTCACTATATTAAATTATTAAACTTCTAATACTAAAATTGAGATTTTATGAACTTATTTTTAAAATATAACTTCATTAGGTTACTTCAACTAATTTTTTTAACCTAATGGTAAAATTTAGACTCAATTAGATAAATTTTTCCATATGTTCTAAATCTATATACAGTTACCCTAAATATGGCTTTAGGAGCTCACAAATAATAATAATAATAATAATATGATGATGATGATGATGATGATATAATAATAAATTATGAAAATACATTATATTAAATTATTATCTTGTTATATAAGGTAAGCGCTATCGAAATTATATAAAATTTGGTAAATAAAAAAATGAATACATTAATGATGGAATAAAATGAAGAATATAAAGAAAAAAAGAAAAAGTTTCTGAAATTACGTATTATAATATGATTAGTGTGGAATATTTATTCTCTTATTTGGTCTCATAAAAGTTACATTATAACTAATATGTACTCTTTATAATATGGAATAGGTAAGGAATTCTTATTCCTTTCCTATATGAGAGAAATTAATATTCCCAATAAAATATAATTTTTATTTCAAAAATTTTCAATAAATAAAAAATTTAATACTAGAGGAATTACTACTCTCTTCCAACCTTATTCCATTTCAGTAGATGAAACACAATTAGTTGGCATCATTGAAAAATGTATCATTAAAGCATACGTTAAAAATAAATAAAATAAAAAATAAAAGAAGGGGATAACATCGAATATTGTATCTAAAAATAAAGTTTAAATCGCTAAATGTCATATGCAATTGAATCTTATTTATCAAATATTATATTTAAAACTTGAAATTATTAAAATTATACATCATTAAACATTTATTTATCAAATTTACTACAACATCGCTTTTAAGAAGATATTGCATGCAAACACTCATTGATAAAAGAATAGGAGTGTAAATGTCAATTTAATTAGCAAAATTTCAATTAGTTTAATATTTAACATTTTTAAATTTCATATATAAAATTTAAAAATCAAGCAAAGTTCAAATAATAATTGATATTATCTAAAAAAATAATATTGGCAGTTTTATTTTCCATTAGCTGCATATATTAAGAAAAGACAAGATAAGGGAGTCTAACTTATTTTATCTTTGTGGAATAAGTGTTTTTTGTTAGTTAAGCTATAAGATTTTAGCATAAAATGCAGTAATAACAAAGTAAAAACAAGAAGGGGTGAGAAAAAGGTGGAGAGAGAGTGTATTTGTTTAAAACACTCTTTCATTATTGCTAAGGATGCAAATTGATGCATTCACACATTAGAAAAAATAAAAAATAAAAAGAAGACAATTTAACTTAAACAACTCCATGAATTCCACCTTAATCATTATGGAACGAATTGGGAGAAAGTTCTTTAGCAAAAATTTGGTATGATTTAGCATTCATGAAATTACAAGGAACTCTTGTTTAAGGGACCTAACAATCAAATAGGAAGAAAGCCCGATGGATTTAGATGAAAAAGTAGACTTACCCAGATTTAGAGATGCAAAAACCTAACCCTGTGAAAGGTTTAAAATATATTTCCTCTTCAACGGCTAGCAAAAACTTTATGAGAGGACCATAGAGGACACACTAATGGTGGAACCAAAGGGAGCTTCAATATGTTATGTATTTACGCATATAAGTTACATAAAATGTAGAATAGTTCAAGAAGCTTTAGACTTCTTTATACATAAGGGTGTTCATGGTTCGGTTCAATTCAATTTAAATTATCAATGGATCGAACCACTTCTACCATTTTGGAGTTTTAATCAGAACAATTTTAATGCAGTTCGGTTTAATTTTGTTCGATCTTAACTGCTTTTCTGAAAGTAACATTTTCTTTTTTTATAATAATAATAAATGTTAGAGTTTTTAACTAATATTGTTGTCTAAATTGAAGAATATTATGCAAAAGTTAAAATTGCATAATATTATACAACAACATTTCATCTTAATGATAGTAAAGGTATGTGGTTAAACTAGAGATGAAACACAACTGTTAAGGAAAACGAGAAGATTGTAAAGGTTAGAAGTAAAATGAGACATGACAAAAAAATAAAAAGGTAAATCGAGTTAGATTAAAATATCAATGAGGTTTAAAACTATAAGTTATAGCTTATTTTTTAATAAGAAGCGATTAGGTTTGATTCAACTCTCTAAACCAGGCTGTGCACCATTTAGGCACTCCCTGAACTGAACTACGAACCAAATCGAAATACAAAAGACCTGTATTTTGTGGTTCGGTTCAGTTCAGTTCTTGGTTTAGTTTAGTTTGATGAATAGCCCTATTCGCAAGTGATGAAACTTATATACAACTTCAGTTTCAAAATATAAAGATATCTAACTAATGATAAGGGAAGTGCCTTAGTTCATTGATAATCAATTAATTTGATAGAAAAAAAAAATCATATTTTTGTAAGATTTATAGTTATATTAGGCATAAGTATGACTATTACTAAAGCTTAGAATGGAGAAACGAAGACAATATGCCTAAAGCTAAGTAAAACACCAATAAAAATATTAATTAAAAGAGTGTAGAATAAGACCATACAATCGATCAGACAACTAGTGAAAAGTTGTTAAAAATAGACTTGGTAAAGAATGGGAATGATGTAATAAAGATTAAAAGTGATAGATATTATAGAGGGCTAAATTGGACTTTGAGCTTCAAGTCTAGTATCAAATTGGGATTAACTCTTGGGTTAATATGATTGGGTCTAAGGAGTTAACCCATGAAATTTGAGACGATTAAAGGAGAAATAGCATGGTGGGCTTAGAGTGGGGTCTATTCAATCGGTTTGCTCAACTCAACTTTTCTCAATTTGGCTTATACTAAAAAAAAAAAAAAGGCTTTATCAGGCTTAAACTCATAAAATGAGTCAATTTGAGGTTTGATAGGAATCAAACCACCAAAACCTTGACTTAAGCCCGAACATGAGGGTTGGAAAGTATGGCTAAAAGAATTCTTTCCTTACAACCTATCACTAAGGAGTTTGAGTTGCTATAATTCACCGACTTGATGCCTTGACTTAGCCGAACCTTTTTATACTCATTGATTGTTACTAGCTGCCAACTAAAGCTACACTCGAGCAATAGCTAGGTTGATCCAACTACCCAGTTAGCTAACTCGAATCTGAGCCATACTAAATGAATCTAAGGTGAATTCGCTTTGGAAGAATTATCTACTTGGCTTGGCATAGCCAACTCACCACTTCTACTCAGTACCTTGGCTTAACAAATACTAAACTAATCGTATAAAATTTTCTTTTATGCTTAAAAGCCATCCATCCATGGGGAGCCACGTGTCCGGGCAACCATGTGGCAGAATCCTCCATATAAGATGTTCATTTTTATTGTATTTTCAATGGTACCTTTATTATTCTTTATACATTTCTTTTTTAGGATATTACTCTTTTAGTCTTTTCTATTTTTGGCAATTTACCCTAGTTTTTCGAGTATAATGAATCTTATCTACATTAGCTTATCTTAGAATATTGAATATACTCTTTGAAAACATTGCTTTCGTTAGTTTATTTGCTTACTTTACTTTTATCTTAACGCTTAAGCAAGACTAGTTGGTGAGTAATATTATCGGACCATCTCGTGCATCATATCAAATTATACTATGAATCCTCGAAAGTTCCTTAATGTATAATATCATTGGGGCTATTTGTAGGTTTATTTGTTTTACTTTCTCTATATTCACACTTTTTCCATCTTTTACTTTAAGCTTTCTATAAGCTCAGACCCATCTTGCAACTAGCCTTATCAATTCTTAGCTTCAAGTTCGCATCAAGGTTCATACAAGAAGGTGCTAATTTTGGCAATTAATCATCATAATGCAATGGATGAGATCAATGGTAAACTCCTATAAACACCCCACCCCTTTCCTTATTTATAGAATTTTAGCACAAATGTTGTTACTTTATCAGATTCTCATCTCAAGGAATCAAATACCCAATTATCTTAAGGAACATTACTAAGATCATAATTCATAGTAGAGTTTGATACTATTAAGCTCCTTTACTTGTCACAACTTGTGTTTGAGTCTTTGAGATTGCCTACTCATCTTCTACCATTTCTTACTTAATCATCCCGTAATGCAACTCAAGTCATTCCTTTCAATCATTTGCAATTCGCTTCGACACACAGTATACATGTAACCATTGCACTTGTAACCTTACACCTATAGGAATAAAGTTGTGGATGTAAGGATCACGATAGCAATGTTCACATGCATGTAACATGCATCTCGCATTACGTGTACCTATAGAGGGGTAAAATGGGATGACAAATAAGGAATGATTAATACAGAAAAATGGCATAGAAGAGGAGCAAGTAATCTTAAGTAGGTTAAAATCATGTGTGACAGGTAAAGGAGCTTAGTAGCTTCAACGCTATTGTTCTTAAAGAAAAGCATTGCATTATTTACTTTGAATGAAATTTAATTTCCATGGTGATAAATTGATAACATAATGGTATTTATTTTGTTTTCTTGATGTTTGAAGCGAAGTTTGACCTTGGGGATTTATAGAGTTTAGCTATCAACATAGTCCTTTAGATTGCATGGACAATCAGCAACTAAGATGAATCTCCCTCTTAATAAACCCTTAAATAAGGTCCACTTGATTATAAGCTCATATAAGTCCTTTTATTAAGTGCATTGGTCTCATTGAGAAAGTTTAAGAGTAAATGGGCTTGGTTCGATGGTTCTTACTCTAAGCAAAGTATGTTGAATCTCTATTCACCGTCCTAAAACCATATGTTGGACTCTCAGGGCCCGTTACTTTAGCCTAAAGAGTTGAACTAAGATGTCTCTATCAAATTTAAGTCAACAACTCAACATGTAGTAGATACAAAGAATTTATTATCATATAGATATAGATCAATTACAGACTCTAAAAAGTTGATGAGTTACAACAAGAAAACCAATAGTTCTATCTTTTTAGAGAATGACTTCATACCACTATTCTTACCATAAGAAGTAACCTTAACTATGACAATGACAAGGATGCAACCGTGCTTAATTCATATGGAGATTAATAGAACAAGAGAGTAAACTAATACTAAATATTATGTTAGATTTAATATTATTACTATCAACTCATATCCCTTGATTTTGCCTTCATGGCAATAAAGAAAAGACCCTTCAAAATTCTAGCTTAGAGAGACACTTTTAGTAGAGGAAGTCAAACTATGACTATAATGGTTAGTTGCTATCATCTAGTTCTCTTTATCTCTCAAGAAACTAGGTTGAAAATAATTAAGAAAAAAAAAAACTAACGATATGCTCCATTTTGAGAAGTTTCCATGCTCAGAAACAATGGGAAGAATTCAAACGTATCGTTATTCTCTAGAAATTTAATAATGTCTATATGAAAGAACTCTATATTCTGTAATAAGAAACCCACAACTTGATAAAGTTACCAAGTTCCCCGTTGACTCATTTATTATTACAATTTATGTGCAACCTATATTTAAGAAAGATTTAGTCAACTTAGACATCTATGAAAATGGCTTATAATGTGAATAAAAACCAAGTAATTACAGGTGATTTTAAGTTTTAACAGGAATGTCTAATTTTCATACATGTCCCTATGCCCGTGTATACTAATACCTTACAAACAATGTAGTATAATTGACGTAGGTTTTATGTGAACTAGATTTACTTGGTCTATCTAACAAAATCTATTTGGCTTTATCTAAATTAGAAGTGGAAAATTAGGCATTTTCTAGTTGGACTTCCTTATACTGAAATTCTAAAATTTCTAATTGTCAAACTCTAAGTTTAACCATTATCCTCTTCCACTGTATATCCATCCTACTATTTAGGCCCAATATAAACAATACTAGTCTTTTACTTTATGTCAACGTGGCTTAATCACCCTAATTTTAAGTCTTTTATGAGATATTACAAGGAAAAGTTACTAAAAGTGATAAAAGATTTCAAAGCAAAACCACATGTTTAAGTAAAGAGGTCATTAAAGAAAAAACTACCATTCATTTTGATTTGTTCCCTAATTAGTAGCAAAAAGGACTCAAAGCAAGAGTTTAAAATAATAACTTCAGATTAAGAAAGTCATTGGGTTATAAATGTATAGACAAAGTACATCATCAAAGCAAAATATAAAACTAAGTTTTACCAAAAATTTAATATAGATAGAAAATCAAAGATAAGAATTCTAAGATTTCCCAATTATCAGGAAAATTAGGTATTTAGAGGGAGCGGTTATTATCTCACGTTAATAGATACCATGACAATCTCTTCAGTAAGTGGAACAAATCTACTAATTCTTCAATTCCAGTTAATAAGACAGATCTTGAACCACAAAAGCTACTCCTCTAAAAAATAGAGAAAGAATAGAAAAACCCTTTGTTTGACGTAAGATATTCTAATCTAAAGTATGCCAATTGATTTTTGGAGAATGCATTCGAATAATAAAAATTAATAAAGGTGTTAAATTGTGTTTTAAGCTACAAAAAGTCACAAAAGTTCATTGCTTTGGCACAAAGCATTTCTAGGATTATTCGAGCATTGTCAATCTTTATTTGGAAAGAGTTATTTCAAACATCTTTAGAGAAATGACATATTCGTCAGGAGATAACTCTATTATCTTTATCCCAAATTTTTTTAGTACAAAAAGTCCTGAAAGTTCACTTAGCACTCTTGTTCGACATTGTAGTATGGTTTATGTTACGCCCCGAAGTCACAGAGTCACAACAGTCCCGCCGTATAAACCATTCTATAATAATAACTAGCCTTACAGTACCTACCATAAACATGATCTACACAAGGCTTTGACGACTCCTCACTTTGAAGTAAATAGTCCAATTAAGTATTTAGATAAAGTTACAGTAATTATAAAAAATTTTAGATCAACATACATAATTATATATAAATTCCACAAAACTTCCCAGGAAACTTTACATTAACATAACAGTTTACTAATTTACATAATGATTATCAGTTTTTCATTCTTAAGCTATAAAGGACACTCTAGCTATACATCCACTACTAAGCGAATTGATCCTCACAACCTAGGCTTCAAAAGAACTAACCTTTGGATAGTTGTAAGGCGGCATAATATTCGAAGTATTCAAAAATCAAGACCCGTAAAAGAATCTATACGGGTATGAGCAACTATAGCTCAGTAAGTTGAATTGGAGACTCATGAATGTATACAAACATAAACAAGATTATTAAGTAATTATTTTTATACAATGCAACAAGTAAGTGTCATCACACAATGTAATCTAGTCCGTTGTGAAATTAGAAAAATTTCACCTTCTCTAATCCAGGTTAAAGAGTTTACATGTTATGCAACAGCTCACTACCAAACTCAGGTTTGTCCAATAGAGACACTGCTCCTCCTAAGACTATCCTTCGAACCAATGCTCTCATCTTCATTGCAACCTCCTCTTCTGTCACTTAGTTCTGTTAAGGATGAAGAAAAGACCAATTGTTATCCAGCGCTATCTTTATTGAAGGTGTCAGTATTTGGTTGGAGAATTCTAATGATCCCCTAAAGGGTTGCAATGTATGACAATTTAGGTCATTAGAGTCGAATAAAATTAAATTCTATTTAGGGTGTTCAAATAATTTTACATCAATCCAGTCATAACACCAAAACAATCACATTACAAATTTCGGTACGAATTCAGATACTCAAACACATGCATAAACTACTTATAATCACAATCATACACAATCTTAAGTCTCCGAGTACCATAAAATAGTACTTCAATACAGTAAGTAATAACCCAACTTACTTGAAATTCTCAGTTGCTCGATCACTTAATTGTAAGTTGGTTCGTCTTTGGGTATCTTATAATGCAAATAGGTTTTTTTTAGTACTTATATTTTAATGATTCATATTTTAAGTTATAATTTAACTCATTTCTCCATATATACCTATTATTTACTAATGATAATGATTCATTCTACCTTATTTCGGGGTTCGGTTTCTAAATCAGATTCCAGTTTTGATTCTGGAATCCTAAATATGGTTGAATCATAAT
Organism: Lumnitzera racemosa; assembly: GCA_024138005.1. Taxonomy (NCBI): domain Eukaryota; kingdom Viridiplantae; phylum Streptophyta; class Magnoliopsida; order Myrtales; family Combretaceae; genus Lumnitzera; species Lumnitzera racemosa. The sequence continues at coordinate 51,404,060 of JAMXBC010000006.1, read as the reverse complement.
GTGGAATTAATCACATTAACCTCGAGTATTCTAATATCATATTGGGTTTTAATTTAGTGTTTTAAACTGTTCGATATGCTCTAATCTTAATTAAGGTACCGGATTTATTCTCGATGTGAGAAAATCTTGTATTTTTTATACAATTATCTAAAATTAAATTTTGTTTCAGATTTATTATATAATGATTATTATTATTAGATTATCTAAATAAACCTAATTTTTCATATTTATTAAATTTTCAATTCCACATATTCTTAATTTCCCACAATTACTACGTAATTCCTATATTTATTACACTTAACACTCCAAATACTAGGATTAGGTTTCTACATCAAAGATTAACATCCCTATACATCTAATTACTAAATCAGTAATTAATTACTTAATCACCTAATTAACCCAAAATTACCCAATTTTTCCATCATTTTAGGACTAAAAATTTACTTAGAAATTTCGAAATTCAAATTTAGAAAAATGGCTTCATAGCATTGTTCTACATCACTTAAGCATTCTATAGAAAAAATTTGAGCTCCAAACTACACTCCTAAGCCTATTTATTTCTAGTTCTAATCATGCTTAGTTTTGCTTAATTTATTAAAAACCCCATATTTTCAAATGTGATTAAACTTAATTACTATTTTTCCCTAAATCTACATACAATAAAACCTTAGAATAATAAATTTCATAATTTTCTAGGCAAAATAAATAATTTTAAGAAATTATACAAAATCGGAGCAGATGAAAGACTCACTTGGTTCGATGACTTTTAAGCTTCCAACACTAGTCCAGGTGTGTCGGCTAGTCCAAGCGGTGGGTCTGGAGTAGGGTGGTGGAATAGTCCTAGGTGATGGTGGTGGTGGTGTGTGGGTTTGGTTCACTAGCCCCTACTATACAAATTTCCTTAATTTTTTTCCTAAACCCTAATTTTCCTCTTCAATTTTTAGTGCTCAATTTTTTCTAACTTCTAATAGTCCAAATGAGCTCTGTAGTTTTTATCTCTATTTATAGAGCTTTGTAGTAATTATTATGCATTTAATTGGACAAGACATTGCCCAAATCCCTTAATTTTTGCCTTTTGTGTTGCTTGATTTTGATTGGTTAATTTTCTTCTTCACTTCTTAACTTGCCATGACTAAATCCATATCATTCCTTATTCCCCTGTTTTTTTCTTAATTAATTAATAATTTTATTTAATTATTTAATAAGTTTTTAGCCAATTTAAGTAATTTTATGTATTTTTATTTATTTTTAAATACATATGAGCTACATGTGAACATTTCTAATTATTATTTAAGTCATTCAATGATTTTTAATATACATATAATCTATCTCTAGTAATTTATTAATTACTAGATTACACTTTTCGCTTTTTCGATAATTAACAATTATTATACTCAAAATTTGAAAATTTTATAGCCTTTTATTTTATTACTTATTTTCTTAAATTCAAGTTTACGGGGTCATTTTTACTAATACTTATATCTATAGTTTATAATTTAGATTTGATCGGATCTTTTAACCGATCGTCCTAAACTTTATGTACTAAGTTCATTCCTATAATCATTTAGCTTAACTTTAGGGTTTATAGTTTATATCTATTATCTTTGCAGTTTGGCTTAGCAAAATGGCTAACTATAGAAGTTGGAAATCCATGTTGCCAACATGTAGTCATGTCCAAAAATATGAAAATCCTGGTGTATTTAACCAATCATATTGATATTTCAAAACTACAAATTCCTTCTAACCCATTTAATATTCATTTTATAATGTCATAAATCTTATTTAGTACGCTTCAAGCTAATCATCTTATGTAAAAGGCGGCTAGAAGTTCATTATATAAGAAAGAGAGATTAAGACGTTAAGTAGTGGGAAACTCTATAACAAACATTCCATATCAGCAGATGATTAATTATAATAAAGCTAGAGTATAGGCATGCTGGGCAATCTGACATGTGTAATAGTGATCTTGTAGATACTTTTTTTTTTAAGCGAAACTTTTATAAATCAAACTCATATGTTTTTTTATTTAGCATTATCCAAAAAAAAAAGTATAAACAAAAAAATACCAATTTTTAATTAGAAGTGAAATAATAATTACACATGAGTAGAAGAAGAATCCAACCTAAACATAGTACTTATGTTCTTTGACATTGTAGTAAACCTACAATGCTCAACACCTTATTCTAAAATATATATATATATATATACTTAATTTCATTGATTAAATATTATCATGACAATATAAAATTCATAATATTATTTTTGAATGATTATGTAAGAACGAAATTATCAAAGTCAATATCAAACATTAGATGTAATTTTTTTTTTGGTTCAATGATAAAATATTTAATGTATGAAATAGGTAAAATAACAGAGCAAGCTTACCAAAAGGAGGATAACGAGGTTGTTGAAAGTAGTAATGGGTTAGAGTAAAGCAGACAGGTGGAGCAGCGTAGGGATGAAATTGTAAAACTGTTTGGTTTTGGACATAGTGAATAAGGGATGGTGTCAAAGATAAAAATTTATGAGCTAGATTTTTCTTTTAAGATTTGGTGCACAGAGCATGTATTCGCCTGACCTGGTCTCAATTATAAGGTAGTTGATTTGCTCCAAATCTTAGAGAAAAGTCCAGTCTAAAATCTCATCCACGCCATTCTTCGTTTACCGTACCCTAAACCATGCAATTTTGCAAATCCTTTGTTGCATTACTCCACCTCTATACTTTACTTAAGCCTTAACCTTACAATTGTTTCCGCCTCTAGTAACCACATCATCTTCCTTCTAGTAAGCTTACTCCATTGTCTTTATTCATTAACTATATATGAACTTATAGCGTTTATTTATTTCATACATGAAAAGTTTTACCTAAAAATTGTGTTTACGTTGGATGCTTCTTATGTGCATGTGTAATTACTCTTTTAATTTTAACTAAATATTCGTATTATTTTATTTTTATTGCATTTTTTGATAATGGTAAATAAAAATAAGATGGCTTAACTCATAGAAGTTTTGCTTGAATAAACAACAACTCTATCACTATTTACATATGTTGGATTGTCCGGCAAGGTCTATACTCATGTTGAAATAGCTTTTGTCTAACTAATCACCTATTGACTTAGAATGTCTATTACGAGGTTTTGCACTACTCAACATCTTAATCTTTCTTTTCTAACAAACTATAATGAACTCCCATCTTTCTTCTACATTGGAAGAAACCCTTATAATTGAATTTAAGTAAACTTGAATGATGCTTTTTAATTATTTACCAACCAAGAATATAAGGATTGATTTATTGGGCATTCTTGTCATTAGTATATGATCTATAGTATCCATTTAGCTTGGAAGTTTATCAAAATTTTGAATTAAAAAATCATTAATGATTATTTGGAAGCTGACTCGATTTGGAAAGAATGAATCCATTACGTTTCGAGATAAATAAAACTAAAGTTATCAAACTGGAGATTCTAGGGTTTGTAAATTTGGATAGTAAAATTGAAATGTAAGAATATAAGTTTCTAAAATATATGAATAACTTTCAAAAACTATAAACTTTCTTGTTTTTATCAAATGACAAATACATATAAGGCTTGGATCCATGACTAATTAAAGCTTTTAAGTGTTGCAAACAAATATCTTGAAGTCGAAAGATATGATATATCTACCATGTGCCCTTATTGTATCATAAAAACACGTGTGCTCAAATTCTATACTTTCTAAATTTCTTTATCTATGGTCTTTTAATTAATTAAAAAACACATCCTTAAAAGGGATTATTAAATTTCATTAGAAAATAAGCAAATATGCCATACACTTAAAACATTTTATATTGCATACTGAATATTTCCTTACTAATATGAGAGATGATAGAGATTAAATATATTGTTCAGTCGTATCATTAAAGCATTACTGCAATAGCCTATATGATGGTAATTGGCATATTTGCTGTCTAATAATTTCATCATTTCAAAGCCATACAAGTAAATAAGTTCATGATGCTAATGAAAAGTATTTAGTTAAAGCCATCAATTTAAAAATTAAGAACTTATAAAAAAAAACAACAACAATAATAAAAATAATTAGAAAAGAAGAAGGAAGAGCTAATAACAACAACAATAGTGATAATAATAATTAGAAAAGAAGAAGGAGGAGCTAACAGCAACAACAACAACAATAATAATAATTAAAAAAGATGAATTAAGAGCTAACAACAACAACAACAACAATAATTAGAAAAGAAGAAGTAGGAGGTTATAAAAACAACAACAACAACAATAATAATAATAATTAGAAAAGAATAAGAAGAAGGAGCAATAGCTAAGCACGCTGTGAAGAAACGTTACTAAATTAACAAAGCTACAAGCCAACTCAACAAGAATCAATGAAGCATTGTGAATACGTGTATCTCATTATACTTTATCAAAACCAAAAGATTAGCTAAATGCCTAAATCTAATTTAACTTGGCTTGTTAACCACATAGATAATCAAATCAAGAAATTAAAAGACATAAACATTTCAAATTCACATGATTTCTTGTATGTTAAAGCTAAATAGGAGCTTTCTCAATCATGTAACAAGTAAATAAATAAAAGAGCAAAATAAAGATTAGCTAAAATGTTAAATATTCATAACCAAAAATATAAAAGATTCAAAAGAAGAGCAAAAAATATGAAGAAAACGATAAAATGAATCTACAAGAAAAAATGAAATTTGAAGGTACGCATAGTATGCATTTCAGGAAAGAGATTAATGTAGAGAAGTGGTAGAAAAGTTTCTTGATTCAATGAAGAGGGTGTTGATGATTCAAGTAAATGTAAAATCCACTTATGCTTGAAGTAGAGAAGTGGAAAAGGAGGAATTGGGGTAGTATAACTTGTGAGGTTTTTTCCTTTTTTTCATGTTAAGGGGAATGATTTGGTTTGGTTTTATTTTGGTTTCGCAATACAATTATATTTTGAAGGTACAACCAGAAAAAGAGCGCCCAATTTTGTAAATGGATAGGCACAAACACTTCTATCGATAATATTACGAAAATGCCCTTAACACTCAAATTACAAGTGTAAGTCCGAATGGAATCTGCATTAAATGGGTTATTTTTTCAAACAAAATTACATAAATATGAATTAAATAAAAAATATTATATTGAAAATAGCACAAGTATCATATTTATGAAATGTGATTTAATATTTAGGATATAATAATTATCTTGCATTTAAGAGTTGTGATATACATATTGACATCTGTACTTATACGCATTTAAAAGACATAAAATTAATATAATTAAATGTATGTCGCATTTTTAAAATGCGACACCAGTACAAATACCTATGTTCCATTTAAAAGATGCAAAATAAATTTGATAAATTGGTAATATTTATTATATAATTTATAAATACGTTATATTTATTACATACAATGATAAACAAGTAAAATTGTTACGTTCAATAGTAGTTAAAGAATCCCCGTAATACGCTTATGAAAATTTAAATTAATCATTGTATGATTTTTTTTAAGAAATTACTACGTTTTCATCTAGCATAAGACTATTTATTTCCATTAATATTATTGTAATGGCTAAGTAAAAAAGATCAAAATTAGAGGTGGATGCTATTGCTAGTTTCTTTTACCATAAAATTTGCATTTGATTCCAACCATGATATCTTTTAACATAAAGTTTGCATTTCATCATAACCATTAAGATATATCCAATTCTGATAGGGACGAATCCATGATCATATAATTGAGGGGGCCGCACATATTTTAATTAATTCAATATTAAAATCATTGATAAAAAATGAAAATCTACTTATTATTATAATTATATTACATCTTATATATACATAAAAGAATTTCGTTAATAATTTGACGTACAATAAGATTAAGGGTGATCAATACACTTTATAAGAAGTTAAAAGAATAAACTTTTTACTTTTTTATTATGCATATATATATTAAATAAAATTTATTAATTAATTTATAAAAATTACATTTATATCTGAAACTTATCTAAGTTTTGTTTTTAATAAAAATGGATCAACAAAAATATTTAAATATAAAATTACAAATAAAGTAAAAAGAGTAAATTGATAAATATAAGTATTGTACGAATTCTTTTTATAATAACTTTGCTTGGCTGTTTCATTAACAATGTTAAAAAAAAAATCCATTTTGAATATAAGTTATTAGGCAATAATAATCGGAATAAATCACATTTGTTTTTGTAACATTAATTGGAAATAAAAATGTACTTAACCAAGTCATATAATCAGTACTATTTATTAATAATATATATGATATGATCGGTATATATGCAATATAGAAAATATAAGTATTATTTATAGCGTATTGCTAAGTAGAAATAATAATTTAGGAGAAGTTATTTAGTTGAATAAAATTTGTAGTTAATGAAATTAATGTTATTAATCATCATAAAGAAAGATGTTTAATCAATGTAAAAAGATATAAGTATTATATGAATTCTTTTCTTGATAACCATACAAGATTGTTTCATGAAGAATGTTAAGGAAAAAAAAAAAAGAACACCATTTTGAATGTAAGTTATTAGGCAATAATGATTGAGATAATCTACATTTGTAATTTTAATTGCAAAAAAATGTACTTAACTAAGTCATATGATCGGTACTATTTATCAATAATTTATGTGACATGACTAGTATATATGTAATATAGATAATATATTTATTATTTATGGTGTGGTACTAACAAAAAATAACAATTTATGATAATTTATTTAGTTTAATATAATTTTTAATTAATGAAATTATTTTTATTGGTCATTATAAAGAGAAAAGTTTAATAAATGCAAAAAGAGAAATACCATTCAAGTAATTAATGCTTTTAGGAAAAATAAAATGATTGAATCCAAAATTACTACTATATTTTACTCTTTAAAATACATATTTAATTTTTACTTTTTTACTTTTAAAAAATTAATTATTTCTTGAGCTTGAGGGGGCCAAAGCCCGTATGGCGCAACCCCCCACCCATAGGCCCATCCATGGTACATGGGAAAGACCTTTTTGTAGAAGTCTCCTTTGCATGATGTATGATCTACTTCCCCCTAAGATCTTTTCTCGAATGATTGATAAAAGAATATCTTAAGGTATCTTAATCAAAGTTAGTTTCCAATCTAATGAATTTGATATATTATAAATAAAAACATTTCAAAAATAATTTGAGCAATATAAGATTTTAAGAACAAATAACTCATTATATATGATTTGTTAAATATTAAAAAAAAAACATATATTTAGTGATTATGTGAGTATTAAGAAAAAAAATTAAGAATGAAAAGCTCAGTACTTCTCTTATACATGCTTCATATTGTAGTCCTTCTGAGTAGACTATAAAGTGTATATAATAGTTGTATAAAATCTCAAATAAAATATACATATATTTCTGTATATAATTAAATATTAAAGAGGATTGAATGGTTTTATAATGACATGTAATGCGAGTTTGGTGTGTGCTAATATACTTATTTATTATATAAACAATAGGAATGACAAATAATTATCATATTTAATTTAATGATATTATGTAAAGTTAGTGTGAGCCTAATAATTTTACGTAGTCATCTCAAGTAAATAATTTAGGGCGTATTTGAAAATACGCCGATTAGGACGATATTTCACGAATAAGTATTAAGAATTAAATGATGACGCCTCGTAGTCCAAATTATAGAAACATAAAAAATAATAATGATATAACTAAAAATAATCAATTTCACTAAATTGTGTTATATTATAATTTACTTGACACAACTGCACAAATTAGATACCAAAAATTAACTAAACTACATAGATAAATTATTTAAACTATAAATCATAAAAATGACATAAAATAATATATACAAATTGAACGTGTACCTCAAAGGTGATTATATATAATTGTTATATGCCCTTAAATGTTTAAAGTGCATAAAAATGTGTAATTTGGTGAAAATTAATAGGAAGAAAATCCTAAAATTTATAAAAATTGTGGAACTAATGGACATATAATGGATTTGGGTATGGCAATAGAATGGGATAGTTGTTGTTTGTCAAAGTTAATAGGACACATAACAAGGGAAGAAATAAAGGGTATATAACCTTTGAAAAGAGAAAATTTCTCAATTAACACTATACAAATTAGGAAAAATCATCATTTGCTTTATGGAGGAGGAAGTTGGGAAAAATTTAAAAAGGAGAAGAAAGTTTAGAGAAAAATTTTGAAAAAATTAGAAACAAAAATGTGTAAATCGAGTACGATGGCAGAGCAAGACATTACGAGGGGTTTAGGCACCAATCACCAGCACCACCTTGTAGTGGTGTCAGCACCTAAGGCTACCAACAATGGGGTGATCGGAGGTAATGGCTAGATGACCATGTTTCGGTGAGTCTAAACATTTACTTGATTTTCCCTTATTTTCCAAAAATACCAAATTAACCTCTAAAATTATGAAAAAATTTCTTTTGACATATTTTTATGTGTAGTTTCTAAGAAAAATATTAGTTTCAAAAATTTTTAAATATGTATATGACCTCCTTAAGAAATCATTTAAAATCTAGCAATTTTCAAAGTTATTTAAAATAAACTTATTGTTGCTGTTTCGAAACCTAATTTTTTTTTTTTGAAACTTTCCTATATTGCATGTATGAATCCTATGAAGAGATTTTGAGCAAAAACATTTTCCATAATTTTTGAGAAATTTTGAGCCTTTAAATTTGATGAAAAATGCTCCTTTTCAGAAATTTCGCGTAATTACACTTATGGAAAACAACATGTAATAGCTTATGGAGGTTGATTATATTATATTGTCACTATGGAAAGTGATTTAGAGTTGTTTGAATTGAATGGGATCTAAGATATGCACAAATCACAAGTTATGGTTAACATGTATTAAGGTAAAGATACGAGGATGTGAGAATTTGGTGATATGGTGGTTGTGGGTATAATGAATTCATGGTACGATCATATTATATCATGTTTGCAACCTTTGATAAGATGTTGGAGCAAGTTACATTATGCAAATTAGTGAATTTAATCTATTTCAAGAATTCTTTAGATGGTTGATCTGGTAAAAGAATAACTTGAAATCTTGGTACAGATGCTTAACCATAAGGTTAACTAGTGTAAGAATCTTGAATATAATAATTTTTTGGTTAGGGTAATTGTAAACCCCTAAAATTAGCAACCTAGCTTTTGAAATAGACTCAACTATATTAGACAATTTAGGAGTTGATAAGGCTAATGAAAGTGAAAACCCTAAAAGACTTAATCAATCGCGTAAAGAACTTTTCTACCCTAAATGTTTCTAAATGCTAAAGATTTCATTTAAAAGTGATAAAAACCCTAAAAAAAAAAAATGATTACCTTAAAGACATATGTGCACTAATCCAACATGATATACCTTAAAACCCTAATTGATAATATAATGCTTATATTTTGCCAAATCATTAATAAAGGTTAGAGATGACCCTCATTTATGCTTATATGATTTGAATGCTCAAGTAATCCATTAGAAACTAAGATGATGAGTCATAGATTATATTTATTTCTCAAGTATATGATTAAGATAGTCTTACTTAGAGTTAGGGGTATAGTTGATGATTAGGTTATATGTAGTGAACTTTAATACTTAAATTAGTACTTTTTGCACTTATTATCCAAAGTAGTTTATCAAATGAGATATATAAGTTATAAAGACCTAAAGTAAGACCTCATCAACTACGTTTACTAATCAATTCATCAAATACCTCATTTCCTCTCATTTCCTTCATTTTTTCCTTAATTTCCCTTAATTACTACATTATGTGCACAAAATTACACATACTTAAGGAAAGTTGACTAAGATAACACATGTTAACTAAAGTCAAAGGGTTGATCAAGTCAACATTTTGAAAATTCAACAAAAGACTAAGAGATAAAGAAAATATCTCTTCCTTAATGATGGCTTTCTTTTCCTTTTCTTTTGATTTTTCTTTTTCCCTTTCCTACAATTGTTGTCGTCTACATCTCTCCCTTCTAGACCCCACCATTTGTTGTCTTCCATTATGAAAATCAAACAAAAGAAACAAACCAAAACTTCTCTTTCCATGCCGTGAGCTCTTTCTTCCTCTTTCACTTTCATTACTTCACTTTTGTCTCCATAACTCCAACAGAATTAAAGGTATGTCTTTAAGTTGTTTTATGTTGCTTTATATTATTCATTAGTAAGTTAATTAGATAGATTAGATAAGTAGTTATGTGTTTAGTGTTGTCTTGAAGAAAATGGAACAAAGTTTCCATCTTTAAATGTAGGAATTAGAAATTTTGAAAAAGAAGAAAGGAAGACATGAGTATATGCTTATAAGTATGTGCACATAAGGGAATACTAAAAGAGTACAAGTATGTGAACCTTTGTACATGAGTATTTATCATGTACATAACCTAACTTAAGACCATATTTAACTATACATACCTATATTACACTAAATACATACATAAAAACACAAAAGAATGGAATTAGTAAGCTTTTCTTAAGGAAAAGATTAGGCATACGAATTTTAGTATAAAAATACGTATCCAACCGTATAGGTATATGAGTATGTATACACGTATAAATACGGTATAAGTCTAAGTATAGATATAAGTATATGTATGTATAAGGTATATAAACATAAGTATAAGATGAGAGGTAACATGTACATAATACATGTACATATGACATAAGCATGAGGAAAGGCTTATGTAATCATATGATGAGATAAGTGATAACATAAGCACATAATAACATAAGCACATAATGACATAAGCCATGACATAAGCAAGTGATGACATAAGCATGACATAAGCAAAAGATGATGTAAGCATGACATAAGCAAAGTAAAATCCTTTAATTATAAGAATTTAAGGAATAAAAGATATAAATATAAGTAATAAGAGTACTTAAGTGTTTATAGTTAAAAATTTCTATAAATTTAGTTCATAACATAAAATAGAGGTCTTAACACCAAAAACAGATATTACCGTGTGAATATACGTTCGAAAACGATGAAAAACGACTATAAATTCATAAATATTAGAAATAAAACGAAAAAGTTACATACGATTGATAATAAAGTCTCACCGGGTAAAAGTTGATAGTAATTTAAGTAGAATTAGGTAATTAGATGTTTAGAATTAGTAGTTAATTCAAGTACTTACTAGCATTATTATCACATAATGATCAGGTGACCTTGAGGTGAGCGAGGACCTCCCGATCGATTACTATGATTAGGGCGAATTGCTATGGCCGAGTGAGTATTTACCCTATGATTCGATGCTTGTTTATGATTATAGATAGTGGACTTAAATATTATTGTTAATTGATTATTATGTGGGGTTCGGGAAATGCTTGTGTTTGTAATTGTATGTTGAGTTATGAATTTACCTTAAATACAAAAAATGCCTTGTTTATTGCATGGTAGTATAGAAAATGATGGTGTGTATTATTGAATGGTCACGGCATAATTTGAACTAAATTATACTCGGCCTATAAAAAGAAACTGGGACATGCATTAACATGCATAGCATGGATACTATTCCGGGCGTCACATCACACAGAGATAAAGAGAGGCCATTCGGGGGTTGATATTATTGATTTATTTGGTTCTGTATGGTGCACTCGTACAAAATGACCTTACCTTGGCCCGCGGGAACACTGGGCATTGGAAGCGCTAACCGTCTGGCTAAGGGTCGAGTCTAAAGGCCTCTGTTTAGGGGTGAGTGTGGATTGTGGGGCCCCACTCACAATTATACTAGAACTTGGGTTTTTCTGAAAATAAAAGAATTATTTGATATAAGAGCGGAACATGGAGTTCCGTAGTAAAGTAAGTTCTAGTATAATACTCGAATCTGATTGGTGCCAGGTAAACTCCAACCCTGACTTCGGAGGGTGTTAAATCCCAGTTACGTATATGAACTAGTTAAGTATGCGTATCGTTTGGCATTCTGTTTGATCATTCATTCATATGCGTGACTATAATGTACTTATAACTTGCTTGTGGTGTAGCTGAGAGTTTTGCTCACTAAGCTTAGGCTTACACCCCTTTAGACTTTTGTTGCAGGATAGCCTGTTCGTAGAGGCAGGATTAAGGATGCCACAGGTTAGCTTGGGGACTTGAGCAAGAGCGAGCTGTCCTGTGTATTGAGAGAGAATAGTTTATGTAGACTCTTACTCATGTACTTTTGTTTATCTTATTATTATAGACTTAGACATACTTAAACACTGTGTATTGTAAGCTTTATAACTCAAATTTTATATAAATATGTTTGTGTGATGATATCATATGAATCTGGATGTTCTTTGGAAACTAGTGGTTGTAGAGCCTTGTATATTGTGTGAAGAGTTCTTGGTTGGAAGGGTAACCAATCAGGGGTTCTTCGTACAGTATACGGCGTTTGCCACGACTAGGCCGTCCTCAGTTCGTGACAGTAAAAGTTTGGTAAAGAAGCAAGGTAGTAATGACTTTAGAGATATGTTCGGAAGGTTGGTGGATGAAAGGACTTTAACTTTAAATATGTTGGAGCTTCGTTTAAAGAGTTGTTTGATAAAAGAAGGGTGATTGTATTAAGTTCAAAGACTTGATTGGAGGGTTGGCTGGATTAGAAGACTTAGATGAAATCGCTTCAAAGACATCTTTAGAGAATTTGTCTATTAAGAGGGGACCTAATCTCTAGTTTAGAGAGTTGATTGGAAAGTTGGATAAGAAGAGGAGCTTAATTATATCTTATCATAGACTTGTTTGAGAAGTATTTGGTAAGGGAAATATGGTTTAAATGTCTTCGAGGTTAGATCTGAGGTTAATTAGTGTGAAATGCTTAGAGGAAATAATTTTAGAGGCTTGTTCAGAAAGTTGGATAGAGTAAGGAGTATAATTGAGATAACTTCAAATATTGCATCAGAAGGTTTTGAGAATAAAACATAGTATCAAGCAAGTTTTTTGAACTTTATTTAGACACTTCAATGGTAAGATGGAACCCCATTCTAAGCTTACACTACTTGTTAAAGATAAGTCACAACCATATTTAAATTATTAAAATGAACTCATTCATTTTATTTAGTAAAACTAAAGCAACTATATTGTATATTTTAAAGAGAACAATGAAAGTAGACAAGATCAATTGTCGAGACTCTTAAGTATCACATGTCTAGGTAAGTAGGATCAGTGCTTCATTGCACTTTGAAATGTTACTTAACAATACTTAGAGGCTTTAATATGTGTCCTATTTGTGATTGTAAGTTAGCAACTTGTGCATGTGTGCTTGAATATTGTATTGTTGTAATGGAGTGCTGGACTGTATATATTGGTTACTTTATGATGTTACTGCTTTGAACGATCTGATTGGACATACATTGTAACCCACTAGGAAAATGGCTAGGATTCTCAAGCCAAATACGAACCATTCGATGAAGATAGTAGAAATGGTTTGTAATGCACCAAAAGGGGCTTGGTAGTTTTTTCCTAAAATTTTCATATCATATGAGCACCTATGATATAAAGACTACCTTCTAAGTCAGAGGTTGCAAGACTTTAATTAGTAAGTTTGTAAGAGTGTTTATTTATTTTACTTATATTTAATTATTTATACAAATAATTAAGGTACCTAACAATCTACAGTTCACCAAGACCATAGAGATTCAGAATCACCTACCAAATAATAAAACGAGATACTTAAACTTTAACAACATCATAAGTTACTAAATATTATAAAGATCTAGCTTAACTAATACAATCTACTAAAGTAATCTTATCTTTCTAATCTAAATGCTTAGGGAACACTTTGCACTTTGATCTTAGCCCATTCCTAACTTTTGGTTACTCTAAAAAAGGAATTGTTTTTTTTTTTTGGGGGGGGGGGGGGGGGGGGGGCGCTTACCATAGCTTAGTGAGTTCACCTCTCGCCACTATCATTCAAGCAAGTTATCAATCATTATTAACAAACATGCAATTTAGCTACATACGAAATAAATGCACACAAGGTGAATACAAGCAACACATCCATGGGGCTCCGAAATCATGAAAGGTGTAGATTTACGTCGTTTACACGTTAATTATCCCTTATACTTAATAGCATGGGACACCTCACCTTACCTGCATGAAGCTATTTGTGGGTATTGTCACGAACTAAGGACGGCTTAGTCATGGCAGACGTTATATACTATACGGAGAACCCCTGATTGATTACCCTTCCAATAAAAAACTCTTCACATAATATACAAAGCTCTACAACCATTAGTTTCTAGATTCACATGATATCATTACACTAACATATTTATATGAAATTTGAACTACAAAGCTTACATTATACAGTGAGTGAGTACATCTAAGTCTATAATACTAGTAAAACAAAAGTACTTGAGTAAGAGTTTACATAAACTGTTCTCTCTCCATACATAGGACAGCTTGCTCTTGCCCAAGTCCCCAAGCTAACCTGTGGCATTCCTCGACCAGCCTCTACGAACAGGCTATCATGCAGTAAAAGTCTAAAGGGGTGTAAGCCTAAGCTTAGTAAGCAAAACCCTCAACCACACCACAAGCAAGTTATAAGTACATTATATTCACACATATGAATGAATGATCAAACAGAATGCCAAACAATACGTATAATTAACTAATTCATATACATAACTCGGATTTAACACCCTCCAAAGTCAGGGTTAGAGTATACATGGCACCAATCAGATCCGAGTATTATACTAGAACTTTATTTACTACGGAACTCCACGCTCCGTACTCAAATCAAATAATTCTTTTATTTTCATAAAAACTAAGTTCTAGTATAATCGTAAGTAGGCCCCTGCAGTCCATGCTCACCCCTAAACGGAGGTTTCTAGACTCAACTCTTAGCCAGGCGGTTGGCGCCTCCAACGCCTAGTGTTCTCGCGGGCTAGGGTAAGGTCATTTTGTACGAGTGCATCGTACAGAACCAATAAATGAATAATAACAACCCCTAAATAGCCTATCTTTACCTCCGTGTGATGTGACTGCCGGAATTATATCTATGCGATGCATGTTAATGCATGTTTCGGTTTCTTTTTATAAGCCAAGTATACTTAAGTTCAAATTATGCTGTGACCATCCAATATTACACACAATTATTTTCTATACTACTATGTAACAAACAAGGCATTATCTACACTTAGGGTAAGTTCATAACTCAGTACATAACAACATACACAAGCATTTTCCCAAACCCTACACAATAGTCAATTAACAATAATATTTAAGTCCACTATCCACAATCATAAACAAGCATGGAATCATAGGGTAAATATTCACTCGGCCATGGCGACTCGCCCTAATCGTAGTAATCGATCGGGAGATCCTCGCTCACCTCGGAATCACCTGATCATTGTGATTTGATAACGCTAGTAAGTACTTGAATTAACTAATAATTCTAAACATCTAATTACCTAATTTTACTTAAATTACCATCTTATTCTTAATCATTTGTAACTTTTTCGTTCTATTTTTGATATTTATGAATTTATAGTCATTTTTCATTGTTTTCGGATGTACGTTCACTCGGTAATGTCCATTTTGGACGTTATAACCTATGTTTTATGATATGAACTAAATTTATAGAAATTTTAACTATGAAAACTTAATTACTCTTATTACTTATATTTATATCTTTTGTTTATACTTAATGATTTAGTTAACCCTTAAATTCTTATACTTAAAGGATTTTACTTTGCTATTACTAATTCATGTACTTAATTAAGTATAATCCGATTTAGAAAGTGTATTAGGGTTTACTAATTTAGGTACCTAATTATTATATACTCTTCTTATTTTCTTATTTTATAATCTATACTTATGTCATCGCTTATATCATCATTTACTTATGTCATTGCTTATGTCATGGCTTGCTTATGTCATCATGTGATTACATCATCCCTTACATCATCTTTTGCTTACTTAAGCCTTATCTCATGATTATGTGTTTTATGTACACTTGTGTATACTTATACATAATGTACATATACTTATACTTTTTCTCTACTTTTATGTATATTAGCATACTTATATATATACACATACTCATACTTATACCGTATTTATACTTGTATACATACTCATAGACCTATACGGTCATGTACGTATTTTTTACAATTTCGTATGCCTAATTTTCCTCTTAAGAAAATCTTCCTAATATCATTCTTTTGTGTTTTTAAGTGTGTATTTATTATAGTATAGGTATGTATAATTAGGTTTTGTCTTAATTTAGGTTATGTACATGGTAAATACCCATGTATAAAGATTCCCATACTTGTATTCTTTTAGTATTTCCTTATGTACATATACTTAAGAGCATATACACATATATTCCTTTCCTCTTCTTCATGATTCCTAACTTCCTACACTTAAAGATGGGAACTTTATGTCTTCTTCTTCAAGATCATTCTTAATACATGTCTACTTCTCTAATCTACCTAGTTACCTAATTAATGAATAATATAAAGTAACATAAAGTAACTTAATCACATACCTTAGTTTGTGTTGGAATTAAGGAGACAAAAAGGAAAGTGATGAAAGTGAAATGGAGAAGGAAAGCTCACGGCAATAGAGGGGCTTTTTGTTTTGTTTCTTTTTTCTTTGTTTTGATTATGGAAGAAAGCAAATGGTGGGGTCTAGAAGGGGATAAGTGGACAGCAATTAAGGAAGAGGAGGAGAAAAGAAAAACCAAAGGAAAAGGAAAGAAAAGTCATCATTAGATGTTTAGATATTTTCTTTATACATTAGTGTCTTTTGTTGACTTTAGTCAACATGTGTTGACTTGGTCAATCCTTTGACCTTGATCAACATGTGTTAACTTGGTCAACTTTCTTTAAGCATATGTAATTTTGTACACATAATGTAGTAATTAAGGGAAATTAAGGGAAAAATTAAAGAAATGAGAGGAAATGAGGTATTTGGTGAATTGATTAGTTGATGAGGTCATACTTTATGTATTTATAATCTATATACATCATTTGATAAATTACTTTATGTAACTAGTGCAAAAAGTACTAATTAGAGTATTAAGGTTCATTACATTTAACCTAATCTTCAACTATATCCCTAACTTTATGTAAGACTATCTTAATCATATACTTAAGAAATAAATGTAAACTATGATTCATTATCTTGGTTTCTAAAAGACTACTTGAGGATTCAAAACATATAGGCATGATTGAAAGTCATCTTTAACCTTTTACTAATGATTTGGCAAAATATGAGGGTTATATTATCAATTAGGGTTATAGGGCATATTATCATGAATTAGTGCACATATGTCTTTATGATTATCATTTTGAGGTTTCTATTACTTTTGAATGAAATCTTTAGCATTTAGATGCATTTAAGGTAGAAAAGTTTCTTACGCGATTGATTAATTTTTTTAGGGTTTTCTCTTTCATTAGCCTTGTCGACTCCTAAATTGTCAACATAGTTGAGTCTATTTCAAAAGCTAGATCGAAAATGTTAGGGGTTTACAAGTACCTCCCAATAGACGAAACTAGACTATTACCTTAATTGAGAGTACTATACTAATCAATTAGGTGGATCCCATTTAGGGTTATCTACTATTAACAATCAATTTAATGCCCTACAGACTCATTATCAACAAATTTACATAATGCCCTACAGGCTAAACCATGTGAGTCTCAACTCAGGAAACTCACTATTAATTAACTAAAGATAGTCTATTAGCTTTGCCTCAACAAGTAAAATGTCATAGGCGACTGCTATGAGTACTCACTAAGTTGCTACATCTTTCTTTGAATCACAAAGCATTTCTAAAAATACATATTTGTAATTTTTTTTTTTGAAAAACTAGCAAAGTTATAGATGTCCCAGTCCGCAACTAATGGGTCAATAACATGCCATAGGTATATCTAGTTAACTTGGCTAAATATTTGAACTTACCAATTTTAAGAAGGCGATCACACGGATATTGGCATATAGAACAACCAGTCACTCAATAGATAACCAAGGGCAAGTAAAGGAACATTAAGCAATTATCAAATATAAGCAAGTTACAGTTCATCAAAACTCCCTTACTTAGATTGCTTGCCTATTTATCTTGGCCTTCGGGGTTCTTGAAATAAACTAAGTTACCTAAAACATAATAATAATATATATGTAAGTAATTAGAAGAGGGTTTCTTTAAGAACCTAAAGTTTACACAAGTATTGAAACTGGCCCTAAATCTTCAAGTACTGTTTAAACTTGTTTTGTTATAACTTCTTCAATTTAAGTCCCTTTTTCGCATTCTTATAGTTGATTTCCATCGTTTTTTAGTGTTTTTTCATTTGGTGAGGTCCTTTTTGGGTGTTTAGACTTGTAAGAATTCGGTTTAGGTTAAATAAATTTGTTTGTCAATAGTATTGGTTTGACTACTTTAGGGTTTGGGCCTAGTTTTGAGCTTTAGGCTTAATTTTAGGTACTGGGCTTTACATTTGACCTTTTGGGCTTTTCTTTAAGCATTTTAAGTTTAAATTTTTGTCCAAATTCCATAGCTTTCAATTTGGGCTTTAATATTACTATTGTGGCCAAAATGAGCCTTTTTTTATTAGTTTAGGGTCTTAGCTTACTATAGGTCCTATAGGGAATGCTCTTAATGGGCTTTTGGATTTAATGAGCCTTTTATATTTTATTTTATAAGTCTTTTAATTTATGGATCAAATCCAATCACTAAGTTATTAGGCTATATTTTTTGTTCTTTTAAGGTTTTTTGAGCTTATCTTACATTTTAAGGCCTTAAGCTCAACTCCACTAATTATTTTGGGCTTAAGCCCACTAAAGGTCTTAAGATAAATCCATTTTCTATTAGGATTCAGATCTGGTTCTTTTCATTTATTGGGCTCCTAATCATATTTCTAAGGCCCTAATTACTAACTAAGTTAGTTGAGGCCTAATTTGCATTCTCAAACCCTGAGCTTTGATTCTAACTTATTCCAATCGGCCAAATATCCTAATGGGTCCATTAAATAACTCATTTTACTAAGTGTTTCAGATATGATACTAATGGTTTATTGGGTCTGATGTGTATCATGACTAAGAATAGATAAGACTAATAGTAGGGATAGGTCTAAGCTTGCTAAAAGCTTGAAGAGGTGATGGGGGAATGCGTGAAAGAACAAAAAGTGAATAGAAGGTAAGCGAAAACCCACGAAAATTTTCAAAGGATATGATACATTAAGGGAACTTTTGAAGACTCACGACACAACTCAATATGACGTACAAGATGGTTTGGTGAGGTTACTCACTACTTAACTTTACTTAAGGGTTATGATAAGAGTGAAACGAGAGTAAACAAAACAATGTTTATGAAAAGGAAGAACATTCAGTTGTATTAATGATAATCTAATATTTACAGCTACAAATATAAGGGGTATTTAACTCTAAAGTTTATGGCCATTTTCCTAAAAGCGAAAAAACAAAAAGGGTATTGTCTTAAAGAAGTAATGTATAAGAATACAACAGGATAAAAATGAATATTCAAGTAAAGCACTTATTAGCGTGATGGATGCTACACGTGGTCCTGTATACGTGATGGAGATACATTGGTGAGGTCGTTAGAGGATACGGATAAAAGAGTATGATCAGATTACAGGTTCGAATAAGGGTGGCCAAGGATCAGTCTGGGGTCTCTCTTTCGGTACCTCGGCAAGGGTAAGGCTGAGTATTTGGTCGGCTTGGACGTGAATGAGTACTCGTGAATGGTCTGACTGTTGTCTTGATAATCTACAATTTGGCATACTTTAGAGGGATGGGTAGTCATTCGGCTTTACATATAAAGTGACTCGACAAAGAGATACTCGGCTTTGGTAGGAGTCAGCTGGAGTAAAAGGATTCGCCTTGCCAACCCTTTTAGTCTTCAAACTCGATTGTGGGTCAAATGTTTAGTAGCCTGATTCGTATCAGGGTCTCAAGTGGGTTTTTGTAAACGAAATGTCCGTTTTAGGCTTAATTACTCACTATAGACCTTGTTTAACTTGTTAATTTGCAAGATTAAGTCCTAAATCCTAATTATCTTTAATTATTCATGTAATTAACCTATTAATAAACATTTTACCACATGTTCAACATTATGTACTTAACTTGCTAGAATATCAAACTACCACTAAAATGCCCTTAAAATCATTTCTTACCAAAATAAACATGAGAAATAAAAATATAGTGGGGATATACATACATATGTTTTGGCTAGGAATGAAGATATGATGATGATTCTTTTACTTTTCTTCAAGTTATCATCTTCCTACAACTTATGTACTTTTAAGTTACATGTAACATGTTTACTAGATTAAAAATATAAGAAAATGTACATGTATGGGCATGTAAATATGATAAATAAAGTTGGCATTTTAATAATTTTTGTCTTAGTTTTTAAACCTAAGAACCATGCTCATAAACTCAAATTAAAAAGAAAGTTGAAAAGATGCATGTTTACTTCGATGGAAATTCGAAGGGTCTCTTTTCAATTCATTTTTTTTTGCAAACAAAACAAACCCTTTTGGTTAAGGATTTTGTTAGCAAGAAAGGGGGATAAAAGAGGATTCAAATGAAAGTAGTTTTGTATCATTTAGAAGTAGTGGTAAGGAGTTATAGATTGGGGTGTTCGGGTGTGTAGCTAGGTCTGAGAAGCTTACTCTTTTTTCCTTCCTTCTTGTTTTTCTTTTGTTTTTGGATTGTGTATTTGGGGAGTATTTCTAAGGTTTATTCTAGGAAAGAAGATAGAGTAAAATGCAGATAGAGAGGTCAACGAAGGGGTTAATTATGACTAGGTGTGATGAGGAACAAATCCCTTTCATTCTTGGTTGCATGGTACAAGCACAAGCAAGGACTAATTTACTTTTTATGATTTTTGCCAATTAAGGTAATGGTTTATCTACTAAAGGTGATAAAATGATACAGTAGACATAGTTTAAGGTTTTCATATTTAATTAAGTTAATCAAGCTTACTGTATCATTTTATCCAATTAATTTATGATTTATAAGGGTTGGAATCGATTATCGCTAATTGATTACGATTTCAAAAGGCAAATTAGGGTTGTTTTAGCAATTTAGTAAATTATTAGTAATTACTTAATGATGTGGCTATATAATTAGAGTTTATTAATTTATTTACAGCTTTTGATACTAAATTAGAGTTTCCAATTCATTTTAGGGCCTCCTACTTTTAGGGTTTTATGAGAGTTTAAGGGCTTTGAAGGTACGTTTACTATTTTAGCTTTACTTTTAGAGAAAATGTATCATTTAGGATAAATTAGTAATACTATTAATTTATTACCTTAATTAACTTAATTTGATTAATCGTTATACCATTTGTTATCGAGTTTATGTGATTTACGTATCTTAAGTTAAATATTTTAATTTAGGGTTTTTATTGCGTTTGAAGTTTAATATAAGGTTTTATGACTCTAGGGTTTAGGGTTTAGGGTTTAGAGTTTTTATTGCATTTGGAATTTTAATTTATGGTCATGCGTAATTGGGTTTAGAGTCTTTGTATGTGATTGGGGTTTTTCGAACTTTATCTCTAGGGTTTTTTGAATTCTTTTTTAAGGTTTTGATTTAAAATTTTGTCGGTTTTAATTTTTTCGATCTAATTGAGCCTAAGGAATATCATTGGTTCTTCAAATTCAATTCTAAGTCAAAAATATAAAATTTATTGTGTTTACATGGTCTTTTCTTTATCTTTAGTCGAACTAAGTAATAGGAGAAGAGGTTACAGTAAAGTCGGAGACTATAGTTTGAAAGTAATCTTGAGTAGAGCGTGTTTCCTTATTGCATAAGCCTTGGTTTGGTTCTGATCTATGAAGCGCATAGCATCAAACTCTTCAAAACTTGGTTTAAAGTAGGCGCAATTTCTTTGATCTCATGATGATTGATCAACATCGTACGATGACAATTAATTAAGCATGCATTGCATCTAATTAACCTTACTTAAAAACCTTAGATGCTCTATGTTGGATCTATGTCATTGTCTTCATTCCATATGTTGAGTAAGTTGTCGCTCATTTATTTATAGTTGTTTTGCAGGTTTCTTAATAGATATATAAGTATTATAATATCGGGCAAGCGCACCTATCAGTTTTAATATAGCGGATGTGAGTCCGAGTTGATTCCTCAGAGATTTTGAGTACTAATATTAACCTTAGCTTTATTATCTAACCAGAAAATTGTGATGAGTTGAATGAATTAAAAATACTGAAATTAACAACTAAACTACTTATGAGACTTAATTACGCAAATTAGAAAGCAATAAACTACGAATGACTTCAAGTATGCAATAATGTATTTAGGAATTATTTCCCCTAGTGTTTAACATGTAACCTTTTTAAAATATATCCAATTCAATTTCTATTATTTTTGACCGGAGGGATTCACAATTAAAGCTAATATCTTTCTCAAGCATATTAACCCTAATCCTAAATTATTTACCGGAATCTCTTCACTTAGTAATATAATTTAGAATTGCATTAGCGTGTAATGAATTCCCATACAAACAATCAACTTTCCGGAAGAAACATATATCTTATCTCTAAGTATACATGTAATTCTCTTCAATTATGCCTAGATCTAATTACACATGCAATTTCTCAATTAACATGCATAATATCATATATTGACACTCTAGAATTATCAATCCATAGTTAACGACATAATTGAATCAAGAAAATGTAGAAACTTTATTGAAATTATAATTCAATCCAAGGGTTACATGAAACCTTAGGTTCCATAATCCTAAATACTCTAATCCTAAACTATCATAATGAATCTAAAAACGAGTTTCATAAAAAACGTAAAATAAAGCATAAAAACCCTCTTGATTTAATGAACAATCTCTCTAATCTTGAAATCGATGTCGTTCTTGCTTCTTGATTAATGTTCTTCTCCAATCTCCTCTCGTCTCTTGTTTCTGTAATGTCTCTTCTTCTTTTTTTGAAACCCTAATATGTCTTTTTATAGTGTATAAAAAAAATTTTGTTTTCGTCACTTGACATGGCCTGGGACACGACCGTGTCCCCAGGTCGTGTAACTTTCTGCACTTAGGCAAATTTTCTACACAATTTCAAAAATTCATAACTTCTTCGTTTGAACTCGGAATTGAGTGAAACTTGATTTATTTTCTTCGTTTTCGAGCCTAGAACGCGTTTAAACCCTGAAATCAACATTTTACTCAATTAAGTATTAATTTCTTTAAAGAAAACAAAAAATGTGCGGAAAATACTATAAAGTCACCCTATGAAATATGTTTAAAATTAGAATTATCATATTACTCTAAGTTCCAGAAGGGTAAAAAACGGGGTCAGAGGATGAGATTTAATACTAATTGGTTTGATTTCTATTTTGTTTATTGACTTTATTAACCCTTAGGAAAACTAGTAAGATCTCTTCAGGTGACTTTTTAGTTTTTAACTATTGTTACTGGTATTATATTTTGTAAATTTGTAAACTTTTATAAATCCTTATTATATCATTTTTTTCTGAAATTATTTATAAAACTTGTTTTCTTCTAAAGTATTTTATACCGTAAAATCTCTCTCAAAAGTTATTTTAGCAAGTTAGATCACAGGTTCATACTAAATGGGTATTGAATTAGATGACTCAAAGTTGTAAAGTAATAAATGCTTAGTGTAAGCTATACTTACAATAGTGGTTAAAATAGCTAAACTGTTACGACTTCCGAACTTTAGGCATGACAACTAGTTAGAATATCATTATATATTTATAAATAGAAACATGTAAATAATGATTATATTTATGATAAGATAAATAATTTTTTTACCAATATTTTATTTAACAACCTAATTAACTATTTTGATTCATTAAGTTGTAATTCTCACTTTTTTTTGGCTACAAAAATTAGCAAAGGATGAAAAGAAAAAAAAAATGATAAATTACACTTTTAATCCCTGAACTATTTTACCTTTTCTAATTAAGTTCTTGAATTTTTTATTTTTTCTATTTTAATTCTTAAACTTTCCAAAACTTTACAAAAGAATCATCCGTGAATGGAAGAACTAACAGTTTACTAATGGAATTTTTTCTTTTTTACAATTTTTTAGAAAGTTTGAGAACTAAAATAAAAAAAAAAGATCGAAGACTCAATTATTCAAGGACTAAAAGTGTAGTCTTCCATACTATATAATATGATGATTCAAATATTATGCTATAATAATACTATCAAATAGTAGACCCATATAATAATATACATAATATGATATAAGTATAATGGAAAAGGGCCATGTTATAATACAAAACCCCCTCCAATCCAACAGGTATTTGCCAATAGTAGAAACCCCTAATGCTAACGGTGGCTCAACTATAGTATGGGAAGTTGATCTTCAGTAAAAACGCTAATATGTAGTTACTCTGTTTACTTTGCCATTTTAAAGTATAAGGAGCGGATCTTCCTTAAAATAGCTAATATGTAATTATTCTGTTCATTTTTCCATTTTAAAGTAAGAACTAGAGAACAACAGTTAAAAGCCCCCCTTGATAGTTATTAATCAATGGTAAACCATAACCCCCTAATGGTAAGAGTGGTTGATTTACAGTGTAACAAGTCAATCTTCGGTAAAGGGGCCAAGTATAGTCATTTTGCTCATCTTAAAGTTGAACTAGCGAACAATAATCGAAACCCCCTCCAACAGTTGGCACATCTACAGTATAAGTTGTAGGTCTTCAATTAAAAAAAAAAAATTAATTTAGAAAATAAGAAGAGAAAAAAAGCATATAATATTACAATGAAGTAATGAAATATACGAGAAATAATAAATAAATAGAAAAAGGAAAAAAAAAAAGAAAATAAAAATAAAAATATAATTAATATATAAAATGATAAAATTGATTAAAAAATTCAAAACAAAAGCAAAATAAAAAAAAAAAAGATGTGACTACTTAAAGTTAGGGAATGGTTAGTAGCCACCCAAGATTAAAAAAAATTAAAAAAAAAGCAAATAAAAAAACAAAAAGAGATATGGTTACCCGAGATTAGGTGGTATCAGCAACCACCTAAGAGTTGTACACCACCTTTGGATGGCTGCTATTGACCCTCCCCAAGTAAGCAACCACCCATAATCTCCTTCTAAAAGAAAAGAAATACAAGTGGAAATTCAATTGGATTATGCGTTTTGATTAGATTTTTTTTTTTAAATAAAAAAGCTATAATCGGCCACTTACGGCCTTTTATTAGGTCGTTGACCCACTTGATTTTTAGTGGCCAACCTGGCCACCTAACATAAGGGACAGTCGAATTTTCTTTTAATTTTTGGCTTTTTTATATAGTTTTTCCAATTCTTTTAGGCTTTTCAATTAATTAGATTCGTTTATATATAACTGTATTATTTAAAATATTATTTTTTTTATACTTTTCATCCATTTTTTACATTTCAAAATTTTCTTGCTTTTTCGTCTTATATTATTATTTTTTTAGTTGAATCTACTATATACATTATAAGTCATTAAAGTTTTAAAATAACAAACGGTTTAGAATTAATTACTATTATAAAATGGCCTATATTTGTTCTTAAGATTGACTATACCATACGATCGCTTTTAAGTAATAGATGGCAAAAAATTTTATTTAATCTAGTTTTATAAATTTTACGCAACTAAACATATCTACCCCTATTAATGGTTACATGTATTATGAAAACTTGCTTATCAGCAGATTTGATCTTCATGTAAATGGTGCTTTATGGTAGATTAGACACATATAACAGCTTTCTTAAAATTAATTTACATATAAATCCTCTTCCATCACAAAAGAAAAGAAGCATTCAAAACCAATTTAGAAAAATTGAGAATACAAAGTCAAGACATGGCCCAACTTTCATATCATAGACGTTGGTCGCACAACAGAGTATTTTTGGAAGCTCCACTATTCAAGAATGGAAAACAAGAATACAAATATATTACGAGTCCTAAGTTCCTACTTTTCAGTCAAGTTTTGAAGTTTAATAAAATTAAGGGTAAATTGCAAAATATACTTCTTGAGATATTATTTATATACAAACAAACCCTAAAAATTTTAAAATATGATTTCATCTCCTAGAAGTTTTGAACATATCAATGACCCTCATAGAAATCCTAAACTTTTGGGCCTTCAATGGTGGTTTAGAAGATTGTATATCTTGGAAAAATTATGAACGATAAAATAATATTTTAAAAGTTTAAGGATTCTAATCAAACCTGACCGATAGTAAGTGGAATAGTTACAATTAGTCAATTACCCCTACAATCAATTTAATATTACAATAATTTAAAATTCAGATCCTCTTCATGCCCCGACTCGACAATCAAAAAACTTATTTTCAGGGGTTTTCAAACCACATTGCTTTAGGGTAGCTATATAGATATATCTGTTTACAATAATACAATAGATAGAGAAAATAGCTACTTAACCTAAGCTTAAGTGGAATGACAAATTCAAGGAGCGGACTACGCATTTTTTTTCTTCACAGTTTTAGCAATAGCATTGCATATTTCCTTTTTCCTCTTATTTTTGCTGTTGTTAATAATGCTCTTCTTATTGCTATTCTGGTTGCCATTGTTGTTACCCTCTTTGGCGACTGAATTCTTTCCATGGACTTCCCAGGCATCCTTGGCAAAGAACTTCAACCTCCACAAAGTCGATTCACTCTGCATCAGACGGATATTGCACTCAATTTCGACAGTGAAACATGATGGAGGGAACAATATGCCAATATGAACTATAAATCAGTACCAGAGCATCCAAATCCAGGTCCAAGTTGATAGCATCCGGTCGAAAGCTTGGATCATGCTGAGCAACTATATCTAAAGCCTTGACAATATCTTCTGCAGGCAACTTATCAAGGATGTTGGCGATTGTACTTTTCTCGACAGCTGAAATATTCCTGAAAGTATAATGTAAAGATACAGTGATTTCAGAGACTCTCTCTCAGCCAAATAGTCTATTCTGGACACCACCATCTGTTTTCCAATAATACGTGCAAGTGCTTTACCGTGATATATAATCTATATCATATTGGTTGGTTGCACATCTAGTCTCCAAGGATATATCCACACAACATTCATCACTGTAGAATAAGTAAAAGCATAGGTACTTGTCGATTCAGCATTGCAATAGTGTAAGACCATGGTCGATTCAAGTAAGATGTCTTTATCTCCAATCATTAATTTTAGGGTAGGCACATTCAAATCACTAGACTTTAATTTATATCATGGGATTATATTCTTCCATTGTGCTCTATTAGATCATATGCTCTCTAGTATTTTAAGTATATAAGCAAGGTATAAAAATTAAAAATCACTAGCTACAAATTTATATAGCATGTAATACTTGTGGTCCTTTATTTGGTCAAATTACTTTTACCCAATGAACTTGGAAATTACACAGAGATCCAATCTCTTCTCAAGATACACTTATATTCCTACACAATATGTCTTGTGCAACATTTGCATTCATCAGCTATGACAAGGCCATTAATCTATCATGGAAATAAAAATATTGAAAAAGCAACTCTGGTTGATTTTTGCCACAATTCTCACATTGGATTAAAGTTAGAAATTCAAGCAGAGCATTTAGTATATATTTCTTTATTCCACGACTTCCTTTCTATTTTTTTAATAATTAAATTACACAGTAGAGTAATAGCCCTGTTATGAATATAGGTAACATAAGTTGCAGGTAGCTTACTAGTGACAGGAGGAAAGTGTATAATAAACCAAAGATACAATTATAATCCACAATTGTGAAAAGCAGAAATTATATTCACACCAAGTCACTGAATAAATCACTCCATTAGAGGCTAGAAATGGTACCAGACTTACCTACAACTGTGGAGGACTGTTTCCCTGAGTTGTTCTAATTGCATTTCAACCTCATATAGCTGAAAATGTCCCAGAATAAAGTCAATCATTTTCTTTGTTGATTACGATTTATTCAGATTGAATAAAACCACAGAAATGATTATTCCTGGAAAATGTTTACTTTTTGACATCCTTTCTTGAAATGCATCACTGAATGACACATTTACACAACCTAAATTACCTCATGACTAATGTCTTTGGCCATTTTATTATGTGCAACTTCCTTAGCAAGTTGCATGCTTCTTTGTTCCTCTGCCTCCTCCTGTTCCAATCTTTTTTCCTACAGTAGAATCACTAAGGGATAAAAATGATATAGCAGCACAATATTACCTCTATTCACAAAAACAGAGAAACAAGTCAACCAAATATTTTTAGGCAAAAAAGCCCTATGAGAACCAAGAAGGCTGTTCATATTCCGTAAGTCAGAAAGCACGAACCTCCTCTGTAACCTTAGGTAGAAGCTGCAGCCACTTCTCCTCAAATTTATCCAACAATGTTCTAGCCATGACATGAACATCACTCCTTTCATCATTATATTTCATAGCATTCTTAAAAATCAATCTCACATCAGAACAAATTTCTCGGACATTTTTGTAGCCACTTCCATCTTTGGCCTCCATTTGGTTTTTAATTGTACTGAAGTCCATCGGCTTGTCAATTACCTAGAAAAGACCATCAACACAATCAATACCTGGCAAGGAGGCAAAGATAGATGAGATCATGATTAAAATGGGCACCAGCACTGCTTGTCCAGATAAAGAGCACAGCAACCGAGTCAAAACCCAAGAAGCAGGTTGACAAAAGCCAGAAAGCGCTTTAAGACTGACTTAGGACTACACAAATACTCTGGGTGGGGGAAGAGCAAATGCCTTCGGAAGATGATAGAAAGATGCAAGCATATGATTTTATGTGTCTACACTGAGATTTTGCCAGGTGAGGCAGCATGTTTCCGCAAAAGCACAACAAAACCACAAGCAGTGAATCTTCCGTATTAGAATAATATATAATAACTATATAAAATCTTAAGTCGTGATATGTTAAAGCCAAGAGAGAATGAGAAAGCAACTTCGGATTGTCTGAAGCCGCACATAAATAGAATGATAAAAAAAACTTAAGGACAGGCTATCCAATCAGTTTGAGCGCAAAATAAAAAGGTAGGAAAGGAAAAAGAAAGGCA
The DNA here is from genome assembly GCA_024138005.1 of Lumnitzera racemosa. NCBI lineage: Eukaryota > Viridiplantae > Streptophyta > Magnoliopsida > Myrtales > Combretaceae > Lumnitzera > Lumnitzera racemosa. The sequence goes on along the minus strand of JAMXBC010000006.1, from coordinate 51,375,010 downwards.
TCCATGAATACTATTTGTAAAAGGAAAAAGTAGAAAGTAAATAGTGATACATTTTTATGGGATATTTAATATTTTGGATTGGTCTTTGTTGGTTTTTTATTTATTTATTTTGGGTGAAAGGAAGAGTGAGAGTACTCTGTTAAAATGTCCACAAATGAATACAGAAGCTTAGTACACACAGACAAACAAATCCATGTGTTGTAGAAGCCATCTTCACAAATATTGTACCTACCAACATTACATCAAAGATGCATTCAAAAGGTTTTAGCACAGGTAAAATGGAAAAAGAATCACTTAACCTGATAATAGTCGTGTAAGCCAAGACCCTTAACATCCACAGGTTCCATAAAAGGCCATGCCCACTTGTGCTGAGTAAGCTGTGAAAAAAGTTCATATGAGTCAGGTGGATTCTTGTGCTAGTATCAACATACCACACTAATCCTATGCATCCAAGCAAAGCACTAGCAACATGATGTGTCAATATAATTATTATTAAGAAAAAAAGAAAAAAGATGACAATTCAATATGAGAAGCAAGGCCAAATAACTTATGCATTAACAAGAGTAAAGCCAGCAGGAACAAGTGATTGCTAGAGTGCTTAGGTTGGTAAGAGCAGTCACATGTTTATATCAATCACCCCCAAGAAATGATACATGCTCATATCTGAAAATACAAACTTTTAGGTTATATGAATTTTGAAGCGTTGTATAATCTAACATGTAAGGCACAGCATACAGGAGAGTGGAGAGCTGAAAATGCAGCATGCATAGCAAACATAGAATTTGTCACTCACACAAAAGCAGCCGACATAAGAGAAGCTACTTGTGATTCACGGGAAGCCTAAAAGGAGGCTTACATGGATTAAAGTGCGTACAGATTGTCTCCTACATCATCAGGTGATGAAGCACTTTACCAGCAAATATTGTCATGCTTTTACATGCATGGGTTGAAATGATTTATAATGAAATAACAATTTTAAAGAGCACTTTTGCTAAAAAATCATCAGAAGAACTGTCTTCAGTTTGCACAAAAGATTCCATCCAGTCATTTATCTATTATATATTGATAAGGCAACTTTATAGTTATCAAATTCTAAGTCTCTTGCAGAAAGCATTATGGATTAGGATACTGAGCATAGATGATCTTGAAAAGGGGGGGTGGGTGGTGGGGGTTGGGGGTGTGTTGAAACCTTTTCTATATAAAGGTGGCTCTCTATTTTGTGTTTTCTGTAGCAGGAAAGAAACCAAAGAACTTTTGTTAGTATAAAGAGTTGAGTCAAGTACCTAAGATAACTATGGTGAAAAAATAAGAGGACATTTTGACTTACCATAGGTACAAATTTTAAACAATGTTTTATTTATTTATCATTTGTTAGCAAGTCCAGAGAGTTGCTCCTTGCAAGGGTCATGCCCCCTTATACCTTGTATTAAATCGTTTTTCCTTAGAAAAAGATCAGATTGTCAAATCTGCCATCTCAAGATAGTCTATGTCACTGCTCTACACTCTGAAAGGAAGTCCAGAACCTACTGAGACAATAGTTTGGGAATAACTGCTAAAAGTAGTACATCCAATGCTATTGTTTAAAGGATCTTAAGGATTATATACAGGAAACTGCTATACTAGCTTTGAGCATTTGAAATATTGACATTTTTTCCCTCCACTATACAATCTCTATCTTTCCCATTCTTAATGCCTCATGTTCCCTTGTCACTCAGGGACAGGGTCAAACATACTCCAAAACCCAAAAAGGTTTTTTTACCAATTAAATTACATGATGTCCCTATCAAGTAATAGCAAAATCGAGTAGAGTAGCTTCATTTGATATTAAATATTGTCTAATAAGTCGAAACGTTCCAATAGTAGGAACATATTGCAAATAAATTGATTAAAAATATCAGTTTCATAAAAAACTGCTGGTTTACTTGGGAGGAATGACTATTCAATTCCTCCCTTATTCTTAATAAATTGCAATTACGGTGTTTAGTTCATTTTTCAACTCATAATAGCAATTTCATGAGGGATTGCAATTCTTCACTTTGCTGAATTGCAATTCTTAAGTTGGATTTGAGAATTGAAATGCAGCACCAAAGAGACATCAAGTACCCTTGTCTTCTTCTTTCTTCCAACACAATGCCACCACCAGACCCACCCAACACAGCACCACCATGATCTGATCTACCTGAGAGCACCCTGAACAGCAGCAGACCTAAGCACCAAGATGATGACCTGAGCAGAAAACAAGAGCACGCACACCATAGCACATCGGACACCAACATGACCAGGCCGAGGGCTCCTTGAACAGGCACATCAAGCTCTACACGTTGACAGCAGCAAGGTATCAACCAAGAAGTTCAAGTGCATGACCTACACGGTAGCAGGCTTGAACAGAAGAGAGCCAGGCGCTCTTCCAGCCGCTACCAAGCAGCCATGGCGCACCAAACTTGAACACATAGCAGTTCAAAGCGCTTGAACTCAGCTTCACTGTGACCAAACAGGGCACGCACACTAGAAGCAGGAATAACAACAGTTGATCTGCAGCCTTCCATGCAGCAAGACTTCCATAAGCTCCCATACCCGACCATACAATGTAATTTTGAGAGAGAGAGACAAGTGAAGGAGATGGAATGGTGTTGGTGCAATCAAGTAATGGAGAAGAGAGAGATTCGGGTTGATTAATTGATAAATTGCTAATGCTGGTAATTTGAGAAAAGGTTACAAATAGGAGAGCAAGAGAGAGAGAAAAGGAAGGAGGGGGGAGTGGAAGGACAGAGAGAGAGCTCAGCTTAGCGGAGTTGGGTATGAGTCTGGGGATTTTTGGAGAGAGAAGGGCTAAGGAAGAGGATGACGGGTAATATTGTCTTTTAAGTGCTATTACGAGTTTATTATTTACTATCATTTTTATTTAACTAAACAATGTAATAGTTATTCCCACCTTATTCCATTCCATAGTAATTGCAATTGCATTTTCTCCCATTCCATTCCATGAAGTGAATAGGTACTAAGAGCTTTAGTGTGGAAAAATCTAAATTGATGTGAAAATCACCACAACAATTCAAAAGCTAAGAAATACCTGGTGAAGTATTGTGTCAAATTGATGAATAAGGTCTTGCGTTCTTTTTGCAGCAGCTTCTTCCCTATTTGAAGCATCTTGCTGCAACTGCTTCATGCAGGATAACTGTGTGTCTCTCTCAACTTTGACCATGGAGCATCCTTTTGAAGTGCTCTTTTGCTTCTCACTCTTACTATCATAGAACTCTTTGACCTCATCCACTCTTTTCTCTATCTAGAAGAAGTAGAACAACCCTCAGTCCAAAAAAGAGGACTGTTTTAAGATATAAAGGAGCCAGTCAAATCATGGCCATGCCCCTATGTTAACTACCAAAAAGGAGAAAAGTTGCCGGGGTGGGAGTCCTTTGGAGGAACTGTTTAATACCTGATCAACCTGGACAAGAATCTGGTCTAACTGATACTCAAAACCTCGAACTCCAGCTGCAGAATTGCCAAGTATGACATCTGGATCAAATTGCTCTGCCAATTCCATCTATCTGTTTCAGACAGCACAGATCTGATGAAGCATTATATTTTTTGTCCAAAGTTTGATTCAATCAAGCTATACATTTTTGCAGGTCATATTTTCAGTAAATTCCTTCAAATAATATCCTTGAGGAAAGCTGAAAACGTTTATTCGGTTGGTTCAAACAGATATGTACTCTGCATAATTCAATGGGGAAGACAATCCCATTTAGTCTAAACTCTTTTGCAAATTTGATATATTTGACAAAAATATTCAGCAAAAACCATCAAACTTATCTACTTATGAAGAAATATATAGATTCTTTTTTGCGTAGGTATATATAAAACTTTATTGTGATTGAGATAAAACATTGAAGGTTTATGCACAACATCAATATAGCTCTTCAAAAGTATCAATTTAGTTCTAAAATATCTGAAAAATGTCCTCTTGAACTTTAATTAAAATTTATTCATGTGGCCAGCCATATGTTATGTCCATAACCACATTGAGAAAGAAAAAATTTAAAACAAAATTGGTACTTCTTAAGGAAACACAAATTCAAGAATGACTAAATTGGCCAATCAACCATCTGAATCAAACCAAAGGACTAGCTTCATGGTTTAAGCCAGAGACAACATGACAAATTGCATCATTTCCCTTTTCAAGATCACCTATCCATGCATAATGACTACAATCGCAATGGCAGAACTAGACTTTTGCAGAAGTGAGGGCATGAGTTCTCTAATAAAAGGAGTGTGACTAAAAAATCAAATTTTTTTTCAACAAAAAGATTAAGAATCTTTTGGATCCTAGGGAGCAATTGCAGGGAACAGCTTCCCCTGGCTCCACCACTTCTCATGTGGCCTACAAGAAGTATAACAAGATAGACTATAGGGTAACCTTTCATGAATTTTCCTATTGTCCTTGATCTTTTCATGAGTTTTGTTGCAGGTCCCAACTTGCTTACTGAAAAAGATTTTGTTTTCAACTTTCAAGCCTTTGCAATGCAAATACATGATTCTACCAAAATGGGTAGTAGCCCTTCAATACTAACAAGAAAGATTGGACAAAACAAAAATTGATTACAGACCAGGGATGATGACACTTGAACACCATATTTTATCTCTTCACTAGCAACCTATGTTTTAGACTAAAAAATCTGAACTGTTGTGTCCTTTGTGATTTGCATTACGTATTGAAAAATGTTCCTAGTGGACAAACAGATCTGCAGTGAGATGGTGGCGCCTGCTTTTGACAGACTGTTCTTAACAAGCGATCTGGACAAATGTCCGTGTCCTATTGGTGTTTCCAACAATCAAAAACAGCCATATATTACTGGAAAAAAGAAAAAAGGTCATGGACCGATGTTAAAAGTTAAGTCACGTTAGATGGTGCCCTACAGCTAGTTAACAAGTCCAAAAAAGAAAATTTTCATCTTTCCAAGACTAATTACACCCTTCATGGAAAAGCAGTTATATGAAACTTCTCAAAAATTTCTTCTTTTAGCCCTTAACAAGTGCTAGAGGCACCCAATAACATTTCCCTTGATTAACAATATGAAAGAAACAAAATAGAGACGCTAAAAATTATCCAACTGATGGTGGCATTGTAGATCAGCAACTAATGGTATTAATCCATGCTCTCTCATAAAAAATCCTATATCTATACCACACGAGAGATTGTATATATTGGAAACAATTCATAAAGGGGGCAAATAACATATATCTTATATTATGGTTTTCAAGTGTTGTCTTTAGGCATTCAAGGACAAAATTTATTATCATTTGCTCCATGGAGAACGTTCTCTGATTATCCCATTCATATATACCTCGAGATGCTGAGATGACTGGTGGCGCTTAATTAGCGATGGCATGGGGAGATGTTAGCTGCTGGTTACTGCTGGAGTTAATTAGCAACCATGTGGACATTAACAACTAACACCAGCAATATTTAATATTTATACAGTTCTCACTTTAACAAATATTGAAAAAATTCCGAAGAACTATTTCGCAAAACAAACAAGGTCAAACTTCGTGTCTTTTCCTTTCTTAAAGTTAAAAAAACAAAAGAATCAATTTTAGCAAACCAAACAAAGTGCATCAAACTCTTATTTTCTTTGAGTCATTTTCTCACCGAGTTTTCTCGGCAACCAAACAGCACTGACTAAAGACAAACACGCAAACTTTGGATTTAAATAGTTACACACGAGGAAGACCGCGATTGAATAAAGAAAGCAACCTCTAATACGAACCTGAAGAAGAGAAATTGAGCTTCTAAATTCAAAGGCGACACAGTCTTGGAGGATCGTCGAGCGCTCTGCTAGAGGAAAAGGCGAAGAAGGGGTTTTGGAGTAGAGACTAGAAAGTAAGGGCTTAACGGTTTTTCTGGAGGGTTTCCAGGTCGCCGACGACACGAGCCGCTTTGAGACCGTTAAATAAGTAGAAGCCAGGCCGACTGAACCGGAAAGGCCGGTTACTATGGACGAGCCTTGAATCGTCGAAAAAAGATCTACTAAACTAAATAAATTTGTATATCAAATCATTTCGAACTGAAAATATATTTTTTATATAATTTAATTTAAAAAATTAGTTTAAAAAGATAAAACCAATTGGTTTGTAAAATCAAACTAATCCTTTTATAAAAAATATAATAATATTTTATTTGAAACTAAACAATTTCTTTTACTTTCACAAAAAAAAAAAGAATTCCTTTCGCTATAACATAACACTTAAAAAAAAATTTTACTTTATTTTTATTGGTGCATAAAAGTATTGAACTTTTATTGTCATAATTTATAAATTTTATAAATAGGTTGACTCAAATTTTAAACTATGTGCTATTTTTATAAATAAAATTAATTATTAATAAATATTTTAAATTTCTTAGTTGGATTAGTATTGGACTTCATTATGCTCTAATATAAAAAAAAATGCAAATAATTTCTAAACTCCCTTAATATAATAGCTTACTAAGAAGCCATCAATCATGGGATTGACTTAATCCGAATACATTTAATTTTAGAGTTTCGATGAACTTGTTTCAAGTTATTATATTAAAAGGTGCCTTGATTGATGATTGAAGTTTTGTTACTTAGTATTTAAGGGATATTATAACCCTAAACTTTCAAATTATGCCTTAAGGCTCCCTTAAATTTTGATAAATTGATAAATAACTCCCATAAATTTAATTTTGGTGTAGATGTACCTCTTGAATTCATCAAAATATGTTTTAAGATCTCTTAAATATTAATTGTAATGTGACTTTTTTTTTTTAACTGAAAAACAAAATGTCCTTTATATTGCTGATTTATTCCAAAGTTTACAAAATCTTAAGGTATATTTTGAGAGTTTAAGAGACCAATTTATATCTAAGTTAAAGTTTAGAGGGTTATTTGCAATTTTCCCTATAATATTAACACTTATTATTAAATGAATCAATACATTTCATATAAATAACATATTCTACAAATAGGGTTTCTTAGACTATAAGATACAGTTCAATTTATTCATCAAATAGAACTGAACTTAAATCTTTTAGTTTGGGAGAATTCTTAATTCAAAATGTATAGTTTAGTTCAATGCTATAAGAAATTGAATTGTGTTTTTATTATTTAGTTTGGTTTATAAGGAAAATCAAACTAAACTAAAGTGCATATTATCACGATCTGTAGGTTACCTTATTCGTGGTAGGTTACCATATACTATATAAAAGTCAATGCTTAACTCTATTGTCATTCATTAACCTTTATAGGCTATACAAGGCTTCTTTAACAACTAGTGCTTAGGAGTCTACAAAATAAAAGTAATACCAAAAGCAATCGTAGTAATTAGTCACTTACAAATTTAGTAGCAGTAATTCTGATATTAACTTGGGACTTCAGTCCTCCAAACACACAAAGTCCTGTTATAATATTAAGGAAGTTGCCAAAATAAATTAAACAAGATACAGTCATCCAAACTAAAATAATATGAGAGTCTAAGACTAGAAAAATAAATAGTTTGCTCTGGCTCTCTAACTCCTACATCCCTTGCCAATAGCAGTCTAGTACTAACCTTGAGTATACCTTGATTGGTACTGGAAAAGGTCTTACTGTTACAAAAGAAATCTATAAGGTATAAGTTATATAACGTAGTAAGATATATCCTCAACCATACAACAAACTAGTTATCAATCATTAAGCACAACATATAAATGTATGAATAAACAATATGCTAAACAAAACACATACAAGTGATCAAGTGCTGCATATAACTCAGATTTAACACCCTCTATAGTCAGGGTTGGAGATTCATCGGCAGCGTTAGACCTGATTACTACACTTGAACTTGATTTCCAAGTATCGAACTTCATGTTCCATAACCAAAACCAAATAAGTTTCCAAAAATGGAATTTCAATCCATAATAATAAAAAAGAAACAATAAGCTTTTTTAGTATGGGACTCTATGTCCTATAATAACAAAAATATCGATGAGGTGATGCGTCTTCGAGGTCGTATACACGAAGAGATACCACAACGAACAAAAACAAGAAAATAAAACAAGGGTTTTAGCAATTCCATGAGCTATCGAGCTAGATATAACGCACCAATAAGATCCAACACATCCTAAGACTAGTTGGATGTGACACAATGATTCCAGTAATAGGGTTGCTCGCCACAATCCTTATTGAAGGAATTGATAAGAGTAGGTAGAGGAGTTTTCCAAGAGAAAAGTCTCAAGGGTTTTTCATGAATGTCAAAAGTCTATCTAAAACCTTATACATGTGCTCTATTTATATATAGTAGCAAAATATTAAAAGGATGCTCTAGTAGCATTTTTGTAAATATAAGATAAACATGAGGATACCTCAAATCCTATCATCATCCCTCTCTTGAAAAAGTTTCGACCTGAAGCTTGATAAGAGGTTACTCTAACTTCCACCTGGATAAAAAACAAATCTATAAGAGCAAAATAAAAGCAAACTACAACAGCTCAGCTCACTAATAAAAGCAAACATAGTTTAACGCTCTTTCCTCTCATCATAAGCATGATCAACCATGCTTTTCATTAGTTACCCTTCCTTCCACTCATCATGTACCTTGTCAATTATCCCTAAGTAATTCCGGTAGTTATCAATCAAAGGAAATAGCACAACTTTAAGTTCAAACATGACATGAGCTCAGGGTGTTTGAATATGTAGAAGCTCAAATTGCTCCTCAACCTCATTTTTAGTAGTCATTACCTCATCCGCTTTCTCATATCTAATTTCCTCTTCAGTCACCATGATGGAGTAAGAATCCCTTCATTGACTTCTTCTTCCTCCTTGATGGCCTCTACGAGTATTTTCTTTTCAACTCTCTATTTTTCTACTGAAGTTTTAACAATCTTTAAATCATCTTCAAGATTAGCTAGGGAGATAGGATGGAGCACAGCCCGATCTTTATTATAGAAGGAATAAGTATTTTTCAAGGGTATATAGCTCAAGTTATGGCTCGTCTTCCATGGAGAACGCAAACACATATAACAATCACCAATGTTAGCAACATCAAATAAAACTTCATCTTGAAACTTGCTAATGGAGAAAGCTATTCTTGCTTGTTTCATCACTTAAATCACTTCATCATTATAAACAAAGTTATATGGATTTGAGTGATCCGTAGTTTCATAACCCAATTTTCCAATAACAATTTCAGAAATAAAGTTCACAGGATAGTAGCTAACTTGAATTAATATAAGACTTTGTTTAAGTCTTTCATTTATGTAAAATTTCTCCATTGACATGGAGTAAAGTTTGAGTTTGAATGATTATTAACACCACAATCAATAATCTTTGATGGATATTGGAATTGCCGTACTTTGGATCAAAGACAGCTTGAATAAATCACTTTAGTAGTGGCATCAATCATAGCTTGGTAGTTTTGTCCTATAACAAAATAAGCTCGAAAAGTAGGAATTTAATCAGCTCTGTAGCTTGACATGTAGGGAAGTAGCTCGGCAATTATAAGGACAACATGGCACGAAGTGTAAACTGCATAACAAGCTCGAAAAGAGGAGTTTCTTCGCCGGACACGTATACAACTCCAAATCATCAATTTCCGACTCGTATGCACACAATTTTGCAGATTCTTACCAAGTTCCGATACAACAACACGACAACCTTTTCAGCTCGGTTTCACTTTGAATTGCAGTGGCTCAGCTTGGCACCTTCAAGCAAATAACTTCGATCTTAATAGTTTACAGTAGTAAGGTAATTTGCACGGGGGACAGCTCTGCCAAAATTTAAAAAGGAGCTTCACAACCTAGTTAAGCTCAGCAAGTATTCCAGTTAGGAAACTTCAGCTTGGCAAAATTCATCCAATTCGTTAGCAGTTTAGTTACAAGATCTCAGGTCGGTTCCATAATGTGATCAACAGCAGCTCATTCCATGCTCACGCTTTAGCACAGCATTAACAGTAGTCTACGCACATAACAATTGGATAGAGCTAGTTGATAGTTGAACGAGACTAGCGGTTCCAAAAATAAATAAATAAATAAAAACAATGTTTCAAGTCGGCAATTGCTTAATCCAAACACAACACGTAAGTCCCCTCTTCTGCTTAGTTCGGTAGTGATCTAATAGATCAACCTAGTTGGGAGTTCGAACGGTGGCTGCAGTTCGACTCAACACTTGTAATGAAACAGCACGGACCTTCGCTCAGCTCGGAAGCTCCTTCATCACACGCGCATCAGTTTGGCCATGCACTTAATTCAGCTCGGCAAGGTAAGGACATCAGCAACTCGTTCTCTGTATAGATTGATGACAGCTTCGATAATCGACCAGACTTGTAGCACTCCAGCTCGGCCTTCGGATTGCACCACTGATCAATCTGCTCGAATGTTGGAATCAGTTCGGCTGAATAATGTATCAGCTCGGACAATTTTATATCGGCTCGGATTTTTGCACATATAGGTCGGTTCTGCACTTTAAGCAGCTTGGCACAAGTTCAACAACACTTGAATCAGCTCGGGTTGGAGCACGTTGTCAGCTCGGATTCACGCCATACACCACAAGATAGTTCGGCATGGCCTTTAAATGCAGCAGTACGGCATGGGTCCACTTCAGGTCAGCTCGGTTCGGCAATTTATTTGTAATCAGCTCGGAATAGTTCACATCGGCAGTTCGGGTTGAAACAGTTTGGCACTGATCAACACTTATGCAACTCAGCTTGGCACGTCGGATCACAACAACTCGGTAATCGTTAATGGCCGAAACAGTATGGCAAGTACTTGGTCACAGTAGCTTGGAAATAAATCAGCTCGATCACTTCGGGACAACTCGATATTCTTCACCTTTGCACTTCCTCGGAGAGCTCGGGTGTGCACTAAGTAGCTCAGCAACTAAGTTCAATCAGCTCAGCACTTCGAATTGGAACAGATCGGAGCTCGGGCTGCTACTTCAGTCTGGATCGGCAAAGTTCACTCGGCTCGGATGCGGGATTCACTTCGGCCATTTAGACTGAAACAGTTTGGAGCTCGAATCACTACTCTAGTTCTGGTCGGCAAGCTCGGATCTGCTCTAGTTCATGTCGGCAAGCTTAGATCACTGCTCCAGTTCAGCACGATTACACCTGTTCGACCTCTGTTTCAGTGGCTTGGCGCACACACAAAACAGCTCGAGTAGCGCTGCACTTATCAATTGTTGCACAAGTAGCAGTACAATAGCTACGAACCTGAATCAACTCGGGTACACTCTACAAAAGCTTGATTCATCAACTGAACGGTGGTCGTACACAGCCAAGTAATGGCTTTGTATCAATGTAGCTTGGCAATCCTAACTTCAACTACACGTCACAATGGCTCCGTCCACCCAGGCACCACACGCTGTCAGCGTTCACTCCTCTGGCAGCGCAACACCATACGCGACTTACGAACGCTAACTTTGGCAACTGTCACCAACACAAGTTATAGCTGCAATTTCACACTCAACCTAGAACTACCTACTGCACACAGCCGACTCAACTCGGATGATAGCTACACCAGACTCACGCACGCTACCGATTGTCACTTGCTCACTTGGCTGCAAGTTCCAAACACTCACATACACTTCTCAAATCGCTAAAATTTCAGAAAAATTCAACAACCCAAGTGAACATTCCACATATTCACACAGAGTAAAATCAAATGGAAATTCCTAAGTGACTCCCAGCCATCTTTTCTTTGTTTACAACAAAAGTCGGTTGTGAACTCTAGAAAATCCCAATTGTTTTATTACGAACTTGGACGAGAAGTAGTTTCTTTCTCTAAAGAATAGGGATTAAACCCTTAAATACCCAAATACAACACACTAAAATTTTGATCACAACAGTACCTGTTGATGCTACCCACTTGCTCAACACTAAAGAATCATTGCCCGTACAAACTCTGATGACCACTACTATTGTCAAAAGAGCACTCGCATAAACCCAGGCTAACGACTATATGAAAAGGATAACAATTACGGTTCTCTGTTTTCTGATACTATAGTCTTGGTGTCTAGTATATTGAACAGTAGATTCACTCTTTGGTCAATACTCGTCAGCAACACATAAGTCAACGAACCAGTAGCCTCTAAAATTCGGAACAGTAACTCCAACACACTTATTGCAGTAGCCACGGGATGAACATAATAACCACCAATAGTACATGAATTAAAAACTTCACGGAACTTAACATGCTCCCTTGTCAGAATCGTGCTCTGATACTAATGAAGCTAATGTGTCTCGGGGTTGTACACATAGAGAGGCACCACAAAAAACAAAAACAAAAAAATAAAATGGGAGTTCTAGCAAATCCGTGAGTTATCGAGCTGGATATGACGCACCAACAAGATCTAACACGACTTAAGACTTACCGGATGTGATGCATCAATCTGAGTAATAGGGTTGTTCACCACAATCTTTACTGAAGAGATTGATAAGAGCAATTAGAGGAGTTTTCCAAGAGAAAAATCTCAAGAGTTTTTCATTAAATGTCAAAAGCCTGGCTAAAACCTTATACATGTGCTTTATTTATACATAGTGACAAAATACTAAAAGGATGCCCCGTGGTGGACTAATTGGGCTTTGGCGTTTGGTGGTGTCAGTACCCCAAATCTTATGATGAGGTAAGTTTTCATAAAACTGAGTTCCAAGTGTAGTTGTGAACGGGCTCCAACAGTCTTTGCTTACCCCAAAATGGAGGTCACAAGACTTGACCCTTAGTCGAGCGGTTGGCATTTCTGATACCTAGTAAGCCTGTAGATCAAAATAAGGTTATGTTATGCATGTGCACCATATTAAAACATATTAATCTCAAGACTTATACATAAAATCAACCCCCATAAGACCTTTCTTACCTTCGTGTAGTGTGACGATCGAAAATCATAATGGGATGCATTGTTCTGCATGAATTAATTTAATTGAATTAAGCCATATACGATTAAGTTCATTTATTAGGTGACTAAGCAATATTATAAGTGATCACAATCCCTACAATTATCTATCATGTATCGAATAGTCTGTTATTATAATATATTATGCTTTACACACAGACAAATAGTATCAACCACATGCATACCTGAAATCCCCAAACATCATTCAATTTTTATAAAATAATTTAAGTGTAACTAAGTACAAGCATAAGCAACCATGGAATCATCAGAAATACTCAATCTATCATAGCAATCATCAAGGATCTTAATAATCTATAGGCAAATCAATGCCTTGATTCGAATTACCTATAAATAAGGTAAAATTGCTAGTAAGGCGAGGTTCTAAATACATTTCTATGAACTAATCCCACTTACTCCTTAAGTTGGTCTAAGTTGCTCAACTTTATTTAATCTTCAATAGTGTATAACTTTTAAGTTTTAAATTTGATTTTTATAATCTTATAATCGATTTTTCTCATTTTCAGTCATACTTTCAAATGGTGGGGTCCATTTTAAGGGGTGCACCTGCAATTTTCTAGTTGGTTAATTTGGTTATGGAATTTCTCCATTGGTTCGTTATGGCTCCTAGTGGGCTTTCTTGTGGGTTTTTCAATTAGGCTTCCTAAAATCTTATCTTCGACTTAAATGATTGTTTGGAACTTGGGAAATTTTTTGTCTTGTTTCTCTCATGTGTCGTAGCTCTTAAGCTTGCCCTTAAGTGGGTTCTTCTTGCTATTTTTAGTCCAACAGCTTAGGATAGGTTGCTACTTGTTTTTTTTCTATCCTTAAATTTATCTTTTTAGAATATTAGGTTTTTCTTTTCTACTTGGGTAGGTCTAGCTATGACCTTTTGGGGGTTAGACTTCTTCTATTTTTATCTTACTTCCTCCATTGTAGATAAATTTGAGGTATATTGTAGTAATGCGTCTAACTAAGCTTCTTAAAATCAACCTTAAGTTTACTCTTTGAGAGTCATTCTCATTTTTCATAAAGGAAAACAAATTCTTGGCCAAGTCTTTTGGTTGGCATGGGGGTGTTAGGGTCTTATAAGGGCTCTCATTGAAGTTTTTTCTACTTATCATTCTATTCCTTAGTTTATACTGTCATGGCTTAAGAATATCAAGCAATGTTCATAGATGGAAACCAAGTGTACTAGATTAATCTATTCAAGAAGTGGTGCTTAGGAAGTGCTCATGCTTGGGTAGAAGAAAAAAATGTGTTGACACCTTTTAACTTCTACAAATATTTAATGAAAGAAGATAAGGGTGTGAATATGCCTTTCTTGTATAAATTTGAGAATATTATTTAGGTGCCTTAATGATGCATGGTGACATTGGCGTAGCTTTCATGTGTACATGCATATATATACATATGTTCCTTCACATAGTGATAGTGAAGAAAGGAAAGGGTATGATTATTTTTACATTCTTTAAAAACATGGGTACATGCCTGTGGAACTTATATAAATAGCATAACATGATCCTAGCTTCACAGATTTTAGAAAGTGACTGTATGTCTAACACTATATCTTAGTTTCTAAAGTCCTAATGTTTTAATCATAAAGAAGCCTTAGCATGTATACTTATGAAGGTAATGATGTTAATGACATGGAGGTCTTACTTCTTTCTTAGATGTCCTTAGAGTATGTAGCAACCCCTTCTTTGGTGGTGAAAATTGGAGTTTGGAAAGGAGAAGAAAGGGAATGTGAGTGAGTTGTGGAGAAGTGCATAGAGTGTGTGGCATTGGGTTTTGCTTGATGAAGGAGTAGAGAACTTCTACCTTTCACTTCTCCTTAAACAAAGTGATGGAAAGAAAAATAAAGATTTGCATGTATGTGTCAATTCAGCGTGTAAGAGAGAGTTTGGGGATGAGATAGCTCCCTTAAGTGTGTATATAAAAGAGCTGATGATGGGGATTTGTTAGGTGGCTAAGTATGCACAACATGCTTCACTTGGGTGAAGTCGTGTATGCAATCTTTGGTTGCCTAGGTCAACCAAAAAGGAGATGAAAAAGAAAACTTTGTTGGTCTTCTTTTTGTACTTGCATGGAAGGAAATAATGGAGGAATAGTCATTTGTCTAACTAATAATGTTAAGAAAAGATCTTTCATTAAGGAAGCTCAATGAAGTTAGTTGCTAGTTAGAATCGAAAGAGACATGTATCTTAATTATTTACTCTTATAATATAAATGTACATGTAAAGGATTTTAGGATGAAGAGTTGAAGTTGAGATTGCATGCATGAATGGCACCATGCAATGTTCATGTGGAGGAAAATATTGTTATACCTCCTTGTATATTTTAAAGTTTTCTTTACTTGTTCGTAGTTAATTCCGTTATATAATGTTATGTTTGTTATTGTTTCTTGTAGTTTGTTAACAATTTCTTAAGTGGTCTTAGCACTCAAAAGTAGTTTACTACATTCTTAGGTTTTATTAGGGTTATCATCATCATCATCATCCTTGTAGAATCTTCCTTTCATACACTTAAGCTTACATTTTATAGGAGTGTTTATCATTCATTAACCATAATTCGTAAAATTTGGCATTTAAAGTATACTCATGGTACTAGGGTTTAGGGTATGACCTAGTCGTGGGAATTCAAGGGGTCTAAACACCCACCCTTAGATTCTTTAGTTGATAAGCTAATGCTACGTCTAATATGCAGGAATGGACCAAAATAGAATAGAATTGTGGATTTTAGGTTTCATTTCTATTCTCATGTTTAGAAGTACATTTTGAAGTGGAAATCATTAACTATATGGAATCAACGATTCTAGCTAGAAGGGAAATTGTGATTCTGCCTTTAGGGGAGTGGAATCGCGATTCAATTCTACCCTCATTAATTTCATCAACTTAAATTACTTATTTAACTTTCAAATTATGATATAAAATATTTAAAGGTGTTTTTGGCAATTAATATTATCTATAGATTTAGTTTTGTTCCATTCTATGGCCTTTTCCAAACATAGGAAATGATTTATCGTTTTGGCTCTCATTCCATTCTCATTTATTCAATTCTAGACTATTCATGCATATTAAACATGAATTATTTTCCTTTTAATTTTACCAAATTCACCTTAAAGCCTTACATAATTAGAGGAGATGTTGAATTTAAACCCATATACCTATTAACAAAATTTAATGGTCCATTTACATTTTGAAATGGAATAGATAGGGAATGGAAAAATTATGTATTGATAACAACTAACACTAAGAACGAAGTAGAAATAAAAATTCTAATATTTATTTTGTGTAATTTTCTATTTTAGAGAATTATTATTCCAATACTTGTTACATCTCATTAATTACAATATTAAATTGGGAATATAACTAAAAGTAACAACATGTCTCAATTTTTTTTAAATAAATAAAAGTTAGTTAATTTCTGGAAAGATGGTAGATTTAATACCTAAAGTTTGCAAAATGAAAAATTTATTACTTGAGCTTTCAAAAGACCAATTTCATACCTAATTAAAGTTTTTGTTAGCATTCGTACTACCTGCGTTAACTCTGTTAGCGTTAACTCTGTTAACTTGTGGTATATTAATGTGGAGGTCAGTCAGTTAGACAGTTTAATGGTTCTCCTTATAAAAAGGCTAAGTACTTCTGGTTCTTTTAGTATCTCCAATAAACTTCATTACCAATTCTCTTCTTCAACTGTGTTTTTTTTTTTTTTGCAGCCTTTAGGTCTTTAAAAATGGCTTCAATCTTTAAGTGTTAAAGAGGAGATATTTGTAAAAGGTTAGGAGAGTAAGTCAAATATATGGATTAGAGTTAAAGAATGTGTGTGTGTATGAAATTGCAGAAATGAAAAAAAAAAAAATTGTGTATGAAGGGATGATGAAAATAAATGAAGAAGAATAAAGATTTAGAGTTAGACACGTATAAAGATGAATATGTGAAGGAAGGAAAGGGTGCAAAAGGATGAAAAAGAAGAAGAAAATGTGAAAAAGAAATAGAAAAAAGAAAATTGACAAGAAAGTTGGGTGATAGTATACCTTGTCGTATCCTTAACCCTATTTGTTCATTATCTTGATTCTTCTCTTAGCCCTTTTGATTTTCGGCTTTGATCTCCTTTTGACAACTTCATTGTTTTAGTGGCAATAAGCTTTGATAGTGGCTGCCTTTTCATATAATATCAAGCGATCTTTTTACTGTTTCATCTTTCTTCTTCAAACTTCTAATTTTCCACTACGGTTTTATGGTCTTCAAATGGTCCTTAGGCCTTCAACTCTTTGTCTCAAACTTTAGCTTTTCTTGATTATTCATTATGGTTCTTAGTCTTTTTTATAGATGCAAGGGTTTTGATATCATTAGGTTAAGGTTTTAAAATTCTGATGCTAGCATTTTGATTTAGGAAAGTGATTTATTTTGATAGGGGTTAAAGTTATTTTAATCTATCTAGGAAAGTTAGGGATTAATGTTGCATTTTTTTTCCTCCGATGATTTTTTTTTTTTTATTATTATTATACTTGGTCCATTTGGCATCTTTATGGCCTTCTTTATTGTTAAAATAATACCAAATGATATGTGGTGCTTCATCATAGGTCATTTATCTACTTAAGCAAATGGAAAGTTAACAAAGTTAAGGTAAGCAATATAAATGCTAACGAAAACCTTGATTAGGTATGGATTGGTCTTTTGAAAGCTTTAAGTACTAAATTTGCTATTTCGCAGTACTTTGGGTAATAAAATTGCCATTTTCCTTAATTTTTATTATAAATTAAGAATAATTATTTATCAATTGAACTTTTTATTCCTTCTTCAGAGATAGTGTTTAATTTTTTTTTTTCCTTCTACAAAGTTTTTGGAGCATGTATTGCTAAAAAGAATTTATTCATCACAACAAAAGTACCTTAACTATAGGTTTGTTTGAGATTGAAAATTGGATGGATAATATTGATTCTTTATGTTTATTTTTTAGCAAATTTCTAGGAGTAGTGTTCTCCAAACATAAAAAGAATCCTCTCAAGAGACAAGATATCAATTGGATTTTTTGATACAAAAATTTGGGGTAAGAGGAGGAGGGGGGATAGTTTTTTTTTTTTCCATTAAAAGAGTAATTTTATTACTACTTAACCATGATCATCATTACACAAGAAGGAACGTTTAATAAGAGTAACTTCAAGAAAGAGAATGGGATATGAATTTACCAATACCATGACACATTCTCTTCTTTAGAAAAGAAGTTACCCAATCTGTACTTCTATTAACAAATAAAAATTCTATCACACAATCCCCTAATTTTGATAATTCCTATTGGGCTTCAAGAAAATACGGTTCAAAGTCTAGTGAAGAGCATCTATAGAACCATGTAAAGCCTTATGTAAAAGAAGACAGTCCAACTCTAGAATCACATTACTTCAACCCATTCTTTTAACCAATTAAAGTTCGAAAGTTAATGCCTAGTACTTTGTTGCTCCAGCATAAGGCGCTAAGTTCAATTTAGATGCACCATACATGAGGCCTCTAGTACAATCATAAGCCACCACCACTAGACCTGCATCTATTATAGCATTACTAAGAGGAATCAACATTTAATTTAATAGTATTGCTAGGTAGTGCCCTCCATCTGACATAACCATTTGAACCTTCTACAATAGTTCTCCATAATGTTACACCTACCTCCCATTGCCTTGTCTCTTTCAAAACACAGCTAGCCTTTTCTTTTTTACCCTTTACAATTCCTACTATTTGTTCCACTTTGATAGATTTCCACTCCTTTCCCTAGTAAGATCTGGTTATACAACACTTTTTCCTTCTTAGGTCTCCTCACAAAGCCCCTCTTGTTGTTTTCTATCCTTATAACTTCCTCCTCTTCTAAAGGAGTTTCATTCAATCTCATAAAAAAGTTTGATAGCCTATTATGTTGTGTGAACAAGCGAAATATTTTTTTGTTCATGGGGGGCTTCACATCTTCCATACCAAATACACCAACACATTGTTGCAATCTTCCCTTCCGCACATAACTTGTCTATTTTCCTCAAATTAACCATAGCTTTTTGACATGCTTCCCATCAACTCACCAAAGTTGTAATTTCCTCCTTTACAATCCTCATCCCTAGGGTATGAAGCCACACTTGATCAATCCATCTACACTAGAGCAAGGCGTGTTCTCTAGTTTCGTCTTCACCACAAAGTCTATACCTTACATATAGACAAATTTTTCTTCTCAGAGATTGCACATGGTTGGGTTAGAATCACTAAATGTCTGCCATGTGAAATGTTTAATTTTCGATAAGGTTTTCAAATTTCATATCTTTTTCTAAAGTAAGGACGAAATTTGATATGAAGTTCCTGGCTTTGCAATTGTGACCAACTCTTGAGACATGATATGGATTTAATGGAGAATTTACCCCTTATATCCAAGGGCCATCTTAAGAAGTCTCTAGTAACCTTGACATTCAAAGGTATGTTCTTAATGGCTTAGATCTCTTCCTTATTAAGATAATTTTTAATCTACCTCATATTCCACAGACCAACTTCTTTATCAATAAAAGAACTCACTTTCATTTTATTGATATTTAAGGACCTAATGACCCTCCCAAATATTTACTCCCTTTCCATTAACCACTTGCCAAATTGCATGTTTAAATAGAAGATTCTTCGCCTCTAGAAAAGTTGCCTAAGCTTAAGAATCACAACCACCCTTTTTAGCATCTCTAAAATCCATATTGGGAAAATATAGACCCTTAAGAACTCTTACCGATAGAGAATAATGGTTATTCTCAATTCTCTAATTTATCTTCATAAGAAGAGCCAGGTTAAAATTGCTTAAATCTTTAAACCCTAATGGGGTAAGAAAATGGTACTCACTTACCATGTTTATTTTTGCTCATCTTTTTTAGAATGTCTTATTAATTGATATATTTCTTGCTTCTTTTTTATAGTCTCTTAATTAATACTTTTTCTATTTTGATGAAATTTCTTTTTATTATGTTAAATGTAACATGTTAGTAAGACCATTATACAAATCAAGGGCGAATGAGTATAGGGTGGGTAAGGTGTAACACTTTACCCGTACCTCACCTTATAGGTATAGATTGTAATATTTTTGTACCTATAACCCATCCTTTAGCACTAAAGAATCACCATTTATCTTGTACCTTGTACCCTATATGATAGGAATCGGCCTAAGACCATCTTTAAGCTACGACCAACTTGCTTCAACCCAAGGCCGACTTGCCTTACTGAAGGTCGAATTGATACTAAAAGGCTAATAAAGGAAAGAAACATTGCTTGACAACAGCTTTGTTGGTTGCCAAGAAGACTAGGGACCAAAAAATCAAGGTCCTAATCCTAAAGACCAGCTTAGTACGACATAAGAGATCTAGTGCCTACCAATCCTAGAATACAACAATTATAGGCCGACTTTATAGACAGCTTGGCTAAAACTGTAGGACTTTAATGACTCTGACCTGAACTAGGACATCAAACTGTCGACCTCAACTAGTTCGGATCCTACTCATTCTAAAATAGGTCGGATGACTCGCATGTTGACCTTCTTGCTAAAACACATAGTTTTATGTATTTGTAAATATTTTCTTTATTTTAATTATGGGCCTAATCTTTAGGGTTTAAGGCCTTGTATACTATTTACATATTTGCTACTAGGGTTTTAGAATGTACTATAAATAATAACTTTTGCAAGTAGCAGTAAGCTTTTTGTCATCAATTATTAAGAATATTCTTAGAGAATTTTTCCAAGCCCTATAATTTTATATGACATCCAAAGTAATCAAGAGTACTCTCCGATCATTCCAAAGGATCAACTAAACTGAGAATTAAGTTTAATTTAAAAGTCTTATCTAATCACTTTGTAACAGTAATTCAACTTGAAAGTTTTTAAGTCGATAATAACCCTAGAAATCATCTGAAAGCCTACCTAAGGTGAAATCCTGACTCAAACGATTGAAAACCCTAACATGAATAACAAATTCTAAATCACCAAAACCCTAAACCTTAGGACGAACTAGAAACTCTTAAGACTATTGAGACCCTAAAGGAATAATCAAGAACTCGAACCTAACCAAGTTTGACTTAGCCTTAAAAATTCTATAACCTACTTTGAGAAACAATCTTAAGAGAGGAAATATTTAGAGAACTAAATCTTAAAAAAACCACATGAATAAGATAACTTAAGAATCATATGTATGAGGTTTATAATTGACCACTCTTATCCAATTTCCTTCCCAATTTGAATTTAATTAAATCGAAGCCAATAGTGAGAATTTAATTGACTTATTATTTGATAACTTCCATAAGTTTAAGATAAGGCAATCCCCTTCTCCTCATATAAGTTATACTACCTATAGATAAGTTATCTAATTAACCAATTTATTTAATTCTAAAATCAAGTTGATGTGACAAACTCCCATGCCTATAAGTATACATACCACGCTGGTTGGAGAGGGAGAAAGGGATGGCATGCTTCTCATCTATCCATTAAATTTATTGTCATGTCCAACATGTCATGTTTAAGAAAGTTGAGCAATGCAAGTAATCCCATTAAATCCCTTGATTTGAGGACTTAATTAAGGGCAATAAAATCCCATGAAGATCTAGCCACCCCATACAATTCACATACTCTTTAGTTTTCAAATTTTAAAGACACTTAAACACTAAAACAACAAAGGAAAAACACTCCCAAACTTACTAGCCAAGATGTCCACTTCCCATATACACTATACGCCACTTCATTCCCATGTGCATATACTAGCCACTTTAGGAAATCCCACAAGTTCACTCTTTACTTCATTAGCTAGGGAGACACTTGAAAGCTCCAAAACAACTACATCCATAGGAGTAAAAGGAAGAAAAGGAGCATTAAGGAAAAGGAAGATGAAAAGCAAGAACCAAGGAAAACTTAGGGAGGCCAAATCACCACTCAAATATCTAGTAAAATGCATCTTACTTTTAGATATCTTTAGAACAACATATGTAGAGTTCTATTTCATGCCCTTATAGATGTACA
Organism: Lumnitzera racemosa; assembly: GCA_024138005.1. Classification (NCBI taxonomy): domain Eukaryota; kingdom Viridiplantae; phylum Streptophyta; class Magnoliopsida; order Myrtales; family Combretaceae; genus Lumnitzera; species Lumnitzera racemosa. Next base: position 51,353,117 of record JAMXBC010000006.1, on the reverse strand, counting down.
TTAGAAGTTCTTTTACTTAGGTCAAAAGTTAGATCCTTAAAGATTCTTCACAAGTATTAAGATATAAGAATCATAGTCTTACCTTACTTTTAGTATATTGTATACCATATGTAGTAGATTCTTGTATTTGAGAAAACCATGGAAATTAAAGCCTTGTGAGTTTCCAAAGATGTTAGACGTGGCGTGATCAAGGCTTACCTAAGTGTTACTTTTACTTATCTTAAGTTTCACATGCTTAAAAGTAGCCTTTGGTAAAGGAAAAAACCAATATGTGAAGTGTTAGTAAGGAAAATCACTACCTAAAAGCTTAATAAAAAAATTTGCACCTAATAGGATGTGAGGTTCTATGTTTCCCACTTGATATTATGACAAAATGATCCCCTTACAAAGAATAAAACAAGTAGGAGTTGGAGCATAAGTAAGTGTAAGTCCTAGTTAAGCACATAAGCTTAAGGAAACAAGTAGTAAAATGGAAAATTAAGTCTAGATGCCCAAAAAGAACAATCAACTAGATCTGTAAATTATGTTTAACCTACTTAAATATACTCAAAAAATAAAGTAAACAAAGCGAAAAGACTAACCAAGACTAGTAGGATAAGTGTTAAGTATTTAAAACTCAAAATCGAGCCTAAAACTCTTAAGACAAGCCCAAAACTCCTGATAAGGCCACACCAAAATTTCTGACCAGCACATCAAGCCTAAGAAAAAGATGTTATAAGATCCATAGAAAGTACACATTAAATCCCCTAAGCCTAACAAAGTGATAAGCATTAATTAGTACTTGAAATAAGCCCATTTTGGTCACATAGTCTATTTAGAAGTTCAAGAAATATAAGTTGACAACAAGGCCTTAAATAATGAATGAAAAATTGACCTTAATAAAAGTATTTAAACCTAAAATGAAGCCCTAAGCCTAAGCCCCAAATATTTTACAAGGTAATAAAAAGTTTAACAACGATTTCAAGCCTAAAAGAAGACTAGAACTAGAATCCTAGGAGTGCTACTGTTCTAACCAATAGAAAAATTGCAGACCCCATCTTTCAAACCTGACTACACTACTTGAAATTACACTCGAAAATGATGGAAATTGACTATAAGATTATAAAAAATGGATTTAAAACGATAAAATTATACGCGATCGAAGATTTAGTATAATTGGGAAAAGTTTAAGACCAAGTTAAGAATAGAGCTTGAAAGAACTTTATGTTAACATTTTATTATGTGCCAATTCTCATAATACCGTATTTATGATGTTTAGGGGACTCTACTTTTGGAGACAACATAATCTCGGAATGCTACAATTGAGCAACTATGGTCAAGTGAGTGATTCCCGATGACTATGCTTAATTTTGTTTATAGTATAGTTGTGCTAAATTATTATTTCAAATTTGAATGTATGTGGGATATGGGAAGTGCATGTGTATGGTTTTGTGATTAATTCCCATGATATGATAATAAGATAATAACCGAAATTACTTTTGAGATTGGATTATGTACTGTCGTTATAGAATGAAGTTACTTGACTACTGCATAATTTGGCATAAATAATTATCTGGCTAAGAATTTAAGTGAGTTATACATAATACATTTTGGCATCATAATTACATCGATTGTGACCTCTTGTAGAAGGTGGGAAGGGACTTATAAGAGCGAAGGCTCTTGAAGGGATTAGTTTAGGTAAAGGTTATGCCATTTTATTGTTGAGTTACTGTCCTAGCTTACGTGCTTATTAGGTGCTAAGGGATGCTAACTGTTTAGTTAAGGACCATGTCTTATAACTTTCGCTTACGGTGTATGATGTGAATTGTGAAGGCCACCATACTGCTAAACTTGGGAATTTGATTTTGAAAAGAAAGAGTCATATTTCTTATGAAAAGTAAAGTTTTTGCATATGAAATAAATACGTACATGAGTTGATTTGAGCACATAGGTGCAAGTTGAATAAAAACTCTAGTGCTAAAACTCGATTATTGGTTTGTATCAGTTAATCATCTCTCGTCCCGATTATAGAGGGTATAATTCTAAGTTGCATACAGTTTTTAGGCTACTCATGTATTGTTTGGTATAGTACTTATCATAAGTATTCATATGGTTATACATATATAAATTATTGTGAGGCATGACAGAGGGATTAGCTTATTAAGTTTAAGTTTATACCCTTATAAATTTTTTTTCTAATGTAAGGACACTTTTTCGCTGAGCTAAGCTATGGAACGCTTGAGGTTAATCTCGCGCTAGGATGGGCTTGTACTATATGTGGAGCGAAAGAGGTAGCTTTTATTATTATATAGTATTTATTCATATCTCTTGTTATTATTCAGTAGTTGGACCATTTGTAATTAATTATGTATTTTGATACTTTTGTTTTGGAATGCTATGTTCCATACTTTTAATTTAATAGCATCTTTAATTATTTAGTAAAGATAATTATGGTTGATTTGATATCAGCTAAAACTAACAAACCAGATTCACATTGCAAAATTATAAAAAGGTTAGTTGAGGCTAATTTCAGGAGGGGAAGATTTTGGATCCAAAAAAACAACATAGAGCATTAAACCTGATACAGTACCTTCTCTCCACCACACAGCAGTCACAGTACAGAACATACACACCACTGCTATCATCTTCGGTAACGACCCAACCTAGCAATACCCCATCTACACCCAACAACACACAGCCGTCGTCACACCTTCGCATGACCTTAATCCTCGGCCACACCAATAATCCCCTCACTTCCAATGACTCACCTCCACAACACTATCCAACCAAACTCCACCGTCGAGCCCGTATGGGACCAGCGCTCACCGCTCACCATACACACCGCTCACCAACAGTCGTCATGCCCTCTCACTCGTACTCTCTTACACAAACCCAGTAGTAGCCCTTCAGATTCAACACTACGCCAGCAACACTCAGTCCTCCGACGACACTCCTTCCCTTACCCGTTCCTAGTCCTACGTATAACCACAGCTTTCCATCCTCAACTCGCGCAGCATCTTACGATCGACGCCACAAACACGATCTTCACTAGCCCAAACTCCAATCCAGAACCACCAAAGCTGAACTACCACAGCTTGACTCCCAATCTCCATCAATCGCCCACCCGCAACCACCAAACGACCATAGAACAGCCTTGTATGATGGTTAATACCAACCACCATCGCCGTCCAATCGTAAAAACCCCCGAAACTGCCACCAAACTCCATGGCGCTACCACAAAATGGAGGTTTGTGAATAAGATCCTCACAAAAACTCCGTTACCCCCTTCAAAATCGAATTAGAGGTTGCTTGAAGAAGATGGTTTGGCCGTTGCTATCTTGTTCCCTTTGACCCAAGATTCGAACCGAATTCAACTCCGTGAATCCCCTCTGACCCAAGTTCAACTCGCCTGTTTTTGGGAGTTTTTATTTTGTTTTATTTTTCCTTTTAGTTTTCTTTGTTTTCTTTAGTATTTTATAATAAATAAAATTGATAAAGAATCCTTATTAACTTGGTTTGTTCTTTTTGTGCAAGTCAAAGTCTTAGTATTTTTTTTAAGCATGTCATTTTTTTAAAAAATATAATTATATTTTTATTGCATGATTAGCATGATATAGTTACATGAATTACATACTGACATGGACCTTTCTTGTAGGTTCTTGTTATTTTTGCATCGTATTTTGAATAAATTGCATCTTTTACAAAAATTGTATATTTTTAGAAGATTGCATCTTTTAGGGTACAATTTTATTTTTATCAAGATATACATCTTTTCATTAAAAGTTACATTTAGGTTGTATATATTTGAAAATTAGGATAAAACTTTATTTTTCCATAATTAAGTATCTTTTCTATGATTTAGATATTTTTTTCATGATTTAGACACATTTTTCATGATTTAAACATTTTTTCCATGATTCAAACATATTTTTTATGGTTTAGATATTTCTTTCATAATTTAGGCATCTTAAGGTTTTCTACGTTAATTGCATATTTCATGAAAAATTATGTTTAGGCATTATAAGATTTTTTTAAAAGCTTTTATCACATAGGGAAGATTTTTCTTTAAATAAAAATTTGAATCTTTTTAGTTAAGGTTTTTTTTTTTTTTCAAAATTAGACAATAAAAATAAGGTTTCTACTTTAGGATTTTTCTTAATAAAAATAACTTAGTTAAAAATGTAAACTTGTCCTGTTTTTATAAATAAAAATTATTAACCCACTAAAACTTTTTAAAAAAATGAGAACTACGATCGATTTGATCCCGATTAGCAAGTGTGTATCTACCACTAAGGCAATCGTAAAATTTAGAAAATATTTTGTTTTCCTTTCATTTTTAAGAAAATTTCGTAATGAAAAATAATAAAAAAATTCATGTTTATGTATTTTCACATTATTTGCATGCGTTCTCATTTTTCTAAAAATTATAAAAATAAAGGTTCATTATTTTTTTTAATTTTTACATGATAATTTAGTCTTAATAGGTTAGCTCTTGAATTTAGATTTTCTGGTTAAATTTTATGAAAAATTAATTTTTAAAAAAATCTATGGACTAGTGTTTAAATTAGGGGTTTCCCGACTAAAAACCCTAATTTTACTTTTTAACTAAATGGTTGGTGACTCTGAATTATTTTTTAAAAATAATTTTATAAACATTTTTTTAAAGAAAGATATTTTTTCTTAATTTTATATTGAGTAATTTATATTAAGCGGGTTGAGCTTAATATAAATTAAACTAAGGAAAACTGGATGAAGGCCTGACATTAAACTAATTGACTAAATAGTAATATTTGAAAGATTTTTATATTTGCAATACATCTAATCATAACAATATGAAACTTTAGTGGGTAGAATAAAGAATAATGCTTGTAATTGCCCTTAGTTTGGTTATACTTAATTATTTTTTTTATCTTTTCATTTCAAATCATTAATTTTTTTTATCAAATCATAAAATTATTATACATAGAATGCAAAAATAAGGTTTCACCTAAGAAAAGAAAAAGAATAAAAGAGAGGAACAAAACAGTAGACACGAGAGAGTATAATCTTGTGATTTTATTATAGGTTGGTATACGGTATGTCGAGCTTGATTTTTTTTTCCAATTTTATTAGTTTTTCCTAAATCGATCAATACTAAATCTTACTTGTTTAACATTAATTATCAACTGAGTTTTAAAGAAAATTGGAATTTTAAAAAAGTTTTATAAGCTTTTGAAGTCTCCACTTGATTGAGGTTAGAAAATGGTTTAGGTTAAAACCAAATGGGTAGATTTGGTTATGATTTAGACACTGATTTATGTGAAGAAAAACTTATTTTTAAAATGAGTTTTGATAAAAAAAAAAGCCAAAGAAATGAGTTTGGAGGTTAAGTTTTTAAACCTTATGGGTACCATAAACTTTCCTAATTTAGATATTATTTCTTGAAATTTCCTTTTTTTTAAAAAAAATAACAACTTAATTTATTAACATTACTTCTAATTGAATAATTTTAAGCTAAAAAAAGGAAAAAGTATTATATATATTTTTTTACTAAATTGAATAATTCGAATTAAAAGTGGAAAAAACTAATTTTTCGTTTTTAACATCACCTCAGAGATGCCTACTTACCAACTATTTAGGATTAGACGTATGAAGTTCTTTTTGAAAAAATTTAAGAGAGTTGATTTCTTTTAACTTTTGAAAATGGTTAGCTTTAAGTTTTTTAGCCATTAAATTTATTTAAGAAAACAACTAAGAGAAACGGGTCTTAATTTGGTGTTCTTTTTCTTGGAAAAATTATAAAATGTCTTAATTTGAAAAATGGTTGATTATTTTTACTTATTTGGAAAAAATTGATTTTCTAACCAATAAAATGAATTTTTTAAATATATATATTTTCTCATTTTATTATTTATTATTCTCCTTATTTTATTTTATTTTTTTCATTTTCTTAATAAACCATCAAATAAAATAAAAACTAAACCTCCTCCTCCTCTTTTTTTCTTCTTTTTTCTTTTTCCTTCTTTTTTTTTTTAAATTAACAATTACATGCAATTACAAGAACAAAATAAATATATAAAGGAAAAATTTGGAATCAACACAAAATAAGCTGGACCAATTTTCATCTAGGTTAGAGCTGCTGGATAGATCAGAATCCAAAGTGGGCAACAAGTCGGGTTGGAGCTTTAAAGGTCGAATTGGGTCATTGAAAGAAGAAGTAGGCAGTAGCTTGATTTAGACAATTCTAGTTGGTTTTTTAAGAGGGTGAAGGGGTCTTTATGGGCGATTTATTGCACTATGGTGGTTTAGTGAAGGTGACAAGGCCTAAATTGGCCATTTGGTGGTGGTTTGAAAGCTTCCATAAAGCGGTGGTGACAGTCGTTGCTGGATGTAAGTGAAATATGTGGGTAGGGGTTTTTTAATAGCTGGGAATCTCGTAGTGAGGTTATTTTACTTCGTTGTAGTAGCTAGGGTGGTGTTTTGCGAAGAGTGGTTAGGCTTTAGTGGTGGTGGTTTTTGTAGGCCGCAGTTGGGTGTTTTGGCATTGGATCATAGTAGGTTACGTAGATGTGTATACCTGCAAAAGGAGTGTAGCTTATGTCATGCATAGTGATGGTGTTTTGCAGTTGGTGTTTAGGTAAGGGTCAAGAGAGAAGGAGTAGGTTGATGGTGTTTGCGTTGGTTGTGATGGTAGGGGGCTTGGCTGTTGGTGTTTATTGTTTAGTGTGATGGAGAGGAAGTGGCATCCGTGTTGGATGTATATTTTGCATGTGTTGAGTGTTGTGTATTGTAACTATGTAGTAGGCATAAGTGAACGGTATAGGATAGAGCAAATGGAGTTGGGTTTGAGTGTGGTTAGGCGTGGGCTCTTATCGAATTGAAGATTAGGGGTTAATGTAGTAGGAGTTATTTCGAGCCTCTTTAAAATTGTGCGATGGTGATTGTCGAGCTTGATTTTTTCACCCTCTTGGTTTTTTTTTTTATATAAAATTAGGTCTTTTTAAAACTAATCAGTATTAAACCCTATCCGTTTAATACCGATTTTCAACTAGGGTTTAAAGAAATCTGTTTCTTTTTATTTTGAAAACAACTTCGAAGTCGCTACTCGACGGGAGTCGGGAAAAATAGTTAAGTTATAACCTATTGGGTGGATGTGTTATAATTTAGTTATTAGTCTAATGATTAAAACTAGTTTTGTGAAAACGGTTTTTGAAAATCAAAGATTTAGGTTTAGGGGTTAGGAATTTTAAACTTTTACGGGTATCATTGACTTTCCAAAACTAGAATTAAACTTAAAAATCACCTTTAATTTTGAAAAGACAAAACTTGATTATTGGTTACTCTAATTAGATTAATGAAATAATTTAAACTAAAAAATAAAAATTAGATTTTTTTTTATTTTTAATGTCACCCCGTATGTGCTTACATACTCGTTAATTGGGATCAGATATACGCAATTCATTTTAATGAAAACTTTAGTAGGTTGAGTTGATTTTGGTTTTTAAAACAATTGGGTTTATGTTTTTACCCATTTTGATTTATTTAAGAAAATTTCTTAGAGGGACTTAAATTGGTTTTTATTTTTGGAAAGTCTAAATGATCCTAATTTAAAAAAATGATTGATTTATTTTTTATTTTTGTTTTTGAAAAATCAATTTTCTAAGTGATAAAAAGAAATAATAATCTTTATTCTTTCTATTTACTTATTTATTTTTATTTTCGTTTTTATTTTTTATTTATTCTATTAATTTTTACTTTTTATTGGAAATGAATAAATAACTAAATAAACTACTTTTTTATTCTTTCTTCCTTTTTCTTTTTTCTTTTTTTTTTCTTCTTTATTAGTACATTTAAATTCACGATAAATAGATAAAAAAAAAAACACAACAACAACAACTAAATAATAAATAAAAAAGGAAACTGGACTTTAAACATAGTAGGTATACAGGTCGGACTTGGAGTGAGTTGGATAGGTTGGTCGTGAATCGGGTTGGGTCAGTTGAGGCAGTCACCTAGAAGTGGTTATGGGTGTGATCGATGGGCTTCAATTGATCATGGGCGTGATATGGGGGTGGATGGCTGCTGTCTTTAACTAATCACAGGCATGATGCGGGGGTAAATGGCGGCTGTCTTCAACTGCTCACGACTGTAATTTGGGGTATAGTAGTTAGGGCTTGGTAATGGAGGGTGCTAGTGGCTACGGTGACGGTTGAAATGGGTTGGGCTTGGTTGCTGGTGGCTGAGGGAATCTAGTTGCGGTAGTGGTGTGAATTAATTGGGGGCTTGAGGGGGAAAAAATAAAGAGAGAGAGAGAATGTCGTGGGTGTAAAGAGAGAAAGAGTAGTCGAGGAAGAGAAAGAGAGAGCTTGTGAGTTTTCTATAGCTTGTGAATTGTTTGTGTGTCCTTTGGATGCTCGTAAGCTCACTATTTATACATGAATTCATCAAACGAACAAGGAAAGCTTGAATTCAGACTTGAATGTAAATTCTAGATTTTCATTTTTTTTTCTACTTTTTGGAGCTCGATTTGAATGCTCATTTGATTGAATCTGGACGTGTTCTTATGTTTAATTCAAAGTAGGCCATGTTTAGTTTGCAATTTCGTCATTGGAGTTGGTTGTTCAAGGAGAAAAGTGTTGGAATTCTAGAGAAAAACGAGGGAAAGAGAGGATAACAAAGGGAAAAGGAAAGAAAAGGGAGGAAAAAAGGGTTGACTGGCGTCACGTTAGCTGTGTCGACTAACCCTAACGTGCTATATGGCGCCACATCAGTATATCGTCCAATCTTGACCTGCCACGTGTCAGGATACGTAGCGCAATCAAATCCTAACACGTGGCAGTCTTTGATGTGATGAAAAAATAAAAAGTACACCTGAACTCTAAGTTAAACCTATTGCCATATCCAAGTGCTTATTCGTTAGGTCGTTGGTCCGTACCTTATCCATATGTGCAATCAACTCGATAAGTCTGGGCTAGATTTAAATCAAAGCTCAGCTTTAACGACCCAACTTCTAAACCAAAATTAAAATTAAAAATCTATCTTAACAACATGTTATTTTCTAAAATCTTTTATTTTTTTCAACTTTTCAATTTTTTTTTTAATTTTTCAATTTTATAAATTAAAAAAAAATTATTTTCCAAACTTTTTTTCTTTTAAGGTTTCTTTCTAAAATTTCTTATTTTTTTTGTGCTTTTTCTTAATTTTGAAATTTTTTGTATTTTTCTTAAACTGCATATTTTTGGGGTTTTCTCATTTTTCTATTTTTTGTACTTTTCCTAATTTAAGCTACTAAGAAAAGAAAGAAAAATAATAAAAATAAAAATAAAGGGGGCAAAAATTAGGTGTTTATAGTGATCTCTTATCCTCTTTGAGACATGAAATCTTTTTTGAAAAATTATAGCTTAGATGAGAATTCAAAATTTTCAATGGAGTAAGCCCGCGCTTGATTTGCGAATTTGGTCAAACGTATGTCCCTAATGTTCGCTTTTTGCTAGAAAAACAAGAGTGGAAGCTTCGAATAGCATTAATTGGCATTGAATGACAAAGTAGGAAATCAAGTTTTCTTAAATTTTCCTAGTCGATTTCATCCTTTAAATACGTGAATTTGGACTTAGTTTGAGCTTCAATTCAAAATAAGCTATGTGAAGGGCAGGAGCTATCATTAATTTTACGGAAATTGTGTATGAATGGGGAGAAAATATTGAGCTAAAGTAAGGGGTATGGGTTGGATATATGCGAGAAACAGTGGGAAAAGAAAGGAAAGAGGAGAAAGATAGGGGAAAGAGGATGTTGGCATAGTGCTGACGTAGCGCTACTTTAGCTATGGGGCTGAATTGTATCATGTTACATGTCTTGAAATGACATGTAGCTAATGATGTGGTGGGGGTAAGACATGTGGCACCACGTATCATGTTACGTATTGTGCTACATAGCTAACATGTGAATGGTGCCACGTTAGATTGTAGTCTAGTCTTAAAGCACCACGTGTCACGACGTGGCCTAGTGATTTTGTGACACGTGATAGATGTGTCTTATGAAGAAAAAATAAAGGGCACTTTGTGCTTGTAGTGAGATCCGAACCTAGAGTCTTTAAGGCATATGTCATGTTAAGTTAGAGTATGGAACCTTCAGGCCATTGGTCTATGTTTTATCTATATGTGCATTCAAATTGCATGTATAGATTAGGTTGGCTAAAGCTAAATTTAAATTTAAACCTAAGCTCAACGATCCAACTTTCTTTTATTATTGTTAAGACCTAAATAAAATACTAAAACTAAATTAAAAATCCTGTCTTATTCAACCTATTCTCTATCTCTTTTTTTTTAAATTTTTTTTTCCTAAATTTTCTATTTTTTATATTTTTCTATTTTTTTTTAGACTTTCTATCTTTTGTATTTTTTTTAAATTTTCTATTTTTGTACTTTCTTTAATTTCCTATTTTTCTTTTTTTTTTCTAGTTTCTAATTTTCTTTTCTTTTTTGTTTTTCTCTTAAATTAGGACCATTTTATCCTATTATAAAAATTCTAAAAATAAATAAAGAAAGGCGAAAAAAATGGGGTGCCTACAGCTGCTCCCGTTTATGGTGAAGTTTGAGTAAAACTTTATCATAAAGATAAAAGAAACGCTATTTTTGCTCCGGGGATGGATCTACCTTAAGAAGTAGTACAACTAGCTAGCTATCTTAGGCTTGGTCCACTTGGGATTTGGAGAAGACAGAGGAGGCACTCTAAGAGCTAACCAATATGCAAAAGTAACTAAAAGAGGGTAGCATCCCTATGGGTTGGTAAGAACCCTAAAAGAATTTGAAAACTTAGTTGTGCCCCTTTGAGTTGACTAACCTAGGCGAATGGGGCGAAGTGCTCTTTGAGTTGGTTAAGACTCTAAATTGAAAAAAAAAAAATTTTAGTCGTACTCCTTTGAGCTAACCACCTAGACGAAAGGGTAAAGCGCTTCTTAAGTTGATTAAGACCTGAAAGAATTTGAAAGCCTGGTCGTGTTCCGATGAGTTGACTAACTTAGGTAAACGGGCGAAGTACTCCTTGAGTTGGCTAAGACCTTAAATGAGAAATTGAAGCTTGGTAGTGCCCTTATGAGCTGATTAACCTAAGTAAAAGGGATAAGTGCTCCTTAAGTTGGCTAAGATCCTAAATGAAAAATTGAAGCCCGGTTGTACCCTTATGAGCTAACTAATCTAGGAGAACGGGCGAAGTGCTCCTTGAGCTGGCTAAGACCTTAAAGAATTTGAAGCTTGATTTTGCTTCTATAAGTCGACTAACTTAGGAAAAATGGGCGAAACGCTCTTTGACTTGGCTAAGACCCTAAAGAATTTGAAGCCTGGTTATGCCCTTATGATTTGACTAACTTAGGCAAAATGAGTGAAGTACTCCTTGAGCTGGCTAAGATCCTAAAGAGAACTTAGTTGTGCTTCTTTGAGCTTACTAACCTAGGTGAAAGCGTCTTTCGAGGAATAGTAACCCTAAATTGGAGTCGATTTGGAGAACTTAGTCGTGCTCTTTTGAACTCACTAACTTAGGCAAGAGCGTCTCTCAGGGACTAGCAACCCTAAATTGGAATCAATTTGGAAACTTGGTCATGCTCTTTTAAGCTCACTAACTTAGGTAGGAATGTCTCTCAAGGACTAGTAACCCTAAATTGGAATCGATTTGGAAACTGGTCGTGTTCTTTTGAGTTTACTAACCTAAGCAGGAGCGTCTCTTGAGGACTAGCAACTTTAAGTTGGAATTGATTTGGAAACTTGGTTGTACTCTTTTGTGTTTACTAATCTAGGCAGGAGTGTCTCTCGGGGACTAACAACCCTAAATTGGAATCTATTTGGAAACCTGATCGTACTATTTTGAGCTTACTAATCTAGGTGGAAGCGTCTTTCGAGGAATAGTAATCCTAAATTGGAGTTGATTTAGAGAACTTAGTCGTGCTCTTTTAAACTCACTAACTTAGGCAAGAGCGTCTCTCAGGGACTAGCAACCTTAAATTGGAATCAATTTGGAAACTTGGTCACGCTCTTTTAAGCTTACTAACTTAGGTAGGAACGTCTCTCAAGGATTAGTAACCCTAAATTGGAATCGATTTGGAAACTTAGTTGTGTTCTTTTGAGTTTACTAACCTAAGCAGGAGCGTCTCTTGAGGACTAGCAAATTTAAATTGGAATTGATTTGGAAACCTGGTTGTACTCTTTTGTGTTTACTAATCTAGGCAGGAGTGTCTCTTGAGGACTAACAACCCTAAATTGGAAACCTGATCGTGCTATTTTGAGCTTACTAACTTAGGCAGGAGTGTCTCGAGGACTAGTAAACCTAAATTGACTTAGAAGAAGTGCCTTACTAGCTTATTGAAAACTTTAAGAGAAATTGATGAAGAGAAGTGTCTCACGGGCTCGCTAAGACCTTAAGAGGAATTGATGAACAAGGAAGCACCTTATGTGCTCGTTAAGAACTCTAAAAGGAGCAATGGCTAAGATCTTAAGGGAAATGAGTTGGGATAGTGCTTCTAAAAGTTGGCTAAGACTCAAAAGATGGAATAAAGGATAAGTGCCCTGTAGGTTAGCTAAGAACTCTACCCAAAAGATTGTCCGGAGGAAAGTATCCTAAATATCGATAACTATCTAAGGAGCTAAAGTCTAAATGCAAATGTAATGTTCAAAAACTAATATGATAACATTGTGGAGAAGTACTTACCTAGTTTTGTTGATAGCGTCCAAACCGTTAAACTTGAAAAAGTCTTATCAAAACCAGCTAATTCACTTTCGAAATGGACTCAACCATAATCTCCAATTGTCAACCCAATTGATCTTGACATAGAGCCTCTAAGGCTTTGTTGGCCCTTTAGAGAAGTAACAAAAATTAACCCGATACAGAGTGTCATCCATTGTTTTTGCTCATTGATTGATTGCCTTTCGATTTTTCTAAACTGAATCTCTTATCCCTGACTAGTAAATATCTGCTATGAAGTGCTTTCCTATCTAGATTTTGCCTTTACTTGAAAAATAGACAATAAAACTCCCCATAAATGGGGATCAACTCGTAATAAAGAATTTTAAAGAGTTTTGTTAATTACTAATGTTCTATATCTCACTTTTACCTTCTTTCGTGTTTTCATTATATGGGTTCGTTTAAATGGAGTAAGGGAATTAAACCTTTTGATGGAGCGAGAAAAGGGATAGAGATGATTCTAATGTCAACAATTGCCAAGGATACCGATTTTGCTTATAGAAGATGAAAATTAGACCATAATAACATTTAAGACGATTGACATTTTTATGTTTTGAGTAAAAATTTCCATTGACTTTCATAGGTAGTACAGCTTTATAGCGTTGGCATTTATAGGGTTTCTCAATTCTGGATAATCCATTTGAGACAAAATAAGGCCTCTTCTAGTAATACTTGCTTCATGATATAAGGGCTCCCATAATTGGGAATGAATTTTCCTCTAGAGTCTTGTGCATTGGGGAGAGCTTTTCTCAACACCATATCACCCTCTTTGAAGTTTTGGGGTTGTACTCTTTTGTTAAAAGCTTGAGCTATTCTTTGTTAGTAACGTTGATTATGACATAAGGCTGTTAATCTTTTCTCCTCAATCAAATTTAATTGCTCAATGCGTTTCTTTACCTAATTGGTCTTATCTAACTAAGTTCCGATAATATTCTGAGTGACGAGATCTCAACTTCCATTGGTAATATTGTCTTAGTAGCATATACTAAGGAGGAGGGCGTTACCCCTATTAATGTTTTAAAGGAAGTCTGATAGGCCAAGAGTGTGAAGAGCTACATTTCATGCCAATCTTTGTATGTAACAACCATATTTTCAATTATTCTTTTGAGATTTTTGTTGCTTGCTTCAATGGCCCCATTCATCTAGGGTTGATAGGATATAGAGTTCTTGTGGATGATCTTGAACTATTGGCATAACTCTGACATAAGCTTGTTGTTGAGATTGGTGCCATTGTTGGTGATGATCGTTTCTGATGCCTTGTATCGAGCCAAGATATCCTTCTTGATAAACTTGATTATTACTGATATGGACTCGTGGATGAACATATGAACCTAATATTACGCGTAACCAAAGGGTTAGGTCCAAGCTACAAGATGGCTTGAAAAGTAAATGATAGTCGAATGTTGAGGAGGGGGTCCCATGCACTGATGAAGGATATGACATACCAACGACTCACACGAGCTCAGGTTACACTTGATATGACGCACAAGTATGGTCGGAGGTCACTTGCCACTAGTCCATACTTAGAAGGACTAGATAAGAGTAGCTCAAGATTAAGAGGGACACTTAGCTTAAGAGAGTGAAAAGTTCAGTATATTCTCTGTATTATGATATCCCCTTAACTTCTACAGTATGATCGTATTTATATCATCCCGTTAGGATAAATCCTAAGTTATAGAAATTACAAATGAATTGTCCTTATTTGTTAAAAACAAAAGAGAATAATTTACAAGGGAAATATGAAATCGTGCAAAAGAAGGAACGTGGACGTCCTTTGTTAGAAAGGATAGTATGGATGTTAGTAAAGGACAGTGCGCGGTGTTTTTATTGTGATTCTAGTAGGGGTGGACTTCGGTTCAGGCTTATTTAGCATCAGAAAGGGGCTGGACAGTGGTTGGTTCAAGGATGGATCACATTGGAGTTGGCCTCAGATGGTTGACTCTTGACAGTTTTGCTCAACCTCAGTATAGTAGAGATTGCTGCATTCAGATTTGGCACTTGGACTATGGTTCAGTGGAGGGTTTGGCTTGGCTTGGCTTGGCTTGTTGGTTGATCACCTCGGTAACATCATGGATGGCATGGAGAGAAAAGTAGCTCGGTAGATCGGACTGGAGCAAGTGCTACTCTTCGAAGCTTAACTCACCTCGGATAGCTTAGTGGACCACCTAAGAGAGCCCTCGAGCTCAGAAGCGTATAATCGGTCCTTGATCCCTATCAATTACCCCCTTAGTAACACTTGTATAGGATAAAGCCTCAATCCACTTACTAAAGTAGTTGATGGCGACCGGTATGAAGTGATGCTTGTTAGATACCTTTAGAGTAATTGGGCCAATGATATCTATACCCTACATTAAAAATGGCCATGGTGTAGAGAGCGTATGTAATTCTTGAGGTGAGGCATTTATCTTGTTTGCATAAACCTGGCATAAGTGATAATGGCTAACATGTTTCATGCAATCGCCTTCCGTTGTTGACCAGTGATATCCCAGCCTTATAATCTTCTTGGCAAGCATGTGACCATTCATGTGGAGGCCACATACTCCTTTGTGTACTTCTTTCATAAAAACCTTGGCTTCTTTGTCATCCATATACCTTAGAAGTGTACTATCAAAAGATCGTTGGTACAATGTGGACTTACTTACTAAGAATTAGGCAGCCCATCTCCTCATCGTCTTTTTGTCCATTTTCTCAGCTTCTTCATGGTTTGTGCCTTGTTGTAGGAACATTTTAATATCATGGTACTAAGGCTTTTCGTTATGTGTGCCTTGAATTGCTAGACAGAAGGTAGGCTTTTGTTCGAATTCAATTGTGAGGGGTTGAATTTTGATTCATTTGAATATTTGGATTATAGATGCTTGAGTGGCTAATGCATCAACAAACTAATTTTATGTCTTCGGTACATGGGTAAAAGTGATTTCTTTAAATTTCTCCATATTCATTCAGTTAAGTGCTAGTGATAAGGTACCAGTTTAAGATTCTTCGTTTTGTATTCCCCTCAAGCTTGGCCAATAATGAGTGAAGAATCTTCATACGCTTCAAACTCTTGAATGTCCTTATCTAGCGCCGTTTTGAGTCCCATGATGCACGCTTTGTATTCAATGATAATATTGGTGTATGGGAATACGAGCATCACAGCTATAGGGAATTGCGTACCTTTAGGGGATACCAATATTGCCTCAATTTCACACTTGGATATGTTGGTAGCACCATTAAAGAGCATCTTCCATTTTGAAGGCTTATTGTCTTTCTCTTATTAGAATCACCTTTCAGCCACTAAGGTGTCTTTGTTGGGGAACTTGACTTATACCTCTTGAGAAGTGCTTTCAAAGGGATTTTTGCTAGTTGATCTGCTAGGGCTTGCCCCTTGATTGAATTCTAGCTTACGTACGTAATGTCGAACTTCGATAGCAACATTTGCTACTTTGAGATTCTACCAATTAGGGCCAACTTATTTGCTAAGTACTTTAGGGGATCATGTTGAGTTAGCAATTCAATTTGGTAATAGAGCGTTTATTGTCTATGTGGATGCATTAACTAAACCAAAGCACAACACGTTCTTTCAATTTCTGAATACTTCTGTTCCCCTTCTATAAACTTCTTACTTAAGTAATATATGGCCTGCTCTTTTCCTTTTTCATCTTTTTGACTAAGTATACACCTTCTGGAGTCTGGTAATATTGTAAGGTACAGAAACAATGGTTTCCTAGGTTTAGGTGCTACCAGAATTTGAGGGTTCAAGAGGTACTTCTTGATTGTTGTGAAGGCTTGCTTGTATTCTTTGTCCCAATTTATCTTGGTGTTCTTTTTCAATTACTTAAATAAGGGACAACATTTATTTGTAAGTTGAGATTTGAAAGGAGCTATGTAGTTTAAGCGGCCCAATAAGCCTCTGATTTCTTTTATTGTGTGTGGAGGGGGCAAGTGGACTATTACTTTGATGCCCTTTTAGCTAATTATGAAACCTAATAATTTCCCTGAACTTACTTCGAAAGTGCACTTCTTTGGGTTTAGCTTTAATTGAAATTTTCTTAACCTATCAAATAGCTTCTTCAAATTATCCATGTGATTTGCCCCACCCCCCCTTATCTTTGGATTTTGCAATCATATCATCAACATACACTTCAACTTCTTTGTGCATCATGTCATGAAAGATTGTAACCATTGCTCTTTGGTAAGTTGCATCGACATTTTTGAGTCCAAAAGGCATTACTTTGTAGCAAAATGTGCTCCAAGTTGTAATGAACGCTGCCTTGGCTTTATCTTCTTCGGACATTCAGATTTGATTATATCTAGAGAATCCATCAATGAAGTAGAAGAGATGGCTCCCAACTGTATTATCCACCAAGACATTAAAATGGGGTAAAGGGAAATTATCTTTAGGGGTTGCCTAGTTGAGGTCTCAAAAATCCATGCATACTCTAACTTTTTTGTTCTTCTTCATCACTGGCACAATGTTGGCTACCTACTTAAGATAATTAGACACTTCAATGAAACTGACTTCTAGTAATTTTTTTACTTCTTTAATTTTCAACAAGACATTTGGTCAGAATCTCCGTAGCTTCTACTTCTTAGGTTTGATATCCTCTCGTATGGGTAAGCGGTAGACCACAATTGATGGATTTAACTCGAGCATATCTTCATAAGACTATGTAAACACATCTTGGTACTTAGATAGTAGTATGATCATTTTTGCCTTTTGTTCCTCTTTCAAGTTCCCTCCAATCTTCAAATTTTTAGGGTTGTCTTCAATCCCAACATTGATTGCCTTGGTTGGCTTATCAATAGAAATTCTACCCATTTCATGTCTTTGCTAGCTCTCTTATACGTCATTGACATTACTCCTGACGACTAACCTAATAGGGTTGGAAGCGATATCAATATTTTAATCACCTTTTTGCGTGAGGTATCCTAAGCTTTCTTTAAGAGCATTGGATCTGGGCAAAAAATAAGTAAAGAAAGGAGTATAAGTAAAGAAGGAATGGAGTGTAATGAAGAAAATGGAAACTATTCTTTTATTAGATTAAACAGTTCTATCAAGTACATGTTTGTAAAATAAAAGTAATTATTACAAAGCTCAAGAAAATACTAAACCGTGATTCATCATTTACCTTAGAGAAGACTTATTACTATTGATAGGGATGGAGAACTAGTTATTCAGGTGGTGGAACTTGTAGGATAGGCTTACTATTTTACTCTTTTTATTTTGGGGGGGGGGGGGGGGGGGTGGGTATCCTCTTTAGCAAATTCTAGGGTTTGAACATCAGCTCAGATGAATGTCTCTATTAGTGGTGGAAAGGTCATCAGGCCATGATATAATCTGCACCTCTCTTGTCCTTTGCTTGCATGTTTTGCAACTCTTCCATCAAAGTTAGAACATAATTGAGCCTATAAATACCAACTTGCCCTTCTTTGAATCTTAACCTCTCATCTTTCCTCTAATTGGTAATCATGTACACCTCCTCAAACATTTAAAGTTCGAAGTCTTCTTGTTCCTCAATGCTAATGTAGGGTATGGCCGTTCCTTTATATATTTCATAATCTTAGTTACCCATAATCGTTATGACTTGCCTATTTGAGATGAACTTAACCTTTTAGTGTAAACTTGAAGGTATAGGCCTTACAGAATGAATCTAAGGTCTTCCTAATAAAAGTTTGAAAGTCCTCAGGATGTCTAGAACCTAGAATCGGATGTTGAAAGTCTGTGAGCCAATATCAACTGGTAAGTCAATTTCCCCAATAATTTCTCTTCTAGATCCATCAAAAACCCTGGCTGTTGTTGAACTTGACTTAATTGTGGTTGCATCAATACCCAGTATATCCATGGTGGCAAAAGGGCAAACATTTTGTGATGATCTATTGTTAATGAGGACTTTGACTATGATTATATTGTTTACCCTTAATATTATGAAGAGTGACTTAGTGTGTTGATTACCTTCCTCACCTAATTCTTTAGCGGAGAAAGAAATTTGATCCATAGTGAGGATAGAGTTGGTAACTGATCCCATTCTTTCGGTTGGTATTTCATGAGGGACCTCAACCTCCCTCAAAGTTCTGAATAGAGCTTCTCGATATGGTTCAAACACCATTAACAAACCCATAAATGATATCTGTGCTGGAGTTTTAGTGAGCTGGTCTATTATTTTGTATTCACTTGATTTAATCATTTTGGTGAAGGTAGACAATCCTTCTTCACCTTCGATTGGCTTGTTTCTTGATTCCTTCAACACGTTCTTCTTTTTCAAGGTCTTCTTTCGGGTCATAAATTTTGCTGGAGCAGGTAATCTTTCCCACGAGAGAACTTGACAGTCTTTGATTTATTGCTTGGTAGTTGAAAAGGCCAGTTTTGTAACTTTCAGGGGCTGAGGGTACATGGAAGGTGTACCTTTTGATCTTTGAAGTTTGCTTCTCTTGTTTGTAGAATCTATAAACCTTGGGCTCTTGGTTAGAACTGATCATGTTGATGGTAAGGTTTGAAGATATCATATTAACGATAGGGTACTGGTTGGGAAGAAGGTTGTTGTTGACGTTTGGAATTGAGGCTTCCACAAAGTTAAGCTGGATAGAGCCTTCATCAATTAGGCCTTGAATTTTATTTTTTAATCTTAAGCATGAGTTAGTTGAATGGCCTACCTGCCCTAAATGATACTAACACATTGCATTTGGATAAAAGACCCTTAGCTTTTACCTTTCATTAGGAAGCTCAAAATGGAGTAGATTATCTTTTCTTAATTTTTCAAGGATTTGGTTGAGAGGATCTAGTATCTTAGTGAACTTTCTTGGGGCCTTGTTGACTTGTGGCTGGCTTTTGAATTGTTATTGAATTAGTAGAGGATTTGTTCAAAAGGAAACCTTGGTATTGGGCTTGGTGTTTGAATTCACCATACTAATAATGGCTTCTTTAGGCTTATTGGTACTAGGCCTTATAGAGGGTAGTCTTTTATCTAATGGCTCTTTTAATTTACTAAAAGAGACATCACTCTAAATCTAGCATCCTGCAACTACTACCTCCACAAAGCTGGAGCAGGCTTGCTTAATCAAGTGAGAGAAGTATGGTCTCTTAAGAGAATTGATGAAAGCTGAAGTTAGCTCTTTCTCAGTTTAAAGGGTAGATACCCTTGCAACTAGGGGTCTCTACATCTAGGCGTATTCCTTAAAAAATTCATTGTGCCTCTTTCATGGGGCAACTAAGTCTATCATGGTTGGTGCTACGTTAACATTGAATTTATATTGTTTATAGAATGCCTTAGCTAACTTCTCCTATGTATGCACCTAATTCGGATCCAATTAGGTATACTAGGTTAAAGCATGACTCGTCAAGCTGTCCTAAAAAGTTTGCACCAAGAGTTGGTATTATTGTACGTACTTGCCCATCTTTCATACATACAACCTAGAATGGAGTTTAGGGTAGCCAGTCCCATTATATTTCTCAAAGTTAGGTACTTTGAATTTTTTAGAAAGCTTCCATAGTCATAAGTAGAGAAGTTTGTAATATTAACTTGCTTGAAACCATCATACCCTTCGAGCATTTTCATCTTTTCAGTGATCTGTTGGGTCAATTGCGTCTCTAACTCTTTTAATTTGTCTTAGTTAGCTTCTAGCTTCAGGTTAACTGGGAATGAGTAAGTGTTGGGCTCAAAAGTCGGGTTGACCTTTAGATGGACCCCTTCTATCTCAAAAGATTCAAAGGTTGGGTTAACTTTGGGATAGGCTTCTTCTACATCAAGGGGTAGGGCCTCGACGCTCTTTCTATATTAGGCCTTAGAGCTTTTCTTGTTTGATGGTGTTGTGGATTTAAGCAAGGAAATGCTGTCAATGAGGAAGGTCAGTTGATCTAAAATTTCCCACTATTTGTTCCAAGTAGTGGAACCTTAACTCGGTAGGATCAATAACTTTAGGGTTGACATTGTTGTTGTCCCCTTTATTGTTGACATTGTCGTTTCCTTGGTTGCCCATCTTAGTCTATGAGCAAGTTTGGATAGGAATTATCTGGAAGGTTTGATGTTTGGGAGCTATCTTTATGACTTGGTTTAAGATTACTTCTCAACAAATTAGCACACATATATTTTAAAGAAATGAGATGAATGAAAAATAAATAAATGTATAAGAATACAAAGATGTATGGTACACGATGCAAAGAAACAGAATCAACAATTAACCACCAAGATGGTGATTTTATTCATTATTTTGCAGCTTTCGGAGTTCCCTTTTATATTATTTAAAAAAGAAAAATACATTGTCTCAAAAAGTACTCTTATTTCTAAACATTTCTTTGGTGCTTGGCTGGTGTTCCTTTTTACTGCTTGCTAGATCTTGTTGGTGCTTCCTTCATCTTTCTTAGGTTAGGCTCATTTGCTTCTTTAAGTTCTTTGAGCCTTCTTCGGGTCATCTTCAATTGATGTTCTAAGGCCTAGGAATGTTGTATGGATTCTTGAAAGAGGTCTTCCCATATGTTATGCTCTTCATAGATAACTTTCTTGCACTTGGTTCATGTAGCTCTTGATTTCAGAGTTTGGTTCAGCTGGCGTAGGTTGTATGACCTCTGGTGCTTGATACCGGATCTCCCCTACCTTATGGAGTTGATTGTACAGAAATTCTTTAGTGATCTTATGCTTGTCCACTTCTCTCAGCCATTCTCCTAAATCAATGTTAGGGCTGATAGTCCATGTTTCCCATAGTTGTTTGATTGCCCGAAGTTTGGATATCTTTTGGGGCATTGGAATCTGAAGGTCTTCACAATTCAAGGTTGTGATATCCAGTGGGAGCCTATAGACTATATCTTAAATTCCCTGGAATTGTCTGATTATGTTGTTAGGGTACTAACTTGTATACCATTTTATCTCAAGTAAGGGTATTGATTGATAATTTTTACATACTAGGATTACCTACCTTTTTGAAGTAACTCTACCTAGTTGTCCATAAGATATCAACAACTTGAAAATTTCGCAGGACTTTCACCCAGCAATAAGTAGACTTCTCTTCTAGCAGATAGACCTTGCCAAGAAAGGAATCGATTAAATTAATCATGTAGGCAAATTCTCCTTGGATCAAGTTAAGCCCAAAACACTTCACGTGACTCGTAAACTAGACCGTTAGTAATGCCGTGCTAGTCTTTAGTATGCTATTGTTTTTCTCTTTCAAAATATTTAGGCTTCTAATTTTTTTTCTAAGGAGGGCTAGGACGTATGACTTACCTTTAAGAAACTGGTCTATTAACTCAATGACCTTAAAATAGATTAGGAATTTTCCATTAGGGAATAAGAGAGTCTCGAATGTAGCTAAGATGAAAGCCTTCATTCTGTTCTATCCCTAGTCTTTGGGATTACCGCATAAAATAGCCCGTTTGCTGGAATTAGGCTTAGTGGTAAACCAGGCTTTCAAGTCTTCCAATTTGATATAATTTCCATTATAGCTCTTTAGGACCTTGTTTACTTTAGCTTTTCATACCCCTAGGATTCTTGAAAATGCATTTATTGGGTCAATTTCCAAATTTAGAGTGTATATATCCTCTAAAGAAGAGGCTTGAAGTGATTAGGTTATACTCTTTAAGTGTTGGACTAATTAGGTGAGGTCCAACTCAAAAAGTTACCTCCTCGGGTTCCTAGAAGTTGGTTAAGACCCTAATTAAGTTGATCTCAATCTTTACCTTAGAAAGTGATAGAATGGGTTTGATCTTGTTAATGATGATCTCTTATTCCCTTGGATTGAAGTGTTGAAGCCACCGGTCCAAAGTGGGCTTGTCGATGAACCTTTCTCCGAAATGGACAAAGTTAGATGAGTAGGTCATTTTTTAGGCAGGATTACAAAAAAAAAAAAAAAATGTTGTTACAAGATTGAAAAACTACTATTTACAATAAATCATAAAACAAAAACGAAACCTATCTACATCAACTTTATATTTACGACATGATGAAATTACAAGGGAAATTAAAGAAACTTTGAGCCATTATATTTTTTCTTCTTTTTCATTTTCATCTTGCTTGATTATTTATTAGTTCTAAATGTTGTGAATGCATAAATGGTGGGTTCTAAAGGTTCTTAAGCTTATGTGACCTCACTTTTTTTTAGCAAATATTTTCATTGGTTACATTAAGCTTAAGTTGAGACTGTTAATGGCCTAATCAACCCGAATGGTGGTAACATTATAGCATTTGAAGCTTAAACAATGGCCCTCCGATCCTAGGATCTTAATACGGTTCAGGTTTGACTATTTTTACTAAACAAATATGATATAGAAAGTAAAACCCCCATAATGAAAAAAACTTAAATAAATTTTACCCTGTAAGAAAGGTTAGTGCAAAAAAAAAAAAAGAACAATTAAACAAATAAATAAATTACACTTAGTAAGGTGATTTCAAAAATTTTAATGCTAAATTTAGAAAGTTGGATGGCTAACCCTCTTGATGTCCCTAGTAGAATCGCTGAGTTGTTGAGCCTGATTTTTTCTTCTTTTTTATTAATTTTTCCTAAACCAATCAATACTAAACCATGCTTGTTTAATATTGATTATCGACTAAGGTTAAAAGAAAACTAGCTTTTTAAAAAAGTTTCATAAGCTTTTGGAGTGGTCACCCGATCGGGATCAGGAAATGGTTTAAGTAAAACCCAAATGGGTAGATTTGGTTTTGTTTTAGATACCGATTTATGTGAGGAAAAATTGATTTTTAAAAAGGGTTTTGAAAGAAAAAAAAAAACCCCAGAGTAATGAGTTTAGGGGTTAGTTCTTTAAACTCTCACAGGAATCATAAACTTTCTTAATTTAGATTTATTTTCTTGAAAATTCCTTTTTTAAAAATAACAACTTAATTTATTAACATTACTTCTAATTGAATAATTTTAAGCTAAAATGGGAAAATTATTTTACATATTATCGAATTGAGTAATTTGAACTAAAAGTAGAAAAAACTAATTTTTTTCATTTCAATGCACCTGTTATTAGGGATAAGATGTACTTAGTTCTTTTCGAAAAAATTCAAACGGGTTGATTTCTTTTAACTTTTGAAAATGGTTGGTTTTAAGTTCTTTAGCTATTTAATTTATTTAAGAAAAATACCTACGAGGAAAATGTCTTAATTTGGTGTTCTTATTTTTTGGGAATATTCTAAAATGTTCTAATTTGGAAAATGGTTGATTATTTTTATTTATTTGGAAAAAATTAATTTTCTAAGTGGTAAAATGGATTTTTTAATATATATTTTTATCATTTTATTATTCTCCTTATTTTATTATTTTTCATTTTCTTAATAAAACATAAACTACAATAAAAACTAAACTTCTTCCTCCTCTTTTTTTCTTCTTTTTCGTTTTCCTTCTTTTCCTTTTTCTTTTTAATTTACAATTACATGCAATCAATAGGTCGGGTCAGAGCTCTACAGGTCGGATTAGGTTGCAAAAAGAAGCAAGCGACGGCTTGATTTGGACAATTTTGGTTGGTTTTTTAAGCGGGTAAAGGGGGTTTTCATAGGCAATTTATTGGACAATGGTGGTTTGGTGAAGGTGCTATAGCCTAAATTGGCCGTTTGGAGGTGGTTTGAATACTTCTATACGGCGGTATTGGTGTTCGCTGCTTGGGGTAGCTGTTGGAGGTACGGAGTATACGTGTAGGGGTTTTTGATGGCTGCGAGTCTCGTGGTAAGGCCATTTTGCTTCACCATGGTGGCTAGGGTAGTGTTTCACAAGGAATGGTTAGGTTTTAGTAATGGTAGTTTTTGTGTGCCGCGATTGGGTATTTTGGCATTGGATTACGATGGGTTACGTAAATGTATGTGCTTGTGAGAGGAGTATAGCCTATCTTATGTGTGGTGATGATGTTTTGTAGTTGGTGTTTGGGTAAGGATCTAGAGAGAGGGAGTAGGTTAATGGTGTTCAGGTTGGTTGGGACGGTGGGGGGCTTGGCTATTGGTGTTTACTGTTAGGTGTGATGGAGAGGAAGTGGCGTCCGTGTTGGGCATGTATTCTTCGTATGTCATATGTTGTGCACCTGACTATATAGTGGGTATGAGTTGATTGTGGAGGATAGGGCATATAGAGTTAGGTTTGAGTGTAGTTGGGCATGGGTTCCTATTGGATTAAAGATTAAGGGGTGATGAAGTAGGAGTCAGTTTGAGCCTCTCCAAAACTATGTGATGGTGATCTCTTATCCTCTTTGAAACAGGACGTTTTTTTTTTCTTTTAAATTAAAGCTTGGATGAGATGTCAATGTTTTCAATGGATTGAGACTAACCTTGATTTGAGAATTTGGTCAAATGTGTGTCCTTGATGTTCGTTTTTTTGCTAAAAAACATAGAGTGGAAGCTTTGAACATCATTAATTGGTATAGAAAGACAAAGTTGAAAATCAAGTTTTCTTAAATTTTCCCAATCGATTTCATCTTTTAAACACATGAATCTGGACTTAGTTTAAGCTTTGATTCAAAATAAGCTATGTGAAGGATTAGAGCCATCATTAATTTTACAGAAATTGTGTGTGAATGGCAAGAAAAAATTGAGTTGAAGTAAGGGGTATAGGCTGCATGTATGCGAGAAATAGGAGGAAAAGAAAGGAAAGAGGAGAAAGATAGGGGAAATAGAGAGAAAGAAGATGCTGACGTGGTGCTATGTTAGCCGTAGGGCCAAATTGTATCATGCCTTATGTCTTGAAATGATACGTAGCTGATGACCTGGTGGGGGTAGGATACGTAGTGCCACATAAAATCATGGTCCAGTCCTAAAGTGCCACGTGTCATGATATGGCCCGATGATTTTGTAACATATGGCAGATATGTTTTATGAAGAAAAAATAAAAGGAATTTTGTGCCTATGGTGAGACTTGAACCTAAAATCTCCAAGCCATATGCCATGTTAAGTTAAAATGTGAATCTGTTAGGCCATTAACCTATACCTTGTACATCTGTGCAATCAAATTGTATGTATGAATTAGGTTGGCATAGGCTAGATTTAAATTTAAGCCTAAGCTCAAGGATCTAAACTTTTTTTTTTTAATTATTGTTAAGACTTAAATAAAATACTAAAACTAAATTAAAAATCCTCTCTTATTCAACTTATTCTCTCTTAATTTTTTTTAAACTTTCTATTTCTTTTTAATTTTCTATTTTTTGCATTTTCTCTAAATATCCTTTTTTTTTTCTTATTTCTTTTTATTTTTCTAATTTTTAAAATTTTTTGTGTTTTCTTTTTTCCAAAATTAGGACCCTTGTACCTTATTTTAAAAATTAAAAAAAAAGAGCTGGGGGGGGGGGGGGGGGGGGGCCTCGGTGGGTGTGGGGAAGGGGCAAAAATAGGGTGTTTACAGGGTATCCTAAAATCTACACTCTATATACTTTAGCGTGTAATTTTTATCAAATCATTGATATTGATGAAGATTGATAGTTCCACTGATTATATTATCTCCTTGAATGATAACATTTTTTAAAATAAACTTATTAATTTTTATTCTTATTTCTATTGAATGATGATTATGCATAAAAGCTTATCTAAAATAAGTAATATATATCGATATTTGAAAGGGATTCTTTCATCATATTTAAATTACTATATCTTTTAGTAGGATGAGCATATAATTATTGGTAAAGAAAAATTGGTGGTAATTGCATAGAAGATCCATAGCTTGTTAAGTGAGATCAATTGTTATTACCTTCCAAAGGTTTAATAAAGGTTGTTTTCACAATGTGTTCCACTTTTAATCTCCATATTGATATTTTTGTTTGAGATTATTTTGTATGTTGGATTTACAACCAATTGCTTCTCCTTTTTCATGGATAGCTGGCATATATGGGCTAATACTAATTTTAATTCTTATGAGGAAAATATAAATATGATTATATCTTTGTTTTTTTTTTTGAAAATGATAAAGGAAAAAAAATCCAAATCACAAAAGCCTGATTGGATTTCATATTCAATTGAATAGACATTTTTAGAAGTAGATAATATTTGAAATTATTAAGAAGAAAATTATTGTAATAACTAAAAAATACTTAAAAATGAAAAATAATAAATGGTAGGAAAATATTAACTAAAATAAATAACATAGTAGAGAAATTGGTAAGCTAAAACAATAAAAAGGATGAATAATCCCATTGAACTAGTTGAAGGATGATTTCATTACTCATAGATTGAATACTTACATTTTTCATAGGTTGACCACCCAATCAACCCCTTCCTTTGTGAGTTGCTCCTTTTGTAGCATCAGATCACTTCTCTCTATGAAGATTTGTCCTTTGCTCCGACTTGTTCATTCTATATCAAAAACTAATTTGCAAAAGATGAACTAAATATCCACCAGAGCCTTCATGAATTTTTACAATCAACGTAAGATCTATCCATATATTATGTGCCCCCTCAACTAAGTTCCTCTAAACCCAATTCTTCATGAAGTTTTAGCGGCATACCACAACACATTTCATTCTTTACATGTAGTATTTGCTTTAGAGGTAGTTCTTTAATTGAAAACTTGCTCATGTTGGTGGGGTTAAACTACTCTCAAGTTTAGTAGACTTAGATTTCTTATTAATAGAAATTTCTACCCCCTCTATATATTTTGTTTATCAAGATCTTCAGTGCTTTCAAAATTTATTTTCTTCACAATCATTCCTTCACACTCATTATTATTTGATTTAAGTTCAACTAACTATTTAAACTCGGGATTATCTAATGCAATATGAACTAATTTCTTAACAAATTATCCTGTACTTTCTTATCATTAATGTAATAATGTATCATACCTTTATTTTTTATTTTTAATTTCTTATTGGATCCCCTTTTTACTCAATGGCACTAAAGTGAGTTCATTGCCTATGAAACCATATAAACTCTTTATGGGATCATATGCAGCAGTGCAGTGAATCTTTCATGGCTTCCCTAAACTCGCTCTATCCTCAAATCTCCTACCATTGAAAAAGAGAAAACACACTTACCATCAAATTTCTTAATGGATTTGAATCACAAAAAAGTATGAAACTGAAGCTTTGGTACCAAATAATGGGGAATCGTCTTTGCTTTGATAACAAATGATCTAGATCCATATTTACTTTGATATTGAGTGATGTAAATTTGTCTTGCTTTGTTATTAAATCTAGAGAGAACCTTAGATCTAAGGTTTTTCAAAACAAACAAGTAGTAGAAATATCGGTAAAATTTTTATGGTTTATGGTATATTTGGTAGTTGTGAATATAAATAGATGTGTATTGAATCAGTATTCAATATTATGTAAGAATATTGAAATTGGATTTGTTTGTGATCAAATTTTAGATTGATATTTGCATAATTTATAAAACTCTTGCGAGTGTTAAAAGGAATTTGATATGACCTACGAATCTTATCAACTGTGGTTGACATAATTTAAACTAGATCAATAATAATCATTTAGACAAAGAAATAATAATTTCATTATTCATGATGTTGGAGATCACTCATCTTATTGACTTATAGCAATCGCAAAAGTTTAGTGATAAACTTATTTCATCCTTGTCGATGGTTCATTTTGGATATAGGCCCTAGAATTCCTAGAACTAGCCCATTAACACATCTAACCCCTTTGTAAGTAAAGATGAGAAAGGACGAGTAGTACATGCAAAGGAAACTTACTAGTTGCTAGACCTTAAAAAAATTAGTCATTAGCTATGTTATTACATATAGGGGGCAATATGTTATGCCCCGAAGGAATAGAGTCGTAACAGTCCTACTATATAAACCATTATAGGATAATAGCTAATTGTGTAGCCGTTATCTTAGACTCGATTTACATAAGGCATCTATGACTAACCTGTCTTGAAGAAAATGATTTACAAATTGAATATGTCATATACCAGGATTCCAATATTTTAAGTAATGTTACATAATTTAATAACCTAACCTTACTTAAGCAATATATACTTTAAAGAGATAAGTACAAAAAAGTCCCTAACGTTTACCTATATATACGAATCAATCCTTAACATTTAGCTATATATACAAATAAGTCCTTAACCTTTTTCATTTTGTCCATTTTAGTCCTCAACATATCTATACATAACGGAAAAATTAATGGGAGGACTTTTTTGAAAATTTATTAAAATGTTGAGGACTAAAATGGACTAAATGAAAAAGTCCCTAACATTTACCTGTATCCATGAATCAGTCTTTAACTTTTCATTTAGTTTATTTTAGTCTTTAACATTTTAATAAATTTACAAAAAAGTCCTTTCGTTAATTTTTCCGTTATGTATAGACATGTTGAGGACTAAAATGGACTAAATGAAAAAGGTTAACGACTTATTTGTATATATAGCTAAATGTTAAGGACTGATTCGTATATATAGGTAAACATTAGGGACTTTTTTATACTTACATGGACTAATTATATGCTAACACATATACACAGTAACAGAAAATTTAACAGAGTTAATAGAAGGATTTATTTGGACTAAATGAAAAAGGTTAAGGACTAAAATGGATTAAACAAAAGGTTAATGATTGATTTGTAAAAATATAAAACGTTAAGGACTTGTTTATACTTTTCCTTACTTTAATAATAGAAGATTAAAAAATAAGGACTAAAACCTTAAAAAAATGTAACTAATTATCAATTTTATTTTCTCACTCCCCATGATCCAATAATAGTTAGCTTTAAGGTAGTTATGATGTTGCTTTGAAGCTAGCATCTGCAATAATATCTATAGGGATGTAGGCAACTAATCGCTTACTAAGTTGAGATGAAGACATAAGATTATATATCAGACATAAGTAGGGTTATCAGCCAATTATTAAAATGCAATGCAACGAATAAATGCCATTACATGACATTATCTGGTTTGTCGTGAGATTAAAAAAATTATACTTGCTTTAATCCGAGTTGAGGAGTTTAGCACACATTTTAATAGCTTATAACTAAACCCATGCTTGTGCAATGGAGACACCGCTTTTTCCATGACTAACTTTGAACCACTACCTTCACCCTTGCTACGATCTTCTCTCCTATCATTTAGTTAGACTAAGGACAAAGAAGAGACCATTATGCTTCAACGCTATCCCTTTTGAAGGCATTAGTATTTAGTCGGAAAATATTAAATGCTTCTCCTAATGGGTTACAATGCATATCAAATTTAGATTTACAAGTTATATATTTAATTAAGTTTAGTTGAAGGTGTTCAATCATTTTAAGTAAAACAAATAGTTGTCGTCTAGAGCATCAAACCGGAATAATATAATCAAACCTAGAAACACGCACACATAAGCATGCATACAATTAAGCTATCTAACAACTACAACTACAACTACAATCAAGTATAATCTTAAGTTCTCGAGTATTATAAAATAGTGCTTCGAAATACAGTAACGTATTGATCCCAAACTTACCTGGATATCTCTCTTGCTCACTTAAATTGATATAGGGTTAGATTGTTACTGTTTGCTCTTATGTTATAAATATTATTTTAGTATTTGCACTCTCATATATATATATGTATATATAATCTTTAAATCATTAGTTTTAGTTTAAAATTATAATTTTACTCAATTATCTGAGTTTTAACTAATTATCGAACTGATCCTAAATTAGTTTTTGATTCAATTTTTGAATCAATTCTTGAATTAGGTTTTAATCGAGATTTGGGCCATAATTTTCATACGTAAACCTTAGGAACTCCTTTAGAACCAATATGTGAAATTCATTTAATTATATTTGGGTATTCTAAATCTCTTATTTATCTCATAACTAGTATTCCAATTTGTATGGTATACTGTACTCTTACTTTAACTGCCGAATTTGCTCCTAATATGAGAAAATCTTATGTTTTCACATAATTTCCTAAATTTCTATTCTAAATTAGATTTATATTATATTCCTAATATTATAATAAAAACAATTTAACCTAATATTTTTCTATTAATCTAATTTTCCTATATTCACTTATTATTCATTATTACATAATTACACGTAATACACCTATCTAATACCCCAACACTACAATTAATATGTCTCATCATCAACTAATATTTCAAGATACCTAAATATATCCTAAATTAGAATTTTTCATTAATTTAACTTTAAATCACAAATTAAGCTTAAAAATTACCTTTTATTTATGATGTTAAAGCCTAAAAATTAAGTAAAATTTTGGAAAATCAATTTTAAGAAAAACTCTTCGTAGCAATATGATATAAACCATAGACAATATATACAAAAATTTCGAGCTCAAAATTACATCATTAAGATTATTTAAAACAAAAGAAAAAATCATCTAAGGTTTAGTGATTTCTAAAGGGTAATATATCTTGGGACCTAATTTTATTAAATTGATATTTTTACTAAATCTACGTACAAAAACATTCAAGAATACCAATTTTTATAATTTTTCATAGAGATTTGATATTTTTAAGAATTTACACAAAATCAGGTGGATAAAGAAACTCACAAGTCAAATTGCCTCTAGCCACTAGCGGTAGCTCCCCCTATGTTGGTAGCCCCTGGCGGTGGTCCCACTGTTAGATGGTAGTGGTCGTTCCTTCCCAGGTGTTGGTTGGATGTAAGTACTCCTTTAATGCCTAATTGCATTGTATTTTGTCTATTTTTTGGTAAAATTATTTTCTCTTCTCTTCTCACCTCTCCTTAATTTTTCTAGGGCTCTCAACTGTTCAAAACAAGTTTTAGTGGCAGTTTGCTAAATTTATAGAGGTAGTTAGGATTTTATCTTGAATTATTTGTGGCCAAGTATCCCTTTTTCTTTTCTTTTCTTTTTCACTTTTTATTTAGCCAATTCCTATTTGTTGAATTGTTGCTCTTTTGTTCTCATCTTGCCACACTTAAGTCTAGACATTTCTACACTATCCATAAGTTTTCTTAATTTTTTTTATTGATTTTTCTTTATTAATTTATTATTATTTTAACATATATTAGGTATTTTAAGCAATTTCATATATTTTTACTTACGTATAAATACATATATAGTACAAATAAATACTCATGAATATTATTTAAGTTATTTTTTGATTTTTAGTGTATATATAATTTATCTTCAGTGATTCATTAGTTATCGAAACTCATTTTATACTTTTCTAATAAATAATGGGTAATATATACATATAATTTAATGTTATAATATTTAATTATTTATTTTCCTAAATCCAAATTCATGGGATCACTTTTACTAACATTCCTAACTTTTCGTAAAATTTGGGCTCAATCGGATAATTTAAGTGATCACCCTAAATTTTACAAATTGTTTTCAAATTTACCAATTGTGAGTTAATCATCAGTTTTTGTAGGGTTTTACACAATAAGCTGAAGTTCAGAGGTCACCAATCACAACCCCTCTATCCTCCCTATTTAAGTAATTAGAGGTCTCGAAGGAAGGATAATGAAAAATGGATTTGTAAGATCCTAAGTCTTTTCCTTTAGAAAGTTGGTGCTTTGCTCCCCTCATTTAGCATGAATGTCAGAGTGGTTACGTTAGAGCAATTTCTAACATCCCTTTAAGCTCATGTGTGTTACCTATGTAAGCCTAACCTAACATTACTTATTGAAGGATCTCTTTTGAGGGGGCTAAAAAAATTGTTTGGCAAGAACCAAAAACTAACAATCCTATTCAAAGTCAATTGTTTATTACCTATGATGCCAATATAGGGGCTCATAAGACACCTTAGTAACTCATGGTATAAAAGGAAATAACTAAATGAAAAAAGGAAAATAGTAAGTGGTAAGATACTACTAATAAAACACTACAAAAATTTAAAAAACACAATAGAGGAATTGAAAAAACTAAATAAAATGAAACAAATAAATAAAAAATGATGAAATAATCTTGTAGGAACTAGTTAAAGGGTGGCTTCAATATTCATAGGTCAATTGCTTGTACGGCTCATAGGTTAACTACCTATATTGTTTATAGGTTGATTGCTAGGTCAACTTGCTACTTCGTGGTCTTATGTTGGTTGCTCCTTATCCATGCATCATAGAGATTGTAAATACTTAGTTATGTTTTTTCTTTTAACGTTTTTACAAACTATACAAATCAAAGAAACAACATAAGGTTATGCAATCTCTTTTCTCAAAGATTAAACAAGGCTTAAACAAAGAATAAGTTAAGCTCTAATTAAGAACAATGAAGTTGATGCTTTAAAGTTGCTTCAACCAGCACTCATGTGTTTAAGCCACCGAAGATACTAGTTCCCTCTCAGTCATTCCTTTTTAAGTCATTCTTTCAAGTATTGTATCTACATCATTCCCTTAAAGTCACTTGTAGCATACGATTTGTGATATGATTCAAGATCAGAATACGCCTAAAAGTCCTCTATTTCTACCAAGATGGGAGTTAAAACTTGTTAGAAATAAAGTTTTGGAAGTAAGAATTGAAGGTTGTGAAGTACCCGAAAGGAATTTAGAGAGAAACACAACCCAACAACATGATCATGTTAGTGCCATATTGAACAATACGACTATATTGAGGTAGTGTTGATCTAACCTTCGACTTAGTTCATTGCTGAGAGATATATGGCCTAACAAATGACTATATTGAATTAATTTGTTTTAAGGAATACAATTTTCATAATTTCAACTTATTTAGACAAACTAAGTCAAAGCGTGATGGATTAACCAAATTATTCAATTTATGGTGCTTTTGGCTTATTAAACTTAAGTAATTGCTGGGGAACACAAGACCTAATAACATGACTAAGTTGAGGCCATGTTGTTTTATTTCATCGGTTCTACTTTGAATCAACATGCGTTTTCATTGTTTTCTTGTTTGTATATGTTTATGAAGTGTTGTAAAGACTTTTAGTGTACCTATTTGTGTTTTAAGAGTCACAATGCAATGGGAAACTTGTTAGAGTCATATCTTGTCATTTGTAAATTATTACAATTATGTAAGTGTTGCGATTGTTCATCCGGGCATTATAAATGCCATGTTTTTTTATTGTAATAATCATTTGAAAGATTAATAAAATCATTTATATTTTACAAAAAGTTCATGTACAGACAGAGTTCTTCTTAAGCGACTTTTATCCAAAATACTTGTCTTATCACCATTTTATTGGTGTGGCAACTAGTGGATGCAACTCTTATCAATTTAGGTTTGTCCAACAGATTGTGGTGAGTTCCCTTAGTTGGTTTAGAATTATGGAGTCCTCTTGATTAATGTTCCAAGGATTGAACCCTTATCCATTTGACTTAGTCTAGTGAATTGTGGCGGATAAACCAAATTGTTAAGTTTATAGCACCATTGGCATATCAAACTTGAACAATTTGTGTCCTAAGGACTTAAACCCTTTTGTTCTTAACTTGTGTGTGAAAAATCCCTCTTAGCGTGTCTCTCACTACTTCAATTTATAAGGTATGCACATGACAAGATCAATCAAAACCTTACACCCACAAGAGCTTTACTCAAAGTGTTACTTAATGGGTTCAAGTTTAGGTTTACTAAACTTGCTTAAGCTCAATTATGATGTTCCTCTTAATTAGGAATTACACTAAAGCTCAAATTCGATAAAACTCTACATATATTTCAAGCTCTATTTGTTTTTGAATATGCTAGTAACCTTGTTTAACTAATGTTTTAAATTTCATACTTAGCTCTATAAGATACTCGAGTAGTTCACCCACAAACTCAATTAAATTGTAATATTTTTGAATTTGAATAGTACTAATATCGGTTTCATTTAGAGCTTCGCTATGATGGATGCTCAAACTTCCATATAGCCCATGGGTGAGGGTAGACAAATATACACTTAGATAATGGAAAATATTTACCCAATGAGTAAATAAGTGTTAAATGTATTTAATGAAAGAATATAATGATCCCATTAAATATTTGTATACTTATTACTTAGGGCATCGAGGAGTTGAAATTATTGTAAAAAAAAAACGTCCTTTTTTTTCATTTTTTGCTTGTGAATGTAAAAACTTTATATATAATCTACTAGGTATGATTCTTGGCTCATTAAGTTTGAGAAAGGGCTATTAAATCGTTATGTATTTATAATTCTTGCATTTAGTTAGTAGATTGTCTCCAATTATAGAATTATCAACCATTAGAATTAATATTTCAAAATAAAAATTTTTATCAAATGAGATTAATCTATAATTACAGAAATATTTAAATTGTTGACCATTTGAATTAGGAATCACATACATAATTGAATAAAGGAAAAAAAAAAAGAAAAGAAAAGAAAAGAAACAAACGTATATAAGTTAATAAGGAACTTTCTATTTTAAAAATATAGATATATGTATACATGTCATGGTCGTTTACATTTATAGTAATTAAATAAAAACAAAATAATTTCCTTTTCTCTAATAGGAGGAAAAAAAAAAAGAAATTTAATCAAATGTGTGTCACACGTGTGGGATGTACCTTACAAAAGCCTTAGTCAATGTGTTAACTATATGGTACTGACTTCTCAATGGTCTAGCCAAACCCTAAAGACTTTTTCAACCAATGCTATCGCTAGTAGTTAGAGGTGTGCAAATAGATTAAATAGGCTAACTTAATTTGACTTATTTTGATCCAAGGGTTAAATAGATC
Source organism: Lumnitzera racemosa (assembly GCA_024138005.1). NCBI lineage: Eukaryota > Viridiplantae > Streptophyta > Magnoliopsida > Myrtales > Combretaceae > Lumnitzera > Lumnitzera racemosa. Next base: position 51,317,937 of record JAMXBC010000006.1, on the reverse strand, counting down.
GATCTTATTTGGCTCATTTTTTAAATAGGTAAAAAAATTTTAATTCTAACCTGTTTAAAAGTGAGTTAAATGGGTTTATTTATGGGCTAAAGAAGTAAATATTTTGATTCGTGGGTTAAATAGACCGAATTCATTCTATTCACTTAGGAACGAAAAACTTTGGTTCAAACCAAAGCTAGTTAAATGGGCTCATCTGCTGACTAAAGTCCATTTGCATATCTCTACTAGTAGTAGGAAACATTGGTGTAGTGGCAACTGGCGCCTCCTGCTAATCTCATTCGACACTGAAAACTTCGTCAGTCCGATTAACACCTTGTACTTCCCCGAACTTCCAGAACCCATTGCCGTCGAAGCAGTGCCGCTCTTATTCGCTGATCGGACCGAGTTGGATCTTCTATAGTAATTGGCTATGAATTTCTCAGTCTTAACACTGCCGTGTCGTAAGATACTGAACCTGTTAAATGAATTGGATCTGAGGAGAGAGACTTGTGATCTCTGGCAGTGTTGTTGTCGTTCTTCTCTGGTGTATAGGAGATTCGAAGGTTGGTTGCTGTAAGGAATGGATTTTCCGAAGAACAATAAGGAGTCAATTGGAGAGAGAGTGGATGGATTGGGCTTTGTGGAGAAGTTGAAGGAGTGGTCGTCCTCCTCCTCCTCCTCCTTCGGTGGAGAATTATTAGGACATAGATGTGTGTCTTGTGGATTATCATCGGTGAAGGTGAGATCGCATAAAGAGAGTGTGTCTTCTGAATCTAAGGCTGTGGCTTCTTCAAAGTAGTGATGATTGTCCATTGTTGATTGCATTGAGAATTAGAGAGCAAAGTTGATGGAGTAGTGTTATGATTTCTTTAAGCGAACATGGTGGGTGATATTTATATATATATATATATATGAATGTATCTAAAGAGGTAAGAGAGAGAGAGAATTAAAGAAAGTCTCTTTAAGGAGTTTGAATACTCGAGCTGCTTAGCTGCTAGATGAGAGAGGAAACTGCTAAGTTTGGTGGAGACGCAACCAAGAGGCTTCAAATTTACTGCGATGTAGATTTATAAACAAGAAGCCATTATCTAGAAGAGAAACGGCTGTTCATTATTTCATTTGTTAAATGTAATGTTATGATTTTTTCCTAATAAATTGAAGAATTTTACCATATTCCTTTTTTTTTTCCTTGCCAGCACTATGTTTTTTTTTTTTTTTTTATTGCCTTATTTTCTATGCCGTTCATGTAGAACATTGGATTTTATGATGTTAAACATTCATACAAATATTACTAAAAGGGTTTAACCTATATACTCATATTTATGCTTAGTTATTAAGTGAAAAAAATATTTTCCTTTATATTAATTTTATGATGAAGTTTTAATTTTATTTACATTATCGATCTATATAATCAAGTTCAACTTAAGACATAATCAAGTTCACAATCTCATTGAGATAAATAATTTCAAAAGCTTGATATGAATACCATGAAATATATATAAAGAGAGGAAATTAATAGAAATTAAAAGAATTCTAAAATGAAGTGAAAATAGAGAGGATAAATTTTCAGGAGTTCATATTTTGTTATATACATATATATTTTTTTTTCCGGTTAAATACAGTATTTATATTAAACTAGCAAATATAAGTATCCATACAAACATTAACCTCCGCTAGACATGTAGTGCGCGGAGGTAAAATTACACAGATTTAGGTCTGGATCGACCATATGATCCTTAGCCTTGATATATTCCCACATGCCATAACTAGACATATCGTCGTGTAAAATAGAATATATACAAGTAGGAGGATTGATCCAAAACAGACTTTCTTCTTCTTGGTCGTGCATCCTTCCTGCCAATTCATCTGCAACTCTATTGGTTGCCCTTGAAACCGCTTCAATCTGCCAGTCGCGTAGTTTGGAGAGGATTACCCCTGCAGGCCATTACAACATTATAGTACTTATACTTGATATTTGTTTCTTTCAATGGCTTGATAACCCTGTTTAACACATAGTGACAGGCCATAATATATTGCCCATAATTCCAGTAAAACTACATCTTCGCTTACATGCCAGGTATTAGTATTACTTCCATATATTCTTCCGGTTTAAGTTATTTATGAGGACCGGTCCAAAAAGATATTTTCCGTGTGAGACAGGGGGACGAGAGAGAGAGAGAGCGAGAGAGCAGTTGACGATTAAAACCAACAAGATATTTCGGCTCTTTCGTTACCTCTTCTCGAACCCAGTCTTATTTCCACCAACCACTACAAGCCCCCTCTCTCTCACTCATCTAGAAGCCCCACCAAAACTTAACTAATAAAAGACGATACAACTTGAAAGAAATTTCCCCTCTTATCTCCTTTTCCCTCTCTCGCTCTCTTGATGCATACTTATATATATATATATATATATATATATATATATCTCCGAAACCTTGTACTTCAAAGTTGAACCCTACAAAAACCTTCCTTAGATTTTGTAATATCACGTTAATAGTTTCTCTTTTCTCACCATATTTTATTTGAAATTATCAATACGATAAAAAATGGGATACACCAGCAAGGATATGAACACTCACCCCAGCTTTGAAGAAGATTCTGTTTCGGCTGATTCAGAAGACACGCTCTCTTTATCTGATCCTTCCTTCACTGATAATAATCCACAAGAGACACTTCATAATTCATCACCTGAGGAAGTCGAGGACTCCTTTTGCTTCTCCGCAAACCCTAATCCATCCACTTTCTCTCCAATCGACTCCTTATCGTTCTTCGGGAAGTCCATTCCCTATCACAAATCTTCAAATCTCCAACACACCAAAGAAGGAGGAGAGCAACTTCAAGAGAAATCGCGATTCTCTCTCTTCCGATCCGATTCTTTCAACAGTTTCAGCAGCTTTCGCGATGACGGTGTCAAGACTGAGCGATTCAAGGCCGATTATTACTACGGACGTTCAACCTCGCTCCGTTGGCGAAAAAGAGTGTCTTCTTCGGCCCCTATGGCCAATAGCCGGAACAATGTTTCTGGCGGTTTAAGGAAGTACAAGGCATTGATTGGCTCGTGAAGCTTCCGGCAAAGTTGGAGTTAAATGAGATTAGGAGGACGCAGAGCCAGTTCCCTGCGGCGCCGATGTTTCCTGCAGCTAGTAATAGCATTTTTAGTCGGAAGAGTTTTTGGGGTTTGGGTAGACCGTTGAGGAGTAGTTCCGGTGCATACCGCCATGTGAAACTGGAGTTTTATTTTTATATTGGATTTTTTTTTGAAAAATATTACGGAAAATGTTTAATTTTTTTTAAATATATAAATACAGTGTACTAAAGATATATCAAATGAATGTATTTCAATTATTTATTTATTTATTTTTTTTATACTGAAGATGCATATAGTGGATGCGCCTTTAGTATGCTAGTTATGTATATCCCAATCTGTGCGGTTACAGCTTATTTTTACTTATATCAGTTTTTAAAATTTTCAAAATATAGAGAAAACTCGAAAAAACCAATAATTGAAGTACCGGACCATTTCTTTATGCAAGTGTACGTTTGAAATATGTAACAATTTATAACTTATAGGCATGTTATTTATTTTTTTATTTTATCAATAATTAACATTATACAATTTTTATTTTTCGAAAAAAATTTGTTATGTTATTATGTAGATTTCGTAATCATAAATGTACCGTAAGTTGTATAAATTAGGGATTGTTTTGTATTACAGTAAATAAGTTATATGAATGTGGTTATGAATAATGTTGGAATGTAAGTAGAAATTATTGTGTATGTATATATATACACACACAATAATTTCTACTTACATTCCAACATATATATATATATATATTTTTTTGGCATTTTTTATTATGTTGAGTCGAATTAGAAAGTTAAAATTAGGTAGTTGCGTTGAAGACACAGCTTACCGAAATGATTAAATGCATTTTGTAAAGTTGTCGCTCGGTGTGTAGATAGAGTTTATAATGTCATCTAAATATTCGATTCACTGTGGCATTACTAGGATGGAAATGGCAGATTGCATAAAAGTTATTGTCTATCCGGATAGAAATATAGTGATGAGTAGTTGAGGGTCGGAGTATGATAAGGAGCCAGTTAAGAAGTTGAAAATTAGGAATGATTCGAACTTCTCTCATTTCAGTCGGAGAATTTGTGGATGCGTTGAAGTTGACCTGAGTGATATTGAACTTGTATATAAGCATCCCTTTTTCCATGATGCTGGAGGTGTTTACAAGTTGATAGCCATTAGAGATAACGAGGATATTGAGAATTTCATTGAGATGGTAGAACCTTTTAGAGAGCGAAGTATTCAAGAAGTGCACATAAGACACATTGGGGAATTGAGTGTTTGAAATGAGCATGAAATGCATGAGTTAGACAATCCAACCCTTCTGGATCCCAATGTACATTCAACAATAACCGGTATAGAGCAAACAAATGTAGATTAATAAAATGAACTGTACAGGGATTTCTTTGAGTACAAGCACGTGAATATCATAGAGGAGCAGCTTGACAAAGCATTAAGTCTTATGATTGAATATGAAGGGTCTTATGATCCGTATGTAGAGAGAATACACATGGGTATAAATGTCGATGATGGGGGAGAATACGTTAGATGTAGATGGTGATAAGGATGATGAGGATGGTAATGAAGATGGTGTTGGCCCTGAAGATGACTATGCTGAAGATTTGGGAGAGGCCTAGGTGAGACCATATGTTGGCGGGAGTAGTGTGTTTGGTTCAGACACTTCGTGGTGACGGCCTTAGTAGGCCATACCATTGAATTAGTGAAGTATTGTTAAGTAGGTAGTTTGAAGACTTTTAGTAAATAAACGAACCTGTTGATAGACTTATCAGAGATCATGTCCCATTTTACAACAGCCAATACGATGGTAGCGGCTATGTAACATTCGAAAGAGATGCTAATGAAATGTGCAGTAACATCATTAGCTTTGAGACTTGACTGTCGGTATGGGTTTCAATATGAAGAAGGATCTTATAAATGCAGTTAAGTCATTCTACCTAAGGAATCACTGTGATTTTCATGTAGACATTTCGAAATCGAATGTATATGCTATCTACAGTAAAAAGAAAGAATAAGGTTGTAAGTAGAGGCTATGTGTTTGTTTGAAGAAAGTAAATGATCTTTTCAAAATAACAATTCTAGAGGGTCCGTATACTTATGTGAACCCGATGATGAACCAGGATCATTCTTAGCTCGACGACAACATAATGGCTACATTATTCATCAATAGTCTGCGGAACAACCATGATGTCAAGATACTTGATCTTGCAGCTAACGTGCAAATTATGTATGGGTATATAGTAAGCAATAGAGAGGTTTTTGAGGCTAAGCAAAAGGCTATTGAGATGGTATATGGTAATTAAGAGAAATTGTATAATAAGTTGCCGAGACTATTAAATGCAATGAAGTTGAGCAACCCAGAGACACAAGTGGATTGGGGCAGGAGTAGTTCACCAAAGTAAGGTCAGTCTTAGTTTAAGTGATTTTTCTAGACATTTGGGCCGTGTATTGAAGCCTTCAAATACTATCAACTTATTGTATGTGTCGATGGTATATTCTTATATAAAAAGTATGAACATAAGTTGTTGGTAGCTTGTAGCATGGATGGAGACAATTCAATTGTTCCATTGGCATTTGCTCTTATTGATACAGAATCGGTAGAAACTTGGGGGTGGTTTCTACAGAAGCTTAAAGTGCATATAGTAGGCTAGAAGTGATAAACCTTATGTCTTATATTCGACAGGGCATCCGGTATTGACTTTGCATACAAGGAACCATTGGTAGGCTGGTAGCTACCGCTTGCAGTTTGGAGATATTGTCTGTAGTAGTCACTGGAAACTTCAACATAGTCCACAAAAACCAGTTATGTAAGAAACTTGTATGGTTTGTAGGTGTTCAGGCACAATAGAGGAAATTCGAATGTTTTATGCAAAAGTTGGCCCAACCTAAGGAGGACGCTCTCGCGTGGTTTGACAATGTTGATTTAGATAGGTGGACTCTCGCATATGATGGATGTTACTGTTTTGGATACATGATATCAAACATTGTTGAGAGTTATAGCCTCATTTTGAAATCAGCACGTGGATTACCTGTCACTGCATTAGTGAAGCAGATATTTTACAATTGTGTTGCCTATTAGGAGGAGAGGCATAAGGACACCAAGGAGGCAATTGATTCTGGTAAGACCTACATTGATTACGCTATAAAGATGTATGAAACTTGGAGGGGGCGGGTAAGTGCACATAGAGTCATTTCATTAAGCTTGCAGAATGGTATTTTCAAGGTTTTAACTAGTAGTCGAATGACGACAATAGGATTGAAGGGAGGGGAAAGGACACATATAGTTGATTTCAAGGGCCGTACTTGCACTTGTCAGAAGTGGCAAATATATAGTATCCCTTTCTCCCATGCATGTGCTTTTGCAGCAAGTATGAGGGTAGACAACAAATTGGTAATAGGGCTACGGTATAAGTGGGTAAACCGGATAGATTGTTACCAAGCTCATTTCTATCCAATTAGTGACAAGATAAACTGGCCATAAGTTACCTTCACTTATCTTTGCCTGAATATTGATTTACTACGAAAAAAAAGGTAAACCTGGGCGTAAGCGGTATCACATAGAGATGGGCATTTGTGAGCGGTCCTAGATGCATCGCATGTGGGTGAGAAGGACATAATCAAAAGAGGTGTTCGAATATTAATAGGGTTGGTACATATTCCCTTTTTATCTAAGTATTACATTGTAATACATGCATAAGTGTAATGATTGATAATTTTTTTATTTTTTTATTTTTTGTCTACTAAACATGTTTGTATGTGTTCACAAGATAGATGGAGTTGGGATCGATTGATCTATGTGTACTTGCGAGGTAAGCCGGTCACCATTCACAGGTCGTCTAGGAGGGCAAGGTGAGTAATGTCGTCATCATCATTTCCAGTTAATTCCTTTATTAAAGAGGTGTTATTTGCTAACATAAAGAATGTTTCTTTAGGAGGCGGCCTATGCACTACAAGTGCAGTGTAGTGAGATGTCATTACATAAGGATAAGCAAGATATCCCCATACATCTTAGGGTAGAGCCTTACATACGAGAGGTTAGGTTTTGGGAAGTTGCATAGCTTTCATTTATTATGTTGGATTGACATTTGATTACAGAATTTTTAGAGATGGAGGCTCGAGACACATACATTCCATTTACCTACTGGAGAGGTAACCATCACACTACAGGATGTTAAGGTCCATCTTGGACTTTTAGTTGAGGGATTCGCGGTGGTGGGTTGGATAGAGACTGATGATGAGGAGAGTTGGGGTGACGTAGGGGAAAAACTACTAGGTGTGAGGCTTCCTTGGATGAGGGGTGCTCGCTTATCTCTGATGTGGTTGTGAGAGCACTTCTGGATACTTTCACGTGGGGTTGATGATGAGATGATCCGACAGTGCGCGCATGCGTACATACTTAGCTTGATGGGAGGATTTATATTTGCAAATAAATTCTTTAGCCTTATTCACCTGATGTTCTAACCATTGTTGGTGGACTTCTCAGTAGTTAGGTAATTTAGTTGGCGTAACCCTTGCTTGGCATGGTTGTATCGACAGTTATGCTCTGCCTTGTCATCCGATGTACATGAGTTAGGAGGGGCCGTGATTCTACTATAGGTTTAGGCTTGGGATAGATTCTTACATGTTGTCCCCTTTAGTCAATATTGATTTATTATCAATGGGAATAGGCTATTGGTGGCTAGATGGAGGGTAGTGCGGGATACGACTCAGCATCCGATGCATGTTGTGGATGTGTATCGCACTACTTTTGACATGTAGACGATGCAATAGGTATGATATTATAACTTATCCTCTTTGTTGTTCTTTTCTTGGCCGTAAGTGATAACCATCATTGTTTGACTAGTTGTTTATTTTTATTTCCTTTTTCTTTTTCTTTTACCTTTTAGGTTGTTTGGGAGCCTTATATAAAGGAGTTGCTGCTTCACTTTTGTATTGCCGAGCGACACATTTGGATTGCCTGGGTACTACTCATATGTTTCCACATCATTAAGTGGTGGTTTTTACATCATTGAGTGGTGCTTTCCAAAATGCATAGTTAGGCAGTTTGATGGATATCAATATGTTCCATAATAGGTCGACACCTTAGAGCAGCTCCACCAGCTGGACCTCCGAGGTAGGATGGATGTTGACTGGATCAACATACATTCTTCCACATCCAGGTTTAGGGACAGAGACACAAATTCTTAATACACATCCAAAGTCCTTAAGGGGTCGATGAGAGCTACTGGTTATGGTATAGATAGATTACCTGACGTTATATTACACACCATAGAGTTGTCATTGGTCGATTGGTACGTATATCTAAAATTGTCCTCTATTTTATTTTTCACTCTTTTATACTTGTTATCACATGTACCAACATTTGTTTTCTTTACTTACTTCAGGGGGACTTGCTAAGGAGTGTCAGACTGGCACCTGATTATCCTACAACACTCGATATTATAGATGGGGCACTTGATTTCGTTGAGTAGCATAGTGGCCTTATCTTCTACCTATAGCAAATGGGGAGGAGGGACCACCTGCTGACGAGGAGATGCTAGCTCCTTATATACTACCTAGGGGTAAAGCCAGAGTTTGAGGAGGTAAGGCTCGAGGGGTACGTTGTTGGGTAGGCTTCAGTGACAATATCTCACTACATGCTTGTCATTCCGTAGATCTAAAGCATATAAGTGGGGGATACAATACATACTCTGGATCAGGTGTTGCCTTTACTTTGAGAGCCAAATCCAACTCTAGGGCTGGATCTAGCTCATATATGGCTCTTAAGTTCTAGCAACATCTTGATCTTGTGACTCTACCAGCTCCTCAAAAGTGACATTCTACCCCCATACAATCATCTATAGGTAAGGACGTTACTCAGCTACATTTAAGCCATCAAGCCGACCTAGTTCCTCTTAGGGAACTTGAGCTCAACAATCCATCACTTGAGCCTACTCAAATATACTGTAGATGGGGGCGTTTACTTCTTTTCCATACCTTGAGGACTTTATACGCTGTAAGCGTTTATAGATTTGTTTGGTCTACTGTTTTTGTTTTCTCCTTTATTTTTCCATTGTATTGATATTGTCATTGACTAATTACAAATTTTGTGTATATACTACTTATTTGAAATATAATTCACTTTTCATCATATATTGTAATTCAATGTATTATTTATTTATCATAATTCTACAATTTGCAATTATTTTTTCTTCTATTTAACTCGTATAGTCATTGGATGATCATCCCATGTGCTTATTTCTTCTCCATTTGCTATATTTGTTGAGGTGTTCTATCAACTGTGATTTTATGTAATTGATTACCGTATCAAACTTTCCATTTTGTTTGTAAGTTAATTGTTAGAAGAACATTACTTTATCGTTTCGGTCTGGGGGGAATTATTAGGTAAAATGAAAATTGAACTGAAGACATATCAAGTGAATGCATTTTCAATATAAATATTTACACTGAAGGCCCATACAATCGATATGCCTTTAGTTCAAATTGTGATATTAAAGGCGCATTGATTGTATGCACCTTCAGTGTAAATATTTATACTGAAAGTGCATTCACTTGATACATTTTTAGTTTAATTTTCACTAGAGTAGCTTATTGAAGGCGCATCTATTACATACACCTTTAGTATAAAAAATATAAGTAAGTGAAGGTGCATTCACTCGATATGCTTTCAGAAGACCATATTTGTATTTTTTTTAAAAAGTAGTCCTTTTCCATAATATTTTTCGAAAAATAAAACCCGTATTCGTATAAAACTCATGAAACTGAGGAACCCGATTACCTAAAACTTGCAACTATTTAAATTTTGAATATTTTGTTTCATTTATTTTTCAAAAAAGTTTTGTAAATACTATGTATTTTAGTATATAGTTTTATAAATACATAGTAAAAGCGAAGAGTTTATAAACTCTTCATTATGTAGTATATAGATATGAGCTTTCCGATATGCATTTAAAAAGTATCATCATTTTGCATTCTCTTTCATGTTACGAAAGATCATATAAATGTATAATTCAATGATAAAGAAAGATACCATATAAGTTTCATAATTTTAAGAAGATGTATTTAAAACTTAGAACAATAATATGGGATTAATATTTTGAATTTATATTTTTTTAAAAGTTAAATCTAAAAAATAGATTAGCTTGACATAATCATGTAAAAGGCCATAATTTTATGTCATTTGTGTTTGTTTTACCAAAAACGTTTTTCTACAAGTTTTGAACAATATTTTTTATAATTAAATATTTTTAAATTCACTAAATATTATTTTAGTATCCACAAGATGATGTATTCTAGCGGTTTTTAGTAGAAAAACGTAGTAGCGATTTATATATGATAATACGAGTCCGTGATCAAGACATTATTATTCGAGTGGCCAAGATCCGGGGACATAAGCCAAAGTTGTGAAAGTCAATGGAGACTAGAAAAGCTAAATTTGATCGATCGAATTTAACTTGAAGAGGTTAGGTCAACCCGTTCTTTCATTAGATCAACTAGATTGCATCTATTGAAGATTAGGCTAAAGAAATACTCAATTAGATTGATTATGTTAATGTTTCGCAAATTAGTTGACTGGTTCTTGCACTAAATTAATTGAATTGAGTCACTGGAGAGTAGACATTCCAATATCTCCTTTATATTGGTTTCTTAACTTAAAGGTTATTGCTACTCAATGTATATAATGTAATGCATTAAATCTATGAAGGTATTTCTTACTATAGTATATAATTAAGGTGCCTTGTCTGGACATTTTGACCTCAATTATTGTGTTTTTTTTTTAATTAAAATTTTACTAATACAAATTTAATAAAATTCCACGTATACATAAAACTTGAGAATGCCCAATTAATTTTTTTGAAATTTGAGCATAGCTTCATAAGCTACTCTAAGTAGATCACACTTGAGCTTGGTTAGATTGTAATCTATTTAAATTTGATTGGCTTAAAAGTCGGTTTGTCTCATTTTTAGCTCCATAAAAAATGAAAGCTTCCTTCTACATAAAAGAAAAAGATAGAAGCTTCCATATGGCCTAGAGTTAAGGGTGTATGATACCCTACCTAGTGTAAACCACACAAATTTTGCATTTTACATATAAATTTGAACTTGAGCATCAATATTCTCTAAGCTCAATGAGTACAAAGGAATTAAAAAGGACAAAAAATTTTAAACAATACCTTAAAATGAACTTGAAAACTTCAATATAAATTAGAAGCAAGCCAACCAGAAGACAATTCGAGGGCACAAGTCGAGGAGCTCTACTAAGTAGTAAAACTTTCCTTATTAATATTTTCTTTTGTTATCTTAGCATATTCTTGTAATAGGTTAAGAGTTATGTATATGAATGATTCTTTTCCATAGAAATCTTTGTAAATATTCTTGTAAATATTGTACTAGGAAGCTATATCGTGTAATCTTGTAAGATACTCCATGTACATGTGAAGTTTTGTATAATAAACTTGTAATCAAGGAGAAAATGTAAGGAAAAGGTACTTTCAAATCCATGTCAATTGTTGGTCAAGGCATAAACTGATTTTTCCTAAGGTTACTCCGACTTTTATAATGAAATATTGGCCTAAAAATACACCTACAAGTGCATTTTGTGGATGAATGTAAGTGAAATAAGGAAAAATCATGAAGTAACCTTAGTAGCAAGGACATGTTGTTGCGACAAGAAAAGTTTGTGGTTGATCTCAGATAATCTTTTACATAAGATAGTGATTAAGAAGTAATAATGTGAGGTTAAGATTTGTTTAGTTATGATAATCACTAGTTTAGTACCTTATATTATATTATGAGTTAAAAGTCATCAAAATAAGCTTAAAAATGAGCCAAGAGGCTGCTTGAAATGGATTGGTTAGGCCTAATGCAATAGGGAAAAAGACTAATAAAACACATAAAGTTAGATTTAGGGCCTAAACAAACAAGTTGAACACTAGTATTACGCTTTAGATAGCTAAAATGGGCTAAAAATTGCAAATTAGGCTAAAACTGATAAAATGAGCCCAAAAACACAACTTGGACAACAACTACTTTAAAGTGAATAGTTTATTTAAGGGCCTATTAAAATTTCCCTAAGCCTAATGAAATAAACGGAAAGCCCATTTCAGAACTCAACCTAAATTGAGACCTTAAGCTCACTATTTAGGCATTTGAACTAAAAGATGTGCTCAGGCCAGGGAAAATATATACATCACAAATTCTTTGGCCCATATAGGAATTTAAAGCCTAACAAGAGACAAAAATATGACAAAAGTAAAAAAATAATACAAGAAGGTCCAAAATACTGCAAAGTATAACAAAGTGAGCCCAATAACATGAGGCCTATAAATTTTTGATTTTGTATTGAAAAATGCGGGTCCTCATCACTAAAATGGACCCTACTACGAGAAATTACAACAAAAAATGATAGAAAACGACTATAAGATTGCAAAATTAGAGTTAAAACAAGAAAGTTATGATAATAATAAGTTTTAGCTATAATAAGGAATTATAGCAAAATTATGCAATTGGATAGGTAGTTATCCAAATACTTATTAGGATTCCCCTTTATTTGTATTCCCCTTTATTAGTATTAGGTGGTATCGGCCTTGACATGGACTTGCTTTTGGAATATTATAATTATATGGTGACTTGGCCGGGTGAGTATTTCGATGACTGTTATACTTGATTGTGGTTATAGATTAGTTGCACTTAATTATATAACCACTATTAACTGGTGGTATGGGGAATTACGAATCATGCATGCGATCAAGGTTGTCAAACTTGCAATTCTACTAAAAATCGCTAGAGGGTTTATAAAATTGAAATGTAAGTTCCTATAACTTATATAAAATAAGTTTAAAAAATTATGAATATACTTATAGTATTTACTAAAAACTTGAAATACATGATGAAAATAAATAAAAAAAATGAAAAAATCTTTTCATAAAATTTTTAATATGTAATTTAACATGTATAGAAGAAGGACAAATAGAGCTAAAACTAAACTTTTTTCCCTTTTCTTTTAGAAAAACCTTTAAATTAAAGAGAACCAAACATTTCAACTCATTTTAAGTTATTAATGGTATAAATGAAGTACATAGTTTTCCTTATAAACTTTGTTATTAGAGCTGGAACTTAAATAAATGTTATAAACATAAAATAAGAGATTGGGAGAGAAAGAAAGAAAGAAAAAAAAAAATAGAATAAGATAGGACGAATGTTGCAATGCCTTAATAGTTGATGGCTTGTAAAAAACTAGTTGCATTTTTTTTCTTTAATTTTTTAGCTCATTCAACTCAAATATGTAGAATCGGTAAACTCGATAAAAAACGTAAATTTTTACTGAGTTTATATATAAACTCGGTTAAAAACATAAGTTTTTATATAAAAATGATTTTACACCCAAGTCAACTTGAAAGAGTTATCTAATGTCATAAACTCGTAGGATTGTATGGGTAAAATCATGATTTTGATAACTATGCATGTGATTGATTATTGGTTGTCTTGATTGCTAAGACGCCAAAAGACATGTGAATTGACTTGGGTGATAAATTAATCATATTTTTTTTTATATGATGATTGTCTACAATGATTATTTGGCTGCTTGTGTAAAATGGACCTAATTATATTTGACTCATTAAATTAAATGGTTATGCATGAGCAAGGACTTATTGGTTGTCACACAGTGTGTATAGAAAGGAGAGGTCTTTTAGGGGTCATGATTATCATTATTTGAGTTTTTGCATAGTGCATATGTACAACATGGCCCTACCTTAGGCCATGGGATCACTAAGCATTAGAGAAACCAATGGCCTGGCCTACCTCAAGGTTATATCTTAGAGTCTACCGTTTAGGGGTAAGTAAACTATGTGTATTACTCACATTACAGTTGCGGCGTAAGTTGAAAAGAGAGGGAGAAAGGGGGGAATATTGATCTTTATGTGAGGCTATTTGGTGTTTTAGAGGCTAAAGTGACTGGAACCTGGGTTTTACGGACCATCATCTCTAGCCCTAACTATGGAGGATGAAAATTTGAGCTATATACGATTTCTGAATGTTTATATATACATGTTTGCTACATTGCATATGATTTATTTGTATTCATATGGTTGTTAATTTAACTTAATTGGTTTTGCTTGAAAGATATAATAGGAAGAATATCTCATTGAGCTAGATGTAACTTATCCTCCTATAGTTTCTTTCATAGGTTAACTAAAAGTTGGGATTTGGGCTAAGACTTGAGCTCATAACATTTTATCCTGTATAATAATAGATAAATAGGACTAGAAAGATAATTTATCCAGCTAGATCGTACTTTTACAATTCTAAATTTATTGATATTAATATTTGTAATTTGTGTACTTAATCTTATTGTTTGGTAGGGAATATCGATTCTCTATAGTTATGATAGATTGTGGAGTATCAAGTATCTTTAGTTATTTATATTTTATGTTAAATTAATAAATTACATACGGAAAGCAATCTTGATTAATTAGTTAGAGTTTTACAGTCTCTAACTTATAAGATGGTTTTTGTATCATGGGTGAACATGTAATTGTTGAACCAATAGGTTCTTGTGTATGATTTTGATGAGAACAAAACCATGCAAGTTATATTAAATTAATAATTGATTATGAACCTCTTTGCAAAGCTTAAACATGGTTAATTTGATAAAGGACTTGAATTATCTTCATAACACTGTGTTTTGCATGATATCTTTGTAATGTAACTTGATTAGATTGAGTTTGAAATTCTTGAAAGAAGTAAAGGGGATTAGAACCATTTGTTGTATCTTAGTGTATGTTGTTCAACTGTTCTGGTATGAACCGTTCAGTTAGTTGGTGCAGATTAGTAGTAAGTGATAGACTATGGGGTTGGTTGTCCTTAGACTGTTTAGCTGGTTGGTGCATATCAGTGGCTAGTGATGGGCTATGCGGCTGGTTGTCCCTAAACTGTTCGTTTAGTTGCTACAAATTAGTGGCAGGTGATGGACTGTACGGCTGGTTGTCCTTAGATTGTCTGATTGGTTGTTGTAGGTCAGTGAGTTATGTTAGACCATGCGACTGGTTACTTGAAGACCGTCCGAATGTTGACCCTATTTGAATGGATTGTTTGACTGGTTTACACAGAAAAGAGTCGTTATAGAGCATTAAATGAAGAGAGAAGTAGACCAACGGTTGGATTTTCTTAAGAGACTATAAATACAAATTGTTTGGTAGCTGAAGGAAGAGAAATGGAGCTAGAAATCTGCAATTATACCTTTTGTTTACTTGCCCTTTATCTTGTGTACTTAATTTGCTAAAGCATTTGTAAAATCCTAGTATAGTGTAAAGTGATTTATACTTACAAGAACTTTGAGAAAGTGCACTATACTTGAGATTGAGTTTGTTTTGAGAGTTATTATGATTGAGAATCTTGTAAAATCAAGATTAGGTGAGTTGTGAGTGTGAAACTTGTATAATCAAGTTTGTGTATGTGTAGCTCTTAGAGCTTGGATTGAGAAATTAATAAAGTGGTGTGAAGTCTTCAATTAGAGGCATTGTGTGTCCATAGAGAGTAGGTGGCGGTCTGAGCTCCATATTAAATCTGAGCTTGATTTTCTCTACCCTTATTTGTTTTATTTTCTACACTTATTATTGTTTTATCACTATCTCTATTATACTCATTGATGCTTTATTGTTTCAATATTGTATTCATTTAGTTGCTTAAATCAAGAAATTGGTATTAAATTAAAATTTAAGTATTGAACTCAATTCACCCCCTCTCTTCTAGTGTAGTTTTTCATTCGGTATGAAGATTTTAGATAATCTTACTAGGCCCATTTTAAGATCATTATACCTAAATTATGGAAAATTTAATGATTAAGTGTATGCGAAGTGTATTTAAGTAATACAATAGATTAAAGGATAATATAATTGATTTTGAATTTATTGAGTTATTTGAACTGAGTGGTCATGGAAATTGGTTTAGATTTGTATTTAAAATATAATAATCTATTCAATATAGATGTTGAATAGTTATACTACAACAGTGAATTGGATTTCTATTAAGTTCAAACTAGATGTAATGTTTTTAGTATGGTATAGGAAATTAGTTCTCTTTTCAATCATCTTTAAGGTTTAGCTTACAAATATTTAGAAAGCAAACAAGGATTAGTTTATTATTTGGCAAAGTATGCAGGGGAAATAAGATTTGACTACTTTAGCACAAACTTTTTAAAATTAGATTAACTTTTTTATGGTTTAATTCTTTTAGACTAGAAATTATCTCCTTTTATATGGTTATGCAGATGTTCTCTCATTCAATAAAAATTTGGAAGGGTGGCCTTTTTACTTTTCACCCGGCATCTGAGCCATTAAAGACTTAAATTAAAAATCATCGCAAGCAATTGGTTTTTAAGTTAAAATTCTTATAGAAAATTCTTTTCTTATCATTCGTATGTATATAAATATAGTCTGTAGCCCATTAAATTTAAAATACACCATTTAATCCTTATATTATATCTTCTATATTATTTAAGCTCCATTTTTTTTAATTTTTGTCTCATCTATCTTTACCATTAAGTTGTAACATTTTTTACTTCCATACTTCTCTCTTACCAATAGCTACTTTCTAAACTATCCCCTCTTCTCCATTTTCTCTCTATGCAAACACCATTAATAGCCTCCACACCATATTTTTCCTCATTAATTTACATATTTCTCTTCTATTAGTAGATATAAATCTCTATGACGAGTTATGATGACAATTACCATCAAGGCCTATTTTGGCCTTCGGACATTTCCACACCACTACATTGAGTGAATCTAATAGCAAGTACTTCTATCAGGACTTTAAAGCTTAGTAGAATTATCTAAAATTTTCATATTACGTGATACTCATAAGAAGAAAATCATCTTGTAAGACTCTAATTAATTAATCACTAGAGTTTCCAATTTTTAATTTATGAACTTATTGTAAAATATAAATAACTATAAGTATCAAATATTCTTCAGTCCCTTGGAATTGTGAAGAGTCGATATCCCCTATCAAATAGTAAGACAGGGTAAATCAATTTTATAAATTACAAGAAAAACTAAATTATACAAAACCTTAACATATAAATACTTTCTATATAAGATGTTTTTGTACCAGCTATACGCTTTTCAATTAACTTTAACATATCTTAAATATTTTCGATTTGAAATCTGTAATTAAAATTTATCTTAGTTCCAACTTAAACAAACTTGCAAAATAAACTGTTTGGGAGAAGTGCAGATTTAAGATTTAACCTTTTGTATATTTTCTAATTCGAATCTTAAACATTTCAACATTTCTATTTAAATCCTTAACATTTCCAATATTTTTCAAACAAGTCATCTATTAGTCTATTGTTAACTTTTTCGTTAACATGACATGTGAAATTTTCTAATTGGACCATAAGAAAAGTACAATTTAGGACTCAATGTTTTGCACTTTTTCTATTTAGGTCCTAAATGTTTTAAAATTTTTATTTGAGTCCTTCTTAGACAAGTCCTCTATTAGTTTGCTATTAATTTTTTCATTAACGATGATGCATGACACTTTTTGATTAGTCTACATATTTTTATTAAATAGTTACTATAATAAAATAATACAAAAATTAACAAAATGATAATAAAAATAACAAATAAATAAGGGAAATTCAAAAAAGGAAAAAATATAAAGAAATGCAAAATCAAATAATAAAGATATATATACATATGTAATGTAATAAATGTGATACATGTATATTTGTTATAATTTCAATAAAAAAATTTAAAATAATTATAAAATAAAAAAAATAAATAATTGGAAAAATAAAAAATTGTTTCTGCCATGTTTTGGCCCTAGGGTGGTCGAAATGGCCAAAAGGAAGTAGAAGGTCACAATCTACATATTAAGTGGGTTAAATCAACCAGCCATTAGCCGCGTAACTGAAAAAAAAAAAGAAAAAAAAAACAAGAGTAAAACCCGATTGGGTTTCCAAATGAGGTGAGTGGCTACCTATGATTAAGTATTTGCGAAAAAAAAGAAAAAAGAGTGAAACCTAATTGAGTTTCCATTCAGTTGAAACCTAATTGGGTTTTACTCTTATTGTCCTTTCTTTCTTTTTTTTTTTTTTTAATTAAATTTGGGGGTAGGTTGCCAACTGTTGAGTCTTATAATGAACCAAGCCTGCTTAATACAAAATACTCGACATTAAATTAAGGAAACATTTTGCTTTAAAAAATGTTTTGGAAAAAATAATTAAAAAAATTGGAGTCGCTAATTAGTTAAACTTGTAAAAAATTAAATTAAGGTTTTAAGGTGGGAAAATCCTAATTTGGCCACTAATTCGCAAATATTCTATAAAAAAGTAATTTCTTAGAAAATTAAATCAGAAAAACTAAGTTCGGAGGTTAATTTAGTAAGACTAAGTTACCATGTAAAAATAAAAAAAAAAATTAATAGACTTTATTTTTATATTTTTTTCTAACAATATTAAGATATATATAAATATGAAAAATAAAACGATAATGAATTTATTATTATTTTTTATTTATAATTTTCAAGAAAAAGAAAAAAAAATTATACTATTATTCCAAAGGTGCCTATGTACTCGTTAATTAAGATCAAACTAACATAGTTCTATTTTTAAAAAAATTTCAGTGGTTAGATTTTTTTATTTGAAAATTGAGCTAAGTTTATATTTTTTAACCATTTATTGTTATTTATTAAAAAACCTAAAAAATCTAATTTCATGAATCTATTTTTTTTAAAAAAAACTAACTAACTAAATCATTTTAAAAACTCCGATTAAGATTTTTTTATTATTATTAAAAAAAAATCACTATGTATCAAAATCGATCTTTCCTAAATTTTCTATGCAAAATATGCTAAGAAACGTAGCTTCTCCAAAGATACGAATTTTGGAGAAAAGATGCATGATTTTTCAAGAAATGAAATTTTCAGCTACAAAAAATACAATTTAACTAAAGTAATAAAAAAAGTTCAAATTATGTAAAAAATAGCAAATGATATGGCAATTACAAATTATAAAAGAAACTTACACTAAAGAAAGAAAATTAGTAAAATAATTAATTAACTAAAAATAAAAAATAATAATTAAAGAAAATAATAATTTTTATTACCTAAACGGGTCAAGTCTTGCATGATTAGCATGTTCGTGTGAACCATGTTGTGATCATTTGGACTACGTTTGTGTAATGAATATGTGTCTTAGTCGTATACATATGCAACATATGTGTACGGTGAGTAATTGTGTTCAGTAATGTGTGTGGGCAGTATGTTGACTTCGGTGAGTGTGTATTGGACCATGATCGAGGCGTGCAATGGGTGAACATGCGTCAATGTGTCAACATATGTGTGTGTTTGTGGTGTCAATATGTGTGTTTGTGGTAAAGGAGTCATGTCGATAAATGTGTGTTTGTGTAGTAAAGGAGTGGTACCATGTGAGTGTGAGTGTGTCGGGTTAGTATGCGTATGTGCGGTGAGTGAGGGACGGTGAGAAGTAGCATGCGTACAGTGTGGAGTGGGTAGCGTGTGTTAGTGTTAAGTGAAGTGCGGTGTCAGTGTGCATGTATTGTCATGCGATGGTGCTCAGTGAAGTTAGTGGAATGTGCGGCGTGGTGTGTAGTGTAGTGTAAATTATCAAAGTGCTTTGTATGTGGGGAAGGTTGAGTGAAGTTAGTGGAGTATGGATGTGAATTGTGGGCTGATCGTAGATGTGCAAGAGAAGGTGTTCGTAGGGTGTGGTGGTATATGGACTTGTGTTTTTGTGACTATGTGGGGTATGTAATTATGAGAATGTCTTTAAACTTTATCGTCGACTTACTATTTATAAGTATACAACCAAATCTTTTGTATATTTTTAGATATAGATTTGATCTCAACAAACCTTAGATACAAAAGATATGATAATAAATCCTAAATACGAAATATACGATTTAGATTCTTTAAAGATTCAACCTATTTTCTAGAAACCTTATTTTAATTTGTGCTTTCTATTTTTTGAGCCCGACTTAATCCAACTTGATTTATCCCAATAACCTATTTAATAAATCCTAAATTTATTTTAGCCCAATATAAATTAGATAAAAATTCACTTTATATCGAACTGGACTAAAGTATACCCCAACTTAGAATTTATTAAATTGAACACTTACTATCATCAGATTTGACCCTAAACGACTCGTCTTGACTCGACTCGACTCGAATTAACTCGATACAACTTGTCACTTTATTTTTCCTTATTATTTTTCTTCTCTTTTTTTTTCTTATTTAATTTAATTTTTTCTTTTTCTTTAACCTTTCTTAATAAAAATACTAAAATAAAATGGCAAAAATGAAGTGTCTATAGCTACCTCTCTTTGTAGTGAAGTTTGATTGGAACTTTGCTATAAAGATAAGAAAAGACATACTCATTTTTGCTTGAGTCCTAACTTGAATTGGCATGCTATGGACTTTGATTATCAAACAAATTAGGTCTTGACTTGAAAGGTTAGGTATCCTTAAGATGATAGATCTCTTTTAAGATGAGTTGCTCGAAAGGATAGATCTTTCAAAGACAAGATAGGTTTTTTGAAGACAAGATAGGATGACATTCTATTAAAGACAAAAGAGACAAAACTCTCATGAGCAGGTGATCTTTGAAATGACTGAACGATACTCCTTTGAGCAAGTGATAAAAAAAGTAATAAGACAATACTCCTTTGAGTAAGTGATCCTAAGGAATAGATAGGACATCGCTCCTATGAGTAAGCAATCTTAGAAAGGAATAGGACAACGCTCCTTTAAGCAAGTGATCCTAGAAAGGAATAGGACAACGCTCATTTAAGTAGGTGATCCTAACAAAGGACTAGATAGGATAGCGTTCCTATGAGCAAGCGATCCTCGAAAGGAATAAGACAATGCTCTTTTAAGTGAACGATCCTAAAAATGAATAGGACAACGCTCTTTTGAGCAAATGATCCTAAAAAGGAATATGATAGCGCTCCTTTAAGCAAGTGATCCTAAAAAGGAATAGGACAGTGCTTTTTTTAGCAAGCAATCTTATTAAGGAATATGATAGTGCTCTTTTGAGCAAGCGATCCTAAAAAGGATTAGATGACATTCCAATGAGCAAACGATCCAAGATTACTATACGAGATGGATAGCGTACTAAAAGGCAAGCGATTCATGAATTTCAAGAGCTTTGATGAGTTTTGACAAAATGATATGAGACTTGAGTTTGAGGGATTTTGATGATTCTTTAAAAATTTTAACTTTTTCATTTTAAGAAATCTCTCTTGACAATTTTTGAAAAAGGTTCCATTTCTCTTTAGAAAAGGTTTTCTTTTTTCTCTCTTTATTTTTTCAAGAAATTAAAAAAAAAAACAAACACCCTTTGATGGAAAATTGTGTTGTTAATAAGTAAGAAAGTCTTGAAAACTCTAAAGATCACAAATAAGGGGTTGACTTGCCCCTTACCCATTGATTACTCATTCTTTTAGTCTTGCTTTCTAGAGTATAATTCATGATTCTCGAACATTTTAGAAGCATTAATTTCAAGCTTGGAATAAATGACCATTTATGTTTTTGAGAAAGCACCCAACTGTTCTTTAATTTTTCACTAAGGGAATAAATGTCATTACTTGAAATGTTTAGTCTAAGTAGACTTCCTTACACTCTCATAGGTCTGTTTTCATTTTCGGAATCAATTTTAATGATTGTAGCCTATCTTATAAATGGTACACTTTGGTTAATCAATTAGGTCTTTTCTAGGTTTACAATGTAAGGCTTTTGGTTAATAGTTTGAGCAAATGGATATCAATGTACTTGGCTAATTTTGAGGAAACCATATACAATCTATCCTAGGTTTACAAGCTAAGAACTTAAGAGAAGCTAAACATGGGCTTACCCCAGTTTCATGAGTAATTATTGTTTGAGATAAACTCATTTTTTTTTGTTAAAAAAGTTTCATCAAGGGTAGTAAAGTAAGTGGGATCATAAAGTGAGGGCTTTGCTTTTAGGCTTAGGAATTTGAATTGTTTAGCCTTTATATATCCTTCACAAGTTCTGATTGTAGGCTTATTAGCAATTTGGCTTATGCTTAAGGGTGATCATCTTGCTAATATTTTCATTTTTTCTCTTTTTTCTTCTTTTTCTTTTCATTTTCCTCCTTTTTTCTTTTCTTTCTCTCTCTCTCTCTCTCTCTTTTTAGTCAAGGCGGTTACCTTCCCTGATTGAGTTTTTGCTTGATGGGATCCAAAACCCTAAAACCATAGGTTCAAAGAGTATAAGCTTGGGAGAAGTGTATATGGCATGGAGTATTTAGGAAAAGTCCATGGGCTTAAGGTGTTTAAATAAGTGTATAGGCTTGAGTAAGGTGTATATAGTTTGAAACTCTTCTTCATCCTAAATAAATTGAACTATTTATGACAATATTTGCTCATGAATTGACACAACTACGGCAAGCATAAGTTAGTTTACACCTTTTCTCTAGATTAATGACCTTAATCTATTATAAGACGGTCTAATCGTGGCAGACGCTGTATACTGTATAAAGAACCCTGATTGGTTACCCTTCCAATTATGAACTCTTCACACAATATATAAAGCTTTACAACCACTAGTTTCCCAAGAACATATAGATCCATATGATATCATCACGCAAACATATTTATATAAAATTTAAACTACAAAGCTTACAATAAGTAGTAATTTAATATATCTAAGTTTATATTACTGATAAGACAAAAGTACATAGGTAAAAGTTTACATAATCCGTTCTCTCAACACACTGGATGGCTCGCTCTTGCCCAAGTCCCTAAGCTAACCTATGACATCCCCCGACTAGCCTCAACGAACAAGTGATCCTGCAACAAAAGTTTAAGGGGTTGTAAGCCTAAGCTTAGTGAGCAAAACCTTCAGCTACACTACAACAAGTTATAAATACATTATATTCACGCATATGAATGAATGAATAATTAGGATGCCGAACAATACGTATAGTGAACTAGTCCATATACATAACTTAGATTTAATGCCCTCTGAAGTCAGGGTTAGAGTATACATCGCACCAATCAGATCCGGGTATTATATTAGAACTTACTTTACTATGGAACTCCACGTTTTGTACTCAAATTAAACAAGTCTTTTATTTTCATAAAAACCAAGTTCTAGTATAATCGTGAGTGGGCCCCTGCAGTCCACACTCAGCCCTAAATTGAGGCTTCTAGACTTGACCCTTAGCCAAGCGGTTAGCGTCTAGTATTCCTACGGGCTAGGGTAAGCTCATTTTGTATGAGTGCACCGTATAGAATCAATAAATTTATAATAAAAGCCCTCGAATTACCTCTCTTTACCTCTGTGTAATGTGACAGCCGAGATTATATCTATGTAATGTGTGTTAATGCATGTACCAATTTCTTCTTATGGGCAGAGTATCGTTAAGTCCAATTATGATGTGACCATCTAATAGTACAAACAATCATTTTCTATACTATCATACAGTAAACAAAATATTATTTGTACTTAAGGTAAATTCATAACTTAGCACACAATAACATACACAAACATTTCCTGACCCCACACAACAATCAATTAACAATATCATTTTAGTTTACAATCTGCAATCACATACAAGCATGGAATCATAAGGTAAATACTCACTCAGCCATAACGACTCGCTCTAGTTGTACTAATCAATTAGGAGATCTTCGCCCATCTCAAGATCACCTGATCATTACAATATAATAACAATAATTAGCAATTGAATTAACTAGTAACTTTAGATATCTATTTACCTAATTCTACTTAGATTACTATCAATTTTGATCCGATTAGACTTTATCACTAATCGTATGTAACTTTTTCATTCTATTTCTGATATTTATGAATTTATAATCATTTTTATCATTTTCGAACGTACATTCACACGCTGATGTCCATTTTGGATGTTAAAACTTGTGTTTTACAATATGGGCTAAATTTATTGAATTTTAACTATTGAAGCTTAATTATTCTTATTACTTATGTTTATATCCTATTTTAGGACTTAATGATTTGATTAGCTATTAAATTCTTACACTTAGGGAATTTTACATTGGTATTATTAATTCATGTGATTAATTAAGTTTAATTCAATTTAGGAAGTGTATTAGGGTTTAAAATATTTTTAGATCCTAAGTACATGTACATACATATGTTATATTCTCATGTAATTTTATAAGTTATTATTTTATAAGCTTATGCTTATGTCATTGCTTATATCATCAATTATTTGTGTTATCGCTTGTGTCATCGCTTGTGTCATCATTCGCTTATGTCATCATTTAATTGCATCATTGCTTACATCATTATTCAATTATGTCATTGCTTACATCATCATCCATTATTATCTTTATGTATTCATACACTTTATAGATATGTTATATACATACTTATACTCTTAACATATTAGTATGTATACTTATGTACTTATATGTATACTTGTACATATACCCATATACACATATGGTGACATACATATTTTTGTATGCCTAAAATCCCCTCTTAAGAAAGCTTCACAATTTTCATATCTTTGTACTTTAAGGGTATATTAGACATGGTATATGTATACATAGTTGGTATATGCCTTATTTTAAGTTATGTACATAATGGATTCTTATGTACAAAGGTCATTATACATGTATTTATCTAGTATAATCTTATATACACATCTTCCATTTACTAAAGTTATCCTACACTTCTAAACATAAAAATTGAAACCTTAAGCCTTTAACAACATATATGTACACAACACATAAACTTCTTATACTAACCTACCTATTCATCTAACTATTAAATATGGAGCAATACATAATAACATACCTTTGTTGTCTCCTTGAAATATGGTTGTAAAGTTTTAAAATTAAGAAAGGTGAAAGGGAAAGGGAATCATGATTTGGGAAGAAGAAGAAAGTGACTTGATTTTGTGTTATTTTGTGCTTTGAAAATGAAAACAAGTGGGGTCTTAAGGGATGGGGAAGTGGACAGCACAAATGAAAAGAAAAGGGGAAAAAAATCTAAAAGAAAAGGAAAGAAATCATTAGAAAGGAAGAGATGATTCTAGAGTGAAAATGATATTTTGTTGACTTTTCCATATGTTGACTTAACCAACCTTTTAACCTTGGTCAACATGTGTTGACTTGGTCAACTTTCTAAAATTAGATGCCATTTAGTGTACTTAATGATGTAATTAAGGAAAATTAGGAGAAAAATTAAGGAAATGAAAGGAAATAAGAAGTTTAGTGAATTGATTAGTAAAAATAGATAATGGATCTTCCTTTAGGTAGTTATATCTTATATATATCATTTGGTAAGCTACTTAGTATAATTATTATGAAAAGTATCATTTAGGGTACTAATATTTACTACATGCAATATGATTATTAATTAAGCTCTTAACTTTACTCAATACTAACCTAATTATATACTTAGAATATGAATGTAGTCTTTGATGCAACATCTTAGCTTCTAAAGGATTTCTTAAGTATTATTTATATTTATGAATGATTAAAAGTTATCTTTAATCTTTTATCAATGATTTGGTATAATACAAAGGTTAAATTATCAATTAGGGTTTGAGGGTAAATTATGGTGATTTAGTGCTTTTCTATCCTTAAAGTTATAGTTTTGTGGTTTTTATTACTTTCAGATGAAATCTTTAGTGTTTACATATGTTTAGGGTAGAAAAATTTTATACTCGATTGATTAGTCATTTTAAAGTTTTCATTTTCACTAACCTTGTCAACTCCTAAAATATCTAACACACTTAAGTATACTTCAAAGGTTAAGTCGAAAAATTTAGAGGTTTACATAATCTCTTGACTGCCGCAATTTGGGGTGGTTCTTGGGAAGGTTAATTTTAAGAAAAATCCCTAAAAGGCTCAAATGGGTTTTTACAAAGGATAATTGTGTTTAGGGATGATGAAATGAATGCCTAACATCATTTTGACATGTGTACTAAGTTCAAGATAGACCTTCTTTAAGGAATGAACTTAAGTACTCACATTGTGACACTCCTCTCTCATATGTATTTAGGGTTAGTGTTTAAGACATAGGTTGCCTCTTTTCATCTTAAACTTTTTAAGTATTATGTTACCATTCCCTTAGGCAGAAAATCTTAAGTTCCAAGTTCACATTTACTTTATCTATTTTCGCTCGTTCTAAGTCTTGCATGAAGTATTTCATTAATGATGGGCAAATGACATGCTCCTATCGAGCTTAGCTAAGTGCACATTATAGAAAAACAAAATGTACAAGAAAAACACTATTTAAATTAATCTTATCTCGAAAGTGAAAGATTATTCTAAAAAGAAATAAATACAGGAACTAAAACTCTTTTCCACTTCTTGCCCCCATTTCTATCACTTTTTCGAACTTGGTCCATTTAGTTGAATTGATCTTTTAGAGATATACCCAATTGCTTCAAATGGTGAGCCAATTGGTCAGATGGTATTAGTAAACCTTCAATGCCCGATGTTGAAGGTTGTTTGTTTGATGCTCTTAGGTTAGAGATACCACTTCTTGTAGACTCATTAGTCTATAGAAAATTTGGTTGGATAATCTTGGCATCAATCAAATCTTGTACCTTATGCTTCAGTTTCCAGCAGTCTTCTATGGTATGCTCTACCTGGCCCACATGATATCACCATTTGTTGGGATCATGATCCCTTAGCTTGTATTTTTTTGTTGGGTTTTCACATGCTAGTAGTCTTACATTTCTCAATTGCTTGAACACTTAGGCCATTAAAATCTTGAACTGTGTAAATCGCCTCCTCTTGTTGTGGACGAACTTGTCTTGATTTTGGGCTTTCCTAATTGGCACATTAGCACTTGACTTCTCTTTCATTGAATCATCTTCATGCTTTAGCTGTAATGTCTTATCTGTATTAGGATGTAGGTTTTCAAGTTACTTGAGCACATAACCTATTTCCATTTCTATACTCGTAAGCCTCTCTTCTAATATTACCAACTTTTCTTCTAGGGATGTAACCCTATTTTTCAAATCATAGCAGTAACATACCCCCTGGACTTGACCATTCAAATATGTTTATGGCATTTTTTTCCTTTGTATCATATTGATAGAGGACTCTATGTAAAATTTGGGCCTTGGATCCCTAACGAAGTCTAATTAGACTAATTTTTCATCAATTAAACCTTGGACTTTATTCTTCAATTCCCAGCAATGGTCAGTAGCATGCCCCTATTGACCCATGCGGTATTCGCATTATGCATTGGGATTGTATTTCGAGGTTTATACCTCGGTGTTGGAGTCTTAGGATGTAGCAAACCCTTTTCTTTTTGGTGGCGATAGACTTGAGACATAAGAATCGGGATATGAGCGAACCTCTTTCTAGGTGATTTTTGACTTAGCTTATTTTTCTTGAGCTATAGACTATTGCTTAGGGTACTAGGCTCGTGTATCATTAGATAGGACATCATAGTGTTCACATTGGCCTTTGAATCCAACGAGACTGATCCCTTCCCTATCAATCTCCTTACTCTAATAGCAGTCAATGTGACTACTGGCTACAACTATGTTTGCAGGGTAGAAGCGGTATGGCCTAAGAGGTGATTATAATAAGCTTCATCTAATGTGTGGATAAATATGTTGATCAATTCATTTTCTAGAAATTATATTGCAGCTTGAGCGACTGTAGATCTCCATCTCTGGGCATACTCCTTAAAGGACTTGATTAGCTTCAATTTCATGTTATTCAAATCCATTAGGGAAGGAGCCACTTCTTCATTGAACTTGTACTATTGACAAAAGGCTCGAGTTAGCTTATCCTAAGTATCAAGCTTAACTAAGTCTTGTTGGGCATACCAAATCAATGCCAGCCCAATTAGGCTATCTTAGAAAGTTTGAATTATCAATTGCTTAGTTTAGAGAATTGGGCCATCTTGCGGAAATAAAGCCTAAGGTGAAATTTAGGACAACCTGTTCCATCATACTTTTCAAAATTTGGTACCTTAAACTTCTTGGATAACTCGTGGTTTTCAAAAGCGCAAATATTGCTTAAGCCCAAATCACTGTGCACATCATCACCTTTGAGAACTCCCATTTTCTCTTCAATTTTCTAGAAGATTTCTTTTTCTTTCTTCATCAATTTCTGCTCTAATTCCTTCCCTAAGCCTCTGTTGCTGTTGTTGAGTTCATAAGCTGGCAACTCTTTAGACTTGTCTGCCTTAGATGGTATGTTAATAGGCTCTTGGGTTTGGGTATGAGCTATGGTCTCGACTTGCTTCGCATACTTACTCAGAACCCCTTTAGCTGTAGCTATTCTTTGTTCAAGAGCTTCAGACATCTTGGTTTTGATAACGAGTGATTATGGGCTCCAAGTTGGGCCAGATCACTTAAAAAGAAATCTTTCAAAGCCTATAAGAATCCCTTATTGTTAGCAACACTACATTCCTTTTTTTTTTTAATAAAAAATTGAGTTTTTAATTTTGAAAACCATTCTTTCTTTCTTTTTTTGGAAACTTTTATTAAAAAATAGATCAATGTTGATTTTATGTTATAGACAACCTAATACTGACATTGGCGAATCCAAGCTTATTATATAGACAGAAGGTTAAAAAAAAATGGAACCATTAGGATTGACAATGGAGGATATAGGATGAATATTATATTACAAGGATAATATAGAGAAGTGGAAATTATTTTATAATGAGAAGCTTATTAAAAGATGACATAAGGGTGACAATTAATAGAGAAAGCTTTATTAGGACCATGACAACTTAAGGGCTAAACAAAAAAAAATGAGAACTTAAACATTTACAAGATTGATAACCTTAAGATGGAAAATAATTCATAATAAAAATCTAATGGTTAAATTTTTTTTTCTATTTTTTGATTTTTTTTTTGTATTTTGTTAACTCCTAACAATATGGTACATATAAGCCATTGCAATAGAAATCAACCAAGTAAATAATTATCATGAAATTAGTTTTTGATTATAAAATATCATTTTGAAATTTCTTTTTTTTTTTAAATTGATAATTCCATAATAATCTTTACCATATCTAACTTCCATAATTACATGCTTAAAAAAAAATTTACAAGTTAATATTGAAGTTTTTTTTCCATTTGTTCCTTTTTTAACGTTCGTATATTATGGTACAGGGAGAATACTAATGATTTTGAGCTTTCTATGTTAAATACCTTTTACTTATGAAATAAAACAAAACCTATAAGACTCACATATATTACAAAAGATAGTATATATAGACAAATATGCAAATTAAAAATTTAAAATAAATGTGATGCAATATGCTACACACGCATGCAATGCAATGTGATTGGTCATTAATAAACTATAAGAATAGAATTATTATAAACTTGTGGTCAAAGAGTACCCTTATATATAAGTGGATCCAAAATAAGATTTAAAAAATAAGCTTGTGCACACATACATACACACACACGTATGCACACGCCCGCATACGCGCACACGCGCACACGCACACACACACATACACACACACACACACACACACACACACACACACACATACACACACACACACACACATAGGGATTATTGATTTTTAATTTCTCCTTTATTTTGAAAAAGAATGACGAATCGATCGCAAATTAATCAAGCTTTTTCTATAATTTAAAAATGATTACCCATTTTTCAAAAAGAATAATGCAAGAGGGTGAGACTTACGGGGTCTTAGGCTCTGTAGCTTCAAGGATTTTTGGAGAAAAATCTAGTGGGTTATATCTAAGGTAGCCTATGTCTAACAATTTCTAGACATACAAATGATAAACACCCCCCCCCCCCCCCCCCCCCCCCCCCAAAAAAAATCCCCATTAACAGGCCTATTGGGTTGAGTTTTTTTGTTTCTTAAAAACTTGCATCATTAAAACCCAGTTAGTATAATTGTATTACAATATAAACACAAAAGGAAATTAAAAAAAAAATGAAAGCTTATTGACTAATTTTTATTTTTTACATGGCTAGCCCACCAGTATCCCTAGTGGAGTCGTTAATTCCTTCAAATCCTATTTCGTTTTCCTTAATTTATTTTATAATAAACCCAACCCACTTAATATAAAATACTCGAAATCAAATTAAGAAAATATTTTAAAAAATTAAGGTCGCCAGCCAGTTAAACTAGTGAAAAATGAACAAAAACCCTAATTTGCTACTAATTCACAAATATTCTATTTTTTTTAATTTTTAGAAAATTAAATTCGAAAAACTGAGTTCTGGGGTTAACCTATTAAGATTAAGTCACTATGTAAAAATAAAAATAAATTAACGGGCTTTATTTTTATTTTCTTTCTAAAAATACAAAGATATATACAAATATGCAAAATATAACTAAAATGAATTTTTTATTACAAATTTTCAAGAAAAATAAAAAAAATTATTTTATATAGTTGCCCTAAAGGTGTTTATATACTTGTTAGTCAGGATCAAATCAATGTAGTTCAATTTTTAGAAAAATTTCAGTGGGTGGATTTTTTTATTTAAAAATTGAGTTAGGTTTATGTTTTTTAACAATTTGTTATTATTTTTTAAAAAACCTAAAAAATATAATTTCATGAATCTATTTAAAAAAAACCCAACTAAATAAATCTTTTTAAAACCTTCAGTTAAGATTTTTTCTTATTATTTTAAGAAATCATGATGTATCAAAATCGATCTTTCCTAAATCCTTTATGTGAAAAGATGCGTGATTTTTCAAAAAATGCAATTTAACTAAATTAATAAAAAATTCAAATTATCTAAAAAATAACAAACGATATGGCAATTAAAAAATATAAAAAAAAACCTACACTAAAAAAAATTAGTAAAATAATTAATTAAATAAAAATAAAAAAAATTTAAAAAATAATAATTTTTATTACCTAAACCAGTCGAGTCACGCGTGATCGATTTGTTTGTATTAATCGTGTTGTGATCGTTTGGATTGCGTTCGCGTGCTTGGTATGTGTACTGGTCGTGCGTGTGTGTGGTATGTATGTGTGTGGTGAGTGATCATGTTCAGCAACTTGTGTGGGCAGTATGTTGACTTTAGTGAGTGTATGTTAGACCGTGATCGAGGCATACAATGGGTGAACGTGCATCAATGTGTCAGTATATGTGTGAGCTTATGGTATCAGTATGTTTGTGCGGTGAAGCAGTGGTGTCGTGTAAGTGTGAGCATGTCAGGTTAGTGTGCATGTGTGTGGTGAGTGAGGGACGGTGAGAAGCAACATACATGAAGTGGGTAGCGTGCATCAGTGTTAAGTGAAGTGCGGTGTCAGCGTACATGTGTTGTTGTGCGGGGGTACTTGGTGAAGTCAATAGAACGTGCAGCATGGTATGTAGTGCAATGTAAATAAGCAAAGTGCTTTGTGCGTAGTAATAGCCGAGTGAAGTCAATGGAGTGTGGATGTGAATTGTAGGGTGATTGTAGATGTGCAAGAGTTAGTGTCCATAGGGTGCGGTGGTGTGTGGACTTGTGTTTTTGTGATTATGTGTGTAATTGTGAAAACATCTTTAAACTTTACCATCGACTCACTATTTATAAGTTACATAACCAATCTTTTATATCTTTTTAGATATAGATTTGATTTCAACAAAAATTAGATACGAAAGATACAATAACGAATCTCAGATACGGAATATACGATTTAAATTCTTTGAAGATTCGACCTACTTTCTAGAAATCTTATTTTAATTTGGGCTTTCTATTTTTTGGGTCTGATTCGATCCAACTTGATTTAACCTAATAACCTACTTAATAAATGCTAAATCCATTTTAACCCAATATAAATTAGATAAAAATCTATTCTTTATTGGACTAGACTATATTATTTTTAACGAAGCCCAACTTAGAATTTATTAAATTAAATGCACACCATCATCCGATTCAACCCTAAACAACTCATTTTGACTCGACTTGACTAGAATTGACTTACAACTTGACACTTTATTTTTATTATTTTCCTTCTTTTTTTTTCATTTTTTTTCTTTAACCTGGCTAAATAAAAATACTAAAATAAAATAACAAAAATAAGATGTCTACAATTGCTTCTATTTATAGTGAAATTTAATTAGAATTTTGCTACAAAGACAAAAAAAGACATACTTATTTTTGTTTGAGTCCTAACTTAAATTGCCGTATTGAGGACTTTGATTATCAAACAAACAGTAATGAAAGCTTTTGCAAGCATTGAGGACTCAAATAAAAATTTGGAAATTTTTAAAACTCAAGTAAAAAATGCGCAAAAGGTTGAGTCCTAAATATGTAATTTTCTCATGGACCAATCAGAAAGTGCCACTTGTCATATTAATGGAAAGTTAACAGTAAACTAATGGAAGACTTGTCTGAAAACTTTTGCAAACATTGAGGACTTAAATAAAAGTTTTAAAATGTTTATGACTCAAATAGAAAATATGCAAAAGCTTAAATCCTAAATTAGTACTTCTCCCTTAATATTTCAATGGACAACTCTTATTGTTATTTAAGTAGTAATAAGAATTGTACTTCTGAACATTTTAAATGCCCAATTAGCTAATGAGAATTCTTCTCTCATGTTATTATTTTGTCAGTTGAATTGTAATATGAGTATTAAAAATAGAATGTTTTGTTTTGTTTGTCATCACATAATATTGATATATTGCAATGTTGGATCATGGTATCCAATCAATTTTGGTTTTAATGTTATGCAAGCTTTGGATAAAATAAGATCCGAGAGCTTAATGGATACGAGTAAGCTTGATGCCTAACCTATCTATTAGTGACAGTGGAATTGGCATGACGAAAGTTGATATGTCTTTTGTGCTTCATGACGTGTGAAGTTTTATTTAATACCACTATTATTTTATGGCTTTAGTATGTATCTCTTTCTATGAATTAATGTTTGATATGTTAGATTTGGTGAACAATCTCGGTACCATTGCTCCTCTAAAATAAAATAGTTCATGGAGACTATCATGACCTGAGGAGTAGGTTGGTCGTAGTGTTACGCTACATATCGTATGAAATTCTTGGATCAATGACCTTATTGATCTAGAATCCTACTACCCTTACCCATAACATACTCAGCTACTACATACCAAATTACTCTATTTGTGAGTAGAATAGAAGTGATAATCAAGCAATTAATTACTAACAACCACTCAAATATCATAGAAAGGAAATATTTAAGGATACATAAGTTCTAGAACAAGTCTATAGGTCATTATACTAACAAAGTAACTAAATAGTAGTTCAAGTATGCTATTGATCGCATGAAACTCAACACAAGTCCATATAACTAGAAAAATCCTCTCAAACCTTCAACCTCACTATTTATGATCTCGAATCCAGTGGTGCTAACCTAAGGGAGTCTTTGCTCGTTTATGAGCCATAAGCTATGTAAACTTCGCAAATTTAGCCTTTTAGATATATTGTTAAGCTCAAGTGTTAGAGATAATTACCCAAGTTAACAAAACTACATAAATTTAAAATCGATTATATTCTAAATTCAAAATCTGAAACGAATATGAAAAACTTTAATTTACGATTTGAAAACCTTAATCACGTAAGAAAAACCTTAAATCCTATTTATGCTTACTCTAAAAAATTTGAACTAAATCTAATAAAAACCCTAAACCTTAAATCTTGAGTTTATAAAACCCAAAAATTTACCTTAATATCAGTAAAGTCTTAGTTTGATAAAACTAGTGTTAAATATGCTAAATCGCATAAAATTACTACCGATCAATTTGATATAATTTTAAGTAATAATAATTAACTAATTTCAACAAATAAAAATAATAGATTTATAAAATCAAATTAAACTCTAAATATACCACTTCATGTGGCACCATTAATAGATATGTGTGTATATATATTATTATATAATTTCTTTCCTTCTTAATGTATTATATATGTATATATATATATTATAGAATAATATGTTATATTGTATTATTATTATACAAATGTATTTTGTCTAATTAAATACCTTAAATAAATAATTTTTTCTTTATGTAACTAAATTCCTAATGTAACTAAACTATGACTAATCCCATTATGCCCTAACTAAACCCCAACAAAAATCCCATTGACACCTAAGCCTAATCTTATGTGATTTGCCTTAAAAAAAAAAAATAAGGAGACAAGACCCTTACTTCTTCTCCAATTTTCTGCTGCACAAAGGGATGTCACTTGCTTTCAAGTACAACAGTTAATTAACATATTTTCTTTTCTTCTACCTATTACGTTGGAAAGCTTGCTATCCATTCCTCTCATTTTTTTTCTTCATTCTTCACATAACAAACACACAAAAACACTTCCATATTTCCCTTTAGTGACTGACAATAGCCTCCTCCCCATTCATCTTATTTTTCTTTTGTTGTCCTTCACATTTACCCACTTAGGTCACAAACTACTTCACTAAAAAAAAAAAAAAACAAAAAAAAAATAATTGCACTTATGAGAACATCAAGAAGGGTAATATTGGAGCACATAGATGGGTCAAAATGAGGCATTAAATACAAGCTCTAACCAAGTCTCCAACTAAGAGTAATTTTTAAAAGACCTTTACTTTTTTTTTTTTTTTATGTACTTTGCTAGGTGTCTTGTGCTAACTTTTTATGTATATTTTTCCTTATGTATTGTAATAGTATATCAGGATTTACGTACATGTAAGATGGCTTATCATGTATAATAAAAAAATGTAATGTGTATATATAATGTATATATGTATATTTCGAAAAAAAAAATAAGCAAGCATAAAATTATATGTGTACATGGATGCCACATGTGCTAGGTTTCATTTGTATTTTTATTTACTTACTTTTTTTTTATTTTCTAGACCTAAAATAATGCATACTTGAAATATATATATTTATGTATATATATGTATAAGTTTTGAAAATAGTATATACACATATATGTAATATAGAAAATTACAAAATAAGCATAAATGTACACAAAAGTGCCTACACTTACTCTGTATATAATTTTCATCGTGTTTTCTAGGTTTATGTACAAGTATACAAAATATATGAGTTTATGTGTATTTATATATTTTGAAAATTATATAGATATACATATATATACATACACACACTTTGTAGGGGTTTCCATTTCTTATAAAAACATTAAATTAACAATAAATGTCAAATATATATATATATATATATACGTATATTATGTGTTGCCAAGACATGTATATGTATATATATACATATATACATATAAGTATTCTTAAATTATTATTTTTTTCTCCCTTTATTTAGTATTATGTGACAATAATAACATAATATATAGTAAAATTTGCATTATAATTCATAAATTTGGAAATAAATCACAAAAGAACCATAAGAACAATTCTACGTCCAGGTTAAGAATTAGAAGGTTAAATTTTATTTCATGTAAATCAATATTTAGAAATTATTTTACAAGGATTATAATAAGATTTAGTAAGTTAATTAGCAAATTAGGGCCTAAATATGTTAATTTGTGAAAATTGGCCAAATTAGACTTAGAAGCGTAGCCAAAAGCCTACGTCTAGATTTGGTTTGGAGAGAAAAAGAGGCTCAAAATTTTTATTTAATTAATATAAGAACAAAATTGTGTGAATAAATTAGCCTCATAAAGTGTAGAATTGAAAAACTTAAAGAAAAAGCCTATTTAGGGCTAATACATAAGAATTTGGCCCAAAAAGGAAAAAGAATCAGAAAAGATAAAATTTAATAAAATTATTTATGCCAAAAAAAAAAATTATAAAGCTCACTAATTGTTAAAACAAACTCAATATAAGTTTGAGATTCAAAACTAACATAAAAGAAATCCTAAAGTTTATGGCTAAGCTTAGTAGGAATAAAACATGTAAAAGATAGGCTCACATAATTTTTAGGTCCAATAGCAAATTTATAAGAAGCTCGATTTAGAGAATCTTGAAGAAGAGCCCATAAGAAATAAATAAAACGATGAATGAACCTAAATGTGCATAATTCATAACTTTTAAGGCTTATATCAGAAAATGCAAGTCCTAACTTTCAAAACGAACTTCGCTATGTGCAAATACATCTAAAAGCAATAAAGATCAACTACAAGATTGTAAAAATTGAAGTTAAAATGGAAAAGTTATACACGATTATAAATAGTTTAGCACTATAGTATTTTCTTCTACAGGTGACATAGATTAAGAGAGCGAACTACCCATAAAGTATTATGAACCTTAGTAATTTGGTCAAGTGAGTATTCCGATGACTGTTATACTTGATTGTGCTTGTAGATTGGTTGTGCTTAATTGTATAATTATGATTAACTAGTTATATAGGGAATTGGGAATCACGCATGTGATTGATTATTGCTTGCCTTGATTGTCAAAATATTATAAGATATATAACCTGAATTACGTGATAAATTAATAGTATTTTTTTTATATAATGATTATCGGCGATGATTGTTTAACCATTAAATAAACTAAACCTAACTATATTTGACTTAATAAATTAAATGGTCATGCATACCATGCATCAGTAGGGACTTACTGGTCGTCACACTATGTGTATGGGATGGAAGGGTCTTGTGGGGGTTGTGATTATTATTATTATTTAAGTTTTTGCATACTGTACATATGTATCAAAGCCTTACCTTAACTTGTGGGCTTACTCGATGCTGGAGATGCTAATTGCATAGCAATGGGCCATGTCTTACAGTTCACTACTTAGGGGTGAGTAGATTATGTGTATTACTCATATCCACACTTACAGCATGGGTTGAATTAAAAAAAGAAAAAGAGAAAGAAAAACATATTGATCGCCGTGTAAGGCTATTTGGTATATTAGAAGCTGGAATGACTAGAACCCGAGTTTGATGGACTATCATCTCTAACCCTGGCTATGGAAGGCGAAGATCCGAGCTATATACAATTTTTAGATGGCTATATATACATGGTTGCTGCATTGCATACAATTTGTCTACATTCATATGTTTATCAATTTAACTTGCTTGCTTTTGCCTAAAAGGCATAATAGAAGGAATATCTCACTAAGTTAGATGCAACTTACCCCTTTATAGTTTCTTTTGAAGGTTATCTAAAAGCTAGGATTTAGGCTAAGACTTGAATGCAAAGCATTTCAACCAGTAAAATAATAGACAAGTAGGAATAGAAAGATAATGTATTTAGCTAGATGATACTTTTATAATAGATATCTAATAGAAGTATTTTGAATTTACGTACCTAATTTCATTTTTTGGTGAGGGATATTAATTCTTTACGATTTTAATGGATTGTAGTATATTAGGTATCTATAGTTATTTATATTTTAAGTTAAATTAATAAATTATGCATTAAAGCCTTGTTAATTAATTAGTTAGAGTTTTATGATCTCTAACTTATAAGGCATTTTTTGTATTATGGGCATACACATGATATAAAGATTTTGAATAATCTTACTAGGCCCCTTTTAGGGTTGTTATAAGCCAACTTGTGCTTATACAGTTTATTAGGGAGTAAGCTAACTAACTTAGTAAGCAAACTACTAAAACCACACTATACTAGTAATAGTCAAGCAAGATTAATTATATAGGTATATGAATGTAGCTAACCATATGCCGAACAAGTATAGATAGTTAAGTGGTTTTATATATAGCTTGGATTTAACGCCCTTTGAAGCTAGGGTTAGAGAATTTGAATTGTTAGATTCGAGTACCTATCACTTAGGTACTAACTGATTATTATATCCATATTACTAATTCTAGTTATTATCTTATCATTAATTACCTAAGTGATAAATCTTAACACCAAGTGAGGTTGTGAATGGCATAAGCAATCTAACTTACCCTTAAGTGCAGGTCTCAAGACATGATCCTTAATCGTATGATTAGCACCTCTAATGCTTAGTAAGCTCATAGACAAGGATGGGCACTTATCATATGAGTGCTAAGGCTACAAATGAGTTGAGTTACTCACAAGTTACTCAAACTTGATTAGTAAATGATCCAAGCTCGAGCTCAAGATGAAGCTTTTTTAACTACATAAGCTAAACTCAAGCTCTAGTTCAGGCTTGTGACCTTACTCACTTAGGCTTACGAGTCGATTGGTGAGTAAGTTTACAAATTTTATATATATTATAAATATTAAATATTATTAAAATTTAAAGGCTAACATCTATATAATATATATAAACATATAAGATATACTGTAATCTTTGTTTACTATCTATTAATATATTTATTTATATATTTCTTAATTTTGATACTTAAAATCATTGATAGGCTTAAGATGGACTCGCTTTAGGCTTGATTTGGCTCGAGTTTAATTAGTAAACGAGTGGAGCATAAGCTCAAGACAAAGTTCGTTTATCTAAATGAGTCGAGCTCGACCCTCAATTCCAGGCTTGATAAAAAGCTCAACTCAAACTTGATAATTTTAAAACGAGCCTAGCTTGAGCTTAGCTCGGCTCAGCTTATCTATAGCCCTAAGAGTAGCATAATAAACAAACTTTCATGTCATAACTTTCAATAAAGTAAATACATTCCGGTAAGACCCCTCTTTACCTTTGCATGATGTAGTGATCGACATATAAAAGTGATGTTGTGCACATGCATGACCAATTAATTATTATGACCAATATAATTAAGTCCAATTCATTAGGCGATCAAACGACTCTGGAGACACTCAAACAAGCTAATGTAGCAAGACATATATGTATGTAATATACAAACATGCTATCTTATAATTAAAGTGTCTTAATCACTTAATCAAGTAAATACATACACATACATAAACCTATAGCCCCTAAACAATCCAATTTATTATTTTCTTTAAGTGATGTTCTACTACACATACATATAAGCATGGTAATTATAGAAGAAATACTCACTCAACTATGTTGATTAGCAATTGTACTAGTTCTCTGGTAGGTTGGTATCCAAATTAGTATCTCTTGATAATAGAACAATAACATTATTAGAACCATGCTAAGTTTCTAAGCAATTATCCTCATTTTCGCTATACTATTCATAAGTGTAGTTCATGATATCTTTTCCATTTTAAGTCTAATTTTCACGTTACTATAGTTGATTTTATATGATTTTGGATGTACTTTTGCATGATAGGGTTTTCTTTTCTTTTTTTTTTTTTTTTTTTAGGAGTTAGGACCTACAACTATTTGTTTGGATAGGGGTTAGATTCGAATTTCATGTGATTCCCTTTTTACTTAGTTGATTTTCTTGTTTAACTAAGTGTTTAACTATTCAAGCCCTTCTCTTAGTTACTTGCTTTTGTTAGTTGGAATTTTAACTTTTTATTTTAAGATTATCAAATTAGTTGGGTTAATTAAATTTAATTCTATCTACATCTCTTGCTATTTTAAGGTCTAAACTATTCTTTTTAACTAATTATGGGTTTTATTTACCCTTAGTCTTATTAGGGGCTCTTTAAATTGTTTCATGGGCTCAAATAGCTTTCCAATTAAGTTTTGACTAGTTAAAGAGCTTGCATAATGCATAGATAAAACTTTAAATAACAATTATATTTTTTTAAGAAAAAAAATAATGTAAAAATACTTTAGTGTCATCATATATTATTAAAAAAATTGCAAAATTATGTGAGTGATTTAAAATCCTGAAAGCGAATGACTTGTTATATATATATATATATATATACACAAGTAATAACATGTTTTATTAACAAATTATATACAACATATATAACTTTCACATAAGTAATGACATAAAATGAATTACTGAATAATATCCCATTTTGAACTTATTTAAACAATTTAGAATGTAAAAAGGTAAGAGCTTTTGAAATTATATTAAATTAGAAAAGAAAATATAAAAATGCATTAGTGATATTATAAAAAGACTGAATATACAAAAGGAAAGAGTTTAAAAAATTATATGGGATAAAGCCACTAAAAGTACCATAATTTTTATATTTTTTTCATTTCAGTATCTAGATTTTAAATTTCTTCATTTTAATATTTTAGCTTTTTAAATGAAACAAATTAGTATTTTTATTATAACAGCTGTTATAAAAAGTTATTTGTTTAGGTACCCAATTTTTTCATTTTAGTACCTAAACTTATTTGTTTTGTTTTGAAAAATTGAAGTACCAAAATGAAATAAAAAATAAAGTTTGAGCACTAAAATGGAACTAAAATAAAAGTTAATGTATTTATATTATTATTATTATTATATCATTTTATAATAACAGCTGTTATAATGAAGATACAAATTTATCTTATTTAAAAAGTTAGGGTACTAAAATGAATAAGTTTAAAGTTCAGGTATTAAAATAAAAAAAAAGAAAGTTTAGATACTTATGCTAGCTTTATCCCCAAATTATACATTATTATATGATATGGTACGACACAATATGATACTATTGAAAAATAAAATTATGGAAATACATTTGTGATACAATAAAATGATGGAATATAAGAAAGGAAAGAATTTTTGAAACTATATATTATAATATGATATGATATGATTTGACGAAATAAATTATAGAAATACATTAATTATACCATGAATAGGTGAAAAATTTACACTATTTTATATTATGTAACAAAAGTCGCAATCATCATGTAAATATTAGCATTGCACCATGTTTAAGTATAAATTTTAACGTAAAGGACATGCCTTTCATATACAAATTGAAAAGAATCTTTAATAGTGATAAGATCAAAATGATAGAATGAAAAATATAAGTATTTATGAAATAAATGATAAAATAGTCATATAAAATAGAAGCGTTTTATATTATAAATCATGTATAAATGATATTATATATTATATATATCTCTATTTAGTAGTGATTCATTATCTTGATCCTCTCAACTTTTTCATAAAATGCTAAATAATTCTTTAATTATCTTATCAGACTTTCATATCACAATATTAAGTTACTTTTCTAGTAGTTGAATGTCAATGGGCTAAACTATAATGAAATATAATGTCTTTACTATTAACGATTCACTTTTATATCTATTATTTTTTTAAATTGATCAATTGTTCACAATTCCAATTTGTATGCTTTATTTCTATAAAACCTAGATCTTCTACCTACTATCATGGACTTGGGATAGTGAGTTACTTTTTATATGTGAGACCTAAAGGGTATAGTTAGGGAAATAACAAAATAGGCTTATTGAGGGAGGCATAAGAGATGAGTTTAAATATGTAATTAGACCTAAATTGCTTAATATCAATATGAATTAGGATGTTTAGTACGACTTAGGGTTTTTGAGAATAGTGGTTCAAATTGAGTAATATATGAGGTCATAAAAGTTAAAAGAGGAGTCCTAGTAAGATTAATTTCTTGAAATAAAATGTATGTAATATTTAATTTTTATAAAACATATTTCTACTTGGTACGCTCAATAACTATCGGAAACTCAAAATTTAAGTTCCAAATGATTACAAGACCTTAGAGATAAATTATTGGACTTATAATAATAATATTTAGAAGTCAAATAGCATATAATGTGATTATATAGTTATGCAATATATACGTTCTATACTCGATATGCAAATATATTAAATAATTACTATAAGTTGTATCAAATTAATAGAAAATTATAAAAAATGCCAAGTACATCTGAACTATCTAGAATTAGACGTAGCATGCTTCTGGAGTTAAGGAAAGAAATATCTACTAGTTGTTTAAAAAGGTAACAAATAACATTATAAAGTAATATACCTAACTTAGCTAGAATATGACACATGGACTCAAAAATTACAAGACCACAAACTGGGACATTATTTAAGGAGTAGAGGGGTGAGTCTAATTCATTTTTAGAGAATTAGAAACAAGTAAACATAATCTAGAACTAGAAAATTCAAATTAGACAAAAATAGTAAAAAAATAGAGTAATTAGGAGGGAATTATGGTTCCAATATCAAACTAAAACCTAAAAAGGCATGGCTTTAGACTTAAGCATTTAAGGATAAGGCAATCTTGGTTAACACACTTAGGTGGCTTGATGGCCGTACACCGATGAGGTCCTATTTTGCATCCGAATTCCATTTAATTTCTAAAAAAATACCTATTAGCCTAGAAAATTATGAAAATTTGTTTCCCTTGGTTATTTTACATATAATTTCACATTGTAATTTTATCTTGTTAAAATTACATTGATTTATGGTACTTTTTTAACAATGAGCCTAGTTGCAACTAATTTTAATTAAATTTTTTAATATATTAAACGATATTGTTTTGAATTGGAAAAATTTGCATAACAATCTTATAATATATACTAAATTATGGTAACAATAATTTTGAAAAATATTATATTTACTATTTTTTGTGAATTATTTAGTATTTGTTGGCAGTTTTCCTCATTATGTGAAACAAGGGGATTTTAAAGCACTTTGTGTAAAAATCAACTTGATACCATTTTTGAAGCTTAGTAATATCAAAATAAATGTTATACTTTGATTTTGATAAAAAATATAATTATTTGCCTACTTTTAGCTATTTATTGATAAAATAGAGCTAAAGTAAGTATTATAGAATATATTGTATAATGTACTCTTTTAGTGTTTTTCATGACCATAACATAACAACTATTATTTTTTGAGTATAATATACTTTTTTTGTGGTTTTAGTAGTGGTTGAATACTCACAATAATACATTTTCTTACTCTTTATGCATATTTCGCTAAATATGAAAGTAAGGGTTAATTATATAGTTGACATTATAGCATAGGGGAGTTCTAACTGTTGTTGTATTTGAAGTACACTTTATTAGTCTTAGCTTGGTTTAATTGAAAAGTGGAGATATTGCAAGTAAGTATAGTATTTTGGTTGAATCAAAAGTAAAATTAGAGACAGAATCCAAAGTTGATACACTTAAGTGTCTTTGTATATGCTAAACTTGGACAATTGAGATAGGTGAGGCGCTGGGGATTTTTTATTGGTAAATTGAGGATATGAGCTAAATAGTATTTGATTAGAAATCTTTAAGTCAGGTTGAATTAGAGAGCAATTTAGAAGCTATGTTAGAAGTTAAATAAGAGATTAAGTTAGAAACATTTTAGAATAAACTAAGAACCAACAAGCTTATATTAAGCTGAAATATATATATATATATATATATACATACGCATGATCTATAGTGACTTTGATAGTATTTTATTTGCTGTTATTAGGTAAAGTAGCTAAGGAAGAAGCTTGTGTTAATGGGTAATGTCAAAGTGTTCAATAGATTTAGGTAAGTAGATATTTGTGTGTCTCGAGTGGATTTATGTTTACTCTTAACTTTACATGCTTTGTATTGTTTGGCTTGGTTGAGCTTGGTTGCAAGATGGTATGCTGCTTGGTGAGTTATGTGGAGTTTTTATTATGACTGTTGCTAATTGAATGATGTTATGACATTAGCTTTAGTTGCTATGGTTATGTTGCTTAATGTTTGTGTAATATTTGCTGGGATTTGCACTAATTGGGAAAAGCTAGGTACTAACGTTACCTCCTAAGGTGTTCAGTTAAGTGAACTAATATCGAGGTCTTAAACTTGATAATGAAACAAAATAAAGGCTAGGCTAGTAAATAATGAGTAAGCTTGCTTAGATTTGCTGGGAATTGCTTGGATTTGCTGAGTATTGCTTGGTATGTAATTTGATGCATTCATGGCATAGCACGAAAAGAGCCTAGGCTAAGCATTTATTAAAATGAGATTTTGCTAGGTCGAATTTCATATGAAAAACTGGGTTTACTAAGTGAACCACTTGATTTATGAAAGTTAGGTTTTTAGGCATATAGAAACTGCATTGTATTTGCTAGGTCAGCTATATTGTTAATTTGTTGGGTTTTGGCAACTGATTATTGCTTTGCTGGGTTCCTAGACTTTTTTTTTTGTGTTCAAATGCCTGATTGAAGTCAACTAACCAAATGAGTTGTTAGGTTGGGTTAGGATATTGGTACCGATGTATACTACGTATATGAGCATGGCCTATGCTTGTTACATTTGTATTGCTTGGTTGGACTAAAGAATATTGTGATTAAACTAGTAACTTACTGTATGGCTATGATATGATGCTACTTGTATTGTATTTGTTTATTCACTTTCAATCTCCCTTTAGTAAGCTTAAGGGAAAAATTTTTCTTATCCTCAAGTAAATGATGAGTTAGACAAGGCATTGCATTGTAAAGGCAAAGAGACTTTGAATACTAGTAAGAGATTGGTTTTTGGAAGAAACTATTAGTTGCAAGATACGGGTTAAGTCCTTTTCAGGAAAACTTTGGTGTTATATTATAAAGAATTTAATTTAGTAATTTGTAGTTGTAAAATGTATACTTATAGAGAAAAATGTATTAAATAGGTATTGTGTAGTTGTGATACTCTGAGTTCGATTTACTCTTATGAAAGAATTCTATTTGGTTTATTACATTGTATAAGGAGATATTTGGAAATTGATGATTTTGAATCATGTATTTACGTAGTGGAATTTTAAATTTTCATTATCCCTAAACATCCTAAGATCTAAGTGTTTCAATTAAATCGAGGAGAGGACTGTGAATTTTACCTTATATGATGCTTTTTGAAATTCTTGGTTAGGCGGATTAATAGGTGTTGCAAATCACAAACACCTCCTATTGATATCTACATATGAACGAATGCACAGAAAATAGAATGTAGTATATGCTAGCACTTTAGGATGATGTATTTGTACAGGAGTCAACTCGCAATCTCTCATGTTTTACCTTCTCTATTTTGGTCTATAAACTTTCTCTACTGGTTTAATGTTGGCGACAAGAGATTAGCATAACCCTAATCGAGAGTTGCCTTTATCTATATATAAAGGAGTGATAATATCTTCTAGAAG
Source organism: Lumnitzera racemosa (assembly GCA_024138005.1). NCBI lineage: Eukaryota > Viridiplantae > Streptophyta > Magnoliopsida > Myrtales > Combretaceae > Lumnitzera > Lumnitzera racemosa. The sequence continues at coordinate 51,273,077 of JAMXBC010000006.1, read as the reverse complement.
ATATTATGATATATTGTGAGAGATTAAAATATATTAACAATATCCAATAAAAAAAACTTTATTTTATCATTTATTATTTTTCTCCAAAAATAATAAAGGTCATTATTTATAATTCTTAAACTATTAAGAATAATAATTACCTCAATAATTCTTGTTAGGTTTATTTAAAATAAACCTGTAGCCCATTTGGTTCATTTTTTATGTGCGGCTTTGTAGGTTTACCTAATGTTGATAGTAGGCTTAAAACTCCTTTTGGACCTACAAGATATAACTTGCCTCTAGCAAGACATTATGCCCACCCAAGTTAAGTGAAGGTCGGTGATCTAACTCTACCTGTTAAATAGTTAGTTATTTAGTCTCTTTGTCACACGACATCTAATGGTTAAACATAAGGTATAGATTGAGATACTCTCATATTATTTAATCACTCATTTCTTGAATCCAAAGTTCAACTAACTTAAATAACTCTTTATCAATTCATTTGAGTATGGCCATGCATTTTTCTCAGTCTTACTTTTCAAGGGACCCAAAAGATCTCTCTTAAATTAATGAGAGGGACAAATTCCTTCATGAACATACATATTCCTTTATATAATTTATTTCATATCCAATCACAATCTTATAATCATTTAGTTAAAAATGATAAAGAATTGAGTCAAAACGGAACTTACTATGCAGGAATCTGTGGTATCATCTGGTCAAATGACTAAAATAACATTGCAATAAGTAGTACTTATCAAATTGATCCATGTAGTACTCTTACAGTGGTTCGATCTAGTATAATGTACTCCTATATGTATCTATGTGCTAAATTGATATCTTATATCCATAATTAGTAAAACGTGACTATCATATTGCTAACATACTAGTCTTAATTCGTTATTGTTCCATATAATGAGCGATTAAGGATAATTTAAAATAATGTTCTTATCGCCTTATGGTTTTACTATTAAAGTCATGTACTTTAATGACATAAGGAAAAACAAAATATTTAAGGAATCCTTTTATCATGTTAAAAGGCCAATAATATTGTGATAAATAAAATGGCTCATATCATAAAGAAAAATAAATATTCAAATGATATAAAATCCATATGCCTAAGGCATATCACTGGCAGAACGATAAGTAAAGTACATATTCTACCTTATCCTTAACTTAAGGATGACAGTAATGAATTATCTTTGAGTTTCAAAAGTTTGAAAAGGGTGGGGCATTATAATTTTGAGAAATTAGTACTCAATTTCCCGTAAACACAATAGACATTTATGCATCTATATTTTCAAATTTTTATAATAATAAAATGTTAATTCTTGTCTCTATTGATTATCTCTTCGTTGTTCTTATTTCCTATTTTTGTACTTTTTATTATTTCTTCTTATGTGAAATAACTAACATTATTAAATTTTCACAATGAAATGTTAATTCCCATCTCTATAGATCATCTTTTAATTGTTCCTAGTTCCCATTTTCATTATTTTTTCACCTTTTTTTAATTTTGAGATTTTATTTTGTCAAGTAACCTAGAGAAATTATTGCTTTGTTAAATTTCCTTTAAAACATACAAACACTAACGTTTTCAAATTTCTATAGTAATAAGATGTTATTTCTATCTCCATCAACCCTATTATATTGATTAACTTTCATAAATTAAACTTTCCATAAAATAAGAAACCATCTAAATTCCAACCTTTCTCATACCATTTATCTTTATATAATTTTTTTTCATTCATATTCATATCATATTATTTTTAATTTTACTTATTAGTTGTTCTTAATTTCAATTTTAGGATTTTGTTCTTTTAATAATGTTTCTTACCTAAAAAAAAAAAAGAACGAAAGAAAAAGGAAGGAAATGTCCATTTATATATCCCTTAGTTATCTCCTTGCAAATTATAATAGCTAAAAAATCTTTACAAATTGAACAATACATGACAAATCCAACCTAAAATATGCAAGGTGTTAAAGATTTAGTGAGACCAACTTTCCCATGTAGTTGAAATATTTCAAGTTTTATTTTTATATTTTTTTCATTAAAAAGGACAATAGATAGATATGAATAACAAAAAAAATAAAAATTGTGAATACTTTCTAGAGTCAAATAAATAATGAGATATCGAAAATACAATACACAAAAAAAAAGAAAAAAAATCATTTATTGAACATAAATTACATGAAATCGATCAAAAGGGGCACCATATTATATTGGTTATTGCATTAATTACTATCTCCATTGATAATCTCCTTGTAAAGAACCAAAAACGTATTGATTACTTTCCATAAACTAAACATTCCATGAAATAAAAATTTATTCAAATTTGACCTTTCTTTTTATCCATCTATCTTTCAACCGAAAAAGAGTGGAAAAAAGAAATTCATATATTCTTCAATTACATGTTCAACCTAAAATGATGAGATATAAGAAGCATTTTTTCTTCTTCTTGCCATAAAGGAGATATAAGGAGTTTGAATAATTTTCTTTTACCAACTTTGTCATATAATAACACCATTATTAAGTTTAATTATTCAAAATTCTTTATTTTATATGCTAACATAATTGAAAATGATAATATGGCCGATATGGATAAGGACAAAAAGTGTCATATATTATTTATGAAATACATAGTATGAAACCTAAAATAAGAAATAGTTTATTAAATGTAGGATATACAAAGTTAACAAAAGAGGGTTATAATGATATTAAGTACCTCTAAATTACATTAACTCAGATCTCTCTTAATTATTACTTTGTAAAAATTATTCAGAATTTCTGTAAAAGAAAACATTTAACTTATGTCCTTTACTCTTATCCATTATTTTTAACTTTCTCAGATAGCAGTTTGGTATTTTAAATCATTCAAAATTCTTTGTTTTTATGTCTATTTAATGTGATTTAAAGTGATAATAATACAAATATTGATACTAAAAGATGTGATATATTCTTAGAGAAATGCATAATGAGATATTGAAAATAGATAATACAAAAACATTCAAGCATGTTTTCTAATGACTTATTGAATAAAGAATATGAAATACAATAAAGGGAAGTTAAAAAGACATCAAATATTATCTATGTGAAGTTTGGTACAACAATGTAATGATATATGTGTATTTTAGAAATAATAAAATACTAATAATAAAAGTAATAGTAAATGATACAACAAACATAATAATAATGGTGAGAAATATGTATCGATTATTTATTCAAAGGTAATCATGTGTAAATTATTTTTATCATAATGCTTAGATGGCATAGAAATATGTTGCATAGATGTAAACTCCCACAAAGTGAAGTAAGGTAAAAAAATAAATTAAATTATGCTTAGTGAAATTCAATTTTACATCGATAAAATAATTTCATATGTAATATGAAATTGAAAGAACAATTAAAATTACAATGAAGATATGCAATACGACAACTTAACTCATATAGTTTCATGATTATAACAAAGAACATGAAATTAAAAGAAATAGTTAAAATTACGATAGAATAATATAATATTACAATTGAATTCAAGGTTACTAACTTTAATGATAGAATAAATCAATTTTATAGTATTACGACATAGTTTATATAGCTTCAAATTTATCTACTTACAAAATTCAAACAATTAAAATCGCCTTTATAGTCTCCACTATTTAAATCTTTTTGCATCTATAGTCTCCAAAACTCGATCCATATCCATTCCCTACTCCATCTTCACCTACCTAACAAAAAAAAAAAAATCTACTTAAGAAAGATAGATGAAAATAAAATCATAATGCGTGCGAAAATATGTAAAAATGAAACTTGTAACTTGAACAAAGAAAAGGGTGAAGCTCCCATTTAAAAAACAATGAAGAGGGTTGATTATGAAAGGAGAAGAATGAAGAGAAATGAAGAGAATGTAGACCTATTTATAGCAACAGATAATGGAAAAAAATTGGAAAATAATTATGAAATGGCATTATGATATGACAAAAGAATTATTGAAATTTATTAATGATAATAGAATGAAATGAAAGAGCTTCCGACACTATATATTATAATATGATATGATTATCTAATATATTGCTTGATACGGATGCGTGGGTGAACATACGGACCCAATATCATTTGTAACCAAGGGCTGTGTCTGGCCCACGAGATGGCTTAAAAAAGTAAATATAGTCGAAGGTGAGCAAGGGTTCTCATGTTCAGGTCACACTTAATATGACGCATAAGTATAGCCGGAGGTTACTTGCCACTAGTCCATACTTAATGAGCTAGATAAGAGTAGCTCAAAAGTAAGTAAAGGATGCTTAACTCAAGAGGGTGTAAAATGTTTAGTGTATTCTCCATATGTTTTATTGTTGCAGCTATTAAAATAGGCAAGTATTTATAGTACCCGATTAGGGTAAGTCCTCATTTATAGGAAATTATAGAAATGGATCTTTATTAGCTAAGAAAAAGGAGAATAATTTACAGGAGAAGCATGTAATAGTGTAAAAGGAATATCCTTTGTCAAAAAGGATAGTACAGATGGCAGAAAGGATAGTACGCGCATAATTTTGTTCATTCTGTGGTCCCTAATAACACAGTGAGCTGAGCAGGGGTAAGCCTTGATTAGGTCTAGTCAGCGTTGGCAATTTGGCAGCTCTGATTGTTGGGACTAGATAAGGGTTGGCTCAAGGATGACTTACATTCAGGTCAGCCTCGAATGGTCAGCTCCTAACAATTGTTAGCTTGGCTTAGGTACTGTAGGGATGGCTGTATCTTGATTTGGTGCTTGGACTGATGTGTTGTGGAGGGTTTGACTTGGTATGTTGGTTGGTCACTTTAGTAGTTTGGCTGTATCTTAATTCAGTTGATCACTTCGGTCGTTTCTTGGATAGTGTGGAGAGCATAATAGCTCAATAGGTTGGACTGGGATAAATACTGCTCCTTAATGCTTAGCTCACCTTGGACAACTCGATGAACCATTTGAGAAAGCCCTCGGGTTCGTGAGAGCGTGATTAGTCCTTAATCCCTATCATCCCCTATGGGTTGTTTAAGATTTGGGATCAAATTTGGTCTAACTCTAGGTTGCTCATCCTTGGGAGTATAAGGCTAGAGATCAACAATATTAAAGGAGTCCGAGACTCCATATCCTTGTAATTCAATTCTATAGGTATTAGTATTGATCTTTTCAAGCACTTTGAAAGGTCCATTGGCTCTAGGAGACAACTTGCTCTTCCTCAAGTTGGGAATTGTTCTTTACTGAGATGTATCTAAACCAAATCACCTGGTTGAAACTTTCTCTTCCTTCATCCTTAGCCTTACTTCTCGAGCTTAGTATTAGCTCAGCTTAATTACTCTACAATCTTCTGGTGTATGGCTCTGATGGCCTCAACTCTTTCTGTAGCTGACCGATCATCATTAAGCCTTAGCTGGGGTACTTGGTCCATTGAAAGCTCGAGGTTAAACCTATAAACGACCTTGAATGGAGATATGCTTGTTATGCTATGGACGGTCCTATTGTAGCAAAACTCAATGATTGGTAGATACAGATCCCAATCGGTCATGTTTCGTTGGACAGTAACTCGTAACAAGGTTCCTACGGTTCTATTGACAACCTTAGTTTGTGGATGGCAGGACATGCTGTACAATAGCTTGGTTCTCATTTGCCTCCATAGCGTCCTCTAAAAGTGGCTAATAAACTTTGGGTCTTGGTCTGAAACAATGGTTTTGAGCATTCCGTGAAGTTTGATCACTTCCTGTAAGAAAAAGGAAAGAGATAGTTGAAGCATCGTTAGTTTTGGAGTAAGGCACAAAATGTGTTGTCTTGCTAAATTGATCTACAACTATCATGATGGAGTCCTTCCCTCAAGACATCCTTGGCAATCCTAATATGAAGTCCATACTTAGCTCAGGCTATAGTTTGGTTGGGATAGGAAAGGGTAGATAATGTCCTTGCTCAGCTTGGCTCTTTGCTTTTTAGCAGGTTGTATACTTTCCCAATATGGATTGCACATCTCTCATTATTCTCAGCCCAAAGAATCGTAAGGATAGTACCTCATGGGTTCAGTGTTGGCCAAAGTGTCCAATCAATCCTCCTCCATACGCCTCGTTCATGAGTAATTCTCTCATGGAATAGGTCGGAATACATAGTCTTCTCTTCCTAAATAAGTGTCCATTCTCCCTTTGATAGTCATCCAGTGTTTGTCTTTCCTCACACCTGGCATAGATAGGACCAAAATGTGGATCCTTAATATACATATTCCTTATTGTTGAAAGAATAAGTAGCCTTATCTGCAGTTCAGTTAAGAGGGCGTGTCGTCTCGATAAGGCGTAAGCCATTACATTTTTCTTCCCATTCTTATACTTCATAACATAGGAAAAACCTTCGATGAACTCAACTCATTTGGCTTGTCTCTGAGATAACTTGGGTTGACACTTCAAATATCTTAAGGATTTATGATTGGTGTAGATCACAAATTCCTTAAGCAGTAGATAGTATTGCTATGTCATTAGGGCTAGGATTAAGGAGTAGAACTTCTTGTCATAGATAGAATAATTGACTGTAGCTCTTTGAAATTTCTTGCTAAAGTAAGCAATAGGTTGGCCTTCTTGCATTAGTACAGTACCTATGCCTAGTCCGAATGCATCGTACTCTATTTCAAACACTTTGTCAAAGCTTGATAGAGCTAAGATAGGGGCTATAGTCAGCCTCTCTTTTACCTCCTCAAAACTCCTTTGCTCCTTCTCTCCTCATTTCAATATTCTTCTTTGAGAATTCAATGAGTAGGGCCATAATCGTATTGAAATTCTTTATAAATCTATGATAGAATGACACTAAGTTATGGAAACTTCTAATGTTGGTTGAAGTGGTCTGCACTAGCCATTCGGTGATTGCTCCGATCTTCTTTTAGTCAACTCATATACTACCATTACTTATAACAAACCCTAAGAATATCACCTTGGATTGGCAAAAGTAGCACTTCTTTAGATTGGCATAAAGCTATTTAGCTCGGAGTTTTGCAAAGACACTTTGGAGATGTTCCTGGTGAGTCTCTAAGTTAGGACTGTACACTAAGATGTCATCAAGACAAACTACGACAAACTTCCCTAATAAGTTTTGGAGCACATGATTCATCGAGTGCATAAATGTGCTCATAGCGTTGGGCGATTTGAATAGCATTATAAGCCATTCATATAATCTATGGTGCGTTTTGAATGCGGTTTTCCACCGGTCACCTTTGCGCCTTTGGATATGATGGTATCTAGATTTGAGGTCGATTGTGGAGAACACTTTTGCTCTACTTAATTCGTTTAACATGTCATCAAGCCTACGTATAGGATACCTATACTTGATGGTGATTCGATTGATCACTCGACTATTTACATACATCCTCTAAGAACCTTCTTTCTTTGGCATTAACAAGGCTAGCACTGTGCAGGGACTAGGGACTTGTGCACATACCCCCTCTTTATCAACTCATTTACTTGCTTCTACAGCTCGGTGGCTTGTTTAGGATTCAACCTATAGGTAGGCTTGTTAGGTAGTGTAGTTCTTAGTTGTAGGTTGATTGCATGCTTAACACCTCGAATGGGAGGTAGACCTTCCAACAACTCTTTTGGGAATAGAATGGTAAACTCTTGCAGTAACGTCTTCACTTCGGTAGGTTACTCCATCTCCTCGGACCTCGTCTCCAGCATCCTTCGGACCAATAGATAGGTTGATCCTTTGAGCTTCATTTCTCTTTTTAGCTCGGCTTGGGTTAATACCAAATCCTCTTTCTTTAGGGTTCGCCTTAGTTGGGACTGCATGACCTTTACTTGCTCGGCAGTCATAGGACTCAATTTCATCCTCTTACCTTTATGCTCTATAGAACATATATTCCTCCTTCTGTCATATACCATAGCTTAATCGAACATCCATGGTCATCCAAGTAGAATGTGGGACACACTCATGGGTAGCATATAATAGAGCACTTTATCTCGATATTTGCTAATACAGATTGGCATAGACACCTGTTTGTTCACCTATAGGGTTCCCTTATCATTCAGCAAATGAAGCTTATAAGGTTTTGGGTGGGGCTTAGTCGGTAATTTCAATTGCTGGACCATAAATGTAGAGGTTGCATTGGTATAGCTCCCACTATCAACTATCAGGGCATACAGTGACTCATTCACCTTGCATTTGATGTGGAAGAGATTTTCTTTCTATTCGTCTTCTAGTATAAGATTGATACTCATTGTCTTCTATAACACTAGAGTGGTTGGCATAAAGTTGCCTTCTTTACTATAAATAACTTACTTCTTAGATAACTTATTCTATCTATCTTCCTCCAATTCCTTTACTTCCTCGTTAGTGCTATCTACTTTGAGAGTCGACATCTCACATTGGATCACCATAGTCTTTCTATTTAGATACTGGGCGACTATGTGTCCAAATCCCTAGCATTTGAAATAGTCGATCTCACCCATCTTCCTACCAGAACTTTGACCTTTCTCAAACTTCCTCAAGACTTCCTTCTCTTTTGCTTAAGTAGTTTGAGTAGGTTGGTCCTCAGTAACCTTACTTGGTTTCATTTACACAGGTCTACTCAAAATAGTTTAGCTATTACCTAGTCGGCTAATAGGTGGTCAAAACCTTCTTATTCGGTGCCTTTCTATCCTCTAGGCAGCTTAAATTGCATCGTTAAGTGACCTAATTTCCATGTTTTCCAGGATATTTCCGATCTCATATTTCAGTTTACTAATGAATTAAGATACCGTTTGGTCTTCTAGCTCGTTGACTTTGCATTAGATCATTAACATCTAGAATTTTTTAACATAAGCTCCAAGAGTCAATCTTCCTTGCCTCAATTCCTATAACCTTTTGAAGGTATCCTAAAGACAGTAGCTTGGTACAGACCTTCTCCTCATAACCTTCTTCATTTCATCCCATCTCATGATTTCCTGTTCTCCTTCTCTTTGTCGGGTGGCTTGCAAGTTTTTCTACCACAGGGTGGCATAACTAGTAAACTCCAACACAGAAAACATAACCTTTACATTATCGGGCACTTCGTGGCATTCAAATTCGTTTTCAATCTTATCTACCCAATCCAGGTAGCCTTCGGCATCACCACTTTTGGAAAAGCTTGGAATATGCATCCTCAATCCTTCAACTCTAAAGGCTCGTACAATTCTTTCTTCAGCCTTGCAATGTTCCTCTACTTCGTTGTTTCCTCCCTCTTCTTCCTTAATCTCTTCAAGTGCTAGTCTTAGTTTAGCATCCCTTCTTATTCTTTCAGCTCAAGATAGTTGAGTTGGGGTATTAACTTAGCTAAACTAATCACTGCCTTGCTTTTCCTGCTTATGTCCTCTAGTTAGGTTATTTCTAACTTGTTGTCTATCTTCTTGGATAATAGTCATCAAACTAGCTACCAAGTTAGTAAGCCTATTCAAGCGATCACATATTGATTAAGGTGTGAAGCTTCCTTTTTATCCTTGACCATGTCAAGTACCACTTGCTTGGTTTCTCAAAATTTCTTGAACACTTAAATCTGACATTGATGGTTACTCTACAAAATCGACATCTAATAATACCACTTGAAGTTCTTTCCTTAAATAACAATAGTAGATCAATGACCAATACTTTCAACACCACGACAATTACACAACAAACAAATAGTTAACTACACTTTGTTTTGAATATCCGAAATAGGGGAAAATAGAGCACAAAATACTTCTAAACTACCATGCTCTTACATTAATAGTAGAACTTTTAACACGCGGGAATAGTAGCAAATCACTCAAAGAACGTAGTATTATAATCTAGCTTCGAATATAGCCAAGCTTTGATACTAAGATTATATGGATTCGTGGGTGAACATACGGACCGGATATCACTCGTAACTAGGGGCTGGCTCCGGGCCGCAAGATGACTCAAAAAAGTAAATGATAGTCGAGGGTAAATAGGGGTTCTCGTACATTGATGATGGATATGATGCACTAACGCCTCACACAAACTCAAGTCACACTTAATATGATACATGAGTATGTTCAAAGGTCACTTTCCACTAGTCTATGCTCAATAGGCTAGATAAGAGTAACTCAAGAGTAAGTAAAGGAGGCTTAGCTCAAGAGGGTGTAAAAAGTTAAGTGTATTCTCCATATGTTTTACTGTTGCGGCTATTACAATATGTGAGTATTTATTGTACTTGATTAGGGTAAGTCTTAATTTATAGGAAATTAAAAAAATGGATCCCTACTAGTTAAGAAAAAGGAGAATAATTTATAGGGGATGCATGTAATTGTGCAAAAAGAATATCCTATGTTAGAAAGTATAGTACGGATGTCAAAAAGGATAGTACGGATGTCAGAAAAGATACTACAGATGTTAGAAAGGACAGCGTGCATGTAATTTTGTTCATTTTGTGCTCCCCAATAACACTGCGAGCTGAACAGGGGTAGACCTTGATTAAGTTTGGTCGGCATCAGTAGTTTGGCAGCTTTGATTGTTGGGACTGGACAAGGGTTGGCTCAAGGATGACTCACATTTGGGTTGGCCTTGGATGGTTGGCTCTTGACAATTGTTAGCTTGGACTCAGCACTATGGGGATGGCTGTATCCTGATTTGGTGCTTAGACTAATGTGTTGCAAAGGGGTCGACTTAACATGTTGGCTGATCACCTTGGTAGTTTCCTAGATGGTATGGAGAGCAATGTAGCTCGGCAGGTCGGACTGGAATAAACATTGCTCCTAGGAGCTTAGCTCAGCTCGGATCGTTTGGAGAACCATTTGAGAAAGTCCTCGGGTTAGAGAGCGCATAATCAGTCCTTAATCCCTATCACTGCTGGTTATGTGTGATTGAATGGGCTTTAGGCTTGATTTGTGGGTTTTTTAGCTTGATTTAAGCCTAATTCATGTCCTAGGGCTTGTATCTTGTTTCTAATGTAATCTAATGGCCTTATAGCTTATTAAAGCTATTAAATGATCCATTTTAACTTGAGTTTTAGATTTGATACTATTGATTTGTTAGGCTTCAAATGGATTTTTCTAAGCCTAATATGCAATTTAAGCTTATTATAGGTCTTGTTTAGCCTTTTATCTTGTAAGTTTAAGCCTTAAACCTTAATTAATCTTGTGATTAAATACCTAAATCACAAATTATAGAAGGTTTAACTATCAATAAGTGATGATTCAAGATGATCTTCTAAGGCTCTCTATAATCCATATACTTGACTTGACAAAAGATGTATCTATAAGACTCCAAAATGGGGCCTACCAATTTTACTTAAAATCTTCATATCACATGTACACCATAATATAAGGACCACCTTGCAAGTTAGAGCTTGTAAGTTTCTAATCATACTTAATCTTATTACATACATCTAAATATATATATATATATATAAGTGATCTAGTAATCCACATTCACCAGAATCGTAGAGAGTTAAAATCATCTACCAACCAATAAGAAAGGGTATCTAAATTCCAATAATCATAAAGCAACTAGATACTTTAAAAGGTTAATTCAACTATCCTACTTACTTTTCTAAACTTATATTTTACTTTCTTAGCCTAATTGAGGACTTTGCACTTGAATCCTAGCCTAGTCTCATCTTTTTAAGCCTATAAAACTATTGGGGGATATGTTACATCCAGCTTAATGAGTAACCTTCCTATCTTATCATCAAATAATAACAAGCAAGTTATTTATAAAATACACGAACATATGTATAAGTATATGTAGTGTAAACAATGTATAAATTTGACCAGTAACTACATATAACACAATTTTACTCTTACCGTTGCCCGGGTTGGGAAGTTTGCAAGCACATCAAGACCTGGGTCAGTACATCTATTGTCTAATCGAATATCATCTTCTTTTGGTAGACCTAAAGTAGCGGACACAACTCCGTTTTAAGTGGAGGGTGAAGCTCTCCATAGCCAAGTAGATCTTAAAAGTCGAGACAAGAACATGTTGTACATTGTATGATACAACAACAATATAATATAAATATGGATCCAACATGCATGATCTCCCACTCTATTGCATAGTACTGATACCCTTTCATAATAATGTAGAATCCTACAATGCATGATCGGTTTATTTGAAGGTCGGATATTATTAATTCGATTTATAGGTGACTAACTAATGTATATATAACAGACATTCCAAAGTCCTATCTCCTAATGTGGAAATCAATTCTTGGTTTTGATATATTATGGTATTTGGCATACAAGTGCAACTAATACATGCACATAGAAATATCCCAACCCCCAAACACAACCATTTCATTCATATATTTATAATTAATCGATACTCTACACTACAACCAAATATAAGATAAGAGAGGGCTCAATATACTCACTCAGCCTTGAAGTCTAGTATTCCTAATAGTCTTCGGTAGTCTCAAACTTGGTATCTTAAATCGCTTAAGTAAGGTAATTAAATTAATAAGACTCATCTTAAACTTAATCTATTTGCTAATCTTGTTATAATTTCCTTATTCCACTTATTTTGTATTTTGGTCATAACTTTCTTATTTTAGTTAGAATTTCATGTTCTTATAATTGATTTTTATTGTTTTCGAGTGTTATTTCATTTGGTTAGGTTATTTTTAGGTGTTTAGAATTGTAAGAATTCATTTTGTGTCAAACAAGTTTGTTGGTCAATGGTGTTGGTTCGATTTGGGCCTAATTTTGGGTAGTCATCCATATACTTGACCTTTTGGGAATTTGTTTAGGTATTTTAAGTTTAAACTTCTACCTAAATTTCATAATTTTAAGTACGGTCTTAATTTTACTCTTGTGGGCCTAAATGGACCATTTTTACTAGTTTAAGGCCTTAGCTTACTGTAGGGCCAATAAGGGATCGCTTTAATAGGCTTTTAGACTTAATAGGCCTTTTATATTTTATATTATAGGCCTTTTAATTTAGGGATTGGATATGATCACTAGGTTGTTAGGCTCTATTCTTGGTTTTTTGAGGGCTTTTGGGCTTATCTTGTATTTTAGGGTCTTAATCCTAACTCTACTTATTATTTTAGGCCTAAGCTTACTAAAGGCCTTAAGTTTGGTCCATTTCTACTAAAGTTTCAGATCTGGTTCTTTTCATTAATAGGTCACCTAATACTATTCTTAAGTCTCTTATTGCTAACTAAGTTAGTTTAGGCCGTTAACTAAGTTAGTTTAGGTTACTAATTCATTGTTACCCTACTTAACTTGGTTGATTCATTTTAAATCATCCTTAACACTAATTAATCAAAATTTACAGCTCATTAAATGCATCAATAGTGGCGGCCAAGTAGGATTTTTCTACGGTTTCTTTAGCTTCATCCATTTAGCACTTATTTTAGTGTATTTTCCTTATTATTAATCACGTTTCTATTTGTTTTAAGCTAATAATATCACATAACATAATACAAACAAGGTGGATACATACCAAGGAGGGGGTGGCATGTAAAGAAAGTTAGGGTTCTTGGTGCTTTCTCAACTTCTTTTCAAGTTATCTATATAGAACTATCTCTTATACATCTAGAATGTAGCTAGCAAACTAGCTAAGCACATGACTAAATGTGTAATTATATGACTTTAAAATGACATGCATATGATTATAACATGTTTATCCAGTATTTCTAATTCAAAACTCTCAAGATATCAAAGGTATAACTAGTGTAAATATAAGCAAGGGTTTATTAGCAAGAAACTAGGGAATGTGTTGGTTCAAATAGTGGTGGCCGTTTGCAATTCAAAGTCGTATGGTGGTGGTAATCTCAAAAAGTGCCATTATGCACAAGGTGGTTTGATAGCTTCTTTTGATTTCTTCCATTTTTCCTTTGGTTTTTGTTTAGGTTTCTTGAGAGTGTTTAATCGAGTTTTCTAAGAGTGAAGAATGAAGTTAAATGAAGGTTTTATTGGAATGAAATGGTAGATATTGAAGGTGGATTAATGGGGATAAGAGGTGGCTATTTTGAGATGAGGGTACATGGTCCCCTCTTGGTACTATTGTACGTTGTTTGCTTTTTGCCAAATGAAGGAGGATTTTATCTCGTACAAGACAATTATCCCTTAACTAGCCAACTAATCATTCTTATCCTTTTGTTAATTAAGATGTAATGAAGGTTGATAAATGGATTGAATGGTAATTAAGTTAATTAATCGTAAATATACTTAATTAAACAATTTAATTAAGTCCATTGACCTATATTACTTTGTTTGTTTGAGTCTTTTAATATTCGAGACCCGTTAGGGTTTTTGGATTACGTACGAGATTAACAATTTAGTGTATCCTAGCGATTAGAGAAATTATTTGTGATAAGCAAATAGTTTAGGGGTATACTTAGGGTTTATTAGTTGAATTAAGGTTTTGGAATTCCAATTAAGGTTTTAGTTAGTTTATTGATTTTTTCCAATTGTTTTAAGGTTTCTCGCTTATTAGGATTTTATGCATATAATTAGGGTTTTAGGATTTTACTCTCTTTATGGTTCTTCAACTTATTATTTAAGGTTTATGACTTCTTACTTAGGGTTCAATCGTTTTATTTTGGGGTTTAATTATTCTATCTTTTATTATATCTTGAGTGGTTATAGGGATTATCCATTAACTATTGTATTTGACCCCATGTTCAGATCTAAAAGTTTGCAGGTTTCACATTGTCTCCCTAACCATAATGTTGGCACCATTAAGGAAATATTTTCACATAATTACTTTGGTTTCATTTGAGTAATCGCTCTTGACTTATGATTAATTATGATGTAAAACTTAATTAGCAAATTAAGGTGTAATTAAGTTTTTTAATCCTAATTACTCCTATACTCGACACTAATTAGATGCATTTTAAGGCTTAGAATGTCAAATTAAGTTAGTTAAGGCCATTAGGTCATCTTGTCCAATTAGTTCAAGGAATTAAGACAATTATTGTTGTTTGAGTATCTTTTAGAGGGTAGATTAAGGTTTTAAGGAAATTATGCGATTAGTCTCTGATTAGTGAATAGTTTTATTATTTGATTAGAGTAAAATAGTTGGATTAGGGTTTTCAACACCAAACTAGGGTTTTACAATCATTTCAAGGTTTTGCACATATTAGGTTTTAATTAGGGTTTTATGGTTCAAAGGTTTATTTAAGGGTTATAGTATTCATTTTAGGGTTCTAAATTCATTGTTAAGGTTTTCTACATTAATATTCATTTTTAGCTTGGTTTACACTTTATCAATTTTAGGGAGCTCTCATAGGCTTCGATTATCATTCTCTTTCTCATTGGGATTTAGAGTTGGTTTTGTTAGATTATGTTGACCTTAGGAGTTAACATTAGTTATTGGCATTTGTTTATATAACTTTAGGGCTTTGAGTTTAGGGTTCAAACTAGGATTGAGACTATCATCTAGGATTTTACTAGTTTGCATTAGGGTTTTTAAGTGTAGTCTCTTAAGTACCGGGTTAGTTATCTTACCAACACGAAGGGTAACTTTTGAGAAATCTTATTAACTTCTAACCTCCAATCTAAGAAATTTGTGAGGTTTACATCCTGCCCCCTTACAATAAGTTTCATCCTTGATACTTGACGATAACATTCTCTTGCCCTTGTAATCTTGTGGCACCCTTCACTTACATACATGAGACCTCAATTCTTAGTTCTAAATAAGCATTCATTTATTTACCATCAAACTTTTAACCATGTAGAATACACAGTCTTAATTATTGTCATAACTTCTAACCATCATGATAAGTTCATATAATTTTTGAGGAAACATATAGCCTTCACATAATAATTATACTTATCCTCTAGGTTCCTTATGGAGTCATTTAGTTTCTCTTTAACCTCTCACTTCTAGTAGCACTTAGAGATGTTGTGACCATGCTTCCCAAACTTGTGACACATTACTGTATTCTTCCTTTTAAAACACATTTTCACTTTATGATTAGCCCTTTTGTAGTAAGAACCCTTGCCTTTTAATTGTAAGCAATCTTTTAGGTGATGTTCTTGGCCACATTTTTAGCAACTTACTTAGAATGGCTTCTTTGTTGTTAACTCACTTGCTAATGGCCTTAATTCCTCAATTGATCTTTTCCCTTTACAGTTTGGGTTACATCCCTTTTGAAATTATCTTCTAAACTCAATCTAAGATATCAGTTGAGGCAAGGCCCTTTCTTAGAATTCCACCACACTTTAGCACTATGCTGCAACATAAAGGTGCCATAAGTTAACCTCAAGTCTTTAGGTATCTCATAAGCTTCAAATGATAGCTTAACTTGGGCTAGCTAGTCTCCTGCCTCATATGGGTCATTTTTCTTTCATATGAAGAATCTATTTGCCTGAACAAAGTCATGAAACTTCTTCCTTAATGTATCTATTTCCTTTACTATATCCTTCGTATGATCTAAGCCACCTTGGTCTCTTAGTGTCATGTAGTAACCCTATTCATTTGCACTACCTATGATCCTATCAAGACATTTTTGCTATATGTTGATATCATCTAACAATTTATTTATCCAAATCATCCAATTTCACATCAAGTATACTTACTTTACTAGGTGTATGATCCTTTAATTAAATCTGATTCCATTCATTTACACATGTTATGCCCACTTTTCCACTAGTAACTTCACACATTTTGACTTGTAGCCAGGTAACTTTAGGGGCAAGTTATCTCTATAACCATCTTAAGATTTCATGCCATTGCTTGTTAATTCTCCATGGCTCTACTATTGTCCTTTTTCTTGTTAGGTGTAAGGCTCATAGTCTCAGGTAGAAGGTTTAGGTACTTGGTGACCCTTATGAAGGTGATATAACAGTTAACTACATACTTCTTTTGTAACATGTGGGAATTTGCTTTTAGTATCTATGTCCCTTTAGGTGTTTCACTTCCATCTTTCTCTTAAGCAAGTTCAAATCTAAGTGCAAGTGCTCTTACTATGGAAAGGGTTCGTGTTTGGCCCGAAAATCCTAATTGTTCCCCTAATGGGTTGCAATGCGTGTTAGGTAAGAAGTTAGGTCATATTTAAGTTAATTCAATTTTTAGGGTGATCAACCAATTCAGACAATCCAAGCAAACAGAAGGCACATGGAGCTCAAGCCCCACAGTAGCAAAAAAGAAATATTTAGGCATATGTGTAGCACATGCATAAGCAACTACACTATAATCACATGCTAGAAACATACCAAAGCCTTAAAGTACTTTAACGTACTCTGAAATGCTGCAAAGAATTAATCTCACTTACCTGGACATTGATGCTCGTTCTCCTCTTGCATCACTCTCGTCTTCCTTTATTACCCCTAAAATTTATAATAACCACTTCAGTTCCTATCTAGTATACAATATATACGATCTCCTTTTAACATTTAAGTATGTTCCTTAATTGAGTTAAGTGAGCTTTCTAAAATTTTATTAAGTACTAGTTAATTAGTGTATGTATTGACTAAGGTTTTGACTTGGTATATTAGCTTCGATCATTATTCCCAGGTTTTGACTTTAGTAAATTCTTAGAGGTTGTAAGAAAGCAACTTTTTTATTTAACTTCTAGCTCTAAATGATCTAATATTAAGTCTTAACCATCTTCAAATGTCCGGTTGTTCCTAGATTTAGCTTCTCCCATTAAACTATTTTTTGATTGACTTTCTAACTTAGATTCTGACTCAACATTGAGGTACAGGTTGCTGTCTAAGGGGCTTTTGACTTAAGTTTTGACTATAATAAAGGTGTAGAATTCATATATAAATCACTGGCTGACTTATTGTCAGACTCTTGGTGTGATGGAGGATATTTATTACTACGCTGCATTTTGACTAGTTTTTGACGGAGTTTCTAACCTACAACCTAAATTAGATTCTTATTTAGGAAGTTTTTGACTTACAGTTTATCTCTAGAAATTGTGTAGAGCCTAAATGATAGGAATCAACCTACGAAAATACCCAGGCTATAGCTAACCTATTCCAAGCCGAGGTCGACCTCCCCAAAATCCTCGCAAACCCATTCTTGGTTGAGGCTGACCTGCTTCACCTGAGGTCGTGTTATTACTAGAAGGGAAAGAATGGAGAGAAAGACAACTTAAAAATAGCTCTCTTAGCTATTAAAAAGATTAAGGACTAAGAAACCATGGTAATGGTGCTAAGTCTATAAACTAGCTTAACATAGTATAAAGAATCTAGTGTTGAGCAACTCACAAGTTCAATAACTACGGGCCAACCTCATAATCATCTTGACTAAACACTATAGAAATTCGGTGACTTTGACCCAAACTAGGACATCTACCTGTCGACCCTACCTTGTTTGGATCCTATTCATTCTAGGACAACTCAAATGACCCGCATGCCAAACTTGTTGTAAAACAAATATTTTTGTTCACTTGTAGGTGCTTTCCTTATTTTAGTTGTAGGCCTACTTTAGACTTTAAGGCCTTGTACTTTATTTATGTTTTTGCCAATAAGGTTTTAGGATGTATTATAAATAGTAACTTTTGTAAGTAGTAGATAAAAAATTATTAATGATAGGCCCCTGACATATAAATTGAGGAGAAAGGCATAACTGAGCTTTGATTAGTGGAAATGATACCAATGAGCTTGAAAATGATTGATAACAACTTAGATGAGTAACCGAGTTAAGGAGAAGAGAAGACCAACCCAAGCCGAGGAGAAGCAATGACAAGAGTATTGACTTTGAGATGAACTAAAGAGCCCGAAGAAGAGAGCACAGGCCGAAAAGAGATTTGGCCAAGCAGAGCTCCAATAGAAGTGATTGATTTAAGGCAAATTAACCAGCTCGAAATGCAAGGGATGTGCCTCGAACACATAGCCAAGGTGATGGGAATCAAGCTACGAGATCCCTGACCTGCAGCCGAGCCCGAGGACTAGAGGGGCTGGCACGATGAATCCTCACATTCTAACCAACCCTTGCTGAGGCCGAATGCTTACTTACCAAGTCACCTCTAATGTCATATTGTATGATCGCCCTTTATTCTATGGAATGTCAAGTTGACGATTACTCTCTATTGCCAAGCCACCCAATCACTTGGCATCATCCTTGCCAAAAAGTCGAGAGAGAGAATCCAAACTAATTAAGCCATCCCTGCTTGGACAAGCCTATCTATCCGTACTTTTTGTCTGCATCTCCTAACGATCTCGCTAATGCCACATTGCTACGTGTACAGTATCACATGTAGAATCTATAGCACCAATGATTATTTTCCTTATATATTTATTTTTGCCCCTTTATAACATGTACATTGCCCCTTTTAGGAAATATCCTTTTTGTCTTTTCCCTTTTGGGTAAGTTGCCCTAGTTTGCGAGTATAAATACTCTTATACTTATAGTTGAAACATCATGAGATTACTTTCGATAAACTTAATTACTTTTTTCCTTGCGTAAACACTGTGTATTTACTCTCGACATTACTCTTATCCTTTCCCTTAAGCAAGGTTAGGTGGCAAGTAACCTCACTAGACTAATTCGTGCGTCATATCGAATTGTGCAGTAAGTCCTTGGAAGTTCCTTTGGTGCGTCATATCCTTTGAAACTGTTCGTGAGTTTTTGCTTACTGTTCCATTCGTCTTTATCACTCTTTCCATACCTTTACCCATTAACCCTTTTTTGAGTTTTTTGCAAGCTTAGACCCACCCAGCAACCGACCTTGTTTGTTCTTAGTTACGATTTGCACTACGAGGACTTGAAAACATTAAGCTTAAGTTGTTGACCTTTAGTGGAAGTAGCTAACTCGAAGAGTTCCTTAACTGGGTTCCTTAGGTAAAGAAGTCATTTGAGTGTTATGAGTGTAATGATCAAACAAAAGTTAAGTTAACTTCATTGTCCCTTATTGAATATGTAAGTTTTTTGTAGGACAAGCTAATTGCCAAGCGAGACACCAAAGGAAAAGTGTTGTTCAAAACTTAGAGGCTTATTAAGCATTTGATGAATTGACGATTTGTGCCAGCCTAATTTAAGCAAGAGATGCTCCATGCTTTCCAACAACTTAGACAAGGTTGAAGCACTATTGAAGAGTGCTTGCAAGAGTTTCAGACCTTAATGACCAAATGTGAGATTATCGAGCCCCAAGACCACACTATTATAGGGTTCTTGAGTAGACTTCAAGATGACATTGCTAATGTGGCCGAGTTGCAACCATTCAACTCATTGAATGAGCTGGTTAATTTGGCATTAAGGGTGGAGAGATAGAGGAAAAGAAGGCACCAAATGCCAACCAGCGAACCTCAACTGAGAGGAATCAACCCTTTGGACCGATTACATATAGCTGAGCTAAAAGACTTCAGGGAATCACTCGAAGAATACTAGTTTGAAGCCATATCAAACATGAGAATTCTTGTCCTGAACTCTATGTTTCCCTCTACTATCGACTTAATTATCGAGCTATCATGTGCCTCAAACTTATCGAACAACTTTGCTGTGACAGAACATTCGAGTAGACAGTCTTAAGATTACCCGAGTTGAGCTCTCGAGTCGACCATCGACCACTAACGTCCGACCCTAGCCCAAGTTAATTACTTTCTAATGAATGACTGATAGAGCTTTGACTTGATCTAGATTAGGTTAGCCTTAGACTAAAGACCCACCCTCCTTTCATTTTGTTCATTTATATTATATTTTTGACATCCAGCCATTGTTCGACACATATCTTTTGGCACAACCTTCCCAAAGGATTCTTTACTTTTTGTACTGAATATTTTTTATCTCTTTTACCCTTTTTAGTTTGTTTATTTATCCCATTTGTAGAATACCCTTTTATCTTTTCATACATGTAAAGTAACCTTAGTGAGACGGGTATATAAACCTTGATTTAATTATCTACAAACAATAACTTCATTATCAGAATATTATTCAAGTTTTCCTTTGAGCAACCCTAGTGTTCTTATTACTCTTCAACTCTTATCGATTCTCTTTAGTAAGGAATAGTGGTGATTGACCCTATAGTTCGAACTAGTGCATCATATCTGGCGAATTGTAGGCCGAGTAAGAAGAGTTAATATGTCATATCCAGTTGGTAGTTGCCCTGACTTTGCTAGCTTTTTCTTTATTTCCTTTTGTTTCGCTTCGTTGTAGTGCTTCTTTGTATATCTAATCCTAGAGACACATCAGCTTTGTTGGTATCAAAGCATGGTTTCGAGAGGGAGTGTTTGAAGTTACAGAGAATTTTTAGTTTGCTTTGCTGTTAGTGGCTGCTTTGCTCCTTTTGTAGTTGTTGCAATGTGTTCGTGTGAAGTAAGTTCAAAATTGTGAGCTGTGTAGTGGAGGTTTGTGTATTGGTAAGTATAGTTCTTTGTTACTTTGTTCTTACTTTGTTTTTCACTACGAAAACAAACCGAACTCATTTTCTATCCTATTCAAGTGATTATTGAGTCCTAAAATTGTTAGTATGTTAGTCAAAGTTTTAGTTAGTAAGGTAGCATTGTTTCCCCATGTATTGTATTGATAATCTATTCGAAAAAGTATTATACCATGTTGGATTAAAGTGTTTAAGGTGTTATTGGAGACCAGACTAGTGGTGCTTAACTTGGTCATGGTCAAAATAGTAGTAACACTCCAAGGTCAATTGATGATAAGCTTGATAGGCTCACTAATCTTATTGAGAGTGTAGTCATTGCGATGCAATTAAACAAACAACAACCCCAGGGTATACAACACCATAACCCACTAGAAAATGCTCTTGAAAGACGCTATGGCTAAGGTAATCGAGCTAATCGCTTAGTTCGACCCCTTTAAGTTAGAGGAGTAGAATACCAAGTTGCTAAACGAAGGCTAGAGTTGGAAGAAATTGAGGAGATGAATGTGAAGGAGTATAGAGAGGAAGGCGAATAAGCTGATTATTACTGAGTATAAGAGCGAGGATGCTAAGCTTCTTAAGGACTAGACAATGTCTAGGTCCAAATCCCATCCTTCAATGGAAGTGGAGATGCAAATAAATATTTGGAGTAGGAAGAGAAGGTCGAGAAAGTGTTTGATTGTTATGGATATGCAAATGAAATTTACTAGGTATGGCACTATGTAGCAGAAAAATTTAAATGCAGTTAGAGCAAGGGATGGAAAATGAGGAGTAAGGACTTAGGAAGAGATAAAGAGATTGATGAGGGGTAGATTTGTGCTTGAGACATACTGGCAAGAATTTCACCAAGGAGGCCTATCTATTGATGACTATGTGAGAGAGTTCCAAATTCTTATGATTCGAGTGGACATGGAAGAACGAGAGGTTTGTATAGTATTGGGGTTTATTTCTAGGCTTAAATTCAAGATTCACAACATTGTGGAAGTACAGAGGTTTTATACTCTAGAAAAAGTAATTAAGGTGGCACAGAAGGTCCAAAAACAAAGAAAATGTGCTTTGAACCGACCTGGATCAACATTCTCCCAAACCCCTATTTCGCGTCAATCGATTTAAGTCGAGCCGAGAAGGCCATACCATGCCGAGGAGAGGAATGATCGAGGTGATGATAGCCGAATAGGCCAACAGGGTCGAGTAAGCCAATCAAACCTAGTTAAAGTTAGGTTAACCCTGAGGATATATGAAAGAGAATAAACCTCCAAACAAAAGACAAGTGATGTGAAGTGCTTTAAATGCTTAAGCTTCAAATACATGGCTATTGAATGTCCGAACCGACGTATCATGGTGCTTCAAGGAGATATTGTGGATAGTACTGATGAGAGTAAACATGAGGAAGAGAAGGATGTTAGAAAGGCTGAAGTCGAGGAGGAAGAGGAGACCTATGTCTATGTTAACTAGGGAGAAGCGATGACTTTAATACTAAGACTAGTACAAAGTTCCCTGTTGAACTTCGAGGAAAACTAGAGCAAAAATTTATTCTACACTAAGTGTACTATCAAAGGACAATTGTTCACCAACATAGTGGATGGAAGAAGTTATACTAACGTCATTGCACAATCCTTTGTGTAGAGGTTAGGTTTGCTGACCTCTAAGCATCTTCTACCTTATAAGCTACATTGGCTTCATGATAAGGATACTTTAGATGTGATTGAACAAGTAACTATATCGTTCAATGTTAGGAATGTGTATAAGGACGAAGTAGTATGTGATGTCATACCCATGGGAGCTTCACATTTGTTACTAAGAAGACCTTGGTTATTTGACCGACATGTTACGTACGATGGATACAAGAATACTTATGACTTTGTTAAGGATGGAAAGAAGATTGCATTGTATTAAATGACACCGACCTAAGTAAATGAGATCCATAATCAGCTTACTTGTGCAAGGAAGAAGAAGGCCCTAGTAATGAGCCAAAGAGAGCTTTGAGTTACTGAGAAGGCCGATGAGCCTATGTTCTTGTTGATTAGAAGATTATTGGAGATAAGAGATTTAAAAGGATGTTCTTGGTGAAATTCGAAGATTGATTGATGAGTTTTCCAACTTGTTTCATGAGGAACTACCTAAAAGACTACCCTAAGTATGAAGCATAGAGCATCGTATTGATCTACAGTCGAGTGTAGCTCTGCCAAACCAACTTGCCTAAAAAATGAACCTTGAGTAGGCTTTCGAGCCGAAAAGACAGGCGGATGAACTCATGGAGAGAGGATATGTGAAGAAGAGCATAAGTCATTGTGTTGGACCAACTCTATTCATCCCAAAGAAGGATGGTTCATGGTGCATGTGCATTGACAGTTGAGCAATTAATCAAATTACTGTTAAGTATAGAAACCTAATACCAAGGCTAAATGACATGTTAAATGAGCTTTATGGTCCCAAAATATTTTCAAAGGTTGACTTACGAAGTAGTTACCACCAAATTAGCATGAGGCTAAGTGTTGAATGGAAGACTTCTTTCAAAATGAGGCATGGTCTTTACGAATGGCTAGTTATGCCATTAAAACTTAAGAATGCGCTGAGCAAATTTATGAGACTTATGAACCATGTGATGCGTCTTCTGATTGGATGATGTGTAGTTGTTTACTTTGATGATATATTAGTATACAGTACCGATAGGTACAACCATGTTCAACATCTTCAAGTTGTTTTTGAAATCTTACAAGCTAAGAAGTAATTTGGGAACACGAAGAAGTGTATGTTTTGATAGGGTGAAGTAGTTTTTCGTGGGTATGTGGTATTAGGGGAAGGAACCTGAGTTAACAAGGAGAACGTCTGAGCTATCTTAGAGTGGCCGACATCGAAGAATGTTACTGAAGTATAAAGTTTTCATGACCTTGCTTCTTTTTACAAGTGATTCATTAAGAACTTCAGTACCATTGTAGCCTCTTTAGCCAAGTTGACGAAAAAGGGCAATGGGTTTCGATGGAATGACTGAGCCAACCGGAGCTTCAGGGAGATTAAGGAAAAGCTTACCTTTACCCTTGTCTTGTCATTCCTAAACTTTAACAAACCATTTGAACTAAAGTGTAATGTGTCAAGCATTGGAATTAGTGCTATCTTAATGCAAGAATGGCAACCAGTTGCTTATCATGGTGAGAAGCTTAATGGTGTTGCATTGAATTATTATATGTATGTGAAAGAGTTATATAGTCTTTTTTGTGCTCTTATTGTTTGGCAACACTACTTACTTCCATAAGAGTTTGTGATCTACATTGACTATGAGTCGTTAAAGCATCTTGGGGGTTGGAAGAAACTTTCAAAGAGACAAGCTAAGTGGTTAGATTTTATGGAAGGGTTCTCCTACATGATGCGATACAAGAAAGGAAGCGCTAACATGGTTGCTGATGCTCTATCATGTTAGCAAACCTTGCTAGCCACTTTGCGGACAAGTTGTTGGGATTTTCACTTATCACTGAGAATTATGCTTATGACCCTCATTTTGTTTCTATTCTAAAATAATGCTAAGAAGGAGTTGCTGTTGGAGCATATTATCTTAGGAATGGCTATCTGTTCGGGGATTGAAGGCTGCATATATTGAACTGTTCCATGTGTGAGCTGTTGGTTAAGGAAGCTCATAGTAGTAGATTATCTCATCACTTCGGAGAGACCATGTTAGTTAACTTGTTGAAGGAAATTTTTTACTGGCCTGGTTTGGCTAAAGATGTCTATAAGGTAGTTGGTAATTATGAAGTATGCAAGTGAGCTAAGGGAGAAGGGAGCCCCATGGAGAGTATATGTCCCTGCCAACACCAACCTTACCTTAGGTTAACCTTAGGATAAGCTTTATCCTAGGGTTGCCTTAGACATCCAAGGGAAAAGATTTGGTCTTTGTTGTAGTAGACCACTTTAGTAAAATAGCACACTTCATTTCATGCCTTTGAACCAACAATACCTTATATATTGCTAATTTATTTTTGTAAGAAGTAGTTTAATTACATGGAGTGCCGAAAACTATTGTTTCAGATCTAGACATAAAATTTTTTAGCTATTTTTAGAACTCTTTAGAGAAGACTTGGAACTAAACATGTGTTTAGCTCCAACAGTTACCCCCAAATTGAAGTGGTGAACAGGACATTAAGCAATTTACTTAGAGTTATGGGAAAGAACTTGAAGGATTGAGATATGTGTATGCCAGTTATGGAGTTTACATACAATTAAACTGTCTACTACACCACTGGGAAGACCCTACTTGAGGTCATCTATGGCCTCAACTCCACTATTCCCCTAGATCTAATTTATACTACTGCGGTTGCTGAAGAAAGTTGATTCCGAGTCAACCAAGCCTAAGAATTGTAAGAGTTATAGCAGACTATGACAAGGAAGATTGCCAAGTTTAATCAAAGATAATAAGAGATTAGTAGTTGAGGTTGCCAAAATGTTTCTTTTAAGCCAAGAGACCTAGTATAGATTCACCTCATTTAAGAATAATTTCCGCATTTAAGATAGAACAAGTTATCTCTAGGAGCCGATGGTCTATTCAAGATTCTAGGGAAGGTTAACTGCAATGCCTACTAGATCGAGTTACTTGATGATTATGGTGTTTACTCTACTTTCAATGTATCTAACCTAATTCCCACCGACCAGAAGAAAAAGATCTTGCAAGTACCCTAGAAGAATAGGAACTGGAGATCGTTTCGAATTTGAGAACAAATCTTTTCGACTCCCCAAGTAGATGATAGGAATCAAACCTTTGGACTAATCATACATAATTGAGCTAAAGGATTCTAAGGACTCACTCGGAGAATACTAGTTTGAAGCCCTATCCAAGATGAGAATTCTTATCCCGACCTTTATGTTTCCTTCTATTATTAAGCTGATTACCGAGCTATTACGTACATCAGACCTACCGAATAGTTGTGCCATGACAAAACATTTGAGCAAACAGTCCCAAAGATAACTCGAGTTCAGCTCTCATACAGACCACCGATGTTTGACCCTAGCCTAAGTTGATTTCTCTCTAGTAAATGACTAACCGAGCTTTGACCTAATCCAAATTAGGTCGACCCTAGACTGCAGAGCCACCCTCCTTTCATTTTGTCCATTTGTATTATATTTCCGATGTCCAATCATCGTTCGACACGTATCTTCTAACACGACATTCTAGAAGAATTTTTTACTTTCCATACTAAATATTCTTTGTCTCTTTTACCTTTTTTAGTATGTTTTATGTATCATTTTTATAGAATACCCTTTGTCTTTTCATATATGTAAAGTAACCTTAATGAGATGGGTATATAAACCCTTACTTAATTGTATACAAATAACAACTTTTTTATCAAAATATTATTCGAGTTTTCCTTTGAGCAACTCTAGTGTTCTCATTACCCTTCAACTCTTATCTACTTCCTTTAGCAAAGAATAGTGGCGAGTAATCCTATAGTTTGGACTAGTGCGTCATAACTGGTGAATTATAGGCCGAGTAAGATCAATTGGTGCATCATATCTAGTTGGCAGTTGTTCGAACTTTGCTAGCTTTTTCTTTATTTCCTTTTATTTTGCTTCATTGTGGTGCTTCTTCGTATGTCTAACCTCGAAGACCCATTATCAAAATGGCAACCCTAAGCTTGAGAGGTATGAAGAGAAGAAAAGGCTAGAGAAGAAAATGGAGAAAGGAGAGTCCAACCGACTGGATTAGGATGAAGAAGGTAGAAAAGGAAAGAGTACTCGATAGTAAGACTTGAGAAGTTAAATACTTCAAGTGTTTGGGACATGGACATATAGCCTCTTAGTATCTAAACAAAAGGGCCATGATTTTGAAAGGTAAAGGATTGGATGCTTGAATAGAAAGCCAAAGTGATAAGAACTTAGGATGTGACATGGAAGAGTTGAATATCTATTTAGATATGGATGGACTCTTAGCCATGATGAGTCGACAAGTCGACTTGAAAGAAGACCCAGGTCAAAGGGAGAACTTATTCCAAATTTGATGTTTGGTGAGTGGGAAGACTTGTTCCCTAATACTTAATGGAGGAAGCTATACCAACGTTGTTTTTGTTGAGCTAGTAGAGAAGATGAGATTGTTGACTTACCCACATCCCTGACCATACGGACTGAAGTGTTTTAATGACAAGGGAATGGTCTATGTGCATAAGGAAGCTCGGATAGCATTCAAGGCAAGATAGTATAAGGATGAGTTTGATTTCAACGTGGTGCCTATGAATGTAACAAATTTAATTCTTGATTGACCTTAGGATTATGACCAAAGAGCAATCCATGATGACTTTTTCAATACATACACAGTTCGAAAGGATGGGAGGAGCTATTGCTTAATCCCTATGAGTGTTGACAAGATTTGGAGTAACTTGATGCCCATGGTGAAAAGAAAAGGGAAGAGGAGTCTATTTGGTATCTAGGCCCATGCTTATTACCTAAGGTCAAGGATGACTTCTTTTCAACCCCACGGTAATGATAGGAATTAGCCTATGATAATCTCCAAGCCGGTTTCAACCTATTCCAAACCAAGGCTGGCTTATTCCAAGCCAAGGTTGACCTCCCGAAAACCCTCATAGACTTGTTCTTAGCTAAGGCCAACCTGCCCCACTCAAAGTTGAGCTATTACCAGAGGGCTAAGAAGGGAGAGAAAGACAACTTGGCAACAACTCTCTTGGCTACGTAGAAGACCAAGGACCAAGCAACTATGGCGCTAAGTCCATAAACTAGCTTGGCATAGCAGGA
This sequence comes from Lumnitzera racemosa, assembly GCA_024138005.1. Lineage (NCBI taxonomy): Eukaryota > Viridiplantae > Streptophyta > Magnoliopsida > Myrtales > Combretaceae > Lumnitzera > Lumnitzera racemosa. The sequence goes on along the minus strand of JAMXBC010000006.1, from coordinate 51,245,144 downwards.
GGAATCTAGTGCTAAGCAACCCATGAGTTTAGCAACTATAGGATGACTTCATAGGCAACTTGGTTAAATACTGTAGGACTTTGGCAACTTTGACCCAAACCAATACATCTAATTGCCGACCCTATCTAGTTTGGATCCTACTCATTCTAGGATAGCTCAGTGACCCGTATGCTGACCTCCTTATAGAATACACAATTTTGTACACTTGTAGATACTTTCCTTATTTTAGTTTCCTTGTACTCTATTTACGTTTTTGCCACTAAGGTTCTAGCATGTAGTATAAATAGTAACTTTTTTAAGCAGCAAACAACAAATTATTATCAATCATTAATAGTGTTTTTCATAAAGAAACTTCTTTAGTGAGCTAGCTTCAAGCTTATTTTCCTTTTTAGTGATCATTGAGCATGCTATTCCTCTTTAATTCTTCTTATATTCTTATTAATCTTCTTCTTAAGATTATACTGAACCCTTATTTAAGCAAGTTAGTGAGTCGTATCTAACCCTCGTTTGAAACCTCGAATATTGGTTTTGTTTTCATGAGTCATATCGAAATGCATTTTAAGCTCAACTCTTAATTGTGTTTGTGTCTTGGTGTATGATATTTATCTACATTCCCATTCAAACCCCTATTCCACTTACTTTTTCCTCCATTCCCATTTAACTTTGAATATTCGTTTGTGGTTTGTATTTGTTGCGTACTGTGAGTCATATTGATAAGCCACTTTCTGATCTAGATCCAATTTTTTTTAGTACATTCAACATATTCCACACTAGGTTATCATTTGAACTAGTTTTTGACATAGTTTCTAACCCTACTGTTATTACTACATCTTATATTTGACATGCACTCCAATCTACCCTCCATTTCCAGAATTCAAAACCCTGCATAAACAAGAAGTACCAAATAAGAATCCTTAATTATTTACACTATTTCCTATTATACTAACCATACATTTATATTTACATGATAACTTAAAGATTTGATCTTTTATTACCAAATACACAATTTTTACTGAAAAAAAACCCTCATTCCTAAATTTATGATAAACTGTTTTATACTGCTACATATATGTAATTATGGGTTATACTATAGTTTTGTAGAGAATTGATTAAGCTCCCTTGTAAAATAACACTTTCTACGCACTTTTTTTACAAAATCTAAATTTTCCTTGAAATCCAACAATGCCATTTCAACTAAATTTTACACTCTTAAGATATTTAACTAAACTAGAAAATCAACTAAGTTAAAAAGAAACATATAAAATTCAAATTTAAACCCTATCCAAATTTATGGTTATGGGCCCTAACTCTTAAAAAAGATCCCTCCATGAAAATGTACATTCAAAATAATATGAAATTGACTATAAAAAAATGAAAAATAGATTTAAAATAAAGAAGTTAGAGCGAAAATAAGTTTTGAACGTACTTGGGGATTTAGGATGGGCTTCAATAATTAGATTGACTTTTTTGTTCTTAAAGAAACCATCTTCCAATTACTTTACATATACATTATTATTATGTTCTAGGTAGCTTAATTTTTAATTCAAAAACCCCAAGAACCTTGAAGTTCAGGACAAGTATGTAAGCAAGCTACGTGAAGGAGTTTCAATGAACTGCTATTTATTTGTGTTTGATAATTACTTGATGTTCTATTGATTTCCCTTGATTATATGTTGAGTTACTGGTTGTTTTGTATGCTAACATTCGTGTGATCGCCTTATCAAGTTGATAAGTTTAAATATTTAGCCAAAAACAAGATATACTTGTTGGGAAACAAAAAAAAAAAAGGATATACTTGTTGTATGTCTATGATTTATTTGTTACAGACTCGGATGTCTATAGCTTTGTCAAGTTTTTTGAAAAATTTGCAAAAATGAGTTTTTAAAATATTTTACTATTCAAAGAAAGATTTATCAAGTTGGTGTGTGCTCATAGAAATTGCCTGTAACATTTTACTTGTTAAAGTAAAACTAGTAGACCATCTTTAGTTGATTGATAGTGAGTTACTTAAGTTGGGACTTACTTAATTTAGCATGTGGGGCATTATATAGATTTGTTGATAGTGAGCCCGCAGGATATTGTGTTAACTATTGATAATAGATACCTTAGATGAGATCTACTTAATTTATTAATATTGTATTTTCAATTAGGGTAATAGTAAAGTTTTGTCTATTGGGATGGCACCCATAAATAGGCTCATTATCAACAAATTCATATGATACCCAATAGGCTAAAACATGCAAGTCCTAACTCTAGCTACTCGCTATTAATTGATTAAAGATGGTCTACTAACTTTGTCTCAATAAATAAAATGTTACAGGAGATTACTATGGTTACTCACTAAGTTAATAAATCTTTCTTTGAATTGTAAAGCATTTCAAAAATATATTTTAGCAAATATTTTGGAAAACTCAATGAAGCTATAGACTGTACAATCTATAACTAATGGATCACAGACATGCGACCGGTATATTCAATTACTTTGGTCGAATATTTAAATTTACCAATTCTAATAAGGCGATTACATGGATGTTGGCATACAGAACAATCAATCACTCAATAGACAACCAAAGATAAGCAATAGAACATCAAGCAATTATTAAACACAAGTAGGTAGTAGTTCATCGAAACTCCCTTGCTTAGCTTACTTGCCTACTTGTCTTGACTTTTAGGGTCCTTGAATTAGAAATTAAGCCACCAAAAATATAATAATAATGTATATGTAAGTAACTGGAAGAGGGTCTCTTCAAGAACCTACAAGTCTACCTAATTATTGAAGCTTGTACTAATCCCCAAGTATGGTTAAAACTTGTTTTCGCTCTAACTTCTTTATTTTAAGTCTGTTATTTGCATTCTTATAGTCCATTTCATTGTTTTTTAGTGTTCTTTCATTTGGCAATGTCATTTTTGGCTTTAGGGTCAATAGGTTTTTGATTTAGGTCTTATAAGTTCGTATACCCAAAATGTGCTTTTCGTCATTTTAGGATTTGGGCCTTAGGCTTAGTTTTTTATCTTACCTTTTGCACTTGATATTTTGGGCTTCCTTTTAAGTATTTTTATTGAACTTTTTTTTCCTAATACTTTAAATTTTCATCTTAAGCCTTAGTGTTGCTCTTATGAGCCTAAACAGGCTTTTTTCTTAAATTTAAGGCTTCAGCTTATTAAGGGGCCTATAGTGGATGTCTTAGATGGGCCTTAAGGTTTAGTGAGCCTTTTGAAAATCTTCTTTTGAGTCTTTTTAAGTTAGATTCAGATCTAGTCATGTATTATTTAGGCTTGTATTACGGTTTTCTTAAGGTTTTTTGGGCTTATCTTGCAATTTAAGGCCTTAGGCCCAATCTTACTTGCCATTTTGGACTTAAGCTCATCATTGGCCCTAAGTCTAGTCCACTTTTCAAAAAGTTACAGATCTGGTCATGAGTGATTAAGTCGGCTCAAGTCTTGATTTGTGGGCCTTTTAGTTAAACTTAGGCCTAATTCATGTCCTAGGGCTCATATCTTGACTTTATTCTAATCCAATGGACCTAATAGTTTACTAAAATGATTAAATGACCCATTTTATCTTGAGTTATAGATCTATGCTAATGGTTCATTGGGTCTCAAGTAGGTTTTTCTAAACCTATTGACCATTTTAGGCCTAGTTACTCACTGTAGACCTTGTTTAGCATCTTATCTTGTAAGATTAAGTCATAAATCCTAATTATCTTAGTTAATCATGCAATTAACCATTAATAAATATTTTACAGCAAGTTGTTCAACGTATTTGGGGTGGTTTAAGATGATTTCCTATGGCTTTCTACACATCATGTACTTAACTTATTAAAACATGTATCAAATTACTACTAAAATGCACCTAAAACCATTTTCTATCAAAATAAACATGAAAAATAAAAAATACAGTAGGCATATACATATATATGTTTTGGCCTTAGTATGGGAATGAAAATATGATGATGATGATTCTTCTACTTTTCTTCAACTTATCATCATACTACAACTTATGTGTTTCTAAAGTTATATGTAACATGTTTACAATACAACAAATCTAAGAAAATGCACATGTATTGGCATGTAAACATGGTAAACAAAGGTGGAATTTTAATAATTTTTTCCTTAGTTGTTAAGCTTAGGAACCATGCTCATAAACTCAAACTAGAAGGAAAGTTGAAAAGGTGCAAGTTTACCTTGATGGAAATTTGAAGGGTCTCATTTCACTTCGTTTTTAGAAAATGAAACGAACTCCTTTGGTAAGAGATATTTGTCAAAAAGAAAGGGGGATGAAGGATGTTCAAATGTAAGTGGTTTTGTGTTGTTTGGAGGTGGTGGTAAAGAGTCATAGCTTGGGGCGTTTAGGTGCACGGCCAAGTCCGAGAAGGTTGCTCTTGTTTCCTTCCTTTTTGTTATTCTTTTGTTTTTTAATTGTTTGTTTAAAGAGTGTTTTTAGGGTTTATTATAGGGAAGAAGATAAAGTAAAATGTAGATGGAGGGGTTAAAAAGGGGTTGATTATGAGTGGGTGTGGTGGGAAACAAATCCCTTCCACTCTTGGTTACATGGTACAAGCACAAGTGGGGACTAATTTCCTTTTTATGATTTTTGCCAATTGAGATAATGGTTTTCCTACTAAAGGTGAGTGGTGCCTTATTTTCCCAACTAATTATCTCGTCCTATCTAGTTAATTGTGATTATCTTTAGCTAATTATGATGCATGAATGCATGTAGATGATTAGAATGCAATTTAAGTTTACGTCTCTAACTACTAGTGTAGATAACCATAGTTAGACATAGTTTAGGATTTTTCATATTTAATTAAGCTAATCAAGCCCATTGGATCATTTTATCTAATTAATTTAGGGCTCCTAAGGGTTGGAATTGATTACGATTTTAGAAGGCAAATTAGGGCAATTCTAGCAATTTAGTGAATTATTAGTAATTACTCAATAATGTGGTTATATAATTAGAGTTTATTAATTAAATTAGGGCTTTTGACACTAAATTATAGTTTCTAATTCATTTTAGGGCTTCTTTCACTTTAGGGTTTTATGAGGGTTTGAGGGCTTTGAAGGTAAGCTTACGATTTTAGCATTACTTTTCGAGAAAATGTATCATTCAGGATAAATTAGTAATCCCATTAATTTATTAGCTTAATTGACTTAATTTTTTTTATCGTTATCATTTTTAGATATCTCCTACAGCTCATTATCAAGTTTATGTGATTTATGAATTCAAGGGAAATGTTTCAATTTAGGGTTTTCATTGCATTCAAAGTTTAATCTAAAGTTTGACGACTCTAAGGTTTAGGCTTTAGAGTTTTTATTCAATTCTAATTTTCAATTTATGGTCTTGCGTACTTGGGTTTAGAGTTTTTATACACTATTAAGGTTCATAGAACTTTATCTCTAGGATTTTTTTTAAGTTCGTTTGTAGGGTTTCGATTTAAAATTTTCTTAGTTTTAATTTCTTCAGTTTGATTGAGCCTAAGGAATATCATTGGTTCTTCGAATTTGATTCTAAGTTTAAAATGTAAAATTTGTGGGGTTTACACTATGCACGTGATACAAATGACGGGATTCATTACAAAGACAATGACTTATGAAAGAGGCAATTATTATACGACAATGAGTTAAACTGGATTGACATAAATGAGTGATTATTCTATACGAGTGACATTAGATTATGAGGAGGTGGTAATATTATGATAATATGGAAAGGGCTGACTTAGAAGGATAATTAGATTGTTACTATTTCCTAAAGAATTGACAAACTAAATGGTCTTATTACAAAGGTAATGAGAAAATGAGAAAAATAATAAAACTGATTACATGGATGATAACTGAGGATAAAAGAGATAGTTATTTTACAACAATGGTGTTGGAATAAGGGGTAACATAGTGATGACAGTTTATAAGCTAGGGAACATTAATTATTTTAGAAGCTTAAGGCTTTTTTTATTTTTATTTACATATGTGTACATTTTATGTTATAAACTTAAAATGTAACAAACAATTATAATAAATGGGAAACAAATGAACAATAACGAATAGAACAATAGCACACAAATGCAACTGTAGAGACTAGCAATTCAATAATAGTATGACAATTATTATGAAACTTTTTTGAGTTACAACTTTATTAATAAATGGAAAACAAATGAACAATAACAAATAGAACAATAGCACACAAATGCAAATGCAGAGATTAGCAATTCAATAATAGTATGACAACTATTGTGAAACTTTTTTGAGTTGCAACTTTATTAAAACCATACACTTACATCTATTAGACCTTACATGAATGAGCTGTACCCTTATTGGGTGTATAGATTTTTCTATAAGTACAAATGGTCCATAAAGTACAAAGAAAATTTTACAAAAACAATTATTATATAATAAGTTATAGGGAAATATAGTTTTTTTAAACATGTAACAGGATACATGAAATACTATTCAACTACTATATTACATGGAAAAATAATAAAGTTGCAACCTTCTACCCCCGCTTATTTATTCTTTTCTTTTATAAAAAATGTCACACCTATATTCATTCGCTAGCCTGTAAAAGATTAAATGCAATTTAATGGATTTCATCTTGATTTTTCATTGCACAACCTTTTACTTGTAAAGTAGAACAAAAATTACAATAGATAATATATTTTACTGGGTAATATACACAATCGTGTATATACATAATAAAATATATGAAATATCATATAGATCAAAATATAATGAAAAGACGAAGTTAGGTAGTATACAAACATGCAATGCAGTAAGAATTAGTAATTAATGAATTATAGAGATAATAAAGAAAATTATCATGAGCCACAATCAATATTCATGAAGGTAAGGCCTATAGGCCTTAAGCTATGTAGCCTCATATAATTTCAAGAAAATCTATGGGCCTTAAGCTATGTAGCCTCATATAATTTTGAGAAAATGATTTATAGGCTACATTGAAGTAAAAGTGGGCTTGTATATCATCGTCAAGCAGAGATAAAGACCCCTACGATCTGAGGGTTACATAATGGTAACTCGTTTAAGTTTCTTAAGTGGCTTAGGTCCGACCACGTCTAAGTATGCACATATGATACTTGAAAAAATAACCCCCTAAAACTCCCCAAAAGGTTAGGCCCATTGGTTTGGGTCCCTCTTTGTAGGCTTGTATCACTAAAATTTAGTCAATATAACTATTTACAATATATACAAATTTAAACAAAGAGAAAAATAATGACAAAGGCCCATTATGGCTAGCCCACTAGCATTCCCAATAAAGTTGCCAATTCTGTCGAGCCTTATTTTGATTTTCCTTAATTGAAGCTATATTAAGCCTAACCTACATAATTTAGGTTACTTGACATTAAATTAAGGGAAAAAACAATTTTCCTTAAATGATGTTTAAAAATACTTTTGAAAATAATTTCAGAGTCGCCAACCAATAAAATTGGTAAAAAAAAAAAGGAAAATTAGAGTTTTTGGATGGAAAAGCCCTAATTTAGCCGCTAACGCACAAATTTTCTAAACAATTAACTAGAAAACTCTAACGTATTAAGACAAAAGTCATCATGTAGGAATTAAAAAAAAAAAATTAACTAATGAGCCTATATTTTATATAATTTTTCTAAAAATTCAATGATATGTAGAAATATGTAGAAGACATGAAAAATGATTTTTTATAGTTTCTTCATTACGGGTTTTCTCAAAAAATAAAAAATAAAAAACCAAGACAAAAGGTTTTTCATTTTTCGTAGTTGTCTCATAGGTACATATGTGCCTGCTAATTGGTACCAAGTAAGTACTTCTCTCTCTCTCTCTCTTTAGAGAACTTTTAGTGTGTTGGTTATTTTTATTTTTGAAAATGAGTTACATTTACATTTTTCTTCAATTAATTTTTTTAGGAAATATCCTAAAAGACCTAACTGTAATTCTCAATTTTGAAAATCCTTAAATAAAAACAAATTTAAAAAAAAAACGAATTAAAGATTTTTATTTTTTGAAAAACTAAATCTATGTGACAAAACAATTTTTCCTAGAAAAATCCCTAAAGTTCCTAATTTTCTTTAAAAAAATGCAAAAGATACAAAAAAGATGCAACTTTTGAAATAGATGCAAGTAAGTCCTTACCAAAGGAAGTAATTTTTAACGAATAACACTAATTTGATAAAGAACCAACAAAGTTGAGTTAGTAGGAATGCCATGTAGCACTAATTTATGAAAATTGTAATCTAACTAATGAACACAGATATTACACAAATAATATTCACCTAAAATGCAAATGATCAAAGACCAAACAAAAATATAATTAAAAAATAATAAAAAGAGGAACTCAAAACCAATAATGTAAGACTAAAAAAAAGTTGCAATAAAAAGCAAACAAGTTAGTATAGGTAATTATAAATTCCTTTTTTATATGGAATAAAAACAAAAGACTAAATCAAAGAAATAAAAAGAAAATAAAAAAAATAAAACAAAGACCAACCAAAGCGAACAAGCATAGGTTAGATCTAGCTAAGATAGCAACTTTATGGGTTAGGTTTAGGTTGTGGAACATCTAAGCAAGTCAATTCTGGTTAATGCAGGGAAGAAGAAAGAGCAACACTAAAAGCTAATCCATAGTAGCCTTCAAAGGGAATTTCAAAGTGCTGATTATACTTTTGTGTGAAACTTATTGACGAAAATTAGATTGGGAATGGTGTTCCAATGTTTTATGATGGTTTAGATGGTGATGAAAGTTGTTAGATTGAAGTGGTGGAGAGAGAAAGGTTTGAGGGTGGTTATTGAGTAGAAGAAGGTATTGACAATATAATTATTGAGCATGGTGACCTTACAAGCAATGTTAGTTTGATTCAAAAAGTGGTAGAAGATGGTAGTTCGTAGGTATCAAAGAAGGTCAATGGTGGGTGGTTGGGGTTTAGATGCGGATGTTGCTGGAGGTTGCGATAGCATGTGATAGTGGTCTCATTTGGTTACTAGTGTGGTGAGGAGTCTAATGGAAGTGGTGGTTTGCGTTGGTTGTGGTCATGTGATAACTACGGGTTAGAGAGAGAGTGGGTAGATCTTCGTGAGATTTTCAACTTTTTGATAATGATTTTGTAATCTTTTACCCAAATTTTCAAAAAAATAATGGATAGTTGATGAAATCAAACCAAGATTCGAGCTTAACTATATTTTCCCCTTATTTTCATGCTTGCCGTTGGTGAAGAAGGAAATGGTCATGTGCTAGGAAAAAACATTTAGCAATGCCTACTGCCTAGATCTAACCTATAACCTTTTGATCCCATGTGCATACTCTTACCAACTGAGCTATGCTTAGTTTCTCAAAGACTAATGTACATAAATTATACTTAAACTATCAAAACATGGACCTAACATAATTTGGGGTTTTAAACCCAAACCTAATTTGATATTAAAGATGATCCAAGCACCCCTAAATAAAAAATATACATGCCAAAGAATTTTTAACACAAGTTTAATTTAATAAATTCCAAGTCTTATTTTTAATTTGTTTAGTCATTTCTCAACATCTAATTTTAAAAACAAAGCTCATTTTTATAAATCTAAATTTTACTAGACATTAAAAAAAAAATTCTAATGAAACCCAATTTTCAAATATTCAGAATTTACTAAATCACATGTATGTCTTATTTAAATTGCCTAATCCAACGCTAAATGATTTATTGACTTGACTTTGACACTTTTGACAATTCTTTTTTTATTATTTTTTTGTATTTTTTCACTTAATTTTTTTTCATTTTTTCACCTTATTTCATAAATTTTTTTATAATTTTTTGCCTATAAGCCAAGTCGAAAATAAACAAGAAGATAAAAAGGTGACAAAATTAAGGTATCTACAATAATGTGTATAGCTAGTGTGAAAAGAGAACTTAAGTTAGGTTTCATTTACCTTGGTTTGAAGAATGAGAGTTCCAACTTTTCTTCTTAAACATAAACCAAAAGCATGGTCCTATAAAGGCTAGTTTGTGTCAACTAGGTAATAGGGGATGTAGTGATTTAGTGGGTGGCAACCAGTTATGATTTGGTATTGTGTGGTAGCTACTAAAGCTCTAGGAAATTAGGTATGCAGGGAAACTTCGAGCTTGTTTTCTTTCTTTTTCTTTAGGTTTTGTTTGTGGGTTTTTGTAAAGAATTCTTGAGAATTCTTTTAGAGAAGAAGAAGAAATAAGAGTGATGAGTGTGGGAATAGGGGTCGGTTAATTAAGGTAGGAATTAAGGAGACAAAGTATCATTCTTTAATGGTTACTAGTTGGTTAAGTTGCCTAAGTTTGTCATTAGTTGTCTCCTAAAGGGTGGCTTAACTTTAATCTTGTCTCTTTTTAGTTAATTTCCTACCATTTATTGTTAAGTAAGTTTATTCTCTTAACTAAGCATCATGAGCACATATGTGTGATTAAATTGAATTCTACGCTTACTATGCTATTTACTAGCATTGATTACCTTAAGTAATTATAGTTTTAGGTTTTTCCTATTTAATTAAATTAATTAAGATTATTAGGTCTATAAACCCCACAAATTTCATGTTTTCAAGATATAGTCAAATTTGAAGAACTAATAGATATTCCCTAAGCTCAATTAGACAAAAAAAAAATTAAAACTGATAAAATTTTAAATTAGAACCTTAAAATGAACTCGAAAGCCCTAAAGATAAAATTAAAAAAAAAAAGAACTAAAAACTATTCGCATACACAGACCCTAAACCTAAGTATACTTGACCGCAAATTAGAAATCCAAATTGAATAAAAACCCTAAACCCAAACCTTAGAGTCACAAAACTCTAAATTAAACTTTAAATGGAAGGAACACCTACAAGTTAGCACATTTAACTCGCATTTTGTAAAATCATGTAGACCTAATAACAAACAATCAGAGGTGTCTTAAAATAATAATGATAAATCAAATAAAGTTAATTAAAATAATAAATTAATGAAATTACTATTTTACCCCTATGAGGTGTTCAAAAACCTAAAATTAATATTAGGATCATAAATGTACCTTTGAAACCTTAGTCAAAACCCTAACACATGAGAAACTTTAAGATGACCCCGAAATGCTGAAGAACCATCTAAAATCTTAATCTAAATGATAAAAAACCCTAAATAAAATGGATAAACCATACATAATAGGCCACAAACCCTAAATAATAAGTTAAAAAAACTATATGCATGAAACCTTAAAAACCTTAGTGCGTAGGAAACCTTAAAACGACTAGAAAACATTAATGGATTGACTAAAACCTTAATTAGAAGTCCAAAACCTTAATTAAACCAACAAAACCTAAATTTGTCCCTAAACTATTCACTAATTGCAAATAAATTCTCTAATTGCTTAGAAACCTTAAATCGCCAGTTTCGTACGCAATTTGAATGCCTTAATCTATCCCGAATACTAAAAGATTATTAAAAACAAAGCAATAAAGGTCATTGGATTTAATTAAACTGATAAAATATGCAAAACCCTAGTTACATCCTAATGAGGCCGAAATTGCTCAATTAAGTATAATTGTGATTAATTAGCTTAATTACCTTTTAATCCATCTACCAACCCTAGTCTTCTTAATTAAGAAATGGATAAAATCATTGAAGGAGATAAGACAAGAAGGCTAGTTAGACAATTAAGATATTTTGAGACAAACCCTTATCAAATCAAGTAAAGGGTCAAGGAGCAAGTAGTTCCCCCTTGACTATTATACCCTTTTAACCAATTAAAGCAATATCTTGTCCCCCCTTATCCCATCCTATTTATCTACAATTTCACCCATTCAAAACCCTCATTTGACTCCATTCTTTACTCTTAGAAAAACCTAAGAAACCTTCTCTACAAACCTAAATAAAAATCAAAGAAAGGAAAACCAATAAGCCCTCTCGAATCCACCTCTACACCTCAATGCCTTTTAGACTTATCACCACCATACGCTACCAAAGCTCAAGTCGCTACCACCAAAAGATTACAAACACATCCTAGTTTCTTCTTAACAAACATTTTCTCTCAAAGGAGTAAGTTTTAATTTCATTTTTTTGGTGGAAAAGTTGAAACTTGTGTAAGCTAGCCTAAGGTAAAACTCACCCAACTTGTCTTTCTTGTACACATAAGTTATACCTATGATATCTTGAGAATTTAGATTGGAAATACTATATGAACATGTTATAATTATGTGCACATTATTTTAGAGCCATATAATCACACATTCATTCATTCATGTACTTAACTAGTTTGTTACTTGCCTTCTAAAAGTATAAGAGATAGTTTTGTGTATATAACTTAAAAAGAAGTTGATAAAACTTCATGAAACCGTAAGTATGATGCATTCTTCCCCTTCCTTAGTGAATATCCATCTTTCTTTCATTATATTATATAATGTTATTAGCTTAAAACAAGAAGAAATGTGATTAAAACAAGAAAATACACTAGAATAGGTGTTCGATAAACAAAGTTGAAGGAAAGTGTAGAAGAGCCCTACTTGGTTGCCACTATTAATGGAGTTAATAATCTATAAATTTTGATTAATTAGTGTAATGAATTGATTACTTAGTGTTAGGTATGATTTAATATGTAACTAACCAAGTTAAGTAGAGTAATGATAAGTTAATAACCTAAAGTAGTTAAGTTGGTGATTAAGGCCTTCAGAATAGTGTTAGAAACCCCATTAATGCAATGAACCAAATCTAGAACACTCAGTAAAATTGGTTATTAGGTGGATCCATAAGGATATTTGGCTCATTGGAATAAGTTAGAATCAAGTTTAGGGCCTTAGAATGCAAATTAGGCCTAAATTAGCTTAATTGGTGATTAGGGCCTTAGAAATAGGATTAGAAACCCAATAAATGAAAAGAATCATATCTAAATCCTAATAGAAAATGGACTTATCTTAGGGCTCTTAGTGGGCTTAGGCCTAAATTAATAAGTGGAGTTAAGCTTAAGGCCAAAAAATGCAAGATAAGCTTAAAAGTCCTTAAAAAGACCAAGAATAGAGCCCAATAACTTAGAGACCAGATTTTATCTCTAAATTAAAAGGCTCATAAAATAAAATATTAAATTCCCATTAAATCCTAAAGCCCATTTGAGATACTCCCTATATGCCCCTTATTGAGTTAAGGTCTTAAACTAGTAAAAAGAGCCTATTCAGGCCTATAAGAGTAACATTAAAGCCCAAATTGAAACCTATGGAATTTTGAAAGAAATTTAAACTTGAAATGCTTAAATAAAAGCCCCAAAGGTCAAGTGTAAATCCCAATATCTAAAATTAAGCCCAAAGCCTAAAATTAGGCCCAAACCTTAAAGCAGTTAAACCATACTATTGACCAATGAATTTGTTTGACCCAAACCAAATTCTTATAAGTCTAAACACCCAAAAGGATCCTCAACAAATGAAAGAACACTTAGAAATGATGAAAATAAACTATAAGAAGATGAAAACGAACTTAAATTAAAGAAGTTATGACAAAACAAGTTTTAATCGTACTTGGGATTTAGGGTGAGCTTTAGTAATTAAGTAGACTTTTAGGTTCTTAAGAAAACCTTGTTCTAATTACTTACATATACATTATTAGTATGTTTTAGGTGACTCACTTTCTAATTCAAGAATCTCAAATAGGCGAGCAAGCTAGGTGAAGGGAGATTCGATGAATTGTTACTTGCTTATGTTTGATAATTGTTTGATGTTTTGTTGCTTGCCCTTGATTGTCTATTTGAGTAAATGGTTGTTTTACATGCCAACATCTGTGTGATCGCCTTATTAAATTGGTGAGTTTAATATTTGGCTAAATTAATCGGATATACTTATCACATGTTCGTGAACCATTAGTTGCAGACTAAGATGTATATAGCTTTGCCTAGTTTTTTAAAAAATTTGAGAAAATACATTTTTGAAATGTTTTATGATTTAAATAAAGATTTATCCACTTAGTAAGTACTCGTAGCAATCACCTGTGACATTTTACTTATTGAAGCAAAGCTAATAGACCATCTTTAGTTGATTGATAGCTAGTAGCCTATGTTGAGACTGGCATAGCTTAGCCCCATGAGGCATTTTATGGATTTGTTGATAGTGAGTTTATGGGGCATTATATTGATTGTTGATAGTGGATAGCCCTGGATAGGATTCACTTAATTGATTAGTATAGGATTCTCAACTAAGGTAATAGTTAAGTTTTGTCTGTTAGGACCATACCTACAGATAGCCTCATTTGAGTAAGGTGAGGTGCCCCATATGGTTAAGTATAGGCAATAATCGATGTGTAAATGATATAAATATATATTTTCCATGGTTTTGGAGCCCCATGGATGTGATGCTTGCATTCATCATGTGTGCATTCATTTCGTATGTAGCTAAACCGCATGCCTGTTAATAATGCTTGATAACTTGCTTAAACGGTAACGAAGAGGGATGAACTCATTGAGCTATGGTGTGCTTACCTACCAATAGTTCCTTGTTGTAAGTAACCAAAAGTTGGTAGGCTAAGATTAGAGTGAAGAGTGTTCCTTTAAGCAGCTAGATTAGATAGATAAGATTACTTTAGTAGACTATATTAGTTAAGCTAGATCTTTATAATATTTAGTAACTTATGATGTCGTTGAAGTTTAATTATCCCATCTTATTATTTGGTTGGTGATTCCAACTCTCTGCGGTCTTGGTAGATTATAGATTGTTGGGTTACCTTAGTTACTTGTATAATAAGTAAATATATGTAAAATGAAAAAGCACCCTTAGAAACTCACTAGTTAGAGTTTTATAACCTTTAACTTGCAAGGTAATTTTTATATCATGAGTACACACGTGATATGAAGATTTTAAGAAAAACTATTAGGCCCCTCTTTTAGGGTGTTATAAGGTCCTTTTATTTAATTATTTTATCACATCTAAGTTTTAGAATTTATCATTACTATTAGATTATGATTCAAAAGATAAATTAGGACTCATTAGCGATTAATCGAATTATAAGCAATTGATGAATAGTTTAACTATATAATTGGAAATTATTATTTAATTTAAGGATTTTGATATTAATTTAGGGCTTTAGAGCCAATTCATGGTCTTTCACATGTTAGGGTTTAATTAGGATTTTAGGGTTTTGTCACATCTAGGCATAATATAGGATGTATCATCACATAGGTAAACTTGTTATAAATAGAGACAAATCACACCAAAGTCCACTTCATTGTACATTTAGTGCTTAAAAAGAGTTAACCTATAGCCTCTCAAGTTATAAATATGTACAATATTTACAAATATTAAAAACTCCAAAAGCTTTAATTTCATTTGTAAAACCAAACTTCTAGGTTTCCATTATACTTACTCTACAAAACTTTCACCTTTCCAAATAACTGACTCTAATTAGCACTCTCAAAAGTCTTCCTTGCTGGTAATGGTGCCTCAAAATTTGCTTCTTACCCTGAGGATAAAACACTCTATCGTCTCAGCTGCTATTGAGTTGAGTGAGAGCAAATATATAAGCAGTAATACAACAAAGCACATAATAAGCATACAAACATGACATTAAGTTAATCACCCAACAAATTGATAAGATAATGCAAATAATATGACATCTTAATGCATGTGATATGCATCAGTTCCAATATTCTAGTGAGCTTAGCAAGTTATCCGGTTTGGTCAACTTCAAATTTAGGCATCGGCTTAACATGTCCAGGAACCTAGTTTTGGTTAACGCAAAACTATATACACAAAAGCCTAACATTATAAACTTATCCTAGCAATATCATAAGTTTCAGAAAATTGACCCATAGGTCCTTTTTCGTGTCGTGCCATGAATGCATAAACCAATTCTTAATGAATACCAAGCATAACAATCAAACTTATCAAGTTTCACCCTGCCTTTGTTTTAGCTTCTAATCCAAACATTCATTGCGTTTTAGCATAAATCTTCATGAGTTTTATTTACAATCAGATTCAGAGTACATCACATAAGCCATTTCTAACATTAAATACATATAACACAACATCACCAAATACCTTTCATAGTAAATCTAAGTAGCATAAATACAATCACCACAATCACATGTAAGAACATTCACTATCTAATGAATAGACATTCATATATTCTATATACACATGAATCCACTTACCTGGTTAGTCGTACTTTTACAAATTTACTTGTTAACATCAGCTTCTTTCTCTATAACTTCACCTATCAAGGGTAAATACTTCTAAGGTCAACTATAGCTCATGTGTATATATATTTCAGCTTGATTTTTGCTTATTGGTTGTTAATTCATTTTAAACTGTTTTTTATTTACTCTCTAACTCAACCTCTGATTTAGCTTCTAACTTAACTTCTAAATTACTCTCTAATTTTAGCCTAAATTCAAAACTTTTGATCAAATACTAATTAACTTATATCTTCAATTTACCAATTAAAGTCCCTAGTACTTTGCCTGTCTTAGTCATCTAAGTTTATCTTATGCAAAGACTCTTAAATAGAACAGCTTTTAATTTTGGCTCTAATCTAGCTCTAATTCGACTAAACTACTATATTTACTTACAATATTTTCACTTTTTAGCTGAACCAAACTAAAACAAATAAAGTATTCTTCAAATACTATAGTAGTTAGAACTTCTCCATGCTATAATGTCAATTATAACAATTTTCCCTATGTTATCATATTTGGCAAAATATGTTCAAATAATAGGAAAATATGTACAAATTAGTATTTATACTCATTCAAACCACGAAAGTACATTATACCTAGAAAATGATAGTGGTTATATTCTAGTCATTGAAAACACTAAAATAGTAAATGAAATAATATACTCCATAATATTTATTTTAGCTCTATTTTATCAATAAGTAGCTAAAAATAGGCAAATAATTATACTTTTCACTAGAATCTAGGTATAACATATATTTTAATATTACTAAGCTCCCTTAGTTGTATCAAGTAGGTTTTTTACAAAAAATAATTTAAAAATCCCTTATTTAACATAATTAGTAAAATTACTAGCAAATACTATATAAATTACAATTAATAAAAAATATAATATTTTTCACAAATTATTATTACCAAAATTTAGTATATTTTATGAGTCTTATAAAAAAATTTTCAACTTGAAATAACATTGTTTAATATTTTGAAAAATTCTTTAAAAATTCATCGAAATAGGGTACATTCTTAAGCAAGTACCATAAATCTATGTTTTTTCAAGAAAATAAAATTATGACATGAAAGTACAAGTAAAATAACCTAGGGAACTCGATTTTCATAATTTTCTAAGCTAATTTGATATTTTTAGAAAATAAAACAAAATCGGATGAAAATTCTTCAAAGCCTAGCAATGTTTGGTTGTCGTTTGGTATGCGAACTCCAATTGCCTTATTTTGATCCAAATTTATGCAATAATTTCCTAATTTTTGTTTTCCTTCTTTATCTTAGTTTTTTGAGAGGATTTGTGCATCTCTAAATGTAGTAGAATGGAAAAAGTTTCCTCCATATGCTAACTTAAAGACAAGGAGTTTGTGGGGAAAAGAAAAACAATTATCTAAGTGTCATTTTGCAATGTTCTCCAAGTATATCACTTCTGCTTTATATTTGTTTCAATGGACAACTCAAGTTTAAGATGACATGGTGATTCTCCCTTGTGCTACAGCTACTTCTGGATATTTCAGGTGTATTTGGCATTTTTTAATAATTTTTGGTTAATTTATTATAATTTTTAGTGATTATTGGTACAAATAACAATATATTTACATATCAAGTATATAACATGTATATTACATGACTATATAAGCACATTACATGCTATTTGACTCTTAAATATTATTTTTGATAAGTCAAATAAGTTATTTCTAAGGGCTCATTATGTTTTGTAGCTCAAATGTTGAGTTCTCAATAATTATTTAGCATATCTAGTAAATATATGCTTTATCGAAATTAAGTTCCATGGATACTTTACTTTGAAAATTTGACCTTATTAAGAATCTTCATCTAACTTTTGGAACCTTATATTAGAATTTGCTTTAGTTCGAACAAAATTGTTTGAAAGCCTTAAATTATCATGCCTCAAAGTGGTGAAGTTGCTATTATAGACCTAGTTCACATCAGCCATACTCGACTCAATCACTTTGAACCTTCCAATTTGGTACCTGTTATTAATAAAACTTATGATATAACTTTTCAAAAACACCTATTCAATATGACTTGTAGTATACATCTTAATAACTTAGTAATATTCACATAATTATGTATACATCAAAAGTCCTAGCTTTCAAAAAATGTTTACGAATGCCATAGGTTTTGAAGTTTATGTACATCAAAGTAGGAAATTAATGGCGGCCCAAGGGATCCCAATTAGTTTCCATGGAAATCCAAGAAAAGCCAAAATAGAAGATCAGGTTCTTACAAGACTTCAAGTCTCCTCACTTTCCAAGTCCAATGTACACCAACTTAAGGGTGATTATAGTACTTCATTTTTAATCCTTAGTTTATAAATACAAAAGGGTCTGTAAGGATGTAAGTACAATTGACTTAGTAAGTGGGATGGAGATAAAAGAGTACCTCAATCACAAACATGGTTTTCAAATACTATATTTTAATTAAATGCAATGTAAGTAGCCAAATGAGACATCAGACAATGTTAACTAATCTATTATAAGGTTAGAGAAATTATGTTTGCTCTAACCCGAATTGAAGAGTTTCAACACCACTCAAATCAAACTAAATCTAAGCTTATGTAATGGAGAATACCCTCCTCCAAAGACATCTTTTGAACTACGGCCTCCAACCTTGCCATGATTTCCTCTCTGTTACTTAGTTCAACTAATGGTGGGGAAAGAACCATTTCAATTATCGCCATCAAAGGGGTCAGTATTTGGTTTAATAAACCTATTCGTTTCCCTAATGGGTTATTATGCAAGTCTAGTTAGTTTAAAGGTTAGTCTTTAGTTAATTCCAATTAGGATTGACTAACACATTAACAAGACAAAAGCAAATTAAGCATATTCATACAAAACAACACTTTAAGTTCACAATTCAAGTAGACAACCACATACAAGACATATGCACATTTAACTAAATTACAAGCACAACCAATTATACACCCAAGTCTCCAAGTACTTTAACACAGTACTCCAACATGCTACAACGCAGGAATTCTAACTTACCTGTACTTTATTGGTTTACTAACCTTGATCGTTGCCCGAATGGTCTTCAATTATCTCGATACATACACAATAGATTAGATTAAATCGATATTCAATGCTTGAATTATTAGTAATTAGTTCATTTTATATGATTTTAGTTGTTTTGACATGAGTTTTATAAGTTATATTCACTTCACAAGTTAGGATTTCCTAAGTATTTTACTAGTGTACACAAGTTATTTTACATGTAAAATCCTTCGAATTTCCCTCTAATTTTAACTAACCTTAGAGCCTTTAAGAAATTATCCTTTGATTAAGCTTTTGAAATTCCTTATACTTACTTTTTACTTTTAAATTTACTTCTAAGTAGATTCCTTGGTACAATATTCATTCAAAATCCTCTGAATTATCTCTTGTATTAAGCTAACTTGCTATAACTAAAGAATTTATTCACTTTCCCCCTCACTCCAACTAGGAGCAATGCAAAGTAACACTTCATTCATCAATATTTAGCTTTATTACTTCCCAACTTCTTATTTAACATGTCACCCTCCATTAATTCTTCAATTTATATATCTCCAAACTACTCATATAAGGAAAAATCTTGACTTCTTATAACTTATAACATTAAAACTCAATTCAACAATGCTAACATGTTATAAATACTCCACTAAATGATCAAGCTCAAAATTCAAGTGTGTCCTTTAGAAAATATATACTAATTTTCACTAAAATAACCATTTTATTCACAATTTGAAGCTTAATAATACAATATAAATATAGAAAATAGTTTTATGAAAAATGTTTCTGTAGTAATCTAATATAAGCACATGAAAGTTTATAGAAAAATTTTGAGGTTAAAATTATGTCATTAGACTAATTTATTTTGATATTCAAAATATCTCGGTTTGGCCAATTTCTTAGGGATGTACATTATATCTACAAATTTTATGCAAAATAATATTTTTCTTGAATTCTACATATGAAAATATGTAGGAATAAATTTTTGTAGAATTTTCTGGGTATATTTCATATTTTTAATAATTTTTTGAAAAATCGATTAGAAAAAGACACTCATTAGAATCTTGAGCTCTAACCACCAGTGGTGGCTCCACTATTGTTGTCGGTCTAGGCATGGGCTACTCTTAGTAGTGGTGGGATGCTTTCACGTCCAGCTACTTCCTAAGTCTACGAGCTCTTTAATGATTAGATTACACACCTATTTTATATATTTTTCCTAATTTCCTTCTTTCGTCTTTTAGATCCATTCTTACTTTTCCTAAACTCCATATTACATGTGGAATATCTGGAGAGTGTTTCCTAAATTTTACAGAGCTTGGATGCATGCAAAATGAGTTCTCTTTCTCTTTCTTCTTGCAATTTAGCTTAAGTACTTGGTTCCAATTGCGTGCTTAGCCTTGTTTCTTTACTTACACATGTCCCTCTACTTACACATGCCTAAAAAAAGTTTAAGCTAGCTACCTCCTAATTTTTATAATTTTTCTATGAATTTCTTTAGCTTATTGTTGCTTAAAATATAATTAATTAGACGTTTTAGTTAGTTACGAGTATTTATTTATACATAAAAATTACACACTGTGTACATTAAATTATATATACATATATATTATTTTATGTCATATAATAATTTTGTTACTTATATAATTTATTTCTAAAAGCTTAATAACTAACTAAGCTTATTTTGCATAATTACAATAAATATTAAGTAATAGGGAAAAGTATAAAAAAGTCTTTAACGTTTACCTTATTTTCTATTTCAATTCTTAACGTCTCAAAATTTTCATTTAAGTCCTCAAAGTTTGGAAAAGTTTATAAATAAGACATTTTAACTAACAATGTTAAATTTTAAATTGAAAAAATTTAAAAAGGTCCTCAACGTATGTTTTTCTTTTTTCTATTTTAGTCCTTAATGTTTCAAAATTTTCATTTAAATCCTCAATATTTGCAAAAATTTACAAAATAGTCCTTTTAACTTATGGTATTAAATCATCACTTATACATTGATGTATGGCAACATTATATTGGTCCATGTATTTCTTTCAAATAAATAATATAATAAAATATTAAAAATTAATTAAGGTAATAAAATAATTATAAAAAATATTAAAAATAATGAAAATTTATCAAAAAAATTTAAAAAAATGAAAAATAAGAAAAAAATTGTAGAGTTGAAGAAAATACTAACATAAGATATTTTTATATACATATATATTAATATTAATTTTAAAATAAATTAAGGTTTAAAATTACTAAAAAATGAATAAATATAGGGAAAAAAAAAGCAAATTTAGCTAGCTAAGGGCATGGGAAGGCTAACGTCTTTTATAAATTTAGTTTAAAATTAATATTAATATATTCATGTATGTAAGTGTATATGTGTATGTGTGTGTGTGTGTATATATATATAAATATATATATTACTAAATGAATTATCTTTGTAATTTTTTTCACTTTTATATATGTTTTCTTATTCTTCATTTTTCAAAATTTTTTATAAACTTTCGTTTTTTTTAATATTTTCCTATAATTTTCTAATACCTTAATTAATTTTTTAATATTTTATTATATTATTTATTTAAAAGAAACACATGGACTAATAGAATGTTACCATGTGCCGATGTATAAATGATAATTTAGTGTCATCAATTAAAAGGACTAATTTGTAAATTCTTGCAAATATTGAGGACTCAAATGAAAATTTTAAAACATTAAGAACTAAAATAGAAAAAAAAAGAGTAAATGTTAAAGACTTTTTTGTATTTCTCCAATTTAAAATCTAATGTTGCAAATTAAAAGGACTTATTTGTAAATTTTTGCAAATGTTGAGAATTTAAATAAAAATTCTGAAACCTTAAGGATTAAAATAGAAAACAAAGTAAACATTAAGGACATTTTTGTATTTTTCCTTAAGTAATATAGTAAAATTGCACTATTTTAGCTATATTATTATTATTTTGCTACATTTCGAGATGCGAATCCATTAAACGTTATCAATTAATGTCTTGAGCCCATTCATGAATTTTTAGGTCGATAATGTAAGTTTCATCGATGTCCTAAATTATCTACTCAAAATGACTACGTAAAATTTTGGATTTGACATAAATCGTTCTGAATGCCCTAACTTGTATCGGTTTGTTAAGCAACTAAGGGCAATTAAGCAACCAAGGTCTCATGAGTTTCAATTGTACATTTAGGGTTTTAGTTCTAGTTTTAGAGTTTCAAATGTATAGTTAGGATTTTCTATTCTAATGTTCATTTTTAATTTAATTCATACTTTATATGGTTCGAGGGATTCATATAGACTCTAACTACTTGTCTTGGGCTCAGGTTTGGTAATCTTGTGAGGCTTATAGAGGCACCTGCTGTTGGTATTGATGTGAGCATGATTAGTTAATTTAGTTGGTTTGTGCATATATGACATAGACAAGTAGACCTAGATAAGTTATAATATAGATTTAGATTTGATTCTAAGTGTTGATCGTATGGATAACTATATAGGGAAGTAATATTTAATTAATTAGTAATAGTATCCCTACGTTATTGTAGTTACCTAGATTTGACAATAAAAGACATAATTGAATAATTAAAGATTGCAAAGTAAAGATTGCGATAATGAAATTATTAAAATAACAAACATATAAACATAAAAAGAAACAAGAAATAGAACTAAGAATAATTAAAATAGAAGAGAAAACATGTTCCTTAGTAAATCTTTATTATTATTTACTACCTAATCTATTGAACTTATTCAATCTCAATTGCAATATTGGACCATAAGTATTCATGTTACGACCTAACTGGACTCACATCTCTTGGCCAATTCCTAATCTTAAGACCACTTTACCTAAATCACTTCTAAATAAAATATCATAGAATCACATGAAGCCCTTCAATCCAATTATCAATTTGCTCTAATTCGAGAAAATTGAACTACTAAACATTTTAGTAAGCCAATTTTGTCTAATTGTACCAGTTAGTCATATTACATGCTGTCACAAACTCTTTAATAGATTCTAACAATAATTCAATCATTGGTATATTGAATTAAAGATGAAATAAAAACAATACAATTAGATCACAATATGTAAATATCATAGATTGGATTTCAATATCAATTATAAAGGTCATGCTAGAATATAGGGCTCAATAACGATTTACTAAGAGAATTAAAATAAAGACATAATAACAAAAGAAAAGAATAAGGGAACCTCTGTAATTTTTTTACTCTATTGGCTTTGCTCGAAGGGGTTCTCTTTATGAACCTAAGCTTAGGCATCTATTTATAAGAATTTGATTTGGATTTACAAAGAAAACTTAACAAAATTGAAAGATTCACAAATTATAGCATATCTACACCAAAAGTATGCAACCATGGTAATGGTGCATGATCTTGTACTTAATCTAAAATTTTCAAAATTCGATGGAAATTAATAACTAGAGATGTACAGCCATAGATTATGGCTATTGTCTTCAACCATGTTCTCTCCTAGACTTCTTTTCTCACTTAAAACCCATCTGCTCTAAACCCTCGATCAATGCTTTTGTTTTAATATGCTCCAAAACTTAATAAAAATCTTCAAAAGTTCATTGAATGCCTCTAGAGTTCCTAAAAATGCAAATTAAATGGATTAAGCTCTAAAACACTATTGAAACAACTAAATTAATATACAAAATTACTATAGAATATTTATATTAATTTCGCGTTATCAAATACCCCCGTACTGAAGTTATTATTTGTCCTTAAGCAAACACTTAAGCTTTCACTTGTCCTTAAGTAAGAAAAATCAAAAACAAAAGCAAAAACATCCTAATGACAAGGCAATAAAAAATTATTCTTTAGAAAAGTACATCATCAAATTCAAGTAGCTTTGCAAAATTTTCTAAGAATCACCCTTTTTCAATAACTTAACAATGTCCTTAGAAACTTGAATAATAATGCCTCTTAAGAACTACTGAATTACAATAGTCAATCCCAATAATTCATAGTTAGCCTTATCATTTAAATAAAAACTAATTAAAACAAATATTAACGAGCTAAGAATAAGTTATAGAAATTTCAACATTCTAAATTGAGAGAAAGGAAATCTTCTCTTACTAATTTTATTTGAAAACCTAGACTGAAAGCACGCTACATCAACTTATTATATAATTGTTTGTCTATTTTTTTCAATTTTCATTAGGATGCTTTCAAGCGTAGATTAATTTCATTATCGATGTTGATTAACATTGGAAAAGTACTTTGCTCTTCTGACAAACCAAGATCGATCTTTATTAATATAACCCTTTCATTAATTTAATAATTGTTAGTTAGAAGGAACCTCATTCTTCTAAGGGATCGAGGTCAATCCTTACTAACTCCAATCAAATTTCCTTTTTTCAATTTGTAGTGGAAAAAAATCTTGCTTTTCTGAGGGATCAAAATCAATCCTTACCAATTTTTAGCAATTTTGTGTTAATTCCATTTGTACCTAAAAAAAAGTTAATTTTTCAAAAGATTTTCAATAGATAAATCTCCTTTGTTCATCCAATCTTAAAATTTTGAAAAAGGATTAGATAACTATCATCTAGAATTAAGCTTAGAAATAAAAATAACTAATTCTTAACCTATCTATATCGTTCATAATACCAAGTCTAAGTTTGAGCTTAAGCAATAAGGAACTTTGAATCATAGAGATTCAATTGCTCAAATTTAGTAAAATGCATTAAAGCCATAAAGGATTGTGGGCAAATTCAAAAAGTTTTCCTTGCTTAATATATATAAGTTGTACATATTTCTAAGATTTATTTCAAGAAATTTTCAAAAGCTTAAGCGTGTATTAAAGTATTAACATACATAACCTATCCTTTCCCCCCTACACTTAATTTACACATTGTCCTTAATGTACATTATAACAATGCAAATCAAAATAAAAATAGAAGAAAAATAAAAAGAACAAGAATTGGGATTTTCTTGATTTTTACATTGGTCTTTGAAAAGTTCTAAAGTCTAAGATTCAAATTCCATCAATTTGATTAACCTCAAAATTTTCCTTACATCTAACAAAATGAACTAACTATAAAATAAAAAGAAAAAGTTAACTAGATAAAATAAACTAAGTAAAAATATTACTACTTTAAGTTTCAAAATGTTATCATCATACAAAACTTAAAAAGTAGAAAATGTTAGGAAATTATCTAAAGCAAAAATAAATAGTAAATAAGTTAGTTAAGTATAGTCATCTAAAAATTAAAAATAAAAATAAAATCAAGTCTTTTGAAAAGAAAATTAAAAATGCAAAGGAAAATCACTCATCATTCTCTTCCTCTTCATCCTCAATCTCCTCTTCTTAGGTCTCCTCATCCTAGTTAGGCATTGACATAGGTTGTGACGGTGGTGGCTAGATACCATGGTGGCAAAGAGCATATCCATCTTAGCCTCAATGTAGTTTACCTTATGTGATAGGGTCCTTTACCTCTTTAGTATTTTCCTCATCATCATTTTAATCTTACCAAATACTGAAGAGGATGATCCAAGCGCAGCTGATATGATGAAGACATCATCTCTCGGATGGCTCATGGAGTGGATCATTAGGTGTTGGAGGGAGTCTCATGGCCTTAATTAACTCATAGCTCAACTAGGCAAGGGGCTTAATTACTTGCATGAGAGGAAGGCGATTAAAAATAGGAGAATTCCTCACCAGCCTAGTAATGAAGGATCCTACAAAAATTAACCAGAACAGCCTTCGGTAGCTTAGCTCTTGAGAAAGAAGGCAATCCAAACATCCAAATTTATAGGGCGTATTTAGCTATACCATGTAAGTAGAAGATGTCCCTCTTATTCACTACTCCTTGACTATTTTTCCTCCCAAGAAAGTCTCTAGCCAACATATAGTAGATAAGTTTGAGAGCCGGATCTCTCATCTTATAAGCTTTAGATCTCTTTGGATCAAAAACTCCTCCTCCATTACTCAAATCTACCTACATATGAGCATCATTAAGTCCTTATGGCAACTTAAAGGGTATCTCCCTATACTTATGAGTCCTTACATAGTCTAAAGAATATATTGTCATACGAAACACCATGGTTACATCCTAACTATTGCACTTGAAATATAAAATATTTTGTCTACCATGATCTATGTAGTCATATGCTAACCTTAGAGTACTTAGGACTTCAAGTGTCAAATCTTTATAAATCGTTAGTGTTGAAGAGAGTTAATCTAGAGTCAACCAAGCCCAACAATTACAAAAGCTATATTAGTCCATAATAGGGAAGATCTCCAAGTTCAATTAGAAGTAACAAAAGATCAGAAGCTAAGGCCATCAACCTATTCCTTTCAAACCAGGAGACCTAGTATGGATTTACCTCAGTCAAGAACAGTTTCTGCACTTGAGATAGAGCAAGCTATCTCCATGAGCTAATAGCCCATTTAAGGTCCTAAAGTAGATCAACTGTAACACCTATTAAATTAAGTTAAATAAGAACTGTGACGTTTCCTCCACCTTTAATGAATCTAACTCAATTCCCTACTAGCCAAAGATAAAGCCCACATAAGTTGTGATTAAACAAAAGTCAAAGACCACTTTATATTTAAGGACAAATCTTTTCAATCCCCAAGAAGATAATAGGAATCAACTCTTTAAACGAATCACATGCAGCTAAGCTAGAGGATTTTAAGGGCTTACATGGAGGATACTAGCTTAAAGCCTCATCCAAGATGAGGATTCCTATTCCAACATCTGTCTTTCACTCTATTGTCGACCTGAATACCGAGCTTTCATAAGTGCCAACATAGTTTTTGATCAGCTAAGTATATGGGTCGACCTACCGAGTAGCCATATTATGACCTTAATAACGTCAGAGTAGACCAGTCTTAAGTGTCTATCCAAGCTGAGCTCTCGAGCCAACCAACATCTAACCCAAAGCTAAGTTGAACTACGAGATACCCAACCTGAAGGGGGTTAGATATCCTTGAGTAATTGAGCTCCAACCTGAACCAAATTAGGTTGGCTTTGACTGCAAATTCTTTTCCTTCACCTTATTCGATTTGCATCATATTCTAGACACTAACCACCATGCGATACGTGTCTTTTGGTGCAACTTTCGATAAGGATTCTTTACTTTTTCCATACAAAATATTCTTGGTCTTTTTTTTCCCTCTGTTAGTATATTTCATGTATTTTATTTGTAAATTACACTTTTCATGCATGTATCGTAACCCTAATGGGATGAGTATATAAACCCTCATTTTTTGTACGTAGACATCACCACCACATTATTGAGAATTACAAGTTTCCTTTTTTGAGCAACCCTAGTGTTTTCATTTATCCTTAACTCTTATCTATTCCCTTTAGCAAGGTATAGTAGCAAGTGACCCATAGTTTGGACCAGTAAGTCACATTCGATGGATTGTAGGTCGAGTAGAATCAATTGGTGTGTCATATCCAGTTGGTAACTACCCGGATTTGCTAATCCCCTTTTGTTTTCTTTTAGTTCCTTTCAATTGTAGTGGTCTTCCATGTGTTTGACCCTAGAGATGCATTAGCTTCACTGGTAGCAGAATGCAGTTCCATGAGGGAATGTATGAAGTTATAGTAAAGTTTTGGTTCGTGTTTGCTATTAGTGGCTGCTGTGTTCCTTCCGTAGCTACTTCAGTATGTTCTTGTGAAGTAAGTTTGGAGTTGTGAGCTGTGAAGTGGAAGGTTCATATATTGGTAAGTACAATTCCTATTGTAGATATTCGATTTTTGCTTATAGTAATTATAATTTTTGCTTTTAGGGTTATAATTTAGAAAATAATAAAATATTGAAAAATGATAAAAAAGACAAAAAAAAAATAGAAAATTGTTGGAAAAAAAGAAAAAAAAAACTAAAAAAAAAGAGAAAAAATTCAAAAAAAATTAATTTGATGGAATCTTGACTAAATAGTTGTAAAAAAAAAAAAAAGCAAATCTGATACAATAACGTTAAATCTAATAAAATCAAGATTTGTAAGATTCGAAAGATTCGAATCTATTTTGAATCTTTATCAATTTAGATTTGATTTGATTTGATTTGATTTGATTTAATTCGATTCAATTCAAAAGATTTGTTTTCGAGTTTTATAAATAGGGGTTGCATGGTACGACCCAAAAGGAACAATTACACATTTGTTAAAAACACGTTCATATCCACTTCTTAGACTAACTATATAGTTGTGCACGCGATAGGACTGGGGATCCAATCTATTTCCTTTCATCAACTTTGCGGGCTTTACCTTGCAAGTACAAAATAGTGGTTTTTAATTATTGTCTATAGCTTGTCTTATTTATTTATTTTTATCTCACTTAGTATATGCGTAGTTAGTTTTAAGACTTATACTAATTTTTTTTTATTTTTATTATGTCTTTAATTGCTAGTAATTAGTTATAGCATTAGTGTTTAGTGAACATATGTTAAGTTAAATTTTAGTTTATTTATTTATTTATTATTTTTTTTATATTTCATATATTCAAAATGATATTTTCATAAAATCTCATATTTTACAAAATCTCGTTCTTTATATATTATATTAATTTAGAAAAATTGCATTAGGCATGTTAGGGTTTTCTAGAAAAAAAAATCATTTTGATGTTCATAAAATAAAAAAAAAATCTTTAATTGACTTCTTTTTTACTGCGAGACATCTTTTCCATAGTTTAGATGTCTTTTTCATAGTTTAGGTTTCTTCTCTATGGTTTAAACTTTTTTTTATGGTTTAGACATTTTTTCTATAGTTAAACATTTTTTCCATAGTTTATATATCTTTTCTATAGTTTATATATCTTTTATATGGTTTAGACATTTTTTCTATGGTTTAAATATTTTTTTCAATGATTAGGCATCTTTTCTATGATTTAGGTATCTTTTCT
Source organism: Lumnitzera racemosa (assembly GCA_024138005.1). Lineage (NCBI taxonomy): Eukaryota > Viridiplantae > Streptophyta > Magnoliopsida > Myrtales > Combretaceae > Lumnitzera > Lumnitzera racemosa. The sequence continues at coordinate 51,216,153 of JAMXBC010000006.1, read as the reverse complement.
ATGATTAGGAATTTTTTTTATTTTTTATGTTTTAAGCATCTTTTCTATATAAAAGATTCATCATGTAAAGCATTGCATATTTCATAAAAATTGCATTTTTAGGTCTTTAGAGTTTTCCTTAAAAATAAAAAAAATTATCACTTAGTTGTTTTTAAATAAAATTCTTAATTTGGGACTTTTCAAAAATTAGGTTTTTTGGTTTTTTTTTTTATAATTAGGAATAAAAATTAGGCTTATAGGGATTTTTCTTAATAAAAATAAAATGGTTAATAAAAACGCAAATTCAACCAATTATTTTTTTTATAAAAAGAATCAACATATTAAAGTTTTCGGAAAGAACTACAATCGTCTAATCCCGGCTAGTGGTTACGTAGGCACCTTCGAGGCGAAGATAAAATATGTAGAAACTTAGATTCTTTTTCTTTTGATTTATTTATTTATTTTTAAATATTAAAATAAAAAGAATAATCCTAATTTTGATAAATAGATAGTGGTACCCGTTAGGGTCTAATAGGTTAGCCCTCGAACTCGAAACCCTCTAGTTCTTCATTTAAATTGAAATCAAATACTGATAGCCAAATCGTAATCAATTTACCCAATTGATTACGATCTCTTTTTCTTTTCCCGACTTCGGTCGGGTGGCAACTCTAAATTTTTTTTTTTTAGGTAAAAAACCGAAATTTCTCAATTTCTTTAGTCGAGGATTAATATTAAATGGGTTAGGATTTAGTATTAATTAGAAATGGGGAAATCAATTTTAACAAAAACTGAAAAATCAAGCTCGACAGCTATTGTTACTCTATTTTTCATTACGAAAATAGAGCAAGTGCATTTTTTTGAGTTTAAGTGAATTTTAGGTGTTGAAGTTGTTAAGAGTGTGTTAGTAGAAGTTTTGAGTAGTAAGGTAGAAGTGTTTTTCATGTATTATTTTGTTAATCTATTGTAAAAGTCTCATACAATGTTAGATTCAATTATTTAAGATGTTATTGGTGACCAGAGTAATGGTGCTCATGCTGGTCATGGTCATAATGGTAGAAACACTCTAAGATAAGTTGACAATAAGCTCAAAAAACTCACTAATCTTGTTGAGAGTCTAATCGTTGCGATGTAAGTTAATAAACAACAACTTCAGGGTGTACCACATCATAACCTACCTTAGAATGCTCTAGAGAGATGATATGGCTAAGCCAATCACCCAATTCGATCCCATCGAGTTGAAGGAGTTGCAAACCAAGTAGATAGAAGAAGATGAGGAGGAAGTAAATGTAGAGACTAATGGAGAAGAAGAAGAAGAAGAGGCTAAGTACTATCAAGCACGAGAGCAAAGACGCTAAGCTCTTCAACGACTTAACAATGTTAAGTTCCAAATCCTACCCTTTGGTGGAAGTAGAGATGCAGATGAATAGTTGAAGTGGGAAGAGAATGTAGAGAAAGCATTTAACTATTGTGGGTATGTAGATACTGTTGAAGTGAAACTTACTACACTTAAATTTTTAGATATGCTACCATGTGGTGAAAGAATCTGAATGTAGTCAGAGCAAGGGATGGAAGATGAGGTGTGTGAACTTAGGAAGAGACAAAGAGACTATTAAAAGGAAGATTTGTGCCTGAAACCTACTTGCAAGATACATTTGCAAGGTTATAGGTAATAAATCTTATTTTAAATACATTTCACATGGTGATTTTATAGTATTTCCCTTACATCTTTGGTTTTCTTTAAAGAAATTGATACTTAATTGAATAAAATTTTGATTTCAAGGTTTGAACGCGTTCTTGGATCGGAAACGAAGAAAATGAATCAAGTTTCACTCAATTCGGAGTTCAAATAAATGAGTTATGAAGTTTTGAAGTTACATAGTCTAGGACACAACTGTGTCCCCAAGCTGTGTCCATCTAGGAAAATATGCTAAGGTCAAAAAGTTACATAACCTGGGACACAACTGTGTCCCAGGCCATGTCTGGTGACAAAAACGGAAACCTTTCAATACATTATAAAAGGACATACTAGGGTTTCGCATAGAAGATCGGACATTCAAAAGAGAAGAGACTTGAGGAAAAGGAGGAGAAAAAGGGAGAAAGCAACATTCAACTTCAAGATTGAAGAGATTGATCATCAACAAAAGGGGTTTTTCATGTTTTATTTATTAGTTTTGTTGGAATTCGTTTTTAGTTTCATTATAATAGCTTAAGATTCGTGTATTTAGGATTATAGAACCTAAGATTTCATGTGACTATTGGATCGATTGATAATTTTCAATAAATTTTCTATCTTTTCTTGATTCAAATATGTTATTTAATTGCTAATTGATATTTCTAGAGTATCAATCTATGATATTATGCATGATGATTGAGAAATCACATATGTAATGAGATCTTGACATAATTAGAGAGAATTACATATATACTTAGAGATAAGTTCTTCCGGAAAGTCATTCTTTTGTGTGGGAATTCATCATACATTAATGCGATTCTAAATTATATTACTAAGTGAAGAGATTCCGGTAAATAATTTAGGATTAGGGTTAATATGCTTGAGAAAAGTGTTAACTTTAATTGTGAATCCCTCCGGTCAAGAATAATAGAAATCGAATTGGATATATTTTAAACGATCACATGTTAAACACTAGGGGAAATAATTCCTAAATACGTTATTACCTTCTTGAAGTCGTTCTTAATTTTAACGCTTTCTAAATTGCTTAATCAAGTCTCATAATTAGGTTAGTTTGTTAATTTTAATATTTTTTTATTCATTCAACTCATCACAATTTTTCGGTTAAATAATAAAGCTAAAGTTAATATTAGTACTCGAAGTCTCTGAGGGATCAACTCGGACTCACATCCGCTATATTAAAACTGATAGATGCACTTACCTGATATCAATAGGAACTTCGCCAAAGAAGCTAATTTGTTGATGAGTATGTGAGAATTTTAGATGCTAGTGATCAGAGTAAACGTAGATGAACTAAAAGCTTACACAGTATTGAGGTTCATTTTTGGACTCAAGTATGAAATTTGTAATATTGTGGAGGTACAAAGGTTTTATATACTGGAAGAGGCCATTAAAGTAATATAAAGGGTCAAAAAGCAGGTGAGTGCTCCGAGCTGACCAAAGCCGACATTTTCTTGATATGAATCAACTCCTTGGATCAATCACATGTAGTCAAGCTAGAGAACTCTAGGAACTCACTCGGAGAATACTAGTTTAAAGCCTTATCCAAAACAAGAATTCCTATCCTAACCTCTATGTTTCCCTCTACTATCGACCTGATTACCAAGCTATTATGTTCGCTAAACTTGCCGAACAATTGTACTATGATAGAACATCTAAGAAAACCGTCCCAAAGATAACCTAAGCTGACCACCGATGTCTGACCCTAGCCTAAGTTGATTACTCTCTGACAAATGGTTGACTAAGCTCTAACCTTATCAAGATTAGGTTAACCCCAAACTACAGACCTACCTTCCTTTAAGGTTAAGTTTGGTGAAAACATTGATTTAGTATGTAATTAGGTATCTTTAGATGATAGTTGATGACATAGGATGGTATTTGTAGAGTTTGAGGTATTGGTTATATGTAATATGCATATTATGCAATAAATAAGTATAAAGGAATGATAGGTAAAATGATATATTTAAGTGCATTTTTATGATTTAGGGTGTAATTAGATATTTTGAGAAGTTGGATACTGATTAAGGATGGCATTAGTGATGTTGGAGAGAATGGATATGTGTTAGATGTGTAAATTAAGAAATAGTGGAAAATATGAGAAGAGGGAAATTAGATGAGTAAAATAAATTTAGTTAAAATTGATAATAGTATAATATTATAAAAATTACATAAATTTGATTTGGAATGTGAATTTAGGAATTTATGTGAAAAATGTAGGTTATACTCACATTAGGAACAAATTTGGTAGTTAAATTAGGAATATAGTGTACTATATGGATTAGAATATATGGATTAAAATACTGGTTAGGAGCTAAAACGAAGGTTTAGGATACCTAAATACAGTTAGATGAATTTCACATATTGGTTGGGGAGAAATTCCTAGGATTTATAAATAAAAACAATACTTAGAAGCTAAAACAAAACTTAACTTAGAAACTGATTCAGAAATCGAATAAAAAATTAATTTAGAACTCGTTTAGTCATAGGAAATATAGAACATAAATAATTAAGTAAAATTATTATTTTAAACTAAGAACTGAGGATTTAAAGCTTATATATATACACATACATATGTATGAGCAGTATGTTAAAATGTAGACAATTTCTAAATTAGAAACTGATTCGGAAGCAAAATCGAAATTAGGATTAATATAAGTATATTAGATAGTAAGTCAAAAACTTAAACCAAAGGTTATACTTGTCAAATAAACCGTAAGAAAATATTAAAAGGCATTTAAAAGACTTACAAACAAAGGGCAATAAAAAGGTAAACTAGAACCTAATTCAAAAGTTGAATCGGAATTGAAATAAGAAGAAAATTCGAAACCTAACTGAAAAAGAGAAGTAATCTCGAAAGACTTAGACATAAATCATTAAATATAGTAAAACCCTAAACGAAAGATAATCATAATCTAAATTATAGAATAAAACCTATCCATAGTAATTGTATGAGAACTAAAATAACCTTTTGTATGATAGGGATTATTAGCAACGACCTATTTCAAGTTACGCCTTCAATGAGTAGGCGGGAAGTTTAGGTAAGTTGGGATCGATACATTACTATATTTTAGAGTATTGTTTTATAGTACTTAGAGGCTTAGGATTATACTTGATTGAGTTTGTTAAATAGTTAGCTATGTATATGTCTGTATGTATGTGTTTTTGAATTTGATTACATGATTCTGGTTTGATGTTCTAGATTGAAAGTTATGTGATTTGTATGAAATGCTTGAGTATCTTAAACTAGATCTAACTAAATATATGACTTGTAAGTCTAAAACAAACCTTCATGGTAACCCATTAGGGGAAATGTTTAAGGTTCTCCGACCAAATACCAACCCCTTTGAAAGGGATGGCCTTAGATAGCATAATGAGTCCCTTCTTCATCTTTAGTTTAACAAAGTGATAGGAGAAGAGGTCGCGGTAAAGAGCGAAGTTAACGGTTCAAAAGTAGTTATAGGAGGGGTGAGATCTCCATTGCACAAACTTAGGTTTAGTCGTAAGTTATTGATATATACACGAAACTCTTTAATTTGGATTAGAGTAGGTGTAATTTCTCTAATTTCACGATGGACCGAATAACGTCTTATGATGGCATTTGCTTGTGCATGCATTAGATCTAACTAATTGGTTAATAACTCTGTTTATGCTTGATGTATAGTTTTAAGCCTTCATCCCAACTTACTAAGTAATTAGTTACTCACATCCCTATAGATGTTATTACAGGTACTAGCTAAAAAGTAGCTTATAATTACTTTAAAGCTAGCAACTGCTTAGTCCTAGGGAATAAATATATAAAACTGAGAATTGGTCACTCTCTTGAAGTTTGAGCCTTAACTTTAAGTCTTTAATATCAGTTTATGTATTACTTGAGTGAAGTAAGATTAGGTTACTGAATCTTAGAAACACTGCTTGAGATATTTAAATATTAGTATGTATTTTTCATATTTTCATAGATAAATAACATGTTTAATTTATGAACTATATACTTCAAAGCGGGTTAGTTGTGAACACCTTATATAAATTAGGTCTAAGATAGCAATTACAATGTTAGCTTCCATCTTAGAATGAATTGCATAGTGGAACTGTTATGGCTCTATTGCTTCGGGGTGTAACAACGATGCTAAGATATTTTCAAAGATTGATTTGCAAAGTGACTACCACCAAATTCGGATGAGACTAGGTGATGAATGAAAGACTACCTTCAAGATGATACATGGTCTCTACAAATAGTTAGTTATGCCATTCGGACTTGCTAATGCGTTGAGCACATTTATGTGATTGATGAATCATGTAATGCGCCCTCTGATTTGGAGATGTGAGGTCGTGTGCTTTGATAGTATATTGATGTACAGTTCCAACTTAAGCAACCATGTTGAACATCTCCAAGCTATTTTTGACATTTTACAAACCGAAAAGCTTTCCCCAAACATCATCTTCACTCAAAAAGATACACTAACTGCATTTTAACCACCCCATTTTAGCACCTTATTTCAGCCTTGAAGAAGATACCCCTAAACACAACCCTAAACTTAACCATTTAGAAGGACTTTAGAGCACCAATAAGTGCCAAGATCATAGGATTCAAGGAGCTCTAGGATTTCTAAGGAAAAGGGAAGGAAGCTAGGAGCTAAAGAAGTCTTAAGTGGGCCGCCAACTACCTTTTACCAATCTAGTAAAGTATACTCCATCTTTAAGCGTCTTTTAGAACACCATAAGTAGAGTTCCATTTCTTATTCTTGTAAATATAGCGTGTATTTTAGAAGTTCTCTTACTTGGGATATGTGATAGTTTTCTTAAAGTTTCCTTATAAGTGATAGAACATAAGTAGCTTAAGCTTATTTCCTTTTATTATACGTGTATGTGACTTCTAGTAGAGCCTTGTAACTTGAATAAACCACAAAAATAAGCTTGTGTAAATCTCTTTTAAGTATTGGACGTATAGTATATGAAGGTTACCTAAGTGTTATCTTCACTTATATTGAGTCATTCATGCACCAAAATAACCCTAAGTGATAGAAAAATCAACGTATGAAACTTTGGTGAAGAGATCATCAAATAAGGGCCTAGTATGATCACATGTGCCTAGAGTCTTACATGACCCATGTTGTTCCACTCAATATTAGGTTAGAATAATCTACTTATAAAGAGCAAAATAAGTATAAGTTAGAGTATAAGTAGTATATAGCCTTGATTTAGCATTTATGCTAAGAAAACAAGGGGTTAAGTTTGAAAAATGAATTTAGGAACTAATGGACCAAACTAACCAGATCTATATTAAGTTTAATCCACTTAAACACCCTTAAAAATATAGTAAATAAAGTGAAAAGATTAACCAAGACTAGTAGGATTAGTGTTAAGGGCTTAAAACTCAAAACCGAACCCAAAACTCCTAATCAAGCCTTGTGAAACTTTCTCACCAGCAAGTTGAGGTTAGAACAAAGGTGGCATAAAGCCCATAGAAAGTCCACATTAAGTTTTGCAAGCCTACCAAAGTGATAAGCATTATTAATGGAAGAATTGGACCCATCTTTAACCCTAAAAGCCACTTAAAAATTTAAGAAACACAAGATAGTGATAAGACCAAAAATATTAAATGAAAAACTGATCTTAATAAAGTAATTAAGCCTAAATAAAAGTTCCAAGCCCAAACGCTAATAATTTCATTACGTAGGAAATGCTTGATAACAAAACCAAGCCCAAAAGAAAACTTAATCAAGGGAGATGATATTTTTTTGGCCCATAACCAAAATTGCAAGCCCCAACTCTCAAATATAACCTTACCACATGAAAGTACATGCGAAAACAATGAAAATCAACTATAAGATCACAAAAATTGGATTTAGAACAAGAAAGTTATACGCGATTAAAGATTTAGCTTAACTAAGAAGAATTTAAGACTAAGTCTTGAGTATAACTTTAGTAAAACCTTAGAGTGACATTATAATATAATAAATCCTTATGTTTTTATGTTTACTTTGTTTAAGGGAATTTGATTTCAAAGATGACCTACCTCCGAATTACTACAACTAGTAACTACGGTATAGTGAATGATTCTCAATGACTTTATGCTTGCTTTCGCTTATAGTTTAGTTGTACCAAAGTAATATTTTGATTAAATTGGTTACATGAGGGGAATGGGGAGTGCATGTGTGTAGACTCATGATTGTTTTCATGACCTAATGGTGATATATGAATTGGGAAGTACTTGTATGATTGATTTGTATATCGTCAATATGCTATGAAACTGCTTGATCACCCAAGTACCTAGACGTAAGTAATTAGTTGGCTATGAGTTAAAATAAGTCATGCATGACACATCATTGCATTATAATTATATCAACTGCTACCTTAGGCGGAAGGTAGGAAGGGGCTCACAAGAGTAGGAGCTCCTAAAGGGATTAGTTAGGCACATTTATACCATGTTATTAAGTTTTTGTCCTGGCCTATAGGCACATTAGGTACTATGAGATGCTAACCGTTTAACTAAGGGTTATGTCTTGTGACTTTCACTTAGGGCATGTAATGTGGATCATAAAGGCTACTATACTGTTAAACCTAAGAATTTTTCTTTTTTGAAAATATTGTGTCCTTTATTAAAGTAAAATGTGTGTGTGTGTGTGTGTGTATGTGTGTGTGTGTGTGTGTGTGTGTGTATGTGTGTGTGTGTGTGTATATACAAGTATATGTATATAAGTCGACGTGGACTATAGGGGCCACCACATCACTGGAACTTGGTTTTTGGTTTATGTCGGTCAATAATTTACAACCCTAACTATAGAAGGTGAAATATCTAAGTTGCATATGGCTCTTAGGCCACTGTATGTATTGTTTGGCATACTGCATGTTACATGTATTCTATGATTGTTAATATATTGCTTGTAAGGCATATTAAAGAGATTAACTCACTCAGCGTAAATTTATACTCCCTTAGATTCCTTTTATTGTAAGGCTACCTACTCGTTCAGCCGAGCCGTAGGATACCCAAAGTTAGTCTTGAGTTAAAATGAGACTATGAGTTACTTGGAGCAAAGCAGAGAATTTCTTAGTGTTGGCTAGGAATTTATGAATTTCTCTAAATTATGTTGTTAGACTTCTTATAGCCATTTGGACTACGAGTTTCTACTACCATTATTTTGGGAACATCATGTTCCATACTTTCATTTTGATAACTTATTTAATTATTTAGTAAAAAAATATCTACTTTGCTGTGATACTAATTTTCTATGTGACTAATGGTAGTTAGAAGTGGAAATAGCCTTGTACATTGTATGGAAGGGAAACGATCAATGAGAGGATTAATTGTCAATCTTTGTATGGTGTATGGTGATTTGCCACAATATAGATACTGTCTGGGTCGTAATAGTAAACTCCTTTTTGACTTCTAGGTAGATACTGTCTAGGTCATGATAGTAAACTCCTTTTTGACTTCTAGGTAGATACTGTCTAGGTCATGATAGTAAACTCCTTTTTTACTTCTAAGTACATGAGATAACCATATCTTAGGTAAGTTGGTCTACTTCATCATAGTTATATTATTTATAATAAGGAACTATCAATCATTATATTATTTGTGGTTATAACTAAAATTGTTTGTGTGCATGTGATGTGTATGATTGAAAATATGATTTTGGTAGTTAAGTCTACCTACTTGGTGTGCTTATGGTTTATTTAAATTATAATTTTGTGTGGTTTGTACTATTTACTTGATCACTAATCCAAACTGGACCTTAAGAATCTACTTGACTTAACAAATCGAACATGCATTACATCCTTAGCATATTTGCATTTTGTCTCCATCAAATACCGAGTCAATAAGATTATATCTTCTGTTAACCTGCTGAATTATTTTGACTTAAGAGGAGGTTGCTGATCTGCTTAAACTATATATATATATATATATATATATATATAAATTGTAAATACTCAACAAGTATATTAGGATGGAATTAAGTAATAAAGAGTGAGTGAGTAAGGTTGTCGATCCCTTGAGGATTATGAAAGTACTAATCCTATGATAGTTCTTATCAATATTTAGGCAATCAAAATTGAATTGTGAATTAACTAATTTCTAATTACCCTAAAACTGTCAAAAAGAAAATTATGATGAAAGATCTAAAATTAAGCAATCAATTAAGAATGTGGGAAAAATAGAATCTACCCTAATTGTGCAAATCAAATTGTCATCATGTTGTATAAATTAATAGCTATACGGTCATACAAGTGAAATTATCATGCCTTAAAATTAAGGATTTAAAACTCTAATTAATTAGTCAACTCCCACATCTCCAATTAACAGTGGACTCTAAATTACAATCATACATCTTTCGGTGCTATAATCGTCAAATATCCTAAATCATTTATCCCTAATGTCTTATCGATTAATTAACTCAAAACATTGCATTAATCCTTGGATAATTTCTAATTAACGCTGCTCCCATATTAGCTAATCAGTTTGATCAAGAATTTCTAATAAACCCTATATTAACTCTAGTATCAATAGTGTTTCTAACAATTGTAACCACTAGTGAAATCATAGAAATTGCAATCATGAATTGTCCATACATCTATTAACCTATAACATGAATATAATTATCATCTCAACTATCTAGGGTTTCATCAATTTCCTACAAATAAAACTTAGCCAGGCATGGAAATTAAACAAAAGGACATATAACAATTAAATTCGCAAAGAAGTTTATGATTAAAAGTAAGAATAAATCATAGAATTACATAAATAGAAATAGGATAGAGATCACAAATTCTGTAATTATAATGAGTAAACTTCAATTACACTCCAAGGTTGATTTCCATAACAAAAGTGAAATTTTCTCAATAATCCAAGAAATTCTAAAGAAAAATTCTTCAAAACTATCTACTACTACTCTAAGACTCTCTAATTCTAAAGAAGATGTAAAAGTTCATTTAAACTAAGAAACACACATCTATTTATAGAGAAAACTAAGGTTGGCTTTCAATTGTATGTCTTTTTCATGAAGGCCAATGGTGTATCTTCCAAGGCCAATAATGTAGAAATTGAAAGTCATTGGTGTAAAGCGTAAGCCAACCCAAGGCCAGCTGCTTTCAATTCTCACGTGTCGTAGCTCGATTTGGGCTTCGTTCATTTGCATAAAACTCCTCTAAATTGATCATATTTCCGCTTTGAATCCTCTTAAACCTAAAATATCCAAATGAGAATACTTAAGTATCATTTTTTAATGATTTCTATAAAATCAATAATAATTCAACCAAATTCCCACACTAAAATATGAGTAAAATATTCCTTTATCAATCGCAATATAAGTAAAAGCTATCTAGTGATAGTCTAAAGTGGTTTAGGGGGGATCGAAAATCCATTTTATAAGCCTAGATTTAGTGTAAGAACGTTTTATTATGGAAACTCCACAAAACCTATATTAGAATGGGATTAATTTCTCTATGACGATCTGGACAACGTCATGTAGATGGCATTTGTTTTATTGCATTGCACTTTGAAGGATTGTTTTGTCCTTGCTTGGTTAAGTATAATGTAGGTTCCCTGCCACTTACTAAGACATAGTTTCACTCACAACCTCATAGGCTTACTGTAGGTTTCCAAGATGTCCCATCACAATGCTTAAGGTTTTATTGGTAGGTTTTTTAGACATAAAGCCAAAGGAAGGAATAAGAAATTTACAATTTATTTGTAACAAAACTGGGCTTTAACTTGAGCTCCAACTTGTATTGTAATATAACTTTAAAGTAAATTAATGAAATGTTTATTCTTTAAGTATTGGTTGTATAAAAGCATTGTATATCTTAACTGGCTATGATGGTGATGACCTTAAGCTATCATAAGCAGTTATGATATACACCAAGACTGTTAAAGTATTTTGTAAAGTGCAACAAAGATTGCAATAATTAAATAATTAAAAGAACAAATATATAAACAAAAATAAAAGTAGAAATAAGAACAATTGAAATAAAATAAAAAACATGTTCCTTAGTAATTTTTTATTGTTATTTACTACCTAATTTTAAGTGACTTTATCAATCTCAATTGCAATATTGAACCAATAGGATTCTTATTATGAACTAACCAAACTTGCGTCTCTTGGCCAATTCCTAATTTCGAGTCCAGTCTACTCGAATCATTTCCAAATAAAGTATCGTGGAATTGTATGAAGCCTTTTAATCCTACTATTAGGTTGCCTTAATCTAGAAAAAATAAACTACTAAATATTTTAGTCAGCCAATTTATCTAATCGTACCAGTCAATCATATTATATGATCTCGTGAATTCTAAAATAGACTCTAACAATAATTTAATCACTAGTACATTAAATTAAAAACCAAATAAACACAATATAATTAGATCATAAAATGCAAATATCATATATTGAATTTCAATATAAATAATAAAAGTCACATTAGAACATAGAGTTCAATAACGATTTACTAAGAGAATTAAAATAAAGACATAATAACAAAAGAAAAGAAAAGAACAGACCTTTATCATTTTTTTACGCTACTGACTTTGCACAAAGGGGCTTTCTCTGCAAACCTAAGCTTAGGCATTTATTTATAAGAGTTAGACCTAAATTTACAAAAAAAAAAAAAAAAAACCTAATAAGTAAATGGCATATTAACATGATGTTTTACTTAATTTGAAATCTTCAAGATTCAATGGAAATTGATGATGAGGGATACACAATCATAGATCACGATCACGTCTTCAATTTTGTTTTATCATAGACTTCATTTTTTGCTTGAAATCTTTCCGCTCTAAATTCTCGATTAATGCTTTTGTTCCAATATGCTCCAAAACTTAATAAAAATCTTTAGAAAAATTCATTAAATGCCTTCGAAGTTCCTAAAAATGAATATTAAATGGATTAAGGTCTAAAACACTATTGAATCAACTATATTAACATACAAAATTACACAAAATTTTAGTAATTTCATATGGTAAATGGCATATTAACATGGAATAATTGTTTCTTAAAAGGTACACTTTGTTATTATTATGTTACCATTATACATTACAATTTTTTAATTCTTTGTTTGTCATTAATTATATAAATATTGTTTATAACACATTTCAATTCTTCCATAACTTTAGGATTCCATTTGTTATTAATTTTTCATTTACCATTAATAACCCAATTTCATTCCCATTGATATTAACATTATATCCCATCAATTTTATCATTATTATATAATTAATAGTAAATAAAATTAAGCACAATGTTTGGTTTTTGTCATTTGCGTTTTTCTCTATTGTTAAAAAATATTAGTGTATTTGTATCTATTATTTACCTAATAAGTATTGGAAAGTGTATTAAAAGTAAAAATTTTCTATGGCTTTTTTTTAAATATAACTACAACTATATATTTTGTAATTTTTGTCTTATTTTATTTTATTTTTATCGTAGATTTTTTTTTATTCCATTAGTGAAATACACAAGAATTTAGGATATATAAATAGTTATATAGATTTTTAAATCGATCCAAATTTATGAGAACAATTTATATATGATTTGATTGATCCAATCTTTCTATCTCTCCCTTTTAATCTTCGTCCCTCATTCCCTTATCTATTAGCAAAATATGTTATAATAAGAAAAGGGTTTAAGAACCCTTTTTTATATAGTTTATAAATTTTAATAGATTAAGAAAATTATATATATTGTAATTTGATTCAACATATTTAATTTTTTCTCCTCAAATTAAAGTACAGAAGAATTAAATCAATGTTTTAAGAATCTTGGGCTAAAATTGCATAAAGGCTTCTTCTATATGCAATTATAAAAATTCAAACGAACTTTTTTCTTATATCTTCCAAACAACATGAGAGTTCTATATATTGAACTAAATGGACATTTTTTTGCAATCAAACAATACTTAAAATAACTAAAATGAAAATATATCATAATAGCTAGGCAATACTTAAAAATTAAAATAACCAATAGTAAGGCATCACTAATAAATTACTAATATAAAACTAAATAACATAGAAGATAAAATAATAAAATAAAAAGGACGAATAATCTTGTAGATTTGGTTGAAAGTTGATACTATTCATAAGTTAACCACTTACATTTTTCATAGATCAACCATCTAGTTAACCTTTTCTTTGCGGTCTCATATTGATTGTTCCTTGTGTATGCATCAATCCCTTTCTTTAGGAAGATTTGCCATTTAATTCTAGCTTGTGTAATTACTTCCACCGGAGTTAGCAATAAGTATTATCATCAAATAAAGTGTAATTGAAAGTGATTAATCAATAATTATTAAAAAAATTGACTAAATGCAATAGATATATAAGTATATAAATTTTTATTTTAAATTATATATATATATATATCGATAGATAGATAGATATATGTCATAATCCTTTATATTTACAGCTCATACATAAATCAAAATAAAATAATCTTCTTTTCTTCAATAAGGAAAATGCTAATACTAATGACGGTGATGATAATAATAATACCGAGTCAACTGTGAGTTACACGCGTGGAATGCACCTCAATGATGTCCTAGCCCACGCGCTAACGACATGGGACCGACTCCTCAACGGTTTAATCAACTCCCAAAGGCTCTTCCCGCCAACGCCGTTATTACTAGTAGCAGGAAACATCGACGCCGGAGGCAACCTACTCTGCCTCCTCCTAATCTCACTTAGTTCCATCTTCGATGGAAACTTCGTCAATCCGATCAACGCCTTATATTTCGTCGAACTTCGGGAACCGATCGCCGTCAAAGAAGCGTCACTCTTATTTGCCAATCGGACGGAGTTTGGTCGTCCATAATAATGGGCGACGAATTTCTCAGTCTTGACACCGTCATGTCGGAAGCTACTGAACCTGTTGAATGAATCGGATCTGAATAAAGAGATTCTCGATCTTTGGTGCTGCTCTTCTTCTTGTTCTTTGGTGCACTGGAGATTCGAAGGTTTGTTATGGGGAATGGACTTTCCGAAGAGCAATAAAGAGTCAAATGGAGGGATATTGGATGGATTAGGGTTAGCGGAGAAGTGAAACGAGTCGTCCTCCTCCTTCTCTTCCTCCAGTGGAAAATTTTTAGGGCATAGAAGTGTATTTTGTGGATTGTTATCATCGAAGGAGAGATTGCAAAGGGAAAGCGTGGCCTCTGTATCTGAAGCTGTCTCTTCTTCAACGTAGCGGTGATTATTGCCCATTATTGATAGCGTTGAGAATTGGAAAGCAAAGCGGGTGCTGTAGTTATGGCTTCTGTATATAGGTGATGTTGAATATGTTGGGTGATATTTACATACGAATGTATATATATAAAGGTGCGTGAGAGAGAGAATCAAATTAAGAAGAAGCTTCTTTGACGAGTCTGAATAACGAGCCGCTTAGCTTCTAGATGAGAGAGAGAGCCGCAACAAGTTTGGAGGAGACTGTAGACTCAACAAAGGACCGGCGTTTGAAATTTGCGGTGACGACGTTAGACGTCGTGATCTAGAATAGATTTGTTGGACTCGCGTTTTTATGCCTAAAGACTATTTCCATATCATTTTACATGTTTTTTCCAAATATATCATTTTATATGTTAAGAGTTACCTTTACAATAATATTACTGCTAGCAAGAAAATAATTCTCTCTTAACAGATTGAATAATATTAACCTATTATTGATTGTTGATTTTCTATTCCGTGCGTACAAAATTTGGATTTTTCAACTTTGAACTCTAATAAAAAAGCATATATATATATATATATACTAGCAAGCACTACATCTATAATATGTGTGTAAAAATAAATACTATTATGTTTAGAACATTTAGAAAATAAAAAAATCTTGGGAATCGAATTTGAAAAATATATTGAATAGTTTTGATTATTTCCGTAAAGTGTAATTGTGTCATTTTTGTTAGTAGATGTATAGTGATTGAAACAGTAACATTAATAAAATTTAAAGGATTTACCTATAATTAAAATTATTTCAATAATTTTTAAAGAGGTGTATGGTTCAATATAGAATGTATTTATTTAACAACATAGATAGATTATATAAGGATAATATTATACGCAATCTAATTATTGATTCAAACTATATATACATGTTGCTTGTGCAAAAATAACAAATGAATACTTTATAAGATTCAAATTCAATTTTCCTAAACTTGCTAATCCTATTTTAATGAAGTAAATTATTCACAGATTGCAACTTTTCACACCTTAAAAATTAAAATTATAAAAAAATCGCAATACCTAGATTTATATTTTCAACATACCAAAATATGATGAAGAACAAAGAAATTATAAGAAATAATATATAGATGTAGAGTCTAATAAGAGGTTATTAGTTATATATATATATATATATAAGTTTAACAATTAATAATAATAGATAAGTAAACTAGAGTAAATTCAATATGGAAGTTAATCAAAGTGGGGTGAAAAGAAAAAAGAAAAATTTAGATTATAGATGAATTTATAAGATTCAAATTCAATTTTCTTAAATTTCCTAATCCTATTTTAATGAAGTAAATTATTCAAATATTGCAACTTTTCATGCCTTAAAAATTAAAATTATAGAAAAAAATCACAATATCTAGATTTATATTTTTAGCATGCCAAAATGTGATGAAGAACAAAGAAATTATAAGAAATAACATATAGATGTAGAATTCAATAAGAGGTTATTAGTTTTAATATATATATATATATATAAGATTAACAATTAATAATAATAGATAAGTAAACTAGAGTAAATTCAATATGGAAGTTAATCAAAGTGGGGTTAAAAAAAAAAAAAAACTTTAGAATGTAGATGTAGAGTCCAATAAGGGTTTATTTCCTTAATAGTAATAGATATATAAATAAGTTCTAATAAATCAAATATGGAAGTTAATCAAAGTGTGATGAAAAAAAAATAGCTTTACTGGAAAAAAAAAAAATAGATTATAGATGTGGAGTCTAATAAGAGGTTATTGGCCAAGTATATATATATTCATTACATATTTAAGCATGGACTCCATAAAAACTTGATGAATTTTGATCTATGTAATTAAATTCAAATCAAACTTAATTAGGCATGTTGAGGACGTGGTTTTGAAGATTTACGTTAATTTAAACTTCATATTGGTTTAAGCAAAAATCATGGTAGAGGTAAATTAAGTTTTACTCTCTTAATGAAACAAATAACACCTCGCCTGCTTGGTTAAGGATGTAAACAGAGTCGTGCCTTAAAGAGTGCGGAACTCACTTAACTACATAAAAACCAATAGGGTAGTTTAACTTGAGTTTTGATTTCATTTTTCATATCCTATAAGATTTGAGTTAGGTTTCGAGAGAAGGACAAGGATGATCGATGATCCAAAGTACAATATAATGGCCACAAATTTCCCTTAACGTAAACCAAATCCCATTTAAATTTTTAAGAACATTTATTTATCTTTTGTATATATACGAATTTTGATACATATTAATTACATTATCTTAGCTTATTGGTCCAGTTTTTTGGGTGCGTATGGGTATATTATAGTTCTATCTATCGAGTCTAGGCATTGAGTCTGTGAAACTAACTAAAACTTTTAGATATAATTCCAATAACAGATATGTAATTGTATATGTACGCACATATTCTTATAATTAGGAATAAAGTTATAATAAATACAACTCTTAAGAAGAAAAATTGAAAGTAATTGACAATATTTAAGAAAGCAATTAATAAGAAACCAAATAGCATTTAAATGGACTATAGATTTGGGATGAAGGCCTAAATCTATCACAAAAACTGTAAATAGGAGTTTCTTTTTTACAAACTACTTTTATCAAGAAATCACTTGCTTGTATAGAAAAGAGAAGTATCATCACGAGGATAAGAAAAATTCTACATAGAATGATAGAAAAAAGCGTTCTTGAAGGAAAATAACAGGGATTCGAAATAGGGGGGGAACCAATTAGTATATATCACGTGTTGTCTATTGAAGATGTGATACTAGCGGCAAAAGTAAATAAGGAAAATGCACAAGAAATAAAATGCATTCTAGATAGTTTTGCAAAATTATCGGGGCTAAGGGTATATTTTTAGAAATCTACACTCTTTTTTCCAAAGAACGCCCTTGAACAAATGAAAGCTAAAGTACCGGACTTGCTTCAGCTTTGAAAATCAGCTAGTCTAGGTACTAACCTAGGCTTCCCTTTAGCCGATGGAGTGAATCCAACTAAAGTTTAACCGAATATCATACTAGAAAAAGCTCATAAAATTATCAAGTTGGAAAGCTCAACAATTAAGTATGTGTGGTCGAATCATTCTTATAAGGTCAATTTTGGAATCTTTACTAACTTATTATATGCAAGTAGCCAAAATTCCAAAGAAAGTCATAAATAAGTTAATTCTTATCATTAAAAACTTTATTTGGAATGGGATAAATGAAACAAGTAGGGCATACTAGATTAGTTGGGAAGGAATAAGAAGCCTTAACGAGCTTGAAGGATTAAGCCTAGTGAACTTACATAAAAGAAACGAGGCATACACAATCAAAAGGTTATGAGAATTCAAATGCAAAAGAGTCACATGGACTAAGTTAATTAGAGCAAGACATGAAAAGTTAAATACACAAGATGTGATCCCTAAGCTCTCAAATGCTTCTCATTTTGTTAAAGAGCTTAAGACGAACTTTGAGAGGTTTGAAGGAAATAGTATTGTTGTCATAGGAACTGGCCAAAAGACAAGCTTTTGATTTAACAAGTAGGTAGGAAATTTCTCAATAAGATAGCTAATTCAAGGACTAACTCATCAACAAGCCTATAATTTAATGGTAGCCGAGTGTCAACTCAATCCATACGAGGGGGACGATAATAAGATTGGTTTTCAACCATTAAGCCTACTAGTTTAGAAGATTGAGCCAATTGTACTTCATTACATAAATGATGCTAAATATTTATCCTCAAATTGCAAGAAGATATAAAGCTTACTGATATATATTCACAGCTTGTTGATATTCCTGCACTAGCATAGGAGAATTAGATATGGATTTAGAAATCAGTCTTCCCACCAAAAATCAATTATGGAGAATCTAACATGATTCCCTACCAACAACAATGATCTTAAGGAAGAGGAAGATTAAAGAAGATGGCAATTACCCTAGGTATGGATGTCTAAATGAAGTTCTCCAACATATATTCTACTCTTGTAATAAAATAAATCACATAGCGAAACAATGGAAAGTGATTGATATTTCTAGTTCGTAAATGCATGGTGATGTCAAGGTGTGGATTAAATTTGAGTAGCTTAGTAAAAAGAAAGGACCGAACTAAAGCACAACCATCCTAATCATTCATCTTCAGATTTATGTTGTGGTTTCTATGGTTCACAAGAAACTAAGATTTATTTCAATTGGATCCCCTAGATAATGATTACGATCAAGTAAGAAAAAAATTAGGCCATGAACATTGGGCTTTACTTAAGATAGAGAAAAAGTTGTAGCAAATTGAAACCAAGAACCTGATGTGGCGACCTCCCAAAAAATCTCAAATCAAGCTCAATTCAAATGGGTCTATTAATTTAATTATAGGTTGGGTAGCAAGTGGAGGTGTCTTAAGGGGTCATCAAGGTCATTGGAAAGTTCTAAATCCAGCCCACTCATACATGTGCATAATGTATACACGTCAATTCTTAAGAACTCTAATAGGATTCGGAGTATTAACCCAACCCAAATGCTAGAGCTGAGCTTATTTACTCCTCACCCGAATATCTCATTTAATCACTTATTTTTATTTGTATTATTTGGACTTTCTATTTCTTGTATTATTCATAAATTATGTTCGTGTTTATTTTATATTTATGGGAATGCCACTAAGGTATTCTTTTAATTTTTTTATTTACAAGTTTGTTATTATGTATAAATAAAATACATATGTAAGGTTTTAGATAGATTTAAATACTAATGAAAAACACTTTGAGTTTTTTCTTTTAAAAAGCTTTCTTACTATCTCTTATCAATTTTTTTAATAAGGATTGTGGTAAGCAATTCTATAACTTGGACCGGTAAGTCACATCCGATGAGTTGTAAGTCACGTAGGATCTAATTGGTGCATTATATCTAACTAGATAATTCATGAATTCCCTAAAATCCTCACTAAACTCATTTTCTTTTTCATTCCTTTGGTAGGATGGATCCATCTTGATATTACCATCCTTATTGATTCTTGGTACAACGTATCATCTTAATATCCAAGCAAAGGCATGACTACAGGAGGTTTAATTTCTAGATTGTTGTTACACATATTCGAGTAATTGAATTCTCCATATCTTGATATTTGGTAATCGAAGTTTCTTACACCTGCAGTTTTCAAGTTTCCTAGATTGTAATATTGTTGAGCATCTTTCGTAACATATTCCGAGTGACCCAAAAGAGGAACTGTCAGGTTCGTGCTCTTAAACTTGGTGGAAAAGGTACACTAGGGATTATATCGGACGACAGGTGGTTCAATCCCATTATCGTGTTTTGGGGAATGTTCAACACTTAGGGATTCAGTCGGTAGTAGCTGATTTATATAAAAAACGAAAAAAATGAAAACGAAGAGAAGGTGTAGCGAGTCGTGGCTGAAATCTTTACTAGAAGCTGCAACAAAGTAGTATAGTTAATCGTGTTAAAGGTATTGTACAAGTGCGTGTGTGGGTGTTATTGGGTCAATCTAGGAAGTGTTGCGAAGCCGTGATAGTGTCTATGGGTCCATGCAGCTTTATTAGTGAAGTCGCTGCAAGTATGATCGTGTGTGTAGACTATGAGTACTGTGTATATGATGTCAAGAGGGTGAAGGAGATTTTTGTTGTTGTGTGCTAGTGGAGGTTCAGCGTGGAAGAAATTGTAGTGTGTGTGCATTCGTTTAGTTAGTTGTGATTTAGTTTTGCTGTTGCAGTAGAATAGAGGTTGTTTTGTGCGAAGTTGAAGGGCGAAGTCATGTATTGCGGTGTCACGGGCCATGAGCGTGTTGCCGCACGAGCGAGTGACGACTGTGGGTTGTTGGAAGACTTAGTAGTTAGGTTTTGAATCCAATCGCTGGTCAATTGTAGGGTTTGTAGTATTAGCAACGGATGTCAGTGGAGCTGCTATTTATTGTCCGTCCAAATCGAGTCTTGGATTTACAAGTTGTTTTATTCTGTGCTGTGACGGTGTTGGCTGCTGTGCTAGTGAACAGTGGTGTCGTAGCCGTGATTGAGTGTTTACTGCTATGTGTTCTGCAGTATTGCAGTGGTCGAGAGTGGTGGTGTCGCCATTTCATGCCGTCTTGAATCGTGTGTTGGTTGCATTCTTGTGTGTGATAGTTCAGTGAGTTGAATGTTCTCAGTAGACCGTCTTATGCGCGGTGGTTGGTGTCTATTGGCTTATTAGATAAGGTACTGTTATGAGAAGTGAGCTAGTGCCGAGCTTAATTGTAATTGACTAGCCAAACTGTCAAGTGTTCTGACTGGTACCGTGCTGTTGTGTCGAAGTTTACTGCTATAGCAAGCTGCTACATATGACATCAATAACCGAACTTCCCAGCTGCAAGTGTGAATTTGAGCCCCGAGCTAATTGAAAAAATTACCCAAACTGTCAAGCTGAATAACGGTTGGAATTGTCTAATCCGAGCTGTTGGCTTAACACTTTAAGCAGTTGGCGAACTGAATTCTATGCATACAGGCTGAGTGCACTTTGTCGAGCTGGAATATAAGTGTACTAAATCTGCTTGAGTCGAGTGCAGACCGAACAGTGTGCATACCAAGTTATTTGCTACTGTAAGCTAACCAAACCGAGCTACAGAAAATTTCGAGTGTCGAGTGTTGTCATACCGAACTTCTTGTTAGCGTGCTATCCAATTGAGTGTTGCGACTATGGACGCGTAATCGCTGTTGTGCCGAGCAGTGTTACTATGCTAGCCGTGCTATTGTTAAGTGCGTAAGCCAAGTGCTGAGTCACTAAGATCCAAGTGCCGAGTTGTTTATCGCAGGGGGGCTCTGAGCTGCTCGTGTAGTGTCCGAGCGGATTGATGTAGTGTACCGAACTGAAATTGAAGATTCGAGCCACGAACATTGGGTTATCCGAGCTCCATGCTGCCGCGATCTAAAGTAATGGGCTGAACTGCAGTGTAATGCTTAAGCTGTGCTGATCTTTTCTTTCTTCGAGAAACAATCGAGCTATAAGTTTGGCTGAGCTTACTTGAGTTGTGCTCTTCCATTGCTGAGCTCTTGGGTGCGTGGCTAGAACTGAAGCGATTATCAAAGCAGTGGTCTGTGAACATGTAGTGTAAGAGTAAACAGAATTGTTTGACTGTCCTTGTTTCCAAGCTGTTTAATCTAAAGTGCCAAGCTGCGCGTAAAAGAGTTGGATTATATCGAGCTGTTGTCTTGTCTGGATAAATGTTGAAGTCTGAGCTAACCCCTCTCCAAATTGCCTAATTGCTGTAGTATGCATGTCCTAGCTGATTAAAGTTACTTGTTGACTTGTTACCGAGCTGAAGCTTGTAGGAGTAGTGTTATCCACGACCTTAAAGTTTGTCGAGCAGTTAGCATTTCCATTCGTGCTGACCAACTATAAAGTTTCCAAGCTGCTACACTTCAAAGTGCCGAAATTAAATTCAAGAGGGCTATTCTAGTGAGGAGAAGCTGCTGCAGAGTTGTTCTACTTAGTGTCTGAGCTGAAGTACTAGTGTCTGAACTGAGCTAGATGAGTGTTTATCCAAGCTGATAAATAACTTGCTGAGCTGATTGAAGTGTAGGACCAAGCTGACCTCCTAAAGCTGCCGAGCTGAAAATTGAAGTGTCCAAACTGATGAAAACTAGAAGCGTGCTATTCGGTTTAATTGCATAATTGAGCTGCTTCGAAATCCTTATTTGCCAAACTAATAGTGCCCCGAACCATTTGAATTGCTATCATGCTAAGCTACATTAGTTAGAAACTTCAATTTTAAGTCCATGAACTGTACCGAGCTTACTTGAACGTGTATCTGAGCTACATGTGTATCTTAGTGTCCTCTTACTAAGCTAAAATTAATTTAGATATCCAATTGCCAAGTTGTTGAGTTACTCATTGTCGAGTGCGCCTAGTTGAACAAACTTATGCCACGGAGCTGTCATGTATGACTTAAAAAGTATGTGTAAGTGCTCGGTGTGCTGTAAAGTTGGGAGGCAATTCGAGTGCTAACTGAATGCGTGCCAATTTAAGGAGTGAAGTTCAAGGCATTAAGTACTGCAAGGAAATCAATTATTTAGCTATAAAGTTTTTTGTTTTAACTTGTGTCGAACTGTTGTGTACTATTAGGATTTAAAGTGTCGCATTCTTGATTTTATTTCAACTTTGTTGAGTTTAAATTTATTTAATGTGGCCACTAAAGCTCAACATAAGCAACGCTATGCACAAGCCTTGAGGACAAAATCTTATTACTAAGCATCAAATCCTATTTTCTCTTATGTATTAGAACAATTAGAGGTTATACTAGCTAAGGTAGAGAAGATTAAGGAAGAAAGAAAGCAACAAAGGATTGCTCAATCAAAGAATATTGAAGAGGAGAAAAAGGAAGGACAAGGAATGTTACCACTTAGCAACTTTGTTCCTGACATGATCCCATTACCAATAATACTTGGTACTACTAACGATCCCAAGTGCTACTTTATTAGCTTTCCACGTGGCAGACTCTT
The DNA here is from genome assembly GCA_024138005.1 of Lumnitzera racemosa. Lineage (NCBI taxonomy): Eukaryota > Viridiplantae > Streptophyta > Magnoliopsida > Myrtales > Combretaceae > Lumnitzera > Lumnitzera racemosa. The sequence continues at coordinate 51,192,849 of JAMXBC010000006.1, read as the reverse complement.
CTACTTTGATCTATTATTAAGGTTGTTTGGAGGCGAAATATATTGTAGTAATATTGTACATGTGAGATGCTATAGATTATATATTGGTGTTTTTCGAGGTCATGGTGATAGATATTTCTATGTGGGTTACGTTGTTCTTAACCTTAATACTTTTACATTAGAAAAATATGAAGTATATAAATGGGAGGAGAAAGAACTAAGTTGTAAGGAAGTAGAACAGGAGTTTGAGATCTTATATGTTCAAATTCCTTAAGCTCATGACGTGATGTTTGAGCCAAAAGTTGTGTCATTCCCCTTGATTGATAGTTGCTAGGACTACCTAAAAGAAGTTGATTGGATACATGATGAATGAAAGGAAAGACCCTTAGAGAAGAGTTTGGTTAATCGGGCTCATGACAAATTGAAGGAGTATTGGCCAATGATAATATTAGTGGAGGAGCTAGAGTACTTTTCTATATTTACGTTTCTTTTTTGCAAGTTAGTATTTAATCTCGGTGGGATTTGGAGCCACCAATTATCAAGTTTCGGGCCAAAACTTCTCTAAGAGAGAGAGAATGATAGGATTCAGGTACCAACCTAACCCAAATGCTAGAGCTAAACTCATATGCTCCTCACTCAAATATCTTGTTTGATTACTTATTTTTATTTGTGTTATTTGAACTTTCTATTTCTTATATTGTTCCTAAATTATCCTCATGTTTATGAAATACGGGAATACTATTAAGACATCCTTTTAGTCCTTTTATTTATAAGTTTGCCATTATTTATAAATAGAATGCATGTATAGTGTTTTAGACATATTTGAATATTAATGAAAAACACTTTTAAGTCTTTTTTTTTTTAGAAAGCTTTTTTATTAGCTTTTATCAATCCTTTTAGTAAGGATTATAGTTAGTAACCTTATCACTTGAATCAGTAAGTCACATTCGACGAGTTATAAGTCGTGTAGGATTTAGTTTTGCATCACATTTGATTAAACAGCTTACAGATTATTTAAAACTCTCACTAAACCCATTCTCTTTTTTTGTTCCTTTGGTAGTATTAGATCTACCCTGATATGGCTACTATTGTCAATTCTTAGCGTGATGTATCAAACTCTCTCAAACAGGATATAAAAGACTTCCCTTCACTCTCCTCTCTTTCAGATACTACACGAACGAACAGTGAAACCCTAATCTATTCTCTCTATATTTTCGAATGTTGATTCTTGATTCAAATCTCTAACTATAGTGATTAACCATACCAAACTTTAAAGACTCACCCTTCTCAAGCTTTATTTCCTATGTTGGTTGCAGACTATACATGTTATGGATGTAATAGACTTGTTAAATGTTTTGTTAATGTATAAACCCACATGATCGGTTGTTGTTTTGTAATGGCCAAAAAAGTTAATAGAGCAGTTAATTGATATTTTGTTTTGTACAATTTTATTTTATTAATATAAATACTAGTTTTAAGAAAAAGATTATGAAAAATTCCAGATAAGATCTCAAAGCAAAAAGTCCTTTTCACATAATCATAACCTCTATGAAACCTATAAACAACACAGATATACAAGAGGAGCCCTTCAAACCCTTATCGTCTGGTAAGTCTATCGTGGAGAATGGGATGGACTTTGGAGCCCAGACAGGAGGCAGAGAGAGAGAGTGTAGTTGACGACTAAATTTAAGCCAACAGAAAGTACAACGCGGTGACTGCGCGTTGCTTTGAAATTTATCTTCCCTTCTAGACCTCTTATATTAAAGAAAAATCTTTTGCTTTATGCTTCCCATAATAACCTATCCACATCAGCATCACCCCAACAGAAAGTACGACGCGGTAACTGCGCGTTGCTTTGAAATTTATCTTCCCTTCTAGACCTCTTACATTAAAAAAAAATCTTTTGCTTTATGCTTCCCGTAATAACCTATCCACATCAGCATCACCCCGATTTTTCAGCTCTTTTGTCATTTCTTCTCGAACAACCCAGTTACAAGCTCTCCTCTCTCACTCATCTAGAAGGCCCACAAGAATTTAACTTATAAAGTACGACGAAACTTGACCCTACTCTCTCTCTCTCTCTCTCATATATGCAGAACTTGTATGTATCCAAAACCTCCTAATTCAAAGTTCAGACGCACAAACTCCTTTTTACCATTTGAAACATCACATTATAACTCTCTAGAAACATCAAATTATAACTTTCTTTTCTTATCATATATTTTATTTCAAATCACCAATACAATAAAACAATAAACTCCAACAGCAAGACTTGAACACTCGCCACTGCTTTGAAGAAGATTCAGTTTCAGATTCAGGAGATACCCTCTCTTTATGCGATTTCTCCTTCGTTGCAACAATAATCCACAAGAGATGCTTCATAATTCATCACAGGAGGAGGACAACGAATCCTTTCGCTTCTCCGCAAACCCTAACCCATCCACTCTCTCTCTCCAACCGATTCCTTATTGCTCTTGGGGATGTCCATTCCCTACCACAAACCTTTGAATCTCCAATGCACCAACGAGGAAGAAGAGCAACAGCACGAGAGATCGCGAATCTCCCTCTTCCGATCTGATTCTTTCAACAGGCTCAGCAGCTTTCGCCATGACGGTGTCAAGAATGAGCGATTCAAGGCCTTATATTTTTATGGACGTTTAAGCTCGCTCCGATTGGCGAAAAAGAGCGAGTCTTCTTCTCCACCATGGGCTAATCGCCGGGACAATGTTTCCGGTGATTCGAGCAAGTAAGAGGCATTGATTGGACTCACGAAGCTTCCGGCGAAGATGGAGTTGAATGAGATTAGGTTGGAGGAGGCAGAGCCGGTTGCCTACGGCGCCAACGTTTCCAGCTACAAGCAATGGCATTAGCAGGAAGAGTCTCTGGGGTTTAGTTAGACCGTTAAGGAGTAGGTCCCACCTCTTAGGCGCATTCGCGAGGACCTCTTTAGGGTGTATACCGCGCGTGCGAAACTCACGAACCTCAAACCTGAAGCATTTAACTATATGAATTGCAAATTTTCTTTTCCAAAGTTAATTTCGATTATTTTATTTTGTTGATTTTCGGATGAGTTTTGTGGATACTTTATAGTTTAGAATGGTTTTACAGATATATAGTAAAAATGAAGCGTTTATAGACTTTTCGTTATTTAAATATACAGAGATCAGCTTTCTTATTTATGAGAATTGGATCCACTTCTATGAAAATGAATATTATTATTTTGCAATTTCTTTAGCATTACAAAAGAAGAAAGATACTATACAAAATAAAGCAATGAGATGGGATAAAATTTGTAAATTGAAATTGAAATTTAATTAGAAATTAAACTGAAGGATTTAATTGGTATATCACGACCAATCATCCGGCTTTTAAGTACGTGATTTCATGATTCAAGGGCATCAATTTTCCATATTCGTATTTCTTTCACATATTGTCTGGACTCTTTGGACAAATTTTTATAATTAAATTTTGAGAAGTTGTTAGTGATCAACGGCAAGAAGTTATGATATACATGATATATTAGAGAGGGGCAAATAGCAGTTGAAGGTAAAAGTGGTAGTTAGTGCACTATATCCTGGTGAACTAAAAAAAAAAACTATAAAAATTAAGAAAAATAATTTTTAATATAAGAAAAGATGAATCATATTTGCAATTATTTTCATTAACACCACTAAGGACGATTGTTATTTTTTTTTTTTTTTTTTTTTACCAATGTGCAAAGCGAAAGTAAGGTTACTAGTATGGAAAAAAATAAATTATAATTATAAATAATGATAACGACCATTATAATGATGATGTTAGTAATAACAAGCAAGGTTATAGTTATTAGTGTGTGGATTTCCTTTTTTTCATAGAAATGTGGTAATCCACCTCTTGGGTGAGTCAAAGCCAGTATAACTGCATTTGACTAACATATTCACGATTTCTTGAGATTATTTTGATAATACTTGATAATGGTAAATATCTAATTTTAATAAATATTAAAAAGGAAAATTTGACGAAATAAACACACCTAAAGTAAAAAAAAATATATGTTTTCTAATAATGATAGCACGTTTTTGAGTAAATTAGGCAACGGTGAGTAAAGATAGCAGCTGAAATATAATCCTTTTACCACGAGGCTTAAAAATAGGAACGTCTGTTTTTAGAGAACGAACACTGGTTTAAGTATGTGTAAGATGAAGGAACGTTTAATTGTTGTGTGTGAATTAATTGGCTAAATATAGAAAAAGCATAACAAATTATTGATTACATAACTAAAGGAAATACAAACTTTTATTTCTATTTGGGTAACATGAATCAATTAATAAATTTGAAGCAAAAAAGGAGGGAACCATTTGGCATAGAATTTATTATTGACAGGACATATTGGACATGATCATAAGCCGATTTGTTCGAGTCATAGCCTGACTTGTTTGTGTCCTTAATTATTCTGTTTGCTAAGAATCCTTAATAAACCGGTTGTTTAATGTATTTGTTAAGGAATAATAGAAAAATTACCTTCTATGCTTAATTTTTAAAGAAATATATAAATATTCTTAAAAGTATAAAAAAGTTTTATTTTGAAAAGATATAAAAGCAACCTCTAAACTTTAAGCTTGATGCAAAAACATACACTTTGAATGTTTACTTTAATGCTTCTTAAATTTTGATAAATTAATAGATAATCTTTAGAAAATGTAAATAGTTTTCTTGGACTCTGGCTTTGATGCAAAAAGACTTTTGTAATTTATCAAAGTGTATGTTTACCCCAATTAAATTTTAACTTTAGTAAGTTCTTCTAATTGAAAATGTAAATAAAATATTATTTATATTATGATGTTAAAACATATTTTAAAAAGTGTAAGGTGTATATTCATTATCAAGGTCAGAAGTTTTAGGGAAATTATTTGCAATTATCATTTTTAATTAAAAAAGAATCTTGACTAATGTCCTCGAACGCCATTTAACGGATAATTAAATTTTATACCCCATCTAAGACGGTATTACCCTAGACTAAGGTGGTAGGAACCCAACCGTCCTAGTCCTATGTTTCTCTTCTGGATGTGCAGCCTCAGTTTACCTTCCACCAAGTATCTCCTTTTTACTTTCATTTCTTTAATGTTTTCTTTTTTCAAGTTTGAACTCATCTAGAAAGCCACCTTGTACTGTAACTATCAAATAGGAAACAACCCAATCTCCTCTCTCTCTCTCTCTCTCTCTCTCTTACTAGGCATATATGTACATGAACCTGAGTCTCTGACCAAAAACGCAATCCACCTCCACCAAACAACCAAACCTTGATCCTACCCTTTCGAAGTTTTTCATACACTTGCCAAAGAAATGGACAGCCGAGATTTTTATGAGCACCCAATAATAGAAGAAAGAAGCAGCCAAGAATATTCACAAGATGATGATCCATGTGAGGCAGAAGAAACACTTTCTCTTTGTGATCTTCCCACACACGGTGATTCTTCTGGTAATTGGGATGAGTTCTCTAGAGACCAATATGAATCTTGGTCCTTTTCATCATCTGAAGATGAAGACCCGTTCGAGTTCTCAAGCCAAGAACAACTTTCCTTCTCCAGTCACCAATCCGACAACATCGTCTTCTGTGGAAAGATAATTCCTTATAAACAGCCACCAGTCTCTCAAAAACCTCAATCATGTGATTCACAAGGGAGTGCCAAGAAAAGGCAGAACTCTTCAAAAGGGTCTTCCAAAGTCACGCCTACTAAGAAACTTAGTTATGCTAGTGGGAGTTTTTCCCCTGGCAAGTCTAGATGGTACCGATTCATGTTCGGTTTGGCTGGGTTTCCAACCGAAATGCAAATGCAGCTGAGTGATATCAAGAATAGGCAGAGTAGAAGGAACGATGCGAATATGCCTCGATCTTGTGATGGAGGAGAAGTAGTAATAACAAAAGATGGAAGGAGTAGAGGCAAGGGCTTGTGGGGGTTATTGAGAACTCTAGGATGCGCTGGTGTCCATACCAATGCCATGGTTAAGGCCTCGTTTGGCTGTGTTTCTCAAGTGTGAAGGCCGACTTTCAGAGGTCACGAGACTCCAGGAAAATTCTGATATCGACCTGTTGTGCGAGTACTTTGATCCATTAGGGCCCATGCATGCTAAACCGATAGAAGAAAAATCCAATATCCTAATTCTTGCAAATTAGAGAGAAGATTTCGGAGGAAATTTCTCGGATTTTGTGGGATTTCGGTGCTCAGAAATGGAAGAAAATGATGAATTTTTCCAGACTGAATAGGTTTTTGTTTTTTTTAAGGAGGATGTATAGGCGTCGGTATTGTTGCAATGAATGATTGATGGATTCTGAATAGCATTGTACTATTTGCAAAGTGGAAATCGGGCTGATGATTTATTCTCAATGTAATGGTATAAAATCAGAGTGCTATGTAATAGTTTCCTCGTGGTACAAGAGATACATAAAATAAGGACAATTTCCAAATTTTTATTTGTCTGGCCTTTTTTTCTCTTTTTCAACTTGGCATTACCATCAATAAGAGCACGTGATCCTTGCCCTCCTCAAATTAAATTATCAATAAAACTATATGTAATATAACTGCACTAGACAGTATTTTATTCGGAAAGGAGAAGGGAAAATAATCAAGGGACTAAAATTGCCTTCAAATCAATTAATTTGCGCTTCACATTTTCTTTCATAATAAAAACTGGTGAGTTGATCTCCTAATTCTCGGTTTTTATTGATCTCTTACAAAATTGTAACATATACTCTGCTATTGAAATCCATGCATCTTATCCAATACTATCTAATGCAACCAATCATTTATTTGATCATGAGCTATATTAGTCAATAAATTAATGATCCAGTTCATTTTTTTGATTGGTTTGTTGTATCTAATTTATATTTCATCCATATCCCTTTTAATTTCTACTACAACATATCAAAAAATTCTATAAAAATTGACCTTAAATTCAATTCCACCTTATTTCTTAGTATCAACTCCAGGGATAACTTTTTTTACTAACTTCTTTTGACAACCTCCTAAAGTTCCAACTAGAAAAATGAAATAATTTTTCATTATATCAATTGCAACAATAATGGAAGGTTTGTTGCTTCCACTAGTCCTCATGTTTCTCAAATGAATCTTATGAATCTCTTAGTAGTCGGGAAGGTTGATCAAAAGCAGTATATAAAGCACACTCAATAGAACTTACAATTTGCCTACATGTGGAGTGATTGGGGTTGTTTCCATTATTATATTTTGTAAGCCTCACAATTTGATGTTTCAGAATCGGTATGTAAAATTTAGAATGATCGTATAAATTATTCAATCAAGCTTGAATTTTACGATAAAATTATGATTACTAGTAAAAGTGACCGCGTAAATTTGGATTTAGAAAAATAACATAATAAAATAATAAATATTACAATATTGAGTTATATGTAAATTAACCATTATTTATTAGAAACACATAAAATGAGTTCTGATAAGTAACGAAATGTTAAAAATAAAATATATGCAAACTAAAAATCACGAAATAACCTAAATAATATTTAGGATTATTTATTTATAATATATATAAATTTATGTGTAAGTAAAAATACCCAAAATTACCTAAAATACCTAATATATATTAAAATATACTAAATAAATATAAGAAAATTAATAAAAAATTTTGAAAAAAATAGATGTTAGCTGGGAATGGACTGTAATAGGGCAAGGCAATGTAGGATGATGATTTAGGTACCTCTAGGTGAGTGATTAACCCATAAAAGACATTAAACATTTGAGATTATGACACTTGTCATTAATAGAAATTCCAACCGACCCCTTACAATCCTTATAAATCAAGGAAGCCACATAGACACTCAATCACTTGGGAAAAATAGTAAGAGACTAAGGAGAGCTAAGGAATTATTTTAGAAAAAATTTGCAAAATCAAGGCGTAATTAGGTTAAATTAAACAGCAAATATCAATCGAAGACCTAGGAGCAATAGGCTACCACCACTTGACAAAGGAGATAGTGTCCCTTGCCACCAAAAATCACCTTACTATTGACGATGGTCAGAGCACCTAATGCCAGTGAGTCTTAGAAATTACATTATTTTACTAAATTTAATAAAAATATTATTTTTCAATAAAAAATTATGAAAAAGTTTATTCTAGCATATTTTCATATGTAGTTTAGGGGAAAATATTATTTTATTTAAATTAAGTCTCAAAATATATTGCCCTTAACAAATTAACTAAACCAAAGCAATTTCATTGTTATTTTCAAAAACTCAATTGATGTTGTTTCAGCTTCAAAATTTTCTTATGAGACACCTATTATGAATATTAAATTATTGTAAGAATTTTTTTGAGCAAACTAATCTTCATAATTTAATTTGAATTTGCACCATTAAAATCCTATTTAAAAAAGCTATTTGTCAATACATATTTTGTAAATTTTCAAGTTATTAATGTAGATTCTATGGAGAGGTGAATTCTGATGTTAAATGATGTTAAATAATGATGCTTGATGAAGTTTGGGGAGATTGGAGTATCAAAGTGGTATGTTATGGATTTGGGGAGTATATTTGTTATATGTGTAAAGTAGCCTAATGAAGGAATCAAGTGGAAGTCGATTCAAATTGAAATATAACTAAGTTGTAAGAAGGGTTCTAAATCTGATTATGAATCAAACTTAAGAGTAGTATGCTAAAATATAGATTATACCCGAATCAGAAGTTGATTTAGAAGCAAAATCAGAATCAAGTCTAGTAGAAGTATAATAAGGATTCAGTCGGAACCTGAATCAGAGGTTATATTTCCCTAAATAAACTGTAGGAAATAGTTTAGAAGGTATTTGTAAGAATTATAACTAAAAGATAATCAGAAGTTAAACTAGAACCTAATTGAGAGATTGAATCAGAGTTGAAATCAAAAGCAAATTCAGAACCTAACTGAATATGAGAAGTAATCACAAGAGACTTAAATCTGAATAACTAAATGTAGTAATCCCTTAAATTGAGAATAATAATTTATAATGTAAAATAAAGCAAGTATACATAATTTATATGAATATTGAAATTATAATTATGTTATAAGGACAAGTAAAGCCACTCCACCATAAATTACATCTTCGTGATCAAGTGCAAGGATCTAGGTAAGTTTGGGATCCTTATGTTATTGTATTTCAAAGTACTATATTATAATACTTAGAGGTTTAAGATTATACTTATAGATAGTATGAATGTATTGATGCTTGTGTGTGCTTTTCTAAGCTTAATTACGTGTTGTTAAAGTGCTGCATCGAAATGTGATTAGTTGAACTATGTAGTATTAAGTGATCACCTTAACTATATTGGACTTGAAACCATAATTTTGCCATGCATTACAACCTGTTAGGGAATGTTTAAAATTCTTCAACCAAATACTAACTCCTTCGATAAGGATAGCATTATAACATAATGGTTCTTTCTTTATCCTTAGTTGAACTAAGTGATAGGAGCGAATGTTGTGGTTCGGGTAAAAGTAGCGGTTCGAAAGTAGTCATGAGAAAAATAGTATCTTCATTGCACAAGTTTAGGTTTCATTGTAAGTTGTTGTATTCACGTTGAAACTCCCTGACCCAAATTAGAGTGAATAAAATTTCTCTAATTTCACAATGGATCAAATATCGTTGTGCAATGGTTTTTTTGCATTGCATTAACTAACTGCTTAATAACCTTGTTTGTGCTTCCATATAGTCTTTTGGTCCCCATCCCTACTTACTAAGCGGTTGTTTGCTAATGTCCCTATAGATATTTTTGCAAGTGCTGATTAGAATGCCACCCTACAATTACCTCGAGGTTAGTTATAGCTAGATTCCAAGGGAGTGAGGTCTTAAATGAAGGAACTACCAGACTTTTGAAGCTATTGCTTTTAATTGTTGTATTCATTGTAAATACAAAAATGTGAATATTGCCTAGCCTAAGTTGCTAGATTATGTAAATATTTTCTAAACTGTTGAAGCTTAATATAAGTTTAAAGACTTTCACGTGTAAAATAATGATGTATCCTTATAAACTATTTATTTCAAAACGAATATGTCATGGATGCCTTATATAAATCGAGCCTATGAAATAGCTGTGAGATCAATTTCTATCTTAAATTGGTTTACACAACGGGATTGTTATTATTCTACCGCTTTAGGGCATAACATATTTTCAAAACCAAAATGGATCTATAGTAAGATTGTTTATTTACAATGAATTGATATACAAAGTCACAAATCTAAGTGGATACAAAATAGGATTTTGATTATGTAATTCAAATCATACCAACTCTTGTTTTTCCTATTCTCCTTAACAAATTAAATGGGAAAATTGATAAGTGGGTGCTAAAAAGGTAGTTGAAGACGATGAAAATGCAAATATGGATATGGCTAGGAGGTGATGAGCTCACATTAGCTAGAATCAACATTTAACAATCAATCAATTAATGGAGACTTAAAATATTCCTAGTAGGTATAGAATGATGCAATATGTATATAGAGATTGAACATGTTTTTAAGAGTGTTAAAATGCAAAACAGTTATCTAAATATTACTCACACAATTTATACCAAAGGACCTCGTACCTACTATAGTGTACAAATAATTTATACCAAAGGACCTCGTACCTACTATAGTGTACAAGTATTATAATAATGTGGAGAAAATGTAGTGAAAATTGTAAATAGAATGTAATGGATGAAATAGTTAGTGAAAGTCATGAGTATTGAAATTGGAGTTTAAGGGATGGGTAGTTATTAGAAGCGGTGAGAACATAGATAACCGTTGCTCAATTGTGAAGGTAGAAGACGAATCTTGAAAAATTAGAAATAAAATATTTATTAATGGATATAAGACATCAAATGGTGATTAAGAAAACCATTGGAGTTTAAATATTATAGATCATGATATTTTCATTTATATATATATATATATATATATATATTAGAATATAGTTTATTTTAATATAATTAGATAGAATTCTAATAAATATTTTATTTTAAATATAAAATAAATTATTTGAAATTTTTAAGAATATGAAGTTTGTTATTGAAGAAAGCTTAACCTATGCATAATTTTTTTCTTTTCTTTCTTTAGTTCCATTGAGAAGATTTATATTAAATTTTAAATATATGTCACAAACAAAAAGAAAATAGAAGGTAAATAAATAGTTGAAAATCATGAAGACTCACATAGGTGGGAACTTTAGAAAAAGAGGATCTATAGATTTTACTTCCATGAACACAACAAACCTCTGCCAGTTCATAAATCGATTGATGAATTTCAAGGTCGAAAAAGAGTATCCAATCCCAATTGCCATTCTGAAGGAAACTTATGACGTTGCCACCTACATCTAGAAGAACTCCCAAAAATTGGGGAAAAAGGAATCCCATCCAGATAATGCCTGCCTTATATTTTACCAGTGAAGTTGCTCACGGAAAGCCTCACACAAGTCATACGATAAAGGGTCAACTTTACATTCCAAATTCAAAATTATTAAAATCGCAAGTTAATAATACGATTTTACGAATTTATAATTTTATGATATTTTTTTTAATTATAATAAATATAAAATTGTTTAGATTAAACTTTTGATAAAATTATAAATTTTAATGTACAGTTATATAAGCTTACAATTTTATAGTTTATACAATTCTATATGATTTTATCAATTATGCACGTGTCAATGAACAGTAAAATTGTGATTTTGATAACTATATAACAAATTTTAAAGTTACTAAATATCATATTTTATTAAAATCAATATTGTCAAAATAAGTTTGGGTAGTTAATTTAGATATGTGAGAGGGTTAAAACTTAGTTGAATGAATAAGTTTCAACCGAGGTTTGACTAAAACATTTTTATGACCGAGTAAGATTAAATCAAATTGGACCGGGTTTGACTATACGGATTAACCTGAATTTGATAACATTGACTAAGATTTTACTTGCTAAATTTACTAACTTCATGATCTCATTACCAAAAAAAAAAAAAATCCATTATCTAGGAAAAGGTAATGTAAGAGATACTCATTGGACTAAAAGTTGAATATACAATTAGAACTAGTCAGCAAATAATTCTTGGCCTAAAAAAAAAAATGATAAAGTAAAAGATTCGATTAGGTTTAAAATTTAGCAATTTCAAGATTTAGGTAAAAATTTAAAAAAAAAAAACAACATCTAATGTTTAATACTAAATTTGACATTATTTCATATAATGGACCTTCAACTCCCCATTGATAAGAAAGACAATTGTAACTGCAAGTCTCTTGAAAAAAAAGCATTGAATATTTACACATGTTTAGGAAACTTGTTAAAAGCCAAAAGAAGAAATAATTTTAAATTTGCATTTTTTTTTGGTAAATATATAACATTCTTGAAAATATCAAGACCAAATTTTTATTTTTATTTTTTTATGATTTTTATGTGTACCCTGCCGAAACCTTGAAAAGTTAAGAGCCTGTCTAGAAAGGCAGTGTCACTTTGAGTCTTTGACTATGACGGTAGGAACCTTTTGTCTTTGTCTCACGTTGCTCTTCTAGATGTGCACCAAAAAAAGTGTACCTTTCTCCAAGCATCTCCACTCTTTTTTAACGCTTGTTATTCAACTCATCTAGAAGGCCACCCTGTAACAACCTCGGAAACTGCCTTCATATTCTTTTTCTCCGACATTAGGTGGGTGTGTATATATATATGCACCTAGTTTCACTCTGACCATAAACACACACACCACCTTCACAGAACAACCACATCTCTCTATCCCACCCTTTCTAAATTTTTCATACACTTGTCAAAAGATGGACAACAACAACAACACGGAGTTCCTTGAACACCCAATAGATGAAAGAAGCAAAAAAGAATATTCACAAGATGATGATCCATATGAGGCAGAAGAAACACTTTCTCTTTGTGATCTTCCCACACACGGTGATTCTTCTGGTAATTGGGATGAGTTCTCCAGAGACCAATATGAATCCTGTTCCATTTCATCATCTGAAGATCAAGACCTGTTTGAGTTCTCATGCCAAGAACAACTTTCCTTCTCCAGTCACCAATCTGAGAACATCGTCTTCTGTGGAAAGATAATTCCTTATAAACAGCCACCAGTCTCTCAAAAACCTCAATCATGCGATTCACAAGGGAGTGGCAAGAATAGGCAGAACTCTTCAAAAGGGTCTTCCAAAGTCGCGCCTATTAAGAAACTTAGTTATGCTAGTGGGAGTTTCGCTCCTGGTAAGTCTAGATGGTACCGATTTATGTTTGGCTTGGCTCAGTTTCCGGCTGAAATGAAGCTGAGTGATATCAAGAATAGGCAGAGCAGAAGGAACAATGCGAATTGGTCTCGAGATTGTGATGGAGGAGAAGCAGTAACAAAAGACGGAAGGAGTAAAGGGAAGGGCTTGGGGGGATTATTGAGAACTCTAGGATGTGGTGGTGTTCATTCCAATGCCATGGTTAAGGCCTCATTTGGTTGTGTTCCTCAAGTGTGAAGGCCTATTTTCAGACGTAACAAGATCGTAGAAAAATCCAATCATAAATCCGGTGTGCGAGCTCTTTGCTCTAACGGAGCCCGTATGAACTAGATCAACAGAAGAAAAATCCATCATCCTAATTCTTGCGGATTAGAGAAAAGATTTTTTGAGGACTATTTCTATCTGGATTTTCAGAGATCGTCATGCTCCTTTGGGCTTAAGAAATGGAAGAGTAATGGATTCTCTTGGACCATATAGATTTTAGGAGGACGTGAGGATATTTTTAATGTTGCAACGCCAGATTGGTGGATTTTGAATAGTATTGTAATATATCTGCAGAGAACACCGAGCTGTTGATTTATTCTCGATGTAACGGTATAAGTATTTTTGTATGTAATAGGTTCGCTGAGCTATAAGAGATACTTTAAAATAAGGACAACTTACAAATTTTTAATCAGTCTCTGCAAAATATATATATATATTTATTTTTTTTTTATTTTTTTTTTGCCATTAGCATTAACATGGATCCTCTAAATTTATTTTTTCCTTAATTTTCATCTATTTAACCTTTTTAAATACTATTACATATAATCAACTATTAATATTATAAAAAAAAAAAAGATGGCATCATGATAATGTCAAAGTATTTGAAAAATCTATATAATCTCAATAATTGATTTGTAAATTAAGGGATTTGAAGAAAGATGGCATCATGATAATGTCAAAGTATTTGAAAAATCTATATAATCTCAATAATTGATTTGTAAATTAAGGGATTTGAAGAAAGATGGATTAAGAAAATTCAAATCTATAAATAAGACTACATCATCTTTGTCCTCTAATTTTTTTTTTCTTTTTTGAAAATGTCCTCAAATTAAATTATCAATTAAACTATATGTAATATTACAAGAGATATTATTTTATTCAAAAAGGAGGAGGGGAAATAATTACTAAAATTACTTTCTTTCGTTTTTTTTTTTTCAACGATCGGAAAAAAAAAGGATTCGAATTGTAATTTATCTCGATAAGAGACTAGTAATAATGTTATTAAGTTATATCAATCTTGACTACTAAAATTTCTTTTAAATAAAAAATTTTCATGTCGTAGAAGTGGATGGTATTTTACTTTTTAAAAATTCAACCAAACCCATGTAAGCAATTATCAAATCTACAAGAAAAAGTTGCAAAAACAAAGAAAGCATATGTGTTGGGGAAAATTCCAATATAGATATCTGTATTTTTGCCCCATGTTTTACGTATGGAATAAATATACTGTTCTAATAAAATCTATAGGGATTGGACTTATGGAAAAAAAAAAATTGTCCATTTGTTTATTTATGTATAGAGGACGGTTAATGGATGGCTTAAGTGCACTTAGTAAAATACCAAACAAAGAAATTTATTACATTTAGAGAGAATGTACGTTGAAAAAAAAATAGAATTTATTTAAGGGTATTATTATGAATTTCGTGGATAAAATTATAAAATCTGAAGAGGGTGTGTTTGCTTAATAATATATATATATATATATATACATATATATGTTTAACTTAGTAAATGTTATGAATCACCCCTATCCTTTCATGTCACCCGTGACTTTCAGTTTCAGCCACGGAAAAATCATTCCTTAGAATCGGATAAAATAAACTTCGCTTGGAACATGACTATTAAAAGACAAAGAAAAAGAGACTTGTTAAAATGAGTAACTTATTTTTCTTGAGGCGAGAACCGTTGAATAGGATAATGCAACTATTCTTTAGACCGCAAGTTTGAATACGCAATTATGAATTTCTTTACCTAACTTTCTAAGTATTACGGCTGTTCAGGTGGATGGCTTATATACATTTACTTACTTGTGATATTTTTGACTGCTCTTTATTCCTTTTCCTTTTTTCTAAATGGAGTTGTTACAATAATATATATACACACACATTATGCATGTTTTTTACTCATTTTATCAAACTTTTATTCCAAATTATATTACATATTACAATTAGAGAAGGAGAATTCATACCTAGCTTATCTTATTGAGATTCCAACATTTATATTAGTAGGTTATAATGACTCTAGTATTTCTTATCAATTTTACCTAAACGAATCACTTGCCAGCAAAGATAATAAAAAAGGTTTAAGCACTTGTCTTAACTGATAGCATTGGGAGTTCTACTAATGACCCATTTAATTAGGGATAATAGTAAGGGATATAATAACTATTTTCTTTCAACTTTTTAATACCTTATTTACTTGAAAGATGGCTAGTAAATTTTAATTCTTAGTAACATTTCTATTTTCACTCCATCAAAAGTAGTTGTTACCTAAGAAAAGCTAAAATTTTTCATTCCCTCTCCATTGAAAATAGTTGTCATCTAAGAAAACCTAAAATTTTGTATTCCTTATGCAAAAGGAATAAAAATGTTCAAATAATGTGACTATTGTACCCTCGTTGATATTGCAATTAAAAATAACTTATGGTTATTTCAAAAAATGACCAAGGAAAATTGGCATTTTTAATTATATTCCCAACTAAATACTGCAATTAATGAAGTGAAGTAAATACCGAAATCAGTATTACTTACAATAAAATTTTATACAAAGTAAATACTGTAGTAGAAATTTCTAACCTATTTCTGTTAATAGCGATTTCTTTGGTATAAGTTTTCCATTCTTCATCTATTCTATTCCATAAAGTAACCAAACCTTAAAAGTGTTTAGATCTAAAATAGATTTAGGTTGCTGTCATTTATGTTCCGTGCTACTACATCTTCATACTTGACAATGGTAACTTAAGTCTATGTAAGTTTGTAACCTTTTTCTCATTTATTTATTTTATTTATTATTTTTTATGCAACCATCAATTGTCCCTAAAATCATTTGGATGCCAGACTAATTCCCATTTGAGAACTAATTAGTGCAAATTTTCTATTATATCAATCAAGATTTTATTAAGCCTAGAAACCTTAGACATTAGATTAGTAGTCTACCCATATTTAACCTACTTAACTCTAGACCATAACCAATATCTTGTTGGTCAACCTTTTCATTAGTTGACATTAAAACAATTTTCACTGTGTTTGGTGAGTTTAAAGAAAATGGAAATAAGTGGATATAAGCAAAAAGAAAGGAAAACAGAAGAGAGGAGATATAGTTTTCATTTCTTATTTGATTTATTAATGTAGAAATGGTAGGAAATCAGAAGAGATATTTACTTTTCATGTTATAAATAGACTAAAATGCCCTTTACTTTATATTTTTAACTTTGCTTTTAAGGGTAATTTTGTAATTGTATTTAATTATACTGGTTTCTACCAATTTCTCTTCAAAAGTGGAGAGAAACAAATTATAGCACCCCAAGATCAAGATGTTATAGACCACCACTTGTCCATAGTATCTAATGACACATTAAGTATAAGTATTTAACTAAAAACTCCAAATTCCTATAAAAATATCTAAATAAACTTGTGAAATTTAATTCCCTAATTTAAATCAAAATAACATTAAAATAATTCCTTAAATTCTTGAATAACAAATACTTATTACCCTTTTTGTTTGATGATGCGTGAATCACTTGGAAGTGGTTGTTTAGTGGTCCTATCGCCATATGTGGTGGTGGACTTGCAAGAAAGCCCCCCTCCCCCCCCCCCATACCTAAGCTAGTGAGAGCTCTCTGATGCTTATGTTAGCAAGAAAGGAAAAGGAGAGAGTTTTATGTATTTAAACAGGTGTAAGGAGAGCATTAAGAGTTGAATGCTTGTATTTGTGGCTTCATGACCTATTTATAAGGCATATAGCTTACTTGCTTGAGACATGTAGTAGGCCAAGGTTGACTTGTGAGAGGTTGGTGTAGTTGAGGTATGCACAACATCCAAGGGGATAGCACTTTTATGCTGATTCGTGACTCTCTGGAAAGGTACCTATCACATCAATGGTGTGAGCAGCCATCATAGCCAAAGTGGCTAAGCACGTAAGATGTACTATAAACTGTTGGGTATCATCTAATGAAGGTAGAGAGAGAGAGAGAGAGAGAGAGAGTAGTAGAGCAATCTTGGCATCGAGGTCTTTGAATTGTGTCCTAAGCACTTGGCATGAGCTCGAGGGATCAAGGTCGAGGTTGTAAGCTAAGCTTAGAGTTAGTCGTCATGAGGACAATAAGGTCTTCAAGCCTTAAGGCTTGAGAAGTTGAGCCACTAAGAACATTGGCAAGAGCATTCAAGGATCTGAGGAGGTTGGGATAAATGAGTACTTAAGTAGCTTGAACAAGACGTACCGATGTTGGATAAACCAAGTAGGGCACTCCATTAAGCACGGTTTGATGAGGTATGCTTAAGGAAACCTAAGAAGGTAACTAGACCTAGGTTAGAGTGAGCTTGTAAGGGGGAAAAACCAAATAAGCTACCAAAGGATGTTAAACTGTCAGCTTAGAGAAGTGCTCAGGGACACCTAAGCAAGTAGAGGCATTAAAGCCTAAGCCTTCGAAGCCTAGCCCTAAAAAGACCTATCAACATTATCCTAACTCAAAAGTCAACCTCATAATTGTAATCTTAATCATTGCTCTCTATCTTAATGGACTTAGTGAAAATCTTCTAACTTAATGAATTTTGTAATTTCATAATAATAAATACTTGTACCTGTAAAATAGTAAGGGATGAGCCAAAGCCTGAAACATGAAGCCATGCATCATATACATAATTTCACATGTATTTATGCAATCAAAATATCAAGCAAGTCATTGTTATCCTTTATTTGTCAACAAATAATACAGTCCAAAATCATTTGCAACTAATTTTGAACTTAGAGCAACTTATCATTCCACTTCATAATTCCTAGGTCAAGACATTGGTATTGCAGCCCCCATCTAAACAAGCACTTAGACATTGATGCTACGAGCCTTAGATGCCACCTAATCTAATTGGTACCTGGATATTAGTAATACAAACCCCCAGATACCAACCTATCCACCTTGAATCATTTCTAGGGGAGTTCTACTCTGGACAATGTTGCCCAATGATTAACAAGGTTCCACATTAGGGATACTAATATTACAACAACATGAGCCTAACCAAATATAAGCGATAATCAATTATTATGTTAGATAATTACTAATCCAATTCACTTTAGCTACCTTACCCAAGCACAAATAACAAATAAAGGTAACACGTACTTGGGTCCTAAGAACAATTGAAAGTATCTACGTAAAAAGTCCTTTCAAAATTAACACCTAAAGTACACATAAGAATAACTCCTTTTAGAACATGTTTCCTTATCATCCCATTTTAGCCAAGTTCTCTTAATGATCTCGTTAGATTATTTAGTCCTAATTTTAGCTTAACCTAAGGTTTTTGGATCAATTTAGACTCATAAACAAGTTTAGAATATATTAGGTTAAGGTCTAGGAAGATGAGAAATAATAAATTGGAAGAAAAAAGGAAGGTCTAAGATCATGCATGAGAATCATATAATATTCCATAAATTAGCAATAAAAACATTAACACCTAAGTATTAGGACAAAACCATGTCCTTCTACAATTAGGGTTAATAATCGTTATAAAGCATTTGGAAAAGTAAACCGGTTAGAAACTTACGAGAAACTTGAAAACCCTAATCAAAGAATTTTCATATGTTTAGAAATCCATAATATAATAAGAATATAAAAAATATAATCACAATAGCGAGAATTTACTCTATATGAGACCCTAAAGTCGAATTTGAGGCAATTATACCTAAATTTAGGGCTTTTAGGAAAAATTATCCGATTGAGCTCAAACTTTACCACTAAATTAGAAAAGTTAGTTGAAATGACCTTGTAAAGTTAGATTTCAAAATTAACAATCCAAAATCCTAAATTTAGCATTAAAATGTGATTATTCAATATAGTACAAAAATGATCGAAACCCCTAAAACTGAGCGCGGAATACGACGATGATTTAGAGATGAGTTAATTAGATAATAAAAAAAATAATGTAACATAATATACTATATGAGTATACACATATTTTTATCAGTATATCCGGTGTATATAATAAATATATTTGTAAATTAACCTAAAATTATATAATTATGCATAATAAGTGGTAAAATTACAAAATTAAATAGGAAAAGTATCTTAAAAATAAAAAATATGCTAAAAACATGATTACAAGTATATAATTACTCATTATATATATGATATATATAGGATATATACACGTATATTAATAAAATCATTAAATATTAATATAAAGTACTAAAATACCCTAAAATATTATCTAAAAATTATAAAAAAAATGATTGAAATATGATTATATTAAATGTGGAGCAGCTTAAAAAGAATAACTAGCTACATCAAAAGTAAATAACTAAAAAATTGACACATCACATATGCAAATTCCTTAAAAGAATAGATAAATAAATAAATACTTAATGGCTAATGAAAAACTCAACCAACCTAAACCACTATAAATAGGACTCCTAGGAATAAATTATATACTTTAGACACTTAGGGGATTTTTGGAAAAAAAAATTTGGAAAAATTTATAAAAATTAGAAAATAAAATAAGAAAAATAGGGGAATTACTGAGCTAAGATACAAAACCGAACCAAAAGAGAGTCTATTGTAGAGCCCTACCACCACCTAGTAGAGCAACCACTGCCTAATCTGGTTGACAACCCCTCTCTGGCCAACGATGGTCGGAGCTCCAATGGACTCAGGTTCTAAGCTTCTGCCATATTTTTCTCTATTTTTTAAAAATTATTAAATTAATTAGGAAAAATATGAAAAATTAATTTATAGGTTTTTTAGATGTACTTTCATTTCATAAATTAATTTTAAAAAAATTAGGAATATTTAATATACTTGTTTAACAAATGTACTATTCACTCGAAATTTGAAATTTAAAATAAATATACTAAATGATGTAGTTTCTAGCTTAAAATTTGTGTACAAGATGTCTATGATATATATATAATTTCTATGTAGTCTGAATTTTGATTTGAATATTTTTAATATTTATTACATTTTTTGTCTTAGAAATAGCTCGAAAGTATGCTGAACTTGTGAAATAAATAGAAAATTGTGAAATTAAATGATGAAATGGACATGTAATGATTTCTAGTGAATAATAATAATGTTGGGACAAGTTGAAATCAATTTGGTGTAAAAAGGATTGTAATTGAGTAATTTAGAATAATGTAAGAGTAAAATTGTAAATACGAATATATAGGCGATAGATTGAAAACTTGAAACCAAATAATAGTTAAGTTCCCCATATTTTTAGGAGTCTGTAGGAATTTTTAGGGAATTATTTAGTGACCTAAATTATTTATTATGAATTTACATAGTAAAAAGGACTTAAATTACAAATTGGAACGTATTTTTAGTATTAATAGGTTCAAATGTAACCAATAGTTGAATTAAAACTATGTATTTAGGTACTAATCAGATTAGATAAAAAGTGTGTTTTAATATAATGAATGATATTTTACCGACTGAGATATATTATATGTGTATTAGGGTTGGATAATAGTTATATTATATGATTATATTGACAAATTAAGTGAAATGGAGTTTAATAACATAAAATACGTATAACACGATAATATTTATATAGATACATATAACTATATTAAAAACTCGAACTACATGTTAAAAGTGATCTATAAAAATAGGATCCCGTAACATTTATCATTAGGTCTATACGAATCTAACAACACTAATTTTATTAAAATCGAACAATCTTAGATAATATAACTTATAACTCTATAATATTCTAGAATATATGTATTATGGTAACCCTATCAAAATTGAAACGTGACTAAATCATTTAAAAGTACGTTTCGATACGATCGAAACAATATATAATACGTAATAATATAAATTACGTATATTATCAATAATTAATAACTTAACTCTATATATATATATATATATATATTATAGACACCTCATTTTTGCTATTTTTTATTTTTGTTTGTTGAGTCAGGTTAATAAATAAACAAAAAATAAGAAAAAAATAAAATTAAAAAAAATGAAAAAATAGAAAAAATAAAAAGGAGAGTCAAATCAAATTGTATCGAGTCAAATCAAATTGTATCGAGTCAAATCATATTGTATCGAGTCAAATCAAATTGTATCGAGTCAAATCATATTGTATCGAGTCAAATCATATTGTGTTAAGTTGAATTGTATCGAGTCAAGTCGAGTTATATCGAGTCGAGTCGAGTCGTATTGAGTTAAATCGTGCTGGGTCGTTTAAAATCGAATTGGATAATGGTGTGTGATTAATTTAATAAGTCATTTAATAATTGGATTTTATTAAAATAATTTTGATCCAATCTAATTTAAAATAGATTTTTATGTAATTTATATTATACCAAAATAGACTTAGGATTTATTAGATAAGTTATTGGACTATATCTAATTGGATTGGATCAAGCCTGGTAAATAGAAAGCCTAAATAGTATTTATAGAAGTTAAGTTAAATCTTCATTATATCTTTCGTTTGTTAAAAATTAAATCCATAATTAAAAAATATGAAAGATTCCATTTTTGATTTATAAATAGAAATTTATTGGTGAAGTTGGGGACGGTTATTTTTTTCACAATCCATTCGCAACACTAACATACCCCTGACCCTCAACAATTCCCCTAATGTCCAAATCCCTATGTATTGATTGACCCCCTCCATTGACAATCTGAAAGCCCTTAACATAATCAAATTCACAAAACCGAAACCCCCTAACCAGATTTCTACTGCAAAGCCTCTGACATCCACAAAGCCAACAGTACAATTCATACCGTTCTAACATACATACAAATCCCCTAGCCAACCCTCCAAACACAACAACCGAACCAACGAACATGCTGCCCAACACAATTCACTAAGAGCTCGCACACCAATCTAATCAATGCCTGACCCCATTGATCCGAAGACCCAAACGAGAACAAGCACTCCCTACCTAACTGTACATCCCTGGACTGTCCCCTGATCGAAACGAACTCCACACTAAGCAAACATCCACCGACGTATGCTGACCCCCTTCATGCTGAACTGCACTTTCACCTACATGCTCCTTAACGCAATCCATTGTCTGACACGCACTTCACTGATACTTACACCTACAGTAGTTAACTCTTGTCCACTTGCACACACCCCTGCCACGCATACTAAAGTCCACTGTCCACAAAACAACACTCGCATACATCTTGATTTCACATAGCATGCACATCGAAGATCATTCGACTGTCCACTCACTTAAGAAGTCAATACACGCTGCACGTCACTACCTCCTTATACTGTTCCATACATGGATCACCAACACATGCCAACGACCTGAATACAACATACCTTGCATAAATCACAAATTTGCATGCCACTCTACCAATTCTACTTTACGATCACGATGTGCACAATCCAATTCACACACGCACGATCATGTGTGATTCGACACGTAGGTAAAAAGAAATTTTGTTTTATTTTATTTTATTTTTTTATTTATTTTATTAGTTAGTTCAATTATTTTACTAACTTACTTTTTTGTTTAAGTGCAGATTTTTTATTATTTTTATCTTGTATATTTTTTCTAGATATTCCAATTTTTTATGAAATTTAATTAAATTGTGTTTTTAATAAAATTGTGTTTTTTGAAGTAATAACCGTATTTTCAACGTATCTTACAGTTAAGATGTAGAAAATATACGTATTTTACGATTGAGATTTAAAAAAGATACTTATCTTACGGTTAAGATTTAGAAAAGATACACATGAAGATACATATTTAGATCATATCTTAGTGAATCTTATAGTTAGGATTTAAAAAAGATATTTTTTTTTATACGTAGTGGTTTTAAAAAAAAAAAAATCTTAACTAAAGTTTTCAAAAAGATTTAATTAGTTAAACTTTTCTTTAATTCAAGAAAATTACATTTATTAGGTTTTTTTTTTAAATAATAAATTGTTGAAAAATGTAAACCTAACTCAGTTTTCGAAATAAAAAAATCCACCCACTAAACATTTTATAAAAAAAAAAAAAAGAACTATGGCCGACGTAATTCCAATTAGTAAGTAAGTAAGCACCTTCAGGGTAACCACATAAAAAGTTTAAAAAAAATTTCCCTTTTCTTAGAAATTCGTAATAAAAAAAAAGTAAAAAAATCATTTTGGTTAACTTTTGTATGTTTAGGTATATTTTTAGTATTTTTAGGAAATTATAAAAATAAAAGCCCATCAATTTTTTTTTTTTTTTTGTAGCCTCCAAACTCGGTCTTTTCTGGTTTAATTTTTCTAAAAATCATGCTTTAAGAATATCTGTAAACTAGTGACCAAATTAAAGTTTTTCCACCCAAAAACCTTAATTTTATTTTTTACCAATTGAACTGATTAGCGACTCCAATTTTTAAATATTTTAGAAAAATATTTCCTTAATTTAATATTGAGTAATTTATATTAAGCGAGCTGGGCTTAATATAAATTAAACTAAGGAAACCGAAATAGAGCTCAACATATATATATAATAACAAAACTATATATTAATTTGATAATATATTTATATATATATCAGTTTTAGATCAAACCATAATGCCTTCATAACTATTACGCAAAACTAAATTTAGGTTTTATGTATATAAGATTCCTTAATGATCAGATCATTAACAATCCAAGTCTTCCGTAGTAAGTGTAAGCTCCCAAAATTGAGTTTAGGACAACCGAGCTCAGATTTAGGGCTTTTAGGGTAACTTATCCAATTGAGTCCAAACTTTGCGACTAGAATGAAAAAGTTAGTCGAGATATTACGATGAAGTTAGATTTTAGTAATAATGACCCGAAACCCCAATTTTTCCCTTAAAAATTGGAATATTTAATAAAGCACTAAAATATTCAGAACTCCTAAAATTGAACTTAGATTGCAACGAGAACTTAGAGATAAGTTAATTAAGCTATAAATAAGATAATATAGTATAATTTACTATAAAAAAATACACGTAATTTTTCAAGTTACTTGGTATAAATAATAATTATACTCGTAAATTAACCCTAAATAGTGTAATTATATATTTATTGTGTTGAATTCATGAAATTGACTTTAAAATGTATCCTAAAAATAAAAGATATTCTAAAAACTTAATTATGTGAGTAAAGTTATATATTTCACATGTTATTTACATAGGGTATAAACTTGTAAATTAATTAAATAACTCATTCTAACATATAATATCTATATTTAAGTAATTATTTAATAAAAGAAAAAGGAAAATTAAATTAAATAACATTGGAGATTGCTAGAAAGAGGCGTGGCAGGAGAATAGGAAAGTAGATTGCTGATTCAAAAGTGAAGTGGTAACTTTAGGACACCTCATGCATAAAAAAAAAAAAAGAAAATAGAAAAGAAAATATGAATTAATTAAAAAAAAATCCCTTAACCGACTTTGAGGCACTATAAAAAGCCAACACCATCAGATATGAGAGTTTTAGCAGTTTGGAATCAGAAATAATTAGAAAGAAAAATTAGAAAAAATCGTAGAAAATAAAAAAAGAAATTTAGAAAAATAGGGGAAATTTTGTGAAAGTGTAGAACACTAACCTAGAGTAGATCTGCTGTGAAACCCAGCCAACCCCATACAGTCCACCCACCGCGCCGGCCGTCCGACACACCCCCACTACCCCACGGCCACCGAAGCACCCAAAAACAGCAAGGTCAAATTCTTGCTCTGTTTTTCAAGAATTTTTAAAAATTAGTAAATCTGCCCAGAAAATTATGAAAAAAATGTACTTAGGTTATTTTAAATATGCTTTCATGTGATATTTTTATTTTTGAAAAAATCGTAATATTTAATATACTTTATTAAGAAATATACTATTCATCCGAATATATAATTGAAAAATAAATGTACTAAATAATGTTGTTTCTAGCTAAAAATTTTTGTGTAGGATATGCATGAGATGTAGGTAATTGCTATGTAGCCCGAATTTTGATTTGAATAATTTAAATATTTATTGAATTTTTAGGCCTGAAATTAGCTCGAAAATAGGCTGAAATTATGAATTTAATAGGAAATTATGAAATTAATTGATGAAATGGATATGTACTGATCTATTATGAATAGTAATAGTAATGAGTCAGATTGAAATTAATTGGATGCTAAAAGAATTATAATTAGATAATTTATCAAATTTAGGGGTAAAATCGTCAATATGAAAATATAGGCAATAGGTTGGAAACTTGAAACCAAGTGATAACTGAATTTCCTATATTTTTAGAATCCTATAGAAATTTTTGGGGAATTATTTGGTAGCCCGAACTATTTATTACGAATTTATTAAGTAAAATAACTTAAATTACAAATTGGGGTGTATTTGTAATATTAATAGGCTAAAACGAATTAACCAAAAGCTATATAAAGGATTGCTGATCAGATGGGATTAATGGAAATTTTTATTATAATTATTAATAATTTAATTCAATATATAGTAATAACATGACTGTATATTATGAAAATAATATATATATATATAACCATTTTAGATTAAACCCTAATGTTTTCGTAATTATTACAAAAACTAAATTTGGACCTTTTGTGTAATTAGGACCTTCCAAAGACGGTTGACAATTCAAGTCAGCAATAGCGAACATCTAAACAAGTAAGTTGGGATTGTAGCTTCACCGCAGTTTGGGTACTATTTAAAGTATCCGGGGACCCAAGAGTACATCTGGTTGTGTTTGTAATTAGATGATTACGCGCATGTAGTGTGTGTGGATGATACTCGGTTGTGATAGGAGTTTAACTCCTTAGTGTGTTGTTCTACATATTTGCATGGATTCTGTATTGTGTGAACTTGTTGGTCACCCCTTATTAACACTAATAGTTATTTGACTAAAATGTAATTGGACATGCATAATCACCCGTTAGGGGAAACGATTAAGAGTGTTAGGCCAAACACCGACTTCCTTCGATAAGGATAGCTGAAATGGTCCTTTCCCCATCCTTAGTCGAACTAAGTGACAGGCGAGAAGGTTGCGGCAAAGTTGGGGGCCGTGGTTCGAAGGCG
Source organism: Lumnitzera racemosa (assembly GCA_024138005.1). Lineage (NCBI taxonomy): Eukaryota > Viridiplantae > Streptophyta > Magnoliopsida > Myrtales > Combretaceae > Lumnitzera > Lumnitzera racemosa. Next base: position 51,166,399 of record JAMXBC010000006.1, on the reverse strand, counting down.
GTCATGGGAGGGGGGTGTTCTCCATTATACAAGCCCGGGTTTGGTTTGACTTGAGTCGCGATGAAACTCCTCAATCCGGGTTGGAGCGGATGAAATTTCTCTAACCTCACAGTGGACCGATTAACACTATGCGATGTTTTCATTTGAGTGATTGCATTGCATTTCATCATGATTATTAACCTTATTGTGATTGTACAGTACTCTTCTGACTCCGTCCCACTTACTGAGCTAGTTGTGCTCACATCCCTATAGAATCTTTTGCAGGTGTTGAGTGAAGGCAAGATGTTCAGGTACCACCGTTCCCAGGTTAGTGTGCTACTGTGTGGGAAAGCGAGGATCGAGGAATTTAACTGAACCCGAGCTTTTGGTTTTGTCTTTAAGTTTTGAGGAAAACTAAATGGGAATTCCCTGGGAGCCCACTAGTTTTCTAACTTATTGTATATAGAACGCAAAACCTGTGGTTTTTAATAAACTTTGATTGTAAATTTTACCCTTGGACGTGAAATGTTTGTTTAAATACTGTTGTAATACTAAACAGTAGGTTGTATAGAACAAGTATTTTGTAAAAGCTCTACCATAGGTTTGGATATTAACAGGTGTCAGAACAGATGTTTCAAGCTGGTTGAATTGTGCGCCTTGTGTAAACTGCATCTACGATAGCAGCTGTGAGGTCAGCTTCTATCTTAAATTAGTTTATACGGCGAGACTGTTATGACTCTTCTTGTTCGGGGCGTGACAGTAAGCATCTGAACAGGTAAGTGAGATCGATACTTCACATCATTTTGGGATATTATTTCAAAATATCTGAGGACTTTGATATGTATTGGCTTGTGTTTATAGTTAGCTGGTTGTGTATATGCACTGCATGTGGTAGAGTATCGATTTGCTGTGGTGGGAGTTGAGCTCCATGTTATGATTATTCCTTGAATATTATACTTAAATTGTTTGAGCTTGGTTGATCATCCTAAAATAAACTAACTCAAACTCAACTTAACATGTAACTTGATATGCATCGCAACGTATTAAGGGTAACAATTAGGATCTTCGGGCCAAATACGAACTCCCTTCGATGAGGATAACTGAAATGATCCTTTCCCTACCCTTAGTCGAACTAAATGACAAGAGAGGAGCTCGTAGTAAGGTTGGGAGCCATAGTTCGACGGTGGTCACGGGAAGAGGGTGTTCTCCATTGCATAAGCCCTCATTTGGTCTCGATTCACAAAGTGTACGACGTCAATCTCCTTAACCCGAATTAGAGCAGGTGAAATCTTTCTAATCTCACGACGGACCAGATAACGTTATGCAATGGCATTTTTTGTACATGCATTACATCTAACCAACTTGGTTAAAAACCTTACTTGCGATGTGCTGAGTGTATACTTTTGTCTCCGCCCCACTTACTAATCAAGTTGTCGCTCATTCCCCTATAGTTTATTTTATAGGTCTCAAATAGATTACAAGTGCCTACCAACACTAGAACACTAGTAAATTAGGAAGGGGAATGAGATGCAACAAGTAATAGCTAGTTATTGCCCTTAGTATTAACTTTTTATCTTTTCAGGAAAACTATATAGAACTCCCAAAAAGGCTTGATAGTTTTCAACATTTTAGTCTGTATGTAAAATGACAAGTATCTGTGGGATTTATTACTACTCTTTTGTAAGGTAAAATTACAAAAAAAAAAAATTATAACAAATTATTTCAAAGGATTACTCTATATGTTTATATCAAACAAGTATCAAATTGAACACTTCAAAAGGGTAAAGTTGAGTATGCTTAGTGTGAACTAGGTCTAAGATAGCAGCTATAAGGACAATTTCTATTTTAGGATGGTTCATGCTGTAAGATTTTTACGACTTCACCTTTTCGAGACGTGACAAATCACACCTATGATCTTAGACCATAATCCTCTCCAACCTTAATTTCTTCAATACAAAATTTACCAAAAGTTTTACAGGTAAGATCACGCCATCTTTGCCCGGATCCTCCCTAATCGATATTCTCCTCTCTCTTTTCGATTTTTAACCTCTCCAAATCATCTTGATTCAAACCTAACTCATCTAACCCTCTAAACCCTTTCTAGTTTTGATCTTTCTTATCAAATCAACACAATGGGACACTCAAATGTATTCCCCTAACATGAAATTGAGATCAAGAATTAGGAACATACCTCAAACACCACCCTTACTACAGACACAAATCACAACAGTCACAAGATCCTATAATAAATCCTAATCTATACATTTAATAATCATAATGAATGACAATTCCTTTCTTTTTAATATTGGATTAGACAATTCCTTATCAACTTGGATTTAAGGTTTGCCCAATCTTCACACTTCCAACTCCTTTCCACAAAATCTCCCTTACAACCTAAAATCCCTTCCAAAATCAATTTAAGGTTTTGGTCTATTAATTGAATGATAAAAATTACCTTTATCCTTACCTTATTCTTACTCTTTTTGGCATCTTAAGGAAAGTTCTATAGAAATGACAATCGTGAAAATGAGACCCCAAGTTAAAATAGGTCCCTTTTTATACTTAGAATGAAATGACCACTTTGCCTTCTCACTCAACCCTTTATTTCTTCTTATTAAGTAGTCTTATATTTCTTACTCTCCTTTTTATTTTCCCTTATTATTATTTACTTTTCTTGGGGTTTACATACTCCCTCCTTTCAAAGAGCTTTCATCCTTGAAAACTTCTCAACTCCTAAACCTCTAACTTTGATTACTCTATTATACTTAGCCTTACTCAGTAACTTGTCTTCTTATGTTTCCATTCCTATCTGTCATTAGAGTACTACAATCTTGCTTGCTGCTTACCTTCTAGCCATCTTTACTCCTTCTATTATCTCATTAAATTTACTACTTATCCTTCAAGACAAACACTTAATGTTCTATACCTTATAATTTATCCCATCTCCTTAAGTTAGCTACTCTGTTCTACGTCCTCAATCTACTCCATACTTTTGCTCCTTGAGCTACACAATTGTGCTTACTTTTCTTTTAACCCCAATCTCTTCTTTTCACCATCTATTTAAGATTATCCCAGCTTATTAAATTTCTTATATTTTTTCTTAGGTCCATGATAAATACCCTAACCTAATACTTCTATAAAATCTCCCTTAAGTTACACAATTTGTAGTTACTTTTCTTTTAACCCAATTGATAATCTCTTCCTTTCCATCATCCATTTAAGATTATCCCAACTTATTAAATTACTTATATTTTTTTCTTAGGTCCATGATAAATACCCTTACGTAATACTTCTATAAAATCTCCCTTCATCATATGTTGTTTCTTTAGATCTTAATACTCTTGATTTCAGCCCTTAAGATTTATCCCTTTTATATTTGAGCATCTGTCCTATTTAGGATCCTTCTTGAGTCTACTAATAATCTCCTAAAACAAATGGCTCTTATGTTATGCACACAATCTCCTATTAACAGTCATAAGTCTCCAACTACTTAGGTTGTACTTTGATCATATTTGTATCATAACTATAGAGTATTGATTATCTTACCTATATCTATTCTCATTTTATACTAACATTTCTATCGTATCTGTCCTTTCATATATTTTGACCAAGAAGGTTCAAACTTACTTAGGTTGTCCTTTCTCCTTTCACTAACTCATAACTAATAACTCCTCAAAAGTAATATTTTTAGATTTGTACCTTTTCAAACTTCCATTCTTGACTCTCTTTTTTTTTTTTCATTTTTCTCATTCCATTCATCATACAAACCCTTTCTTTGATTTCAAGATCTCAAATTTTCTCCTTTATTCAGATTCTAGATCTCCGGATGGTCTTTAAACTTTCCCCTAAGTTATTCTCAAATCTCTCCTCAAATCCATTGCTTAGAGTCTAACCTTCTTCTATTTACTCACTCTTAAATTTCAACTAACTTTTTAGACTTCTCTTAATCTTGATTCTCACATTTTCACATTTAGTACTACTACCAAACTCCATCTAAGATTACTCTATGTTTTTCCTTTACTTTTATACAACACTTCATTTTAGCTGTTATGGGGGGAATAGAGAAGGGTTATTCTCTTAACTATTATCACTTTTATTATAAATAAAAATTACTTATGTAGCAATTTTATAACTTAAATTTCTTAATATAACGGTTTATAACTTAAATAAAAATTCCTTATTTTTTGCCACCTTTATCGTTATTACAATTATCACTTTTGTTTGTTAGGGTCAGTGTAGCAGATATGAAAGGCGTATGGTTGGTTGTCTAGAAATTTGTTTCATTTGCATTAGTTAGGTTACATGTTAACTAAGTTATTCATTTTTCAATTTATTTCTTCTTATGATTATTCCTTCACTTTTTTATTTCAATATAATTAACAAGTCAACAAAACTTGACATGATATAACAAGAGGGGATACGACAACTTACAAAACTTGGTAGATATGATATGAAACGGATCAGAAACATAGAGGAAGCATGGAGTCGCCATTCCATCTCATATGTAGATGTGCTAAAATGTATATTGAATATTCAGTTCTCTTCTTTCTCCTTTCAATTATGTATTTTAGTTTGTTTTATGTTTTCTCTTTCCATCTCATGCTTACGAAGCCTTTGTAAAAATAACATACCATCAATTTTGAATATAAAATTTTTGTCACACTTCCAACAAGAGGATTCATAATAATCCTACCATATAAACTAATTTAAAATAGAAGCTGACCTTTTTGACTGCTATCATAAATGTAGTCTACATAAGGCATACCTAACTCAACCAGCTTGAAGTATCCAGCCTAGCATTTGTTATAAGTAAAACCTATGATATAGCTTTCCAAAACGGTTGTTTATAATGACCTATATTGCATTCCATAATATTATACTAATATTTACATTAGTATATTTACATCATAAGTTCCAATTTTTCATAAAATGTTCACAAAAGCCACAGGTTCAATTGTTTATACACAAGTAAAGTTGGAAACCAGTGAACGGCCTAAGGTGGCAAAGTTAATTTCCAAAAAAATCAAAAAACCAAAAATAAATGTTATGTTTTAGCAGTCATCATGTTTCCTCACTCCTCCAACCCATCATGTACTAACTTGAAGGTAGTTATATCGATGTATCTTAAGTTCTTAATCAAAACCTGCAAAAGAGTTTTGTAACGATATGAGCATGACTAGCTAGTAAATGGGATAGAGGCAAAAGAGTACAAAAACACAATCAACATTTTTAATCGGTAACAAAATGCAATGCTATCAATCAAATGAAACATCACATAATCTTATTCAACCTATTGTGAGGTTAGAAAAATTATGTCCACTCTAACCCAGATTATAGAGTTTCAATGCGACTCAAATCAAACTAAACCCAAGCTTGTTCAATGGAGAATACTCTCCTCTTAAGACTACCTTCGATCCATAGTCTCTAACCTTGTTGCGACCTCCTCTCTCCCCATTTAGTTTGATTAAGGGTAAAGAATGGATCATTTTAATTATCATCATCAAAGGGGGGCAGTATTTAATCTAACACACTTAATCGTTTCCTTAGTGGGTTAGTATGCATGTCCAATTAGATTAAAGGTCAAACAATAGTTAATTTTAGTTAGAGGTGATCAACAAATTATCAAGATAGAGCAAACAATGCAAAGTCATGCAAAGCACTTTAAGGAGTTTAAGTCTCAATCCATCATTTAATATATCAATCATACACGTAATACGCACATATACAACTAATTACAATCACAAACAATGTAATCTCATGCCTCCAAGTACTTTGACACAATACTCCAACATGCTATGAAGCATCAATCCCAGCTTACTTGAACTTCAATGGTATGACTCTTGACTGTCATACTTTTGGTCTTAATTATCCTTATATATATATACAATAATTAGTTTAAATATGTGTTTGAGCCTTAAATTAATAATAATTATTCATTTTATATGAATGAAGTTGTTTCGACATTAGTTTTACAAGTTATTTTTACTCATAGTTAGGATTTCTTAATTGGTTCACTAGTTTTTATAAATTATTTTTAGTCTACAGGATCCTCTAAGTTAGGTTCTAAGTCGTTTCATAGTGAGTTTCTTAGGCCAAAATCCTCTAAGTTACTCTTTAAACCATACAAGGGTCACTTATTATGCCAATTTTTTCTTCTAAATTATCCTCTAAGTTTACTTCATTTTAAGTCCCTTGACAAAATACCCTCTAAGTTATCCTATGAGTTCAACTAACTTCATGGTTTTTAAGAAATTTACCCTCTAACTTGGCTTCTAAGCTCCCTTATGATTACAATTCACTTATATGTTTCCCTCTAAATTAACTTCTGAGTATATTCATAATGTGATTTTCACCTACCAATTCTCTAAGTTATCCTTTGTCCTGATTCAAATTACCTATAACCAATTGATTTATCTTCTTTTCTCTTAAATTCCACTTACAAAGACTTACTTATCACTTCATTCAACTCTTCTTGACATCATTACTCCCAAAAAATCACATTTAACGTACCATCATTCACAAATCCTCAATTTCACATGTTACTAAAATACTTATATAAGCAATGTAATCAAGATATATGTAACTTCTATGCTTAAAACCTAATCCAACAACATGAGCATTGTTAGCCTCATGAAATTTCCAAACCCGAACCTAAGATAAGTAGTCAGAGCCCATATAAGTCCCTCGAAACATATAAAGGAAGGATTAAATTAAAAACAAATACTAAAACAAGAACCATAATAATGTATTTGAAGTTCTATAATTAAAATTAAAACCTTAAATGTACCATTTAAACTCAAAAGATGTACTTAAGCTTAAACACACGATAGACCCTAACTCAACTTTAGAAACTCTAAATTAATATTAAGAACCTTAAATTATATAATTGAACTCTTTAATTAATAAACTCTAATTATATAGCCACATTATTTATTAATTAATTACTAATAATTCACTAAATCATTAAAAAGACTTGATTCATCTTCTAAAAATCATAATCGATTAGCGATAATTAATTCTAACCCTTAAAAATCCTAAATTAATTAGATAAAATGACCAATAAGCTTGATTAACTTAGTTAAATATGAGGAACACTAAACTATGTCTAATTAGGATCATATATAGTAGTAATTAAGGCCAATAATCTTAATTACATCTCAATTAGTTAGAAGCATTCATGCATCATGATTAATTTGGAGAGAATCACCACTAACAATAAAAAGACAATGCAATTAGTTAATTAGAAGACATGATTAAGTAATGCATTCACTTTTAGGGGACAAATCCTTAACCTATTTGGCAAAAATCATAAAAGTAAATGGTCCCCACTTTGTGCTTATATCATGTAACTAAGAATGGAAGGGATTAGTTCCTTACTACACCTACTTATAATCAACCCTTTTTTTACTTCCATCTGCATTTTTACTCCATCTTCTTCCCTAGAAACACTCTTTAAACACATACATCTAAATCCAAAGAAAAACAAGAAGGAAGGAAACAAGTCGAGGCTAGTGCCTTTTGCTTTTTCCCCAACCACACACCACCAAATCGAGTAACACCACCATCATTTGAACCACAACATCTACCTTTTTCATACCGATAAACATTTAGGCTCAAAGGAGAGTATTTTGATCATGTTTTTGAGTGAGAAAGTTGGACCTCGTACAAGATAGTTTAAAGTAAAATCCACCTAACCTTAATTTCTCATTTATATTAGTTATACCCATGTGATAGGAATCAACTCCCTAGACTAATCACGCGTAGCTATGCAAGAGGACTCTAAGGATTCACGCGGAGAATATTAGCTCAAAGCCACATCTAGGATGAAGATCCTTATTTTTACCTCCATCTTTCACCTCACTACTGACCCAAGCAGCCAAGCATAAAGGTTGACCTACCGAATAGCCATACCATGACCAAACAGCATACAAGCAAGCCAACATCCATTTTTTGTCCAAGCTGACCAGCCTTTAACCCCATTCCAAGCCACTAGATACCTGACCTAAAGAGATCTAGACATCCTTAAATGATCAAGCTCTGACCTGACCCAGATTAGGTTGGCTTTGACTACAGACCCTTCCTTCACTTTGCTCAAATTATATCATACTCTAACCTCTAGATACCATGCAACGCGTGTCTTCGGCACAACAATCTAAAGGGATTCTTTACTTTTTCTATAAAGAATATTCTTTGTCTCTTTTTTCCTTTTTAGTATAATTTATGTATTCTAATTTTAGTTTACCCTTTTGTCTTTTCCATGTATGCTTTTAACCCTAGTGGGGCCAATATATAAACCTCATTCATTTTGTACATAGTCATCACTCATATAATCAAATTATTATAAGTTCCTTTGTGAGCAATCATAATATTCATATTTATCCTTTTAACTCTTATCTATTCCCTTTAACAAGGAGTAATGGCAAGTAACCCTATAGTTCGAACCGGTAAGTCATATCTAGCGGATTGAAGGCTAAGTAAGATCAATTAGAGTGTCACATCTAGTTAGTAGTTGCCCAAATTTTGCTAATCTTCTTTTATTTCCTTTCGACCCTTCTCATTGTAGTGCTTCTCCATATATTTGACCCTAAAGATGCATCAATTTCACTAGTATTAGAGTACGATTCCGAAAAGGAGTATACGAAGTTACAATAAAGTTTTTGGTTCATGATTACCGTTAGTTGCTACGATGTTCCTTCCCTAACTACTACAGTTTATTCATGTGAAGTAAGTTTGGAGTTATAAGCTATAAAGTGCAGGTTCGTGTGTTGGTAAGTATAGTTGTAGTTGTTACTCTGTTTTACTCTATTTTTCACTATGAAAAATAGAGTAAGTTCATTTCTATTCTATTCAAGTGTTGGGTGTCGAAGTTATTAGTGTGCGTTAGTGAGGTTTTGGGAAGTAGAAGTGTTTTTTGTGTATTGTGTTATTATTTTGCTAAGAAAATATTATACTATATCAGATTCGAGTGTTCAAGGTATTACTGGTGACTAAAGTAGTAATGCTCAACCTAGTCATAGTCATAATGGTAGTAATACTCCTAGGTCAGTTGATGATAAGCTCAATAGACTCACTAATCTTGTTAAGAGTATAGTCACTACAATGCAAGTTAATAGACAATAACCCCAGAGTGTGCTACATCATAACCCACCTGAGAATGTTCTAGAGAGATACTATGGTCAGGGTGGCTGAGCTAACCACCCAATTCAATCCCATCGAGCTGGACGAGTTGCTAGACAAAGGTTGAAGTTAGAGGAGATAGAAGAAGATGAGGAGGAGGTAGATGTAGAGACTGACAGAAAGGAAGAAGAAGAGGTTGAGTACTATCAAGCACAACAGTGAGGACACTGAGCTCCTCAAGGACTAGACAATGTTATGTTCCAAATGCTACCCTTTAGTGGAAGTAAAGATGTTGATGAATATTTAGATTGGAAGAGAAGGTCGAGAAAGTGTTTTACCGTTATGGATACACTAATGTTGTTAAGGTGTGAATTATTGCACTTAAATTTTCTGGATATGCCACTATGTGATGGAAGAATCTACATACGACTAGAGTGAAAGATGGAAGACAAGGTATAAGAACTTAGGAAGAGATAAAGAGATTGTCAAGGGGTAGATTTGTTCCAAAGACCTACTTGTAGGACACGTTTGTAAAGTTGTAAGAACATTACCAAGGAGGCCAACCTATTGATTACTATGTAAGAGAATTCCAGATGCTAATGATTTGAGTTAACGTAGATGAACCTGAGGCTTACATAGTATTGAGGTTCATTTTTGGACTTAAATATAAGATTCGTAACGTTGTGGAAATACAAAGGTTCCATACATTAGAGGAGGCCATTAGGGTAGTATAAAGGGTTGAAAAGTAGAGAAGAAATGCTTTAAGCCAACCTGGGCCAACATTTTCTCAAGCCCCTGTTTCACGCTAACCTGCTCAAGCTACGCCGAGGAGAGAAATAACTGACCTAATAATAGTTGAGCAGCCCAGCCAAACCAACCTGTGGATGGACCGACTTCGAGGACATATGAGAAAGGACAATCCTCTAGACAAAAGACCAATGAGGTGAAATGCTTTAAATGCTTGGATTTCGGACACATGGTCGCTAAGTATCTGAACTAATGTACTATGGTGCTTTAAGGAGATGTAATGGATGGCATCGACAAGAGTGAGCCTAAGGAAGAGAAGGATGTTGGTAAGCTAAACTTAAGGTGGAAGAGGAAACCCGTATCTATGCCAACCAAGAAGAGGTGATGACCCTAGTATTGAGGTGAGTGCTAAGTTCCTTGCCAAACTCCAAGGAAGACCAGAGAGAGAACTTATTACATATAAAGTATACCATTAAAGGATAATTGTGAACCATCATAGTGGATGGAGAAAGTTGTACCAATACCGTTGCATAATCCTTTATATAGGGGTTAAGACTACCAACCTCTAAGCACCTCTAACCTTACAAGTTGCATTGGCTCTATGATAAGGATGCTTAGCATGTAATTAAACAAGTATCGATGCCTTTTTGTGTTTAGAATGTGTACAAGGATAAAGTAGTGTATGATGTCGTTCTTGTAGGAGCTTTACCTCTATTACTAAGAAGACCTTGGTTGTTTGACCAACGTGTTACTTACAACGAATACAAGAACACCTATGCTTTGTTAAGAACGAGAAGAAAATTGTGTTGCAACCCATGACACCAACTCAAGTAAATGAGACTAATGAGTTCCTAATTGCATATATTTTAACTAGTGATTGTGATAATTTTCCTTGAAATTTAAGTTTATTTTTAAATAATAATACTTAATTAAGTAAAATTTTGTTTTCTAGGTTTTGAAATGATCTGCACGAGAAAATGAGAAGATGGAAACAAATTCCACTCAAATCAGAGCTAAAATGAGTAAGTTATGAAGGTTTAAAGATCGACATGACTGTATCGTTTCCAGGAAAAATTAGAGCTAACGTTCATCTGTCATAGCCTAGGACACAACGAAAAGATACAATCATATCATCAGTCATGTTGTTTCCAATTTAAAAAGGGAAAACGTGAAGCACATATTGTTACACAACTAAAAGATACAGTTGTGTTTCTTATCGTATCTTTTTCAATCGACCTAATTTTTTTAAGCCCTTTATATATAAAGTCTTATTGGGGTTTATTTTAAAGAGAACTTTTATGCACAACCTTAGGAGAGTTTTTTAAGCTAAGAATAACCAAGAAAACAAGGAGAAGTGAAGATTTCAAGACTCAATTTTGCTTGGATTTCATTATGATTATTTCCATTATTTTCTATAGTTTAATTTTTTATTATTATTTTAGGATGCGTAGTGAGTGAAATCTTAGTATCTAGGTTTTGTGGAATGTAGATCTATTCATGTGATATTTTAATTGTTTGATTAATTTAATTCTTTATTCTTTTCTTGATTCAACCATGTTTGTTTCATGATTTAGTTTATTATTTCCACGGGTAATAATCTAGAGTTTGATTAAGAATTGTTGCAAGATTCTTTTGGATTTCAATTTAAAGCTTAGAGAATTCATTGTTCAATAATGTAATCTTAAGTCATGCTATTGAGAAGAGATTTTAATAAGTGATTCTAATGTTAGGGTTAATTGGCTTGAGAAAGTAATTAATTTTAGTAAAGAATTTTCTCAATCAAGAAAAATTAAATGATAAATTAAATTATCTTTAAGAAAATCACATGTTAGATTTAGGGGAAACAAGATCTAGGTACAATGTTGCCTCTTGAATTCATTGAATTGCTTTCTTGATAATTTTTTAATTTCATCTTAGTTAATCTTTAATTTAGTTTTAGCAATAATCTAGATTTACTTCTTTAATCTTCATGAAATTTAATTTGCTGGTTAGATAATAAAGATCTAGTTAATATTAGTAATTATACTAGTCCCTAAAGGATCGACACTTAGATTTGATCCACTATTACAATTTGATAGGGTACACTTGCCTATACATTAGAGACCTATAATCAGCTCACTTGAGCTAGTAAGAAAAAGGCCTTAATGATAAGCCAAAGAGAGCTTTGAGCTATTGAAAAGGCTGATGAGCCTATGTTTCCGTTGATTAGAAGACTGTTGGAGATGAGGGATTTGAAAGAAGTTCTTAATGAGATCCAAAGATTGATTGATGAGTTTTCGACCTATTCCCTAAAGAGTTGCTTAAGGGACTACCCCTTATCCGAAGCATAAAACATTTTATCTATTTGCAACCAGGCGTAGCCTTGCCAAACTGACCTGCCTACATATTACTATCAAGAAGGATGGTTAATGGCGTATGTGCATTGACAGTTGAACTATCAACCATATTACTATCAAGTACAAATATTCGATACCAAGGTTCGATGACATGTTAAATAAGCTTCATGGCGCTAAGATATTTTTGAAGATTGATTCACAGAGTGGCTACCACCAAATTCTCATAAGATTAAGAGATGAATGGAAGATTTCCTTCAAAATAAGGCAGAATAGTTGGTTATGCCATTTGTACTCACAAATATGTCGAGCACATTTATGCAATTGATGAACCATGTAATACACCCTCTAATCGAACAATATGTGGTAATGTCCTTCAATGACATATTGGTATACAGTGCTAACCCGAACAATCATGTTCAACATCTTCGAGCTGTTTTTTGACATTTTATGAGTTGAGATGTTATATGAAAACCTAAAGAAGTGTACATTATGTTAAGGTAAAGTACTTTTTCTTGGGTATGTAATATTAAGAGAAAGAATTCGAGCTAATGAGGAAAAAATCTGAACTGTCTTGGAGTGGTCAACACCAAAAAATGTTATTGAAGTTTGAAGTTTTCATGGCCTTGCTTCTTTTTATAGGTGATTCATTAAAAACTTTAGTACCATTGCTACCCCCTTAATTAAGCTGACAAAAAAGGGTAATGGATTTCAATGGAATGACCGAGCTGAACAGAGTTTTAAAGAGATCAAAGAAAGCCTTACCTCTACTTATGTCCTATCGTTACCAGATTTAGACAAGCCATTTGAATTGGATTGTGATGCATTGAGCATTAGAATTGATGTCGTCCTAATGCAAAAATGACGACCAATTACTTACCATAGTGAGAAGCTCAATAATGCCGCATTGAATTATTATGTGTATGAGAAAGAGTTGTATTCTCTTTTTAAAGCTCTTACTGTCTAGCAACATTACTTACTACCACAAGAATTTGTAATTGACACTAATCATGAGTCACTACAGCATCTTGGGAGTCAGAATAAACTCTTAAAGAGGTAAGCTTAGTGGCTAGAATTTATGGAAGGTTTTTCCTATGTGATTCGACACAAGAAAAGAAGCGCCAACGTAATTGCCAATGTTTTATCATGTTGGTAAACCTTACTGACTACCTTGTAGATGAAATTATTAGGATTTTTACTTATCACTAAGCAATATGCTCATGACCCCCATTTTTGTCCCATTCTTGGGTAATGCCAAGAAGGAGTTGCTGTTGAAGGATATTACCTTAAGGATGGCTATTTGTTTAAGGATTTAAGGTTGTGTATACAAAGCTACTATACTTGTGAGCTATTGATTAGGGAAGCTCATAGTGGTGAATTATTTGGTCAATTTGGAGAGATTAAAACGGCTAACCTGTTAAAACAAAACTTTTATTGGCATGGTTTAGCCAAGGATGTCTATGAGATAATTGGTAGTTGTGAAGTGTGTAAGAGGGCCAAAGGAAAGTGAAAGCCCCATTGAGAGTATATGCCCTTATTTACATCGACCTTACCTTAGGCCAACCTCAGCATAGACTTTATCCTAAGGTTGCCTTAGACATCCTATATCATCAAACTAACAATACTTTATATATTGCTGATTTATTTTTGTATGAAGTTGTCCAACTACATGGAGTACCGAAGACTATTTGATAAGAATCAGTCCACGACAATCCTTAGGTCGAGGCTAACTCGTCAAAAGCTAATGCAAACCTGCCAAAAGCAAAAGCTAACCTGTCCTAACCCAAGACCAACTTGCTCTTACCGAGGTTAGACTAATAACCGAAGGACTAAAGGAGAGGAAAGAACCATTTGACATCAAGTTTGTCACTTATTAGGACAACAAGAGACCAAACGACCAGGGCCTCAAGGCCAATGAACAGCTTGGCATAGCACGAAAAAGCTAGTACCTAGCAATCAAAAAAATCCATATATATGGATTTTTTTTTATAGGATTACACAAAAGGATTTGCAAATAAAAGCACTAAGGCTACAACTAATCTATAAATTTTTAATGCTTCCATAAAAGCCAGACTAAGCAATAAAGTACCTCGTATTTTTCCCTCCGCTTCGGGCTATCTTGTAAGACCTTCTATAGGTTGGCCCGCAATCGTACCTTAACCAACTCTAGGTCCAATAGAAGCAAGCCTGACAGCTAACCTAGCAACAATAATGGAAGCGGCAGAAATCAGTGGATTCATGATAAGTTCCTCACACAAAAATAAAAAAAAAAAAATGGTTAATGATACAATCATTCAATGAATTATGAATTAACTATTCCATCAATAAGATTCTTCCGGACGAAATAACTAAAAACTTCGAATTCAAATAATGGAAGAATTTTATTGAATCATCCGAACTCCTTGACTTCTACATCCATCAATTTTTTATAGATTTATTTTTTAGTTCCTATAGATAGGATTTTTACGAATCCGTGCAACTTTTGTTCATACATTTCTTTGTTTTGAATCATTAGTTGAATTCATTATTCTTTTTTTTTTCTTGATTTCATCTTTTTATTCATTCAATTCATAGTATGTGTTTTCAAGAAGAGCCAAAAGGAAATTCAATTTCCATCCCCCATACTGATAAAAAAACAAAAATTGTTTTTCTGTCCTTTCTTTTTCAACATCTCTTTCTGATTCAGAAGGAATCTTATCTTCGATCTGTACCAAGGTTGAAGGCAAAAGGGAAACAGAATCTTTATTTGAATACCGTCTGTCAACCAGTTCTTTGGAAATTCTGTTTTTGATAATTGAACTCCGTTATAGGTACATTTAATATGCATTTCTCTATTCCAATCTTTTAGATCTTCAGACCACTCAGGAAATTTAAATAATAACATACGAACTATATTTTTCATTATTATCAATGAAGGTAATAGACTATATTTTCTAAGAAAAGATTGAGTTACTAATATGGAACCCCTTATTACTTGAGCGAATAGAATGCTATCTCAGGCTTCTGCTATTTCGATTCATGCTTTCTCCTCTCTTTTTTTTCTCATTTTCCTTTGTCTTTTCCTCCGTATAATCTGAAATTATTAATTCTCTTGGTTTTTGTTTTAAAAATGAATTTCATCAATCCAGATATATCAAAAGAAAGAGATTTCTCTATTCTGTCAAAAAAAAAAAAAAAAGAGGAGAATGCACATTTGCTTGAAAGAGTTCCCAAATAACTACTTTACGTCTTTAAGCACGCATGGATCCTTTGATTATGTCTCAACGAAAATCGGATTGTTGCGAATAATGTATCAAAGCCACTTCATCTGATTGATTGGGTTTATTAGTATTTTTGATAGTCATATCAATAGTATCTTGCTGGTTATCAGTAAAGATCACTATACGTTTGGCTTTTCTTGACTGAATCTTATGATCCTTTGCCATGTTTTCTTCGTTTCCCCCCTCTTGTTGATCTAAATCGTCGATCAATTTGTATGACCAGCAAGGAACTTTTTTACCGATTTCTTTTCTTCCAATGGAATTTTTTTTAATTCTTTTAGCTTTCAGATTAGCCATAATCGTATCGAATAAAAATTAGACAATTTTCATTTCATCTTCGGAATCAATTTTTCTTTGTTCGCTTTTATAAAATGGAAAGAAGGAACAACAAGTATGGGCCGACCTCATTGGGAGCTTGGCCTAGCATAATAAGACTTCCAAACATCTCACCCCTGCTCGAACATCCGACTACTAACCAGCCCTTACTCAGGCCCACAGACAGCTCGGGTGACTGCATATTAACCACTCTGTTAAGTTCACTGTTTTGTATACTTTATAAACATTTTCCTTATTTCGATTGTGAGCCATTCTTTAGGATTTAAGGCCTTATATATTAGTTACAATTTTGCTACTAGGGTTTTAAGACTTACTATAAATAGCAACATTTGTAACTAGATTGAATAGTAAAGAATATTCCCATATAGAGAACATTCCTTTTTCGAGCAAAGGATACTCTTGAGCTTTTAGAGCTTGCTTTTATCAGATTATTGAGTGTTGATTAAACTCTTTAATCTTTCTTGCATTCTTATCAATCTTATCCCAAAGATTGTAGCGAACCCTTTCATTTAAGCAAGTTAGTAAGTCACATCTAACCTCTCATTTGAAACCCGAGTGACATTTAGTGTTTATGAGTCGCATCGAATTCTATTTCAAGCTCAACCTCCGATTGTGTTTGTGTTTTGGTGCATAATATCCATACACATTCATAGTCAAAACCCTCTTCTTACTCTTTGTTCCTTGTTCCCATTAGAACCCCGAGAGCATTACCTGCTGTATGGATTCGCATCAGCTT
Source organism: Lumnitzera racemosa (assembly GCA_024138005.1). Classification (NCBI taxonomy): domain Eukaryota; kingdom Viridiplantae; phylum Streptophyta; class Magnoliopsida; order Myrtales; family Combretaceae; genus Lumnitzera; species Lumnitzera racemosa. Next base: position 51,149,891 of record JAMXBC010000006.1, on the reverse strand, counting down.
CACTGGTATCAAAGCTTTGAGGAGACATACGTATAATGTTCTTTAAAGTTTACTTATCGTTTGAACATTTGATTAGTTGTCGTTTTGTAGTGTAGCGTATGTTTGAATTCTTAGCAGCCGTAGAATTGTATTGTTGATTGAGTTAAGTAACAGTAGTTTCGGTATTTGATTTTAGTTACTGTAGTGTTTATTAACCGTAGGTAGTTGCAAAAATCGAGTAGCAATAATTTATAGGTTACTGTTAGATGTATTTTATTGCAATAGTATTCGTGGAATTGTCTTAGTAGTAGTTCTAAGTTTAGTACAGTTCAATGTGTTACGTATTTATTAAATTTTCTCTCTAGGATTTATTGTACGGACCGTAATGTTGGAAGATACTGTCTATAACAATGGAGATAGTCCTCGTGGGAGCTTGAGGAGACAAATTGATAACATGGAGTACTAAATTAAAAATCTCGTTGATTCTATCTAGGATCTTACTGGATTAATCAAAGGCCGAAGACGTGTTGGCCAAGGTTAAAGAAAGGAATGAATACTCACCAGTATAAGTGTCTCTAATGAGCTTAATTATGATGAACGACAGCCAAGAAAAGCTATTGGACCGAGAAGAAGAGAAAACCAACTTGAGCCAAAGAGAAGTAATGACAAGAGTTTTGACTTCGAGGTGAACTAAGGAGCCCAAAGAAGAGAGCCGAGGTGGAGAAGAGATATGGTTGAGCAGAGCTCTAATAGAAGTAGCCGATCCAAGGTAAACCGACCAGTTAGGAATGCAAGGGATGAATCTCAAGCAGATAGCTGAGGACTTGATATCATCAAGCTTACACTGCCAACTTTCAGTGGAAGTAACCGACCTGAAGAGTTCCTTAGTTAGGTTCCCTAAGTAGAGAAGATGTTTAAGTGCTATGAGTGTGATGATAGAACCAAGGTCAAGCTAACCTTGTTAGCCCTTGTTGAATATGCAAGTCTTTGGTGGGATAAACCAATCGCCAAGCGAGATGCTGAAGGAAAAGAGCCGATCAGAACTTAAGGCTTATGAAGAGGTTAATGAATCAATGCTTTGTACCAACCTACTTCAAGCAAGAGATGCTCTATACTTTCCAGCACCTAAAGCAAGTTGAAGCACTATTAAAGAGTACTTATAAGAATTTGAGACCTTAATGACCAAATGTGAGATTGCCGAGCCCCAAGACTGTACTATTGCTAGGTTCCTGAGTGGACTCTGAGATGACATTGCCGACATAGTCAAACTGCAGTCATTCAACTAATTGGATGAGCTAATTAATTTAGCATTAAAGGTGGAGAGGTAAAGGAGAAGACGACATTAGAGGCCGACTAATCGACCTCAATAAGGAAGTCCTGAACCTAAGAGGTATGTTAAGAGAAAAGGACTAGAAAAGAAGACAAAGAAAGGAAGTCTAGCCTACTTAACCAGACTAACGCTAAGAAAGTAGAGAAGGAGAGAGTGCCTAACACCAAAGCCCAACAAGTTAAGTGCTTCAAATGTTTGGGTTATAGACATGTTGCCTCCCAATGCCTGAACAAGAGGGTAATGATTTTGAAAGGTGAAGGACCAGATGCTTAAGTAGAGAGCCATAGCGATAAGAGCTTTGAGAGTAAGGAAGTAATAAATGTCTACCCTGAGGTGAGAGAACCTTTAGCCTTAACAAGTAGATAAGCCAACATGAAGGAAGATTCATGTCAAAGGGAGAACTTATTTCAGATTTGATGTTTAGTGAATGGGAAGACCTATTCCCTAGTAGTTGATGGAGGTAGTTGCATCAACATCGTTTCTGTCGAGCCAATAGAGAAGATGAGATTGCCAACTTACCTGCATCCCCGACCATATGGATTAAAGTGGTTCAATGATAAGGGTATGGTCCATGTACATAAGAAAGCTTAGATAACATTCAAGGCTAGACAATATGAGGATGAAGTTGACTTCAATGTAGTGCCTATGAATGCAGCAAATTTGCTTATTGGCTGACCTTAAGAGTATAACCAGAAAGCAATTTACGACGGCTTCCTCAACACCTATATGGTTTGGAAAGATGGAAAGAGCTACTACTTGACCCCCATGAGCGTTGAAGAAATCCATAACAACTCAATGCCCATGGTAAAGAAAAAGGGAAAGAGGAGCGTGCTTGGCATCTAGGCCCGCGCTCACAATCTAAAGTCAACGACTACTTCTTTTCAACCCCACGATGATGATAGAAATTAGTCCATGACGATCCTCAAGCTGAGGCTAACCCATCAAAAGCTAGCACAAACTTGCCGGAAGCAAAAGCCAACCTGTCCTAACCCAAGACCAACCTACTCTTACCAAAGATGGATTGATAACCGAAGGACTAAGAAGGGAAAGGAACCATTTGACATCAAGTTTATTACCTACTGGGACGACAAGAGACCAAGCGACTAGGCCCTTAAGGCCAACGAACAGCTCAGCACAGCACAGGAAAGTTAGTACCTAGCAATCCATAAGTACAGCAACTATAGGTTGACCTCACTAGGAGCTCAACCAAGCACAATAAGACTTCCAAACATCCTACCCCTGCTTAGATATCCAACAGCCAACCAACCCCTGCTCTAGCCCACAAACAACTCAAGTGACCGCATGCTAACCACTCTGTTAAGTGTACAGTTTTGTATACTTTGTAAATATTTTCCATATTTCGATTGTCGGCCATTCTTTAGAGTTTAAGACCTTGTATATTATTTACAACTTTGCCATTAAGGTTTTAGGACTTGCTGTAAATAGTAACATTTGTAACTAGATTGAATAGTGAAGAATATTCTCATACAGAAAACATTCCTTTTTCGAGCAAAGGATACTCTTGAGCTTTTAAAGCTTGCTTGTGTTAGATTATTGAGTGTTGATTAAAATTTTTAATCTTTCTTACATTCTTATCAATCTTGTCCTAAAGATTATGGCAAACCCTTTTATTTGAGCGAGTTAGTGAGTCACATCTAACCTGTCATTTGAAACCCCAGTGATATTTAATGTTCATGAGTCGCATCGAACTCTATTTCGAGCTCAACCCCCGATTGTGTTTGTATCTTGGTGCGTGATATCCATATACATTCACAGTCAAAACCTTCTTCTTACTATTGTTTTAGATTGAGATACAAAATTCTTAAGCTATTTTTGGAAGACTCTTTAGAAAAGACTTGGGACATAACTTGTATTCAGCTCTAATAGCCACCCTTAGACTGATGGCTAGACAAAAGTGGTGAACAATATACTAGGTAATTTACTTAGAGCTGTTGTGGGAAAGAATTTAAAAGATTAGGATCTATGTCTGCCAATCATTGAGTTCTCATACAACCTAACCATCCATAGTAGCATTGGGAAGACTCCCTTCGAGGTCGTTTATGGCTTCAATCCCACTATTCCCCTAAATTTGATCTAGACCCCTGTAGTTGCTGATGAGAGTTAAGCAATAGTCAACTGAACCCAAGAATTATAAGAACTACATTAGTTTATAGCAAGGAAGATCGCCAAGTTTAACCAAAGACAACAAGAGATTAGTAATCATGGCCATTGAACTATTTCTTTTAAACTAGTAGACTTGGTATAGATTCAACTCAACCAAGAGCGATTTCTGCACTTGAGATAGAATAAGCTATCTCTACAAGCTAATGGTCCATTCAAGGTCTTAAATAAGATCAAGTGTAATACCTACTAGATCACATTGCCTAAGAACTATGGTGTTTCTTCCAACTTCAATGTATCCGACCTGATCCTATATCGACTAGAAGAAGAAGACCCAATAGATGATACGACAAGATGAGAGCTAGAAACATCTTCGAATTTAAGGACGAATCTTTCCAACCCTTAAGCAAATGATAGGAATCAACTCCCCAAACTAATTATATGCAGCCAAGCTAGAGGACTCTAAGAACTTATTTGAAGGATCCTAACTCAAAGCCACATCTAAGACGAGGATCCTTATTTAGACCTCCATCTTTCAGCTTACTACCAACCCAAGCAACCAAGCATAAAGGCTGACCCGTTAAGTAACCATATCATGATCCAAACAACATCTAAGCAAACTAACATCCATTTTCTATCAGAGTTAACTAGCCTCCAACACCATTCCGAACTAAGCTGTAAGATGCCCGACTTGAAGGGATCTGACATCCTTAAATAGTCAAGCTTAAACCTGACCTAGATCGAGAGGGTCTAACAGTAAACCCTTCTTTCACTTTGTTCAAATTGTATCATACTCTAACTTCTAGCCACCATACGGCACGTATCTTCCAGTACAACATTCTAAAAGGATTCTTTACTTTTTTCGTAAAGAATATTCTTTGCTCTTTTTGCCCTTTTTAGTATGTTAGATATCTCTCATGAATTTTGATGATAATAAAAAGAGAATAGCACTAATGAATCAACAAGTATGCAGGTATTCAGAAAGTTCTTCAAAAAGTTTAAAATTACAAATTGAGTTTCTTTCAAAAACTTATTCAGAAAGTCTAAATCGATTAAAAAAGAGACTAATTTGAAAATCTTTAGAGAGTGTTTCAAAAGCTTTTACAAGAAGAATTGGTATAGCATTTCAAAAACTTGTTTAGAGACTTCGAAAAAAAGAAGATTGATACTCTTCAAAAGGTTATTCAAAAAGTTTGTCTGGAAAAGTGTAATGTTGAAAATTAACAAAATATCATATTTGAAGTGAACAAGGCCTAGCTCCACTAGATTAGGTGTATTAGGGAAGTATACTTAATCCCACTTTACTTAAGATGGAATTAAGATCTATGGGGTTTTTTTAAGTGAATTTATCTTTGGATAAATCAAGATAATATCTTACATTGGATAAAGATAAGGTTGGTTACAGATTTTATGGGATTTCAATTTTAAATATGAGGTTTATTTAGAAATTGTTAATCAAGCATATCTTACCGTCAATTTCAAATTTGAAGCTTCTCTAGAAATTGCTGATCAAGTACCTCTAACCGAAACAAGATTAGAAGATCTAGTTTGAAAATTCAAACTCCAGGATTTTCTCTAAAAATATCTTTGGATTATCTTTAACAGTAAATATGGATAAACATGAAGTGAAGATAATCTTCAACAAGTTAGCCGTTGGAAGACTCCAGTATAAAAGGAGAAAAGATTCAAAACATCAAGCACATCTTTGAGAAAATGATCATATTTTCATTACACTTAAAATCGTAATCATGTTCTACTATCTGAAAGAGCACATAAAGTTTCTCAGATATTTTTTCAAAAAGTTGAACCGAAGAAAATTCATCAATTGTCATTTTTGTTTATGTGAAATTATTTAAGATTTGTATTGTTTTCCTTACTTGTATTTTGTAAACATTGTTTGTTGTTTCTTGAGAGAAGTTAGATTATACTTTGTAATTCTATAATTAGCTTAGATTGTAGAGAGGCTACATAGGCAGAGTAGAGTGTCGTGAAGTCCATGTGTAACGAATGCTTGTAAACTTCTCGTGATTTTGATTTAGTTGATCAAATAGAACAATGTTGATGAAGTAAATTGGGTCCCTAGTAGTGGAGTTGGAAGAAAGCAGTAAGTTGAAGGCTAAAGCTCTATAAATCCTGAGCCTAATATTCTCTTTCCTTATCTTTTTTAATTTGCATTATTTAATTATGTTGATTATTTGTGTATTGAATTATTAAAATACCACCATTCACCAATATAAGTTGTTAAGAGGGGTATTTTCTTATATAAAATAAGTTCACACCCTACCCCCCCCCCCTCCCCCCCCAAAAAAAATGTCCTCTTAATATCTTATATGGGACCAACATATTATAATTCAAGTATTCCAACTTAAGTTTACCCTTTTGTCTTTTCCATGTATACTTGTAACCTTAGTAGAGCTAGTATATAAACCCCATTCATTTTGTATGCAATCATTACTCATATTACCAAATTATTATAAGTTTTCTTTGTGAGCAACCCTAATATTGTCATTTATCCTTTTAACTCTTATCTATTCCCTTTAGTAAGGAGTAGCGGTGAGCAGCCCTATAGTTCGGACCGATAAGTCATATCTAGCAGATTGTAGGTTAAGTAGGATCAATTAGTCTATCATATCTAATCGGTAGTTGCCCAGATTTTGCTAATTTTCTTTTATTTCCTTTCGACCCTTCTCGTTGTGGTACTTCTCTATATGTTCAATCTCGGAGACGCATCACCATGAAATCTTGCAACTTAGGATTAGAAATTGAGCTAAACATGTCTTAGTCATATACATGTCATTTTAGGATCATACATTCACTAATTCATTCATGAAACTAGTTAAATTGTTACTTGTGTTTTTTAGTAGAATAGTTGAATCCACTTACCTAACTTCAAAAAGGAATGAAGAAAACTACATGAAACTCTTATTCCTTGAGTAAGCTAACACTTAGATGTGAGTTTCCACATTTTCAATATGATTTCATAGGATTAATTTAGAAAAAAGTACACTAAATTACATATAGAGCTAGTTTAACATATTAATCATCATGTTTAGTTCATGTAGAATATTGATCCTTAGAAAAAATTGTTTAATCGTTATCCAAAGTTGAATATACCTGTTATAAATAGAAGTTTTATAAATATAAGTTTAGAAGGTTAATAGCATGATTAATTAAGAGGCCATAGGCTAAACATTGCCAATAGTAGGTAATTAAGCCTCAATTGGATCATAGGCTTGGAAAAAACCTCCTTAGAGCCCAATAAACTAATAGTACCAAATCTGGAACTTAGGTGATATTGGACTAATGAATATGGATAATAAGTTATTAGGCTCATGGAGTAAGTTAAGGCCATGGTGTAAGCCCTAATACATTAATTAGGCTTAAATCAAGCTAAAGGCCCATAAAACAAGCTTAAACCCAACTTAGAATTGTAAGACCAGCAACTAAAGTGAATAAGTAGAACTTAATTAGAAAATTTAATAAGGCCATTAAATAATTAAAAGAGGCCCTAATTGGCTTAAGTATAGTTTGAGTCCTGAATTAGTTAGAAAGACTAATTAAGCCTTAAAATGATAAGAGTTGGACTTGGACCAAGATTTTAATTAGCCCAACTAATTGATATATGAAGCTAGACAAGGCCCTAAACAATCCAACACCTAAGTAAGCCAAGAATTTAACTAAGTAAAAAGAGAAAAATCGAAAAACTATAATACAACCCTTACTTAAATGAATAGTTATGGGTCCCAACTCTCAAAACAGACCTTACCATATGAAAGTACGTTCAAAACCCTATAAAATCAACTATAAGATCATGAAAATCAAACCTAAAACAAGAAAGATATTATATAAGCAAGTTTTAACTGTAACAATGAATAGTATAGTGAAATTAACTTAGGTAAGTAAATAGTTTCACCATAGACTTATAATACCATCCTTATCTTACTATCAGTCGACTTTAAAATTGATTCCAAGAACTCCCAAGGATTTCTACAGATGTAGGCGTTGTAACCAAGTAAGTACTCTTGATGATTCTATACTTGTTTATGTATATAGTTAGTTGCACGATTAATTAAAGATAACTAAATTTGATTGCCTAGGTGTATATAGGTTGATGCCCATGCTTGACTCTTGTTTGAATATGGTGCTAATATACCTTAATTACAGGAGAATGAAATGCATGATATATTATTGAATACTACCCACCATGAGTGTTTATGAACTACTTAATTACTCAATTGAACCAGACCTAATTATATTTAGTTTAATTAAATAAAATGGACATGCATGACTATGACATTGCGTCTATTTTCCGACCATCACCTCACATAGAGATAATAAGGGGTCTTAAGGGGGTTGTATTTATTTTATTGATATAAAAGTTACTAATACGGCGTACTCATACAATAAGTGCCCCAATATGACCTATGGCCTTATTAGGCGCATGTAGATGCTAATTGTATAGTTAAGAGTCGTATTTAGAGATTTACGCTGTCAACATGAGTATGGACTACGAGAGCCTCCTCATTGCCAAACCTAGGGCTTTGACTTTTACTAAATTTTAGAAATGAAAAATTCTTTTTGTAAAATGTGGAACTTTAAATTGGTTAAGAAACCAAGTACTAGAATTTGATTATGATTGTTGCCAATGAATCCCCAACCCTAACTTCGGAGGGTGATATAAGCAAGTGCACCTATCAAATTATAATATGGCAGATGTAAGTCCCAATGTCAATTCCTCGGAGACTCTAACAACAAGTACTCACTAGGTTTCTATTATCTAACCGGCAAATTAAATTTCAAGGAACTTTAAAAAGTAAATCTAAATTACTACTAAAACTAATTTGAAGATTAACTAAAATGCAATTCAAGAATTAACAAGAAACCAATTTAATTGGAAATTAATTCAAGATTTAGTGTTGTACCTAGATTTTGTTTCACCTAGATCTAACATGTGATTTTCTTAAAGATAATTTAATTTATTCTTTAATCTTTTTTTTACTAGGAGAATTCTCTACTAAAGTTAATCACTTCCGCAAGCCAATTAACCTTAACCCTAAAATCACCTATTAGAATCTCTTCTCAATAGTATTATCTAAGATTACATTATTAAGCAATAAATTCTCTACACTTTAATTCAAAATTCAAAAAGAACCTTGCAAATTATCTCTAATTTTGCAATAATCCTCATCAACTATGCCTAGATTTAATCTTATAAGAAATCTCTCGATTCTTTTATAAGATATCAAACCTTAAATTATTACCAATAGAAATAATAACCTAAGTCATGAAGCAAACATAGTTGAATTAAGAAAATAATAAAGAACTAAATTAGTCAAATACTAATCACGTCACATGAATAGATCTAGATTTCACAAGACCTAGATATCAAAAACCTACTCACTATATATCAAAAACTAGAAATCTAAAAACAAAGTATAGAAAAGAGTAGAAAAAAGCATCATGAAATCCAAACAAAATTAAATCTTGAAATCTTTTCTTCTCCTCACTTTCTTAATTGTTCTTGACTTCAATAACTCCTAAAAGTCGTGTCAAAAAGTTCTTCCAAATAAACCATAACAAGGCTTTATATATGAAGAGGTAAGAAAAAAAAAAGGTTGGTTGGAAAATACACGATCGTGCCTTTTGGTCATGCACTTAACTATGCTTTACGTTTGTCTCTCTCTTTTGAAAAAAAAAAATTGGAAACAACACGACTGATGACATGGTCGTGTGTTTTGGTAGTGTCTTAGGTTATAACAATAGAAAATTAGCTCCAATTTTGCTTGGAAATAACATAGTCATGTCATTTAACTGTATTAATCTTCAAACCTTCATAACTTACTCATTTTAGCTCCAATTTAAATAAATTTTTTTTCTATCTTCTCGTTTTTTCACATGGATCATTTCAAAACCTAGAAAACAAAATTTTAATCAATTAAGTATTATTATTTAAAAATAAACTCAAATATCAAGGAAAATCATCAAAAATCACTAAATAAAACATGTGCAATTAGAAACTTATCAGAGGGCATAGATCCAAGTTGTATGTAGGATTGATCAACTACATACATTTTTTGTCATACTGCTTATTTGTCCATTCATATGATTATTAATAATAATTGCTTAATAATTTGCTTGTCGATATAGTAAGAGGAATATCTCAGTAAACTTATATAGCTTACTTCTCAACAGTCTATTTTGCAAGTCTACTTAAGCTGGAATTGAGATAAGGTTCAAGTGCAAAGTGTAATTTCAAGAAGTGTAAGAGAAAGTTAGATTTAGGTGGGGAAATATACAGTTAGTATAGAAACACTCTTTATCAAAAGTACTTACATCTTCAAGTTCAATAACTTTAATAATTGTTGTAATTTATAAAAATGATTTACCTCATCTTATTATCTTGTAGGAGATACCAATTTTTATAGTTCTGATGGACTATAGATTATTTGGTGTACATAATTAATTATGGGATAGGATAGTTATATAACTAAAATGTGAATAGTAATTAATTATGTAAAGTCTTGCAATCCTCCAACTTATAAGACAGTTTTCATATCACGAGTACATACATAATATGAAAATCTTTGGTAATCCTACTAAGCTCCATTTTGAAGCGTTACAGGTATGCCACAAATATACCACTATTCAGTTTAGCTTAGAATCCAAGTGAGGTCATCGAGAAAAATTCATAAATTTCAAAAAAAAAAAAAAGCTATTTCAACTTAATTTAGAGCTAAAAAATTCATGAAATATATAGAAAATAGTTTTATTAAAAATTTTATAATAGTATTTTCATATAAGTATTGAATAGCTTACAAAAAAATTTTGGGTTTGAGACTATATCATTAATTTAATTTTAATCAATATCGAAATCAACTCAGTTTTGATGATTTCTTAAAGAAGTAATATATACCTACTAAATTTAAGAAAAATAATATTTTTCTTGAATTCTACGGATAAAAATACTTGAGAATAAATTTTCCTAGAATTTTCTAGCAAAAATTAATATTTTTAATGATTTAGTGTAAATCAGCCTAAATTAGGACACTCACTGGAACCAGCAACTCTTGCTACTAGTAGCTACACCACTAATGTCGACAGGCCTAGGTGGTGTGATTTGTCTCCAAGGTCAAACATACATAGAAGCACCACAACGTAAAGAGTCGAAAGAAAACAAAGAAGTCTAGCAAAATTCAGACAGCTATTAATTGGATATGATACACCAATCGATCCTACTCTACCAATAATTCGCCATATATGACTCATTAGTCTGAACTATAGGATTACTCGCCACTACTCCTAACTAAAGGGAATAAATAAGAGTTAAGGAAAAATGAGAGCATTGGGATTGCTCACAAAGGAAACGTGTGTTAATATGATAATGTGATAGATGATGTATGCGTACAAACAAATGGGGTTTATATACTATTCCCTACTAAAGTTACAAGCATATATGGAAAAGATAAAAAGGGTAATTTACAATTTGGAGTATATAAAATACACTAAAAAGGGTAAAAAAGACAAAGAATATTTTCTACAGAAAAGTCAAAAATCCTTCCGAAATGTTTTCCTAGAAGATAAATGTCATATTGTGGTTGGCAATTTGTAGTATGATACAATTCGGATGAAGGTGAAGGAAAAGAGTTTGCAGTCAAAGCCAACCTAATCTCATTTAAGTCAAAGCTCGGTCAATCAAAGATGTCTAAATCCTCTTTAAGTCGAGTATCTTACATTTGGCTTAGACTAAGGTCGAATGCTAGTCAACTTAAGAGCTCAACTTGGACAGAGGTTTAAGCTTAAACTATATGCTTGGCAAGTTAAGAACCATGTTGGCACACATAAGAGCTCAACACTCAAATTGATAATAAGATGAAACATAAAGGTCAAAGTAGGAATCCTTGTCCCGAATGGGGTATTGAGCTAATATTCTTAATGTAAGTCCTTAAAGTCTTCTAGCTTGACTACACGTGATCGGTCTGAGAAGTTGATTCCTATCATCTGCTTAGGGGTTGGAAAGATTTGTCCTCAAATCCAAAGTGATCTCGGGCTCTTATTCTTCTTGGGCATCTACAATGTATTATTCTTCTAGTCGATGGGGAGTCAAGTCAGATACGTTGAAGGTAGAAGAAACACCATAGTTCTTGGGCAGTTCAATCTGGTAAGCATTGTAGTTGATCTTCTTCAGGACCCTAAAGAGACCATTAGCTCGTGGAGATAGGTTGCTTTATCTCAGGTGCAAAAATCGCTCTCGGTTGAAGTGAATCCATACCAAGTCTCTTAGTTTGAAAGAAATAGCCTAATAATCACAACTACTAATCTCTTATTGTCTCTAGTTAAACTTGGCAATCTTCTTGGCTACAAACTGATGTAGCTCTTATAATTCTTAAGCACGATCGACTCTAAATTAACTCTCTTCAACAGCTACAAGAATGCTTATCAGATCTAAGGGATAGTAGCATTGAGGCCATAGACGACATCACATGGAGTATTTCCAGTGGTACTAAATCTTTTAAGTTCTTTCCCACGATAGCTCTAAGCAAATTGCCTAGTATCATGTTCACCATTTCAATCTAGCCATTAGCTTAAGGGTAGCTACTGGAGTTGAACATAAGTTTAGTCCCTAATTCTTCTTCAAAGAATTCCAAAAATAGCTCAATTATTTTGTATCGCAATCTAAAACAATAGTCTTTAGCACTCCATACAGTTGGACAACTTTCTGTAAAAACAAATCAGCAATATATGAAGCATTGTTAGTTTTATTGTACGGAATGAAGGGTACCATTTTGTTGAAGCAATCAACTACAACAAAGATCGAATCCTTCCCCCTGGATGTTCAGGGCGACCTTAGGACAAAGTTCATACTGAGGTCGATATAGGTAGGTACGTATACTCTCCATGTAGCCCTCTCTTTCCCTTAGCCCTTTTACTAACTTCACAACTACCGACTACCTCACGGACATCCCTAGCCAAACTAGGCCAGTAAGTGTTCTCTTTCAACAAATTGGCTATTTTTGTTTCTCTAAAATGACCAAATAAACCCACCACTATGATCTTTCTTAACCAACAGTTCACACATGGAACGACTTAGTATGCATAGTCTTCAATCCCTACAAATAGCCATCTCAAACATAATACCCTCTAACAAAAGCTCCATCTCTGCACTGCTCTACAATAGGACCCAAATGAGGGTCATGAGCATACTATTCAATGATAAGTGAAAATCCCAATAATTTCGTTTGTAAGGTGGTCAGCTAGGACTGCTAACGTAATAGAGCTTCAGCGACTACATTGATGCTTCCTTTCTTGTATTAGATTACATAGGAAAAACTTTCTATAAAGCCTAGCCACTTAGCTTGCCTCCTTGAGAGTTTTTTTTTTTCTTTCGAGATGCTTTAATGATTCATGGTCAGTGTAAATTACAAAGTCTTATAGTAGTGAGTAGTGTTGCCAAATGGTAAGAACTTCAACAAGAGAATATGACTCCTTCTCATACATAGGATAGTTTAGCGTAGCACCATTGATCTTCTCACTATAATAGGCAACTGATTATCATTCTTACATTAAACGATACTAATTCCAATGCTTGATACATCGTATTCCAGTTCAAATGGCTTATCAAAATATGAGAGGGACATAACAGGGGCATTAGTAAGCTTCTCTTTGATCTCCCTAAAGATCTATTCAATTTGATCATTCCATCGAAATCCATCACTCTTTTTCATCAACTTGGTCTAGGGGGTTACAATGGTATTGAAGTGCTTAATGAATCACCTATAGAAAGAAGCGAGACCATGAAAACTTTAAACTTTTGTGACAATCTTCAATATCGGCCACTCCAATACAACTTAGACCTTTTCCTCGTCAGCTCAAATTCCTTCTTTGATACTACGTATCTAAGAAAAACTACTTCACCGTAATAGAATGTAAACTTCTTCAAATTCCCATATAACTTCTCAACTCATAAGATATCAAAAACAGCTCAAAGATGTTGAACATAGTTATTTAGGTCAGCACTTTATACCAATATGTCATCAAAGTATACTACTACACATCATCCCATCAAAGGGCGCATCACATGGTTCATCGATCACATAAATGTACTCAGTGCATTTGTATGTCCGAACAACATAAACAACCATTCGTAGAGACTATGCCTAGTCTTGAAGGCAGTCTTCCACTCATCACTTGGTCTCATGCAAATTTGGTGGTAGCTACTTCATAGGTCAATCTTAAAAAATATCTTGGTGCTTTGAAGCACATGTAACATGTCATCGAGCCTTGGTATTTGATATCTGTACTTAACAGTAATACAATTGATTACTTGGCTGTTAATGCATATGCGTCATAAACCATCCCACATATCTGTTCACGTACTTCTAAATCTCTCATAATAGGGATCATGAACCAATCACGTACTCTCAAGTTCGAGGACTCACCTATTTGGTTCGTCAAGTTGCTTGAGGATAGTTGAACTTAGGAGAACAGCATATTCCCTAGTCCAACCTGTCAAGTTACTTTTCTCTTCACATCATCCAAGAGGCTAACTGACCTATGTGTCGAGCCAACCCCTTCATAATACATTTGTCTGAGGCCAAGTATTGAACCAGTATGTTGCTAACCTCGTGCATGTCAAGGTTAAGCTAACCCCTTTCCCAAGCTGACCACTTGAGGTCAACCTAACAATGAGCTACCTCCTAAACCAATCTTTCCTAGTCTCAAACATCCGAGTTGCCGAGATGTCAAACTGCCAACTTCAACCTAATCTATTCATAATTTGCTCTGCTCGACCGGCAGCATCATTGGGACCATATAATGGACAACTAACACATACCCTATTTTCTTAGCATCCGTACTGTCATTTTCTATCATTGGATATATTTTTTGCTCGTTTACAACTTTATCCTTGTTGATTATTCCTTTTCTTTTACTAGCTTTTTTATAATTTACATTAACCTAAGACTTACTCTAATTAGGTCATATAAATACTTATAAATTGTGATAACTACAATAGCTAATGCCATTGATATTTAACCTACTCTCATTAGCTAATTATTTTCTATTTACTTTTGTTAACTCTTATTTGATCCTTCATGAGCATGGATCAAAGGTGAGTACCATCTTATCATACTTGTGCATCATATCAAGTGCGATCAAAGCTTATGTGAAGACTTAGTGCATCATATCCATTGTCAATACATAAAGACCCCTGCTCAACCTTCAATTATCATTTATCCTTCAGATCGTCTCAAGGTTCAAACCCATCCCCTTGGTTCATAAGATACTGAACGTCATGTATTCATCCACATTAAACCTGTATCATCTTAATATCAAAGATTGGCTACATTTGAGCTAATTGCTGTTACTTTTTCCTTTGAGTGATTTGTTGCTGCTTTCGAGTATGTTAGAAGCTCTATTGTTATCATAAGAGTTTGGTAGGTGAGTAGTATTAAAGAGTTTTATGCTTTACTTTTCCCCTGTTTCTTGTACGTGAAATAAAATGTAAGTGTTGCTTGTTTACCGTACGTAGGCAACATAGCAATGGGAGTGTAAGGTGTTGTTCTATTGTTGTTATTTGTCGAGAACTTTAAGTGGTATTTTTTTTTAGCTATTAACCTCTTGAATATAGTCAAAAATGTCTAATTCTAGTATTCAAGGAGCCATTAGTAACCAAGAGAGTAGTGCTCAAAATGGATAAGTTCAACAAGGAAGTTTCATACCCCAATTTGTAGATGACCGATTAGATCAACTTATTGACCTAGTGGCTAATCTATTGACTACCATAAATGAAGATAAGCTAACCAGAAATGTTTCATATGGAGGCCGAGCCAATGAACAACTGGAGAGAGACAATGGCCCACACGACCGAGTTAATACCCCAAATTAACCCAACCAAGCCGGAAAAGTAAGCTAAGTTATTGGATGCTGACTAACTTTAGAGGAGATCGAAGAGGAAGGTGAGGAAGCAAGTGATAAAGTAGAAGAGTATTATGAACCTGAGGATAGGGATGTTCGAGTTCCTAAAGTAGAAGGGTTAAGGATGGATATGCCTAGCTTTTCTAGTAGTAGTGATGCTAAAGACTACTTAGATTGGGTAGACAAGATGAAAAATAGTTTGAATGCCATAAGATATCCGACAATGTGAAGGTCAAACTTGTTATACTAGAGTTTACTGATTATGCCACCCTGTGGTGGAAGAACATACAAGTCACTTGTAGAAGTGATGAACCACCAACCTCTGGCTCCTTCACTCACGTACGCCTTCGAAGCCTATAGTCTCTCACAAGGAGGATATTCTCATGTCAACCTACCAAGGACGAACACTGGTATACGAAAGGACAATAGGCAAATTACCTAAAGTCTCAGCTTAGACTCATTCTTCTCTACATAGACCCCTACCTAGTTACTAACTTGCCTAGTGCCGAAGCCAACCTGTTGAATGCCAAGGCTAAGGTGACTAAGCGTCAAGTCTAACTCTAATCTATAGAAATGACAAGTATCAAGGCGAAGTTACTAAGTGCAGAGGTTAAGGCCTCAACATGCCAAACTCTACTTATTCAGCCTATAAAATAATAGCATCACTCTTTTGTCTCAATAGTTCCAAATATTATCCATCTGCAACAACCATAACTTCATCATAGCTTAGCTACTATGTCCCAAGAATCATCAATATAAACCCATTGATAGGCCGCTACTTGTCCTTACTTTTTTGAGACTTGTACTATATTCTCTTTTCCTCGTTTGTCCTATGTACCCTTTTTGTACATTTTAGGAATCTCCTTCTTCATTATCTTTTATGTAATTTTCTTAATTTTTATTGTTTCTTTAAAGGGCATACGATAAATCGTCCTTTTACTGTAGCTATAAGGCATGATACATCCTTTCAGATATTGAATATACTTGTTCTTATAAGATATCCCTCTCTAAGTATAATTTCCTTACACTCTTATCTAATCTTATCGAGTAGCTTGAAATTAGTGGTGAATGGACCTTAATATTAGCCTGTGTATTGTATCAAGTAAAATACTAAGCCGTCTTGTGTTCATTAGTGAATCATATCCTCTAACTCACATAAGCTATTGTGTTTGACCGTTCGTCCATTCCCTTTTCCTTGATATCTTAAAGGACCTATTCGATTAATATCACCCACAGTAAGCCCTAATGATTACTAAGCTCCTAGGCATATCAAGAAGAGAAGGAGAACGAGAAGTTAGGAGTTGGGATGAGATAAAGAGAGTCATAAGGAGAAGATTTGTTCTGAACTGCTATTCCCAGGATACGTTTAAGAGATTACAAGAGTTAAGGTAAGGTGGATTAAGTGTTGATGCCTATCTGAAGGAATTTTAGATGCTAATGATTCATTGTGAAGTTGTTAAGCTTAAAAACTGAACTGTATCAAGATTCATTAGTGAGTTAAAGTATGAGATTAGAGATATTCTTTAGACCATCAATATTAGATCATTTTATGAAGCTATCCGACTAGCCTAGAGAATCGAGTGGCACCGAACAAGAAGATTCCAACCTTCTATCAACTAACCTACCATTAGTCAACCTGTCCTAAGCAAAATTGTACGATCAGAACCAAGTGAGGTTGCTAAGACCTGACCTGATGAAGCTATTCGAGCAGAGGAGAAGGAGATCCTAAGGAAGTTTGAGAAGGGTTAGAGCTTAGGAAGGAAGATAAGTAAGATAAAGTGCTTCAAGTATTAAGGATTTGGACACATGACTACCTAATGTCCAAACAGAAGAACCATGGTGATCTAAGGCAAAGTGCTGACCATTAAGGTAAACAATACTGATGAGGAAGTAAAAGAGCCAAAAGAGACCAGATAAACCAAACTGTCTAAGGAGGAGAAAGTTATCTATAGTGAGAAAGAGAACTTTATGTATCACTACCCAACATTATTGTTATCGTGGTAGATTGCCATATACCGTATAAAAGTCTACTATCAACCCCTTTATTGATTATGGGCCTTTCATATGACACACAAGGCCCTTTCCACTTTATGTTATCACTAGGCCCATAGATAAGTAATATAAAGTAATTTAACTAAAATTAACTTCTATGATGTAAATTAATTAAATAAACTTATGGACTCGTTAAATTCCACACCAAAAGAATATTACAAATAAATGCAGTTCGTAAAGGAAACTGCATCATAAACTTTAAACTATATTATGAACAAAATAAAGGTAAATAGTTATTTACGAAAACTATTACAAAATCTCATCTCCGTTCCCTTATTGCTCCAACTCATCTCTACACAAGACTCACCTCAGCCATTCCTCGACCTAGATAAACAAAGAGGTTTCCCTACAACAAAAGAAATCTGTTGGGGTATAAGCTTACGCTTAGTGAGATTTATTAGAAGCACAAACACATGAATGCATAAATAATCAGTATGCCAAACAACGCATGCAATAACCTAAGAACTGCATACGACTGAGAATTACATCTCCTGTAATCGGGATTTTGAGATAATTAATCGACCCAAACCAAAATCTGGGTTCTAGCCCTTGGGTTTTATATCATTTGTACTATTGTGCTTAAGTCAAAACAAAACCATATATAATATACTTTCTTTCCTGAATAACAAATTATATTTTCAAAATCCTAAGTCTAGCAGTGTGGTGACCCCCGTAGTCCACAAACACATGTCCTAAGTAGAAGCCATAAGACACGGCCCCCCACCAATGGTTGGCGTCTCTCAGCACCTAGTAAGTCTGTCAACTTAGAATAGAGACTCAATATAAATGATGACATAGCTAGTGCCTAATCCTACAAGAGGCCCTCCTCTTGTGAGTCCCTTTCCCATCTTCTACATGAAGTGATAGTCGGTGTCATTCGAATGCAATTATAGGGAATGCATGATTCATTGAATTTCTTAATCATATAAGTGATTAATCCAATTTTTCATGGTGATCAGATAATTTCATTCCATACAATCGCACATATGAGTTATCATAAACAATTTCCATTATTATGTGATTAACAAGCCATAGTATTCAACCAAAAATTCACACACATGCATTTCCCATATCCCATAAGCATTCATTTTATATATGTTAGTTTAGGTGCATCTATTTTACAAGCAAAATCAAAGAGTCATTAGAAATTCACTCATTCAACCATGCAGGTCAATCGAAGTAGTCCAAGATAAGTCATCTCCAAACGCTAGGTCCCCTAGACATCGCAATCATAATGCTGTAAGGATTTAAAATAAACTTAGAAAACTAAGCTGAAACCCCTTAAGTTATACTCTTAACTAGTTTTCGTATTTTTCTCAGTTTCTTACTTAAAGTTCAATCACGTATAAAATTCTCGTTTTAAATCCAATTTTTATAATCCTATAGTCAAACTTCATCATTTTCGAGTGTACTTTAACATGGTGAGGTTAGATTTTAGAGATGAGACATGCAAAACTACCATAGGTCAAAACAATAGTGATCCTCGTGATTTTAAGTACTTTTAAGCTTTATTTAGTTAACGGGCTTTTTGGTAATTTGGGAAATCTTTTGGGCTTGGGCTTAAGATCTCATTATAGGCTCAAAATACTCCTTAAGATTAGATTCACGGCTTTGATTTACACTCCTAAGGCTAACAACCACTTCTTAGGCTCTTAAGTGGGCTTAAGTTGTCAAATGAGCTTGTTTTTTATCCAAATCAAAGATAGTCACTTTGTTAGGCTTAAGGGGTATCTTATGGGATTGTTAAGAGTCCTAAAACAACTTTTATTGTTGTGCTAAGTTGTTAGTCAGAAACTTAAGGTGGGTTTAAGTTGGTGTTTGAGGCTCGTTTTGGAAATTTTAAGCTCGGTTTTGAGTTTTAAGCTTAATACACTTATAATACTTGCCTTAGTTAGTCTTTTCACTTTGTTTACTTACTTTTATCATATTTTTAAGTTTCTTTTAGCAAAGTTGCAGATCTGGTTGGTTTGGGTGTAAGGGTTTCCAACTTGGTTTTCAATTTGTTTCATCATTTCCTTAAGCTTAAGTGTTAGATCATGAACTTAAGCTACTTGTATTCAAATCTTAACTTGACTTCCTTTTCACGAAATGATTATTTAGCCTATACTTTACATGAAAATAGTAGATCTCATACTTATCACAACTCTCATATCATGGTTCATGTCTTACAAAGTTGGTTTTCTTATAAAACTTCATGAGATGGATTTTTCCTTTACCTAAGCCTAAATTTGAGCATATTTAACTTAATAAAAGTGAAAATAACATCCAAGTGACTTCTAAAACCTCATGTCTAGCATGCTTCCTTTTCACTCAAGTTCTCATTTCAAGATTTTCTCAACTTAAAATCTTCCATTCAAAGTATCAAACAACTATCTCTACAAAACACCAACTTTACATGCTCATATTTCAACTTTCATATAAGGGTTTCATGAGTTTGCTTCTTAGGGTAGTCTTATATGTTTCATCAACTTATGATCATACTCATATCTTTGAGAAATTATGGTCTCCTAACATAAATACTAGATTATTAACACATGATACACTTGCTCATCCACAAAGCAAGAATATGGTAGTTGTGCACTAAGTTTCCACTTAAGCTCTTTGTCTTACTCCCTCCTTCTTGCACCCTTTTGGAAACTTGAGTTATAGTCCTTTGAAGTGGGGTTTAAGGAGTGTTCTAAGGATCATAAAAGGAGCTTTGAGAGTTGGTAAATGTAAGACACAAAGTGAAGTTGAAGTGCTGTAAGTGTAGAAGCTTAAAAAGCGGCAGCAAGTGTAAGATTTTGTAGGGTCTTATGTTTCCTCTTTTGAGTTGTCTTCAAAGTAAGAGAAAAGGAAGTGAAAATGAAGTTGAAAGTGAGAGCAATGGGAGAAAGAGTAGCCATTTGGAAATGAAGGTGGAAGTGTGTTTAAGAAGTTTGTTTGTGTTGTCTTATAGCATACACAAAAGTTAATGCAACTATAGATGATATAAGCATTAAGGGGTGAATAGTGGAGTGTAAGATAAAGTAATTTATGGATGAAAGACAAAAGCATGCCCCCTCCCAGCGAAATCTTGTGATAATTTGTCCATATGTAGTATAAGTTAATGGGTGATAAGGAAAGTGTCTTATCACTAATTTTTGATAAGTTATCAATTAATAAATGACTCCAACTCTCAATTGATAAGTCATTTAGGATGATTAGTTGGTCTACTTATTCATATGTAAGGCTTAAGCATGAAAATAAGGGAATATCTTATAGGAAATTGTTTTAAGATTTACTTCTTGAATTGTTTTACAGATTATGATTCAATTCTTGTAAAATTATGAAATTTTCTAGAGTTGAATGAAATTATTCAAATTGAATTATCAATTAGTTGCTTAAGGTTAAAAGTCCTTAATTGTTTTAAGGTTTAAAATCCTTAATTGTCTTAGGGTTTAGAGTCTTAGGCGACTTTACAGTCTACAATTTTTCATGTTCAAGTTTTATTGATAATAAGCTTTCGAATTGGAAAAGTAAGTTTATTTTTAATTGTAAACTTGAGTTCTTAGTTTAGTCGATCCTTAGGAACGTTCAGGAAGTACTCTTAGTTGAATCATAGGCCCGCTTAAAAATAAGGTTTACATTATGCCTACCACCTTAGTTTTGAGGAGAACAGTGAGTGTCAATCCTATGCCCGAAGATGAATAGTAAGAGAATCTATTCCACATTGGATGTAAGGTGAATGGGTCATTGTGTGCAATGATTGTTGATAGTGGTAGTTGCACCAATGCAACATCTGCTTTCATGGTCCAACAGTTAAAGTTGCAAACTAAGCCCCACCCTAAACCTTATAAGTTGCATTAGCTTAGTGTTAAAGGAGCCCTACAAGTAAATAAACAAGTTTCTATGCCAATCAACATTGGGAATTATCGAGATGAAGTTCTTTATGATGTGTTACCCATGAGTATATCTCATATTTTTCTTAGATGACCGTGAATGTTTGACTTGAGTGTAATGTACAATGGGAAGAAGAACACGTGCTCATTAGAGTACGAAGGTAAGAGTCGAGTGTTGAAGGAAAGGGTTTTGGTGATAACCTGAGCCGAGAGCTACCAAATAAGCCTACTTATAGGCTTAACCCTAAACGAGCTGTTGAGCTATAAAAACGAGTGGACAAGCTGTTGAAGAGAGGTTATGTATGAAAGTCCCTGAGTCCTTGTACCGTACCAGCCCTGTTGGTACCAAAGAAAGATGGGATATAGAGGATATATGTGGATGGCCAAGCAATCAATTGCATTATTATCAAGTACAAGTACCCCATACTAAGGCTCGATGATATGTTAGATAAGTTAAGTAGAGCAAGAGTTCTCCAAGATTGATCTCAAATCAGAATACCATCATATTCAAATGCAAGAGAAAGATGAATGGAAGACCGCATTCAAGACCCACAATGGATTATATGAATGGCTTTTAATGCCATTCAAACTATCAAACGCGTTGAGCACATTTATAAGATTGATGAACCATATGCTGTAAGAACTAATAGCAAAATTTGTGGTGGCTTACTTCAATGACATCCTAGTCTATAGTCTTAATCTGGAGACTCACTGAGAGCATCTCCAAGTAATCTTTTCAAAACTACGAACTGAGAAGCAATTTGAAGAAATATAACTTCTGTTGACCTAAAGTAATTTTCTTAGGGTTTGTTGTGAGTAGTGGTGGTATTTAAGTCAATGATGAGAAAATAAGAACACTTGCCGAATAGCTCCTGTTCAACCAATGTATGAAGCTTCCATAGCCTAGCATCATTCTATCGTAGGTGTATAAAGAGTTTCAATACAATTGTGGCCCTACTCACTGAGCTATTAAAGAAGAATGTCTAGTTCAGGTAGGGGAAGAAAGAGTAGAGAATTTTTGAAGAGGTAAAAGAGAAACTAACTACAGCTCCTGTCTTAGCTCTATTAAGCTTTAACAAAGTATTCAAAGTGGAGTGTAATGTGTCTAGACTAAGCATAGGTGTTGTGCTAAAGTAAGAAGGCCGACCTATTGCTTACTTCAATGAGAAGCTTAAAGGAGCTACACTCAATTATTCTATCTATGATAAGGAGTTTTACTCCTTAACCCAAACCTTGTACGGCAATACTATCTACTATCTAAAGAATTTGTGATCTACATTGATCATGAGTCCTTAAAATATTTGAAGAACTAGCTTAAATTGTGTTGAAGATAAGCTAAGTGGATTGAATTTATGGAGGGATTTTCCTATGTCATGAAATACAAGAACGGAAAGAACAATGTAGTGATTGATGCCCTATTGAGACGACATTCCCTTTTGACTGAACTAGAGACTAGGCTACTTGCTTTTTATGTAATTAAGGATTTGTATGTTGAGGATCTGTATTTTAGTCCAATCTATGGCAGATGTGAAGAAATTCGAACACTTGATGACTATCACAAGGAGTACAGATACTTGTTTTAAAAGAGGAGATTGTATGTCCTAACCTGATCTATGAGAGAACTGTTGGTGTGCGAAGCACGTAAAGGAGGATTGTCTGGACACTTTAACAAGCACTGAACTCATGAGGTACTATCCTTAAGATTATTTTGGCCAAAAATGATAAGGGATGTCAAAAGTGTGTTGGAAAGGTACACCACCTGCAAAAGAGAAAAGAACTAAGTCAAACATGGAAAATATTTACCCTTACCAATTCTGACCAAACCACAGTCCAAGCTGAGCATGGACTTCATGTTAAGGTTGTTAAGGACGTCCTGAAGGAAGGACTCCATCATAGTAGTAATGGACCGCTTCAATAAGATGGCATACTTTGTGCCCTACTCTAAAACTAACAATGCTTTAGCTATCTCTTTTCTTTTCTTATAAGAGGTCGTCAAACTACATGGAGTACCCAAGACCATTGTTTCAAACCAAGACCTAAAGTTCATGAGTCACTTTTGAAGAACATAATGGAGAAGAATGGGAACCAAGCTATTATATAGTACATCTTGCCATCAATAAACAAACGAATAGATTGAGGTTGTCAATAGGATAATGGGAACTTCACTTCGAGTTGCTATTGGTTAGAACATGGCTTATTGAGATCTATGCCTACCTATAGTTCAGTTCAACTACAATAGAACCACCTACAGTATCGCAAACATATCATTCTTTGAGGTCACCTAATGGTTCAACCCTAAGCTCCCATTAGACCAAACACCCCTTCTAAGCCCAGAAGATGATTAACCAGTCGTAAAAAGAGTCAAGGCCATCAAAGCTATGCACCGGAAAGTCGTAGAACATTGAAGCTGAGTTGCTACAATTCTCGAAAGGTAAGGCTAAGGATAAAAAAATAGGGAATTCCAACTCAATGATTTGGTTTGGATCTACCCCAATAAGGAACGGTTCCCAAACTTAAGGAAGACCAAGTTATCTCCTAAGGCTGACCGACTATTCAAAGTGCTTAAAATGATTAATCCTAATGCCCACAAGATTGAACTACCCAATGAGTATGAAATCTTGAATTCCTTCAACATTGCTAACCTTTACCCATATGCTCTTAAAGACAAGCAACATGGAGCTAAGCCAAATTTGATCCCAAATCTCAAATGGCCTAGAGAGGATGAAAGGGATCACAGATTAATCACGCACTCCTAAGCTTAAGTACTCATCCATTTGGTTCGCCAAGCTGTCCAAGGGGAGTTGAACTCAAGAGAGTGATATATTCCCCAATCCAACCTATCGAGTTACTTTACTCTCCACGTCATCCAAGAGGCTACCAAGGTAACCAACTTATGTGCCAAGTCGACCCCTCCATAATACATATGTTCAAAGCTAAGTACCAAACCAATATGCTACCAACCTAATACATGCCAAGGCCGAGCCAACCCCTCTCTTGATAACTACCTCCTAAACTAGTCCTTCCTAGACCCAAACATACGAGATGCCAAGATTTCGAACTATCAACCCCAAACTAATCTGTTCAGAACTTACTATGCTCGGCCAACAACATCATTAGAACTATAAAATGGACAACTGACCTACGCCTTGTTTTCTTGACATCTGTATTGTCCTTATAGATTATTCCTTTTCTTTTACTAGTAGGAATCTTTTTTATAATTTACACTAACTTAGGACTTACCCTAATTAGGTCATATAAATACTTATAAATTGTAATAGCCGCAATAGCTAATACCATTGATATTTAAACATATTCTTGTGAGTTAAGTGTTTTCTACTTACTCTCGTTAACTCTTATCTAATCTTACGTAAGCTTAAATCAATGGCGAGTGCCCTCTGATCATGCTTGTACATCATATTAAGTACAATCAGAGCTTATGTGAGGCATTAGTACGTCATATTTATCATCAATACATGAGAACCCTTGCTTAACCTTTGACTACGATTTATTCTTCAGACCGTCTCGAGGTTCGAACCCATTCCCTTGGTTCGTGAGATACCAAACATCATGTGTTCATTTATGTTAGACTTGTATCATCTCATCTCTAATAGACTCTTAATAATAAAAAAAAATAAAACATAGACTCATCAACTTTCTTAGTAGCTTAGAGCCCTCTTCAACTCATCACTAAGGCTTTCTTCTTACTAACTCGGGTGAGCTGGTTACGAGTCTCATTCACTTAGGTTAGTGTTACAGGTTACAACGTAATCTTCTTTCCATCCTTAATAAAGGCATATGTGTTTTTATATCTATTGTGATAAACACGTCCATCGAACCACTAAGGTCTTCCTAGTAACAGATGTGAAGCTTCCACGGGGATGACATCATACACTATTTTGTCCCTATACACATTCTTAATACTAAATGGAACATATACTTATTTAGTTACGTACAGAGCAACCTTATCATAGAGCCAGTGCAACTTGTAAGGTCAAGGGTGCTTAAAGGCCAGGGGTCCTAACCTTTGCACAAAGGACTATACAACGACATATATACAACCTTCTCCATCCACTATGATGGTACATAGTTTTCCTTTAATGGAACACTTTGTATGGAATAGATTCTCTCTATAGCACTCCTCAAAGCTAGGTAAGGAACTTAACACTCATCTCAATACTAAGGTCATCACCTCTCCCTAGTTAGCATAGACACAGGTCTCTTCTTCCTCCCCAGCTTTAACCTTTCTAATATTCTTCTCCTCCTCTGGCTCACTCTCATCAATGCTATCCACTATATCTCCTAAGAGCACCATGGTACGTTGGTTCGAATACGCAACAACCATGTGTTCAAAGCCCAAGCATTTAAAGTACTTTACCTCACTGGTCTTCCGTCTAGAGGTCTGTCCCTTCTTATATGTCCTTAAGGTTAGCTTAATCTCAGTTTGGCTTAGTAGGCCTACTCATCTTTCATCAGATCAGTTATATCTTTCTTTAGCTTAAGAAGGTCTCCTCGGCTCGACATGAGCAGGTTGGCGCGGAACAATGACTCGGGAAAACGTCAACTCGAAACATTTCTTCTATGTTTTTTGACCCTCTGTGCTATCTTAATTGCCTCTTCCAAAGTATAAAACCTCTATACTTCTATAATATCACAAATATCACATTTGAGTCTCGAAATGAACCTTAACACTGTACGAGGCTCTGGTTCATCTATGTTGGCTTAGATCATCAACATTTGAAATTCTCGCACATGGTCATCAATAGATCAGCCTCCTTGGTGAAGTTCCTACAACTTTGCAAACGTGTCCTATAAGTAGCTCTTGAGCACAAATCTACCCCTCAATAATCTCTTCATCTCATCCCAAGTTCTTACGCCCTATCTTCTATCTCTTATCTAGCTACATTCAGATTCTTCCACCATATAATAGCACATCCAAAAAATTCAAGTTCAACAAGACGCACTTTAACAACATCAATATACCCATATCAGTTAAACACTTTCTCCACCTTTTCTTCCTACTCTAAATATTCATCAGCATCTCTACTTCCACTAAAGAGTAAGATTTGGACCTTAACATTATTAAGTCTTTGAGGAGCTTAGCGTCCTTGCACTTGTGTTTGGTAATAATTAGCCTCTTCTTCTTCCTCTCCATACTCTTCAGCATCTATTTTTGCATCATCTTCCTCAATCTCCTTTAACTCCAACCTTCTTCTAGCAGCTCAGTCCATAACTCCTCTAGCTCGATAAGGTTGAACTGGGTGATTCACTTAAGTACATTAGCCATAGTGTCTCTCTAGAACATTCTCAAGTAGGTTATGATGTGGCTTACCTTAGGAATACTTGTTAACTTGCATTGCAATGACCAGACTCTTAATAAAATTAGTAAGTCTGTCGAGCTTATCATCAATTGACCTAAGAGTGTTACTACCATTATGACCACAGTCAACTTAAGTACAACTACTCAAGTCACTAATAACACCTTGAATACTTAAATCCGACATAGTATAGTACTTCAACAAATATTCAATAGCTCACAAAAATCACCTTTCCTCACTACTTGAAACGTTACAAACATACTTTAACAACTTTAATCACCCAATACTCACTCAAATAGGACAAAAATGAACTTGTTCTGTTTTCGTAGTGAAAAATAGAGTAAAACAAAGCAACAACTGAAACTACACTTACCAACACTCAAATCTTCACTACACAACTCAAAACTTTAGAACTTACTTCATACGAACACACTGAAGCAGCTATGAAAGGAATACAACAATCACTAACAGCAAACGCGAACCAAACTTCACTATAACTTTATACACTCCCTCTCGAAATCGTGCGCCAATGCCAACGAAACTGATCTATCCTCAGGGTCGAACACACGAAGAAGCACCACAATGTAAAGAGTAGAAAGAAAACAAAGAAGTCTAGCAAAATCTAAGTAGCTACCAACTGGATATGATATACTAATCGATTTTACTTAGCTAACAATTCGCCGGATATGACTCACCAATCCGAACTACAAGGTCACTCACCATTACTTCTTACTAAAGAGAATAGATAATGGTTAAGAAAAAATGAGAGAACTAAAGTTGCTCACAAAGGAAACTTGTGTTAATCCGATAATGTGATAAATAATGTTTGCATAAAAACAAATGGGGTTTATATACTAACCCCTACTAAGGTTACAAACATATATGGAAAAGACAAAAAAGAGTAATTTACAATTTAGAATCAATGAAATACATTAAAAAAGATAAAAGAAACGAAGAATATTATGTACGGAAAAGTAAAAAATCCTTATAGAATATTGTACTAGAAGACAAATGTCGCATGGTGGTTAGCGATTTGAAGTATAATACAATTTGGATAAATGCAAAGGAAAAGAGTCTAAAATCAAAACTAACCTAATCCGATTCAAGCCAAAGCTTGATTAATCAAATATGTCCAATTCCCCTTTAAGTTAGGTATCTCACAGTTTGGCTTGGACTAAGGTTAGATGCAAGTCAACTTGGTCAGAAGTTTGAGGTTGGCTTGTATGCTTGGCAGGTTGAGAACCATGTTGGCACACATAAGAGCTCGATACTTAAGTTGACAGTAAGGTGAAACATGGAGGATAGATTAGGAACTTATCTTGGATGAGGCTTTAAGCTAGTATTATTTGCGTAGGTCCTTAAAGTCCTCTAGCTCAATTGCACGTGATCAGTTCGAGGAGTTGATTCCTATCATGGTGACTTCTCCTTGTGGTAGTGTGGTTGGTTTACTCCCAATTGCTACTTTTGCCTCCAAATACACTATAACCCAAAATTACACTTATTTTCTTATAATTTTCTTAGATTTTCTTCTTGAATTTTTCCAACTTGAACTTATTTTCCCCAGATCCTTAGTTGTATGTAGAGTTACATAAAGAGAGTGTTTCAACTTTCAAAGCTTTTGGAGTTGCAAAAAATGATTTTTTTTTTCTCCTTCTTCATGCAAAAATCCCTTTTATAATAAGTCTTAAATAATGTAAGCTTACCCAACACCTATCCAATACTTTCCACACCTAATCCAAGTTCATTCTAGCTACCCTACTATTTTTGTATTGATTTTTATTATTTTTCTTTATTTATTTTAGCTTAATTTGCACTTAATTGGGTATTTTAGATAATTACAAATATATATTTGCACATAAAAATTACATACAGTGTATATATATATTTTCTACATGTCATTTCATATATTTAATAATTTTATTACTCATATAATTTATCTTTAAAAATCCACTAACTACCGAAGTTTATATTATATGATTACGATAATTATTGAATAATATGGTAAAAATGTATTATTTTGACTATTTTTTATATTTTCAAGATCCATGTCCATAGGTACATATTGGCTAATATCTCTAACTTACCCGTAAATTTCTAATGTAATCAGTTTAATTTTACCAACACTTTAAATCGGTCGCTCAGAACCTAGTCGCATAAGTATAGGGCTTACAATTTTTGTCGCCAATAGTGTCTTTTTAGGTATTGTGTCACTATTAACTATGAAAACTTTAGTGAGACAATTTTGTGTTATGGTATTCCCCTTTCTATTATTATTATTATTTCTTATATAGTGGTCATCGTCATTGTATTAATATTATTGCCAATTTTATCATTATTGAGTACTCATTATTTTGTTATTGCACTTCTTCTCACTATAGTGAGAAGTTATTTTATCTTTTAAAGTATTCAATGATTCATATTAATAGCACTATTGGTATTGCAATGAATAATGATTATTTATGGCTATTACCATTATTGTAGTATGGTAGCGTTGCCATCTATTAAAGTATATAGGATAGATAGGCTTTAACCCGTATATTGAAGTTTGGAATATGTATAGTTATTTTGTCATTGTTCTATTTTAATGATTTTAGAAAGTATTTCAAATATTGTGATTAACCGTGTAGGTTTATAGTCAACTTTCTTATTTCATGGTTTAAGTTTGTTATCTCGATTCCCTTTTTAATATTTTAATTTCATATTGTGCTTTTTTTTTATGCTTTACTAAGAATAACTATTATTTATTTTCTTTTTCGTATTTGCAAAGTTTTAATTTCTGAATGTTGTTATTTTCCTAATGAACAAAACTCTTATGGGGTTTATAAGTATATTTTTATTATATTATTTCATTATTCAAAGTTATGAACTTTTCTTTTCTTTTCTTTTTGTCAACTATAATCAATATGAAATTATAATCATTTAATAATTATTTAATCTTTATAAATATTCTTATTTTTTACTTATTGCTTTGTCATTATTATTAATCGTTAAAGATTTTGTACGTATTTATAGGTAAATATCTATAACCCAAACTTATAGGTCATTTGATGCCTTTTGCTTTATCAAGTCTTATTGGTGAGAGGGCTAAGTTATTACGATACTCTAATATAACTCTAATTATACGTATCTATTTACTTCTTCCTAAATGGTTTAATCTTATTACCTACTAGTATCTCCAAATAGCTAAATGAAAACTCTAATATAAATATTGCTCTAAGATAAATTAAAAAAAAAACTCCAAAATAATGAATTATATCAAATAATATAATTCTATACAAATTAAATCATAAATTTACATGTAGGATCAAACCTAACCCAATCCTATCCCTCTGGTCATCTCTCCATCCTACTTATTGATTGCTTAACTTTTTCTAAGGATTCATAACCCAATATGTTCTATGATCAATCAACTTATGTTGTTCTACGATTTATCAATCTTAACTTTTCTATGATCCATAAAACTAAACTCCGATACCACCTTAATTTGTAACACCCTAGGCTCAATACGCTGCAAATTACCACGTGTTCCCAGTATCTAATGGCACTTGCATAAACGTTTAACTAAAAACTCTAAAATTCCTATAAAAATCTCAAAATAAACTCATAAAATTTAATTGTCCAATTTTAATTAAAATAACATAAGATTAATTCTTTGAATTCTTGAACAATAAATATTTATCATAAATAACAATCCTTTCTATCCTAACTTAAAAGTCAACCTCATAATTGTAATCATAATCGCGGCTTTACATACCGGTAGACTTGGTAAAAGTCTTCTAACTCAATGATTTCTATAATTTCACAATCAATACCTACACATGCAAAATAGCAAAGAATAAACCAAAGCCCAGTACGTAAATCCATAACCACACACACATGTCATGCATCATACATATAATTTCACATACATTTATGCAACTAGAATATCAAGCAATTCATTAGTTATCCTTTATTTGTCAACAAACAACATAGCTCAGAATCATTTTCAATTAACCCCAAACTTATAGTAACTCATGACTTCACTTCACAATACTAAGTCAAGACATTAGCACTATGAACCCCATCTATACAAGTGCTTAGACACTAACATTATAGCCCCTAAACGTCACCTAACCTAATTGGTGCTGGTTCATCAGTACTGTGACCTTAAGACACTAGTATTATGACCATTAGATACCAACCTATCTATCCAGAATCATTATTGGGGGCACTCCACTCAGGATTATGTTGCCCAATGATCAACAAGATGCCACTTAGGAATACAAGTACTACGACCCCCTTAGCTATGCTAAACATAAGTAACAATCAATTATTATGTTAGATAATTATTAGTCCAATTCACTTTAGCTACCCCACACAAGCACAAGTAACAAATAAGGATAACACCTACCTAGGTCGTAAAAACAATTGAAAGTATATAAGTCAAAAGTCCTTTCAAAATCAACATCTAAAGTAAACCAAAAATAACTCTTTTTAGATCTTCTTTCCTTGTTATCTCATTCTAGCTAGGTTCTCTTAATTATCTCGCTAAGTTCTTGAGTCCAAATTTTAGCTTAACCTACGATTTTATGATCGATTTAGAATCCTAAACATGTTTGTAATAGGTTAAGTTAAGGGTTAGGAGGATGAGAAATAAGAAACGGGGGAAAAAAAAAAAGGAAGTTGCAAGATCACTCCTAAGAATTATGCTCATGATCTAAATCGTAATCCTCTTAAACCTCAATTACTTCAATACAAAACTTGTCGAAGGGTTCATGATTAAGATCACACCTATTCTCAAGTAAGATTATGGCTATAATCTTTACCTATGATCCTCCTTAATCAATATTCTCCTCTCTATTTTTGACTTTTTATACTCTCCAAACCGTCTTGATTCATACCTAACTCATCTAACACTCCAAATCCCTTTTAGTTTTGATCTTTCTTATTATATTAACACGGTGGAAGTTCCTTAACATGAAATCAAGATGAAGAATCAGGAACATACCTTGATCACTTGCTACAAACATGAATTATAACACTCATAAGATCTTATCATAAATCTCGATCCACATATTTAATAATCACAATCAATCACAATTCTTTTCCTTTTAATATAGGATTAGACAATTCTTTACGGACTTAGATTAGATTTGCCCATTCTTCACACTTTCAACTTCTTTTCCAAAACCATTCTTCCCTACCACTAGTAATGCCTTCTAAAACTTCTAAAATCAATGTAGGGTTTTGATTCATCAATTAAATGATAAAAATTACCTTTGTACTTATCTTGTTCCCACTCTTGCTAGCATCCTATGGAGAGTTATATAAAAACGGCACTCGCAAGAATGAGACCCTAAGTAAGAATTGGTCCCTTTTCATATTTAAAGAATGAAATGACTACTTTATCCTCTCACTCAACCCTTTTCTTACTTCTTGTTGACCAGTTTTATAATTCTAAATTCTCTTTTTATTTTCCCTTATTATTATCGATATTTCATAGGGTTTATATAAATTGAATTTAAAAATAGAAATGTTTCCAGTACCTTCCCTTCATTTATACAAATTTCTGCTTTATTTAGACATAAACCTTCCCTTGATATCC
Organism: Lumnitzera racemosa; assembly: GCA_024138005.1. Taxonomy (NCBI): domain Eukaryota; kingdom Viridiplantae; phylum Streptophyta; class Magnoliopsida; order Myrtales; family Combretaceae; genus Lumnitzera; species Lumnitzera racemosa. Next base: position 51,117,737 of record JAMXBC010000006.1, on the reverse strand, counting down.
TTCCATTTCTATAGGTTTCTACTAATTTCCCGATTGCCAAACACAGTGCTTCTCTTTCCCCTCAAATTAAATAAGTTATGCTGAAAAGCAAGTCATTTCGCAAAAAGAGTAATCACACGGAAAGATTCAACAGCCATGTCATATCACCCTTTGGGTTCTCCTCTAAGAGTTCCTGCTGGAACTTACACTTTCTGTTGAAAAAATCAGGAAAGGAAATCATTCCAACGCCTTGCTCCCGATCGAAATGGCTTGACACTTAAAAGGCAGAATAAATTCCTACAGCCAGCGTTGACATAAAAATATTGCGCAAAAGAATTCATTGGCGTGTAGCGTGCTCAGTGGTGGATAAAAATATATAAAATTTAACCATGGAAGTACATAATCCGTCAAAATAACCCAGTTGAGGATAAACATTTCCTTAAAAATCTTGACGAGCTCGTATTAATTTATACATACGCAAAGAAGATGCCATTCAGCATTCTTCCTTCATTCTGATATAGATAGACAAGTTTCCCAGCACTGTAATTACAGGAATGCAAAGATTTGTTAAAACCCAAAACGCTTTGTGCCCAAATCCTCCTCGACCAGCTATCATATATGAATAGGACATAAGGACTATATGGCTAATCCTAAGAAAACCTTATATGACTGATACTCTGAATTAACTTTTGATTCCCCAACATGACAGCTATTGCAACTGCCTTACAGTCAAAATTTTAGCCTCAAGACAGGTTACATCATTGTACACAATAGTCTGTGCTTCTCATATAGTTCACTTCTTAAAGGAGAGCAAATTCCCTGTAGAAGGAAACTAACTTCTTGTCTTTCTTTTTTTGCCCATCTGAACATTCACTCTACCATCATCATCTGCAGCTTCCTTTCCATTAGGAGGAGACCACTGTCCTGCTGATTTTTCCTGCTCCAGCACACTGCTTTCAGAATATTAAAGGGTGGGGTTCTCAGCTAAAATTTGTAACAGATGTATGGAGAAAAATAACAACTAGGAGGTGGTGAAATCAGGGACAAACAAGCCAAGGGCAAGGTTAAACATAGAAGGAAAGTGAGGATGATATTAATAGTAGAACAACCAACAGCAAGGACAATTTCAAATTTTAACTCTGTAATATCAAATCAAAAGCATAAAGACAAACTCATTGAGCAAATGGATGTGAATATATGTAGGAAGACTTTCGCAAATATCTATAAATGATTACAGCATACAAAATGTCATCACCTGTCCCAATTTCTCATTACCATTAAAACCCTCCATTACTTAAAAGCTATCACAAACCTAGCCATTCGATTAGATACAAGGTTGCTCAAGGTAGTGAATGCATCTTTTAATATAAAAATGAGTACAAGAGTCTGGACTTGCACAGGCATACTTGCATAACTTGGAGAACAATGTTAATAGGACAGGAAAAAGAATTGAACTGCAAGGGAAATGGTAGCTGCATGTTGCAAAAGATACAGATTACAAAGCACTGCATGCTGTTTATAACTTCTAGAGACCATATTAAACACAGTTCATGAAATGTGCCCACGGTATGACATTCAAGCATTTGGAATTTTCCCATGTGAAGAATCAAAGAAACATGCACACATATACACATATAGATGGATAGATGGACAGACAAACAGAGAGAGAGAGAGAGAGAGAGAGAGAGAGAGAGAGAGAGAGAGAGAGAGAGAGAGAGAGAGAGAGAGAGAGAGAGAGAGAGGAAGAGAGAGGGAGAGGTGGGGAGGGAGGGAGGGAGGCAGGGGAAGGGGGGTGGCCGTGGGTGGGTGGGTGGGTAGGAAGGAGAGGGGGAGAGACAGAGAGAGAGCACCTCAAAGTTTTATGTATAACAAAATTCTCTGAGACTGCTTTCTGGATGATGCTTCTGTAATACTGTTTAAAAGGAACATTGCTGTTTCCTTTTTCAAACTGCAAATAAATAATTCAATAATGAAGGACAATGCAATCATCATATCATAGAAACCAAGCAAGTTTGACAGCAAAATAAACCTGAAGAAATGATTCTGCTAATTGCTGATCTTTTGGGGAGAAGGCCACGTCATCTCTTTTCTGCTGAACAAAGTCGATGTTCTGCTGCACCTACATAAAAGTTAAATATTCGTTCATTTTTGGGTCGACCTAGGACAATGTCTCTTCTTATAAACATAAAGATTCATCACCTTCCAAATGCTCGTGGTTAAAAAAATTAGCTTTCAGATGATTATAAATATAAAAATTGAGACAACGAGAAAGTTTGATAACTCCATAAAATGCATTCAGAAAAGAGGGTGGAGTAAAGTTACTATCTAGCTAGAGATATCAAATAGGTGCAACGTGTGGCATGAATAATAATGTGTACCAAACACCTAGGTGCCCTTATATTAATGGGACTACTTGATAAGACGTGGTTTCCACTCAATCAAAGAGCTATCATGCACCTTAGTGCACTTATCTTCCATGCGCTAGGGTACACCTACTTTTCGGGCCATTTTACAGGTCAAAGTTATCCAAGCTTATATAGACACAGAACATTCATCATGAACCAAAAGGTGGCAGTATAATCATCTTAGCCAAATTCACACTCCAGGAGCACCAATCAAATCCCTTACTATCTCTCTCCCTCTGGTGCTTAATATTTACTTTTTTCATGACCAACATGTTTATTCCATGATTCAAGCATGTAAGTGCAACATGAGATCCCCTCTTCTGCAAGCAGGTAGATTTCAACTTGATTTTTAAGGAGTAATTTAATCAACCTCAAGATAATAGAACTTAGCTGAAGTAATTGGTTACCCAAAGAGTTTCTTTGCCTTCACAATGAAAAACAGTTCGACACATTTGAACCTAGACTATGAACATAGATTTGGCATTAAGGAAGTAAGATTATCATACCAAACAATTATATGTATAAGCAATTAATTAATTTTCCCTATATTGAATTTATGGTTACTGAGGAAACATCGATAATTATATTTATCAGGCATAATATAAATATGCTTTACACACAAGCAGTGCTGCAAAATGTAGAGCACAATGTATAGAACAGTTTATTGAAATTAGGTTATAGACTGTCAAAAATAGTTTATCTGCAGCCATTACCTGATCAATGAAGCGCTTCATCACTCGCCGAAGGTTTTCTATATTAGTCGTTTCATGGAATTTCCTCAAACGACTTAAAGGCACTGTTGCCAGCTCAGGAAAAGAAATGTGGTAGCTCCACTGATCAAAGTGCACACAGAGCAATTCAATGGCTGAGACAACACACTGTTCTTGGAAACTTTGCGATTTCAACCAATATTTTGGCAACTGTACAGATAAGAAAGATAATAAATTAACATTGATCTGGACTAATAAAAGATGCACATCTATAAGTCCATCATATGAAAGACCAGCAATCAGCATTATTCTTCAAGCACCAACCTCTATCAGCACTTATATTGTGAATTCAAAGACAATATTAATTTTCCTTACCTTGACAGAAGATGATAGCTCAAAGTCCCTTTCAGGCTTTTTACCCTCCTTGCCAATCTTGTGTTCCAAAATGTCCAATGCAAATGACACAATTGGAATGAAAACCCCACAAGATTGGGACAGATGATTAAGCCACTGAACGCATTTAACTTGAAGAGGTAAATATCTTGGTCCAAGAAACAGAGAAACTATCCCGTTTATTATCTGAATGATAGTGAAAAGCAGAGGTTGAAGGTCATAATCACGAAAGTTGGTAGATATAAATTCAACCCAGATATCAATGCAGCTAGTATACTGCCAACTGCAAAGTTTCTTGACCTCTTCCTGGTGAATAAAGAGAAAACAGTTATATTTAGGAAGTTCATTTTTCAGTACATAATATTCAAGGAATGCAAACATTTGAGGGGTCTTATATTGCCTAATCACTTGAATAATTACAATACAGAGTGACAATTACCTTTCCCTTTGTTCTTAGAGCCACATGGAGTATCTTGGCAAGTAGCTCAATAGAATATAGTCCCTTGCTATATGATTTCTGCACATCAAGAGAGCAAAGCTCTACCACTGATTTCTTGAGGAACTGTATATGCTCAAACAACCCAGGCTCAACAAATTTGCAATGACTAATGAATGTCCTGCACACTTTACTGACACTGACGTCAAACCAATCTGAGCCAAACATCAAGGCCACGTCATGTATTATGAGGAATGATTTTGATGATAGAGTCCCTTTGCCTGTAGCCCACAAGTGAACCGATATCTAAATTGAAAATGAAGTCCAGGGATGAGTTTACACATTATGGCAATCAGGAATCTAATTACTACAATCACCCACAAGCATAACACAGAAATTTTCTGTGCAGTTATTGGCAACATCAGTTCTTATTTTTTGGATAAGTACAAAATCAGTTCCTAGATATTTTGGTATCGCAAAAAATTTACCTTAACAAACCGATGCAGCAGAGAAGGAAAAGCAGCAAAAAATACTATAGAAGCTCTAAGATGTGTCATAGCAAAGGCCAATAACTGGGAGTCTGAAATTTGATTCAAGAGAAACAGGGTACTCCGTAAATACAATTTTATCATGGGCTTCAAGGTGTTCCAGTTTGGTGCATTCTTCAAATTGAGAATGATCTCCCTGGACTTTGAGGACGACACTCCAAGAAAGCTGCAAAATATCTTATCTGCTTCACTGAGAATAAAAATTAGAATTTTGGAGAAGCTTTCGCTGTTCTGGATCCTGTACAATGAGGTATCATTATAAAAGCTGGTTGATCCACTGCCATAGTGGCATGCAGCACGATAACCATTTAATAAGCTTGTCAGAGCAGGAATGCTATGCTTATCAGCAACTTGTTGACACAAAGAATCAATTGAAGAGCCAGAAATCAATTTTGTGCTACACACTTCTGTATCTCTATCTTCAGCTACATCGTCATCATCCGAGTACTGTCAATCAGGAAGAGAAGATTGAATGTTATTTCCAGCAAGCAATTTCTAATATTGGCAACACTATTGGGAGTGTGGTGACAGACACTATAACAGCAGCATACTACTGCACCATTTAGTTCCCTAGCCAAATGCTATTACTCAACTTCACCAGAAAAGAAACCCAGCCTGCTATAACTACCAATATATAGATCAGTAATTCAGCCCAAACATATTATTCTTTAAAAAATATTTACCATCTATTCTAAAAATTTGTCTAAACTTGGTATATACTAAGATGAACTAACTCCAGTAAACCTTAGAGTTTAACCCTTTCTTTTGGGTGGGGGATGAGGATTGGGGTTGTGAAATAATTGAGTTTGACCAGCTTTCCAACAGAACTTCTCACATTTTTCTTTCGACATTCTAGGACCATTGATAAAGGAGGACACGACCTATGTTTTACCAACAAGTTTACTCCATTTAATAACATGTAATAAGTTATTAAAAAAAAAAAAAGTATCAACTATTCTGCTACTGTCAAATAAGAAAATCATGTTCTTTGAATAAATGGAATTATCGTTAAGAATCCAATTTTACTATGTAAATTGGATTCCACATACTAGGCCATCTTTGATTCTTTTTTTTTCTTTTCTTTTTTATTTTTTCGATCTTTTTGGAAACATTTCAGCATCATTAACAAATGGTGTGTTTGTTAAAACAATAAACCAAAGAGAAGAAAGTATAAGTATATAAATACCCTTCTTAAAAAATTAAATATCCAACAAATCCCTATAAAGTTAGACTTATATCTCCTTTACTTTATTTAGTTTGACAAAAAAACCAAATAAGGCTTTTTTCTCCAATGAATAAAATATATATTTCTTGAACCTTTCCCTTAAGAATTACTTGATGTTTGACTTCAGTAACCTCATTCATCACTCACCATCTACATTCTTCAACATGATTATAAGATACAAAAGATTAAAATTAAATTAAATAAACAAATTTATCTAAGCATCAAGTTTGGAACTGAAAAAAATCCAATATGGATTGCACATTTTTTCAAAAACCAATTTTCAAACAAATATAGATTAAAGATAGAATAGATACAAATAAAATATAATTAGCAATCTATTTAAAGGTTAAAGATACAGATTAAATTGCCCAACCAAAGGTCATGCTAGAAGATACAACAGCCACTACAAGTCAAACATGAAGATAAATTTGGCCCATAAAACGATGTAATAATGAAATCATAAATGTACTATACCAAGAAAGAAACCACTTATTAATTGTATAACTTACAATTTCTTGTTTTCTAGAATGTTCTTGGACCTTTTCATATGACTCCAAATATTTTGCAAACTTCAGGTTCTGAGGATCACATGACAATTCTTCATCAGATAAGGGCATAAATAATAATAATAACAACATGAAGAACCTCAAGAAGTGAGCGGTAAGGAAATTATGGTTGAAGAGCACGGAATTAATTATCTGCAATTGCTCAGTGGATAACTTTTATGACTGTCATTTCACTTTATCCAGAAAAAAGAACTTTTATGATTGCTAATAAATTGTTAACGAAACAATATGGTTAATTGGAGAAAGGCTGCTCTTCTGTTCAACATGGAATCAATTGATGTTGAATGCAAACAAACTCAAGTTAACATTCATCTCCCTTGTGCACTTCATTAAAGAATGCAGCATAATTTTCTTCATTAGAGGCATACAATAATGGGTAGACTGACAACATTTGGGCAGATGAACAACCTTACAAGCCCTATGCACTGATTAAGTCCAACTTGACCATGCAAGTGGCCCCAGAATTGGCCTTTGAGGGAAGCAAACTAGTGCCTGGGTTGAAGCAGTTCCATTTTCTTCAAGCTATTAAAACATATAAGCATAATAATGGTCCTGACAAAAGCTTGTGCCCCTGAGTGTCCAAAGAAACTGGACACTGTGACATCTAAAATTTGCTTCATATATGAATGAGGCAGGCACAGTAGATATGAAGAAGACAAGGACACAATATTTACCTTTTCTTTTAACTTGTCCAATCTCTTCTTCTTTTTTGCAAGCTCCAATTGCTTATCAGATTTCTGCACAGCCAAGTGCTCACGGTTGCTCTTGCTATCTGCGTTGAGATTTACACAATGAAGTGGAAGAAGGGAAGGCTTCAGATTTGCGGAAGTGGTAAAGAATGAACGTACAATTACCTTCTAGAGTCTGACTCTCACCAGGGACATCTTTATTGCTTGAATCCTGATTATGGAACTACAATCTCAACATCCGAAGCTCAAAAAACAGAAAACTAACCATGAAAAAGATTCATAAATAAGATGTTGTGAGACCTCAGAAAGATAGCCATCACTTCCTGAATCATCTTCATCCATATCACTGTGATCTTCACCAAATAAATTATCAAGGGAAAGATCTGTTGTACCAGGATCCTCATCATTCCTGAGAGAATATGCAAAACTGCAAATTGTATCACCATAGCCATGTAAAATCAAGAGTTTAAATAAACAATATGCCGGAGCATCCAGAAATCAACCAGAGCACGCTGTCAGGACATAAATATGAAATTTATCTGTGTAAAACCAGTATGGATGTGAATTTACCATTCTACCTTTCTTTTGGCAATTGACTTTTTTCATCATGTTGATCTTCAATGGCATCCCGTGCTTCTCCTATAAAAATTGATATAAAAAAGATCAAGGATTAGCATTAGTGAAGACAGAACATGGGGAAAAAAAGATATGCAGTATTAATACATCTCACTGGGAAAACAAAGTTTCCATTAAATCACAGTTATGCCATATTGCTTCAACTCTCCTAAAACAATTGTGCGAAAGGAAAGAAACCAAGGAAAAAAAGAGAAAACCACAAGAATAATCATAAAATAAAGAACTGATGTTTAGCTTGTTTTCAGGAAAAGAGTACTGCAAGTAAACAATCAGAGATATTATTGCAGATGAGACATTGCTTTCTTTCTCAGGTTAACTGAAAGGCATGCACATATTTGGACTAATTGTCTTGACCTCATAAAACCATGCTATAGAACTCATGCATCAGAAAGTATAGTTTAAGCCGTTTATACTGCCCCATAATATGTCCTTATGGAGGATTTAAAATCATCTCCTTTAATAATCCTCAAATTGCTTATTACTTAGTAGGCTAGCCTATCTTAGCGTTGAGGTTAAAAACTAGAAAGAAATAGGCTTCACTAAGCAATGAAAAACTAAGTTACTGCCAACAGTCCAGCTTTCATTCTGACATCACAACAGAAAAAGAAAGAAGAAATTCTTTAGTCCAAAAAGCCTTCCTTTTTTATTTTGGACAAATGGTCTGACCAGCCTTCTATTATCAAAGCAAATAAAAGATTACCCACAAACATCCACAATTGCTCTAATGGTCATGTCTCAAACACTAACATGAAATGTATGACATCTAGATTTCATACACCAGAAACATAGCCAATTCATGTCCTCAAAGACTGATGCTTCAACTACAACAGGCACCTCATCACCACAAAAGAGAAGTCAACAAGTCTGAGTTCAAAGTCCAAATATAATTGAACAAAGAACATATCTTTCAAAGATTTCTGCTCTTTCCACTAGGTTAGAAATTTGAATAGATTACAAGCCTCGCGATGCAAAAACGCTATTGCAAACTTCCATCTACTGAATTCCTTTAGACATTAACATACATAATGCAAGGTTAGAAACATTAACAGCTTATAAGCTTCTCAATCCAAAAATGGTATTGCGACTGCCTTTGAGTAACATGCATGATTCATTTGATGTTAACCTTAAAAAAAATTCAGAATTCTCACATTTTCACATGCAAAAAAACAGAAAAATAAATTGGCTGTGTCAGTGATGTGAGATCACAGTAGTGGCCAGAAGACCACGGAGGGGCTTACTTATCATAGAAAATGCAAGCAATACAACATGCGATTATTATAAAATTATACCATAACAAATTTAAAAAATGTTGAGAAAATTATTTTCCTCGAGAGATACAAGCTCAAGACCAACAAAGCAATTATAAGATCATCAAACCACTATTGAATAGAATTGTAAACTTAATCTTACTTCTAGCAACTTTCTTTTTAAACTTAGCATTTGTTTTCCTGTTCCTTCTGAGTACTGATTGAAGATTCTTCTTTGCAAATTTCCTCGCCTTTTTCCCCAATTTCCCCATTCTTCTCTCACCTATGATCAAAAAGCTGCATTAAACCACGAATTCAAGCCCTAATTTCGTAAAAAATTCCAGTTCGGATTCATACTTACAGTACAGCTCAGGGTTTTTTACTAGGGGTTGTAAGGGAGTTCTATTTTATTGCAGGGTCAATTTGATAATATAAGAAAACATAAGAACCAAAATGTAAATTTAGTTAAGTTATTCGGAACCTTTTTATAGAATGAAGTGTAGCGGCCGCCAGAACTGAAGGCGTAGACATAAAATTGTAGGATAAAGCCAGTCAAATCTTATTAATCATCACACTCCGTTCGATTTCAATCTAAGGGTGTAAAACAACTTTTGCTTCGTGCTTCATAAAACCCTAGGGTTTTTAGGGCAAAAGTATGTATTCGTGATAATGGATGGTTCTGAGGGTTAAAAAGGTCATTTCCGAAAGGCACAACAGAGGCACAACTTGCTGGATACAACGTGGAAAGGTACAGTCCGTTGAATTACCCATAGGCGTTTGCAAATCCAACGGTTAAGAAAGAAACCCTAGCGCGAGCTGTGTGCTTATATATCTCTTTATGCTGGAACAAAACATCCCTCTTGCAGTTGCTCTAAAGCATTTTTGCAGTTAGCTCTCTCCGTCTCTCTTTCATTTCCCTTTTGAGCATTTCAGGTGAAGTTTCTGTCTGCCCTTCTCTCTTAATCGTACAAAATCTTGTAGAGATACGTAGCTATTCTTAACCGATTCGAGTGGTTGCTCATTTCCAAGTAAATCACTCGTTTCAATTATGAATTTTATTGATTTAATGCGTTATATGTATCTTGATCTTGTTCAAGTTGGGATTTGATCCATAAATGGAATGATTTGGCTTTATTCTTGGTAGATCTAATTAATCTATGAAATCGTAATAGATCTGTTTCATAATCAGTCTCGTTTATTATTTTGTTGTTTTTTAACCTCATCCTTGTCTTGGTTTACTTCATATTTTCAGATCTAGATACTTTGTATTTGAAATTGTTCATGCCTTTGGTTCAATTATTTGATTAATGGTTAAATATAATCTTTTATTAAGTAAAAGTTTTTGTTTTTACTCTAGCTCGAATTCGTTATGATTTGGCAAGATCGTTCGTGAAATGTGTAGATCAGTGATTTTTTTCTTTTTAACATGATTAAATGTTGTCGATCTAAGTTTCTGATCATTTTAAGTAATTTTCAATATAAGATGTGAAATTTTCGTGCTAATGCCTTTTTGTAGATGAAGTTCTATTGTATCAATTATTTATTGTTTTGAATTTGTAACATGATGATTTTGATATCCATATAAATTGCTTTTCATGTCATCTTTGAGAATTTTATTTATTTGTACTTGAGTGCAAGATCTATTGGCTTGCTATGCTCTTTTTTCATTTTTGGAATAATGTTTTTGCCCCTAAATTTTTATGCATTTTGCAGCTATCCTACGATGGGTAAGGAGAAGTCTCACATAAACATTGTGGTCATTGGCCACGTCGATTCTGGGAAATCAACCACCACTGGACATTTGATCTACAAGTTGGGAGGCATTGACAAGCGTGTGATTGAGAGGTTTGAGAAGGAGGCTGCTGAGATGAACAAGAGATCATTCAAGTATGCTTGGGTGCTTGACAAGCTCAAGGCCGAGCGCGAGCGTGGTATTACCATTGATATTGCTCTGTGGAAGTTTGAGACCACCAAATACTACTGCACTGTCATCGATGCCCCTGGACATCGTGATTTCATCAAGAACATGATTACTGGAACCTCTCAGGCAGATTGTGCTGTCCTCATCATTGACTCCACCACTGGAGGTTTTGAAGCTGGTATTTCCAAGGATGGTCAAACCCGTGAACACGCTCTTCTTGCTTTCACCCTTGGTGTCAAGCAAATGATTTGCTGCTGTAACAAGGTTATTATTCATAATTTCTTTTCTAAACAATTTCCTTGTATGATATGGTTTTTTTAACATGTAATTTTCCTTTATCTGGGCAGATGGACGCAACCACCCCTAAATACTCCAAGGCTAGGTACGATGAAATCGTCAAGGAAGTCTCTTCATACTTGAAGAAGGTCGGGTACAACCCTGAGAAGATTCCTTTTGTCCCCATCTCTGGTTTTGAGGGTGACAACATGATTGAGAGGTCAACCAACCTCGACTGGTACAAGGGACCAACCCTTCTTGAGGCTCTTGACATGATCAATGAGCCCAAGAGGCCCTCAGACAAGCCCCTTCGTCTCCCACTCCAGGATGTCTACAAGATTGGAGGCATTGGAACTGTCCCTGTGGGTCGTGTTGAGACCGGTATCCTCAAGCCAGGTATGGTTGTCACTTTTGGGCCATCTGGCTTGACAACTGAAGTAAAGTCTGTTGAGATGCACCACGAAGCTCTCCAGGAGGCTCTTCCTGGTGACAACGTTGGGTTCAACGTCAAGAACGTCTCTGTCAAGGATCTCAAGCGTGGTTATGTTGCCTCAAACTCCAAGGATGACCCAGCCAAGGAGGCTTCCAGCTTCACATCACAAGTTATTATCATGAACCACCCTGGTCAGATCGGTAATGGATATGCCCCAGTGCTCGATTGCCACACCTCACACATTGCTGTCAAGTTTGCTGAATTGTTGACCAAGATCGACAGACGATCTGGTAAGGAACTCGAGAAGGAGCCCAAGTTCTTGAAGAATGGTGATGCCGGTATGGTTAAGATGATTCCCACCAAGCCCATGGTTGTCGAGACATTCTCTCAGTATCCACCACTTGGTCGTTTCGCTGTTAGGGACATGCGTCAGACTGTTGCTGTCGGAGTCATCAAGAACGTTGAGAAGAAGGACCCAACTGGTGCCAAGGTCACGAAGTCCGCAGCCAAGAAGGGTGGCAAATGAGGTGCTTATCCGATCAGAGAGAGGAGAGCTTTGTCTTGTCGAGAGTTTGATTGATAAGTGTTTCTATTTTAAGGACTTCTTCAATTTTAGGGTTGCAGGAGGTTGCTTATGCATGCTTTTTGGGAGCATTCTGCTGGTGTCGTCGGACAGTGGTAGAGCTTTGGTGTTTAGCGAAAAAAGACGATTTTAGTTTTTTTAAATTTTTTAGCATGGTAAAATTTTGATGTTTGAAAGACATGTTTTTGGATTTAATTATCGTTTATAATTTGAGTTACTATTAGTTCATATTACTAGCTGTTTATTTGATATGGTCTAGTGTCAGGATTTCGTATAATTCACATTTATACCTTATTCATTGACTAGTGCCTAGTGCGCCGCCTTGCTCAATTTAGGGTTTTCAAAATGGTATTCGCTCGTTTAAAATGATACTGCAGTTATTTAAAGGATGATAATTATAATTCTATGTTCTGTAATCCTTTTTCTATTTTATCATGTAATCTTCATTTTAATATTACAGAAAAGAAATTAATTTTCGGTTTCAAAAGAAATATTTATTGATAATTGCGAATTGAAGACTGTAAATACGTGGCATGAGAGCAAGAATAATTTGAGCGTTATGCTTGACGCTTGGATGGTTGACGCTGTGAAAGGTTGGAAGCCTCAGAGAGGAAGAAAAAAGAGGGTCATCTCTACCCTAACTCCAAGCTTCGTGAAATTTATGGTTGGTTTACCCCCCCCCCCCCCCCCCCCCCCCCCCCCCGGTGGCGCTGAAATGTCTCTATGTGTTTGGAGAGGTGATTAAATACTGAATGGAGCTTCAATCGTTTATCTATGCTATTGAAGCTAAATTCAAACATGTATGTTTGGTAGTTGTGAACCCTTTACCCATAGAACTGTTTACCTTTATTCACTGCTTCTTATTACATTGGGATGGTTAGGAATAAAAATATTTTATTTTACTAATAATAAAATGATATATTCAATTAATGTCAATGATAATGACCTGTTAAAATGAAAAAAAAAATTATATAATTCATTAATTTTATAATTGAATGGAAACAAAATAAGAAATCTTAAAAAGAATTTTAATTTTTTTTTTTTTACTATCATTAGCTAGGGAATAAAAATATTTTATTTCACTAATAATAAAATGATATATTCAATTAATGTCAATGATAATGACTTGTTAAAATGAAAAAAAAAAAATTATATAATTCATTAATTTTATAATTGAATGGAAAAAGATAAGAAATCTTAAAAAGATTTTTTTTTTTTTAACTGTCATTAGCTAGTGTAGTTTAATTCAAACAAAACATCTAAAAGTAGTTTTAGAACCAAATAAAACTAAACCAAATTATGAAAACTCAAAATGGTGCATCTATTGCACACAATCTTAAAATAAGGAGAATTATAATGAATAAGATCAACGTTTTGAGATAAAAAATTAACTTTTCAAAATTTTTAAATAAATAATTAATATTTTAAAAAATTTAAATAAATAATTAATGTTTTACAAAGAGGTATTCACTATTGGTGGCTAGACGACTACTTTTCAGTAAGTTGCAAATTTAACCCGATTTTTTCTAAATGAGTAAAAATATCAAATTAATTTCAAAAATTATGAAAAAAAATTATTTTGTAATATTTTTTCATATACTTGTTAAAAAAAAATATCGATTCATAAAATTTTTAAGCGAGTATATGACCTCCTTAAGAAATTACCAAAAACAGAATAATTTTCTAAGTTATTTTAAATGACCTTATTAATATAATTTCAAAACCAAACTTGTTTTAAAACATCCCCGTATTACATGCAAGAATGCTATGAAGAGTTTTAGAATAAGAATATTTTCTTTGATTTTTATGAATTTTGAATCTCTAAATTAGGTGAAAAATGCTATTTTTCGAAGATTTAGTGTAATTAACTTTGAGGGAAAACAATTTGTATCAATTTTGGAGTTTTTTTGTGTTATACTTTACACTGAAGAGAGTGATTTAAGGTTGGGTGAGTTGAATTAGAGTCAAAATGTACACCAACTACTAATTGTGAGTTTAATGCACTAAAATGAAAATACAAAAATTTAGGAAGTTTTAATGATATAATATTAATAGGTATGATGAACTTATTGAATGATCATGTATTAACATATTTATACCTAGAAATATGATGCTAGATTGAGTCGCCTATAGTGAACTTATAAGTTGAATCTGTTCAAAGGATTCTTCAAAGGGTTAATTTGGTAAAAATAAGGAGTTAATCTTTAGTTCAAAAACTTGATCAGAAAGTTAGTAGGTAAAACTCAATTATATCCATGTCGTAAACTTATTTAAAAAGTTATTTGGTAAAAGAAGTATGGCTGAAATGTTTTTAGAGACTTGACCAAATGGTTGGTTAGTGTAAAAAACTTAGATGAAATAACTTCAGAGACATGATCAAATGGTTGGTTGGAGTAAGAAATTTAATTGGAATAACATCACAGGTTTGGTTAGAAGGTTATCAATTTAAGAACACTTACATCAAAGGTATCATTAGAAGGTTTATAGATAAAAACTTAGTATTACGCAAGTCTTTAGAACCTTATTTACAGACTTCAATAGTAAGCTAATATTTAATGCAAAGTTTACACAACTTACTTAAGATAAATTACAACCACATTTAAATTATTAAAATGAATTTATTTACTTTATATTTAGTAAAAATAAAGCAATGATATTGAATATTTAGGGATAAAACGAAGCGAACAATGACCAGCATTTAAGACTGTTGAGTGACATATATCTAGGTAAGTAGATCAATGCTTCTCTATACTTTAAAGTATTATTTTAGAATACTTGAAGGCCTTAGTATGTATTTATTTGTGATTGTAAGTTAATTGCATGTGCATATGTCACGTATGTGCTTTATTGTTTTGCAACTGTAAAATGTTAAACTCTTTGTATTGTTTGCTTTTATGATTACTACTTGATTAAATTGTTTAAAATTGCTTAATCACTTTGAAAGCAAACTAATTCAAACTTGACTTAACTGCTAACCACACATGCATCACAATCCAATAGGGAAAAAATTAGGATTCTTGGGTCAAACACGATGAAAATAGCTAAAATGGTTATTTTCTCATCCTTAGTTCAATTAAGTGATAGGAGAGAAAGTTACAGTAAGGTTGAAGGCGTAATTCGAAGGTAGTTTTGGGCAAAGAGTGTTTTTCATTACACAAGCTCCAATTTGGTTCCAAGACGACAAGCTCCAATTTGGTTCCAAGACGTCAAACTCCTCAACGCGAATTAGAGAGGACACAATTTCTCTAATCACACGACGAACCAAATAACATTGTGTGATTCGTATGATGACACTTACTTTTATATGCATTGCATCTAACAAAACTACTTGAAAACCCTAGTTGTTTTGTGTTAGATATGTACTATTGACTTTATCTCACATATTAAGCATGTTACCGCTCATCCCCCTATAATTATTTTATAGGTTTAAAACAAATTATCAACATATCTTCAAATCCCAAAAGATTAGAGAACGGGATCGAAGGAGTGAGGATCGAGATGATAGTCTGGGTTTTTGACTTTTAGGAAAATTAATAGAGTCTCCTTAAGTGGCCTTCTAATTTATAACTACTAATGTATATAGCATGGGACTTGTTAGCATAGCATCAACTGACACGTGACAATGGCATGAAGGCACAATACTCTACTAGTGTACTAGTATGGTGTCAACTTAATACATGGTGATAGCACAAATATATACATGGTACGGTACTCAATGACATTGCATCCACATGGCATGACCTTGATTACGTGCTCATACTATGGTCTTCTCTATGAATTTGAACTGAATTTACTATTAATTTAAGTTTAATATATAGAGGGAAGTTTCTTATGGGTTGGCAATGTAAGACTTGTAAATAAAGGGCATGCATAATTGTTATTTTATAGTTATTTATGCAACTTTGTTCCACTTTTTTTTTTATTTTGTTTCACTTCAAAAATAAAAAACAAATTCTTGATATTCAATCTATTCCATGAAATTTTTCATATCATACAAAAATTTCTTCAAAACCCTTTTAAAATGGGTTGTGATTAACAAATGAAAATTGTCTTACTAGGCTAATTTTTAAGAAAATTACAATAGCTAAATGTATGTTTTTCTCAACTTATATCTTTGATTTTTATCATTTTAATGAATTTTCTTTCATCAAATTTTCTTGAAATATATTCTACTCCATGTGTACTTTTAGATCATTCAAAGATTTATCTAAGAACTTGTGTAAAACATATTTAAAACTTAGATCAAAATTATGGTCAAACATATGTATAGTTGCTACATTTTTTTTTAAACAGTTGAAAGGTTTATTTTGATCGAATTTTAAGTAAGTTTTGAATGTGTTTTCTTGAAATTTTTTTGCATAATCTAAGTGGACACACATAATAGATTCAAGATATGATGATTTTTTGGAAATTGAAAGTAAAATGGAATATGAAAAATTGAGTTAAAAGTGGCTTCTCATGCGTATAAACTACAATATTTGACTTGACTATTATAACTTATCCCATATTGCTATATTATTAATGTGCCTTCTATATAATAAAGTATTTTTTGTGTTATTGTTGAAAAACTATATATCGTAGACATAAGTTGAAGGATGGTCGCTTGTACATACATATATGTTATCTTTGAATATAATATGTTTTTCCAATAATTATTTTTCTATATATGTTAAATGCTACGTATGGGTTCATAGTTCATCCATGAGTCTACGTCAATAAACGAGTTTTATAAATAATAAGGAAAACTTCAATTAAGTAGTACATTAAACTTTTCAAAGTTTAGGTGGCAAATTGTAAATTTAGAGAAAGTGTAGGTATTAAATGCAACATTAACCCATTTAGAAAACTTGATTCTTCTTAGACAATTAAATCACAAAGTTATTTTCAAAAGCTACTTTGAAATATTACATTATATTTATATCAAATAGATATTGAATTGGATACTTTAAGGCAGCAATGGAGTTGTGAATGTCTTATGTAAACCATACCTATGTTAGCAATTAAAGTGGTTAGCTTCTAGCTTAAATTGATTTATATGGTGGAATTATTATAACTTCTCGGTTTAGGGCATGACAATAACTGTTTAGTAAGTTTAATTTAAATAATTCATTATTTATCCATAATTGTGTTTTCTATAAATTTTGTATAATTCAATAATAAAGTAATGAGATTAAATAAATTTTGTAGAGAATATGCAATTGAAGGGTATGTACTCCAAAATTTAAAGATTATGCCAAATGTGATCGTATGTTTAAGTATAATTAGTGAATTTATTGATTGCTGTATTTTTTTTTAAAATAAAATAGCTGGTAGATATTCACACCGCCCCTAGAGTACTATTCATGAGGTTAAGTGAAGTTATTCTAGTTGAAAGACAATTTCGGTGACTTGCCAAAGGACGTAGATGATATTACCGTTTAGTGCCCAGGCTCATATATAACTAATTGAAGGGATGTTATTCTCCGACAAGTCAAATAACTTGGTGCCTGTGATGTTCCTCCCCCTTCTCTCTGACCTTTATATTACCAGACGATAGCATGACTCTATTGCCAGTTGTACCTTGCCTCATGGATGGATGTTGATAATTTTCGCGAACTACTTATAGTGCTTTAAGTGTGAGTATGGGAGCATTTCTCACACATAGTCCCTCTATGTTGTCAAATCATGGCTATAGTGGACAATCAACCACTAATGACTCGATAAGGAGCCGACTTTGATGTTACCCAACTTCTCACGTATGTCATCAATCAATATAAGGATGTATTCTACCGTTAGTATCCAAAGTAGGGTACATATGTTACTGACTTAAGTATTTTTAACTTTTCAAGTTTTTGTGATTTTATATTCTAAATTGTTAATTTTATAGGTTTTATGGAATCCCTGCTCTCACGACAACATGGCTAAGCTCTCTGGTTTCTGCTGAGTTAGGAATGATATTTGGACAGCATGGGTACCACTAATCTGGCTCCACATTGTAAAGTTGTATTTTCTAGATCGTATGGCATAACAATTTGGTAGGATTCAAGCAATTCCTAATTATACAGATACCTCCTGAAGGTTATATAATGTTGACTTACGTTGTTCGATGGAAACAAACTATACCATCACTTATGCGACCTGGCTGCAGCAATGGGCAAATCAACGTAATAGAATAGTTGCTATAATACTACCACTTGATGTAGCTTCAGATTATCACGCCTAGTACTAGTAGGTCACTCACAAATATGGCCAATTTGGATCCCCGTAGGTATACATGGTACGCATTTGGCTTTAGTATTCTCGATAGTTCTTCACTTATGCTTTTATATGCTTACCATATTGTTATTTGTGTCATGTATGTAGATTTTATCCATAGATTGCCTCAAATATTATATGAGGAAATCATGGTATAGCAATTGGAGGTGGACACTGTCATTCAGCAGCTTCGAGGCATCAACCTAAATGATGCACCTAGACTAGGATTGAATATCAAGTAGGACTTCTCGATACATGAGCTGTAATAGGATGCTGTTGAAGACAATGACGTTGTTGAGGTAGGGGGTAAGGACGTCGATAGGCTGAGTTGGGCATTAGGGATGATCGTTTTCTTGAGCACTAGTTGCCGGCAACATCTCCTATAGCTCTTGCATTTCAATTTTAGATATGCTTCATTGGAAAGAGCTCCATCAGTTAGATGTTCCAGACGACCTTCGTCGAAGAGAGCTCCAATAACTAGATCTAAGCTTCTCTTACTCTACTAAGGAGGCTAATTAGAGATAGCGAAAAGGATATAAGCAAGGGACTCATGTAGGTAAAGCCTACTTTGGTCCCTATACATCATACTCTAGTACGTATATTGAAGATAGGGTACAGATTACGTAGTTAGATGCAAACTAGATGGTACAGCCTTAGGTAATAGACACTTAGGATACACGTGCATATACACGCTGACAATGTATACAACATTAGATTGTCACTAGTTGTAGCTATTAGAAGTTTTTTATTGTAATTAATATGTATTTTGTGAACACTTTATATTACTTGAAATGAGTAATGGAGCTATTATATTGCTTAATTTTGATTTCTTAAGTTTTCATCTATCATTTACTTTGTTATAGCTACTACTGATGTCAACATTTATGAAATATAGAATTTGTATGATGTTTCATTTTATAGTTATAGTTAAGTTTGAACGATAGTGCAAAGTGTTTGGATCTTATTGAAAGGAGTTAAGTGTAATTATGAAATTTGGTTATTTATAGACTTTATTGTAATTGAGGTATTTGGAGATTTTATTATAAAATAGGCTAATTTAGATGTGTTGGTGTGAATTGAAGGTTAGTGGACTTTAGTGGTGGTGGGATCGAGGAGTTGAGGTAGTAGGTAGCTATTAATATAACTACTTCTTAGAGAAATGATTTGTGTAAAAAAAAAAAAAAAAAGTGATTTTAAAGAGAATCCAAAATCGTCTTTTCAATTGTTATATTTATGGAAATATTTTTTCAAACATGATTTTTTAAAGATTTTTTTCTAATTTATTTTCTTTTCCCTTAATAACCGATCTTTAGCAAAAGTCTTAGACAATATTTTATACACCAGAGAACTCATGTATATTATATTATTTCATTAGGGAACAAATAGTAAGTATATATTTGATCGTTGCAGAAAACTAGTTATAAATAATTGACGATACTACACGTTCTCAATGGAAGTGCTTAGTAGGTATCCATATAATAAAATATGTTATGGATGTGTAATACCTCTATCAAGTACAAATTTGTTATGACCAAAATATTAGAATACTAGATTATTAGTTTAGTTTTTTTTTTTTTTTTCAATCCCCACATTAGTAGATAGATATTAATGCTTTCATATTACCGTTGTACACGATATAAATAGCTTTCCATGTATATAATTGTAAAAAAAATCTAGAACTTGGATTTAGACCAAACCATCAAAATGTACTTGATATACATTTCAATGAAATCAAGAACTTGGATTTAGACCAAACCATCAAAACCATATTTTAATTTATCCGTGTCTACCATCTAACTTCCAATGAGTGAGCAGTAACAACCGGAGTTGGCTTTAGGGAAAGGGCTTCGAATGAAAAACTCCAAATTCTCTCTCCGGAAAAATGGTATCCAATTTCCTTGTGCTTTATGCTTCCACTTAGACCCATTGTGTTTCAATCACTAATCATTTCACATATTATTGCCTTCGATGTGCTTGTGTTTCAAGTTCGCGTTTATGTGTTATTTACTTCGATCGTCGATGTTTTGATTTCTTTATTATTCACGATTAATTGGAGGATTGATCTTGTTTAAGATTAGCTGGGTTAGAATTTTGTGTATCTGTCCCATTGAATATCCGAATCCCTAAGTTCATGAATCCGTTGATGTTTCCTGTCAAAGTTAAGTTAGTTCCGGGATGAATGTTGACCGCTAAGATGTATAAGTCGATGTCTCGGTTACCAATGATGCAATGATGATGAAGCTCAATCTTGTGTAGTGGCGTTCTGATTGATAGTGTGCATATTTCAAAGAAAGCGTTTTCTGAACTTGTTTCAGTATATAATGTAATCTAACGGTGACAATGTAGTAACCTGAAAATGTTCCGACTACATGTGTCTTTTTGTGATAGCTATTGGTCGCTTGGCTGCCAATGATTTTGGCAGTAAGCTAGAGTGGAAAATATTAATTGAAATTGAGAAAATGGAGGTCATTTCCCTATATTTTCTACTACTATTTCCACTTGGTAGCTAACCACTGCATCTGGTGATCCACCACTATCATCGCCTTTGACTGCCACCTAGATACAAAAGCCACCAGTTATCCCAACATTAACAGATAACTGCACAATATTTGACTATAGGGATGTTTAAAAATCATAGCAAATGTCAAAAAGCATACAGGAAACATTTTTCATGAAATAAGCATACCCTTGCATTGAAAATTCACTGTTTATATTGTGTGGAATGATGCTGGAGTAGAGACTCTCATTGTAATTTGATCAAAACTGGGTGGTATAGATTGCAAAAGAAATCCAAATCCAATGTGATGTTTGTGAGCAGATTATATGTAGTGTTGAAGCTTTGCATTGGTTGCATTAATTGATGGCTGAACTCAGAAGTTAGAAATGTTGAAATGAGCTAAGTCTGATTTAGATTTTCTTTTATGTTTGATTTTAGTGGTAAGATATTGTGTCTACATAGTGATCAAGAAGCACTTTAAAATATACACTGATAGAAACAAATTATAATCCTATATATTGCTAGATAATGTAGATTAGAATATAGTATGTGAAAGCAAAACAATCTATTTTCATGAAGCTCATACGATTGTTTTCTGTATGTAAGAATGAATTCTTCTCACACAAACTTGGTTTCGCTCTCACAAAAGTAAGTGCCCTGTACGCCAAAACAACCCTTTATTAAGTACTAAGACTTGAAGGTTTTACCTAAGTATGCTTTGAAACCTTTAGAAGACAGAAAGTTTGATTTTAATGAATTTACTCTGTATAGTTTCTTGATTCATTGAATTTAACCGATACAAAATGGTGAGAAAACATCCTCTCTTACATTTGCTGATGTTAGAATTTTTGTGCTCTAATAATATGTCTATCATTATTCAAGACATGCTCTAATTTATCTAGGGAAATTTATTGCAAAATATATTGAAGTAGAAAAATATACATATTTGATAAATACATACCTTTTATTAATAATATTCACAAATATATTAAAATTGTCTCAGTGCATTGTGCACAATTAAATTACAACAAGTGGTATCATTCTATTCATATTTGTGTATATAGATATTCTTTGACATCTACTGGATATTTGACTGTCACAGATTCCTGTTTTCCTTTCTATAACCTCTTGTAAATGTCTAATTAATCTGCCATTTATGCAGAAAGCAAGTAAATTTAAAAGTGGAGATGCAAGATTTCTGAAACATGCATTAGGCAATTGGATTAATCATGGTCTATTCAATGTTCTCATCTGCTGGCACCGATTATATATTTCCATTTTTTGAATTACCCTTGCACTTAAAATGTTAAACAGGCGACTCCATTTCTTGCTGGGCTTGCAGTAGCTGCTGCTGCACTTGCTGGTAGATATGGGATACAGGCCTGGAATTCATTTAAGACCCGACCTCCAAAACCACGTAAATTTTATGAGGGTGGTTTTCAACCTAAAATGACTAGAAGGGAAGCCGCTCTTATTCTTGGCCTCAGGTATTTCTTTTATTGCCCCGTTAGATGGAAGGGGTTACTTTTAGCAGCACTCTGTTATGAAATAGATGCTTTGTGTTGGGTTGTAAGTATCCATAAGTTGCACTTACATCAGCAAAATCCAATTGAAAATAAAACAATAATAAAAAGAGACGAATCTACATTAATAAATTGTGTCCTAATGAGCAACTGCATGCCTCTACCATTTCATGAGAGTGAGCAGTCTTGATATTAAAAAAAGTAACAACAATCCACAATCTTCTTTCCATTTTGTAAGGTTAGTAATATAGATCCTGTTTCTCCCATGCACTCTATTATAGAACATATTTTCATTTATACTTGAAAAATTTGTGTAATCCTACTAAGGCACTTCTTGAAACTACCTGCATAGTGCAAGCTATATTTAAGCGACATGTTATATTTGTAGAGTGATTTATATGCCTAGAGGTTGTTGGTTTGACTACATTCATGCCTCTACGTTGTCTATGATATTTTTTTTAAAAGAGTATCTTAAGTCTCAAATCATGTTTACTTCTCGACTCTCTTTAATTATGTTGAATTCTCTCTTTATATAAACAAGAAATCACGGGAAAACTGCTGCTAACAAAATTAGCAACTTGCCTCATTTCTTGTGTAGTTGCAGTATGTGTCACTATGCAACAAATTTGTTTCTGCTTCTTCATTTGGTTGATGCTTATGCTATTGACAAAGTATGTACTTTAGATTTTCCAGAGTCATGCTTGCCTGCTTGATAGTTGTTGTTTATTATTGAGAAAGAGATGGAATAACCAGAAACATAAATTGTTTGCTTGTGTCATATGAAATATTATGGCAATGTATGTTTATGGATCATGTCTACTTCTGTTAAGAAGATAATGGTGAAGTTTGAAGGGAAAAAAAAAAAAAAGGAAAAAAAATATTCTGGGATGCATTGATGACACAATGGAATTCTTGCATGAAGCTTTCTGCTGAATGGTTTTCTGAACTTCTGTAGGCTACAAAAAAGCCAGGGCAAAATCCTAAAGATTCAAAAGAATTCAACGATTGATCTGTCAACTAGCACTTTAGCAGAATAGCTTTTTAATGGAAATGCAATTGCCTTCATAACCGTTTTTCTTCCACTAAGAAGTAATGATGCATATTTATGCACACAACATTACTCTTCTATATATATGTCTTATTCTGATGGTGTGATGATATTGGTTGCATAGATACAATTCCTTAAATTGTTTATGTTGCATAAAGGGAAATTCTTTTCTCATTGTTTTTTGACAGGGAAAATGCCACTGCAGACAAGGTCAAGGAAGCACACAGAAAAGTAATGGTTGCTAACCACCCAGATGCTGGCGGTAGCCATTACCTTGCTTCAAAGATCAACGAAGCCAAGGATGTGATGCTTGGAAAGACTAAGGGAAGTGGCTCTGCATTTTGATGCATTTCATTCTTATACATGCACAAATTGGGTGATTAAGTCCCCCAACCTCTGAATTGTTTGGCTTAAGCAGACTCTTTGTGACTTTCAGCATAGCCTTACTAGTGAAGTTTCATTAACAGGTTCCTCTAGCTCATTTAGAGTTCTATGAGAAGGTGGAATCCCTAGCAGCTTAGTTTAGCTTTGTAGCTTCAGCCTTTTGTACATGAGATTGACTTTTGCACGTTCATAAACCACTATTTAAGTTTGGTATTCATCTTCTTATAGGGATGACTATCATAATTTAACCAGAAAGGAGATGCGATTTTAATTTTTTTATCATTTGAGTGCATTGATGGTGTATATTGCATTCAGACATCTGGCTGTGTTTGTAAGATCACTTTGTTGAAATCAAAACATGTTTCCAAAGACATGGTCATTATTTTTTTTTCCAACGGCTATTCTAGTGCTCTTTTTCCCAAAACAAGAGTCCTAACTGAGTCATGATCATGGCTTGTAGGCATTTCTTTTTGCATGAACAAAAGAGGAAACTTTTTGGGTACTTTTTACTTATTAGTCCAGAGTAATATGTTCAGTCTCTTTCTAGGGCAAAAAGCCCATAAAATTAAGTGATTGGTTATGAAAGTACATAAATTAGTTTTCCTGATCTAGTTAAATCTTAGATAACAGAAAACCTTGCCAAGGAAAATAGTTGTTCTATTAAAAGAGGTAAACATAGTTTCTAATAATTTTCTTTTCTCAGGAAATCTCTGGGAAGATCAAGGTATTTTTATTAGTAAACCATTCTAAATTACAAACAAAACTGGGTACTATATCTCTTCAGCAACTTCATATATCCTATCTTTCCACATTCTTTTGGTCATTATTTATGCTTGACTTCAGCTATACTATAGTTGACAGATTCCATAGGTAATTGTTGTGGCTGCTTGATCATTAAAGATGTATTGAATAACTGAGAATTGAAAAACCATTGTGATGTTGCAGCACATTTGGAATTCTGTTGGGAACCGTTACTAGCTTCTTTGGCTTTGTTTTTTATTCTCTCCCTCTGGTCATTTATCTTTATAATTTTATGGGGGAAAAACATTTTTCGGGAGAATGCAGCAATTAAGAAAAGAGAATTGTTAGTAAGAGTGAGTGGGTTGAGGTTGGTGGGTACGTTACGAACACCCCTATCCTCTACTCTACCCTACAAGGGTCCCAAAACTTGGAAACATAACTATCCTCCGACTCTTTGGAACCAACTCAGAATCGACACCTATGAAGTCTATAGGTTCTTGAGTATCTTGTGAAATCTATAATTTTTTTCTTTTTATATTTTTAGTTTAGACTATTATTACTATTCATTTTGGAAATCATGATGTTCAGATTGGATGTTGACACCACTTTTAGATGTAAACTATAAACAATGCTAATATAAAACAATAATAAAATACAATATGCGTAAACCAAGTACGATGTTATATATTTTTGTTCATTTGACTAGGTGCTGGTGTTAAATAGTAGGTTATGAATAAGGGATGACTAAAATATCTCCCATAAACTACTGATCATGTATGGATAAATCTTGTAAACTCTCAAACTATGACTTTGTCTTCTCTTGACTTTTGAAAATGTACAAATCGCTCCCAAACTATTGTTTGATACTTGAAAACATTGCTAACAGGATCATAAAAAGTGATAATTTTAGATCTAGCAAAGTTTTAGAACAAATATACATATTTTCAAAAGATATGAGGGTATTAAGTCATATTTTGGAAGTTTAGGACTTTATTTGTACTTGATCAATAGTTTAGGGGAGTATATTTGCATTTTCCATATAAACGAAGCCACTTGGTTGGAGTTAACTTATATTTGAAATTTAATTATATTTATTAGTGATATTTTACTTATATAGGGTAGATGGTAGCCTAGGCACATTGAAAATTTTTGTGGTATTGAATGACACAGAACCTACAATATGCACGATATAGGTTCTGGGGAGGTATAAGGTCATATCTATACCTATGCTGGAAGTGCAGGTTTTAAAAAAAAAAAAAAAATGAAAGCATAATTGATTTTTGTGATATGTGTAATACCCACCATGGAATTTCTGACCAGGTTTTACGGGTTCCAGCAAATGAAAGGTTGTGATGCTCGCCCTAATAATCATTCTGTCATCTTTGCAAGAATTCTAATTTGTAAAATAACCTGGAGGAAAGTTAGATGTTAGGCACTTTTTGAGTTTTCATTTCTGGCTTGGATCCTCTCTGGTTTTCATTTACCATCTTTATTTGATGAGTGTGACCTGCACTCTTCTGACGTATACAATATGGCAAACCGTATAGCTTAACGAATCCTGCTTCATATTATGGCCAATCAGCTCTTGGTCCTGTGGTACCGGCACTATGTTTTCAGGCCGATGAAATAGGGAACAATTACCACTTCTCTTCCACTGGTTAATCATGAACCCTGCTTGATAATGCATGTCCCTCTGTTTGAGAGGTGCACTCTGTTTCTTGGTTATAATGGAAGTATTTTCTCATTGAAAGATTCTGAATTGGTTGTTCTCTATTTAATAACTCCTAGTTGAGGTAATTACTCAAAAAAAAAAAAAAAAAAACTCCTAGTTGAGGAACATCTACTTTGAAGCTGGAATTTATCATACATCCTTTATCGCTATAGAAACCATGTATCTAAGCTTTTATTATCAACAGTAGTATGTTATGGCAATGCTGACTTTGGTGGTAGTGAAATGCGTTGCTCTAGCTTTATTGGGATCCTCTTTGGCATTCATTTTTCACTTGTCCATGGTTAAAGAACCATCATTTATAAATGCAGAGCAATCATAAACCTCGATGCTAGATGCTTTAAAAGTCATGTGAAATATCAGGCCTGAATGTCGTATTCTCAGTATATTCTAGAATTGGTCTGTATGCAGATTGATGAAAATTACAGAAACTTCGCTAGCTCAAATTTTTTGGCAGGCTATCAAATTGGCAGAAGTTATTGGACAACTATGTTCTTCTATTCTTGTTGATTTTTTACTCGAAGAACACCATCGAGTAACTACTTTTAAGTAATATCTAATATACAGCTCCCAATTTTTGGCAAGCAGTATTTGTATTGACTGAGTGGGCATGTTGAGATATTGACATAGATATAGAACAATATGTTTGGTCAAGCTTTTTAGTTAAGCTGGTTTGGATTATTGTTATTTCATGGCATAATAGAGGGAAACACCTCAATTCATGTCCCAAGCCTCATTCTAATTCCCTATTTACTGGTTACAGAAAATATTCATTTCTGTTATCTAGAGTTTTCAGGCGTGTCGATGCTTATTGGCTTACTTCTTTTGGCCCATCTTACTGCTTGGTTCCAGCTCGATGAAGATGGGAATTCAGAAAGATTTAATAGTTACCGTCCTCAAGGATCTGAAGCTTTTTAATTTTTGTTATCGTGTGCCTGCTGTTTTCTTATTGCTATGAGAGTGGTTTATTATACTGGAGTGTGAAATCCGTCGAAGCTCTTAAATTAAAAACAATAAAAAAGATGTTTGGATCTTGGATATTTCCCTAATTATTGTTCGTCTGGAAGCAGAAGAGGAGGATCGAAGGGGTTGCTATTTCATGGCTTCCTTGCATTTCCTTCGATCCGTGAGTTGCGATCTGATAAGTAGTTATAGCAAAATTTGTATTTCATAGCTAGGGAAAAACTTCCTGAGCCCAAATGTCAGCTTTCAAATGATCGGGCATCGATGAGGTCTTTGCTTTTTATCCAGCTTTTTTTTTTTTTTTTTTTTTTTTTTAATTTGGGGTATATCAGCTTAGGTGGATGCTGAATTATTATTATTATTATTATGCACATTTGTCATGTAATTCATTTGTTTTGAGTATTTGGATATGGACGGCTGTAATTAAGAGCTATAGTGCTAGTTAGTAATGATTAATGGTTGGAGGGATGAGAGGGGATGATTGTGGAATTAATGTTTGTATTGAGATGACAAAGATTTTAAGGAATAACTTGTTTTTTCCTTTTCATAAAAAGAAAAGATTTTCAAATTTCTTATAAATATTCTAAGAGATTAACATTTACAATTTAATGAGATAAATATTTTATTAATCTGGCTTATGTTTGTTGAACAAATGAGAATGCGTAAGAAATAGATAGGCCACTAGAGTATGGATTGGAATGATAGGGTCAGAAATTTTAGCCATGTGGCAATACTGAGAATGCATTATTTTAACATTGCAATGGTAAAATGTGTGAGCGATTTTCTAATAATAGAAGTTACGAATCAAGAAGTACTAATTATGTATATGATTAGCGTGAAGAAAAAGTGGAAAAATCATTCTTTTCAATTTTTGTTGGTAAATTACATTGACCATTTTAACTTTATAAATTGTATAAATATTCACTTTTTAAAAATATTAGATGATGCTGCACTCATATTAAGGGTGTGAAATACAGGATGGAAAAAATGAATTACCAAAAGATCTATAAATTTAATAAGAATGATGTTGATTGTAAAAGTAAAAAAAAAAAAAAAAAAGAAAGGAAAATCATAATACAACAAATAAAATGGGGAAAAATCATAAAATAATGAAATCATATGATAAAATATTGGTAGTAGTGGTTAAATAGAGGTAGGGTTTTTCTAATCTAAAATAGTGAATGATTAGCTTATAACAAGTGGGTAATTTTTAGTAAATTTAAATACCAAAAGTTATTCATTTGTTTTAATATAAATTAGCAGACAACACATTTGCGATGCATGTGCATATTAAATAACATTAAATTTATATATTTATAATTTATCATTATCTATTCAGCAAAAAATCATAATTTTCATTAAATAATATAAATATAGATTTATTCATTTTTCCTTATCTATACTTCATTTAAATCTTTTAATTCCTTATTTATTAACAAATTAGGATTACAGGATACAAATTATCCATACGTTTGCATATCAATTATTGTTATGGTTATATTTTATCATAATTTGAATTTTGTCCATGTAATGCATGTACATAAAGCAGTATGTAGGAGAGAAAATGAATAGAGAGAAAATCCATTAAAGAGATCGTGGGATAAACACCATGTTATGTGGAAAAATAGAGGAGAAAGTGGGTCCTAGGATTGGAAAAAATTAATGGGAGAAAGTGGGTTGATAAATTTATCAATTATTTATGATTTTAATAAACAATATTAATATAGTTTTTTTGTTAAATAAAATTAAATAGAAAATAAATAAGTAATTTGAAGTATAGCGGCTATTTAAGAGTCAATCCATTTCAATAATATAGATAAAAGATAATATAGACCTTTATTTTTCCCTATGTGAATGTACATGAGATATATGCTAGCGTGTCACTGTATGTTAACATTAACAAGAAGATTGTCATATCATATTATATATTTTTACTATAAAGATTTTATATATGAAAGTATATTTTTTAGATTAAATTATGAGTTCAATGATAAAGTTGAAATGTGATACTGTGATTAGTCTACTGTTGTAAAGGATTCCATTATATTATTTTATATTATGGAAAGAAGTTTTACAAGATATAAGTATTATGGAGTTAAGCTCACATGTTGGTTGCAAGTTTGACTTTATCCTTAACTCAGGGATGATATGATGAATCATCTTTTAGGCAACAAATGTGTAGAAATTTTTTTTTTAAGTAAATACCTTCATAGGTAGGATGTTTTATACACACATATATGTATATATATATCACGAAGAGTAGCTAACTAAGAGGAAAATAAGTTATACATGAAGGATAAATACATAATTTTATAAATTGATTATTATTTTCAAGGGGTATAAATTATTGGCTTAATAATATAGAAGATAGATATAGAATAGATTTTATCCAAAAAAAAAGAAAGAAAGAAAGATATAGAATAGATAGATATAGATAGATTATGATGTTAATGAATATGTTTTGTTATTTTAAATAAAAGATAATAATTTTTTAAAAATATTAATTATATACATTTCAACAAAAGAAAATAAAAATTGAAAAGAGCCATGAAATAATAATAATAAAAAAAAAGTCAATGGCTACCTTAAATCTAAGGGGTTAAAAAAAAAATGGGTGTAAAGTATGGATTGTGACCCAAACATAACTTTAGTAGCTAATTCGGCCACGCCGGTGTTAAGGTAACTAGAAACTTTTCTTCTATTTTTGTTTTAATTTCGAAATTTTTTATTTTTTCATTCTTTGAATTATTTATTAACTTTTATTAAATTACTTAATTATTATATATAATTATAATATATATATATATAAGCGGGGTGCTATTTTTTTAGAAAAAAATTTCAAAATCTTTTTTTTTATTTTTCCAATTTATTCTAATTATTTTTTATTTTATTTAATTAGAAATTATAATTATAATATTTTAGATGAGTTTTGAGAGTTATAAAACGTGTTTTTTGTAACAATTTTTTAGAACATTCTTCTATTGAATGGGGTACAAGTGTATGATATATTCATACCAATTATCTGCAATGGAATCTATACTTTAAGATGTACAGAGTACAAGTTCCAATATACTTTGTATCAACCCTTTAAAAATTGTTAATTATATTAACAAGTAAAAAATATACAATAATGGTAATTTTTTTTTTTTGGTTGAAAAACATACAAAAAACAAAGGGTTCAAGCCCATAAAATATAATGCTAAACTTAAAAGCTGACTCTCTCATATCACTCCACTCTTAATAGCTATATTTTATAGGCTAGTATAGTTTAATTCGATTATTATTTCGATTCAGTTCTTTTTTTCTTTGAATAATTTTAGTTTATATACTTCTCTTTTTTAGCTTACTACAAAGTTGATCATTTTTATCTAACAGCAAATAGAAAAGAGATCACTTTTAGATCATGACAATAAGATAGAGAATGTTGTAAAAATAAATAGAGCAATCTATAGATGCATATTTAAAATTATTAATTGAGCATGAAAAGCAATCTTTAGACAATAGAAAAAAAAATTGTAACCAAAACTTGCTATCATACAAAAGTGTTAAGTTGAAATTTATAGGAAGATAACAAATATTATATGTTTTGAAAGATACTTTGTGCCCTATAATTTAAATAGGATATAGGTTCATGGTGGTTTCATAGTCCATGAATGGTTGTCAAAATTGTGATTCTAACAATGTAATCTTACGAGTTTATGATTTTATAGGACTATTTCGAGTTAGTTCATGTAGAAAATTGTTTTTATATAAAAATTTACATTTTTAACTGAATTTACATATTAAATTTAGTGAAAACTTATATTTTTATACGAGTTTGTTGATTTTATATGTTTGAGTTGAATTGATTAAAAAGTAAAAAGATACAACCGAGCTTTTATAATCCATCGACTATTAGAGCAGTATATTATATTCCTTGTCGTGTTCTATTTTTTCTTTATCTTTCTCTTTCTCCTAATGCCTTATTTGATGTTCACAACCTTTATTTATGTTTTAATTTAATAATAAAGTTTATAAGGAAAATTATATATTTCAATCTATACTATCAATAACCTAAAATGACTTAAATGATCTTTTTTCTCTTTAATTTATTGTTTTTGAAAAAAAAATAATGGAAAAAATTTACTTTTGAATTTTGATTCTTCTTATCTATCTTTTATACATGTTAAGTTATAGATTAAAAAAAAATTATAGAAAAAAGACCTGATTTTTTTATTTCTTTATTTTCATCATATATTTTAAGTTTTTAATAACTATTATAAGTATATGAATAGTTTTTTAAAGCTACTTAATATAGGATGTAAAAGTTTATGTTTTTACGTTTCAACGTTTCAATTTTAAAGACCCTCTAGCGATTTTTGATATAATAGTAAGTTTAGTAACTTTCATTATGGGGTAGGTTTATAGTCTCAAAACCTTGAGATACTCCTACTTAAAAGGTGGAGTGAAATATTGAGAGGACTTTTTAACCTTTCCATCTTATATCAATTTACTTCTAAGTGTGAAAAAAGTTCAATAAATATTATATGTCACATGTTATATAAATATAGTGTATAAATATCAATAAAATGTTAATACGAATATTAATAAAAAGAATAATTTTAAATCAATTATCATAAATAATTTATATATAATATATATATCATCTTATTGATATTTATATACTATCGTATATAACATATGACAAGTACTGGCTATTAAATCATTTTTCCTTAGTATACCTTCGCAGGAGTATTTATTCTGCCCGTAGAAAGTAGGGGTGTCCATGAATTTTTAATGTTTACAAAGGATAGCAAATGCAATTTATTTATTTTATTCCCTCGATAAAAGTACTCTGAGAAGTGAAAGCTGCCGCGGATATATTTAGCCATTGCAGTCTTGGTGGGTAAATCAAGTTGCAAATATGCAGCCAATTAACGATTGACAAACAATGTCACCGTGGGCGAATGATTGGCGATGTGAGTGTGGCAACACATGCTTCACGAGCAGATTTATACACGTCGGGGGTTCGTCAAACCTGTAAATGATAACACAATACTTCCAAATCTTGCAATCCACTTTTTGCCGTTTTCATCATTCAACGCACATACCCACACCCACCCTACGCGTCACACTACATGACATATATGCACTAACTATAGATCAATGGATAGTTTCGAAAAGATGCAACGACGCAGAAATCATGGCGTCGCATAAAATCACTGGCCATAACCACTCACATGGATTATTCTTCAGTCCTTTATCACCGTCAAGTCTTGGTAGGAAGGTGGTGAATACTCTGGCGTCTGTGAATGATGCAGTATGTAGCGTGATATATGGTTATTCACTGATATATTGTAGGAAATAAATTTATATTAATTCACATTTATCAAATACAACTGAATCATAAGTTATTTATAGCGTTAGAATGCTAGAATAAGTAAAAAAGCTAAATAAAATTTAAATTCCCTCAGAAATTATGCCTAAATAAAATTATGATAAACTTTATTATACTTACACTTAAATCTTGGACGTCCAAATGCATAAATTTGGCCCGCAATTTGCTCCAAACCAAAATAAACTCAAATAATTAGTTTTTATCAATAAATTATTAGATGCATAACACTCTGTATGTGAAAAGGTTATGATATTTCAAGTTGATTAATTTATAACTAAAAAATTATAATTGAAAAATCGTAAGCTGCTTCAACCAATGTTCTGACTTCTTCGGGTTCTAATTCTTATTGCTTCTACTTGGTTTCGTCTTCTGAGTTTGATAGTGGAACTTCTCCAAGTATCGTAAGCCTAGTTCGTCTGTGTCAATATAGGCCTAAACAGATTTTAATGTCGATCTAGTTCGTAAAGGTACTACTAGAGCAAGTCTTTGTATTACATTTGTGATAAATGTATTATTCTCTAATTGGGTGGATAAAAGAAAGCCCATAAAATGGGTTTCTAATTCTAACGTGGATAAATTATGTTAATGTCTGTCCCATTCTAACTGTGTATTTGAATTTAGGCTGAATAAAATCAGTCTACTAGCTTCGTACATGCAGCCAATAGTAGCTAATACTAATCTTAAGGTGTACCAAAAATTACCTGAGTCAACTCCATATAATTACTCAGTACAAAATAAACCTGTCTAAGATTTCTATAGCAGCCAAAAGTCCATCTATTTTTTTTTTTTTTTTACTAAAGTTTCGACTTAAAAAATCATAAGATGATGCCATTCCGAAGGTATGAAGCGCCTTATCATTAGAGATTTGGTGTCCCGTATCATTAAATGCATCTAACTATTTTACTTACGCTTTAATTGGCCAAACCTAACAATCTCATCTAGATGTTATCCATTCACAAGTATTTGGTAATTTAAAGTTGCTAAACATGATCCAATAAGATGAATCCAAGTATTCAAGAACTTGAATAAAATATATCTTATAAAATGCCTTTTAACCTTTTTATATACCTTTTTAATTCAAATGTTACTATAATTGAGGTTTCAATCTATTGAGGAAAGCTTTTCCAACAATTTTATACACAATCCTCCATAAATTGATTGGTCTGAAATCTTTCGATTTGTTTGTCCTCATGTCATATAAAGTATGATGTACAATTTTCTTACTTGAATGATACTTACTCTCTCAATGAAATATAATAAGGAGAATTGTGCTTCTTAATTTTTTTTTGTGTTTAGCCTCTTAAAATTTGGAAAATGCATTATATATATATATATATATATATCCAAACAATCCTTAAAGAGCTTATGAAAAAGATATTTATTAGCAATATGTCCTTAAAGTGTATATTTTAAGAGATAAGGGTAGACACAAGTATAGATCTGACCTGACTCAAAACAGAGACCAAACCCATTAAGTCACATTTTTCCAACTAGAGAACTGTAACTGACCCATCCAAACTCAATTCTGGGTTGGGTCTCAGACCTATTGGTTCATGAGTTTAAGAATCGAACCTATAAATTGTGACATTACAATTTTTTTAAGCTAAAATTAAAATTCAAACTAAAAATAAGTAAACTAAATTTCTAAATTAAAAAAGTTGAGCCCAATAGCTATGTAGCCTCTAGCCCATTTTAACAAGTGATAGTTGAATATTTATATTTATTTATGTACAACCACATCTAACTTAACATATAATATTAATAATGTGAGACAAAACAAAATCTAAATGTTACAATGAAGTTCAACAAGTAAAAGTTAATATGATATTGTTAAGAGTGGATTTTTCTTTTGTTTTTAAATCATATATATTTATTTTTATGTTGTTACTAGCAACACATTAAATGTTGTGAATGGAAAATAAGTTCTTCTTATTCACATGAATTTTAGTTTAAATTTTTAGTGTTATTTAGTTTTTCCATTTTCAAATTTATTTTGTATTTTTTAATATTTTTTCATTTCTTTTATTCTTTATTTTTTAATTTTTTTAATCATGTTAGAATTAGAACCCGTCGTGTAACCCTTTGACTTGATCAGTACCTGTTAACCCTGGGTTAGACCCCTAATGGTAAGTATAGGTCCAATTTTGGTGCAGGTTCCTGGTTTTGCCCTGCTCTATCCATAGATCTAGATAAGAAAAGAGAATGTGTGTACAAAACAAGAAAGCACAAGAGCTAAAGTGCAATGCTATACAAATCACTAGACCAAGTTGGTAGAAAATTCAAGTTGAAAATACAATTTTAGTCGCTATCAAATATTAATGACTGGAGTAAGAATTGAGTATTCTAGAAGCTAGACCATAATGAATATTGGAAAAATTCTTTTCCAAATAGTATAAACTTACCCCTATCCCCTGTTTGACTATTTTTATGAAATATGATTCTAGAATATTGATGAAGCATTTGTGTGCTTGTTCAATGAAACTACAAGAGTTTTTGTTGAAAGCCAAGCTACTTCTAAGCTCCAGTTAAAGCATCTAATCAATAAAAAAAAAAATCCCATTTTTTTTTCTATATGTTATTGGTATCTCGTTTCCCCTTATGGAAATCCTATCTTTTAGGAAAGGAATAAGTAATTAATAACATACTATTTTATTTAGCTAAGCTAACAGTGTATTGAAAAGTAGTATAGGAATAGGGGGAAATTGTTGGAAATTCTCATGCTCTTTAAAACATGAACCCTAGATCCCACCCACTTAGCTACCATCCCCAATACCCATGGACCACACTTGGTGACCAACATTTCCCTTTGATGCTATCTTAACGAACCCATTGAACCTAGATTACACCCCTCCAAATACATTGAGTCCATGTTGAAGCCACTTGCTTTTGTGGTGATGCCTGCTCATGAGTAGTATGCCACTCAAGTGCTTCACTCATGGTAGGCTGTTCACTGGAGGCCATGGTAGTTTGTAGGTGGTTAGCTATGGTTTGTTGAACATTAGTAGTTCTCAATGGATTGATGGTAGGCTTTTGACGTGGTGGTGGAGACCAAACTAAGTTGTGGGCATCTTACGTTTAATACTATTAAATTACTTTATATCTCGTGATTTTTAATACAGTTATAGCTAAATCACTAGTGAAATTATTCTTTTTCTTATGGTATTGGCTTAATTTATCTTATTTATATCAAAAACCAATAAATTGTATGCTTTAGGGCTTGAGGGCTATAAATACATTTTCTCAATCCCTAGTGCAAATCCACTGTAGAAGGTATTGTATTATCGGTTTTGATTTCATATATTTATGAAATGACAAACAAATAGACCAAATACAACGAAACCAAATCAATCGATACTTTGTTGTCAAAATGATTAATGACAACCTAACTTCTACAACCGTTTCTTCTTAGTTGCTTGTTGACTTGTAAATGCATGGTTTACTTTTGGTTGCTAGTGGGCCACCTCCGGTGCCACTCCTGTCTAATGAAAGCAACGAATCTAGTAAAGTATGTAAACTTCCACCATGTTTGGCCATTTTTGATTGGGGAGAAACGGGATGGAGAGAAATGGATGGAATGGAAATAATCATAATTTGATTGGTTTTACTAAAAGAAAACGGTGAAAAATGAATTTAGTACTTGAAAATTACCCTCAACGTATCTTGATGAATATAATTATAGGGGATAGTTATATGATCGTCATCTCCTTTTCCCTCCATTTTCACATATTTCTTTCTAGTTTTGAAGAGAGAAAAAATCAACCTAAATGTGGAGATATTTCACCCGTTTTCTTCTTTTTCTACCGATTTCCATTCTTTACTTAATTAATTGAAAGTCAACAATCATCACTGTTTTCCATTATAATTTTGTACAAGACAGCACAATGCATGACGATAAAAGTATAGTAACGAAGAGAATATGGTAACCCAACATAAAAGAGAATCAATATTTTTGTTCAATCCAATTCCTTAGAATTATAGGAATGGAATAACATATGAGTCTTTGAATCTTAAGCTTGAAAACCAAACCAAATTTTTAATTCGTAAATTTACTTTCCCATGACAAATATGCAAACTTCCAGCGGAGTAGTAAGATAAAATTTGAAGCACGTATAGAGTCAATTTTGTTATGATTGGTTGTTGATTTGAATTAGATTCAAGTCGTGATAAATAGGGATGTAAACCGGATGGATTTGGGGCAAGTTATAAGAACCTAAAACCTATTTTACTATATTAATAGGGTTTCAATCCCATCCTAAAATTTTATAGGGTATTTAACCTTATATACATAACCTATTTAGTGATCCAGTGGGGTATATGCTTCTTAACTTGCTAGATCTATCTATAATTTTTTTTTTGGTCAAATGACTTTTTTTTCTTCATTAATTATTACATAAAAAATTGATCTGCATTATTTACATAACATGGGTAACTCGATGGGGATTAAGAAATTCGTTTGTTGTACTTTTTTCATCCTATATATCTTATTACGGTACCAATAGAGTAGTTAGTGATATTAATATACTTTGATTTTAAGTATACGTTCTATAGTTGTATTAAATTTGTTATTTACTTCATTATTTCTCTATACTATATGATAAATACACATCTACCCTCTCTTAGCCAAAAAAAAAAAAATCTCACATAGATACATATTCATAAATACTAATAAAAAAAATAATAAACATGATTAAAATTATTATTATTCCTATTTTCATCTATTTATTGTTTTAGGTATTAGAAATTTTAGGTAATATTATATTATTAATTTATTATTTTCTATCGGATAATGGATTTCTTGTGAGGTTTTTTTTTTTAATCTAAAAATTCTAACGAGTTTTTAATCATATCTTAGAACTCATCACAGAACATGTCCCAAAACCCTATTAAGTAATACCCTATAGAGTTCTTACCAGGTCGAATATGTATTACGACTCATTCAGATGTATCCTAGTCATAAATTTTAGTTTAATGTGAAGTTTAAGCTTCCACCCCTGTTAATAAGCTTACAACTTTATCTAATTTGATCTCAAGCCTAATGGGGTAAGAGTTTAATTGGAATAAAATTTACACTCAAGTCAAATTTGTCTTTTCCTAAGTACAACGCATTCCTAACAAGGAGAAGTGAGTTTAATTGGATAGACTTGAGCTTAGTTGACATCGAGAGCAATATTTTGGATGAAACTTAGAGTGAAACAATATAAGCTCAATCAAATTTTGATTGTGTTCCAAAACCTTTTAAATCACGTTATGTTTGCAACTCTACTTAAATTAAAAACGTTAATATATTGATTCTTACATCATCTTCCTTGGCTTGGTTGAAATTACTTAACAAGGTAATGTTGAAGTTGATCTAATTATAGATTAATGAAACAAATGTGTGTTTTTTTGAAGTTTCTTAGGTATATAATTTAATGGATTTAAGTTGTGATCCCTGAACTTATATAATGTTTGGATAGAGGAAAGGAAAAAGAAGGAAATTATTTTGAAAGGAAAATTGTATGATTCTTTCATATAGAAAAGGAAAGGAAAGAAGAGAGAATTGTTTGAGAAATCAAGTTTTATCTTGAACCTACTAAAAACGATTCTCTCCGTAAAAAATTGAAAGGAAATTGTTATTACATTACATATTTACTTTTAAAAGAAAATATTTTAAATAAAAATATATTATTAATTTTCTATCCACTTTTTTTCTCTCCCTTATTAAAATAAAAATTTTATATTTTTCTTTTCTTTTTTTTTTCTTCCTAATTTTTTACTTTCACTTTTCTTCCATTTTAATTTCTCTCTTCTTCCCAAACATTGTGCTAGGACATAGAATAATAAAGAGAACCAAATTCGGATAAACATCAGTGTCCTGGAGACAGAATAATTATTGCCCTAACTCTTCCATACACCAAAAGCCAAACATTCCCCTGTCCCAAGTGTCCTCTCCCACACCATCCTTGCGTCAGTTTTTATCCGCTCTCTTACCATTATCCAAACATCAAATTTATTTTCCTTTTTCTTTTCCTCCTTCTAGCACTTTTTATTTCAAGATCATGCGAAAGTCGACTATTCAACTGAGCTTCAAGACATGTGGCGTCGATCTTTTTCTTTCTGTTCTTTTCTTTTCTTTTTTTTTTAATGACCAAATTTCCTTGTTTTCAAGATATATTTCCATTTATATCTAAATCCATTAGGGACTGAATGAATATTATTGTAACTTATAAATACATATTCTAATAAATATTGCAATATCTAAAAGTATCATGACCATTTATGTGTATAAGTATAATTTAGAATTTTAGATCATAAGCCAAATTTGTTTTTCAAAGATAAATTATAACCTACGTGAATAAATCAAATTTCAGTGAAGAACTCAAAATCGAGAAACTTATATTCGCACCTTTTTTGGAACTTTTATAAATAGTCATTCATGAATTTCTAAAACAACGTTGAAAGACAATGATTCGCAGTTTCTCTCCCTGATATAGTACTAAATCGGTTTCTTGTATTAATCTATGCTTTCAATAATATTTTGAGATGTTTTATAGTCGATTTTTTCTACTATGCCTCTTTAATTTTTATGAAATAGATACCGTTATCTATTTTACTCTCGATTTACACTTTTTAAAGTCTAAATTATTAAATAAACTATAAATTCAACTGTTTAAATTTAAAAAATAAAAATAAATGAGGGATATTGGATAGAATTGATTCCATTAAAATAGTGTATGAGATTATAGAACCTCCTTTTATAATCAGATTTGAGTTATTTCATTGATTAATATTTTAGAAATTGATATAAATTGGACAAATTGGATGATCAATGGACACAAAAAAGTTGTTA
Source organism: Lumnitzera racemosa (assembly GCA_024138005.1). Taxonomy (NCBI): domain Eukaryota; kingdom Viridiplantae; phylum Streptophyta; class Magnoliopsida; order Myrtales; family Combretaceae; genus Lumnitzera; species Lumnitzera racemosa. Next base: position 51,078,365 of record JAMXBC010000006.1, on the reverse strand, counting down.
CTATTGCATATTAGTGGGAAAAGAAGAAAAAAAGGAAAAGGATCGGTCTTTATATTGGAGAAAAAAATTTATAACGTTAACTTTTTTCAGTAGATGCAAATTTGCTATTCTGGGAACATAGGAGATTCATCTAAATTTGATAACTGAATCGAGAATCAACACAAATCGCAAAATATGGTTTTTTATATTTTATTTCGGTTTGCAATTTGACTTAAAAACAATCCAAAATGACAATCTAAGCTACTTCTTATTGAAAACTAAAAGATGATATATTTTAATTTTAAAACCCGTCAACAATTCAATCTTATCCAACTTACCTTTTTTGTTTTATTACTTGTTATCTCACTCCTAACCTCAATTGTCCACCTCTTTTCCTTTTATTATCATGTCTCATTTCTCAAGGAAACTTGCATGCATTCACCATCTCTTGAGATGTAATGCCATTATGATATGAACTTAAGTGGTTTTATTCCTTATGTAATGTTTTTTCAATTTGATATTCAATATTTAATAAAAAATTCCAACGATTATTGTATCATCACCTAAAATAGGGTATCCTTAGAAGTGGTTTGAACAGAATTCAAATAAACCAAATCACATTTGAATTTGATCATATTCTTATCTTGAATTGTTAAAAGCACTTCGATTTATTAAGAGTTTGGACTAAACAGTTTAATATAGTTTGATTCTGTTTGATTATTGAATGAAATTGAATCAAATAGAACCTAACTATAAGTATCCATAGTTTTTAAGGTGTATGATTATAGTTAATATAGGTAAATAACAATAAAATATAATAAACTTAAGCTCTTGTATTGACTTAAATTTGGTAAGGTGAGATAGGTGTAATGCCCTTACGTAGTTTTGTTCCATTTTTACATAGAAAGAATTGGACCTATATAAGGGCCGATTTTGAATTATAAACTAGCCATCAGGCTGCCAAATCGGTGGTTGAATTGCTAAGCCTCAATGTTCAAGGTAGTTTAAGATTACCAACCCATTAGATTAGGTAGGTTACAAATTGGCGGGTTGCTCGCCAGTTCAAGCTCAATTTTTTTTTTTTGAATTGGGAGTCCATTTTTAATTACAAATTTGTATTGACCATTGTTATTCAATTTTGTAATATAATATTGCATGGACCAAAGAAATAAATTTAGGATCTAAAAAAATTGCAAAAATAAAATTTTCAGTTTACGAGCTATGGAATTGAGAAACAAATAGAAAGTTGGCTAAGCAAATTCCAAAAAAGATTGAAAAAAAAAAAAGAGTGGAGTGAGCCTTTGCAACTTAGGGTTTGGAATGTGACAAATAATTGGAACATGTTGAAGAGAAAAGTAAAGGAATTGAAGTTAAGTCACTGATTGTAAGGGAATGCATAGGCGGGGCTGAATAGCCAAAATTCTTGGGCCAAGTACTTATATTAAATAAAGGCTTAATAGCCCTATTCAATAATAGAATTTACTAGAATTCTACGTAGGATAGAATTCCATAACTAATTATGGGTGGCATATGGGAGGTTAATTACTGTATATACTTAGATACATCCATATACAAATAATAGAATGAAAAAAAAAATACAAAAATAGTCTTTCCCTCTTAATAGTTCTCGCATTCAAGAATTTTTTTTTTTGTTTTTTGTTTTTTTTACTTGTATTCAAGTTTGTAATTACAATGCATTCCAATTGGTATCAGAGCCCTTTAAGGATGGAGGCTATGGCAACACTTGGAGATAATACAGTAAAAGAAAGTTTGAAGGCAATACAAGATACCTTAAAGGTTTTACAAGAGTATAAGTCTAAGCAAAATAAAGACATCACATAACTTAAGGCTCAACAATCAAAAAAGACTAATAATTCCAACACTAACACCATAGAATCTGGCAAATCACCAATGATTGCAATTCCTTTGAAGTTAGGTAGTATAGTCAACTCTACATTAGAGTCCTCCTTACAACAGCTAACGTCTTCGTTGTAGTAGCTAGTAACTAAGGTTGAATTTTTTGCATTCAATGGAGACAACATCAAGGATTGGATATACAAAGTTGAGCAATACTTTGCTATTAAAATGACACCAAAAAATTGGAAGGTGAAAATTGCATAGATGTATCTTGAAGGAAGGGCTCTTAAATGGTATTATCATTATACCTAAAATTATGTAGATCTAACTAAACTTGGTTGGAGTGAGCTAATTAAGGTTATGTAGTTACGCTTTAGAGATAGGGCATATGAGGATCTGATGGCTAAACTTATGGAGTTAGGATGACAAGGAAGCTTACAAGATTATATGGAGGATTTTAAGCATCTTACCACCTTGATACAACTACCTAAACCTTACCTAATCAGTTGGTTCATAGCCAGCCTAGACACCAACATCCAATTCCCAGTACCTTTGTTCAACCCCCAACCACTACAGCAAGCTTTTAATTTAGCTAAACTTTAGGAAGCCAATTTACTCTCTTCTAACTAAAATTTGCAAACCACCAAATCTTTACTCCCTTCCACCACTCAAACATTTAAACCACATTCTGCTCAAAAACCTTATACACTAACCCATAACCAATTATGACCTATACCTACTTCACTTACTTATTCCACATCTACACCTCCTAAAACCACACAAAACAATACCAAATACAAACACAAAATCATCTCTGAGGAGCTAAAAGAAAAAAGAAGAAAGAAATAATGCTTTTGGTGTGACTAACCATTTGGACCTGGCCATCAGTGTAAGAACAAATTATTACATATGTTAATGAGATGGAAGAGGTTAATGATGAGGAGGGGAAGGTTACTAATGAGTTAGAAATGGACTTGTCCAAGCTTACTTTATGTTCCATGAAGAATGAATAAGTGGAGGAAAGTAGTTATATGAGGGCTATCGGCCATTATAAGAAAAGAAGACTTAACATCTTAATTGACATAGGAAGTTCCTTAAACTTCCTTGACTTTTAGTTAGCTAAAGGACTTAGATGTGTTACTATAGTAGTGGTACTAATTTAGATTTCATTAGCTGATGGCAAGATTATGCTTTGTCAATCTAAGATTAGAGGATTTTCATGAGTGATGTAAGGAGTTTCCTTTGTAACTAACATCCACCTATAGGCTTTAACAGGGTATGAATTAATCTTAGGGGTTCCTTGGCTTACTACATAAGGTACCATTTGTTGAAATTTTAAAGAGCTGATGATAGAGTTCAAATGGCAACAAAAATGGTGCAAACTAAGTGCTGATCAAGAACATGTTTGTGCTCTGGCTGGTAAGATGCTAAATAAGCTTTTAAATACTGAATAGTTGATGCAATTGCAGTATTGGGTGGTTTATTGTCACAGGATTAGTGAAGAGCATTTTCCTATTGAGTATTTATGGCCCGAATTAGTTGATTTACTTGAGAAGTACCATGATTTATTTGAAGAACCTAATGACTTACCCTTAGATAGGCAGTTTGATCATCGCATTGTGCTATAAGAAGGCGTACAACTAGGAAATCTTTATCCATATAGATACCTTAAAATGCAAAGGAATGTTTTAGAAGACATGGTAAAGGACATGTTAGGAAGTTAAGTGGTAAGACCAAGCCATAGTCTTTTTGCTTTTCCGGTTGTGTTATTAAAGATGAAGGATAATACATGGAGAATGTGTGCGGACTATAGGGAGCTTAATAAGTACATTATCAACGACCGATTTCCCATACCAATAATTGAAGATCTATTTGATGAGTTATGTAGGGCTAGCTACTTCACAAAGTTAGATCTACGATCTAGTTATCACTAGATCAAAATGTACTTAGACGATGTTTACAAAAATTGCTTTTGAGACCCATGAAGGACATTACAAGTTTATCATTATGCCCTTCAGGTTAACTAACGTATCATCCACATTTCAAAGGTTAAAGAATTACATTTTTAAAGATTGCATGAAGAAGTTTGTTTTGGTGTTTTTCGATGATATTTTGGTCTATAGTAGTGATATGGAAAACCACATTCGGCTTCTTAAGTTAGTCTTTAAAGTGTTGCACCATGAGAAACTATACTTAAAACATAGTAAGTGTATATTTGGCACTAAAGAAATAGAGTATTTGGGGTCCTATAATAACTAAAGAAAGGGTAGCTGTTGATCCAAAGAAGGTTGCAATAGTGATGAATTGGCTTACTCCTAAGACCTTATATGAATTGAGGGGTTTTATGGGACTTATAGGGTACTATAGGCACTTTGTACAAGGGCTTGGGGCTATTGCAAGACCTTTAACTAATTTATTGAAGAAAGGACAGTTTAATTGGGGCCTAATAGGCGACAATTTGATTGAAAAATTGAAGTAAACATTTATAAGTGCCCTTGTTCTTAAGCTGCTAGATTATAAAAAGGGCTTCATCATTGAGAGGATGCTTATGGTGATGGAATAAGGGTTGTTCTCGTGCAAGCCAACTACCCCATTGCTCATTTAAGTGAAACACTTCCTCCTAAATAGTTGGGGTTGTCGACATATGAAAAAGAGCTTCTAGCTTTGGTGTATGCTGATAAGTTTTTATTTGTAGATATTTTATATGGTGATTTTCAATGATTTTTCTTAATATTTGAGTTTACTTTTAGATAATGATACTTAATTAAGTAATTTTTTTTAAGTTTTGAAACAATCTACAATAGAAAACGAGAAGATAGAAAAATTTTACTTAAATTGAAGTTAAAATGAGTAAGTTATAAAGGTTTAAAAATCGATACAATCGAATGACATGGCTATATTGTTTCTAAGTGAATTTGAAGCTTATTTTCAACTGTCACGCCTTATTACATGACCAAACGACATGACCATGTCCTTGGTTGTGTTGTTTCTAGTTTTTTATTTTAAAGATGCAGTTGTGAATCATAGCTAATGATATGACCAAAAGACACGGTAGTGTCCTCGGTCATATATTTTCTAATTGACCTATTTTTTTTTATCGCTTTCTATATAAATCCTCGTTAAGGTTTATTTAAAGGGAGATAACTTCCTGACATAACTTTTTGAGAGTTTTTGAAGAGAAGAACACTCAAGAGAGCGAAGGATTGTCAAGACTTTAAGATTTAACCTTATTTTTATTTCATGATTTTCTTTTTTACAATTCTTTATTCTTTGATGTAAAATCTTTATTTTATAATGTATAGAGAGTAGATTTTTGGTATTTAGGTTTTATAAAACCTAGATCTACTCATGTGACATGATTATTATTTGATTAATTTAATTCTTTAGTCTTTTCTTGGTTTAATTATGTATGCTTCATGATTTAAGTTATTATTTTTATGGGTAGTAATCTAGAATTTGATATCTTATAAGAGAATCGAGAGATTTTTTATAAGATTAGATCTATGCATAGTTGACGAGGGTTGTTGTAAGATTAAAGATAATTTACAAGATCTTTCTAGAATTTTGAATTAAAGCGTAGAGAATTCGTTTTTGCAAAATATAATCTTAATTTATACTATTGAGAAAAGATTATAATAGGTAATTTTAGAATTGGGGTTAATTGGCTTAAAAAAGTGATTAACTTTAGTAGAAAACTCTCCCGGATAAGAAAGATTCAAGAATAAATTATCTTTAATGGAATTTAGATGTTAGGTTTAGGGGAAGCAAAGATCTACATACAATTTTTTTTTTTAATCTTAAAATATTTTATACTTTTATTTCTTACTAAGTTCTTGAATGATTTTTGATTAGTTGTTAATTTATTAATTGTTGTAATTAGATTAGATATTTTAAATTCTTAAACTCAAATTCCTAGGTTAGATAATAGAGATTTAGTGAGTATTAGTAGAGGATCGACATCTGGACTCATAATTCACTTCATTATAATTTGATAGGTATACTTACCTTAACATATATATACCGTTGAAAGGTGACGACATTATTTATTAAATAGGAGATTCATTATTCACATCATAACCTAAAATATTTGTTGTTAGTGACTCCAAGCCAACACAAGTGGTTGATGAAACTATTAGGACTAGATTAGAAATATAGTTTAAAAGTGGAAAAAGTTACCTAGTGGCTAATGCTCTTTCGTATGTTATTGATGCCAACTTGCAAGCTATTCAATTTAAGGTAATGGCATTAAAGTCCTAGAAGAAATTAAGGGAAGTTGGTCGATGTCTAATGGATATCAAGACATTATTAAGAAGATATAAGAAGGTTAAAATTGTGTTAAGTTTACTTTAGACCAAAGGTTACTTAAAAGGAAGGGAAGACCAGTAGTCAATCCTAAAGTTGAACTTAAAAAGAAGTTGTTAGAAAATCTATCATGACTAGGTTGTTGGAGGTCATTTGGGGTCTTAAGCAACTTACAAATGCTTGAGTTCTCTATATTATTAGCCTAAGATGGAGAGCAAGGTCTAATAGTATATAAGAGAGTGTATTGTATGCTAACATTAGAAAAGGGGAAAATATAGCCTTGACGGGCTTGTTACAACCACTTCCCATTCCACATGAGTGCTGGACTGATGTGAGTTTGGATTTTATTGAAAGCCTACCCAAGCCTAATGGAAAAAATGTGATCATGCTGGTTGTTGACAAGATGAGCAAATACGGACATTTCATTAGGTTAAGCCATCCTTTTACAGCACAAAGTGTGGCAATAGCCTATATGGATTACGTCTTCAAACTACATAGACTTCTAGAGAACATGGTCAGCAATAGAGATCGGTATTCCTAAGTTAGTTTTGGTAGGAATTTTTTAGGTTGCAAGGGGTTGAGCTCTACTATTCTACTTCTTACCATCTTCAAATTGATGGTCAAACGAAAGTGGTTAATAAATGTTAAGGGATGTACCTAAGATGCACGACAAGTGAGTATCCTAAATGATGGATTTACTATTTATTGCTTATAGAATAGTTATATAATACCAATTATCATACCAATATTGAATAAACACTATTTAAGTAACTATATGGTTATCCGCCAACTATATATTTGCCCTACATTTCAAACAACTCAAGGAACTATGTAGTGGATGTAATACTTTCAAATTGGGAGAAAATGATCAAGGTGCTCAAGTTTTACTTAAAATGAGCACAAAACTGAATGAAACAGTTGGTTAATAAACGAAGGATAGATAGAGAGTTCAAGATAGGCGATTGGTTTTGGTTAAAACTTCAACCCTACTTATAAACAAGATTAAAGACATGACACGGACAGAAGTTGATGGCTAAGTTTTTTTTTTTTTTTTATCGTAAAATATAATTGACAAAGTTAGGATAGTAGCTTACTAACTTAAGTTGCCATCTAACGCCTCCATCCACCCAACCTTTTATGTTTCATAGTTGAAACCATTTCATGGGATTATGCCTACTAGTTCAATCAGACTTACCAGTAGACATAGCAAAGGAATTAGTTCCGAAAAAGATTCTTCAAAGGAAAATAATTAAGCACAAGAACTCATTTGACACCATATGTAACGACTTGGCTAGAACTCTTCCTACTGAGGTATTGTCTGCTTTGGCGTGAAAGGCCGCATGGTTTTGTCCCTTGGTGCAGTAACTTCCTAAGAGGTCACCCATTTCGAGATTGCTCTAACCCGAGTATGCTTAATTTTGGAGTTTCGATGTACTCTAAGTCGTTATACCAAAAGGTGCCTCAATGATTGGAGTTTCTTCTCTCCACATGTAAGGGGTATTACAATTTACCCTCCTTATAGAATTGACACCCTCATCGGATTCGTTACACAGGTCCAAGACCATTACCAGATAGGGACTTGCTCTTCTGGCTGGTAAAGTGCTTTGATACTACCTGTAATGGCTTAGTCGGAACTCCTCCCACTAAGATATTGTTTACTTTAGTGTGGAAGGCCGTACGGTTTTGTCCCTTGGTGTAGTAATTTTCCAAGAGGTCACTCATCCCAAGATTGCTCCAACTCGAGCACGCTTAACTTCGAAGTTTCGACGTATTTCGAGCTACTATACCAAAATGTGCCTTGATAATTAGAGTTCTTTTTCTTCGCATGTAAGGGGTATTACATCATAGGACTCATCAAATGGCGTAATCGTTTACTAAAAGACACAACTTTGGAATTCCTTATAGATCTGCAATTGAGATATCATGAATTGCCATTGTAGACAATTGTTTTTGAAGGGAAAGGGGAAAGGGATGGAATGAGCCTTTGTAACTTAAGGTTTGGAATGGGACAAATAAGGATACTTTTGGAACATGTTGAAGAGGAAAGTAAAGGAACTAAAGTTAAGTCATTGATTGCATGGGGATGTATGGGTCGAGCAAAATTGGCCAAATTCTTGGGCTAAGTACTTATATTAAATAAAGACTTAATATCCTTATTTAGTATTAGAATTCACTAGAATTACATGTAGGCATAATAGATAGAATTCTATAACTAATTGCAGGTAGCACATGGATACCTCACAAGAATATTCTTTATCATGTAGGAGGTTAATTAATATATATACTTAGATACATCCATGTACAAAGAATAAAATGAAAAAAATACAAAAACAATCTTTTCCTTCCAACATATCTTACATTCGAGAATTTTTTTTTTTTTATACTTGCATTTGAGTTCGTAATTGCAATGATTCCATAGAGGAAAATTCTACAAAATATTAAAAAAAGAGAGTAATTCTTGAAGAAAAAAAAAACCAAAGTGGTTCAGGGCTAAATGAATCGACCTTAAATTGCCGGGTTCACTTAATGGGATTGTACCCCTAATCGTTCTTACGGTTTTAGTTTACCTTTACATCGACCCGTGAAAACTGATGATTTTAGGTTGTCTTGCCTGGTGAATGTGTTTAGAAAGAATAATGTGTAGATTTGTGATAATAAATATGTGAAAATATAAAATAATCTAAACATTTAGTTTTTTGCTATTTGTAAATTTTCTTTATCAAATTCTTAACTGTTAAATTGTATTCAAAATTCCAAGATTAAAATCATGATGTGTATATAATTGTTATATAATTAACTTATTCTTTATTAGGTGGAGAATTAAAAAATATATATATTATTGTATTATGATCAAGAACTTAGGAAATTAAAAAAAATAACATAAAATTTAAAAATAATACCTAAAATAAGGCTCTTGCAAAATAATTTCAAAGCTACGATAGTTAAAATCTTTTTTTCAACATTTGATTTCAAAATAATCAGAAGTTGGAAAGCTGATTACAAATTGCTGAAAAGAAATCGGGCGAACACTCGATTATATCGAGTTTCAATGTGTGATTTCAAAAATCAGCTCTTGAAGAGCCATATTCATGCTACTTATATGTAATCGTAAGCCTAAAAGTCAGTTCTACTAAGTCTTTCAAAAAAGATAATTAGTTGTTGATGAACTGATTTCACTTCGCAATAGCAATTCCGGGATTTGAAATTCATATTTTAGTGTGTTATGAAATTAGGTCTTAAAATCCTGATTTTACTTGTGGTAGTTTTTGGATTGCTTCTACAAGAACCCTATTTTAGAAATTATTTTTAAAAAGGTATAATATCTTTTTCTTTTTTTTCCTAAAATCTTTCCTTTTTTCACTTAAATAATCTATATTATTAAAGTAAAATATCTTTTTTAACTACCATAACTATCAATCTTATAAGTTTGATTTATAAGTGATCAATAGGTTAATCCATATTCTTTTCACTCACATCAATTCTCTTAAATATAACTATTCAATAACTACTATTTTCTATTAGCAAGAAAAAAAAAATTAATATTTTTCATTTTTAAATTTAAAATTGTAATTGACCTATGGCTATATTTTTCCTTTCATTTCTTTTCTTATTTTATTTGACTTTACCTTTTCTGAATTAAAAAAAAATTTCTAATATATCATTCTTTTTTACTTTCATTATTCATGATTCATTTTTAAGCATTTAATAATTATATTTTATTTTAAAATAATTTAATTTAATTTTAACATACACAATACAGATTATTTACTATACAAGAGTGGCTTTCATTGATCAGATTGTATCTAGAATGCTCCAAATATCATTTTACTTGTTTGTAAGGAGTAACAATCGTAAACTTTAGAGCACAAATAAATTACTTAATTTTAAGGATTCCCAATTATTATAAAAGATGCATTATAAACCCTTCAAGAGCCCTTGTTTGAATTAAAAATTAAAAAAAATATTTAAAAATGAATTACAAATACAAAATAACTAATTTTATGAAATTTCTGGACGAGCAATTTTTCCTTCCAATATATCAACGAAAAGAAAAAAAAAAAAAACCCCAAAAAATAAAGAATTGAGTGCCACATTTTCTTCTTCATCGTCCCATTAAAAAAAGGAGATTTGTTGAAATATTCACAAAATCTTACCCTCTCATTCTCTCTTTATTTACTAAATTTGCCACTCTGAAACTGCATTATCCTTCCGAAATCACACTTTTACACAGCTTCCATTTCCACATTCCGTAATCCGAAAATATAAAGAAATTCCCAATTTTCTTCATCAAATGTATATATGTTTTCAACCTTTCGTTTTTCCCGCTACAATCAGGGTTTCCAATTTTCATTTTTGAGCTCGCTTTTCCTATCTGCATCAAACCACTACTAGGGCTGCAGTATATCGTCATTCAGTTGAGTCAGTAATTGGAGGTTCTTGATGTTTTTGTATTGGATTCAGTCTTGTATAGTTAAAGTTTCAATTTTTAGTATTGGGTTTGCGTTGTAATTTGATGACTTTGTGTAATTAATTGTATTTTTGGATTGATTTCTATGGTATTTCGGAAGGTGTTGTTTAAGAAGATAGTGAAAGTTAGGGTTTTTTAAGTGATGGTTACGGGGAATGATCACCCGGTTGAATCGTTTTTCAATTCGATTCAAGCAGTGAAAGGCGTGTTTTCACCTCTTGAATCGGGTATTAGAAAAGCTGCTAAGGATATTGAGGATTGCTGGTCTGGTCCTAGGAATAGAAGTAATAATGTAGAGCTCATTTCGCGGTTAAATTGTGGTGGTGGCGCTTCCGAGAGGGCCTGGAAGTTCCATGCTACTAGTAGTTTTAGTAGTGTGTTAAGAAAGAAGAACGGGAAGAGCAGTGTTAGTGAAGAAAGGAAGAAGGGTTTGTTCATCAAGATCCCGCTAAAGAATCTTGTTGGAATGTTCTGGCAGAACTCTGGGAATGGGGAAGGTGTGGAGGTGAGGAAAGATGTTAAGGAGCGGGATGTGGATAGGGATAGTAACGGATCATGTACAAATTGTACGGTTCATTGGTCTTTGTTGGCGAATAGTGTTGTTCAGGCATTGCCTATTCCATTCAAACTGACCAAGAAATGGGTTCATAGACAGTGTAGCGAAGATAGAGCTCACATGGATTCTAGGGCCTCGTGTAATTCAAAGAAAAGGGAAAAGGGTAACCACTCTACTAAAGGTGTTAAGAAGGGATATGTAGACTTTGGGGAAGAGAAATATGATGCACTTGAATCACTTGAATGCTTTTTAGGTTTCCTTTGTGATCAGTTGTCACAGAATTTGCAAAAGTTTGATGTGGGAATGTGGCAGGAGAGTGAGAATGTGAATCAAGATTCTTTGTCCCCTCAAACTCCTCATGCACATATTGATCATTTCAAGGCCATGACGAGTATTTGGGAAGTTCGAAAAGCAGAAGTAAATGGGTTTCTAGGAAACTTGAAGTTCGCAAGAGTGGGAGGTGTACCTCCGAGTATTATTGGAGTTACTTCTTCTGTTAAAGATGAGAGTGATGATGCTGTAGGAGCAAGTAATAGGGAAGAATCTGCACCTGGTAATTCACCACAGAAGATGGGTAGTGGAATTCTTAGCATTCCTTTGTCAAATGTGGAGCGTCTGAGATCTACTTTATCGACAGTATCATTGACCGAGCTTATGGAGCTTGTACCACATTTGGGTCGGCCTTCTAAAGAGCATCCAGATAAGAAGAAGCTGTTCTCAGTCCAGGACTTCTTTAGATACACAGAATCTGAAGGTATGTTCATGAAGTAGTGCAGTTAACACGTGTTATTGCTTTGTTGGCCTGCGGCCGAATTATTTGAAATAATTTTTGCTCAAAAAGATGCTGTATATCTTATGTAGGTTTTATTAAGATTTTAATTTACTGTGTGGAGCCCATAGACTACTGCATAAATCTCTCAAGTGAAGGTTTTGAGAGGTTCATTGGTGATTCTATGTTCAGCCCTATATCTATCCTGACAGTTCCATAAACTTTTACAGTGTTTTTAGCTTTCCTTTTTAGTTTGAGGACATCACTGGAAACAACTGGTGCATGCATTGGTACAGGACAAGGTTAATTGCAAAAAAATTATATGCGGAGATTTGTTATCTTGGTAAGGGATATGTGGACAATTGTTGAAATAGGCATATTGGAAAATCAGTCAGCTACAATAACCATCAGCAGCTATGCACACCACTGATAAAAGGATGTCTTAAGAAGTTAAGGATTAGTATTTTTTTCTTCCTCCTTTGTTTTTTTTTTTTTTTTTTCAAGGGATCAAGTGGATTTGCTCTGATATCTAATGAGAAGTATATCAATATAGATGTTCATGGGCAACTTTTGATGCCTACTTACCTGTCAGCGAGTATCTTCAGATGTGAAAAATTTCCAAACCGGTACTGATAAATGAAAATTAACACATGAATTTCGATAAACTTCGTTTCATCCATTGTCTACTATTTTCAGGCTAACTCAAGGAGAAGCTTATTTTGTGACAACAAACACATTTTTTATTTTTATTTTTATTCTTTTTCTTTCCTTTATCTACATAGTTGTATTATGGCTTTTCGATATTGTTGGGGTGCGCTTAGGACAGATTGATTGTTACTTGATTGCTTGTTGGGGAAAGAATAGTGGAATCAGCTGGAAAATCAGAATGATACTTTTAGATACAGTGCAAATGCTACTCTGCACTGCTGGAGCATTTTTTTCAATTGTTGTGGACACACTTACATACGGTTTATGGAGCAGTAAGCCTTGGTCAAATTTGAACTTGGCTTTGTGATGCATCCATAGATGTTGGTGAATCTATGTGGTAATCGCAAACTATGTTTTTTTTTTTTTAGCACATTTGTGTCTTCTTTTCACCACTTTAGTTTTCTCTGCAGTATACCAACAACTTTTTGCTCACTGCTGTGGCTCCTCATTTGCAAGCACTTCCTTCTTGGCACTGTTGATTTAATTTATAATAATAACACATGTAGCAAAATGGAGTGAGTATACTTATCCCAAAGAAAAGAAAAGAAAAATGGAGTAATGAGGAGTGGGGTGGGCTATGGGATGAATCGCTATAGCATTTTGGGCTCCTTGAGAAGTTTCCTGATTGTGTGCATTGCTGAATTTTATCTTTTGACAATCATTAGGTGTTCATGATTTGTTATGATGCCAACTATTGAAATGGAATGTATTTGATCACTTCTAGCCTTCAATGTATGATGAAATGTCCCCACGTTAGGCCATCTTTGTCCTAGGTCCTTGCCAAGGACCTAGGCTAAGGATCTTCCATGAAGTTCCTTATAGGATACATCTAGGCCTTCAAATAAGGACTGGTTCTTAGTACTTGGCTTATACATTTCAACTTGTATTGGTGTAAAAATAACAATAACATGAGACCCACAAAAACTTTAAAAAATGTTGAGTAACTCTCTTTAATAACCTTTCAGACGAAGTGGAGAGGAGTCCTTAAAAGGATAGAATTGTTTAAAGGATAAAAATAACCTTAGAGCAAGCTTTTATCTGCTTCCTTCCGAGAATCTCTTTATTTATTTTCCTCAATAATTCTTTCTCTGTTATAAAATTTTCTGAGGATTTGTACAGGAGGCTTGCCATTCTTGAAAAAGAAGTGTGAAGGAAAGAAGTTGAGGATCTGTCTAGACTTGAAAATTTTTTCTAAAATTTCTTGTTACGTTGCTATTGAGATGGGAATGGTTCTTGCGGTATCAAGTATTTTCTTTTTCTGGAAGATGAGTCATTTAGACATTGGGCCATGTATCTTGGCTAAATTTTGTTGACCCATCTATGATATTGTTTGTGCTCTAGCTTTTTTGGAAATGATTTTTTTTATTTTTTAATAAATATATGTAGATTCAAGAATTCATTGACCTTGTAATTTGTAGATAATTTTGGTAACAGTTGATGCATCTATGGGTTAATGTGGTGTAGGCAAGGATACGATTGAATCCTCTTACCAAATTTATGTTTATCTGGTTAGTTCTTTAGTAATGTTTACATTTGGTGAGGTGTTGTGCATCTTTTGGCTTTGAGCCTTATTGTTAGGTAGTTTTACTTTACCAGTTTTTTAATTTCACCCATAAGGTTTATTCTCTTGCTTGGGCGGTTGCTCTTGCTATTAGGCCATACTTGATCCTGCTATTTTGTTGTTTATTGTCCACTGTGTTGATGCATTTTGCTGGTCATGAATTAGCAGTTACTGTGCCGAGGCAGTTAGGTTCATATTAATTGTTTTGTGGCAATGCAGATACTTTATATAATTACAGTTAAGAATAAATATAACATGATTAAACTAGTCAGTCTGTTATCCAATATGAAAAGGCTCTAAGTTCATGTGGAGCAGGCTTGTGGACCATTTTACAAATATTGATCATTCTAAATTATTGGGGCATTCAGCCAAAAAAAAATCATAGGGGCATTACAATTGACAGCTAGTTGTAATGAAGTTCTATTTATTTCTGTCACAGATGTTTATAAGTGACAAAGATCCACTTCTGTTTATTTTACATTTTAAGATAATTAAGTTTCCGGACAAAGCAGATTATCACTCTGAAAAATCTAATCTTCTTATGTATTACCATTCCTTCAATGCAGGGAGAAGGTTCTTTGAGGAGCTGGATCAAGATGGTGATGGTCAAGTAACATTGGAGGATCTAGAAATTGCTATGAGAAAGAGAAAATTGCCACAGAGATATGCTCGGGAATTCATGCATCGCACTAGAAGTCACTTGTTTTCAAAGTCATTTGGTTGGAGACAATTTTTGTCTTTAATGGAACAGAGAGAACCAACCATTCTTCGGGCCTATACTTCTCTGTGCTTAAGCAAATCTGGAACTCTCCAGAAAAGTGAAATTTTGGCTTCACTGAAACATGCTGGACTTCCAGCCAATGAGGACAATGCGATTGCTATGATGCGATTTCTTGATGCAGATAAAGAAGGATCTATTTCATATGGTCATTTCCGGAATTTCATGCTTTTACTTCCATCTGATCGGCTTCAAGATGATCCTAGGTAAGAATGTCTAGGAAGCATATGGCTTTTAATGATGTATATGTGAGCATAATGTGGGGGGTTGCAGATCAGTGTTGTACTGCTTGTTGGAGATAATTTCTTTCCGATACTATATAAGTTGCTAAATAAACAGTCTAGTTGGATAACCAAAGGAATTATTTAGTCAAGCTCAGTAAGTCTGCATCCTTATAGACATGATAGTTTTATGAGAGATTGTTAACTAATGTTCTTTTGCATATTCAGAAATGTCTGGTTTGAAGCTGCAACTGTTGTTGCTGTTGCACCTCCTGTGGAAATTCCTGCTGGAGATGTGCTAAGATCTGCATTGGCAGGAGGCCTTTCCTGTGCACTTTCTACTTCCTTGATGCACCCTGTGGATACCATTAAGGTAATTTTTTGCTGGAAATTACAATTACTTTTTAGGAGCATTTTCTTAATCATAACTTCTTTTTCTTCTCCTTTTTTATATAAATATATTTAACTTGAAAGCTTCTGGATAAACAAACTTTTCATATATAGTTTGGATGGGGCTTTTTCTTCTTTTTTTTTTTTGTCTTTTTCCCTTCTTTTGGATAACTAACTTCCAAATGAAGTTTTTCTTTTTGTTGGTGATTCAGTAAATGTATCATAATGTAAGAACAAGTACACTTCCAATTGAAGTTAATCATGATTAAGTGGATACCAGGGGCTATTTTCTAAAATTTTTTTTCTCAGGGGCTTTTAGGTGCTTTTTATGATGTCATGAACACCTGTGTATTTGTGGAAGGTAGTGGAACTTACGATTTACATTGGTCTCTAGGATTAACATTTTTCTTTTCTTGGCTGGAGCATTCACATGCATGAAACGTGAAACCAAGGACATATGTCCATCGTGATGACATTCCATCTGTACTAAATGCAGAAGGAAATGTATGGCAAAACTTTGTCCTGTATGACTGACATGTGCCCCCTCAAATTTTTTGCTTGCGACAACTTTTTGAGAATAGAGCATTTTATCTTTACATTTATGGTTTGACAGACTGAATATTGTGCATCTTGGGCTTATGTTGAAAGTCCTGGAAGGTATATCTTATATAATCTTGTAGGGGGAAAGTTAAAACTCAGCACAAGTAGCTTCTCTTTGCTATAAAAGAAATAATGGGTAAATGCAGTTTGTGGGGGATGCTTTTTGTTGATTTTGGGCAATCTCAATTACTTAAAAAGGAAAAAGAATATTGACAGGGTGATTGCTTTATCCATAGAATCGAAAGCTTATTTGTGATTTTCTTGTGGTAATCATGTCTTTTTGACAGACACGTGTGCAAGCATCGACACTGTCATTTCCTGATATTATTGCGAAGCTTCCACAAATTGGAGTTCGTGGATTATACAGGGGTTCAGTACCTGCTATTCTGGGACAGTTTTCGAGGTTGCTGTAATTTCCTTCCGATTTTATCTTTTCCTTAAAGATTTTTTATATTATTCTCTCAACAATGATAATTATGTTACTTTCTCTGCAGTCATGGCCTTAGAACTGGAATATTTGAAGCAAGTAAGCTTATTTTGATAAATGTGGCTCCAAACCTCCCAGACATCCAAGTAAGTGATATTCTTCTTCTTGTTTTAACATAATTGTTATGGGGAATTTTTCCTTTTCCATTTCTTAAGATTAATGTATACAGGATTTCTCGGTTTGATCTCTTTCTCTATTTTGCTTATAAAGATTTAGTATCAGGCCCTGAAGGCTGAGTTCTTATGACTGTAATACATTTTCTTCAGACAAATGCACATTATATTCTCTCTATATACCAGAGCCCAAAAAATTCTTGTAATCTTATGTCTCAAGGCAACTCCTGTCATGTCATGAGACATGGGCAGAGAGCTTGTTGATGACCATTATTGATAAAGTTGCCTTGTTCTGGAGGTTGTTTTGATGTCCCTGCTTCATGAGGATTGGTGTTTTCTTGCAAACAATCACTAAGAGCACTATGTTATGTAACTATTCTATAACTTTTATTTGGCCTACTTTCAGAACACTTGTATTTGGTACAGTGTGTACAAAGGTAGTTAAGGAAAAGAAGGAGAAGACCTGTCAGGAATTTGTAAAGCGACACCAATATGAAGATATTTTGTACTTGAAATTCCCTAAAGTTGAAAGAAACCATCTTTTGATTTTTTTTTTCAGTTGATTTCAGCTTTTAAATTATTTGAAGTGTTGACTTTGGCTTTAGCTTTAATATATTTTATCCAGTGGCAATGAGTTGAATTGAATTGTGAGATTTGAATTGATGATGGATTTGAGTTAATGAATTGAAACATAATTTCTTTTCTAAATCCTGTGCAGGTTCAGTCTCTTTCATCATTTTGTAGCACTTTCCTGGGTACGGCAGTGAGGATTCCCTGTGAAGTTTTAAAGCAACGACTACAAGCTGGTCTTTTTGACAATGTTGGAGAGGCTATTGCTGGCACTTGGCAGCAGGATGGCGTTAAAGGCTTTTTCCGGGGTACAGGTGCTACACTTTGTAGAGAGGTCCCATTTTATGTTGCTGGCATGGGTCTGTATGCCGAATCTAAAAAGGTGGGAATGTCACTCTTCTCTATCGACATGAATTGCTGGTTGTATTATTGTTGTATGCGTACATTTTGATGGGTGCTTTTGCACAGAACTAACTGCACTAACCCATGCATTTCCAGATATCTGTATCAGAATGCCAATCACTCTATCATCTAGTCCTTGGTTTCCATTGTACAATAAGTACTTTCAAAAAATCTTGTCAAGAATTATCTTCCTGAACAATGTTAGATTCTTATAGAAAGGCTTCTCAGGTGCTTGTTACCCAAACCAAAATCAATTTATATGCTTGTAAAATTCTGTTGTTCATAGTGTGTATTCAATGTTATGGGTTTAGTATTTTAAACGAGTTTTTTTGGATAATACACAATGTAACGAGTACCTTTTATAAAGAAAATTCTAACTGTTGAAGCTCCCTTCTATCTTCTATGGACAGCATTTCTGCTGAAGCTTAGCTTTTCTTAAATTTCATTCTAAAATTTCATGCAGCAGGATGTCGTTTGGCTTGACATGGAGATGTATTTTCTTCAGTCTCATTCCAACTGAGATCTCAAGGGTGTTTTGGGGTAACTTTATACTGTTGAAAAGTATAAGTGGAGTCTTCCATATAGAGTTATACACTTTCATGATCCGTTGGATTTAACTTCATATATCTTGGAAGTGTATCATCCCTAAAAGTTCATAACTTATATGTACGTGATAGAACTTCAACGGTTTGAGATACATGGTTGTACTGGTTCCCATGACTGAGCTGATATTCATGTGATTCTGTGTGTGCTTTCTGCAGCTTGCTCAGCATCTACTTGGGCGGGAGCTTGAGGCCTGGGAAACAATTGCCGTTGGAGCTCTATCTGGAGGTCTAGCAGCCGTTGTTACTACTCCATTTGATGTCATGAAGACAAGAATGATGACTGCTCCGCAAGGCCGGCCAGTATCCATGTCATTGGTGGCCTTTTCTATCCTAAGGCATGAAGGACCTCTTGGCTTATTTAAAGGTGCAGTGCCTAGGTTTTTCTGGATAGCTCCCCTCGGTGCAATGAATTTTGCAGGCTATGAGCTTGCCAGGAAGGCAATGAACAAAAGTGAAGAACCGTCTCCTGACCAACTATCTCAAAGCAAGGAAACCAATTCTGGGTGAGCGCCTGACAGAAAGATGCCATCTCCTAGTGCTCCCTTGAGATCACAGCAATTCCATTTCGGAGAATTTTCTATTTTTTTCCCGAACTTATAAGCGTACTATGCTTTGGTTTCATCTGTCGACATCCCTGCCACTTGAGGAACAAATTTTGTCAGTACAATGCTGCACCTTTTTTGCCCACGGTGATAGTGCAAGTACTCCTCAGTTTTCTCCTTTAATCTTGTTCATTTTCTTTGCAAATCTCTCCTTTTCCGTACACGCTTTATGTAGTATAGCTGAGCTTGTGCTGGAAGCAGACTACAGGAAGTTCGTTGACATGGCCATGTGTCAGTAGTGTCCCTTTTTTAGGGTGAGAAATGAAGTTTCCACTAACGTGTCAAATTAAGGGGTAAAATATTTTTAGTTTTTGGAATTATTATTTTAACAACTCACTTGAGACAAATAAGAAAATGATCCCAAATTGGAAGGCACATTAACAATAGATAGAATTATTAAAATTGATGGTTCTCCCGCCCAATTGCATAAACATGTCTTGTCTCAATCGTGCAGTACCATGACATTCAACATCGCAATTCCATGGATTATTAAAATCTCGCAATTACGACTAAGATGTTAAATAAAACATCAGTAAACACTTAACTTCTCTCAATTTCCAAATTTATGCTGCTCAAATGTAAAACTAGGAACCCAAGGAGGAACCGAACCAAGTTTTTTCGATTTTCATAAAAAAAATAAAAATTTTTGATTAAATAAGGAAATGAACACAATAATGACTATCCCCTACTCAATGGTTATAAATTGTCTCCATGAGAGGACTTCCTATGCACTTTATTGATAATCAACAATTTGGAGCTTCAAGACTAGATCGACGAATTCAAGCTCCCAAGTAATGCCTTTTTTTTTTTTTTTTTTATTTGCAAACAAAAGCCCTCACTAGTAATGAGCTCTTTTTTTTTTTTTTTTGGGAATAAAAGGATTTATTTGATATTGAAGAGCAAATAGTACATCAATGTCTCACATAAGAGACAAATTTTTTATTTAAGAGAACTATAACTCTGCAAAAATGATCTAATTTAGGGGAATAAAAAGAGTAATAAAAAAAAAAAGTATGCTTCAATTCTCTGGCTCTCTTCACTCAAGGAAATTTAAGCAAATATAATCACAGGTTTACAAAGAATATTAGAGAATGAGAACAAGGTATTAGCGGTGGGAATAGCTCAAATCAATGCCCAATAAGCTATCCAAGATGTGTATTTAATTTATAGCCTTCAAGATAAATTATATAAACAAGCTTTTATATAATGAAAATTGTAAAGCTCCTATCCAATCCAATAAGTAGAGGGTTCCATCTGAACGCTCATTCAGACGTTCAACGGTCTCGTTTGGATGGGCTGGGCTCCTTCAAATTGTTTCAAGGTGTACATTGCAATTCTGATGGTATGGCTCGCTCCATAGGCTAATTAACTTGATTCTTGGAAGTAAAGGAAGAAAGAAAAGAGGGAAAAGGCTTAGGCCCCGACAAAGCAAGTATCTTGTCAACAAGCACATTTAAAAACCAAACATGCACCACAAGTGTCATCTACCACATAGTATCTCAAGCATCATTTAGGTGCCACACAAATTCACAAGCGCTGCTCAAGTGCTAAACACATGCAAGACGTGTCAAACACTAGTATTGTATATTGTTGTCCATTAAGTAGTGAGCAACAACTCAAAAAACCAAACTCATATTCGATACAACCGTCGATCCAACCATAACTTCCATAGGCAACTATCATAAGCCAACAACTCAAACGCAATTGCATAACTTCAATAAAGAGCATAAATCCAAGCATGAAAAACAAAGACCATAACAATTTAATAGAAAATATAAAAGGAAATTACATATCTAATTATTGCAAAATACAAAGTACCAAACGATAGTCATTATATTACGAGTGGGGTTAGAAATTTTGCACTCAATCTATCGATCTAGTCACAACACCACATAACTATATAGGGTTTTTATAAGTAAAACTTAACACGATTAATGAATAACTCAAAACCCTTATAGACTTTTTTATCATTTATGTCTAGTTTTATATTTGGTATCAATATCTGTTTAAAAACCTATTTAACAAATAGGTCTCATACACGAGTTTGAATCTAACTTGTAAACTAGTTTAAGATTTATATTTTTGATATTCATAGGTTGATTTATATTCTACCATCTTCTTCCCCACAGCACATCCAATGTTACCTATTTACTATTGATTTCAACTAATTTTTGTCATTCTTTTTTTTTTTTTCACTATTGTCCTTATCCACTTTTACTTTAGTTCTATAAGATTAACAATCTTAACTTTTTATTCACTTTTACATTCAATTTCCTACATTCTTTAAAAAAAAGAATGAATATCAAGTTTTGTTTTTGTAAACACATCTATCAAGGTAGACCTTATTTGGTAATTTCTAGTAGAAATCAAATTGAATATATTAATAAGTTTTTCTTTAAGCTAACCACTTAATTTTGTGGATTAATTTACAAAGTAATTATGACGTAAATATTTTGTTTAATTTAGTTGTATAATGTTTAAAGTTTGGATTGGTGGTTAGATTTTGAGTTATTATATTTTTATTGAACTTATCCATACATTAAGCCTAGTAATAGAAAAGTTATCTTTGTACGTATTAGTATATTTTGCAATGTAATTTCTATTAATAACATTAAATAAATTGAAGCTGATATTAGAAATATGACTTTCGAATGAAGATTCAATAGCTATGATATATATACATATATTTATGTTTTAGAATTTTCTTAATCGATAAATTAGTTCAACTTAGATAACAAATGTGTAAATTAAGCAGGTTGAGTTATGGGTTTAAAATTTTAAACATGGTTAATAAATGGGTTGTGATATGAGTTAATATTTTCATACATGACCTCATTTGGACTTGACCGCAAGATACGACCTATTAACATGAATTACCAACTCTAATGATGAGTCAAAAAGTTAGAACATTGTCAAGAAAATCATGGAAATAACAAAGCCATGGAGTTGGAAAGGAATAGGCTAGGAAGATCCTAAAGAGGGAATGTCGAATTATTGATACATTGTACACTATAAGGAAGATTTCACAGCATCTCAAAAGTCTTCCAAAAAGATAAAAAACTAAAGGAGGAAGATGCTGGGGGTGAAAGAGCAAGGCAAGTGCATTAGCAGTCAGGGAAGCTGGAAATGCCAAGAGTGATAACTCTTTTTTCTAAACATAGATCTACTCATCATTAAGTTCCTAACCAATCTTAGACATGCTATCGAAATCAAATGGGTCAGCATTAGATCTACTCCTTTCCTTATCAATGGCTTAGTTATGAATTGATCCAACTCAAGAAAATCTGGTAGTTGCATAACTACTTGAGGAAGCATGTGAAACGAGGACGTATTATTATTGTGACTTAAATTTTCAATGGTAAATGTGAATACCAAAATTTATTATAGGCTTCTTTAACATTGTAAATGTAAATCTTGATTTACCGTGATTTATGATAGGCTATTTTGACAAAGTAGTTAGATAAATTTCTTATCAGAATTAATAACCACATTTTGTTGAAGAAAATGAAGAAGAATTCATACACTATTAAGTCAAAATTATTGACTTTGTAATTCATGACAATTCATACATGCTAATTTGAGAAGTCTATAAATAGGTAAGTATGGTAACTCATTTTGTATCCAAGAATGAGTAGTGTGAGAGTTGAAGTGAGTGTAATTGAGTTAAGAATTTTAAGTGTTATTCTTTTTTATATTTGTGTCACTTTCCTTTTGATTAGATTACCTTTTCTCCTTCATTGTAGACATAGGTTAAATTGTAAAACTACATAAATTCTTGTGTCTTATTATTTTCTCTATTTTATTGTTGTTCATTATTAATGTGCCTAAACAAGATTTTGATCCTAGTTACCCCCAACAAATTAGTATCACAACTCATTGATATTCTTGTTTAGGTTTTGAAAATGGCAATAATAAAACTCGATATCAAGATTGTTTAGCTTTTGAAAATGGCTGCAACAAAATTTGATATTGAGAAATATGAGTGCAACATGAGTTTTGCTATGTGGTAAGCCAAGATGCATGCAATCTTGATGCAAAATGGGTTGCATAAGGCATTACTGGGGAAAGACAAAAATGCCCAGTTCAATAGATGAGGAGAATATATTAGAGATTGATGAGAAAGACTTATCCGTTATTCAATTTTCCTTGTTAAATGAAGTTTTGCATGAAGTCCTTGATAAAAAAATTGCTAAGGACTAATGGGATAAGTTGGAATCTTTGTGATCACAAACAATCTCACCATTAAGTTGACTATCAAGCTCTATTTGTACACCCTCAGTATTGGCAGAATGTGCTTCAATTAAGTCATACATTAATGAATTCTTCTCCATTCTTATGGATGTAGGCAATATGGAGATCAAGTATGAAGACGAAGATTAAGCTCTTATACTATTTCATTCTTTACCTTCATCATATAAAAACTTTAGAGAGGCAATGATTTATGGCAACAAGGCTCTAAAGTTGGAAGAAGGAAAAGAAACTTTGTAGTCCAAAGAGCTTTTCAATAAGGAGATCTCTTCGAGCCATTTTGCTAGCCTAACATAGGGTCTACTTATTAGAGGAAGACCTACTTCAAAAGTTATTAGTAGCAATAGTTGATTTAAGTAGAAATCAAAATCAAAATCAAAATCTAGACACAATAAGTAGACTTGTAATTACTGTAAAAAGAAGGGACACATCAAAACTGATTGCTTTAAGTTACAAAATAAAAGTAGAATGAAGAATTAGAAAGATGACAAGCTTGCCAACGCTAGTGTTGTAGTAGATGAGCTCGAATGTGATGTCTATTTTGTGATAGAGGATGGTGCCAAACAAGGATAGATTTTAGATTTTTCTTGTTCATTCCACCTATGTCTCGATAGAGATTTATTTTCTTCTTATGAACCAATAGATAGAGTTGTATTGATGTTCAACAATCATCCTTGTAAAGTTATTAGTATCGGTAATATCAAAATCAAAATACATGATGGCACTATACGAATGTTAATTGAGGTGTGTCATGTTCTAGACACGAAAAAGAATCTCATCTCCTTATTGCTTTTAAAGAAAATGGTTACAGATTTGCTGGTGAAAGTAGAGTCTTGAAGGATCTAAAAGGAACTTTTGTTATCATGATGGCTAAGTGAATCGGTAGATTATATATGCTACAAGGATCTATTATTATTGGTTTAGCTACATCTTCTTTTATGTCAAACTTAGATGTAACAAAGTTGTGGCATATGAGGTTAGGACACATGAGTGAGAAAGGCTTAAAAATGTTGACTAAGAGGGGTCTTCTTTGTGGCTAAAGTACATCTAAATTAGAGTTTTGTAAGTATTGTATTTTTGGCAAATACAAAAGAGTCAATTTTAACATAGGAGTTTATAAAACTAAAGGTAATATGGATTACATCAATTCGGACCTTTGGGGGTTAGCAATTGTTCCTTTAAAAGGTGGTGCTTTGGATATGCTTACCTTCATTGATGATTACTCTGCGAAGGTATGGGTTTATTTTTTGAAGTAGAAAAATGAAGTCTTTGTTACTTTCAAGCAATGGAAGGCTCTAGTAGAAAATCAAATAGACAAAAAGATTACGTACCTTCACATTGGTAACAAGCTAGAGTTCTACAGTAATGAGTTCCATAAATTCTACTAAGATGAAGGCATTGAGAGACATCTCACGGTTAGATGAACTCCTTAGCAAAATGGCATAGCCAAGTGTATGAACAGAGCTTTTCTAGAGAAAGCTGTGTATGCTATCTAATTTTGGCTTATCACGGGATTTTTTGTTAGAAGTAGCTTCTACAGCTTATTATTTGGTGAATCATTCTCTATCTGCATCAATTGATTGAAAAACTCTAAAAGAGGTATGGTCAGGAAATCTTGCTAATTATTCAAGTTTAAGGATATTTGGGTGACTTGTTTATGCTCATGTCAATGATGGGAAACTTGAACTAAATTCTAAAAGGGCATATTTATTAGATATCCTTTTGATGTTAGAGGATATAGCGTCTAGTATCTTGAAACACATAAGTTTGTCATTAGTAGGGATATTATCTTTGATGAATTTACCATGCTTCACCTGAAAAAGGAGTCTTTTGTAACTTCCGAAACAGAAGCCTAAAGTTTTGACAAGTAGAAGGAAATTGAGTTTGAGGTGGAGAGTACATCTTCTCTATATGATGATTTTATGCAAATCTCGCTTTAGTTGCCCACTTCTAAAGAAGTAGAAAAATCAATAAAAGAAGAGGATTACTCCATTGTTAGAAGCAAGCCATAAAGAGAGAAAAGAAAACCTGCCTGATTGTTAGATTATGTTTCATATGCCTCAAATATTGCATAAGAGACAAATGTAGTTGGTAAGGCTTCAACATATTCAAATGTTGTTTCCTATAATTATTCTTTGAAATGGTTGGTGGCTATACGGGAAGAGGTAGAGTTTTTTCACAAGAATAAAACTTCAAAGTTGGTCAAATCGCTAAAAGATAAGAAGATTGCTGGTTGCAAATGGGGCTTTAAGAAGAAAGATGGCATTCTAATAGTTGAAGATGCTAGATTTAAAGCACAATTGGTTATAAAGGAGTAGATTTTAATGATGTTTTCTCTCCTATTGTTAAGCATAGCTCTATTCATGTTTTAATTACTCTAGCTGCGATGCATGATTTAGAGTTAGAGCAACTAGATGTTAAGAATTCCTTCTTACGTGGTGAACTTGGGGAGAAAATTAACATGCAACAACTTGAAGGTTTTGAAATTGAAGGCAAGGAAGACCTTGTTTACTTGTTGAAAAAATCATTGTATGGTTTGAAGTAGTCTCCCCGACAGTAGTATAAGTAGTTCGATTCTTTTATTGTTGGGTACGACTATTTTAGGAGCCAATATGGTAGTTGTGTATAATTTAGAAAATTTGATAATGTCTTGTTTATCTATTTATTGCTTTATGTTGATGACATGATTATTGTTGCCATTAATTTGAGATAAGGAACTTGTTAAGGAATGTTTAAGTAAATTTGTAGGTTAACCTCTTGATTTGTTTTCAGGTTAAGTGTAATTTTTGGCTAGTCTTTTAAATAGCGATAGTTTTAACTAAGGATTTCTTGTCTTGATTTTTCTTTGATTTATTTAGTTGAGGACAAGTAAATTGCTAAGTGTAAGGAAGTTTGATAAGTTTTTAATTGACTATATTTACTATAGTGATTTTTATGGTATTTACTTAGAATTTTTTCTTTTTTATAAAGAATATGATACTTAATTAAGTAAAATTTTAAATTCTAGGTTTTGGAACATTCTTGAGAAGAAAACAAAGTAATAGAATCAAGTTTCATTTATGGAGCTAAAATGAAGACGTTATGAAGTTTAGAAGCGATACGGGTAGCGACATAATCACGTTAGTATAGAGGAGATTTTAAGCTAAAAGAGGGTGATTCACACAAAGTGACATGACCTAGGTGACACAATTGTGTCCCTAACCATGTCAAATGAAGATTTGAAAAGATTCAAGAAGATTTGGGTAGATTTAAGTGATGCAACCAACGACACAATTGTGTGTTGGTTGTATTGCTTGATGAAAAAAGAAAATTTCACATTTAATATAAAAGGCCTTTTGAGGGTTTTTTGTTACACCTTTTCACATGAATTTTATAGAGACTACAAGAGGAAAAAAGCACAAGAGAGCAATGCACGTCAAGTTTCAAGATTTGGGAGTTCTTCAATTTTTATGACTTCTACTTTAGTGTTTTTCATTGTTCTATTTCAAGATTACTCCTTTGCCATGATTAGACCTTAAATTCATTGTATCTAGGTTTTGTGGAACTTAGAATTATCGTGTGACATTGAGTTTTCTTAGATCTAATAAATTCTTTGATTCCATTGATTCAATTATGTGTTCTTTATTGCACTAGATTAAGATTTCTAGAGTATTGATCTAATATTTGATATTGTATAAGAATAATTGAGAGATTGCTTATATGATTAGATTTAGGTATAATTAATGAAAATTATTGCAATATTAGAGAAAATTTGCATGGTTTTTTCGGATCTTGATGATTTTTTAAGGGAATTCCTAATCTTTAATACTATTTTTAATTATACTACTAACAAGGTAATTCAAATATAATGATTAATAGACTCGAGAAAGTTATTAACTTTATTAGAGAATTCTCTCAATCAATGCAATTAGAGATGGAATTAGATTATTTTTTCTAGAAGTCGCTTGTTATTTATAAGGGAAGCAAGATCTAGATATGTAATTGTATGCTTAAAGTTAATTTCTAATTTGATTGCTTTCTTGTTTTTTTTTCTTTAAACTGAGTCTTGATTAGCTATTTAGATAAGTACTTAGTTGCAATTTAGATTAATTCTCGATATTACAATCGAATTCTATTGGTTATGTAATAAAAAAATAGTTAGTATTAGTACTCATAGTATTCGTAGGAATGATATCTATTTTATTAACCTATATTATAAATTGGCGGGGATGCTTACCTTATATTAGGTTTTAGGCAATCTCTTCACCTTTAAGGTGTAAGCAATATTTAAGACTCGTTTACTTTTTGGAAAGAAATAAATAAGAAGTAGAAAATTTATACCTTATGAATAACTATTACCAAGAATAGGTTAGAAAATTAATTCCAATATTTTCTTCACGTAAGTCTCTCTTATAAAGAATACATATTTCAGTCTTTACTTCACTAATTAATTGAAGTATTAAGTTGAACATATAACTAAAAGTATTAATTTGCCTCTATTTTTAGATGAGTAGTTTCATTAATTTAGGTTTTTAGTAAGGGAATGATGGTTAGAATATTTGAACTTTTATTCCTCTATAGAAGGAATAAAAAATTCCACCTTTTGTAAGATATTAACTATTCTCTATACAAAGAGAATAGACAAGGTATTGGGAATAGGAATTGCTTCCTCAAAATTGAAGTACATAGGGTAATATAAAGTTGAAAGTAAATAATTATTCTATCACCTCTCTATTATCTCCAAGTAAACATAAAAGTGTCAATTTACTACCTATAAGTTATTTTAAAGTCATTTACATTATGTGGACTAATTCCTTTGAGGTAGTTAATTGCAAAAAATGAATATACTTCAAATAATTCATTGTAAAATTAGGCAAATTTCAGGTGGTTAACTGCATGCATAGATAAAGTTTTGATACTTTTAAATTTTAAGTAGTTAATTGTAAAAAAAAAAGAAGATAAAATTTAGTTACCTAATTTTTACATTTACTTATTCAAGCCTTACATATCCTTTCTAGTTTCATAGGGAACATCATAGATGAAATATCCATCTCACAAACTAAGGCTTCTAGCTTAGAGTCTTACAAATATCATATTCATCAATTTCAATATGCTAGCCATAAACATAGAATACATTTTGTATAGTGGCTCTATCTTGCTATGATGTATACAACTTTCATTTTTCTAGTGTCGAGATCAAGCCTATCAATTAAGTTTGTGCAAAAGATCAACATAACCTTCCTATGGGTATTATTAGGAAAATGTTAAAATTCAAAATCCCATCCTTAAGAACACCCTCCATTTCAATAATTTCTAGCTTTGCAAGCAACTTAAAATTAGGCTTATGTGCACAATCAACAACTTAGTACTTAAATTTAGAATACCTCTTATTATGCAGGTGACAGGAGTACATTAACCTTTTCTTGGTGATTGTGCACTTGCCTTAACAAATTAAGTTTGATATTTGTTGAGTTTAAAAGAACTACAAAGGGGAAAAAAGAAAAAAGATTTTTAAGTTAGAGTTGTAAGAAGAAGAAAATGCAAAAATTAGATTTCTTTTAGAGGAGTTCATGAAATTGATTGGGAGCTTCGTCATTAAGTCAAGTATAAAAGAAGTTCTAGTAAAAGCTTTGAGGCATTTTGGCTAGGACGATAAGATCTTCTCATTTAATAGAGAAAGAATGGAATCGCTAGAAAGATAGGGCTTCATGTAACTAGGAAGGGAGTGAGATTGAAATAAGGAAGAAAAAGAAAATTTTATATTTTTAATTGCTAAGTAGTAAATCCCCATTCAAACAACCCTATAAGATGCTTGGATAGTATAGAGGGCTAAATTCAAGTATGGGTTTTAAGCCCATTAATTACTTGGGTTTGACTCTTTGGGCTAAAGTAACAAAACTTAAAGAGTATAGTCCAAATCTTTTAGATGATCAAGGAAATTTTGGTATGGTGGGCTTATAGTAGAGCTTATTGGATCGGTTCTTTGATCTAACTTTTCTCAATTGAGCTCACATAAGAAAATAAGGCTTCATTGTGCCCAAGCTTATAAAGGAAGCCTATAGGGGATCCATTAAAGGAAGGAATTGATCTTGGCCATTGATTAACATCGTGATCCTACGGATGAGATTAATGGCCATCCTCTATGAATACTCCTCTCCTTCCTTCATTTGGACAAGAGAGCTATAGATATAAATATTGTTATTATATCGTTATTCTACCAGAATCCTACTTCAAAAGATTAAATACTTAAATATTTTAAGAATACTACCTTGTTCTTCATTAACTATAAAGTTTGATGCCTCTTAGCTCCTCCACCTATCACCACAAATATTAGAGCCTTTTTGAGATTACCTGCTTTTCCTTTCTATACTTCTCTTCTAATCATCTCATACGTATGATTCAAATCATTTCCTTAGTCACGTTTAACGAGACTTAACATACGATACACACATAACTCTTGCACCCATACCTATACACCTATAAATAGAAAGTCTGATGTGAGGGATTTTTCTTTTTTCTTTTTTTTTTTTTAGTTGGGGTCTACCTTCATTTGATTAATATCTCGATTTTGGACTACCTAAAAGTGCCCCAAATTTGTAGAAAATAGTATATTTGTAAGTTAACTTTGAAATTTTGCATTAATTCATCCCGAGTAACACCGAGAAATCTAAACAACTTTAATATAGGCATTTTTAAGTTAGTAAAAAACAATTTTAAGTCATAGCAAAGTCTATATTGTAAAACTACTTGTTTGGTAATCAAAATCAACAAGAATGATTCATAAATCAAGGAAAATAAAACTTGACATATCAAAGTAACATAACATGCTTAAGAAAAAAAAATGTTGACTAGATTGATTAGCCTAATATCAAGATGTAAGGCAATTTATGGGTTGAGAATTCAACATTTCCTTAATTAATTCTTTATTTAAATGAAAATTAGCATTTACCTTGCATCAATGTTTCTAAGTTTCTATTTAAAGTGCAAAATTATCCTCTTTGAAAGCTTTAGTGAAAATAATTAGCTATTTGATTGTTTATATCAATAAATTCTAAGTATATATTGTTGTTTTCAATATAATCATGTATATGTGATAATGAACCTTCTATATGCTTAGCACTAAATTGTTAAAGAGTTTTTTTCATTAAATTGATTGTACTTATGTATTGCATTGAATTGATGCTTTTCCAACAGCTAAACCATAGCCATGCGATGTTTGTCTTGTTTAAAAATTTGAGCGAAAAAACTACTGGTGGCCACATATGGATTTTTGTTTCTTTGAAAACCACAACTCTACTATTGATAGGAATCATGGATTGATAAATTTGCTCCTAAGCTCCCAAATTGGCCACCTTAATCTGTCGAGCCCTCTTGCAATAATTCACTAAGGAGGATACCAAGTTCCTTCACAAAGTTAACATACTAGAGTACCTGGGTTCCTACCATTACTTAATTATCTCCCTAGTAAAGGAAGAATTTTTACATCCTGACTTGACCTAGGATTGGCATGGTAGAATACTAACCTTTCTAGATTCGGCTCGAAGCAGGCAAACAGCTTGGTTATCTCCACTAGCAACTCGGCTAACATGCCACCAAGCCTCCCATTTAGTTACTCAACCTTTAGCTTGACCACCATCTTAACCCTTATCAATCCTCCAACTTGAGGATGAATCTCTACATTTAGAGTTTCCAACCACCAATCGATACATGTTACTTCCTTTTCGAATAGCGTATGGATCTTAGCTTATCCATTTCACCCTTATAACTTCTTATACATTCTACTTTTAGCATCATACCCTTTTTAGTGATTGTAATAACCTAAAATGTTACCTTAAAAGGCAACTTTATACATACATATATATATATATGCACATACATCATTTGTATGATAATCGAAATCATCATTAATGAACATTTTACTTTAGTTATCTTCTTCACTTATTTTTGTGTGGGTGTGTAGTCTTACCAAGTCCAAGCTTACTCTTATCTAGTCCTTAAATAAGGAATAGTGGTGAGTGACCTTATGACTTAACTTGTGTACAATATCAAGTTAGGCTTTAAGTGCTTGTAAGGTATACATTGTGTCATATTCGTTCAATTGTATGTGGACACCATCTTACCTTTGACTGCCATTTACCATTATAACCCTCTTACAGTGAAGACCCATCCCCGTGTAATTTCCAATAGCTATGTATCCACCTATGGAGTTACATCATCTTAGTATCAATGCTTCAACAACAGTTACTGTTGGAGCTGTTGCTATTGTTTATGTTCTGTTCTTGTGCTACTAATTTTGCGTTTTGTGATTTGCGGTGGTGTGAAGTGTAGTTTGGTTGTAACTTAGGCTATGAAGTTATGTTCAACACCGTGTTCCATTTTTGAAGTTGAGTAATGAGTTATGAATCTTTGCTTTGAGTTTGGTGTTGTAGGTTTAAAGTTGTCGTAGCCATAGGTGTCATTTTAGTATTTCAAGTAGTAAGTCTGAGGTTTATGTTACATTGCATGAGTGTGGTTGTGGAGTTAAAGGAGCTAGTTAAGTTCACGAAAAAAGCATCCACTATTTCAAATGTTGAAGAATAGAGTATAGTTTATGTTGTGGGGGTGGTTGTTACCAATGTTTAGGTTGAGTGTTTCGGCATTGTGTTTGGTGTTGATTTTTAAGTTAGTAAAGAAAAATGATAAATTTTAGTATCAATGCAGGCATAGGAGACAATAAAAGTGGTTTTATCTACCATAGACAACCTATCTTTAGCATTCTAAGGTATACAGACGAAAGGATTGATGAACTCATTGCCATGATGGCTGAGTTAATTCGTAACTTCAATACACTAACTATTTCCTGACTTACTAAAGAGTTCTTCATCAATGTCTAAGTTACCCCTCAATAGAGAAGAAGATAAGGTTCTGGATACTAACTTGATTATGGTGACTGATGAGATACCTAATATGCACGAAGGAATTGTAGTGTTGGAGCCATAAGAGCAACTAGAAAAAGGATTGACTTGGATGAAATTGAGGAGAGTGAAGAGAAGGAGTATTACAAGGTTGAAGAAAGGGTTTCTTGACCTATTCATGGGCTCGAGAATGTTAAATCATAGGTGCTGACCTATTCATAGTGATTGACTACCCTTGAGTTTACTGTTTATGTTGACTTTTGGTGGAAGAACCTTTAGGTAAACTAATGAAGAGATGAAGAGCTAGGGATCTGAACTTAGTAAGAGATGTGTAATACTATGAAGAGGAGCCTTGTACCTACCATTACACGTGGGGCGCCTTCAAGAAACTCCAAGAGTTAAGATAAGGAAGAATGAGTGCGGACAATCATGTGAAGGAGTTCTAAATGTAAATGATCCATTGTAAGGTTAAAGAGTCTTGGACCAAACCGTATCCAAGCTTATTGGAGGGCTAAAATTTGAAATTAGTGAACTTTTAGACATAAAGAGGATTGATATGTTGGACCATGACATTCGAGTTACTGAAAGAGTCAAGTATTGGAGATGTTGGGGGTATTCTCAACTCCTCCAAATCGAACTTCATTTATCTAACCTAATCTAAGCAAGGTGGTTCGACCTGAACTGAGTAGGTAAGAAAATGTTAAGGTTGACTTGAAGTCCTAGCCTACCAAGAGAGAGTTATCGAGGAAGTTTGAGAAGGGATAAAGTTTGGGATGAAAGACGAGTGAGATCAAGTGCTTTAAGTGGTAAGGGTTTTGGTTACATGGCTACTCAATGCTTAAATCAATGAACCATGGCCCTTAAAGGCGATGTATTGACCATTGAAGTTCATAATACCAATGAGAAAGTTGAGGAACTAAAGGACTAAAATGGCGAGTAAGAAGAGTTTCCTAAGGAGAATGAGGTTTCCATGAGTTTGAACAATTTGAATGAAGATAAGCAGAGGAAGAAATAATTTCAAACTACTTACCGAGTAAAGGGTTAATTATGTGATGTTATCGTGGTTAATAAGAGTTGTACTAATGTGGCTTTTGCAAACTACTCCCATCTTAAGCCTTTTAGTTGAGCTCTATTTCGTTTTCCTTAACTTAATCCATATTATGCCCAGCTCGCTTAATGTAGATTATTCAACTTTAAATTAAGGAAATATTTTAAAAAAATATTTAAAAAATTGGAGTCATAGACCAATTTGATTAGTAAAAAGTGAAGTTAGGGTTTTTAGGTGGGAAAACCTTAATTTGGCCACTGATCATTGTATTTTCTAAAAAATAATTTTTTTAAAAAAATAATAAAAAAAATTGAGTTTGGGGGCTAACCTATGTTAAAAAAAAAAACTAATGGGCTTTATTTTTATAATTTTTCTTAGAATACTAAAATATGTAAAGATATATAAAATATAAATAAAATGAATTTTTTATTATGAATTTCAAGGAAAATTTTTTTTTTTTCATTTTTTAGACGGTTTCCTTGAAGGTACTTACGTACCTGCTAATTGGGATCAAATCAATATAGTTCTATTCTTATAAAATATTTAATGGGTGGATTTTTTATTTTTGAAAATCAAGCCAGATTTACGTTTATTTAACCATTTATTTATTTTTAAAAAACCTAAAAAATCTAATTTCACGAATATAAGAAAATCTTAACTAACTAAATCTTTTTGAAAACTCTGGTTAAGATTTTTTTTTTAAAAAAACTCACCACGTGTCAAAAATATCTTTTCAAAATCCCACATGTAAGATTTACTAAGATACCTATCTATATACGTATCTTTATATGTATTTTTTTTAAATCTTAACTACAGGATACGTATCTTATCTAAAGATACAGATCTCGGAGAAAAGATATGATTATTTAAAAAAAAATGCAATTTTCAACTAACTAATTTTTTTTTAAATATTCAAATTATCTAAAAAGTATCTAACGATATGACAATAATAATAATAACACTAAAAAAAAACTTGTACTAAAAAAAATTAGTAAAAAATAATTAAATTAATTGCTAAAATAAAATAAAACTAATTTTTTACCTAAATGAATTGAGTCGCTCATATCAACGTGTTTGTGTTGATTGTTGTGAGTTGTGTTGATATGCATGACTGTGTGCTGTGGATTGTGATTGTGCTATATTCATTGTGGGTATAATGCTCGATGTGATTTTGTGTATGGACTTCAGTGCTCGTGTGTGATTTCGTGTGTACTCGAGTGTAATTTCATGTGTTCGTGTGTGCTTGAGAGTGAGTAATGTGTATCAAGTGATTATACGAGGAACATGCATTGGTCAATGACTGTTCGGTCAGGGGGGTAGTGGAGTTGTCGCGTGTGGAGAACAATTATGTTAGAGTATGGCTTGTTTTAGTTAGGGGACAGTGGACTTACTGGCGTGAATGGGGCAGTAGCAGCTATTGGTGTGTTATGTGGAGCTGTTGCGGGTGTACTGTAGGCGTACTGTATGTGCGCTGTGGAGTGTGCTATTAGGTGATGGAGTGTTCGGTCATAGGGTGATATTGTGGAAGTGGGGATAGTATTAAAATAGTGAATGTGGGTTGTGTAATTAAAAAATGTGTCAAATGTCACCTGTCGACTCACTATTTATAAACTTACAATAGAATATTTCGTATCTTAGATATGGAAGATTTGATAATGATTCTTTAGAGATTTGACCTAGTTTTTAACAACCCTAGTTTAATTTGGGTTTCCTATTTTCTGAGCCCGATCTTATCCAATTTGATTTAGCCCAATAGTCTACTTAATAAATCCTAAGTCTATTTTAGCCCAATATAAATAAGATAAAAATCCATTTTATATCGGACCGAACTTAAATATTTTAATGAAGCCCAATTTTTCAATGACGTATAATTTACTAAATTGATCACTCACTATTATTCGATTCAACACTAAAGAACCTGACTTGATTCGGCTTGATTTCATTTAACTCGATACGAATCGACTCAACTTAATTAGACTCGCTACGGCTCAACTCAATACAATTGGACTTGAATCAACTCGAATTCATTTTTATTATTTTTTAAATTTTATTTTCCTGCTCAATAAAAATGATAAATTGAAAATGGTAGAAATGAGGTGTTTACAACTACCTCTCTTTGTAGTGAAATTCAATTAGAACTTCTCTATAAAGATAAAAGAGATATCGATTTTTGCTAAACCTTACTTTGAATTGATCATCTAAGCTGTGTGTTATTTTAATGAAGGTTATTGACTTGAAAGGTTAATGTAAAGAATAAATTTCCTGTCTTAGAAGGACAGGGCAAATGAATGCTTGTCTCGAAAGAATAGAGCAAAAAATTAGGGGCTTGTTTTGAAAGGATAAGGCTTAAAGGTGTCTATCTTGAAAGGATAGAGCACAAATTTCAAGGAGGCTTATCTTAGAAAGATAGGGAAAAAATTTGAAGGAGGTCTATCTTGAAAGGATAGGGTAAAAACCACTGGAGGTCAAATTAATTTGTTTTGGTTTAGCGCATAATCCGAAGTAGACAGATCTGTTTGAGATTTCAAAAAGACTTGTTTTGGTTTAGTGGATGATTCAAAGAGGATAGATCTTTGTCGAGATTTGTTTTGGTTTAGTGGATAATTTGAAGAGGATGAGGATAGATCTCTTCGAGATTTGTTTCGATTTGGTGGATAATTCGAAGAGGATAGATCTCTTCGAGATTTCAGAAAAGAAAAAAGCTTATTTTATTTGGTAAATGAATTGAATAGGATAGATCTCTTTGAGATTTAAAAAAAAAGTTATTAATTCTCCTAAATATCTCTTTAAAGGACTTTTAGGATGATTTTACCTGGGAA
This sequence comes from Lumnitzera racemosa, assembly GCA_024138005.1. Classification (NCBI taxonomy): domain Eukaryota; kingdom Viridiplantae; phylum Streptophyta; class Magnoliopsida; order Myrtales; family Combretaceae; genus Lumnitzera; species Lumnitzera racemosa. Next base: position 51,042,409 of record JAMXBC010000006.1, on the reverse strand, counting down.
TGAAGAATTTCATAGATAGTAACCAATTGGCATACCTTAGGTTAATTCTCAATACTCACTCATCCAGATTGCAGAATATTACTAAAGTATTGTACTTGCTTCTTTTCCCTACCCCTACCCCCCCTTTTTTCTTTTTTCTTCTTTCTTCTTTTTGGAATAAGGTCTTCTTTATGATTGAAACCTTTTGCTTAACTGTACCATGCTCATGCCTTGATTTTTCTTTTGTCGTTAATAAATCTCTTTTTGAAAGAAGCAAGATTAAATCATTAAGAACATTCTATTTCAATTCATTTGGCGAGGCAAATTCATTGGTAAGTGTTTTGTATTTAAGTGTATGAGGCTAAGAAACATGGTATACAAGTGTTTATTGGTGAAGCGTTTGTTGGTCAATCACTATTTGAATTCAAGAACACTCATGGATATTAACTTTTCTTGTAAAAAATGAAAGATTAACCACAAACAATTCTCAAGAAAAATTGGAATCTTTATTGAACTTAGTTTTCATGGATAATACAACTTAATTGCATATGAATTCATAGGTCCCCTTAATTCCGGGCCATTCATTTCTGTCAAAACTAATGCACCTCCTAATAATACCCTTTTCACCACATAAGAATCTTCATAATTCGGAGCAAACCTGCCCCTAAAGTCTTTTTCATTTAGCAATTCTTTCTTCAACACCAAGTCTCCTTCCTTGAAGTACCTTGGGTGTACTTTCTTGTTAAAAGCTCGGATCATCCTCTATTGATAGCATTGACCATGACATATTGCTGCAAGCTTCCTTTCATTTAGCAGGTTCAAATGTTCCATTCGCTTCTTTACCCATTTTGCTTCAGCGAGCTGACTTTTTCCTAGCACTCGGAACAATGATATTTCAACTTCCACTGGTACTACCGCTTCAATTCTATATACTAATGAATAAGATTTTGCACCTATAGAGGCTCTGACTGAGGTCTTGTAAGCCATGAGAGCAAAGGGAAGCATCTCATACTAGTCTCTATAAGTGATCACCATCTTCTCAATGATCCTTTTGATGTTCTTATTAGTGGTTCCAATTATCCTATTCATCTGAGGTCAATACGGGGTTGAGTTTCTGTGATTGATCTTGAATTGGTTGCACACTTCATCCATAAACTTGTTGTTCAAATTTGACCTGTTGTCTATAATAATAGACTCAGGTGCACCATATCTTGCAATAATGTTTCTTTTTAGAAATTTGACTATTACTCCTTTAGTCATTGTAGCATACGACACTGCTTCTACCCATTTGGTAAAGTAGTCGATTGTGATTAGAATGAATTTGTACCTGTTTGAAGCTGTTGGTGAAATTGGACTGATCATATCCATCCCTTACATTGAGAAAGGCCAAGGAGCTAACAACACATTCAATTCTTAGGGAGGAGCATTGATTTTGTTAGTATATACCTGACACAGGTGACAGTACCTCACGTGCCCAATACAATTTGATTCTATTGTCATCCAAAAATATCCCGTCCTCACGATTTTCCTAGCTAATATGTACCCATTCATGTGAGGACCATAGACTCCTTCATGCACTTCTTTCATTAATTTCTCAGCCTCTCCTTCATTTACACACCTTCATAATGTTATATTTAGTGATCGCTTGTACAATGATGCTCTACTTAATAGAAAACAAGCAGTTGATCTCCTTAAGGCTTTTCTATCTTTCCTATAAGCCTCATCAGGGAACTTACTCGTTTGAAGTAACTTTTTGATATCATAATACCAAGGCTTCTTCAATTCCTTCTCTTCAACTATTAGGAAAAGAGCTGGTTTTTCTTTTACCTCAATTTTTAGAGGTTGAATTTCTATCCCATCCATGACTTTCACCATTGACACTAATGTAGCGAGTGTATCGACAAATTGATTTTGGATTCTTGAAATGTGAGTGAATGGAATTTCTTAGAATCTTTCAATCAGTCTGGTTAAATGTTCGTGATAAGATATCAACTTCTCGTCTTTCATCTTATATTCTCCCAAGATCTAAGGAATTATAAGGGAGGAATCTCCATACACTTTAAGCTTTTGTATTCTCATGTCTAACGCTATTTTGAGCCTCAAAATGCAGGCTTCATATTCCGCTATATTATTTGTATACGGAAATGTTAACCTCACTGCCATAGGGAAATGATTACCCTCAAGTGATACCGGTAATGCTCTTATCGAACATCTAAACACATTGGTTGCTTTATCAAAATACATTATCTATTCCAATTTCTCACCACTCAATTCATTCATCACCATCACATTTTCATTAGGAAATTGAGCTTTTGAGTCGTCCTCTTCATCTTCTAGCCAGTATTTTGCCAATTGATCGACCACTGCCTGCCCTTTGACAGAACTCTAACTTACGTACTTGATATCAAACTCAGAAAGTAACATCTGCCACTTTGAGATTCTCCCAATCAATGCCAGCTTTTTTGCTAAATACCTCAACGGGTTATGTTTCGTCAACAACTCCACTGAATAATAATGAGTATACTGTTTGAGCCTATGCATTGCCCATACTAAGGTACAACATGTTCTTTTTACCTTTAAGTATTTTTGTTCACCTTTTATGAATTTCTTGCTCAAGTAGTATATAGGATGCTCTTTTCTACCCGTTTTATCTTTCTATCCTAACATATATCCCACTGATTCAGGAAGGATCATCAAGTAAAGAATTAATGGTCATCTCGATGTAGGAGTGACCAGAATTGGTGGATTCATGAGATACTCCTTGATTTCAACAAATGCTTGCTCATACTCTTCATCCCATTCTATTGTTGCATTCTTCCTCGAAAGTTTGAATAATGGTTTGCATTTATCGATAAGTTGTGATACAAATCGAACAATGTAATTCAACTTCCCCAATAGTCCTCGTACTTTTTTTACTGTCTTCGGTGCAGGCATTTTTATGATTTCCTTAACTTTACCTGGGTCTACCTCAATCCTTCTTCTACTAATTACAAAACCTAACGATTTGCCCAAGGTTACTTTAAAGGTGCACTTTTTTGGATTTAGTTTCAGTTGAAACTTCCTCAATCGCTCAAATAGCTTATGCAAAACATCCACATGATTCTCATCCTTCTTGGATTTGGCAATCATATCATCTACATAAACTTCAATTTCCTACTGCATCATATCGTGAAACAAGGCAACCATAGTATACCGATAAGTTTCCCTATCGTTCTTCAACCCGAAAGGCATTACGTGATAACAAAACATTCCTCAACTGGTAACGAAGGTGGTTTTGATTTCATCTTCTTCAGCCATCTTGGTTTGATTATATTCCAAGAAACCATCCATAAATGAGAAAAGATGATATTCGGTCGTATTGTTCACTAATACGTCAATATATGGTAAAGGGAAGTTATCTTTAGGTGTCGCCTGGTTTAAATCATGGAAGTCCACACATAACCTAACTTTCCCATTCTTCTTTAGTATTGGCACCACATTAGCTATCTATTTAGGGTAATTCGACGCTTCTATGAACCTAACTTCTAGTAATTTCTTTACTTCTTCTTTTATTTTAAGGAGTATATTTGGCCTAAATTGCCTAAGTTTTTACCTTTTCAGTTTAATATCTTCTCTTGTTGGTAACTTGTGAACTATGATTGATGAATCCAAATCAGGCATGTCCTCAATGGACCAAGCGAATATGTCCAAGTATTTTGATAATAATTGTAACAACTCTTATTTCTGATCATCTATTAAATTACCCCCAATTTTAAAGTTTTGTAGGTTTTCTTTTACCCCCAAATTGATCACAACCATCGGTTTGTCAATAATCATCTTACCCTGTTCAAATCAACACCAACTTTCTTATATTTTACTTGGAGTCTCAATATCAACTTCGATGTTTGACCCAGCAGGGCTGAAGGTGATATTGGTACTTTCATTGTTTACATGCGTGAGATATCCATTATGTTCATCGTTTTTATCGAATCTGAAGAGTAAAGGGAAAAACAAAAAAGAGCAAAAGGATAATGAATAAATAACAAGGAAGAATTGATAGAAGGAAATGAACTAATTTTATTGAATAAATTCAAATTGTCTAAAAGAAAATGGCCTAACTAATTGGACTAATTATTGAAATTGAATGCTCCTAATTAATCCAATATTGCTTTTCTAAAGAGACCTATTAACGGGAATGAAAAACCAGTTGCATAAGGAAACTGAGACACCAATATCTTTCTTTTCTTCTGGATTGATGTTGTATTGCTAAGCTAAAGCCTTAGATAGACTGGCTACTTCGGGTTCTTAAACACCGGTTGGTACTCGAAATGTTTGATGGATGTCCGAAAAATCCATATGAGCATGATACAGCTGATCTCTTCTCTTGCCTTTGGTTTTGGTCTTCATTTCTTGAATATCCTCTTCAATGGACTTATATTTGAGCCTGAATGTTCTAATCTACTGCTTAGTCTATTCTGAGCAACCTCATGCCCCTTGCCTTAACACTTCAATTGTGCCAACTTCATAAAAAATCTACAACCCAAGTTCCTCTAATTCTTCACTTTCGATATACAAAGTAGTTGTCTTTTTGTATATCTCGTAATCCTGCTCCCTAAGAATAGTAACCAATCAACCATTGGCTATGAATTTCACTTTCTGATGTAGATTAGATGGAACTGCCCCTGTCGAGTGAATCTACGACCTCCCCAATAAAAGATTGAAAGTTCATGGTATATCCTGGACTTGAAATAGGATAGAGAACATCTATGGACTGATCTCGACTTGAAGCCCAATATTTCTAAGTATCTCCCTCTTTGATCTATCAAAAGCCCTTACTGAAATTGAATTAGGCTTTATCTTAGCTGAATATACTCTTAGCAAATTTAATGTTGCCAATAGACACACATTCAGTGAAGACCTGTTATTAATCAATACCAAAGCAACCACTTTCCTTGCACACTTGACCACTATAAAAAGGGGCTTTGTATGCCGGTTTCCTTCTTTGCTTAGTTCATTCAGTAAGAATGAAATTTGATCAATTGCAAATATTGAATTCATCACCAATCGCAGCTTCTTAGTGAAATCCCTTCAAGTAATTTCACATCCTTCAGAATTTTGATCAAAGCTTCTCAGTGAGTATCTGATGATAATAGTGAGCTCATTAGGGAGATTTGGGCCTGTACGCTAGTTAATTGATCCATAATCTTTTACTTACTAGCTTTCACTATCTTCTTAGCAACATTATGATCTTTCTCATCTGTTTCTTCAAAGATCTTTCGAGAAGCCTCTTCTATAGTAGTCTTCTTCTTAGCCTCTTCGTTTTGGTCATAGACTCATCCCAAGTGTATAAGCCCATCGACCATAGGTGATAAGGACCCGGTTGTCTGATTCATCGTCTGGTAATCCAAAAGGGCTGCTTTGTAATTCTTTAGAGCTATCGGAACATCAAAAGCTATTTTCTTGGGCTTACTCAATTCCTTAACCTTCTCAGTCTTCCTGTGGTACTAAAAAAACAATGGCTTAAGCCCATCTCCAATCATTCTAACCATCTCAACTATCTTCTTGGCTTCTATATTAAGCTTATCTTCTTCCTCAAATTTGGGACTCCATCCGATGGGTGGTCATTAGCATATGTTGCAGGTGAACCGGCATAATTGCATAAATACTCATATTTTCCTAATGGCTCTCCCAGGGTATCGACCATCAAATCTATTACTTCATACCTTTTTCTAAGCTCTTTCTAGGTACATCTCTTTCGTGGTTTTGGAACCGTCATAGCCATAATATCATATTTTTTTATCTTCCCATCCTTCAACAATTGATATATTGCTAGTCTAATTCGGGTTACATCTCTGAGATTCATACTCGGCAAGTGTTCGGCCTGCTTTAGATTCCAAGCTACCTCTTCAATAGTGATGGGGAGACTATCTAAATTGATCTCTGGTTCAAACTCTTCGGCAATGGTCATGTTGATTGAGCGTCTATGATCTGGTAGAGGATTGTTACCCACATTAGGAGCGAGTCTAAATGAAATCCAATTAAACTAATTTTGCATCAATAAGATCCTGAATCTTATGTCTAAGTCTCCAGCACTAGTTTGTAGAATGACCCACTTGTTCCAAATGATAATTGCAACGAAGCTTCGCGTTGTAGTCCCTCGGTCTTTTTCCCTCCTTCAGTATTTCTTCTTCTTCTTTTTTTCTCTATTTATTTATTTTTTGTTCATTTTTATTTAAAAGGCAACAATTAAGAATGAGCAAAAGACTACACAATCAATAAAAGTTTTCATTTAATGAAGCTACAAATTTATTAATAATCATAAAATCTAACCTATACAACGGACTACGAGAAAAAGAAATAAACTCTTAACTAATCTTTCTAAAAAGAAGAAAAAAAAAATCAAATCCTATAAAAGTTAACAGATTTGGCTAGGACGGGCTTTATCGACTTCTCTCATCAGCTTTCGGATTGTAACATCTCTTTCTTGAATCTTACTCCTTAAGAATTGATTTTCTTCCTGCAATCTTCCATTCTCCATCTTTAACTCTTCAGTGATTCTCTTGCATTCTTGGAACTGGGCTTTCACTCTGGCCTATGTGGTGTTTCGGTAGGCCTGCTTGGTAAGTGAAAGGTATTCTAGCTTTGGCTCATGTCTAAATACATCTGGAGCTTCATATTGTATCTTTCTAGTTTTCTCCAACTGATCATAGATGAACTGCTTGGTAGCTTAGTATTCTCTGACTTGACCTCTCAAAGTTTCCACATTGACCATCTTCTTGACTTCCCTTTGATCCTATAACTTCACGAGTTTCTCTAATCGTTGAATCAAAGTAGCAGTAGGTAAATAAGGATCTTGATAATTTAATGTGATATCATTTAAGGAATCTCTCTATGCTATCTCTTGAAGTGGACCTAGTTGTCTAATGATACAAGATAGGAAATAGCTCGTACAATTGGTAATGCTGATAAGAGGGACCCCTGCACAATTGACACACCCTAGGATGGCTCGAGTACAATTGCTCCACCTGCCTATCCATGTAAAATCTACTGGTTGCATCTTACTTATGATTGATACCCATCCTTTAAATTAAGCTTCTTTTGGTACCTTAAGGTGGTGAGCAAAGTCGTCAATTAGATTAACATTCTCAATTAGGGACACTTTAAGAAGGTTCCCTCCATTCCCTTGTGTGCAATTGAGAAACCATACAATGAGACTTGTAGGGTTAGCTATGAAGCACCCATGCCCCTGCTTTCTTAAGTGGGTGAGTGTCCTAAATTGCTTTGCCAATTACAACGATATATAGGATTTACCGGCTACGAATTGAGTTACTAGCTTGGCTACCCTATAATGGACTTGACCATATTTGATGGGAAACAACACTGTCCCGAATATTGCTATGATAAAGGCGTTTACCCTCTTTTTGGCCCATGATTAATTTCCTCTACAAATGATCTGACGATATTTTTGATAAGCATCTAGGCTTGAAAACCATTCTACTAGCCTTAAGATACTGAGACACTTCTTACCTTCTAAAGATAAGAACGGTGCTAAGGCTACCTTTTTGACTCCTAATAAGGTCATGAAGGCTTTCTTAGGCTAGACTCTGAAATCTGGCATGGTTATGCTTGCTTCGAGAGGTGGAGCACTAAGTAAGTGCAAGTATTCTTCTAAAGTAGGTGTTAGCATATGTGGGCTAAACTTGAAAGCAGCAGATTTTGGATCTCAATAATGAATAAGGCCATGAATTAGAGGTTAGTGGAGTTGGACTCGCATGAGGGACATGATCGGCCCAATCTTCTTGTGAATGTGATCTTGCTCAATGGGCGAAAGCTGATTCAACCAATCTTCCAGGATAGCCTTAGGGAAAGAATACTTATCCAACTGAACCTCATGAATGGGCTTGAGATTGACATTACCCTAAATTTCTATATCTATATTACATAAAGACATGAAATGATGAGATTATTTACAATGAAGCTATTAACTTTACGAAATACTATACATGATATTAATAATTTTGCAACTTTCTTCTAATATTTTTTTTTAAATTATGCTGCTTTTCACTTACTAAGAGACGATAAAAATAAAACACATATAATATAGGAAATAAAATAATCACATAGAAATGAGCATAAAAAAAAGTCATGTATAAAAAAAAATGTAGTATGCTACACACGCATGTATTGTAATAGGGTCCGGTAATTAATAAATTATAGGAAGTATTATAAATCCACGGTGGAAAAGTATCTTTATATATAAGTGTATTCAAAATAAAATTTAAAAAGAAATGAAGCTTCTGAATACTTATATATAAGGGTTATTGATTTTTTAATTTCCCCTCTTTTTGAAAAAGAACGATGAACCGATCATAGATTAATCGGACTTTTCTTATAATTTAAAAATAACTACCCCTTTAACTAAAAGAGTGATGTAGGGGGGTAGAGTTTACGGGTCTCAGGCTCTATAGCTTGTAGGCTTTCTGGAGAAAAATTTAGTAGACTATATCGAAGCTTAAGTGGGCTCACCTATCATTACCAAGTAAGGGTAAAGACCCCAACGATTTGAAAGTTACACAATTGCGGCCTGTCCTAAGTTCTTAAGATGGCTCAGGTTCGACCACATCTAAGTATACAAATGATTATTAAAGTAAAACCCAAAAAATCCCTAATATGGGCTTATTGGGCTAAGTTTTTGTCTTAAGACTTGTATTACTTACTAGTTAATACAACTATAATACAATAAAAGAAAAATAATACAAAAAGCACATCAATTAATTTTTTAATTTTTATATGGCTAGCCTACCAGGCTTCCTCAGTGGAGTCGTCAATTTTATCGAGCCCTATTTCGTTTTCTTTAACTTAATTCATATTAAACCCAATACGCTTAATATAGATTACTCGATATTAAATTAAGTAAATATTTAAAAAATTGGAGTTGCTAACCAGTTTTACTGGTAAAAAGTGAAATTAGGGTTTCCAAATGGGAGAACCTTAATTTGGCCATTGATCATTGTATTTTCTAAAAAATAATTAAAAAAAAACCTAGAAACATTGAGTTCGAGGGCTAACCTATTAAGACAAAAGTCACCATGTATATATATATATATATATATATATATATATATAAACTACGGGCTTTATTTTTATAATTTTTCTAAAAATACTAAAATATGTAAAGATATACAAAATATAAATAAAATGAATTTTTTATTAAATTTTTATTACGAATTTCAAGAAAACCGAATTTCTATTAATTGGGATCAAATTAACGTAGTTCTATTTTTATAAAATATTTAGTGAGTGAATTTTTTATTTTTGAAAATCGAGCCAGATTTATGTTTATTTAACCATTTATTTATTTAAAAAAAACTTAAAAAATCTAATTTCACAAATTTAAGAAAAACCTAACCAACTAAATCTTTTTAAAAAACTCTAGTAAAGATTTTTTTTCTTAAAAAAAAAACTCACTACATGTAAAAAATATTTTTTCTAAATCTTACATGTAAGATTATAAGAATCTTTTTTAAACCGTAATTACAGGATAAATTAAGATATGATCTAGATATGTATCTTCATACGTACTTGATACGTATCTTTTCTGAAAATACGGATCTTAGAGAAAAGATACAATTATTTTTTAAACAATGCAATTTTCAACTCACTATTTTTTTTTTTAAATTCAAATTATCTAAAAAGTATCCAACAATTTGACAATAATAATAATAGCACTAATAAAAAAAACCTGCACTAAAAAAAAAAATTAGTAAAAGATAATTAAATTAACTGTTAAAATAAAATAAAACTAATTTTTTACCTAAACAAATCAAGTCGCGCGTGTCGATGTGTTCATTTGATTGTTGTGAGTTGTGTCAATATGCGTGACTGTACATCGTGGATTGTGACCACATTGTATTTCTAGTAGGCATAATGCTCAGTGTGATTTCATGTATGGATTTTGGTACTCATGTGTGATTTCGTGTCTTCATGTGTACTCGAGTGTGTGTAATGTGTGTCAAGTGATCAAATGAGGAACAAACATTAGTCAGCCATTGTTCGGTCAAGGGCAGTGGAGCTGTTGCGTATAGCGAACAATTGTGTTAGTGTATGGCTTGTTTTGGTCAGGGGACAGTGGAATTGCTAGCGTAAATGGGGTAGTAGTGGCTGCAGGCGTGCTGTGTGGGGCTACTGCGGGCGTACTGTGTGCGTACTGTAGTATCAGCTATAGAGTGTACTATCAGGCGATTGAGTGTTTGGTCGTGGGTTGATTTTGTGGAAGTGGGGCTAGTTTTAAAATAGTAAATGTGGCTTGTGTAATTAAAAAATGCATCAAATGTCGCCTGCCGACTCACTATTTATAAACTTACAATTGAATCTTTTGTATCTTAGATACGAAAGATTTGATAATGATTTTCTGGAGATTTGACTTAGTTTCTAGAAACCTTATTTTAATTTGGGCTTTCTATTTTTTTAGCCCGATCCGATCCGATCCATCTTGATTTAGCCTAATAATCTACTTAATAAATCCTACGTCTATTCTAACCTAATATAAATTAGATAAAAATTCATTTTATATCAAACCAAACTAAAATATTTTAATGAAGCCCAATTTTTCAACGACTTAGAATTTACTAAATTGATCACTCATCATTATCCGATTTGACACTAAACGACTTGACTCTATTCCACTTAACTCAATATGACTTGACTTGACTAGGTTCGCTACGATATGACTCAATACGATTGAACTTGAGACAACTTGACTTCATTTTTATTATTTTTTAATTTTAATTTTTTATTTTCCTGGTTCAATAATAATGTTAAAATGAAAATAGAAAAAATGAGATGTCTACACCTATAAGTAGTATTTGTTACACGAGAAGGTGCTCTTCATGTCTCCCAAAAGGTTACTCTACCGATATTTATTGGAGTTTAGGATGATAAAGTACAGGGTGATGTACTGTTGATGTGCACATCATACATCCTATTAGGATGACCTTGGTTATTCCATCAAAGAGTTATTCAAGATGGGTTTAAGAATACTTATGCCTTTAAGAATGGAAGAAGGAGAAATATGTTGAATCCTACGACTCCAAGCCAGGTCAGAGGCATGCAAACTCAATTGAGTCAAGCTTAGAAGAAAATTTTAGTGATGACCCGAGTTGAGTTGTCACATAAGCTTACGACCAATGTGTTGAGCTTCTCGTAGGCTATTAGAGATTAAAGAACAAAAGTTTGAGTTATTTACCGATGTGTAGAAACTAATTGTAGAGTTTATGGAATTTTTCTTAAGTGAGTTGCCAAAGTTACTAGCCTAGCCTAAGGCATCAAGCATGCCATAGACTTCTAGCTAGGAGCTGTTTTGCCAAATAAGCTTGCCTATAGGATGAATCAAAAGCAAACTATCAAGATCTAAAGGCAAGTTGATGAACTGAGTGACAAGGGTTATGTTTTAGATTCTCTTAGTGTGTGTGCAGATTAGCTTTACCACCTAAGAAAGATGGTTCATGGAGAACATGTGTTGATAGTGAAGCTATTAGCAAAATTACTATCAAATACAGATGCTCGATTGTGAGGCTTGATGGCATGTTAGATGAATTGCATAGTGCTAGAGTATTCTCAAAGATAGATTTGAAGTTAAGTTACCATTAGATTTGGATGCGACAAGGAGATGAGTGAAAAGTCGCATTTAAGACAAGACATGAAGCATATGAGTAGCTTATAATGCCTTTTGGTTTGTCTAACACTCTTACCTTCTTCACGAGGCTAATAAACCATATAATTTAAGACTTGATTGGTAAGTTTGTAGTGATATACTTTGATGATATAATAGTATATAGTCTCGACTTGAATAACTACTGCGAGCATCTCCTAGCTATTTTCTCTGTGCTTTAAGTTGAGAAGTTTTATGGTAATCTAAAGAAGTGCAATTTTTGTTGACCTGATGTGGTCTTCTTAGGTTTTGTCATGAGTGGAGATTGTGTATGGGTAGATGAAGAAAAAGTCCATGTTACCACAAATTGGCCCATGCTATTTTGTTATGTGGATGTCTAAAGCTTCCATAAGTTGGCATCATTTCACCATCATTTTGTCAAGACCTTCTACACCATTATGACTCCTTTGAAAGAACAATCTAAGAAGAATGTGCATTTTAAGTGGGGAGAGAAAGAGCAAAGGAGTTTTGAAGAGGTAATGGAGAAGTTGACCACCATTAGTACTTGTAAACATGAACTTTAACAAAAGTATTTAAGCTAGAGTGTGACACATCTAGCATCACCATAGGTGTTGTACTCAAAGGAGCTATTCCCGTCTATTCAATTTATGACAAGGACTCTTACCCCTTGTTTCGAGCTTTGACTGTCTAGCAACATTACTTGTTGCCTAAAGAATTTGTGATTTATACCAACTGTTAATCATTGAGATATTTTAAGAGATAGCCTAAGCTATCTAAAAGACAGGCAAAGTAAATCGAGTTCATGAAAGGTTTTTCTTACATGGTGAAGTATAAGAAAAGCAAAGCCAATATGGTCGCTAATGCCTTATCTAAGTGGCATTCCCTTTGATCAACTTGCAAATTCAGTTGTTCGGGTAATCTATCATTGACCAATGTGCTTAAGACCCCCATCTTGTGTAAGACCTGTAATTTTACGTAGTCACTTCGAGTGGATAATTTAAGGTGTTCGTGAAACTAACTTGACTAACTTAGAGGTTTATGAATAGACTTAAGACATTAACTAAAGTGACCCTATGGACTTGAATTCAAAAAATATAATATAATAATAATAATATAGTTGGAATAGTGTAATTTTATTATATTACATAATGTTTATCGTAATCGCATAGAACAAACTCCAATAGTTGATAGATATGTAGATATAAATTATATATGTAGCATAAAATAACATGTAAAATATATATATGCCATGTGTAACTATTACGTGGATATATATACCTATGATTAACTAAAATACCTGATTGTTTCCATTTTAAGCTAAAATGAGTTAAGAAAATCAATAAAAAAAATTTGATAAAATCCATAAACCAAGTGAAGGCAATTGGATTCATTCTAAATGAGGCATGTAGGTGTTTATTGATAGGTGTTAGGAAATTAAGTTGGAATTACATGCAATTACCTTAGTATATAAGCTTGTTTTTTTTTTGAAGAGAGAGAGAGAGAGAGACTCATTTCACCATCTTCAAGCTTAGGAAAAATAAAAAATCATCTCTAAAGATTCATACATGTAACAAGGGAAATAAGAAAAATTAGTTGGGATTTGAATAATTAAAGATGGAAATTAGGGGAATTTTGCAAAATTTGAGCATAAACTACATTTAGAAGTGTTCATAAAACTAAGGAGTTGTTGGAGCCTAACTACCATCACCTCCTAAAGCTACTACCTACATCTAGGTCGGTTGACAAAGTGGTGGTCGGTTGACAAAGTGGTGGTCGCAATGCAAATTTTTTATGAGTGCCATTTTTCATCCGATTTTCTAAAAGTATAAAAAATACCTAAAAAATTACAAAAAAAAAATTATTTCTACATATTTTCATGAGTAAAATCTAGGAAAAATATTATTTTGTATCAATTTAGAAGTTATGATATATGTCCTTAAGAAATCAAAGAAATCGAGCAATTTTCGATACCATAATAAATTAGTCAAATGACATAGTTTTGATCAACTACCTTATACTTATATGGAATTGCTACGAAGAGTTTTCCTACAAAAAAATCTATATTTGTATTGGATTTTTAAGCCTTAAAATGTGAATAAAATGGATGTTTTAGTGGAAATTAATATAATTTTACTAAAGGACCACATTTGAATTCTGAGTTTGAACATTAAGTGAAGTATTTATAATGTGGTAAAGCTGTGGAATTGAATTTTAAGGTCAAAAGCTATAGGAACCCATGATTTTGTCTGTATAATGTTAGTTTAGTATTTTGTGGATTTATTGAATTTGATGGAATGATGAATGGGCATATGTTACATGAAGAACTGGGAAGTGATTAAGTTGGATATTGATGAATGAAGTAATATTTGTGGTTAATCTTAGTTGAAGTTAGAGAAAAAGTGCATAGATTCTAAAGTTGTAGTGAAATGGGTAAAAACAAAGGCAAATATAGAGGAATATTAAGTGAATATTATACTAAAGACTTACCTAAAGGTAGAATTAGATGTAATTCTAAACGTGAAATGTGAATATAGTAAAATCTAGTTACCAAATCTGATGATAATTTCTTAAAGATTCTAAGGTTAGTCAGAAATAGAGGAATATTCAGAGGATTTCATGACCCAAGATAACCACTAAAATCAAAGAACTACCTAAAGAATCCTAATTAATAAGTGAATGTAACCTATAAAACTTATGCCAAAACAACTAAAACCATATAAAATAAAGTAATTGCTATTATATCAAGGATCGAATATGGATTAAATTTGATCTATTGTGTATGTATAAGGATAGTTGAAGACCAATAAGGCGACGGTCAGAAGTAGTAAACTAGTGAAGTATAGGTAAGTTGGGATTCATGCTTCACAACATGTTGAAGTACTGTATCAGAGTGCTTGGAGACTTGGGAGTGCATTTCATTGTGATTGTTTATTAGATGAATGTGTACATACCTCGTATGTGATTGTTTATTTGAAATGTGGACTTTGAGTACTGCCTTCTATGGTTATATTTGATTTATTTTGTCTTGTAAATTAGTTGATCATCCCTAACTAGATTTAACCTAAGACTAACCCTTAAACTAACTGGACATGCATAACAACTTGTGAGGGGGACGATTAGGTATATTAAATCAAATACTGACCCTTTGTGATGATGATAGCTAAAATGGTATTTTCTTTATCCTTAATCAAACTAAGTAACAAGAGAGGAGGTTGTAGCAAGGTTAGGGGTTATTGTTTGAAGGAGGTCTTTGGAGGAGGCTGTTCTCTATTGTATAAGCCTAGGTTTGGTCTGAATTGAGTTACAATGAAACTCCTCGATCTAGGTTAGAGTAGATGTAATTTCTTTAACCTTGCAATGGATTGGTTAACATTGTGTGATGTGTTATTTGGATGTTTGGATTGCATTTAACTAAAATGTAATGTTTGAAAACCACGTCTATGTTTGTTGTTACTCTTTTGCTTTAATCCTCCTTACTGAGTTAGTTGTGTTTACATCCATATAGACCTTTTTGCAAGTAGGGACTTAAGATTAAAAATGTAGTACTAAAATCAACCTTATGCTAGTGTAGATTAGGCTAGGAAATTGAGGAGACTTGAAGACTTACAATAACCTAATCTTCTTTTAGGTTCTTCTTAGTCTTTATAGAAACTAATTAGGATCTCTTAGGTCACCTACTAGTTTTCTACTTTGATATACAATAACTTCAAAACCTACGACCTTTGTAACTTTTTTTTATGTAACTGCAAAATTTAGTATATAATTACTTATGTCCGCACTACTATGTTATCAAGATGTATACTATAGGTTATAATAAACAGGTATTTTAAAGACTATACCATAAGTTTTGTTAATAATAGATACATAATTGAATGCTTCAAATGGTTGAGTCGAGTATACTAAGTGTGAACTAGGTTTACGGTAACATCTGTAAGGCCAAATCTTATCTTAAGATGGTTTACATGGTAGGATTGTTACAACTTCACCACTTCGAGGCATGACATCTTGGTCCCATTATTGTAAGATGTAGTGATAGGTGAGTTATTGATGACTATTATATGGAGGATAAATACTTGTTGAAGATAGGGCAGCTGTATATCCTAACTTATTTTGTAAGAGAATTACTGGTGCATAAGGTACATGGAGGTGGACTATTTAGCCATTTTAGTGAGAAGACAAATGAGCTGTTGAAGTTTTGGCTATTTTAGCGAAGGATGATGGATGGCTATTTTAGCGAAGGATGATGGAGGATGTACACATGGCACTTGAGAGATATGGTGCCTGTAAAAGAGCCAAGAGCCTAGCTAAGCAAGGCAAATACTTTCCCTCTCTTATCCTAACAAGCCATTAGTCGAATTGAGTATAGGCTTTTTCCTTTGCTTATCAAGAATGTCCGATAGGTAAGATTCAATCATGGTTGTCGTAGACATATTAAGCAAGGTGGCACTCTATATGCCTTACAATTAGACTAATAATGCTTTAGCTATCTCATCTCTCTTTTTGTAGGAAATTCTGAAGCTACACGGAGTACCAAATACTATAGTATCCGATAAGGACCCTAAGTTCTTAAGCCATTTCTAGAAGATCCTATGGAAGCACTATGAAAAAAAAATTCTATTCAGCATTTCATGTCACCTTCAGAAGAATGAATAAACCAACATCGTCAATTGAACACTTGGTCCCCTACTTCGAGTTGTATAGAGAAGGAACCTAGTAAATTAGGACTTGTGCTTGCCCATAGTAGACTTTTCCTACAATAAATCAGCATATACTATGATAGGAAAATCTCCATTCAAAATCATATACATGTTCAACCTTGACCTTCCCCTTAACTAAGCTCCATTACTTAATCTCCAGACTAAACAACGGTTGATTGATTTGAGGCCTTAAAAGCTAGACACTAGAAGGTGATTAACAACCTAACTTGAGCTACCTCTAAGATAAAAAAAAGGTTAAGTAAGAAAGGTTAGAGAGTTCAAGCTTGGTGACGTAGTGCAAATCTATTTAAGGATTGGTTCTTGAGCTTAAGGAAGAACAAGTTATTACCAAGGTAAACGACCATTTAGGGTTCTTTAGAAGATCAACCAGAAGGCCTATTGGGTAAACTTACTAGAAGGATATGGGTATCTGATTCCTTTAACGTTGTCGACCTAAGTCCATACATCCTTAAGAAAGAGTAAAGTAAAGTCTAACCATATTTGATCCAAAATCTCAAACATTTAGAGGAGGTAATTAGAATTAAGGATCAATAAATTGCTCGTGAACTTACAAGCTAGCCATCTTCTTCTATTGAGCTCACTTGTAGCAATTAATTAAAGAGGAGGCCAAGCTCCTTTACAAAGCTGATTTTCCACAGTACTTGGATTCCCATTATTACTTAACTATCTTGCAAGTAAAGGAAGACTATCTACATTTCGACCCAACCTAAGACTAACATGGTAGAATACTAACCTATCTAGATTCAACTTGGAAGTAAATGGATAGTTTGACCATCTCCACCATTAGCTTGGATAGCATGCCTTTAAGCCTCTCATCCAATTGCTCAACCTTTAGCTTGACCGCTGCCTTGACATTCAAAAATCCTTCGACTTGAGGACGAATTTATACATTTGAAGCTACTAACTACCAATCGATACATGTTACTTCCTTTTTAGACAACGTATGGATGTTAGAAGCATAATGGCCCCTCCATTATCCATTTTACCCTTATAACTTCTTGTATGTTCTACTTTTAGCATCACGCCCTTTTTAGTCATTGTACTAACCAAGAATGTTGTCCTACAGGCAACTATATATATACATCATTTATATAATATTCAAAATCATCACTAATGAATATTTCACTTTAGTTATCTTCTACACTTGTTCTTACACGAGTATGTAGCCTTACTAAATCTAAGCTTACTTTTATCTACTCCCCTGAGTAAGGTATAGTGGCAAGTGACATTAAAACTTAGCTTATGCATGATATCATGTTGGGCTCTAGGTTTGTGTGAGGTGTACTGATAACTCTGATTTTAAACATATTTTATATGGTGATTTTATAGTATTTTCCTCACGTTTTTGGTTTTCTTTGAAGAAATTGATACTTAATTGAGTAAAATTTTGATTTCTAGGTTTTAACGTGTTTTAGGATCGAAAATGAAGAAAAGGAATCAAGTTTCACTCAAATCGGAGTTCAAATGAAGAAGTTATTAAGTTTTGAAGTTGTGTAGAAAATTTTGCCTTAGTGCATAAAGTTACACGACCTGGGGACACGGCCATATCCCAGGCCGTGTCTGGTGACGAAAACAGAATCTTTGTAATACACATATAGAAGGATATCTTAGGGTTTCAAAAGACAAGAGAGACATTACAGAAACGGAGAGACACAAGAGAAGAGGAAGAGACTTAAGGAGAACATCAAGAAAGAGGCGGAAACAACATCAACTTCAAGATTAGAGAGATTGTTCATCAATTAAAGGGGTTTCCATGTTTTATTTTATATTATTGATGAAACTCGTTCTTAGATTCATTATGATATCTTAGAATTCGAGTATTTAGGATTATGGAACCTAGGGTTTCATGTGATTCTTGGATTGATTTAGAAATTCCAATAAAGTTTCTATTGTTACTTGATTCGATTATGTTGTTTAATTATTGATTGATCAATATATGATATTTCTAGAATATCAATATATGATATTATGAATGTTGATTGAGAAATTGCATGTGTAATTAGATCTTTACATAATTGAAGAGGATTACATGTATACTTAGAGATAAGATACATGTTTCTTCCGGAAAGTTAATTATCTGTATGGGAATTCATTATACATTAATGCAATTCTAAATTATATTACTAAGTGAAGAGATTCCGGTAAATAATTTAGGATTAAGATTAATATGCTTGAGAAAGGTATTAACTTTAGTTGTGAATCCCTCCGGTCAAGAATAATAGAAACCGAATTGAATATATTTTAAGCGATCACATGATTAACTCTAGGGGAAATAATTCTTAAATACGTTATTACTTTCTTGAAGTCGTTCTTAATTTTATCGCTTTTTTAATTGCTTAATCAAGTCTTATAAATAAGTTAGTTTGTTAATTTCAGTATTTTTAATTAATTCAAACTTTCATAATTTTCTAGTAAGATAATAAAGCTAAGGTTAATATTAGTACTCGAAGTCTCTAAGGGATCGACTCGGACTCACATCCACTATATTAAAACTGATAGGTGCACTTGCCTCATATCATGTACGGTGCATCATATCTGTACACTTATGTGCAAAACCTAGCTTACCTTCGAGTACCATTTACCATTTGAACCATCTAACGGTTAGGACCTATTCCCTCGTGTGATTGCTAGTTGGCATATGTCCATCCATAAAGCTATATTGACTACGTTACAAAAGAAGTAAACTTAGTACACCACATCTTAAGTACATAAATACAACTATTTTGACAAGATTGAAATTTGTGCACATAACAAAGGGCAAACATGATATTAGGTAGCGGTTAAATAAAGTAAACTACCTATGATGCCTTTATGTAGTTTTTACACAAACTTACCTTTTTCATCTTTATTAAGATTTAAAGTAGTGATAATCAGAGTAGGTCTTACTTTTGCATTGCTTATTTCACATCTTTTCAAAAGTTGCTGTAAAATTTATTGGTTTATGCCATTGTCAATTCAACTTATAAACCATGATAATAATTAAAATGACCATCTTACTCATTTCAAATTCATTTTTTACGCATTTAATGAAGTCATCAATTGAGATTATGCAAAAATAGCACTAAATAGGATCTCATTAACTTATATTTGCACTATTAACATATTAAACATGTGATGTTAGATAAGTAATGTTTTATGAAGCTTACCTATAGAAAATCATTTATTTTGCAAGAAGCTAATTAATTGGTCACATTGAACACTTGCTACTTATTTAAATCCGTAGAGTACTTTATTTAACTAATGAATATGACTAAGGAGTTCACTGTAGCAAAAACGGATTGATTTCCTTTTTCCTTACTATAGGCTTTAGTAATCAAGCAAACCTTGTTACTATTGATTATTCTAGTTTAGTTAAGTTAATTTCTATAAATCTCTTTGTTCTAATTATGGGTTTATCACTAAATGGAAGTATTAGATCTCATAATTAATTTCTTGCAAATTAATTTTTCCAATTATCGACCAATTAGTAGGCTTTGGCATTAGTTTCTATACATCATTTCTTATAAATTAATTTTGCTGTTTTTGTACTTTTGAGAGCTAAAATTCATCGTATACAACCTCATTAATAGATCCAGGTTTAACCTATGGTAAGAATACTAGATTACTTATATTTCTAAGGAATAATCTTTTGAATATCCTATTTGATGATTTTCCAATTATTAGTTCTTTAAGGTAGTCTTTTATAAATCTCTATCTCAAAGGAGATTTGAATTATTAGATTGATCAACATTAGTATCTTCTTTATAGACATTCTTTTTACAAGTTTTTGATTGATTTCCATTTAAGGTTACCTCACTGATATCACTTATAAAATCAAAATCATTTGAGAATTCCTTTGATGGAAAAAGGATTCATTCATGAAACGCAATATTGATTAAATATTCACTACAAGACTCCTCTCATAAAAAAACTCTATAATATTTGCTTGTTAGGAAATAACAAAAGAAAAGAAAAATACCATCATTAATTTTTTATCAAATTTACTTAAATAAACTTTAATGTTATTCAAGATACAACACTTAATGCCAAAATAAAGAAAGAAAAATATGCACTTACTACTAAAAGATGATTCCTTCATTCACTCTCGCTTATCTTTATTGTTATCTAAGATATTTGTTATTAGCTTAAGCAATTGAAAGTTGAAAGCTTCACTAATGTTAGTTCATTGAAAAAAAAAAAGAGAAAGTTACATGTGCATGGGATACGGCTGTATCCCAACTTGTGTCTATCCAAGCCCCTTCAATGGACCATAAGCACAGAAAGTTACACGGGCATGGGACACGGTTATGTCCTAGCCCGTGTTTGCCTAGAAACATGCATTCACAATAGAAAGTTACACAAGCGTGGGATACAGTTGTGTCCCAGCCCATATTCGCTTAGGAACATGCACCCAAAACAGAAAGTTACGCGGCCACTTTTAAAACACAAACATACATGGGCATAAACATGAAATCACTCTTTTCTCCATCTTCATCTCACATTCCACTTTTCATTAACTAAATTTTTCATCAAATCCAATATAATCCAAGTAACCATGGCAAATCATGACAAGTAGATCGTTCAAAGGAGGTCCAAATCTGTTACATCATCTTCCACTCATGAGGGCACTATTGTTGAGCTACTAGCTAACCTTTCTCCACTAGAGTATCTTATGCTTTAAGGTAAGTACATGTCTTTCTTTTTTCCTTATGATGTTTTTTTTTAATTGTTTTCTATTTTGCTATTGTGCTTTCTTAGTCATACATTGAGGACAATGTACGTTATTAAGTGCGGGGAAAAGATATATATGAATTTGTTACTGTTTAGGAGACCAATTATTCACATTTAACCCAATTAATTTTTAAGTTAACTTGCAATAGGTGATTAATGAGTGTTGGGCTAAATCAACTATGTCATCTTGATCATTAATAATCTTATTATACTTTACTAGAATTAATTAGTCAAATCTTTAGAGGGCAAAGTTACGAGTTATTTAGCTTGGGACTCTAAGACTTGAGATTGGAACAATATCACTAGTTGAGAGTTAGTCATGGTTATTTTTAAATTTCCTTTTATGTATACCTTTCTCTTAGAAATTTTTAAAGCCCTATAATTTTTAGGAAACAAACAAATGAAATTCTTCTTTTGAGAAACCCCTAAAAAATGACAATGATTAGAGGTAAAAAGTAATAACAAGTGTATGAATAGTAAAAAAATTGGTAAAGATTCGTCTTGGTCTGTCAGAAGAGTGAGATTGAGTCCTAATACCAATACTAATGAAAAAAATTGGTATGGATTGGCCTTGGTTCGTTAGAAGAGCAAAATTCTTTCCCGCTATTAATATAAGGGATAAGTTGGTATGGATCGGTCTTGGTTCGTCAAAAGAGCGAGATTCTTTTTCTCTACCAACATAATTGTACTTAAATACAGTAAATTTAAAAAAAACCTCCCAACAAAAGTATGAACTAGGAGGATGACTAGAGGATAAGTGGATGTAAAATGTGTTTGTTTTAGATTATGGTGCTTAGTGAGATTGAAGAGAGAATTGTATACACTTTAGTCAAATGGACAAAATTTTTATGACTCTTTCTTGGTTAGCGAGATATTAAATCCAATTTTTAGTTTAAGAATCCTTGGTTGAATGACTATAATTAATGAATATAGATAATTTAAATATTAACATGGATGTTAAAAAAGTTAAGCATCGGCTTTAAGCTAAAACACATCAATATTTGAGTTTCCAAGATTTCTTTCACCTTAACAATATGAAACTTTAATAAGTTATGAATTCTCACACATACCATTCTTTCAATATATAATAAGATAGTAAGCCTTAAAATACTATGTGATTCTTTTCTTATCACATTTTTTATAATTATTTATAAGTTTTATAGTTGTATGTTTTTAGAGACTATACAACAAAATTAGTAGTTGATTAGTAGCATGCCAAAATTGCTATGCCTAATTTAACTTCAATATGCGACTTGATTTGATGTAATAGGACCTTTCAAAGGGAATATACTATAATACTCTCAAAAGAAGCCTTTAGTGCATCCTCTTGAAAATTGCTTATGCTATATCTTTTTATGATCAATGTTTATATTTTGAATTTGAAATTTATTATACATGTGCGTATGTGTTAACCAAAAGCAAAATTATATGCTTTTGAGTAATTTATTATACATGTATGTATGTGTTAACTAAATGTAAAATTATTTATTTTTTGAGTGATTACACTAGAAGATATTAAATTTTTGGCATACGAAATATCATGGCAAAATATTATGGTGAATTTTATGGCCTCTTTTCTCATATAATGAGTTAGCCACTACAAAAAAATATACATAATTTTTATATCATTTTAATGAAAATTGCTATATATAAATGCATGGAAAAAATTCCGTACATTTTGTCGCTTAAATATAAAAAAAAACATTTTTTATAACTAAAATGAATTAATAATAAAGAGGAATATATGACAAATAATCATAAGTTATCAAAAAATATTATAAATAAAATGATGGCAGCAAAATACCGTCTTATAGTGAATAACTGATTATATTAGAAAGACAAAATTGTCTCAAAAATGCATTTTTCTACAATATTTCATTACTAAAGTTTAAATTTTCTTGTAATGTGAAATTTTGTATAGTGTGTTGTAGAAGTAAAAAAAAAAAAAAAAAAAAAGAAAGAAAGAAAAGAGAAGTGAAACAAAGATACTAGATGTTATAATCTTAATCTATAATTTGTATTTAACTTCTTGTTAAAGCATTGCAATTGGATAAAGGAACCACATTTATGTTGGAATTTATCAAAACAATAAACTAAGAAAACTTGTAAGCTGATTAATATAAACACACACACTCACACTTAATTTTAGGATATTAAATGTACACACAATGACTTATAGTATTAAGAATCAAATTTTAAGATTTTTTAGACAAATAATATTTAATTATGTGAAGCAATACTATTGTATCAGGTAAAATTTTGTATAAAGCAACTTTATTATTTCAAATACAATTTTGTACAATCCTATCTCATATATTTTCCTTTGATACGGCAGAGCAACCATGCTAGACAATATTAGTAGTTTTCACTTATGAAATAGAATAAGTTTTTTCTTTTTTTTTTTTTTTACATATGACAAATATAAAATTGAAAAAAAAGTATAATCATAAATAAAGGGTATTAATAACATATAGTAATATAGGATATTTAAACAATTACAAATTTTTAACAAGTAAAACTAATCAAATGATGACAACAAATATATATATATATATACACACAATTTAGATAGTTTTTTAGGTAGTGTTATAAATCATAAAAAAATAGAAAATGCCATAAAAATATGAGATGTTTTGATCTTAATCTAGAATTTACATTCAAGTTTTTATTAAAGCATCGTGCAATTGTAGAAAGCAACTACCCTAACGTTGGAATTCCTCGAATGTATAAATCAAGAAAACCTGTAAGCCTATTAAAATACATATATATACACGCATACACTCGTTATCTTGGGATGTGAAATTATATATTTGGAGACATAATATTAAGAATTAATGGCAGAGATATCCAGGCAAATATCATTTAATCTTCCTTCGTATGTTGGAAAGCCAACCGGTGGTTGGTTGTTTTAATGCTGATAAATGTTTTGACAGGTTTGTATGAGTTTTTATTTTTAGTTATTTAATTAAGAATTTAATTTATATAGCTTTAATGCTATTAATTATATTTTTTAAAGAAAATTTAATATGGATTGTAAGGTTAAAAAGATGTTATTTCTCATGCTGTAATTATTAAGATATGAAATATAAAGGTAGGGTTATTTATACAAATAACATTTAATCATGCATCTATTGGAAAGCCAATCGGTGGTTAGTTGTTTTCATTTTCATGCTAATAAATATTTTGATAAGTTTAAGAATATGAGTTTTTATTTTTAGTTATTTAATTAGAAATTTAATTTACATAGTTTTAATGCTACTAACTGTACTTTTTTAAAGAAAATTTAATAAAAAATTGTTGTGGCACTAATTGGAGAGTTAGAAGATCAAGAGAATTTTGATAAAAATAAAATGTTATTTAATTGGATGGTTCACTTGAACCAAATGTGATTAAATTTACTATTTTCTAGTATAATTTTGTACAATCGTATCTTACATACCTTTATCTATATTTATATCTATATTTATATTATTTGAGAGAGAGCAGGCTAAGTAATTATCCCCTAAAAATTTCTTATTTAGCTCTAATCTTATATTATTCAACAAAAAATACCAACACTAATATTACCTATAAAAGATTTATAATATGGGTAAATATGACAACTTTATTTTTCTCCTCTACTGAGTCTCTCTCTTTTTCTAAGCAAATAACTTATTTAATCTTGATATAATATTATTCAACAATATTACTACCATCACTAATGTTGTTTATGAAGGATATATTACATAGATAAATGTAACAACTCATTAATTTATAACATTGATAAATGCTATCCTTTACACCATGATGAAGTCCTCCAAACCCATAACTAAATTCGCCTTCAACATTTATGTCAGAGACAACTTCCACCCCTGCTTATGTCACTGGTCAACTTTTAACCCCATTTATGTTAACCAAATCAATACTCTAATTGCTCCTCTTTTTTATCTAATGTAGCAAAGTAACCATATTGTACAATATTGGTAGTTTTCACTTATGAAAGAAAATAAGTTTGTTTTTTTTTTTTCCTCAAGGTAAATGTCACAACCCAAAAGGCGGCTAAGTTGTGGCAGCACCGTCATGCACTGTGGGAAGATCCGAGATTAACACATCAAGAATGTTTGTCGCATTATATAAGGCATCAACATAACCCTAGCTTACATTGGGGAGACTTATATAAAGTAGTATCAAAGCATAAAATTAAAAGTCCAAACATTTAATAATATATAATATAAAGCATGAGGATACATGGTATTCCCTAAATCAAGTCATACAAGTCATAACTAAACACATAGTAGTCTAAGCTACTACAAATCCTCAAAAGACAAAATAAATACTCGAGAGTTCAAATATATAATAAATGTTCACTTGTGCTCTCATCTTCCATTTGATAATCCTAAAGATGATGGTACTCAATTTGGGCATCTCGCGGCCCAGCTTTAGCCATAGATGATGCTACAATAAGGGGCTAAGTGACAATTGTTTAACAAGTAACCTTCTTATGCTACTAGCAAGCAATTTACAAACAAGTTATTTAAACATGCATATGCAATGCAGACAAATATATGAAATGACACATCATACACAACCAGTTGGCAACTATGTAAAGTATGGTATCACGCCTACCGTTACCTGAGTTGGTAAGTATTTAATCACGTCAGTACTTGAGTTCTTACATATATCATCCGAATGAATATTATCTTCTCTTAGTAAACTCAAAGTAGCAGACATGGGTCGACCTCACCTCAAGCAGAGGACAGTACTCTTTATAGGTAGGTAAGAATATGTTGTATGAGTACATCGTATGATACAACAACAACCTAATAAAATAATGGATTCAATGTGCATGATCTCTTGTTTCAATATGTAGTGTTGATGCCTAGAGACATACAACGAATGACCGGTTCATATTAAGCTCAAATAATTATTATTCCGGTTTACAGGTGACCAACTAAAATATATGATAGATACTCTAAAGCCCTATTTACTAATGTAGCAACCAATTTTCAGTTTTGATATATTATAATATTTTGGCATGCAAGTGCAACCAATACAAGTACATACAAGTACCCTAATTCCCTAAGCACAACCATTTTCATAGATAGAATTAATTAGTACTCTACATTACAATCATATATAAGATAAGGTAGGAGTTGGTATACTCACTCAGCCATAATGTATAGCAATCCCAGTCCTCAATCGAGTTGATCCTTGGATCCATGTCACTTGAAGATCATAATTAAGTACATAAGTATTATGTCCTAAACTACCTAGTTGTTCTTTCTTGTTCTAAACTTCTAGCTTTTACTATTTTTGTATTTTAATCATTACTTCTTTGTTTTAAGTTCGTTTTTAATGATCTTATAGTCATTTTTCATTATTGTTTAGTGTTCTTTCATTTGGTGAAATCCTTTTTAGGTGTTTGGTCTTGTAAGAATTTATTTTGGGCTGAACAAATTCGTTGGTCAATAGTGCTAGTTTGACTACCTTAGGTTTAGGCCTAGTTTTAGGTTTTGAGCTTAATTTTTGGTATTGGGTCTTACAATTGAATTTTTGGGCTTTTATTCAATTATTCTAAGTTGAATTTTCTATGAAAATTCCATAGCTTTTAATTTGGTCCATAATATTACATTTGTGGGCCTAAATGAGCTCTTATCACTAGTTTTAGGCCTTAACTCACTATGAGGTTTACAAAGAATGTTTTGAATGAGACTTAAGACTTAATGAGAGTTTTATACTTTTTTTAATGAGCCTTTTAATTTAGGGTTCACATTTGATCACTACGTTATTGGGTATATGTCTTGACTCTTTTAGGGCTTATTTTGCATTTTAAGGCCTTAAGCCCAATTCTACTTATCATCAAAGGCCTAAGCCAGTTTGGTCCAATTTTATTAAGGTTTTAGATTTAGTCCTTATCATTAATGGGGTACTTAATACCATTTCTTAGTCCTTAATTACCAATTGAATTAATCTAAACCACTAACTCATCATTACCATACTTGGCTAATTACATCTTAAATCATAGTTAACACTAATTAATCATGTTATTACATTAATTAATCAAAATTTCCATATTGCTAGACCTTCCAATAGTGGTGGCAAAGATAGGTTTTCTAGGGCTTCTTCTACATTTTTAATATATCATCCATTTTAGTGCATTTCCTTGATCTAAATCACATTTTTACTTATTATAAGTTTGTTTTACCACCTAATGTGATGAGAACGAAATCGTAACATGTCGTAGAGGTGGCGGTATGCATGTGAAATAAAAGTCATTGGATGTTTCTTGTTGTTTTGTTACTAAAACTTAACAACCTTTTAATTGTACTATATGTTGATGCTACTACTTGAACTACTAAGCCTAGTTTGTACATTATCTTGGCTCACTTTACATTACACTACGCAAAAACTCTAGAATAGACATGTTCATGTATGTGTGTGTGTTTAAAGTGTGAAAAAATAGGATAAATATTAAGGAAAATACTAGAAAAAAACAAGGCTAAATAACTTATTGGAGTTGAGTGTGTTAGCCTTCCTTTTTCCTAAGTGTACTGTGATAGAGTGTATGTGCGTGTCAACAAGGAAAGGTGGTGTGTTAGGGTGGTATGATGCTTAGCCGTAGTGATTTGGTAGTGTTGTGGTCATGGAAATGTGGTCGGTAGTAGAAGGTGTAGGGGTGGCCAGGAGAAGTATGGAGTGAGGGTTTGGATTTGTTTTTGAGAAAGATTTTGACATTGTTTGTAATGGAAAAATGAAATGGAGTAAAAAAAATGAAAGAATGAAATAGTGAGGGTAGGGAGTGGCCAACATGGATGGTAGAGGATAGGGGGACAATAGTGTATCCTTTTGCGTGCATGATATATGGTCTTTACATGTACCATGGTACCTTACATGCTTTTTGCCATTTTAAGTATAATTTTTTCTTCGAAAGCATAATTGTCCTTTAATCCAATAACTAATCTTTTTGTCTTTTGTCCCTAATTGTGTTTATCTTGTTGCTTGAAATATTTATTTAAACCTATTAAAAAATGACAGTTATGTCACATCACTATTAGTTTAAATATAAGTTAAACTTTTGATATAAGGGTGTTATTGTAAAATAATAAATAACAAAACAATAAAAAAGATTAAGAAACCAAATGTCTTAAATAATATAAATGATGCTAACAAAATAATAATAAAAAAATATATTAGATAGCTTTTTGTAGTGACTAACTCTTTTTATAAAAAAAAAAAAAACCAAATAGGCACAAAGCATATTTTGCCTCAATATTTCAGCTACACCTTGAATTTTTTTTGTAATGCATTTTAAAACAAAGAAAAAAATGAAAAGTATATCTTATTCATATCTTTTGTGTATTTAATAGCTACTATAAAAGGTTAGAAAATAACCGTACTACCTTAGAATTTTCCTTTTTTTGTTGACCTCTTTCTCTTTCCTTTGTCGTCCTTTTCTTCAACAATCAACCTACCTTTCAACACTACAAAGAAGTCCTTTAAACCTACAACTAAATCTACCCTTAACGTTTACGTCAGTGATGACTTCTAACCTTGCTAAAACTTGTTTTTTATTGTAAATTTTTTATTTTAACTTTGATTTTTGTATTCTTATAGTCAATTTCTATCATTTTCAATTACTTTCTCGTAGTGGGGTCTATTTTGATGGTTGAGACATACCATGCTAGAAAGTTATGGGTCTTTATTAATTTTAGGCCTTCTTGCTTTGTTTTATATTATTTAAGTCTTCTTGCATTATTTTTATTTCTTGATGTATGGGATTAAGTTATTACTTATAAGGACTTATATTTATTCTTTGGTCCAATTCCAATCTTTTAATTGAAATGTTTAAAGATTAAGCTTATGGCCATATTTTGAGTAGATTTTTTAAGTAGGCCTATATATTGTTCTAATAAGAGTAGAGAAGTCTTGATGGGCCTTTGAAGAGACAATTAATTTTAAATACCCAACTGGTCCTTTCAAGTTTTGGGCTTTATCTTGGGGTGTTGGAATTGTTTTTAAGATTTTTTTTGCCATTTTTAGCAACTTAAGGCCTAATGCCTATATTCAAATTACCTATATAGGCCTTGAGCGTAGCTATATAAGTGGGTTTTCTTGAGGGTCTAGACTTGGTTTGGTTCTTGGGTTTCTTAGTCCCTTTTTAAGCACAACTGATGGTGCACCTATTGTTTTGTAATATAGTTCAAAGAACGGATATCATCCTATAGAGCTTATGATTACTAATACTAACTAGCTCTCTATTATTGAATCGGTAAAATCAAATTCAAGAAATTGACTAAAATTGTAGAAATTAATAAATCTCACCATTAAGATTCAATTAAAGAAACTAAACAAAAAAGCAATCAAATTAAAAATTAACTCAAGATTCTATGTCAAATCTAGATTTTGCTTCCCCTAGACTTACACATGTAACTTTCATGAAAGATAATCTAATTCAATCTTTATTTTTCTTGATCAAGAGAATTCTCTATTAAAGTTAATAACTTTCTCAAGTCTATTAACCTTAATCTTAATATCACCAATTAGAATCTTTTCTCAATAACATAACCTAAGATCATATTAGTGTATAATGAATTCCCTAACAATATGAATCAAGATTCTTGATAGACTTTACAAATTATCTATAATCTTGCATGAATCTTTATCAATTATGACTAAATCTAATCATACAAGAAATCTCTTGATTATCCTGCACAATATTAGAATTTTTAGACTATACGTGGAAATATTAACCTAAAGCATTGAAGTACGCATAATTAAATCAAGAAAAATTAAAGAAATTCATTAAATCTATCAAAAAACCAATGTCACATAGTAGATTTAGGTTCCACAAGACCTAGATATAACGGATCTACTCCCTATTCATGATAAAGCAATAATTTTGAATGAGATTTAAAAGAAAAGTAGAAGAATAGATCATGAAATCAATGTAAAGCCTTGAATCTTGATGTCTTGAAGGTCCTTGCTCTCTTGAGTATTTTTCCTTTGAAGTCTCTTAAAAGTTGGCTCTCATAATATGACAAAAAGTCCTTAAAGAAGCCTTAAATAAGCGATGCAAAATTAGGATAACATAGCTTTTGATATGATCTGGTGACATTACCATGTGTCATGTCACTTTCTAAGCCTTAGAATTTTTTCATGCCATCACCAAGTCTGAGAATGACACCACCTAGTATATGGTCATGTCCTTGGGTTGTGTCACTGTTAGACCATCCCTTAAAATTACTCAAATTCATCCCTGGAAACAATATAGTTATGTCATTTGATCATGCCAATATTTAAAATTTCATAACTTTCTTATTTTAGCTTCAATTTGAGTGAAACTTGTTTCTAGTTTCTATTTTCTCATTTTCTTTTGTAGACCGTTCCAAAACGTATAAAATAATATTTTACTTAATTAAGTATCATTTTCTCAAAATAAATTTAAAATTCAAGGAAAAATCATTAAAAATAACTCTCTAAAATATAAACAATTAGGAGATTATCAATAACTTAATAGTTGTGTCATAATCTTCCATTTTTACTTCTTAAACATTATTTTAGGAAAGTAAATGTGTAGGGTCAAATTTAGATCCCAAATTTTGTGACATGAATGAAGGATTCTAAAGCTAGTTTTGAGTCCTTCTTGGCGAGATCATGTCTAGCAACTTAAGGACCAAATATAAGGAATTTTTGGATAATATTTCAAAAGAAAAGTTGAAAATAACTTAGAAAACTTCATTGCAAGTTTCAATTGGCAAGTGACACTAGCTTGAGCATGGTTTTCTCTTACTTCATTTTGGTTACAAGCTTGAATGCTACAAGGCTTCTATCTTTACATAAAGTTTTTCCCAATTTGCATATTACAACTTCTAAATCTTACATTTATAAGCCTACACATGAAAATCTCTACGAGAAAAAAAACAACTAGAAGCCTGTAACTTTTCAACCTATTGGCTAATACATGGAAACATTAAGATATGCAAAATAAAATAAGAAAAATAATATGGCCATTACTTAGAAGATGTAGTAGTTTACTTGACCTCCTCAAGCTTTGGTTTTTGGCTTCTCCTAGTGTACTTCAAGCTCTACTCAAATTGTCCCTTGAATGTGTTCCTATTAGCCCTTTTTGATGGTTTCTTATAAGGAAATGAATGATGGTTATGTGGAGTTTGGAAGTTGTGGGATGGAGGCTTGGAGGGGTTGTTTGGAGCTGTCTTTAAGCTTATTTGGTGGCATCTTAGGGACTACTTGGTGGCGGGGAAAACAAGTTAGAAATGGTAGGGTTTTGCACTTCAATGAGGGTGGCCAAACTATAGTTTGTGGGTGGTGAAGTGGGGTTTTGGTGGGGAGCTTAATTAGGGGGCACTTAGAGAGAGTTCTGGGCGATAAAATGAGTGAAAAGTAACAAGGTGAAAGTGTTTTTTTTTTTTTTTTTTTTTTGGGGGGGGGGGGGGGGGGGGGGTGGCTAAAATTTTCAGATGTGGGTAGCAAAATATTAAAGGGTTTTAAGTATTTTTGAATCATAAGTGAAATAGGGAATGTGCGGGTTGATATGAGTTGAGTAAAATTTTGCATATAAGTCTTACTTCAAATGGTAAATAGCCACTCTCCTTTCTTAAGCTTGTATTGGTATTATTGTAGTTAACTAATTTAGGGAGTTGATTTGTTGGGGTGTTGTCTCATCACATGAGAATTATGTACTAACTAGTTAGTTATAGGGGGACTAAATAAGTTGATTTTCAATTGGATGCATTAGCTTATCATTAGTTTACTTAGTTATGGAAAACCTTCAAATGTGGGGTATAGCGCAAGGGGGTTAACATTACTTGTAGAATCTTAAGGTTAATTGATTTTTTTTTATAATTAATTATTCTAATTAGGCCATTAATAAATTTAGTGTAATTATTTAGGATTTTTTAGTATTTTACTTTAAATCTCTAGAATATATTTGTATAATTTAGAGAAATTTTAGGGCCCGAGTTAATTTAGGGTTTTGATTTTAGGGTTTTAGTATTCAAGGTTTAAGATTAGGGTCTTCGAACCAATATTTAGGGTTTTGTAGTTTGTTTGTAGTTTTAAGTTATTATTTTGAGGTCTTTTGTTTCGAATTCTGTTTAGTATTTGAATTTCATTCGTGGCTTAAATCTAAGGTTTGGGGCTTTAGGGTTTTTTGAGTTCCTTTTAGGGTTTCAATTTCAAAATTTTTTTCTTATCATACATGAATAAGGTCACATATATATATAGCACAATCCATATGTGTAGGGAAAATTAATTTCATTGATTTGGCATTTTAATTGGTTTAATTAATCAATTTATCATTATTTGTTATTTCATATATTTTATCATACGCGATTAAAATTATATGATACATAAATGGATGCATGGTGTAATAATTCATGTAGGGGTAAGCATGTGATTTTATTAAATGTAATGCTTTAATTGGTTTGATTTAAATCAATTTGTGTTATTGATAAGCTTTAAATTGATTATATTTTATTTAGTGATTTTTTATCATTTTCTCTTGAAATTTGAGTTTATTTTTAGATAATGATACTTAATTAAGAAAAATTTTTTTCTAGGTTTTGAAATGATTTATGCAAGAAAATAAGAAAATAGAAACGAGTTTCATTCAATTTGGAGTTAAAATGAAAAAGTTATGAAGATGTGAAGATCGATACAACCAAACGATATAATTATGTCATTGGTAGGCAATTTTGGAGCAATATTTCAATGACCACAGCTAGTTACATTACCAAAGGAGATGACCATATCCTTGGTAGTGTCGTTCCCAATTTTTTTTTTATTAAGAAAAGAAAAGAAGTAAAGATGCATGAGTAGTGAGTCACTTGACCAGGGGACATGGTCATGTCCACAGTTATGTGTTTTGAAGCTACCTTTAATTTTCCCAACTTCAGCATTTCAAGAGAAGAACACTCAAGAGAGAAAGGTTTTAAGAAACTTTAGGGTTCAATCTTTACTTGATTTTATAATTTACTCTTCTACTTTTATCTATTCTTTGATTCAAGATTATTACTTTATAATGTGTAGAGAGTAGATTTTTGGTATCTAGGTCTTATAGAACCTAGATTTACTCATGTGACTTCATTTTTATTAGATCTAATTAATTCTTCACTCTTTTCTTGACTCAACTATGTATGCTTTACAATTTAAATTATTATTTCTGCGGGTAGTGACCTAAAATTTGATATCTTATAAGAGATTCAAGATATTTCTTATAAGATTAGATCTATGCATAGTTGATAAAGATTGATGCAATATTAGTGATACTTTGCAAGATCTTTTTAGAATTTTGAATTATATCGTAGAGAATTTATTGTGCAATAATGTGATCTTAGGTCATGCTATTGAGAAGATATTTTAATAGGTGGTTTTAAGATTAGGGTTAATTGGCTTGAAAAAGTAATTAACATTAGTAAAGAATTCTCCCGATTAAGAAAGATTAAAGTAGAAATTAGATTATCTTTAGGGAAAATCACATTTTAGATATAGGGGAAATAAATATCTAGATATGGTTTGTGAATCTTAAGTTAATCTATAAATTTATAAGGTTTCTTGTTTAAGTTCTTGAATAATTCTTAGTTAGTGATAATTTACTATTTGTTGCAATTAATTTAGGTTCTTTAAATTCTTGAATTTGAATTTGCTGATTCGATAATAGAGATCTAGTAAGCATTAATAGTCAAAGTCCTTAAGGCATTGACACTTGGACATAATCCGCTGCTACAACTTGATAGATGCACTTGTCTAACATTAAGTTTTTAGCATTGTTGCCAGGGAATTGTGATATTAAGAAAGCTAGTAGATTTATTAATCTAACTAGTCTTTCCTTGTCTTTCTTAATTTCTTTTCTTTTTCTTGAATTTTTTTCTTTTTCTTGGTACAATCTTAAACTAAATTTTCTGTTTTCTTTAGTACAGTATATGACAAGAAGCCATTCACAAGATTTAATTGAAATTGAGCCCAAGATTGAGAGGACGATTTTGAGGAATTTACAGCAACTAACAGTTAAGGAAATAGTAGAGGTACTCAATCAAGGGTCTCCTTTGAGGATTAAGGACAAGGGAGAACTAAGTGAGCACAAATTTGATCACGAAAGCTTACTTGAAGACATTATGGCCAACAACTGGGAATATAATCGAACTATGTTGGACTACTCTTGTCCATCGTTGACTAGTACCCGGTCTTTTATTAACTAAAAAGCTATTACAGCCAATAGCTTTGAGATCAAGCTGAACATTATTCAAATGGCTTAGCAGTTTTGTATAATTTGACAGTTTATGAGATGAAGACCCCAATGCACATACTTCTAGCTTTTTGGAAAATATGAGATACCTTTAAGATTAATGGGGCAACTAACGATGCCATCTAGTTTCACCTCTTTCCATTTTCAGTATGTGACCAAGCTAAGTAGTAGTTAAATTCCTTAGCAAGGAATTCGATCACAATATGGAATGAATTGGCGAAAAAATTCTTAGAGAAGCATTTCTTACCTGCTAAAACTACAAAGCTTAGAGCTAACATTTCTTCTTTTGCTTAGATAGGGGGTGAGACCCTATATAACACTCAGGAGTACTTTAAGGACCTACTAAGGTAGTGTCCACACTACGGCCTTTCCCTTTGGATGGAAATCCAATCCTTTTACAATGGTTTCAACCCCCCTACAAGGTAAATGATTGTATCAGTAGCTAAAGGTATACACAATACCAAGACACTCAAGGATGTTCAGGCTTTGAATGAAAGGATGACTATGAATAACTACCAATGAGAGAATCACAAGGGAAACCAAAAGGTTGGGGGTGTGTTTGAGCTCAATGCTGTGCAATCCTTAGCCAATCAGGTGGAAATGTTAAGCAAAAAGATAAAATCACTCTTAGCTGGTTCGTAACAACTGTAGATTAGCCCTAATAACTTTTGCTAAGAGGGGTTTGTAGGTAGTGAATAGATAGAATAAGTTGATTTTCTTGAGAAACCTTGAAGACCCCAATATAATCTCTACAGCAATACTTACAACTTGGGGTGAAGAGATCACCTTAATCTTTCATGGGGAGGTCATAATCAAGGTCAAGGCCAACAGTAATAGGCAAAGAATTGGTCTTAGCAAATACCAACTTTGCCTTCACCTGGATTTTAATGACTTATAGCTTCCTCACCCACTTTAGAGAAGAAGTTGGAAGGTCTTTTGGAAAAATGCATTCAATTTAATGAGGCGTGAATGCAACAAATAGAGGCCTCTTTAAGAAAACAAGAAGCTTCCATCCATAACCTTGAATCAAATTGGTCAAATTGCTAGAATTTTAAACAAGAGGTAACAAGGGATACTCCTAGGGAACATTGAGATCAATCCTAAGGAACATGTCAATGCAGTGACCTTGAGAAGTAGTAGAGAGTTATAAGTTGAGAATAAGGATGGTGGGAAAGTAGTATAGAAAGAAGTGGAAGTCAAGGGCAAGGAAGATGTAAAGTTAACAAAATAAAAAGAGAATACAGAACCACCAAAAGTGAAGGAGTAGAAGTTGCCCATCCCTTATCTACAGTGACTTAGACAAGATTATTCGATCCAAACAAGCAATTCAATAAATTCCTTGATCTTTTCAAATAACTTCACACGAACTTACCTCTCGTTGATATTTTATTGTAGATGCCAAAATGCGCAAAGTTCTTGAAGGATCTTTTATTGAACAAGAGAAAGTTGGAGGATCTTTCAATTGTCACACTTAATGAGGAATGCTCTGCACAACTTTAGAAAAAGTTGCCAAAGAAATTAACAGATCTATAGAGTTTTACTCTTCCTTGTGTGCTTTAAAACTTGTTTGTAGATAATGCTTTGGTAAATCTAAGAGTTAGTCTTAATTTGATGCTATACAAATTATTCAAAAAGCTAAGGTTAGGAGAACCTAAACCAATACACATTTACATTCAATTAGCTGATAGGTCCACCACATACCCTAAAGGCATGATAGAAGATGTTTTGGTGCGATTTGATAAGTTTATTTTTCTTGTAGACTTTGTTATTCTTGATATAGATGTTTCACTGATCTTAGGGAGACCCTTCTTAGCTACTGCTAGGGTTGCTTTTGATGTTAGCGGGAGTAAGCTCATCTTAAGAGTTAAAGATGAAGATAATGTTTTCCAAAATTCAGATAGTACAAGACCCTTAACTCAGAGGGCACAAGCTATAATGTGGATTCTACTAATGTTGTTGTTACCAAATGTTTGAAGGAAACTCTTGTCAAAGAACTGATGAATCATTCCTTAGAAAAGGGAGATGGAAAGATGGCGAGATGGCGAAAACCCTTAACTAGCTTAAGGTTGAAACTTAGTCAAGAGGTAATGAGTCTAGTATGGTGAAGAAGGGGCTTGAACAATTTTGTAGACCAAGGAACAGAATGTTAGAGCCTTCCAAAATAAAACCAACTATATTAGAGTAGAAACACTTGAAAGATCGATTAGAACATGCTTTTGCAGTGAGGAGCTCAAAGCTACCAATTCTCACTCTATCTAAGTGAAAAGTAGACAAAAAGAAAAAAACTTGAGCAACACCAGTTTGATGAGTGGCATGATAAGAAGAAAGTTGATGGAAGCCACATACCCAGACAAGAGAAGTTGTGAGACCAATGAAAAAGGGGTAAAGCTATTTTTATGTAGCAAATACAAAAGCGAGGTATGGAAGGAGATCCATCTTTACCTAAACTAAGGTAAGTTAGTCATGCACTTCGTCGAGCTATCAATGTTAAACGTAGCACTCTTAGGAGGCAACCTAAGCCAGTGAGTAATTTTAGTAATTTTCATTATTTTTCTTACTATGGTAGCAATTTTATTTCTTTTTAATTACTTATTTTTATTAATTTCATGCATTAGACTGGGCATTTCTCAAAAAAAAAAAAGAAGAAAAAATTGAGTATGTAGCTAGTTACATGGTCTAAAGACACAGTTATATCTTTGACCATGTTGCTCCTAAGGTAACCGCCTACATGCATGTACAGTGAGTTACACGATCTAAAGACATGATTGTGTCTTGGACCATGTCATTCCTAGGTGTCTTTATTTTGTATTTTTCAATGTGGCCATAGTGGGTTACACAACCGTAAGACATGGTTGTGTCTCAGGTTGTGTTGTGATTAGTACTTAAGGCCACAATAGGTGAGTTCATTCTCACTTCTCCTTTTATCTCACATACAGATACATACGCACGGCATACTCTCTTCGACCTTCCTCTTCCCACATAAACACACTTAAACACATATACACATTGCATCTTCTTCTACACTTGTACATCACAAGGATCATTACCACTACATTTTACATTTAAGACCACATCAAGAGCAAGGTAAGTACCTCGATCCTCACTTATTTCATGCTCATTCCGATATTATATTGGATGTGTCAATTTAAAATCTCGTTTAGCTTCTGAGGCACTACCCCTAAAACCCTGTAGAGACATTGTCCCCTTAACCCTTGCCCATTAATTGGCTAATGGGACCGTCGTAGTCGTAGTGCAACAAGTATGATTTGGTTATGATAGAGTTCAAGTTTCATGCGTAGAAGTGTTGGATCGTCTTGTTTTACATGCTTTGTTCTTCATTTTAACACTTATGGTTTTAGTGTTAATCAATATAAAAGTGTTATTCCTTCATGTAATTGCAAGATTTAGAGATTAAGCATACTTAGAATTTCTTGTGTAACAATAGTTATGAGGATTGCATGAAGGATTTCTCAAGAGCACAACTACATCATGCATGCATACTAAGTATTTGATAAAAGTCCTAAATGAGTTATAGTGTTATTTCTTGCACACTTGATTATGGTTTTGGTATAGTTCTTTGTTCTAAATGTAGGGAAAATTTTGGTCAACAAAATAGTGACTTGAATTTTCTTTTCTTTTGAATAGGAACATGGCACTACTAACTAAGATTCAAGTTCAAAAGAAAAAGTAGATGAGGAAGAAGAGAAGGATTAAGAATATGAAGAGGGTGAGGATGAAGTTATGGATGATTTCTTCAACTAGGAGGATGTTGCTAATGAATGGTTGTTTCTTATGTGCCTTATTCGATATGGCCGTACTTGCTCCTAATAGACTTGAGATATTTACTAGACAACCTTTTATGTTTTCTTGATTTGTTTTTAGTTTCTTAGTTTTTTTTTTCCCTCTTTTATGTTTTTCTATGTTTTGTGTTTAGTGAAGTATTTTGTAAAGTCATGGATATGGATCTTGGAAGCTTTAATTAGAGATGGTCTTTGAACATTGCTACTTCAAGCTTCTTCTTTTGTTACTAGATTACTCAATTTCAAGGGAGTATCGGTTTTTCCTTTCCCACTTTTATATCGTCTTACCTATGATTGTTTTTGTTAGTATATTTTTCATTAT
Source organism: Lumnitzera racemosa (assembly GCA_024138005.1). Classification (NCBI taxonomy): domain Eukaryota; kingdom Viridiplantae; phylum Streptophyta; class Magnoliopsida; order Myrtales; family Combretaceae; genus Lumnitzera; species Lumnitzera racemosa. Next base: position 51,003,987 of record JAMXBC010000006.1, on the reverse strand, counting down.
ATTACTTATTCCGTACATTAAGGATAATAAATGGTTTTAAGTGTAGGGAAAGGGATATAAAAACTATTTCTATGAGAACATTTTTTTTCTGCACTTAGCTTAATTATTTTAGTTAACTTGTAAATATTTGGAGAATTGGCAATTTCCAACGGATTGTAATGAATATTTGTTACTTGATCTTTTACGAATGATTTACACTTTGCTAGAGTTGATAGGTGAAATCTTTTTGGAGTAAAGTTACAAGTTGTTTAGCCTGAGATTTTAGGATTTAGGATTAGAGTAACATGAATAGCTAAAAGTTAGTCATGATTATTTTTGAAGCTTACTTTGATGTTTATTTTCTTCTTAGATGACTTTTCAGCCTATAATCTTTAATAAACAAATAGATAAAATTTCTCTTTTGAGAAACCCCTAAAAACTTGAATTAGTTTGAGGGAGAAAGTGATACTAAATGCATGAATAATCAATAATAAAAAAAGGAAAAATTAGTAACAATTCACCTTAGTCCTTCAAAAAAGCGAGGTTGAATTCTACTGCCAATGCTGAAGTAAACTTAAAGAATGAATCGGGATGGGTTGGTCTTAGTCCCTCAAAAGTGCAAGGTTCTTTCCTGCTACCAATGTAAGCCCCAAAGCTAAGCCAATTGACCGTATGATTGAATTTAGAACCCAAGGTTTAGGGCGATTGGTTAAAAGATCTGAGCAAACCCAAATTATAAACTATTGAGAAGAATATTAGTAAAAAATGATCCCGTAAACTTAAATTTAAGAAAATAAGTAATAAAATAAGAGACTATAAAATTTTCAAATTTTAAGCATAATAAGTATTAATTACCGAAAATGCGAAAAGTGTAATGAAATAACTAATAAATTACTAGAGTAGATTATATGTATACTAAAAATTTTAGAATGACTAAAATAATAATTAGGAATGTTCACGTGTACCCCACATGTATTTACGTGTAGATAAAAATACGCGTAATTACCTAAATTGGCCAAAAACTAAGCAAATAATTAAAGAAAATTATAAAATAATTATGGAAAAATCAGAAAAAATCAGAAGAGGATAAGATGAAGCAAGATCAGGTCATGGCAATTCCAAAGCTGCAAAAAAAAAAAAAAGGCAATAAAAATGAGACAACCTAAAAGCCAAAAATTAAGAAAAATAGGCAAAGTTTTATCAAATTAGTGCACATTAATTACAAAAAAATGTCTATAAATAAGGGAAAAATTTTCAGAAGTCATTTGGTCAGTTTAGCATTTGGAAAAAATAGGAGCACTGAAAAAATCGAGAGAAAATCGAGAAAATAAAAAAGGGGAAAACTGTGCAGATTGGGCACGTGAGCTAAAACCACCACTCACCACCACCTAGGATCGAACCACCACCACCACTACCCTACATTAAAACCACCGCCTGGACCAGGCGACAACATTGGATCGGGCTTGGACAGCCAGAAAGCTTTGGACCGGTTAATCTCTTAAATGATCCGATTTTGAATAATTTTGTAAAATTAGTTATTTTGCCCAGAAAATTATGAAACTTGTTATTCTGAGGTTTTATTGTATGTAGATTTAGGGAAAAATATTGAGTAGTTTAATTACATCTGCAATTATAGGGTTCTTAACAAATTGCTCAAAACCGAGCATGATTAGAACCGAAAATAAATAGGCTTAGGAGTGTAGTTTAGAGCTCAAATTTTTTCTGTAGGATGCTCATATGATGTAGAACAATGCTATGAAGCCATTTTTTTAAAATTAATTTTCAAAATTTTTAAGTTAATTTTTAGCCCTAAAATGATGGGAAAATTGAGTGATTTGGGGCTAATTAGGTGATTAAGATGTTAATTACTGATTTAGATAGTAATTAGATATTTAGAGATGTTAATCTCTGATATGGAAACCTAATCCTAGTCTATGGAGTGTTAAGTGTAAGTAATAAAGGTGTTATGTGGTAAATGTAGAAAATTAGAAATATGTAGAATTGAAAATTTAATAACTATGGAAAATTAGGTTTAATTAGATAATAAAATAATGAAAATCCAAACATAACAAATCTGAAACAAAATTCAATTTTAGGTAATTATATGAAAAATGTAAAAGTTTCTCACAACATGAGTAAATTCGGTACACTAATACGGATTTAAGTGTACCGGATGGAATAAAATGCTGACTAGGGGTAGTAATCGTATTTAGGAGATCGGGATGTAATGTGATTAATTTCATATTATGGGTTGAAACGGATTTCTAGGATTGAAATCTAAAACATTACTTAGAAATTGAACTAAAAACCTAATTTAGAAATCGATGCGAAAACCGAATTTGAACCCAACCCCAAACCTAAAATAATTATAAAAGACTTAATACCTAGATAATTAGGTATATTAAACCTTAAACAAAACCTAACAATAAGCGTTATAGGATAAAATGAACTTATAATATTATATGAAATATTGAAACTACGTTCGTGTTATAGTGATGATCGGCGATGGCCTGAGCAAATCGAACCTGGAGTGAGTGAGCGAGGAGTCGAGGTAAGTTGGGATTAATACGATGCTGTATTTTGGAGGCTTAAGATTATGCTTGGTTGTGCTCGTTAGATAGTTGAATGCGTGCATGTGTTTAATTATGGGTGATGCTATGATTTTGTTTGTTGCTCTGGCACATATTGTATGATTTGTATGAAAGGATTGATCACCCTCAACTAGGCTTAATTAAATATCCGACCAGTAATCATAATCGGACATGCATGGCAACCCGTTAGGGGAACTTAGGACTCTCCAGCCAAATATTGACCCCTTCGGAAGGGATAGCGTAGGATTGCAAAATGGTCCCTTCTTCATCCTCAGTCGAATTAAGTGACAGGAGAGGAGGTCGCGGCAAGGGTGAAGACAGTGGTTCGAAGGTAGTCGCGGTAGGAGCAAGGTCTCCATTGCACAAGCCTGGGTTTGGTCATGAGCTGTTGCATTAACGGCAACTCCTCAACCCGGATTAGAGCGGGCACAATTTCTCTAATCTCACGACGGGCCGGACAACGTCACGCGATGGCATTTGCTTGCACATGCATTGCACCTAATAAGTGATTGAAAACCTTGTTATGTTTATGGTATAGTTTTAAGTCCTCCGTTCTAACTTACTGAGCTGTGGTTGCTCACATCCCTATAGACATCGTGTAGGTGCTGGCGAGAAGCGGCCATAACTACTTTGAAGCTAGCAACTGCTGGATCCTGGGGAGTGAGGAAAAATATTGAAGAACGAATATATATTTTTAAGGTTTAAGCTTTTACTTTAGAACTTCTCTTTTTTTTTTAATAATGTAATAATTAGGAAATATATTTCGGAGAAACATTGCAAACGATAATTGTAATCACTAAATTATAGTGAATATATATATTTCCTCACTTTCTTAGATGAATGATTTATTTAAATTACAAACTGTTTACTTCAAAGCGATTTAGTCGTCGACGCCTTGTGTAGATCAGGTCTAAGATAACGGTTGTAAGGCCAACTCTATCTTAGGGTGATTTACACGGCGGGGCTGTTACGACTCTGCCGCTTCGAGGCGTGACAACCAATATAAGGGCTAAGCTAGTATGGATCCGTCTTAGTCCTTCAGAAAAGCAAGATCTTTTCTTGTTGCCAATACCATTGTCCTTAAATTGATAAAATAAATTCAGTCAATTTGAAACCTTCCTAACGAAAGTAGGAACTAAGGGGATGATTAGAGGATGAGTGAATGTAGTATGTGTTTACTCTAAATTATGACACTTAGTGAGATTGAAGAGAGAGTTGTATATATTTTACTACGCAGATTAAAATTTTTATGACTCTTTCCTAATTAGTGAGATGTTAAATCTGATCTTGAGTACAAAAATCCTTAGTTAAATTATCTAGTTAAACTTTAATTTACATAGATTAGCTTATGAACTCTAGTACCGTGTGTTTCTTGGACATTGAGAAAAAGATTGAGCATAAGAGTTAAGGAAGTTGTTTAAAGAAAATTGATTAGAGTTGCAAGTTGAATCTTTTTTTGAGTTAAGTATAATTTTGGTTGGTTTCCTAGTTACTAATAGTTTTTAACTTAAGAATTCTTATCCTAATTTTTCTTCAATCCAATTGATTGAGAACAAGTAAATTATTAAGTGCGGGGAAGTATGACAAACTCTAAATTGGTTATATTTTTATTTACTGATTTTTCATGATTTTCTTTGAAATTTGAGCTTATTTTTAGATGATGATACTTAATTGAGTAAAATTTTATTTTTTAAGTGTTGAAATGATCTAAGTGAGAAAACAAGAAGATAGAAACAAGTTTTACTCTATTCAAAGTTAAAATGAAAAGCTATGAAAGTGTGAATTATAACACAATTGAACAATGTGACTATGTCATTTGCAGGCAATTTGGAGCAATTTTTCAATGACCATAGCCAGTTACATGACAAAAGGACATGGTTATTCTTAGTTTTGAAAAGAAAAAGGAAAAAAAAGAAGAAGAAAAGAAGTGAAGATGCATGGGCAGTGAATTACATGACTAAGGGACACGGTTGTGTCTCTAGTTGTATGTTTTGCAGTGACCTTTAATTTTGTCAACTTCTATATAAAGCTTCTTTAGGGCTTTTTAGACAAAACTTTTAAACGACCTTTGGAGAGCTTTTTAAGAGAAAAACACTTAATGAAGTAAGGCTTCAAGAAAACTTCAAGATTCAAACTTTATTTGATTTTATGATTTACTCTTCCACTTTTCTCTATTCTTTGAATCAAGATTATTACTTTATGATGTGTAGAGAGTAGATTTTTAATATTTAGGTCTTGTAGAATCTAGATCTACTCATGTGACGTGATTTTTACTAGATCTAATTAATTCTTTACTCTTTTTTTGATTCGACTATGTGTACTTCATGATTTAGATTATTATTTCCATGGCGGGTCGTTTAGAATTTGATATCTTATAAGAGATTCGGGAGATTTCTTATAAGATCAGATCTAGATATAATTGATGAAGATTGTTGTAAAATTAGAGATAATTTGGAAGATCTTTTCGGAGTTTTGAATTATACCATAGAGAATTCGTTGTACAATAATATGATCTTAGGTCATGTTATTAAGAAGAGGTTTTAATTGGTGATTTTAAGATTAAGGTTAATTGACTTGAGAAAGTGATTAATTTTAGTAAAGAATTCTCCTGATTAAAAAAGATTAAAGAAGAAATTAGATTATTTTTAAGGAAAATCGCATGTTAGATTTAGGGGAAACAAATATCTAGATACAGTTTGCGAGTCTTGAGTTAATATATAATTTTATAAGCTTTCTTGTGTAAGTTCTTGAACAATTCTTAGTTAGTGATAATTTTCTATTTGCTGCAATTAATTTAGGTTCTTTAAATTCTTAAACTTGAATTTACTGGTTAGATAATAGAGATTTATTGAGTATTAGTAGTCAAAATCCTTAAGGGATCGACACTTGGACTTAATTTGCTACTACAATTTGATAGGTAGACTTATCTAAAATCAGTTATATAGTACATCATACATAGAAGTAAATTATACATGTGTAAAATACATATTCGTAAGGGTAATTCCTTAATTTTATAAATTTTATTTGCTAACTAGGTTAACTTAGTTAGTTACTATTATTTAGGGATATCTTTAATTGTTTGATATCGAATTTACGTGGTTCCATAATATCCAGTTAGTCAATTTACTAATTTTAGTGTTTTAATTAGTTCAATTTTATACCAATTGATATTATATGGTATATCTTATAAATATTGAAAGTGAATGGAAATTTCTTATGTATAACTCAACACATGCTCACAAGGGCGAGTTCGTAATTTTATAAAGTTTATTTTCTACTAGCTTAATTTAGTTAATTGTTATTACTTAGGGTTATCTCTAATTTCCTGATACTAAATGTACGCGATTAAGATTACATCATCCATATACACATATAAGCATTACTTTTGTAGCAATGTGAATAAAATAGTAATTTTATTAATTTAGTTATTTTAATTGGTTTCATCTAACTAATTGTGATGATTTATGGATATTTTTACTGTTTAATATTAAATTTCATGATTTGTCTAAATTCAAATTTAATTTACCATTATAGTGTTTTTGCTACATTTAAGGCTTAAGGTTTTTATATGCAATTAAGGTTTTTGAATTTTGTATTGAAGTTTTCAAGTTTGTTTTAAGGTTTCATTTAGACATTTTTTATTGGTTTAATTCCTTCTATCTTATGGGGCTTAGAAAATATTGATTAGTACTCAAGCTTGATTCTATATGTATAGCACAAAATTTGCAGGGTTTTCACTTCATCCAAACAAGATGACTTCCATGGTCAGTTTTGTCTATTCAAGAGAAACTAGGGACCCCTATCCATTTAAGACAAACTACATGATAGGCTTCATCCATTCAAGACAGTAACCTACAAAATTTTTATTGTCCACCTCTTTTAAAGGCAATGCCTTAGTTTGATAAGTTAAGTTATGTCCATCCAAGACGGTTTTCATCACCTTTAACATAATCACCCTCGTGGTTGGTGTCATCTAACTCCTTCCACATCAGGGACTTAGCCCCTAACAAATAGTTCAAGTGACCATAGTGATTCAGTTTCTCCGTTGAATTAATCCTTAAGGTCAATCATGTTTACTCTAAGTTCTAGAAAAATTGCCCAATAGAGAAAGTTTTTAGAGATATCCAATTGAGTTAGAATCCATCAATTTAAGATGGTGTTAAATTTTCTAAATTCATCGATTTAAGACGTTAATTAATTTCTCACTTTCCATCGGTCCAAGATGATGGTCAAATTATCGTTTTCCATCAATTTAAGATAATTATCATATTTTCAAACCCATCAATTCAAAATGGTGATAAAATTTTCAATCCTAGTAATTTAAGATGATGATAAAATTTCCAAACTCATTAATCTAAGATGGTGATAAATATTTTAAATCAACTAATCCAAGATAGTGATAAAATTTTTTTAAAAATCCACCATTCTAAGATGGTGCATAAATCCATCCCTCTAAGATGCTGTTAAATTTAATGAATTGAAAATCCATCCATCTAAGATTTGCTGAGATGTGATTTCTTCCTAAGGCAACTGCCACTATCTTTCATCCATCCAAGATAGTTTCTTCAGGGTTTAAAGCATACACATTTTCTTTCCATCAAATCTCTTGCCTAAGGAGCAAATTCTTTTTCTTCTCTCCACAAATCTGTAGTGGATCAAGTTTTAGATAGCTAGTTGACCATGGTGTTTCTTAGTGTAGTTTATTCTTAAGGCAAAAATTATGTGTTTTTTGCCTTTTTCGTAAAGTTTTACTTAGGCTTAATCACAAAGAGAGGTAGTTATACATACCCCATTTTTATCTCTTGTATTCTTAGAATAAAGAAAAGGGTCTTAATTCAAAAAATGCAAAAAAAAAAAAAAGAATAAAAAATTTAGAAAAATACAAAAAAATTGAAAAATAAAAAGATTAGAAGGAATATGATTTTTAGGTCTTAGTTCACTTTTAGGGTTTTTGGGTTAGATGGATAAGGACACTTTACTTTTAGGGTCGAGCATAGTCAAAGTATATATATGCAATTTAACGACTTAGAGTTATATTTGAGAAAATTAAATATTTTGAAAATTTAATATTAGAATTATGGTTAATGCTAAACATTTTTTATTCATAAAAATGAGATTAATTTAAGTTAATCATGACTTCAAATGATAGTTGGGCTGAGTTGGTTGATTTAGGAAAAAAGTAAATTTTAAATTAATTGTACGATAAATGAAAATCATAGCTTGTAAAACTGTTGAGTGAAGTTTGATTTAAAAATTAATTTTAATATATGTGTACTAAACTTGCTCATGGAAGTTAATACTTCTTTTATCATAATCGAATAATTGATGCTTGAATTCAGCTTAAATCGACTTTTCTATTTGAAAATCGATCTAGGTTGGCTTATAAGGATAAATTAAATTAAGCTACATTATGTGTTGAGAAAATAAGTCAATACAACTGGTGAGAGGCTTGCACTTGTAAACTAAAGGTCCATGGTTGAACACTTACACAAAGCACATTGAGCCTTTTAAGTTTTATTTGGCAAACAGACACAATGGTTGACATGAATTTTTTCCCCTACTTTCTCTTTTTTTCCTCTATATTCCTACACGTTTTAGCTCCATCCCTATTGTTCATGGCCTTTTCTTACTCGATTTTTCTCATGCTTTCACCGTTAATTTGTTCATTCAAAAGAGTAAATCAACTCTTGAAAATCAAGAATAGCTTAACTTGAAATTCTTGCACCATCATAATCATTTGAATCAAAGCAACGAGGGAAGGAATTAAAGCTTGCATTCGCTATTGGAAGTAATAAGATCAAGCTTTATGCTAAGAAAACACGCAAAATCGTATTTATTTCCTTGAATTTGAAGATTAGCTGGTTGGCTCACCATGGATGAATAATTCACTAATGGAGCTTTTAAAGCTCATTTGACTTGGTTTTATATAAATAAGACCTCTTATACACCATTATAGCATCAAGTGAGCACCAATACCTGTTGAAGCATACATACAAACACTCTTTCAAGTCATTTCTCTTTCTACTTGAGTCTTCTCTCTCTTTAGAATAGGTACGAGTCCAAAACTTCTTGAGTTGAACTATTACCTCTAATGAGACCTCTACATAGTAGTCTTTTGAACCCATCCTCTTTTATCTACTGTTGTGCCCTCTATTGCATCAAACCCACCATTGAGGGTTTCAAGCTTATGGCTACCGCTTTGTTTGCCTTTGTTGCCATCACCTAGGTATAAACTACCAACTCTTAGACATTTACCAACTCCCTAAAACCATGATTGACAACTCTCCTTGCCTCACACACCATCCATTTTGATAGTGAATCCCTTCTTTCTCTACCCCTAATTAGCCTAACTCTACTACCTTCTCAACCACCACCACACACCACACCATCCCCACCCCCTTCTCTCTCTCTCCATATATATATATATATATATATATATCTAGGCATGTCCTGCACACCTAGACTCGAACTAAACTTTCTTGAGACTCGAAACTATATTTTACCCTTCCTCTAATCCACAATCTAACCCAATTGACCCGGTCTAGGTTTGTTTCATTTATTTTTTATTTATTTTTATTTTATTATATTTAATAAATCCATCTTTCTTTTCAAATATCTTTTTTCTTAAAATGGATATCTTTATATCAATGTAATAATATGTATATATATATATAGATGTATATATACATATGTGTGTCCTTTCAAGTTAAAAAATATTCTTAGAAAAGGTAAAAAAAAATTAGGGAAAATGCAAATAACAACAACCCCCCACATTGATCATTCGAACTTTTAAAATGTATTTTAAGACCGCTTAAACTTTGAAAAATTAGTAAATAACCTCATAAGTTGAAAATAATCTCTTAAAATTTGATTTTGATATGCAAACACTCCGAAATCTTACCAAAATGTGTTTTAAAGCTCCTTAAACTTTGACTATAGTGTAACTTTTGTTAACTAAAAAAGAAAACATCCTTTATGTTATCAATTTATTAAAATTTAAGAGGTCTTAAAGAACACTTTAAAAGTTAAAAGGTCAATCTGTGCCTAAGTTAAAGTTTAGGAGGATTATTTGCAATTTCTTGAAAAAAAATTTCTTTAGTTTAGGACTCATTTATAATTTTCAAAAAAAAAAAAGTTACATGAAAAAATAGGATTTCTTTCTAGATTTCCTTAAAATAAAGTAAATGGATTAAAAACATATATCTAAAGAATTTCAAAATTAAAATAAATTGATTAAGTTATGTTTTCCTAATGTTTGATCCCTTCTAAAAGGTACATAAGCACCTACGAGTTGACTTAAAATAAGAGTTTTTTTTTTATTTTCATTTTTGTAAATAAACTTAATTTTCTTTACTTATAAATTAGAATTCATCTTTTAAATTAAATAGGTATTTTGAAAAATAAATTCAAATTCGGAAAGTTAAGCCGTTACTTGTTTAGGGTTTAATAGGTTGTTTTACGAACTTAAGATCTCTCATTTTCAAACACCAATTTTGAAAATTAGTTTTTGCACAATTAAGTAGCTAACTATAACCAATCTATCCAATTAGCTATAACTTAACCATTTTCTTGACCCCAATCAAGTGATAACTCCATTTTTTTTTTTAAATTAAGAAGAAAACCAACTTTCCTTAAATCTTAGTTGAGAATCTATACTAAATGGATATAGTGCTCAATATAGATTGAATTAAAGAAAATGAAAACAAAAAAATTAGGCTCGATAATCACGAATTGAGACTACTTGGCCTACGGTCCACAAAAGTTAGAATGGGCTTTAGGTGTCTACAATCCAAAATTGTGAATCGATAGATGAGTAAATCAATAAAGTAGTATGGTTCAGTGTTAATGAATTACTTCATAGAAATTCATGTCTCAAGGTAGTTTATCAATCGATAATTATTTATCTACACAAAATTCTTATGTTGACATCAAATTACTTTTACATAAATGCTCAATTTTATTTGGTCTTTATATTAATTTTTAATATACAATATAATGTTCAAATTTTTTCCCTTTCCTTTGGCTTTTAAATTTTTTACCTGTAAATCATAAAAGTGTGACATCTCATTACTTGAGATGAGATTATTGTACTCTAATAAGCAAGAGATTGTTTCATGAAAATGAGAAAACTAAACTAATAGCTTGTACAAAATTGATAATGAATTTACAACTCCTTGATCAATTAATCACAATATCAACATACTCTTAAGAAATCGTGTAATTATGGCTTATGTTCTTTGGATCACTAAAAGAAAGCCCATTTATGAGTTAATAGGTAAGACGGTTTTCATTTATAAAAAATTATCAAACAAATGCTAGAGTGGCTTATGAATATTCTATATGACAATTCTTCAATTATTATGTCTTTAAGGCAAACTTTTACAAATTTCTGTTTGAATTATTAATTTGATTAGCATCAATATCTTTCTTGCAGTCATTATTTTTAAGGGCCTTAGATTGATTTCCATTTAAGTTTACTCTATTGATAGCACTTACAAAATCAAAATCATTTAAAAAATCCTATGATGGAATATGGATTGATTCATTAAATACAATATGGATTGACTCTTTATGTAGAAGCTTGTTTGTTATAACTCTATAAGCTTTACTTGCTTAAAAAAAAAACACTTCATCATCAATTTTTTTGGTCAAATTTATCTCAATGATCTTTATTATTATTCAAGATATTTGTTATTAGGCTAAGCTACTGAAACATGCACTAGCATGAGGCCATGGATGAATCTTCATAATCCTTCTCCCTATCTTTGTATAGATAATGAATATAAATGAGATAGATATTAGTGTGCATTTAAAAAGGGTAAGTAAGGGCTTTAACCAAGAGATTACAACATTTTACTCGAAACATTTAAGATTTGACAAGATTCACAACAATGTGAAATGGGAAGCATCAAAAGTACTATGCAATTCTCTTCTTATCACATCTTTTTCATAAGTTATTGAAACATTTTGTAGTAACATGTTTTCGAAGACTCTATAATTAGTAGTAGATTCGTAGCTTGCCGAAATTGTTATGAAGTTAGTTTCACTTTTCAATATGTAACTTGATTTGATTTAGTACATTAAAATCCTTTAAGATAATATATTATAATACTCTCAAAGAAATCCACAAGTGACAACCTATTTAAAATTCCCTATAACCTTGTTACCTTTTTATAATCTTTGTTTTTATTTTGAATTTCAATTTTAGTGATTTCAGTAAATTGTCTTTTAAACAATATTATCTACTTATAAAATTATATACTCTTTGAGTGATTACTTTTAATTTTGTAAATTTGACCCTTCTATTTTATATAGCATTAAAATGGTGAGATGCCTTTATCCTTATATTAATAATTTAATAATGCTTACTATAATTTTTAGCATACAAGATTTTCAAGTTAATGATGGTGTACACACATCTTAAGCACATAAGTATTTAGATTTTAGAGGATTGATTGCAACTATATCTTCTTAAACTTGTGAGGCTTCATTATTTGGAGTCATGACAATAATAATAAATGATGGAGATCCACTCTACATTTAGATGGATAAACAAACATGCACTTTATGCTAGAAACTTGCCCTATTTAATTTAGCAAGATTCTTTGAAAACTTGCTAAAAGAATCTAAAGAAAATTCAAAATTATATAACCTGTATTATTGTATACTTTGATATAGAGATGGCAAAATTGATAATCTTGATCCCAAAATGCAAAAATAAGCACATTTTGAGCATAATCTTCCATGACTTGAGAGATTATCAATGGAGATAAAGTGCAAAATGAACATGATTGGGATGATTGAAATATCATTAGGTTTCAACAAGAAACACAACTGAATTGGAAAAAAAAAAAAGATAACATTTTAAAATCAAATCAATATATTCTTGGTACTAATTCAAAATTGATCCAAAATGCAACTTAAATAGTAGCCATGATACATTACCATCTTAAATGAAGAGAAATATGTTTACTACTAGAAATAAGGTTATTATTGCATTCATTGACATGAATTAATTTTATGTATTAACATATTTTACCATACAATGCAAAGAACCTAGAATCATCTTATACAATGGTCATCAAGAGTTCTTTGTTAGGACATATGAACATGGTCTGACAAATGAATAGGATTTAGAGGCATAATTGATATCGCTTTCCTTAGAGAATTTATGACTTTCACACTTAGGTTGCTATGAGATTTTAAGTGTGGAATTCTATAAAGATACAACTAAGTTTCACAAAAATTCATACACTAAATCACACTTGTAATATAGATAAGAAGAATTTGTTTTTGTAGCGTTTGAAAAAGAAAAATTTGTAGAAAATTAAATGAAAATTCATGTAGAAAAGAAAAAAGAAAAATAGAGTTGCAAACATTCATTTATAATGTATACTTTGAATGTACATAACCTTTCATTAAGAGTTATATCGCTTTATTTATAATGTATACTTTATTTATTACACTTACAAAATCAAAGTTATTTAAGAAATCTTATGATGGAATACAAATCGATTCATTAAGCACAAACATAGATTGACTCTTCATGCAGGAGCTTGTTTATTACAACTTTACAAGCTTTACTTGCCTATATATATATATCAATTTTTTGTATCAAATTTACCTGAATGATCTTTATTATTATTTGAGATATTTTTTATTAGGTGAAGCTATTGAAACATTTATTAGCATGAGGCCATTGATGAATCTCAATTATCATTATCCCAATTCTTGTATAGATAATGAATATAAATGAGATAGATATTAGCATGGATTTTACAAGGTAAGTATGGGCTTTAAGCTAAGAGCCTACATCATTCTACTCCTTAAGTTTACAAGATTTCAAAGGATTCACAATAATGTAAAATGGGAAGCATCAAAATACTATGCAATTCTCTACTTATCACATCTTTTTTATAAGTTATTGAAACATTTTGTAGTAGCATGTTCTTGGAGACTTTATAATTAATAGTAGATTAGTAACTTGCCAAAATTGTTATGAACTTGGTTTCACTTTTCAATATGTGACTTGATTTGAATTAATGCATTAGAACCCTTTAAGGTAATATACTATAATACTTTCAAAGAAATCCATAAGTAGCAATCATTTAAGATTGCCTACAACCTTGTTACTTTTTTATGGTTTATATTTCTATTTTGAATTTCAAATTTATTGATTCCAGTATATTATTTACCAAACAATATTATCCATACATAAAATTATATACTATTCGAGCAATTACTTTTAATTTTTTAAATTTGACCCTTTTGCTTTACATAGCATTAAAACGGTGAGATGCCTTTGTTCCCATATTGATAATTTGATAATACTTACTAAAATTTTTAATGCATAAGATTTTCAAGTTAATGGTATACATGTTACAGACAGATTCCCTCACTCATACTCGTACGGGACTTAGTATTATTGACCATACTAAGGAAGATTAAGTCAGCTTGTAATATACTTATAGAGTTTAAAGAGAGAAAGTAAAGAGAGAAACTTTAATGTAAATAATATTCACTCAAATGATTGAATGAATATAACTAAGGGGGTCTCCTCTATATATAAAAGAGGCCTCCTAAGATGGATGGCTGAGATCAATTCAATCTAATGGTTACAATTCAATCCTACCTATCTTTACATTAAATGCATCCGCCTACCATACCTATCACCTACTCTAGAATCTTCTAGAACATTCTAAATTATCCGGTGTGGGCTTGAATGAACCTCCTAAGTTTGGGCCCTTTTGAATTGGCCCGTGACATTCTCCTCCATTCAATTCAACAACATCTTCATTACATTTTCTTCGTGGAACTTCCAAATCTCTTTAGGAAATTGCCATAGAGCTTCCATAGGTTCCTAACTAGCTTTGCTTTCTAGCTTTCCTTTCCAAACAACGATATACTTATGTTTAAGGGAGTGGCCTCGTCTTCTTATATGTCTATCTACAATAATTTCCCCAACTTCTTTATTGTAAGATTCCTGAACCTCGACTGGAGCCCTGTAGGATATTGTTTTGCTTGGGTCATCCTTGTCCTTATGATATGGTTTGAGCATACTAACATAGAACACTGGGTGGAATTTTAATCTTGGAGGTAACTCCAACTTATACAATACCCATCCCACTTATTTCATGATGGGAAATGGTCCTTTATAATGTCTCATAAATCCTTTGTGCAATTAGCCCTTAGTTCACTGGATCAGGTGTAACTTCACAAGTACTTGATCTCCCACTTGATACTCCATTGGTTGACGCTTCTTATTTGCAACCTTCTTCATTCTCTTCATAACCCTATCTAAGTAAGTTCGAGTTAAGTCTTGGTTCTCTTGCTACTCTCTTGCAAATTTATATGCTAGTGGATTAGACCCTGTATACCCTGGTGTCACCATGTTGGGAGTTATTGGCTCTCTCCCTAGGACAATCTCAAAGGACTATGTTTCGTTGATTCATTCTTTTGTAGATTGAAAGAGAATTGTGCCACATCCAACAACTTAGACCAGTCCCGCTAATTCGCACTTATGAAGTGCCTTAAGTAGAGCTCCACTAATGCATTTGCCCTCTTCGTCTATCCGTCCATCTGTAGATGAAGGCTCGTAGAAAAATTTAGCTTGGAACCTAGAAGCTTGAATAGTTCGGTTTAGAATTTTCTGATGAAACGACCATCCCGATCGCTTATAATGTTTCTAGGCAAAGCCCAATACTTCACTATGTGCTTAAGGAACAATTGGGTCGCTTCATTAGTGGGGCATTCCTTTATTGCTAGAATGAAGGTTGCATATTTTGAGAACCTATTTACTACTACCATAACAATACCATATCCCTCTAACTTGAGTAGACTTACAATAAAATCCATAGAAACACTTTCCCAAGGATGTTCTAGAATAGGTAAAGGCTCTAATGGTCCAGGAGCTGGCCTTTGTTCCACTTTGTCTTGTTGACATACGAGACATGTTGTGACATAATTCTCAACATCCTCCCTTAAATGTAGCCAAAAATACCTTTCTTCAACCAAGGCTAGTGTTCGGTGCATTCCTAGGTGGCTCGCCCATTTCGAATCATGGCATTCTTTCAATATTTCTCTCCTTAATGGTGATGAGTGGGGAACATACACCCATCGTCCCTTTATGTACATTAGTCCATCCTCCCCCCAAATCTTCTCGTTTTACCCTCTTTACATTGCATTAGCAGAGCCTTTGCCAACTAGTCGGTCTTTATCCCTTCCCAAGTCTTCTCTAAGAGGTTGTTCTTAGGGTTACTAATAATAGCCAATTCTATCCTTTGACTTAGGGCATCTGCTACAACATCCGTCCTATCCGCTTTGTATTCTATGTCGAAATCAAACTTTAATAAGAATATCTGCCAATAGGCTTACTTAGGGGATAGCTTCTTTTGAGTCTGGAAGTAACTATTTGCCGCATTGTTGGTCTTGACCACAAATTTCGTATTAAGTAGGTAATGTCTCCAAACTTAAAGGCTACGTACTACAGCAGTCATTTCTTTCTCATGTACTGGGTATTGCCTTTCTACTTCATTCAACTTTTGACTCTCAAAGGCTATCGGATGGTTTTCCTGTTTCAAAACCCAACTAATGGCATACTTACTAGCATCTATGCATACTTCGAATGATTTGTCGAAATTAGGGAGCGCAAGAACTAGCTCTTTAGTAACTGCTTCCTTCAATGTGTCAAATGCTTTCTGTCGATCTTCACCCCATACCCATGGAACATCTTTCTTGAGTAGATCTATTAGGGGGCATCCTTTTGGGAATATCCATGAATAAACCTTCTATAATAATTTACTAAGCCTAAGAACGACCTCAATCTTGTAGGCTTAGTGGGTTCTTTCCATTCTCAAATGGCTCGTATCTTCTTTTTGTCTTTTCTAATCTTCCCTTAGCCAATTATATGCCTTAGGAAGGCTACTTCTTCTTTTGCAAAAGCACATTTTTTTAGCTATATATACAATTCATTTTCCCTTAAGGCTAGGAAAATTGCACGAAGATGTCCTATGTGCTCTTCGATAGTCTTGCTATAAATCATAATCATCTAAGTAAACTACAACAAAATGATCCAAAAATGGTGCCAATACCTTATTCATGAGAGTGTAGAAAGTAGTTGGGGCATTTGTAAGCCCAAACAGCATAACAAGAAACTCAAATACACCATACCTTGTGATACACGTGGTTTTTGGCTCATCTTCGTCTGCTATCCATACTTGATGATATTCTTATCATAGATCCAGTTTTGAAAAATATCTTGTCTTTCCTAATCAATTAAACAAATCTGATACCAATGGAATGGGGTACTTATTTTTTACAGTAACTTTATTCAAAGCCTTGTAGTGAACACACATCTAAAAAGACCCATCATGTTTCTTCTAGAAGAGAACTAGAGCCCCACAGCTTCCAATAACTCCTTCAGTTGTCATCTTAATTCTTCTAACTCTTGCGAGGACATGCGATAAGGAACTACAATAGGAGCCCTTGCACCCAATTCTAGCTTAATTGTACAATCCACTTCCCTTCTTGGAGGTAGCTTCTTTGGCAACTCTTTAAGCATGATATCTTTAAATTTTGCCAACAACTTCCCCACTTGATGTGGAATTACCTCTTAATTTTCCATCTCTTCTTCTACCTTCAAAGTAGCCAAATACATAACTTCATTCTTTCTAAGGCCTTTAGCTAGTTACATAGCGGAAAGGAATTTTGTAGCCTGACCAAATTTCCTTATGATAGGAACCATACATTGAGAGTTAGTATCAAGCACATAAATACAGTTACACGGGGAATAATAAGTACATCAATATGATCTAAGAAGTCAATTCCAATAAAAAATTCGAAGTTATCCATAGGTACTACTTCGATGGTCTCCTTCCCTTTCCATCCTCCCACCTGGAGCTCTATCTCCCTAGTTACTCTAATAGAAGGAACTTCCTTTGAGCTTACAGTCTTAAGCCATGTCTTAGTCTTCTCTATTCCCAACCTAAGCTTACTTGTTACTACCTCGAAGATGAAATGATGAGATGCCCCAGTATCAATAAGGGCATTTAGTCTCTTACTACCAACCATCACCTTAGTGTACATTAACCCCTTTTGCTTCTCAATGGCTTGGGACTTCCTAGCACTAAGTAGTCACATAGAACCCAGTTTAGCCTCATCCCCTTCATCAGAGCTTTCATCTACCATAATTGCTGCCAACTGATCTTTCTTTAGGCACTCCTTGGCATAATGGGGCTTGTTGCAAAAATAACACTTCAATTTTCAAGGCTTCCATCATTCCCCATCATTTCCTTCCTAAGTTCTTCCCTGATCATTATTTTTCTCTTCCATCTTAGCCTTCCCCCTTGATGCACTCATACTCTTATCTTTCTTAACACCCTCTTTCCACCTGTCCATCGGGGTCTTGAATTCTATTTTCCTAAACTCTATTAGGCCTTTAGAACTGTTCTAGCCTTAGACATATCTTCTACTCCTCTTCACTCTAGCTCTAACTTCACCCAACGTTTTAAGCTGTCTAAAAACATCACTAGAGCATCATCTTAGTTCAAGTCTAGGATCCCTAGCATCAACTCCGAGAATTCCTTTACATATTGCTTGATGTTACCCTTATGAGCTAGGTGATGCCACTTCACCTTTGCTTCTTTAGTAGCATTTTGGGGGGAGAATTGCTTCATGATTTCTTGTATAAAACTAGCCCAAGTGTGGACTTCGTTTCCTTCCTACACTACCACACCATAGTAGAATCCTTTAAATACATAGCAGCAATATGTATCTTCCCGAAGTTGTCCAAGATTCCTATAGCATTGAAATATTGTTCCATCCCCAAAGGAAGTTGTCTACCTCTCGAGCCAATCGTTTCCCATTGAAAGGTTCGGGCTTAGGTATATTGACTTATGAGCAGGCTGAATGGTCACTCTATTCTTCATTACCGGCCGACATGTTGCCAGTTAGTTCTTGAGTTCTTCAATTTCCTGGCTTATAGCTACTATTGCAGCATCCATCTTAGCTTCATAAGCTTCTTCCTTAGTTTCCAAAGCTACAACTTAAGCTTCGAGTGCTTCATTCTTCCCCTCAATTGCCTCATCACAGTGCTTAAGC
Source organism: Lumnitzera racemosa (assembly GCA_024138005.1). Taxonomy (NCBI): domain Eukaryota; kingdom Viridiplantae; phylum Streptophyta; class Magnoliopsida; order Myrtales; family Combretaceae; genus Lumnitzera; species Lumnitzera racemosa. The sequence continues at coordinate 50,985,319 of JAMXBC010000006.1, read as the reverse complement.
TCCTAAGTTGCTCTATTTAGTGCCCTTTGGAACTTGCCTCGAAGTTCCTCTTCCATGTACTTAAGGCTGCCTTAAGACTCATCAAATTGTTCCTTGGCTTCAACAATGCTTAGCTCCGTCCTATCCATCCTCTTAAGGAGGAAGTCCATCAGGTCTCGGGATTGGGCCCTCTGCTTAGTGACACGGCGGTGTAAGCCTCACAACTAGCTACTTAGGGTTTAGTTCGTAGAATTTAGGACGATTAGCTAAAGGATCCAATCGAACCTAAATTATAAAGTAAAGTTAGAAATATTAGTAAAAGTGATCCCGTAAGTTTGAATTTAGGAAAATCAGTAATAAAATAAAAGAATATAAAATTTATAAATTTTAAGTATATTACTCATTATTTATAAAAAATGCGTAAAATACATTCCGATAACTAACGAATTACTAGAAATAAATTATATGCATACTAAAAATCATAAAATAACTTAAATAATATTTAAAAGTATTTATTTGTACTATATATGAATTTACATGTAGGTATAAATATACGTAATTACTTAAAATACGTGAAATAGGCTAAAATAATGTTAAATAATTAAAGAAAATTCATAAATAATTAAGAAAAAATCAGAAAAGTTATGGAAATGTTTAGAATAGGGGCGTGGCAAGTAGAAAAATAAAGTAAAAAAATTAACCAATAAAAAAGGTAATTTAGAATAGGATAAGACTCATTTGACATCAATTTAATGCATGAAAAATCCCCAAGACCTCTATGAATAACCAATTTTTTGTAGAGGCTCATTTTATCAATTTGAAATCTTAGAAAATTAGAGAGCACTGGAATTTAGAAGGAATTAGGGTTTTTGCAAAAATTACAAAAAATTGTGCAATTATGGCTTTAGAAGGAAACCCACGCCCAACGGCCACCTGGAAACGAACGGCCACCACCACCACCCATCTTGGCTGGTAACCTTGGGGCCGCCGATGATGGTTGGATTCCTAACGGCCAGGTGAGTCCAATTCTAACTTGATTTTATGAAATTTATTAAAATTATTAATTTTATTCAGAAAATTATGAAATTTTTTATTCTAGAATATTTTAGTATGTAGATTTAGGAAAAAAATTTTATTTTGATGAATTTATGTCTACAAATATACTGTCTTTAAGAAATCATGCAAAACCGAATATATTTTGAATTGGAAATAAATAGGCTTAGGAATGTAGTTTTGAACTCAAAATTTTTGTGTAGACTATTTAGGTGATATATAACAGTTCCATGAAGTCTATTTTCAAAAATTAATTTTTGAAAATTTTTAATAATTTTTAAGCCTTAAAATGATGCATAAAATTGATGATTTAGGGTTAATTAAGTAATTAAATAGTTAATTACTAATTTAGTGTATAATTATATGTTTTAGGATGTTGAAATCTAATTAAGTATGATACTTGTAACATATAAGGTGTTAGATGTAATTATTAGGGTATTGTGTAATATATATGCAATAGGTAAAAATGGTATGTTTTAAGTTAATTTTGTAATTTAGGGTAATTAGGTGAAAAATCTGATTTATGATGAATTTAGATTTAAAATGTTGATTGATGTTGGGAGATGATATTTGGAATGATAGAAATTTTAGATTTATATTATGTACATAATAGGTAATAATATATAATATACAAATATTGAAAATATAATAAATAGAAAATATTAGAATAAAAATTGATATTATACTAATAATAGGAATATATATAAAATCTGGCAGGAAACTTAAATTATGGTAATTATATGAAAAATGTAAGATTTTCTCACATTGGGAGTAAATTCGGTAGTTAAATCAAGATTAGAATGTACCGTACGGATTGGAACATTGGTTAAAGACCAAAAAAAATATTGAGGATACCCGAAAATAATGTGATTAATTTTACATTATAGGTTGAAATGAGTTTCCAAGATTTGTATATGAAACTATACTTAAAAATTGAACTAGAATCTAATTTAGAAATTGAGTCAAAAACTGAACTTGAACCTAGCCCTAAACCCAAAATAATTGTAAAAGATTTGAGAACCTAGATAATTGGACATATTGAACCCTAAACCAAAGATAACAATAAGTATTATAGGATAAAAACTAATTTATAATAGTTATATGAAAACTAAGACAACATTGGTATTATAAGGATCATTAGAGATCAATTAAGCACGTCGCACCTCGAGTGAGCAAACGGGGAGTTGAAGTAAGTTGGGATTAATACAGTGTTGCATTTTGGAGGCTTGAAATTGTGCTTGTTTTAAGTTGATGATATGATTTTGATGTGCTGCTTTGACTTATATTGTATGATTTGTATGAAATGATTAATCACTCTAAATTGGACCTAACTAAATATATGACTTATAAATATAAATTGAGCATGCACAAAAACTCATTAAGGGAATATTAGGATTCTCCGACCAAATACCGACCCCTTCTAAAGGGATAGTACTGGATAGCATAATTAGTCCCTTCTTCATCCTTAGTCGAACTAAGTAATAGGTGAGGAGGTCGCAGCAAGGGTGAAGTCAATGGTTTGAAGGTAGTTGTGGGAAGAGCAGTGTCTCCATTGAACAAACTTGGGTTTGGTCGTAAGCTGTTGCATTAATGGTAACTCCTCAGCCCAGATTAAAGTGAGTGCAATTTCTCCAATCTCATGACAAGTCCAATAACATCGTGCGATGGCATTTGCTTGTACCTGCATAGCATTTAACTAAGTGATTTAGTCATTAATCTTGTATGTGTTTGTTGTATGGTTTTGAGTTTCTGTCTTGACTTATTGAGCTGTGGTTACTCATATTCCTATAACCGTTGTTGCAGGTGCTAGCGATGAAGCGGTCTATAATCACCTTGATGCTAGTAACTGTAGGATCTTGGGGAGTAAGGATGTAAACAAAAGACCAAATTCATTCTCTAGTTAGATTTATTTTAAAGCTTTTAGTATTAGTTTACAAATTACTTAATTAGATTGTGATTAGATTTCTAAATCTTGTAAATACACTTAGATTAATTTAATGTGAATATTTATTTTTCTTAAATTCATAAGTAAACAATTTATTTAATTTATGAACTGTTTACTTTAAAGCGTGTTAGTCGTTGATATTTTGTGTAAATTAGGTCTAAGATGATGGCTGTATGGTCAGCTTCTATCTTAGAATGGTTTGCACGATGGAACTATTATGACTCTACTGCTTCGGGACGTGATAGGTAGTCATCCTGGGCAACCAATTCCTTAACCATCGAAATGTTGTTGTCATCTCCAGACGACATCTTCCATACAAGTAGTCTCTAACTTAGCTCCAATATCACTTGTCACGAGCAGATTCCCTCACTCATACCCATACGACACTTAGCACTCCTGATCATATTGAGGAAGGCTAAGTCAGCCTGTAACACACTCATAGAGTTTAGAGAGAGAAACTTTGATGTAAATAATATTTACTCAAATGACTGAATGAATACAACTAAGGGGATCTCCCTTATATATACAAGAAGCCTTTTGAGATGGATGGCTAAGATCAATTCAATCTAGTAGTTACAATTGAATCCTATCTATCTTTACATTAAATGCATCCACCTACCATACTTACCACCTATTCTAGAATCTTCTAGATCTAATATCCTAGATTATCTAGTTTGGACTTGAATGAACCTCCTAAGTTTGGGCCCTTCTGAATTAGGCCATGACAAATACACATCTTAAGCACATAAATATTGCAACTATATCTTCTTAAACTTGTGAGGCTTCATCATTTGGAATCAAGATAGTAACAATAAATGATGAAAATCTACTCTATATTTAGTTGGACAAATAAACATGCACTTTAAGCTAGAAACTTGCCCTCTTTAATTTAACATAATATTTTGGAAACTTGTTAAAAGAATCCAAAGAAAATTCAAAATCATATAATCGATTATATTGTATACTTTGATATAGAGATGGCAAAATTAATAATCTTCATCTCAAATGCGAACATAGCATATTTTGAGCACGATATTCAATGACTTTAGAGATTATCAATGGAGATAAGTGCAAAACGAACATGATTGGGATAATTGAAATATTATTTGGCTTCAATAAGAAACACAATTGAATTTGAAAAAAAAAAAGTAGATAACATTTTAAAATCAAACCTATACGTTCTTAATAATAATTCAAAATTGATAGGAAATGCAACTTGAACAATATCTATGATACATCACCATCTCCAAATGAAAGGAGATGTGATTTACTTACTAGAAATAAGGTTATTATTAAATTTAATTTCATGAATTAATTTTATATATTTAACATATTTTACCACATAACACATAGAACTTAGAATCATCTTATACAATGGCCATCAAGAGTTCTTTGTTAGGAAATATGAATATAGTCTAGTAAATGAATGGGACTTAAAGACACGATTGATATCACTTTCCTTAGAGAATTTATGATCTTACACTTAGTTCACTATGAGATTTTAAGTGCGGAATTCCCCAAGATACAATTAAATCTTGGTGTATGAATAGCAAACATCAATACATCAAACTACATGTTGAACATAGATAAGAAGAATTTATTTTCACAGTGTTTAAAGAAGGAGAATTTGCAAAAAAATTAAATGAAAATTCCCACAAAAAAGAAAGAAGAAAAACAGAGTTGCAAACATTCATTTATAATGTATACTTTGAAGGTACATAACCTTTCATTAAGAGTTATGTTGATTCAATAATGAAATCATATCCATTTAATTGGACAAAAATTAGTTACAAATTAATCTAAACCTTATATCATGAAATGTTATGATTTTTACTAGTGCAAAAATCATAAGTAAGGTTCACGGCCATGATTTATGGCCATAGACCTCTTGTACTTAATTTTTTCTTCATTGTTGTAGATCATGCCCTATGTTTACATCCATAATCTTGGCCGTGAATCTCTTGTAAATTTATTTTCTCAATTCTATGCTTGTGAAAAGATTACAACAATGTTCACGACCGTAAACCTCTCGGAAATGTTTTTCTTTTAATGCCCATAATTAATGCGAGTACTGACTAAGTTATTTATCTAGCATTCCAAATAAATGGTTTAAACTTCGAACACATAATTGATAATCTATTTCTATATTTACTCTTTTATCGCTTATGCATAATCATCAAAGCTAACTCCTTATAAACCTTTTCTTCTTAAGGATAAGAGAAAGTTATGAAAGCAATAAACAAAAAGAATGGGTAATCATAATGCGGTATGATTCAAAATTCATAAATTCATAAAAGATTACATAGAAATTCATGTCTCTATATGGTTTATTATTCAATAAGTATTTACTTACACAAGTCTTATGTAGATGTCAAATTGCTTTTACATGAATCCTCCTTTTTATTTGATCTGTATATTAATGTTCAATAGATGATTTCTATCAATAGTTAAATGGAGGGTATGATGTCAAGTCTCATAAAAATAGCTTAATATCATAAACTTTGGAATTTCTTCCCTTTCCTTTGGGTTTCCAAATTTGTTGTACCTTTAAATCATAAAAGCGAGACATCTCATTAATTATGATGAGATTTTTGTCTACTAATGATGTTTTAGGTCTATTTAGCATCAAAAAATGAGAAAACCTAGCATACAACTTATAAAATGCTCATGGTGAATTTGTAACTTTTTCCTCGTTTAAGCATAATATATATATATATATATATACATATATCTATATATATATACATGACACTTGATACCATTTTTTAATCAAATAAATATTGTGTTATGGCAATAGTGCATAATTGAAGAGGATGTATTAATCCTAAAGTAATTATGGATTATGTTCTTTGAATTGCAAAAAAAAAAAAAAGGAAAGAAAGAAAAAAGAAAGAAAAGTCCATTTCTAATGAGAATCTGACCTTTCCTTACTACGGCCTGGTTCTACTGACCTCTCGGCCTACGTTACCAAGCTCTACTCCTATCATAAGGAGAAGGTTTAAAGGACTTCAAGCTCTGGCAAGCCAGGTTTTGGAAGGAAAAAGTTGAACCATGTTAGAGGATTTTCATCTCATTACTTGCCGAGCTGTTTCTAGGTTATAAAGGCCAATGAACCTCTACCCTAATCTTGACCTGAGTAGGAGTAGCTCAGGAACAATGAGCTTCCACCTCTCTTAAAATTCGAGCTGATCAACTCAATTGCAAATCTATCAGCAAGATGCGACTAAGCCAACTCAAGACCTGCACTAGTGCCAACTTTTGCCAATGGGATTTCCTTTCTAGATATCCCTTTTGTACCCTAGCATCTCTACATGTATATTCCTCTTAATTTGTATCCCTTGTTGTTATTTTCCTATTTTAGTAAGTTGCTCTAAATTAGTAGGTATATAAGGACCAATGTATGTTCTTCTTCATTAATGAAATTTGTTTTCCTCTCTAACTCATTGCACTGTGCTTGAACTTTATCTTTTACTCCTATTTTGGCTGGGAATTATGGAGAGTGCCCTCATTACCACCATCATGAGTCATATTAGGTATATGGTGAGAGCCAATTACAAAACTTGGTGAGTCATATTCTCGGTTTGCCTTCTAGTTGTGCTAGAAACCTTCCATTCCTATTTCTTCTCTACAAGAAGGACCCATCCCCAAATATCAGTAAGCCCTAATGGTTGTAGAGAAATTAGGCACAATAGTTTCTCAAGTTAATAGGTAAAAATGATTATTCAATTACACAAAATTATCATGCTAGTAGTAGAATGTCTTTTGTATCTTGTTTCTTAATGTTTTCTACTTTAACAATTAATTCAAAATGCTAGAGAGTGGTAAATAATGTTGAGACATTTTAAGGGAGAAGGTTTATTAATTTCATTCATTTTCAATTAAATCTATTAAAGGCTAGACTAGCACGAGTTTAGTTGGCTTACATGGTTGATACGGGATGGACCCATTTAAGGTAGTGCAATAGACAAAGGTTCTACCCTTTTGAGATTGTAAGGACTTAATTTTAGGAAAAGGTATATTTTTATGGCTTTTCTATATATGTGAATGCTAAAAATAAAAGGATATGATTAACCTCTCATAGGACATAACGCACCATCAAGATCCATCCTACAATCACCTCATTCGATATAATGCATGAGATCAATTGGTGGTTTCTGTTTGATTCTAATTTGTACGGCACACAATTTGAATAAAAAAAAAGTTTAAATCAAATCGACTAATATGACGCGTAATTGATTCAACCAAAGAATTATTCACTACAATTTTAAAAGATTTGAGATATATATATACATACATACATATGTACATATATATATACACACACTCACACACACATTAATAAGAAGAATGGGAATGGAGAGAAACTCTCTAGTATTTCATTCAATTAGTAAATTCATATCTGTTGTTACAATGAATAAGAAACTATATATATGTAAAAGAAACCTTAAACTAATGGCAAATCCGTGATTAAAATAAATACAACATTTCAATTGTACACTAGTGTGTACAGTCTACACGATGGTGTGTCTGTTAACCAAGAATGTTTTCCTCTTCCTTCAACAAATCTAGACGTGTGAGTGTCACAGGCGAATTCCGTCGCTCGACCCCGTGCTGCACTTAGCGTTCTTGACCTCACTAAGGAAGGCTAAGTCAGCCTGTAACACACTCACAATGTTAGAGAGAGAAACTCTGATAGTATACTGTATTCACTCAAATAACTTATGTGTTACATCTGAGGGAAATAACCCTATATATAGAGAAAGCCTTTACAATCTAATGGTTAAGATCAATTCGATCTAATGGTTACAATTGATTCCCAACTACTGCCTTCACCTACCCCCACCTACTACTATACAGGATTCTGGACTTCTCTGGAACCTTTTAGAGTTTTTCATCATCTAGAAGCTTTTAGTGGGCTTGGGCTTTCGTCTTTGGGCTTTAGGAACCTCCTAAGAATGGCCCATTTCGGGAGGTCCATAACATTCTCCCCCGCTCAATCCGGCGACGCCCTCGTCGCTCCTTCATCGTGGAATTATCGAATCTTGTTTTTAAATCGCCACAGTGCTTCGGCTAGTGCCCAACTGGCCTCACTCTTTGGTTTTCCCTTCCATCTTACCATATACTCATGTCTGGAAGTTTGTCCACATCTCTTCACATGTCTATCAGCTATGATCCCTTCTACTTCCTTATCAAATAAATCCCGTACTCCTATTGGGGCCCTTTGTGATATAGCTCTTGTAGGGTCTTCCTATCTTTGTGGAATGGTTTTAGCATGCTCATGTGGAAAACCGGGTGGAATTTCAGTTTAGATGGAAGTTCCAACTTGTAAGATACTCGCCCTACCCGTTTCACAATTGAGAATGGACCTTCGCAGCGACTCATTAGACCTTTATGTAGTTGTCCCTTCGTACGTTGTATCAAATGTAACTTAACAAGCACTTGGTCACTTACCTGATATTCCATCGACCTCCCCTTTTTGTCTGCCATCTTCTTCATTCTCTTGATAGCTTAGCCTAAGTATGTCCGAGCTAAGTCATGATTTTCTGGCCATTCCCTTGCAAATTTATATGCGGAAGGGCTGGACCCCGTATATCCTATTGCCACTGTATGAGGAGTTAAGGGTTGCCTTCTCAGGATGATCTCGAAAGGATTCTGTCCGATGGACTCATTCTTTTGTAGATTGAAAGAGAGCTGTATGACATCCAATAACTTAGACCAGCCCCACTGACTTGTACTTACAAGGTGTCTCCAAACTTGAAGGCAATGTACTACAGCTGTCTTTTCCTTCTCATCTCCTAGGTATCGCCTCTCTATATCGTTCAACGTTTGGTTCTCAAAGGCTATTGGATGGTTTTCCTGCATCAAAACCTCACCAATGGCATAATCACCATCATCCATGCATACTTCAGATACTTCACCAAAATTAGAGGGCGTAAGAACTTGTTCTTTAATGACTGCTTCCTTCAGGGTATCAGATGCCTTTTATCGATTTTCCTTCTATACTCATAAGACATCTTTCTTGAGTAAATCCGTTAAGGAGGTAGCCATTCAAGAGTATCCACATATGAAATTTTTGCAATAACCTACTAAGCCAAGAAATGACTTCAATTCGGTAGGCTTAGTAGGTTCTTTCCATTCTCGAATAGCCTGTATCTTCTCTTCGTCCATTTTGATCTTCCCCTTTCTTACTACATTCCCTAAAAGGGTCACTTCTTTCTTTGCAAAGGCACATTTCTTCAGCTTTACATATGACTTATTTTCCCTTAAGGCTAAGCAATTTGTATGAAGATGCTCTAGGTGCTTCTCCATAGGCTTGCTATAATTCATGATGTCATCCAAGTAAACCACAACAAAATGATCCAAGAATGGTGCTAATACCTATTCATAAGACTACAAAAAGTAGCTGGGGCGTTTATAAGCCCCAATGGCATAACAAGAACCTTAAATGCATCATAGCTTGTAACGCAAGTGTTTTTGGACTCATCTCCATATCTCAGTCGTAGCTCCAATTTTGAAAAGTATCTTGCCTCTCCCCTTCGATCGAATAAGTTTGATACCAAAGGAATAGGGTACTTATTCTTCTTAGTGACCTTATCCAAGGCCCTATACTCAATACACACCTGGAGGGGCCTATCCTGTTTCTTCCGAAAGAGAACTGAAACTCCAAAAGGTTCCTTTGACGGTTGGATGAATCCAGCTTCCAACAACTCCTTCAATTGTCGCCTCAATTCTTCTAATTCTTTTAGGGGCATGCGATAAGGAACAGTAGCAAGGGCCTTTGTACCTGGTTTTAGCTCAATCGCATGATCCACTTCCCTTCTTTGTGATAGCTTCTTTGGCAACTCTTTAGGCATGATGTCTTTGAATTCTTCTAGCAACTCCCCCACTCGATGTGGAATTACCTCTTAATCCTCTATCTCTTATTTCCCCTTTAATGTAGCTAGGTACGTAACTTCATTCTTCTTTAAGCCCTTCGCTAGCTGCATAGCGGAAAGAAATTTTGTGGCTTGACCAACTTTCCTTATAATGAGCACCACACATTGAGAGTTGGTCTCGAGAATACATATACAGTCTGCACGAGGAACAATAAGTACATCTATACGATCTAAGAATTCCATCCCAATCACAAATTCGAAGTCATCCATAGGTACTACTTCGATGGTTTCTTTCCCTTTCCACCCTCCCATATAGAGCTCTATCTCCCTGGCGACTCCAGTAGTAAGGACTTCCTTTGAGTTTACCGTCTTGAGCCATGTCTTGGTTTTCTCCACCTCTATTCCAATCTTACTTGCTGCTACATCAGAGATGAACAGATGAGATGCCCCTGTATCAATAAGGGTATTTAACTTCTTGCCAGCAACTATTACCTCAGTGTACATCAACCCCTTTCGCTTCTCCTGCATTTTCATAGCACTAAGTAGTCATACCGAACCCAGTTTGGCCTCATCCTCTTCACTGGAGCTTTCATCTGCCATAATTGTTGCCAACCAATCTTTCTTTGGGTATTCCCTAGCATAATGGGGCCCATTGCAAAAATAGCACTTCAATTCTCGAGGCTTCCATCGTTCCCCATCTTTTCCTTCATGAGTCCTTCCCCGATCATGATTTCTCTCTTCCATCTTAGGCTTTCCTCTTAAGGATTTCCTATTCCTTTCCTTCTCAACTCCCCCCTTCCACCTTCCTATTAGGATCTTATGTTCTGTCTTCTTGAACTCCGTTAGGCCTTCAACAATTGCTATGGCCTTAGAGATGTCTTCTATTCCCCTTTAATCTAACTCTAACTTTGCCCAAGGTTCCAGACCATCTAAAAACATCACTAGAGCGTCATCCTGGTTAAGGTCTGGGATCTCCAATATTAATTCTGAGAATTCCTTCACATATTGCTTGATGTCACCCTTATGAGTTAGGTGACGCAACTTTACCTTCGCTTCTTTAGCAGCATTTTAGGGAGAGAACTGCCCCTTGATCTCATGTACAAAGTTAGCCCAAGTATTGATTTCGTTTGCCCTTTTATACCACCATACCATAGCAGAATTTTTCAAATACATAGCAGCAGTACATACCTTTTCGAGGTTATCCAAGATTCTTACAGCATTGAAATATTGTTCTATTCCCTAAAGGAAGTTGTCTACCTCCCTGGCAGATCGTATCCCATTGAAAGGTTCGGGCTTGGGGACATCGATCCTATGAGCAGACTGGATGGTCACTCCACTTACCATTACCGCTCGACATGCTGCTAGTTGGTTCTTAAGTTCTTCAATCTCTTGGCGCATGGCCGTCATTATAGCATCCATCTTGGCTTCATAACCGTCCTCCTTAGTTTCTAAAGCAATGACTCGAGCTTGGAGTACTTCATTCTTCCCCTCAATCGTCTCATCACGCTGCTTCAGCTCATCAATGGCTTGATTCAATGCTCCTTGCAACTTGCCTAGAAGTTCTTCCTCCATCTCTTCAAGGTTGCCTTGTGATTTATCGAATTTTTCCTTCGCTTCAGCAATGCTCAACTCCGCTCTATCCATCCTATTAAGGAGGGAGTTCAGCAAGTTCCGGGACCTAGTTCTTTGCCTGGTAACATGGTGATCATCATGGTCAGCCAACTCGTCGACCATTGAAGTGTTGTTGTCTCCTGCGAATGACATTTTCTCCACAAGCAGCTTCTTTTTCTTCAGGCTCTGATACCACTTGTCACTGGCGGATTCCGTCACTCGATCCCATGCAGCACTTAGCGTTCGTAACCTCATTAAGGAAGGCTAAGTCAGCTTGTAACACACTCATAATGTTAGAGAGAGAAAGTAAAGAGAGAAACTTTGATAGTATACTGTATTTACTCAAATAACTTGTGTGTTACATCTGAGGGGAATACCCTTATATATACAGAAAGCCTTTACAATCTAATGATTAAGATCAATTCGATCTAATGGTTACAATTGATTCCCAATTACTACCTTCACCTACCCCCACTTACTACTATACAAGATTCTAGACTTCTCTGGAACCTTCTAGAGTTTTTCATCATCTAGAAGCTTTTAGTGGGCTTGGGCTTTCGTTTTTAGGTTTTAGGAACCTCCTAAGAACGGCTCATTTCGGGAGGTCCATAACATGAGTACACGAATGTATACCTGACCGTGCACTTCTCTGATGGCTCCATTCCATGCTAGTTTTGACACCAGCCATGTCCTCTTGAGCCACTGAATTGAAATAAGACTCTTAATTTCCTGCTTAAGAAACTATCAATAGTCCTCTTCATTAATTATTGTCGCCATTTTTATACAATTGATGGATACGGATGAGTCATATACGGATGACAAAGTATAAGCTTTAAGCTAAATAGCTACAACATTTTTAATCTGAGAAACCACTTTAGAATGACGTAGTAGTTAGTACATTAATAAGCTATGGATTTCAACACCTACCATCATTTAGTAGAATCAAATAGGAAGACTTAAAGGAGCTATATACATTCTTTTAATAACAAATCTTTCAAAATAAATCTAGGTGCACGGCTTCACAGATTTTACACAAAAAAAAAAAAAAAAAGAAGAGAGAAAAACCTAGGAAAATTGTTACAGACATGTTTTCCTTTTCAATATGTGTTTGATTTGATGTACTAGAATTTAGGGAACAAATTAGATCAACCTTAAGAAAATCCTAATGGCTAGCGTCCTTTTGAAACTTGCACATAACCATGTTTCCCTCTCTCTCGTGACGTAGGTTCTTTTGAATTTTAAACTTAACTATTTCTGGCATATTTCTTAATAATCAATATTATCTTGGGGTGTGTTTGTTAGTTGCTTGTAGATTCATATATTATTAGAGGATATATTCTCATTTTACACGATTTACGTTTTGGTTTTTTTGGACATTGCAATGGTATGTCCCCCCCTTACTGATAGTATTTATAATTATTGTAACACATAGGCTCTTCAAATTGTTTGCTGAAAATCTACATCATAAGAAAATAAATGTTGTATTTTAGAGGATTGGTCATAACCATATTTTCACCAATCCGTGAGACTTTATCCTTCAGAAGTACGGTAATAATAGTAAATGACTGCGATTCACTATATATCGATCATGACAAATAGGCAGTGTTTTAATTATTTAAATTAGAGAAACTTTTTAATTAGCAAAATATCTCGCAAACTTGTTTAGAAATAATTTGAAAAAAGGGGATTCAGAATCATGTAATTTTATAGACTTTGATTTCATAACTGAAAATTGATAATCTCTTCTCATATAAGACAAAACAACTTAATCGAACACGGTTTGTTATGATCTTGATAAACTATTTAGAAGACAAACCCAAATACGGTTCTGTTACAATACAGATTAACATGATTAAGGAGTAAGATAGTTGTTTTTTTCAATTGATTTTGTTGACTTTGTCGACTAATTTGAACTTGACAAGAAATGCAAAACTTAACAATACCTATGACGGATTGCCACCCTGGAGAGTGATTTTCTATTACATGAGGTAGTGAGGTAACACTGCGTAACATTGCTTATATTAAGTCTGTTTTTAAACCCCCAAGATAGAGAAAACTAGCATATCATGTAGAATGATCATATGGGGATTTCATTACTCTTTTATCACTTATAAATAAATATCAACACGGTTCCTTGAGATCGTTTTAGTTACACGGATATGGGCAAAGTAATAGCAACAAAACATGACAGGTGTGTATAAACCCTGGTGCAGTATTAGTTCATAACTTGTAAATCAATTAATGAAATATCACTTCATCGGCTGTTTAATTATTCAATTGTTCTTTTTTTAAAAAAAAAATTAATCATTTTCCTTAGAGTACCTTTTACATAAATACTTTTTCTTTTCTTTTTTTTTTAATTATTTGCTGACTAAACATTGAACTATCTAGACATGGCCGGTTAATAGTTAAATAAATATCGTGATTTGTTGAATCTCATAAAAATCATTAACCCCACAAAATTTCCAATTTTTCTTTTTCATTCCATGATTCAATTATACGTCTTAATTAATTAATTAATTAATTCAAATACTACTTGCTACAATATAATGCTGGTAAAAAGAAAAATAGAATGATATAAATTCTTGCTGCTATGTGAATTCCAACGAAGTAATCGAAAGATGTAAACTTTGCTCGCAAGAAAGATAGTAGCCATTTATGATTAGAGGTCACAAACCCGAGACAATAAATAAGACATTGGATCCTAGGAGAATTCCCATATGGGAGAGATCGTCTTGAGGGAAGTTGTGATTTGTTCTCTTGAAAGCTGGTGGATCATAAGACGCTAGACACTGACAAGATGTCTGGTAATCAACAATGAAGTTAGTTGGGTCCGACATAAATGCCATGTCAGTATAACTTGCCCCACAAGTACTTGTAGTACTGGGGTTTCTATAAATGCCATGCACGAAAACAAAAGGCCGCTTATCCTAAATCTACTAAGTTGTTTCTCCTATATATATAGACACACACACACTCACACCAGGTCGGTGTTGCAGATAAAAGTGGATGCAATGTGGGATTTTTTTGGATGCCCGTTAGAACAAGTATATGGAAAAGAACGTGAGTTTTGACTACTCGTCTTCTGCAACAAATTTGTTTCTCTTCCTAGTCTGGAAGTGTCCTATTTTGCATGGAAATCGGTCAAATTCACTTCCATTTCGATGTTTTAAGTGAGGAAAAAATAAGTTCGGAAGTGTTGAATTAATGATTCTTTAGGAGCATTTTATATAAACACTCGTATACATTTGATAACGGTTCATTAGGAGTAACAGCAATTTCACATAATTAATGTTGTGTAAAAATAAAGAAAAACGTGACGTGTAACGATTCCCCCCATACTTCTTATTGATCTATGCCCATTACTTACCACTTCAGTGGTATATGTTACAACTAATGAATTTTTTCTTTTTTCCTTTTTGGGATGCACTCAACATTCTCATCTGAAACACTTGTGTAATGCTGACTTAGTCGTCTCTGTTAAGCTATTAATTAGGCAATTTTCAAATTAACATAATTAATAGACTTAATAATACTGCTGTTGACTGACTAAGTGTAATAGTTTAACAAATAGATGGTCCTTTAGGTTGGTGGGTGCGGCATCTTATTACATATGCTTAGGTAGTGTTTTGTCTACTGATGTTTTGTCATACGTGTTTACATTGGTTAATAACATAAAAACGATCTTTTAGTTTCATGGCAAAACCAGACAAAACATCATTTAAAACTCAACTTTGACTCCTAGCCTTCCAGCTTTTATAGTAACTAACCCCATATGGTCGACCGGTAAGATGTTCAGTTCCATTGATTGTAGCTATTTTTAAATGTATGAAAATTGCTGAAAGAAACCTTGCCTAATTATCCCCGAATGCCAAAAATTCGCATTATATGTTATTTTTATTTACGGATTATTTTTGTCGGAATGTTTATCAAAATTAAATATCTATGCAGAACCGCAAGAGGAATCTAGTGGGAGTGGATCCAATCAGAGCAATGGAGCAATGGGTTTGGACTTGGACGAGCCTATTGTGGACACAAGCTTGAGGCTTTGCAACCTGTTCACTAGCAGGAACAATGGGACAGCAAGGAAGCCTAGCGAAGAGAACAAAGAATATGAACCTTTTGTTGGACAGCGTTTCCTTTGCGAAGAAGATGCCTATTCTTTTTACAAGAACTATGCGATTCGAAACGGTTTTTCTATTCGAAAGGGAAGATTTATCAACAAAGATGGCAAGATTTGCCGGCGTGATTTTTTCTGCCATCGCCACGGAAGACCACCATTGAAAGTGATTGATCCCTCTAAAATGCAAAGGAATAGAATTTCAATGAAAAGTGAGTGCAATGCTCACCTCAGGATTGCACTCAAGAAGGTTTCTGATTCTGGGATTACTTCGGAGCAATGGCATGTTACTGCTTTTGTTGCTGATCATAACCACGATTTGCTCACTCCTGAGGATCACGCTGTTTGTTGATTTATTAAATGCGCTGTTTGATTGATGACCCTAGTGTCTATAGTTTTCTGTAATAATGTTAGAATTTCAACGTGGGGGACGGTTTGGGTTGTTAAATTTGAGAAAAAAATAAATAATATATCAGTAGTACGTTTGTTTTTAACTTTACGAGCTACTTAACTTTGGTCTATTTTATTAAATTCAATAAAATTTGCACAATTCGAAAACTCTTTTTAAGTCACGGTTTAGTTTACAATTAGCCACATTTAGTTTCCAATTTTCCTAAATAAAGTATAAAAACAGAGAAAAAGGGAGAGCCAAGGTTATTACAATCTAGTGATATAAATATTGATTTCTTAATGAAATGAATCGAGTTCAATTCTTCCCTTCCCAAACTCTTCGTATACATAATAGTAAGAAATAAATAAATAAACAGAAAAAACAAATAAGCCCTTCAAAATGATACAAGATGTCATTTAATGGACTACATGTATGACTAAATTAATAAAACTTCATTCAAATCAAAATGACTAAATTTTACAATAACAACTATGCTATGTATGCAGTTCATATCAAATTCAATCGGTAGATGTAGTTTACACGACATATTTTCATTGATGTCTACTCTTTAGCTATAAAATGCTGAGTTTAGGAACTTTATGTCGAATGGGTATAACTTTGGATATGTAATAGGTACAACTTAACACAAAATGATACAATTTTCCAACTAATTTCCTTCTTTACATAATTTTTAAAATAAATAAATAATTACATCGTAAATTAACTTCAAAGTGTCTAAAAGGATCCTCGAGTACCTCTTCCCCTCACTCTTTATTGCTTTCAAAAAGTGAGCAATCGAGAACTCCATAATCCAATCATACTCACTTAAGAGATTGATACCACAAATAGTCTAATTGAGGTGAATCAACCACTTCCTTGATGTAGGCAAGTAAAATTGTGGGATTGTCAGTTTATTAAGATTCAAAAATAAAGGATGAAATCCCTAGGTAGAGGATTAAGATCCAATTTGGAAACTGAGATGTGGATGGTAATATTGTCACTTCTTATAGCATTATTTTGATAAGTAATTGAGATTAGAACTTTAGAAGTCAAGGAATGACAATGAACAATGCAACTAGATGTTCATTATTTAAATTAGGAGCTCACATTGGATTATTAACTGACAGTTAAATGGAGACAAAAAAAATTGTGCTTGAATTTTAATTATGACATTGATTTAAGTGTTTCAACTTACTTTTGAATTGGATAAGGGAACAAAATTAGTGCTGAGGTTTCAAAAGGGTTGGTTTTGAATTCTAGTATATAATCCCAAGTAAATCCAAGCACTGACCTTAGTTTTTCAAACCTAACCCAAACCCAATCCAAACCACCACATCAGGGTCTCATTAGAGGTTTACTTAGAGTCTAGGATCGAATCATGGGCCCTAGGTTCTATACCAGCTCTAGGCATGGTTCTATCATGCATAAGCCAATGAAACCAACTCTTTTTTTCCTTTTTTCCTCCATTTCTTATTTATCGATACTCTATGATTTTATTTCAATGAAAAAGACAAGTATTTATTAATTAATTATAATTGCACTTATTCCTTTTTGATATTAAGATGGTGATGTGAAATAACACAAATTTATTTGTTTACTCGATGATATGTACATACATAGAAATACTACTATTGTTACAAGATGTCACAATACCATAAATAAATGAGGTAATAGTCCTACCTCTACATGTAATGCTTATAAAGTAACACCACAAAATAACTTAAATGTAGAAATTGTTATAGCATTATTATTATTAATATTTTCCAAGTAATCTTATAGTTAAGTCTTGTTGCAATCATAATGTAACACTCTAAGCCAAAAGCAGTGAATAGTCAAGCTAACAAATACTAATGGGCCCATTTCAACCACTTAGCCCAAAATTTTTAAACTTGTGTTGATAAAATATTTATAACCATGACTTTATAAATTAGTACTATAGTCTCTCATAATTTATGTGGGATACTTAACTATGAGGTCTCACATATAATTATTATGACGTTCTCTTAGAAATCCTTAGTTATTAAAATATGTAATGGAGTCAAGTCAATCACAAAAGATAAGAATATAGGAGAGACGAAGAAGACAACTTTAGTGTGATACTAATTTTAGTACCGATACCATAAAATGGAATACAAGAAATCATCACCTAATGCTTAAAAAATATTCAAAGTTAAATGAGTGGCAAAGCATGTTGTCTTCTCTTTTGATAGCACTTCTTGTATTCGTTACATATAAGTAGTTGTTCATCCCTATCTTCCATAAATTTTCTCTACTCTCTATTCCTTTTTATGCCAACTAACTTTTCCAACTTTGACATAGATAAAATCTTACATGACTAGTACAAGTGTTAAAAAATGTGTATGACATGCAACAAAATAGGGACAGAAGAAAATAAATGGAAGACGGGGACAGCATTTACCTGCAACTAATAGTGATATAATGAAGCCTAAAAAAGAGATGGTCACACTATTTGAAACACATGTTTAACCATAATTCTCCATGCATTTGATCATAAGTTTACACATACTATGCAATGTTTAAAGCGAAATCAACATTTCATCATAGTAGTTGACTTCTACACCTCTTATTGATTCTTAACTTTTATGGTTAATGCCACTCTAATGGCATATTTTAACACCTCAAGATTTTAAAATGATATAAGAAGCATTATTGAAAGAGATGTTAATGTTTATTGCAAATATTGATACAATAGAGAAATCTTAATATTTATAAATATGTGGAAATATAAGCAAATGAGATTCAAGAGAAGGGCGAGAAAATGTGTATGTGTATGTATCTATTTATGTGCATGTAATTATAGGAAGGAGAGGGGGGGTATGTATATGTGTATGTATATATTGGCTATGTGAAGTTACAAAGTTGTAGGATTATGCAAGACATTGACTCACTCAAATTCTTTTATTACATATATAGATATTCATACATAAATATATGTGTCACGCTCCGAACAAGAAGAGTCATAACAGTCTCGCCGTGTAAACTAATCTAAGATAGAAGCTGACCTCACATCTGCTATCGTAGACGCAGTTTACACAAGGCGCACAACTCAACCAGCTTGAAACGTCTGTTTTGACACCTGTTAATATCCAAACCTGTGGTAGAGCTTTTACAAAATACTTGTTCTATACAACCTGCTGTTTAGTATTACAACAGCATTTAAACAAACATTCCACATCCAAGGGTAAAATTTACAATTAGAGTTTATTAAAAACCACAGGTTTTGCGTTCTATATACAATAAGTTAGAAAACTAGTGAGTTCCCAGAGAATTCCCATTTAGTTTTCCTCAAAACTTAAAGACAAAGCCAAAAGCTCGAGTTCAGTTAAATTCCTCGATCCTCACTTTCCCACACAACAGCACACTAACCTGGGAACGGTGGTACCTGAACATCTTACATTCACTCAACATCTGCAAAAGATTCTATAGGGATGTGAGCACAACTAGCTCAGTAAGTAGGATGGAGTCAGAAGAGTACTGTACAATCACGAATAAGGTTAATAATCATGATGAAATGCAATGAAATCACTCAAATGAAAACATCGCACAGTGTTATCCGGTCCACTGTAAGGTTAGAGAAATTTCATCCTCTCCAACCTGGATTGAGGAGTTTCATTGCGACTCAAGTCAGACCAAACTCGGGCTTGTGCAATGGAGAACACCCCCCTCCCATGACCGCCTTCGAACCACGGCCCCCAACCTTGCCGCGACCTCCTCACCTGTCACTTAGTTCGATTAAGGATGGGGAAAGGACCATTTCAGCTATCCTCATCGAAGGAAGTCGGTGTTTGGCCTAACACTCTTAATCGTTTCCCCTAACGGGTGATTATGCATGTCCAATTACATTTTAGTCAAATAACTGTTAGTGTTAATCAGGGGTGACCAACAAGTTCACACAATACAAAATCCATGTAAATACGTAGAATAGCATACCAAGGGGTTAAACTCCTGTCACAACCGAGTATCATTCACACACACAACATGCACATAATCATCTAATTACAAACACAACCAGATGTACTCTTGGGTCCCCGGATACTTTAAATAGTACCCAAATAGCGGTGAAGCTACAATCCCAACTTACTTGTTTAGATGTTCGCTATTGCTGACTTGAATTGTCATCCTTCTTTGGAAGGTCCTAATTACACAAAAGGTCCAAATTTAGTTTTCGTAATAATTACGAAAACATTAAGGTTTAATCTAAAATGGTTATATATATATATATATTATTTTCATAATATACAGTCATGTTATTACTATATATTGAATTAAATTATTAATTATTGATATTATACATCATATATACTATTACGTATTATATATCGTTTTGATCGTATCGAAACGTACTTTTTATTTATTAATTCACGTTTTAATTCCGGTAAGGTTACTGAAATGTGTATATTCTTGAATATGATATAGTTATAGGCTAGATTACTTAAGGTTATCTGATTTCAACAAAAATAGTATCATTAAGCTCGTATAAACCTAATGACACGTTTTACGAGTCCTGTTTCTAGAGATGGATTTTAATGGATAGTTTGAATTTTTAATGCAATTATACATAATTATATAAAAACGATCGTATTATGCGTAATTTATAGATTTAACTTGTATTTTATCCAATTTGTCCTTATATTGTAACAATATAAGTATTATTCAGTTCTAATACACCTAAAGTGTATTCCGATTAGAAATATTAATAATTATAATAAAAATTTCCATTATTCCCATCTTATCGCAATCCTTTATATAGCTTTTGGTTAATTCGTTTTAGCCTATTAATATTACAAATACACCCCAACTTATAATTTAAGCTATGTTACTTAATAAATTCGTAATAAATAGTTCGGGTTACCAAATAATTCCCTGAAAATTTCTATAGGATTATAAAAATATAGGAAATTCAGTTATCACTTGGTTTCAAGTTTCTGACCTATTGCCTATATTTTCATATTGACGATTTTACCCCTAACTTTGATAAATTATCCAATTATAATTCTTTTAGTATCCAATTAATTTCAATCTGACTCATTACTATTACTATTCATCATAGATCAGTACATATCCATTTCATTAATTAATTTCATAATTTCCTATTAAATTCATAATTTCGGCCTATTTTCGTGCTAATTTCAAGCCTAAAAATTCAATAAATATTAAAATTATTCAAATCAAAATTCGGGCTACATAGCAATTACCTACATCTCATGCATATCCTACATAAAAATTTTCAGCTAGAAACAACATTATTTAGTACATTTATTTTACAATTATATATTCGGATGAACAGTAGATTTCTTAATAAAGTATATTAAATATTACGAATTTTTCAAAAATAAAAATATCACATGAAAGCATGTTTAAAATAACCTATGTACAATTTTTTTTTCATAATTTTCTGGGCAGATTTACTAATTTTTAAAAATTCTTGAAAAATAGAGCAAGAATTTGACCTTGCTATTCTTGGGTGCTCCAGTGGCCGTAGGGTGGTGGGGGTGTGTCGAAAAGCCTAGACGCTGGGGGTACTCCTTGGTGGTGGAGTGGCGTAATAGCAGATCAAATGAAACCCTAAGAACTAACCTTGCTCGGTAATTATTCTTTTTTTTTCTTTTTCTTTTTTTTTTATTTTCTACAATTTTTTTTTTCTGATTTTTCTCTGTTGTTTTTGGTTCCAAATTACTAAACATTGTCATTCTGCTGCTAGGATAATTTTTATAGGATTCTTTCACCGCCTATGGATTTTGCTTTATTTTTTTCTTTTGTTTTTTCCTTCTTTAATTAAGCATGTGGTGTCATTTGCTGAGGATTTGCTTTTTGAATCAGCAAATTCTTCTCCTATGCAGCAGCCACATAGAATCCAGCAATCCTCAGATGTATTTGATCAATTTTTCTTTTTCTTTTATTAAATAATTACTTAAATATAGATATTATATGTTAGAATTAGTTATTTAATTAATATACAAGTTTATACCCTATGTAAATAACATGTGAAATATATAACTTTACTCATATAATTAAGTTTCTAGTATATCTTTTATTTTTAGGATATGTTCTAAAGTCAATTTCATTAATTCAACACAATAAATATATAATTACACAATTTTTGGTTAATTTACGGGTATAATTATTATTTATATCGGGTATACTCGAAAAATTGCGTATATTTTTATATAGTAAATTATCCTACATTATCTCATTTATAACTCAATTAACTTATCTCTGAGTTCTCATTGCAATCTAAGTTCAATTTTAGGAGTTCCGAACATTTTAGTGCTTTATTAAATATTCCAATTTCTAAGGGCAAAATTGGGGTTTTGGGTCATTATTACTAAAATCTAACTTTACTGTAATATCTCGACTAACTTTTTTATTCTAGTCGCAAAGTTTGGGCTCAATTGGATAAGTTACCCTAAAAGCCCTAAATCTGAGCTCGGTTGTCCTAAACTCAATTTTGGGAGCTTACAATATGTACATATATATTGTTGGCAAACCTATAATTGCACCCAGCGATCTAGTTTAGTATCGAGCCATAGGTCCAACCTGAACCATGTCCACCTCTACTCCTTAGTGAAAGAATTTCAATTAAACTAAGTTATTATTTTCAAGTTAGAGAGAATTAAGGGGAATGGTCAACCGAATAGTTATGTTTATTGAGAGATTAATTGAATGAAATGTAGGTTTAAGTAATCAATATGAGCAAGTGCTCAACAAGTTGTCTTCTAAGGAAATTCAATCAATCGAATCCATTAGCTCGATTAACCACACCCTTGAGGAGTAAAATAAGTTCTAGATGACTTGTTAATGCATGCCGTCTAGGTGGAGAAATTAAACCTTGTATAAGGGGAAGTAGTTGGCTGTTTGATATTGCAAGTTAGTGTTGGTCCCCATATATGCGTCTTGTTTGATTTTGTGTTTATCTTAACTTGAAAACTTGATTTCTACTACTTTTTATTTCATGCAAATTTGTAAATTATTACATTAGGTAAATATGATGCATGTTGATTATTGGTTGAAATTGCTTGTGATTAGCATCTAGAGGTTTGTAACCCTTAAACTCTAGACTAGCTATATCTTTGACATACAAGGAAGGAGTAATGGGAAAATGACATAGAAATAGATTAAAGTTCAAGGTTAAGTTCAAATAAAGCATCTAGTTTTTACGTGGTTAAAATAGAATATCAATGTCTTGATAAATAATTCAAATAGCAAACCAAACTTTTAAGTGGTTAAAATAAAAAAATTACTCTTATGATAGGTAGTTCAAATAGAGAACTAAAATCTTAGTTTTTATAGGCCCGAGATCCATATCTATAAATTGAAAGTTTTGAATTATTAACTCTACAATTAGTTGTTATAATCAAAATTAAAAACAATAGGTCTTTACTTGTAAGTGATTAGGTTTAAAGATTCATGGTAAGAATCTGCACTTGTCAGCATTTTTTTTTTATCGAAAAATACAAAAAGAAATAACTAACTTTCAAGTGGTTAAATAAATGGTTCAAATAGAGGATTAAAATCTTAATTTTATTTCATGAATTCCCTAGTTTTAATCCTCTATTTAAGCCATTTATTATAACGTTAATTCCACATATATTCAATCGCTAAAAAGTTAATCCTCTATTTAAACTTGATTCCAAAACATCGATCATCTTTCTTGTTATTTTCTATATAATAGTATATAATCTTGTGGTGTCTTTCCCTTAATGTGTGAAAGGTAACCACCTAGTGCAAAATGTTCCAAAATTATAGTCATTATATGGGAGGAGGCTTATATGGCCTTATATGAATGGAAAAATTAAGGTCATCACTATTGTATAGAGTATGAAAGACTACAACAACTTAAAATATGAGACATAGAATAAGGGTGATAGAGCTAAGGGTGATCGCTTTTTTGTTCCTTTCTTTTTTTTTTCTTTTTTCTTTTTTCCTTACTGTTGAGGATGTTTTGAGAAATTAGGCAAATTTTGAGACCTAGAAATTTCTTTTTTGTTAAGGTCATCACTGTTGTAGGACAGAAAGTGTGTCATCTTACTAAATTTATCGATAACGATCATTACGAAATCTTTGCCTCGAGTAGTTTGTGGTAATTCGAGAACAAAGTTAATGCTCAATTCAATCCATGGTCTCGTCGGGATAGGCAAAGGCATTGCTTTCCCTTTCTCAGCTTGACACTTAGCCTTCTTATGTATAGCATAGCCTTCAACAATCTAGTGCATGTCTTACCTCATTCTCGACCAAAATAAATGCCTATTCAATAGCTCATACATCCTTCTCTCTCCAAAGTGCCCGAAGAGACCTCTATTGTAGGCTTTCCTCATCAGCAGCTCTCTTAGTAAATAGGTCAGCACATATAATTTTCCTCATTGTAACAAGTACCCATCTTTCATATGATACTTGTCTACTATCCTTCCATCTACACAACGCCCAAGTATGGGCTCGAAGTATGAATCCTTGGAGTATTATTCCTTGATACTTACAAACCTAAACAATCGGGTTTATAGTTTGGTTAGGAGTGCATGTCTCTTTGAAAGAGCATCTGCAACCACGTTGTTCTTTCCCTACTTATATTTGACGATAAAATTGAATCTTTCAAGGAATTCAGCCCACCTTGCTTGCCGCTTTAATAACTTAGTCTAACTTTGAAGATGCTTCAAGGACTTATGGTCAGTATAGATGACAAATTCTATTGGTAGTTGGTAATGCTGCCATACTTGGAGTGCTCGAATAAGTGTTAAAAGTTCTTCTTCATATAGAGTAGTTTAGTTAAGGTCCCCTAAGCTTCTCACTGTAGTAGGCGATTGGTCGACCTTTCTGCATTAGGACAGCACCTATCCTAATGCTTGATACGTCACATTCCAACTCAAATACTTTCTCGAAGTCAGGAAAAGATAGTATAGGTATAGAGGTTAATCTTTCCTTCACCTAGGAAAAGCTTCTCTCCTCTTTTTCTCCCCATCTAAAGACGGTGTTCTTTTTTGTTAGCTTAGTACGGGGTGTGGTGAAGGTATTGAAATTCTTTATGAATCTTCTGTAGAAAGAAGCCAGTCTGTGGAAACTTCTCACCTCAGCATAAGTAGTAGGAATCGACCACTCAATGATTACTCAAATCTTTTCATCGTCTACTCATAAACCTCCTTCACTTACTATATAGCCTAAGAATACTACTTTCTCCTAACTAAAGCAACATTTCTTAAGATTGTCGAATAATCTCTTGGCATGGAGGACATCTAATACGGCATAGAGGTCTTCATAGTAACTCAGCAAGTTGGCACTATATACCAAGATGTCGTCAAAGTACACTACGATATACTTTCATATCAGATCTCTTAAGACATGGTTCATCAGTTGCATGAAAGTGCACATGGTATTCGACAAGCCAAATGGCATAACCATCTATTCATAGAGTCCATGTCATGTTTTGAATGTATTCTTTTACTCATCTCCCAACCTCATGTAAATTTGATGGTACCCAGACTTCAAATCAATCTCGCTGAAGATCTTATCTCCATTCAATCCTTCCAACATATCTTCTATCCTGGGGATCGGATACTTATATTTGATCGTTATCTTGTTCATAGCTCAGTTGTCAACACACATCCTCTAGGTACCATCCTTTTTTGGCACCAGGAGCACTAGAATAGTACAAAGGTTGAGACTCTGCCTTACATACCCTCTATCTAGTAGCTCGTTGACTTGTTGTTGTAGTTCAAAAGCTTATTCGAGACTCATCCGATAAGTTACCTTATTCAGCAAGGTAGCACCAGTTATCAAGTCAATACAATGCTCTATACCTCAAATAAGGTGTAACCCCTCGGGTAGCTATTTAGGAAACAGATCAGCATATTCATTCAGTAACTCTCTTACTTCTAGGGGTAGTTCACCCTACTCCCTCAACTTTAAGAGTTGCCTGACTGACATGAAGGTCGGCACGTCGACTTGAATAGCCTCTTGGAGCTTGGCTCTACTCATCATCAGAGTTTTCTTCAATCCTCAAGCAAGTTTTTCCTACAATTTGTTAACTTGACTCGACGTCATTGAGTTTAGTGTGATCTTCCTTCCATCCTTCTCGAATACTTGGATGTTCTTATATCCATCATGTATAACTCTTCTATCATATAGCCATGGTTAGCCTAGTAACACGTAGATGCATATACGGGCAGCACATCGCAAAGGATCTCGTCGGAGTAATTTCCAATTGTAATCGGCAATAGTACCTGCCAAGTGATATTTAGTACTCCCTTCTCATTCAACCAATGTAACTTATATGGCTTTAGATGCACGATAGTTGGCAACTTTAACTTCATGACTAGATCGGCTGATGCCATATTGGTGCAACTACTATTATCCACAATTTATGCATATAACTAATCATTCACTTTACAGGTCATATGAAATAAGTTCTTCCTTGCGTGAGGATTCCATGCTCATTATGCATTGGATAACTAAGATCAATTTATCTAAGTCCTTAGTAAACATATTCTCTTTGATCAATTCATTCTTCTGAGAAGTTTCTTTCTTGGTGATGTACTCTTCCTCTGGTTTCTCATTGGTACTTTCCACTTCCAGCATCGGAGTGTCACCATTGATGACCATAGTCCTTCGGTTTGGATACTAGGTAGCTATACGTCCAAACCCTTATCACTTGGAGTACTTGATTTAGCTCATCTTTCTTTTAGATCCCTGCCCTTTCTTGTATTTTGGGTTGGCACGTCACCTTCTTTTTGGCCCTTCTGGTCAATCTTAACATCCCCTCATCGGATTGGATCAGTACTCAATTGACTTTGATAGCTTCCCTGAACAAGTCGACTTGGCTGAACAAGTTGGTTAGTGGAAGGTCGGGTTGGCATTTAGCTCCTTCTTTACCTTTCCACTCGTTGGGCAATTCATATGGCCTCATCCATTGTGATAAATTGCTAGAGTTCCACAATGTCCCAAATGTCACTCATCAATCCGATAAGGAACCTAGAGACTATTTGTGCTAATGATTCCTCCACTTCATAGCTGATCACAAGCATTTGGAATTCTTGGATATAGTCGTCAACAATTCGGCCTCTTTGTCTCAACTCCTGAAGCTGAGTAAATGTGTCTTGTAGATAAGTATCCAACACAAATCTGTTTCTAAGTACTCTCTTCATCTTAGGCTAAGTATTAATATCTATGTATCCTTCTTATCTCCTCATAGCTTGGAAATTCTTCCACTACATGGGCATATCCAGAGAACTCAACAGCAGCAGTTTTTACTTTCTCATAATCCTCATATTGGTAATATTCAAAAACACGTTCTACCTTCTCTTTCCAATCCAAGTATTCATCTGCACTTCCAAACCTATTGAAGCTTAAAATCTAAAGCTTGACATGGCCGGATACTCATGGTGCTCAAGTTCGCTTTTCCTCTTCTTTGTACTCTTCTTCCTTGACGTTGTCCATTTCTCCTAAGTCAATTCTTTTTCTCACTCATTTACCTTCTCTTCCACCTTAAACTTATTGAGCTGGGTTTTAACATCTAATAGGTCGGGTAGCTTATGGGGTGTTATGCGCAACTTCAGCAAGTCGATAAGTTAACACATGATCTGCTCAAGTTAAATCCACTAAGAGATTAGTCACCTCATCAAGTCTCTCGTTAGTGTTTCTGAGGATGCCTTGGGATTGTCAACCATGGTGGACAATACTATTGTTGTCATCCCTAACACTAGTGTCAATACTTGGTTTAGTCATTTTCTTTAATAAACTTAACTCCAAATCTTCAAGTCTAAGTTACAACTGACACTACTTCTCCAAATCCAACAACCGCATTCCCTTCAAACGAGAAGCTCAATATTCAACAGACACGACAGCTAAATCAATACAAAAAAATTGCAATGTTTCACATGCCTAAAATGGAGTATAGATAGAACCTCGAAACAAACTCTTACAATTTAAATGAAACCTCTGCTTTGATACTAAAATGATGTGAACCATGACCAAGAATTGACAAGGTTAGTCACAAGGAGGGGTCTAAGTTTGTCAAAAGCTTGAAAGGCTGATGGGGAAATGTATGTAAGGATGAAAAACAAATGAAAAAAAGTAAGCAAAACCTACGAACAACTTTAACAGATATGACACACTAGTAGAACCTTCAAGAACTTATGACTCAGCTCAATATGACGCACAAGATGGTCCAGTGAGGTTGTTCATAACCTAGCCTTGCTTAAGAATTAGGATAAGAGTGAAATGAGAGTAAACAAACAGTGTTTACAAAATGAAAAGTATCCAGTGTATTAATAATAATCAAATATCTATAGCTACATCTACAAGGGGTATTTATACTCGAGAATTTAGAGCAACCTGCCCAAAAAGGAAAAGACGAAAAAGGTATTGTCCTAAAAAAGTAATGTACAAAGTATAAAAAGAGTAAAAATGAATATTCATAAAAAAGTAAGGATTAGAGTAGCAAATTCTACAAGTGGTCCCGGATACATGGCAGCAATGTATTGGTGGTGCTATTGGAGGATGTAGATAAAGTAGTACAAGCTGGTTAGGTAGTTGAGCAAGGGTATTGAATGGGCGTAGGCTCGTCCGAACAGGAGTGGCTGAGAATTAGTGCAAGGTAGCTCTCTCGACCTTTCGGCAAGAATAATGCCAAGTAACTGGTAGACTCGGACATGACCGAGTAAGCATACGAGGTTTAGTTACAGTCTAGGCATTCTTCGAGTCGGCACACAACTTCCGAAAGGTGGGCAATCAAAAGGCTCGGCATATAGAGTTGATCGGCAGCAAGGAGAAACTCATTTTGGTAGAAGTTAGCTGGAGTACGAGGATTCTCCTTGCTAGGTCTTCTAGCCCTTAGGCTTGGTTATGGGTTAAGGGCCCAATTGCCGTATTCTTATCAAGGGGATGTGGGTACGGATGCAAGGGTCACATACGTATCACATACATAGTCATGTTATATACGACTAGGAAAATGACTTGAGTGACTCGTATAGGATGATTAGGAGAGAAGCGTAGGGAAGAGGAGTGAGCAATTTTGTTAACGCTTTAATACGTATGGTGATAGGTAGATGAGCACGATGGCATCAAACTCCAGAATTGATGAAGTGCTAGGTAGACTTTTTAAGGTGTTTAAGCATTTGATCTTTAAAACAAGATTCTAGTAGAATAACCGTGTTAATGGGGGGT
This sequence comes from Lumnitzera racemosa, assembly GCA_024138005.1. NCBI lineage: Eukaryota > Viridiplantae > Streptophyta > Magnoliopsida > Myrtales > Combretaceae > Lumnitzera > Lumnitzera racemosa. The sequence continues at coordinate 50,956,172 of JAMXBC010000006.1, read as the reverse complement.
TTTTTCTCTCTTTCAAATGAGGATGTGAATAAGGTATTTATAAGAAATGGTAGTTGATCCTATTCATCATATTATGATGGTGATCAATAGTTAACATTTAAGCCCTTAATTAATGGATCTTAAGTGGGCCACTTTCATGGGTTTAGGCATAGATGAAGGTTTTATTTATTATTTTAGCATAAGTCAAACCAAGAAAGGTTGGATTGGATGGACCGATCCAATGGGCCTTATTTCAAGCCTATCATGCCAAAACTCTCTTGATTATCCCGATAATTTATGGGCTTGGTTCATCGAACCTTATCATCTTAGCTTGATAAGTCAAATCCATTTAATGAATAGGCTTGAAGCCTAATATTAAAATTGGTCCTCTATGTAAGTTCCAAAAATTGAGTTTAGGACAACTAAGCTCAGATTTAGGGCTTTTAGGGTAACTTATCCAATTGAGCCCAAACTTTGTGATTAGAATGAAAAAGTTAGTCGAGATATTATAGTGAAGTTAGATTTTAGTAATAATAACCCGAAATCCCAATTTTGCCCTTAGAAATTGGAATATTTACTAAAGCACTAAAATGTTTAGAACTTCTAAAATTGAACTTAAATTGCAACGAGAACTTAGAGATAAGTTAATTGAGCTATAAATGAGATAATGTAGGATAATTTACTATAAAAAAATACACGTAATTTTTTGAGTATACCCGGTACAAATAATAATTATACCAGTAAATTAACCCAAAATTGTGTAATTATATATTTATTGTGTTAAATTCATGAAATTGACTTTAGAACATATCCTAAAAATAAAAGATATACTAGAAACTTAATTATATAAGTAAAGTTATATATTTCACATGTTATTTACATAGGGTATAAACTTGTAAATTAATTAAATAACTAATTCTAACATAATATCTACATTTAAGTAATTATTTAATAAAAGAAAAAGGAAAATTAATCAAATACATTGGAGATTTGCTGGACGATGAAGCATGGCAGGAAAATAGGATAGGAATGCTGACTCAAAAGCAAATTCACAACATTAGGCCACCTCATGCTTAGGAAAAAAAAAAACTAGAAAGAAAAATCTAAAATAATTAAAAAGAAATCCCTTAACCGACTTAGAGACTCTATAAAAAGCCAACACCTTCAGATTGAAAACATTTAGCAATTTGGAATAAAGAACAACCGAAAGAAAAATTAGAAAAAATTGTAGAAAATAAAAAGAAATTTAGAAAAAAACAGGAGAAATTACGTGAAAGTGTAGAACCCTAACCTAGACTAGATCTGCTGTGAAACCCAGCCAACCCCACACGGTCCACCCACCGCGCCAGCCGTCCGACAACCACCCACCACCCCCTGGCTACCGGAGCACCCAAGAACAGCAAGGTCAAATTCTTGCTCTGTTTTTCAATAATTTTTAAAAATTAGTAAATCCACCCAGAAAATTATGAAAAAAATTACACTTAGGTTATTTTAGACATGCTTTCATGTGATATTTTTATTTTTGCAAAATTCGTAATATTTAATATACTTTATTAAGAAATCTATTGTTCATCCGAATATATATATATATATGAAATAAATGTACTATATGATGTTGTTTCTAGCTGAAAATTTTTTTGTAGGATGTATATGATATATAGGTAATTGCTACATAGCCCAAATTTTGATTTGAATAATTTAAATATTTATTGAATTTTTAGGCTTGAAAATAGCTCGAAAATAGGCTGAAATTATAAATTTAATAGGAAATTATGAAATTAATTGATGAAATGGATATGTACTGATCTATTATGAATAGTAATAGTAATGAGTCAGATTGAAATTAATTGGATGCTAAAAGAATTATAATTGGATAATTTATCAAATTTAGAGGTAAAATCGTCAATATGAAAATATAGGCAATAGGTCAGAAACTTGAAACCAAGTGATAACTGAATTCCCTATATTTTTAGAAGTCCATAGAAATTTTCGGGGAATTATTTGGTAACCCGAACTATTTATTACGAATTTATTAAGTAAAATAGCTTAAATTACAAGTTGGGGTATAATTGTAATATTAATAGGCTAAAATGAATTAACCAAAAGCAATATACAGGATTGCTGATCATATGGGATTAATAGAAATTTTTATTATAATTATTAATAATTTAATTCAATATATAGTAATAACATGATTATATATTATAAAAATAATATATATATATATATATAACCATTATAGATTAAATCCTAATGTTTTCATAATTATTACGAAAACTAAATTTGGACCTTTTGTGTAATTAGGACCTTCCAAATACGGTTGACAATTCAAGTCAGTAAGAGCGAACATCTAAACAAGTAAGTTGGGATGGTAGCTTCGCTGCTATTTGGATACTAGTTAAAAGTATCTGGAGACCCAAGAGTACTTCTGGTTGTGTTTGTAGTTAGATGATTATGCGCATGCTATGTGTATGAATGATACTCTGTTGTGACAGGAGTTCAACTCCTTGGTGTGCTGTTCTGCATATTTGCATGGATTCTGTATTGTGTGAACTTGTTGATCACCCCCTAATTAACACTAATGGTTATTCGACTAAAGTATAATTGGTCATGCATAATCACCCGTTAGGGGAAACGAATAAGAGTGTTAGGCCAAATACCGATTTCCTTCGATGAGGATAGTTGAAATGGTCCTTTCTCTACCCTTAGTCGAACTAAGTGATAGGCGAGGAGGTCGCGGTAAGGTTGGGGGCCGTGGTTCGAAGGCGGTCATGGGAGGGGGGTGTTCCCCATTGCACAAGCCCGGGTTTGGTCTGACTTGAGTCGCGATGAAACTCCTAAATCCGGGTTGGAGCAGATGAAATTTCTCTAACCTCACAGTGGACCGGTTAACACTGTGCGATGTTTTCATTTGAGTGATTGCATTGCATTTCATCATAATTATTAACCTTATTTGTGACTGTAAAGTACTCTTTTAACTTCGCCCCACTTACTGAGCTAATTGTGCTCACACCCCTACAGACTCTTTTACAGGTGCTGAGTGAAGGTAACAATGTTCAGGTACCACCGTTCTTAGGTTAGTGTGCTGCTGTGTGGGAAAGTGAGGATCGAGGAATTTAACTGAACCTGAGCTTTTGTTTTGTCTTTAAGTTTTGAAGAAAACTAAATGGGAATTCCCTGGGAGCCCACTAGTTTTCTAACTTATTGTATATAAATCGTAAACCTGTGGTTTTTAATAAACTCTGATTGTAAACTTTACTCTTGGATGTGAAATGTTTGTATAATTACTGTTGTGGTACTAAACAGCAGATTGTATAGAACAAGTATTTTGTATAAGCTCTACCACAGGTTTGGATATTAACAGATGACAGAACAGACGTTTCAAGCTGGTTGAGTTGTACGCCTTGTGTAAACTGCGTCTACGATAGCAGCTGTGAGGTCAGCTTCTATCTTAGATTAGTTTACATGGCGGGACTGTTATGACTCTTCTTGTTCGGGGCGTAACACTCTACTCCAAGTTTTCAAATTGGAGATAGAACTAAAGAGAATGATCAATGGAACATTTGTGTCTATCGAGAGATCGATTAAATGAAATGTAGGTTTAAGTATTCAATTAGGGCAAGTGCTTAGCAAGTTGCCTTCTAAGGAAATTCAACCAATCAAATTCATTAGCTCAATCAATCACACCCTTGAGAAGGAGAAAAATGAATTCTATATGACTTGGTAATGGATGTCATTTAGGTAGATAAATTACTAGTGATGACCCTATACTAGCAATATACCTGGCATAAATGAAAGGAGAACATATAAATAATGAGGAAATTACTTAAAAAAGAATTTATGATTGAGGTTAAATTCAAATTAATGATCAAACTTTTAAGCGGTTAAAATAGAATCTCAACATTATAATAAATAGTTCAAATAAATGATTGAACATTCAAGTAGTTAAAATAAAGGATTAAAGCTATGATAAGTGGTTCAAATAGAGGATTAAAATTTTAGTTATCATAGGCTCAAAATCTGTGTTTATAAATGGAAAGATCCAAATGATCAATTCTACAGTCAGTTGTTAGAATCAATTTAGAATCAAATGGTCTTTGCTCCTAAGCAATTAGGTTAAAAAATTCCCCACAATAGTCTATACTTATTAGCATTTTTTTTTTTTGAAAAAATAGAAACAAAAATCAAACTTTCAAATGGTTAAAATAGAGGATCAACACTTAATAAATAGTTTACATAGAGGATTAAAATCTTAGTTGTATTTTACAATTTTCCTAGTTTTAATCTTAATTATATTTAACCGCTTGAAAATTTGATCATCAATTTAACTTGATTCCAAACATTTGATCCTTTCATATGTTGTTCTCTGTAAGTAATATATCATCTTGTGATGCCCTGAGTGAATTAATTATATATGGTCTTATATGAATGGAAAAATTAAGGTGATGATGAAAGAATATTACAACTTAAACCATGAGATATGGATTGGGGATGACAAAGTTAATGGTGGTTCGCTTTTTTTTTTTTTCCTTACTGTTGAGGATGTTTTGAGAAATAAGGCAAATGTCGAAACCTAAAAAATGATGAATGAGTTACTAACAAGCTTTTTATACTTTATTGATAATGAGACGATAATAATAAATTACATATGGACTTGTAGTGCTTATTTTTTGCTCTTTTTGTTCTTAGTCAAAGACTTATTGAAGTATATTTAAACATTTAACTATTATTGTGATTAGTATATATATAGTGGTCAGGTGCAAGAAGCCTTCTGCTTGGCAGATCAGGCCTATGGTGAAAAAGAATAAATTATGGACATGGCTGAGATCAGAATCTGGAACTTATAGAACCCTATACGATTAATAGGTTTTAGATTGGGTATTGAAGATCCTAGAGTAACTTTTGGTTTTAATTTTTAAAATGCGCCTCCAGGATACAAGGTGTTGCATCATCCTACGTTGTACGCACTGCAGGATTTATACTTTACGGTGCATATGCGATATAGGTACAAGTTACGAAGTGCTTGATATTTGGAGAGCAGCAGTAGTAACGTTTCAGATCTTAAGCATGCGTATTAGACTTAGACTAGACATGTCCTTTTCTAGCAACATTCAAACAAAATACAGATGGTTCTTTAGTGGAGAGAAGAATGGGATTCTCGCAAGCCAATACGGGAAGGTTTCTAGATTGCCCAAAGAATTCGGAAAATGGACAAATTTCTTTACTTCTGATGTGCTTTGTGAAATGAATGAACCAGCAGATCATTCACCAAGGAAATCTAGAAAACTGAAGACCCATTTCTGGATGCTGGTTATTAATTTATCATGTGTTGTTTGATTGATGATCGTAGTGTCAATAGTTTCGTTTGTAATATTATTTTAATTTCAATTAGGGTGACCGTTTGTGCTGTTAAATTTGAGGGAAAATTAATCATAAATATATGATCCCCTTTTATTTTTCGAGCTACTCAACTTTAGTCTTCTTTATTAAATACAATAAGATTTGTACAATTCGAGAACTTTTTATACCATGGTTAGCTACGTTTAGTTGTAATTTTTCCTTAATTTGTACTTTCTAGAAAGTACAAGAACCAATATGTAATTCATAAATGAAAGAAGCATATCAGCACTTCTCATCGTTAGGTGTCTTTTAGTAGAGGATATGTTCAACCAAATCCATAACCCTTTTGTTCGAACTGGAAAAAATAAATTATTTAATGAGGAATACGCTATGAATGAAGGAGCAAAGCATATAATTGATCTCCACACTCTAGCTATAAAATTCCTTCAACATGAATATATCTCGTCTAACTTCTTTTCCGATGGATTCAAGAAAGCACGTCGATGATGACCCTCCGTTCACTATCAAGCGTAATAACGCCAGTTTCTTGTGTATTGATTGGGAAAATGCAAGCATCTTATCTAGAGTTTTGATAAAATTTCATGAGATAACAGGGAGGACATTATGATCGTCGTGTTTTACATTTAACTCTTATTCTTGTGAACTTTTTGGTATGGTTACATCATGAAAGGACTGGCAGTAGAATGATGTAGATTCGATCAATTACAAGAAAAATGGAAGCATTTGGAAAAACTATCTTGATGATGTTGTGGTTATTGTTGTTAGATCCCCCGATTTAAAATGAAGTGTATGACATAATGCTATGACAATGACAAGGTAGAAGCAAGCCTGAAAATATGAAAAATGTGTAGTTTTCCTTGATTTGAATTTTATGAACATGCCTCAGTTTTGCTAAGGAACATGTTCTCTTGCCTTATAAGACGTAGAGATACACTAGTGCTTGTGTCTTGAATTATCCTCCGCAGGAAGATAAAATATGGATTGGAAAAAGTTCGTAAAAGCCGTGGAAAATGATGATGGTTAACGTGAGCCAGACCAAGATTTGGAGGAAACACATCAAAAGAAAATTGACGGTTTCGATAATTTAGATTGGTGGAAAACTAGCATTTCAAAACTTAGTTCTTTCACAAATGATGAGTGATATTTTGCTTATACCAGTTTCAGCTGCCGCATCTAAGTTTCTAGTAACGTTCTTGATTAAATCTTTTAACTCTTTGACACCAAGATCTGTTCAATGTGCACGAGATTGTGAGTGAACTTATCCAAAGCCAATTTTCGGTCGGGGAAAATTTCCTGGAAACCTTCATAGATATCAAGTTGGTCCATGTAGGATTATGGGTGCTTCGATCATTGCAAGCAATCTAATCCCGTTCTTTGACAAGACTTCTACTACAAAATACAACATCTGTTTTATATGAGAATTGACCTAAAGTCCTCTATGTTTATATATATATATATATATATATATATATATATATATATATATGTTCAGTTTATGCATAATTTTTCAACTCGGTTAAGCTACATTAGTTTATGACACAATTATCTCCTATATTTGCATACAAGTATGCCAGACCGGAGTTGTATGGTTCACGTTAACATTTTCAACATCATGAGAGAATGCAATAACAAAAGGATTTATTTGTTATGCAAAACATAAACATATGGTGCTTGGAATGACCAACAAAAGACATGAAATTTTAATTGAATTTGCACATGATGATTAAAAAAAAAAAAAAACAGAAAAAGTAAAACATTCCAATATAATAAGCTCTCCATAGAGGTGACCAAACGAGTTTTGACATGCAAATTAACTTACTTAACATGCTTAAAAAGTAAGTTAGAATAGAGTGCTTTTGACCCATTTAATCATAGGCTAAAGTGGTTTAGTTTGGATTAGCCCATTTAGCCTATTTATACCTTTGTCCAACAAGCCAGTTGGGTCAAGTTTTTTGGCCTATTCAAAAAGTAAGCTAAATGAAATAATTCATTTAAATCGTAAACCAAAGTGAGTCAGGCTAGGTTTGCTCATTTAAAGAGCGAGGGAGAGAGAGGGTGACATCCTAAAGTCAAAGACATGAATAATCGCCATACACCACAACAATAGTTCATATGAGCCATAATTCAAATAACAGTTATATGCATGAACTAACTATATATAGGAAGCATAAACTAATATAAAGTCTTTTAATAATCATTATAAACAATAACTAAATCAATCACTAATAATAATCAAGGATTAGTCTTGAATCTAATCATCACAATAGTCAAAACTTCTATTTTCTTCCCTATCCTCATGATACAAATCAAATCCAAAGTCATCACAAGGTTCCATAACCTTCTAGCACCTTTACATGAAAAACATGTCCCCTATGGGGTGAGTCAAAGCCTTATATATAATCCCCACCATACATATACATTATAGGAAAACACAACACATATAATTTAAATTTAATGCAATATTTACAAGTTACTATCTTTATTTAAGAGTTGCATATAGTGCATCTTGGTGTTTTAAGATTTGATGATAAGAATTAAGCTACCGAACCTTTAGCATGAACTCGAGTGCGAAGACTTGAAGGACTAGCAAAATGGATTCTACTATTCTAGCCAACTCCTACCACGGCTGAGTTAATCCTCATTATTGATCAACTCTTTATGTCAAGCTAAGTAACTATACATCTTTCAGTAGTTGAGTGCTGACCTGATGTAAGCTCTACCGAAAATCTGACCACTTACACTTTTGCTTAGCCATGACCGAGCCAAGCTCCAGCTCAGAAGTATTGGTGCTAAGAACCCCAACAAACATCCATACCTATGACTTTTCAGCAACATCCTAGGTTTGCTCAACACCCTTACTCGGCAAGTACCTAGCTTGATCATAGAACTTTCTGTTTCTGCTAAGAGCACCTCCAATGACCTAATGCTACGTGTCTAGTCCCCTACGTGAAAGGATTCATAGCACCAATAATTGATTTCCTTGCATTTTCATTTATGCCCTTTTATTATTCCTTTTACATTATTTTTTTTAGACAGTACCCTTTTCGTTTTTTCTATTTTAGGTAAGTTACTCTAACATTTTGGATATAAATACCCTTGTAAAATATAGCCACAAATGAGCTTACATCAAATATTGAATATACTCTTCTCCTTTTGTAAACATCACTCTCTGCTAGCTTGTTACTTTACTGTTATCTTGAACTTTAAGTAAGGCTAAGTAACGAGTACCCTCATTAAACTATCTTATGTGTCATATTAAGTTATGTTGTAAGTTTTCGGTAGTTTTATTGGTGTGTCATATCTTTTAGCGTGGATCAAGGCTTTGCTCATTTACATTCTTTACTGTTCACAAACTTTTCCACCTTAGTCTTTTAAGCTTCTTGCAAGCGTAGACCCATCCCCGATACCATTTCCCTTATTTACTCTCGGCTCAATGTATCATTTCTTTAGTATTAGAGCAAAGATTTCATTTGGGTAAATTGTGTTTGAACTTTCTCAAGTAGTAGTGTTATTGTGATAGTATGTTACGAAGAGCTTAACTGTAAGTGTTTGAGTAAATAGAAGGCATATTGGTTTATTGTGGTTATATACTCTGTTTTACCCTATTTCAAGCATGCAAAAATAGAGTAAGTTTTAGTTGGTTTTGTTGTTTTTTGGAAGTGGTTGTTGCATTCTCAAGAAAGTTAGGTTTTCGTGTGAAGGAATGTTTGTATGTAAGATTGTTTTGCTTAGAGGAAAAATGTTTGTTGTCTCTTAGATTCTAAGTTTGTTAGTTACTTTCGTCGAAGAGGAATGACTAACTCAAGTATTAACGTTGGTATTGGAGATAATAATAATAGTTTTGTCTACTACGGACAAAAATCCCAAAACCCCCTAGAAGTACAAATGAGCGGATTGATGAGATGGCTAACCACATAATCGATTTAACTAGAGTTGTTCATGCATTAGCCTTTCGACCTGTTGAGGCTATGCAAAATACTCCCCAAGCTACTCAACCTAGGAGAGGAGAAAACCCAGCTCAATAAGTTTTAGGTGGAAGAGTAGGAGGATGAGCATGAAGAAGGATTGATTTAGGTAATACGGATAAAGATGAAGAAGAGTACAATGAGGAAGAAGAGCAAATTAGAGCACCCCAAGTTGCCAACAATGGGAAGGTTCAAATTCTAAGCTTCAATGGTTCTAGGAATGCATATAACTATTTAGATTGGGAGAAGAAGGTTAAACGTATTTTTTATTATTATTATTATTATGAAGGCTATGAGAAAGTGAGAACTATTGTTGTAAAGTTCTTAGGATATGCTGTAATGTGGTGGAAGAACTTTCAAATCATTAGAAGACTAAAAGGATACATAAAGGTAAATACTTGGCCTAAAATTAAGAGGATACTTAGGAACAAATTCATACTGGATACTTATTTGCAGGATACTTATTTGCAATAAAGTTCAAGAGTTAAGGTATGGAGGTTGAATTTTTGATGAATACATTTAGAAATTCTAGATACACATGATTCACTGTAAAGTAGATGAGCCATCAGCTTAAACGGTATCCAGATATCTCATTGAATTGAGAGGCAACATTCAAGATGTTGTAGAGCTTCAATAGTTTACTACATTAAATGAGACTATAAGAAAAGCCTAGCGAGTAGAGAAATAGAATAGGAATAGGTTAAGCCGACCTCTAATGTGCTGACTTATGTAATCAAGCTAACTCAAGGAAGTTTTCGAGCACAGTACAGTATCGAGCTGAATAAAAGGGCTGGCCAATTGACAATGAAGTGCCACCGAGAACTTATGAGAAGGGGCAATAATCTAATAGGAAGATAAGCTAGATTAAGTGCTTTAAATGCCAAGGGTTTGAGGATATGGTTACTCAGTACCTGAACCGACAAATTATGATCATAAAATGAGATGTCCTAAAGCTTGAAGTAGGTAGTACTAATGAAGAACGCGAGGAGGAGGTTGTTCTCGAGAAGGAGACCACTTAGGAGGATGAACTGGTTGCAAAAGATGTGTCTGCTGAAGACTTGGATAAGCTAACTTTGGTTGTCTGACATGCAATGAACATAAAACCCTCTATTAGTTGTTGACTATCTCACATTCGAAGCTGTACAAGTTGCATTAGTTGAATGAGAAAGGAGCACTACTTGTCACTTAGTCAGTATTACTATTGATCTCTATTGGAAATTATTTTGATGAAATTCTTTATGACATGCTATTTATGTATGCATCTCACGTTCGGCTAAGCAAACCTTGGCTTTTTGACTGGAAAGTTATACATGATGGGTTTGGAAACACCTATGTATTCAACAAAGATGGACGGAAAATCACTTTGAATCTTATGACGCTAAGTCAAGTTGTCAAGCTACAAGCTAAACTTACCTGAGGATCTAAGAAGACTTTAATTCTAAGCAAAGCTGAGCTTTGAGAAGCTATTAAGGCCGACATGCTAACTTTATGCTAGTTAGGCAACTACTAGAGTAGAAAGAGCAGATTAAGCTATCCCTTAAGGTGAAGGAGCTATTGGATGAATATGCCAACTTATTTTCTGAACAATTACCTAAAGGACTACCCCCTTTCTGAGGCATTGAACATTGTATTGACTTAATACTCGATGTTGCCCCATCGAATAAACTAGCTTATCAGATAAACTTCAAACAAGTTGCAAAGCTTCAAAGACAAGTCAATGACCTACTTAAGATGAGATATGTAAGGGAGAGTCTCATTCCTTGTGCCATGCCCACATTACTTGTGCCAAAAAAGGATAGTATTTGGAGGATGTGTATGGATAGCAGAGCTATTAATAAGATTATAATTAATAACTCTTATTTTAAATACACTTTACATAATGATTTTATGACATTTCCCTTATATTTTTTTATTATTCAAACAAATTAATACTTAATTGATTAAAATTTTGATTTTAAGGTTTGAACGAGTTCTCGAATTGAAAATGAAGATAAATAATCGAGTTTCACTTAATTCGGAACTCAAATAAAAGATTTATGAAGTTCTAAAGCTTTGAAGCGAGACATAACTAGCAGTCCAACTAAGAAGCTTATTATCAAAAGGAAAAAAGGGTTGATGGTCAAAAAGTTACATAACTATGTCCCTAAGCCGTATCCATACAATAGGAGAAAATGACAATTTTTAGTCAGTTAGTTATACAATGTGTCCCTAGACTGTATCCCACCCAAGATGATTTTAGTGCCCAAAGTTAGTGAATTACATGACCTAAGGATACACAATTGTGTCCCATGCTATGTTTGGTGATAAAAAAAAAAAAGAAAGAAAAAGAAATTTCCTAATATATTATGTAAGGACATGTTAGGGTTTTAGACATCATTTTTCACATTTAACATGGAAGAGACTTGAAGAGAAGAGAAGAGAAGAGAAGAGAAGGGAAAAGGTGGAAGCATCACCTAACTTTAAGATTAAAGAGATTTCTTATCAATAAAAAAGGTTTTTCATGTTTTACTTCTTGATTTTGCTATAACTTTCTTCTAATTTCATCATGATAGTGTAAGATTCTTGTTTTTAGGATTGTAGAACCTAAGGTTTCATGTAATTATTGGATTTATTGATAATTTTTAATAAAGTTTTTATTTTATAAAGTTTTTATCTTTCTTAATTCAATTATATGTTTTTATTGTTAATTAATATTTTTAAGGTATCAGTTTATGATATTATGTATAATAATTGAGAAATCACATGGGTAATGAGATCTTAACATAATTGAAGAGAGTTATACGTGTACTTAGAGATAAGATGTATGATTCTTCTTAAAAGTTGTTATTTCTGTGTGGGAATTCATTTCACATTAATACAATTCTTAATTATATTACTAAGTGAAGAGATTTTGGTAAATAATTAGGGTTAGGGTTATTATGCTTGAGAAATGTATTAACTTTAATTCCAAATTTCTCTAATCAAGAATAGTAGAGATGGGATTTAATAGATTTTTAGTCGTCACATGTTCAAATAAGGGAAAGTAATGCTTTTACCTATCTCGACCTGACCTTGGACTAAGTTGAGTGTAACCTTTGTTCTTAGATTACCAAGAACTACTTGAGACAAAGATTTTGTGATGGTCATCGTGGATATATTTAGTAAGATGTCATACTTTGTGGCCTACTCTAAAACTAATGATGGTTCAGCTATTGCTTTTCTCTTTTTGCATAAAATTGTTCAGTTACATGGCGTGTTCATCGAACAGAGATCTAAACTACTATTTAGCACTTCTTGTCACCCCTAAATTGATAGCTAAACAGAGGTAGTCAATCGTATTTTAGGATCACTACTCCAAACTGCAATGGGGAAGAACTTGACTGATTGGGACGTTTGTTTGCCTGTTGTGAAATTTTCTCCCAACCATATTGTATACAATACCGCCAAGCAAACAACCTTTGAAGTTGCTTATGGCTTCAATCCAAAGCTACCCCTTGACCATGTACCTATGTCCGAATAAGAAGAACCAGACACAAGATCCCAAGCATAATCCCCTCGTCAGATCTACAAGAAAGTTACTTAGTAGATTGACTAAGGTGCCAAGGGGATGAGAGAAAAGAGCAAAGGAAGGAAGTTAACATAGTTTCCACCCGTTGATTTACTGTAGTTGCACTTCAGCAAGGAGACGTTTTCAAACAAGAGAAAGAATAAGTTATCCATCCAAGCCAAAGGTCCCTTCAAAATATTCCAAAAGATCAACGACAATGCCTATCGACTGGAATTACTCGATGACTATGGAGTATTTGGCACTTTTAACCTTACCGACCTTAGCCCTTACTGACCTGATGAAGAATTGAGCCAAGACCAGCCCTATTGATCTTAAATCCAAATCAACCCAAAAGGATTGGTAGGAATCAAGCTACCAAACCTTAACCCAAGCTTGAGCGCAGGGACTTAAAGGACTAGCGAAATGAATTCTACTATTCCAGCTAATTCCTGCTGAAGCTGAGTTAATCCTCATTACTGACCAACTCTTTATGTTGAGCTAAGCAACTACACATCTCTCAGTCATTGAGTACCAAACAAATGTAAGCTTTGCCGACAATCCGACTACTTACACTTTTATTCAACCATGACCGAGTTAAGCTCCAGCTCAGAAGTATTATGCCAAAAACCCTAACACACATCCATACCCACAACTTCTTAGGAGGATCCTGAGTCTACTTAACACCCTTGCTAGGCAAGTACGTAACCTGATCATACAACTTTCTATTTCTGCCAAGAGCACCTCCAGTGACCTAATGTTATGTGTTTAGTCCCCTATATAAAAGGATTCACTATACCAACAATTGATTTCTTTACATTTTCATTTATACCCTTTTGTTATTCTTTTTACATTACTTCTTTTAGATAGTAATTTTTTTATATTTTCCATTTTAAGTAGAAAGCCCTTACATTTTGGGTATAAATGCCCTTGTAAAATGTAGTTACAAATAAGCTTACATTGGATATTAAATATACTCTTCTCCTTTTGTGAACATTTCTCTTTGCTAGCTTGTTACTTCACTCTTATTCTAACCCTTAAGTAAGGCCAAGTAGCGAATACCCTCACTAAAGCATGTCATACGCCATATTAAGCTGTCCCTTAAGTCTTCGGTAGTTCTATTGGTGCATCATATCCTTTGGAGTAGATCGAGGGTTTGCTTGTTTACTTTCTTTACTGTTCATGAACTTTTCCACTTTTGTCTTTCGAGTTTTCTGAAAGATTGGACTCATTCCCGATAATGTTGCCCTTATCTACTTTCGGTATGATGTATCATTTGAAGTAATTCATGATAACTTTCCAACATGTACATATATATATATATATAAATTCTCTAATGCCCCAAATCTAAACACGTGGAGTAAGTATTTTCCAATACCTAAAAACAATACAACTTATCTCATCCTAAAGCAGTTAATTATATCAACAGTTAGCTCTAATAGTCCACTACAACCATTCGTAAAGGCATCCTGTAATGCTAGTAAAACCTTGTTTCCTTCCAACCACATAACTCATGTCATAGTAATCATAACTTGTATCATAGTAACTCAATGATTAACAACCTACCAACTCAAAATGCTCACACACAAGGAGCATCAATGCTTAAATCTATGTCACTGCATCACTGTATTGGTTGCCTCCTTAAGACAATATATCTACTCGTCTATAACCACCACATCCAATATCTCTACCCAAGTGCAAGCATACTCGAAACAACAATTAGATTATCAATAGTTTTAGTTTCATTTAGTTATTATCCTCATAAGCCTAATTAGAAAATGAAGTAATTACACATAACTAACTTACAATGGATAGTCTCAACTTGATTAATTAAAGAATCAATTCTTGATAACAAACATACTACAGTTTATCAAACTCTTAATTACATTGTAGATTTATAAACCTTAGGCGTACAAATTGATTCCTAACTTAATTAGGCAACTGCGTACTAAAATAAACCTACTAAAGCTTTCTTAAGGATAATTTGGTTAGACTATAAGCTATTAAGATCTATCAAATGCACAAAGTGGAGAAATATGTTGAATGCATAGATAACGTGGTTAATCAACTCATAAGGAGGGGTACATCGGGTGGAAGAATCGATCAACCACTTGCATTAACCGTTCCCTCTACAAAACAACCCCCAATCGATTGGGGTAAAGGAATAACTACCATGCCTTTCCTTAATTGTCCTTAACAGTACAAAACAATTCAAATGAATCCCAATACCAAATCTTTTGCCCAATTCAATATATCTTTCAAGAATCATCAACTTAACATCAAAACAATTCCAATTACATAAATCCATTGCATAAATTTAAGTGTAGAAATAGTAAATCGACAAAGCTCATAAGATAATTCCTTAATCCATGATCAAAACTCATGCTACATAACCCATGACCTTATGTAAGATCTGCTAACTTGCTTAAGCCAAAACAACAATATAAACCCAAAATTTATATTCTTAAGGACCTAACATAAATTCAACTGCCAACTTATAGCTCTAAATAACTCTAGAATATGAGAATTAAGTAAGTACCCCAAACCATCATTAGAATTAGAGTCTCTAAAATTGACAACAATAAAAAGCACTAAAACTGATAATACAAATTAGATTAGTAAAAGAAGAAAACTTAGGATTCTTTTCTTAGACTTAGGTTGTAACACTTAATGCTCTCGTTGAGAGGTTAACTCCATAGAAGGGGCAACTTGAGAGGGGACAACCTGAGAGAAGGCTACTTAGGAAAGAGCTACTTAGTGAATTAAAGTGTGAGCTATCTAGAGTGAAAGTTACTTAAAGTGTGCAATCTAGAGTATGCCAACATAGGTAGTAGCTTTTAAAAAAGGGTAGTAAAGTTATGGTCTCATATATATAATAAGTTATAAGAGGTAAAAATTATCAATTAGTAAAAATGATAAGTTATTATAAGATAAAAAGTCAAAACATTATTTATAAAGCATCTACCAAGAATTACAGATAATAAAAAGTAAGAAAAAGACCATTTTGCCCGTAGAAGTAAAAGTAGGTTATAAAAAGTAAAAATAGAATAGTAAATAAGTAAACTAGAAACAAAGTAAAGTAAAGAAATAATAAATAAGGGTAAAAAGAATGAAAATGATGCATACCCCTTACATATAAGACATCATCATGACATATCCTAACTAAAAGTTAAGAATCTATTTGGAAAAGTAAATTAAATAATAAAATAGTTAGGTAGAATGCTAAAATATGATAAAAGGACCCTATAAAACATCATTAGATACCCAAGAAATATCAACTCAATTTTACAAGTGTTAAAAAATTAATGACATGTCATAAAAAGATCTAATAACTTGTAAGGAAAGTAAACAAAAATTTATAAAATATGTTGGTAACTTCTTCAAGAATTTACAAAAAAAATTGTATAAGCAGCAAAATTGTTTCAAAATTTAGCTAAACACATTTCTTAGGGTCAAGGACACGTGCAAATTTTTCCATGAATTTACACTTACTAGAAAATTATTAAAATATTATATAACTTCTTCAAAATTTACCAAAATTTGTACACTTGTCCAAAAATTATGAAAATTTTATGGGAGACAACTAACATAATAATAAACATGTTTCAAATTTTCCATAATTTTGGGACTTTAGTATAATTTAATATTAATTCTTAAACACTATAAATACCCCTCTCCTTACTTTAAAAATTCACACCACTCAAATTAAGTCTCTAAAATTTGGAAAAAAAATTTGAAGCTTCTCAATATTCCTCCTAAGAGTTTAGATAAGGTTGGAGTGGTGGTGACTGTCACTTGGTGGTTGTTTTGGCCATTTTAATGGTTTTTGCTTTAATAATTTTAAAGCTTTCAATCCATGTTGTTTTAAGGAGTCATTTTACCTGTAAGTATTTATAGCTCTACCTTCTTAAAATAATCTTTCAAAGAATTTATTTTGCATGTTTAGTACTTTTTTATAATTTTTCCAAATTTATACCCATTTTGTTTTTAAAAAATGTCTATTTTAAATAAAAATCACAAAACCCTATCTATTAACTTCCTAAAATCCCCAACTTTTTCCCATGCTTTCTATATCTAATATGACATTTTGATTCCATCCTTGACAATTATTAAATTATTTTCTAATTTTTTCAACATTTTGGCCTAATTTTCACTTACAATATCAAATATACGATCAAATATATAATAAGTAAATACTTCCGAATAATAGTTATTATTAATTATCATATATTTTAAATTTTCCTATAACCTTATGCTACTATTTACAAGAGTTATAAACTAATAACAATATCATATCTTAATTCTTTTACACTAACTATCCTAAAAACTACATTTCGAAATCTTTGTGTATGTGTGTGTGTATATAAACTATATATAACAATTAAGCTTTTTTAATAAAAGTTAAGATTTCTTTTAGTAAATATTTATTATTGCTTCTTTTATAAGTATATAATGAAATAATAAGATCTATAAAACAATAATAAGTAAAAGTTTATTAATTTATTAACACTACGGCATAATATAACTAAACTACAACTAATAATGACCTTTTTCTAAGATTTCAACATAGTTTACAAAAGGGTATTTGGCAACTATATACCCAGTAAGTGGCTTACCTTACGGTAGTTCTTGATGTGTTAATAAAGGATTGTAAGCCGTTACATTACATATACTTGTAAATTAGTTGTATGTGCACATGTAATGATGTGAATATAAGAATTTTGCTTGATAATTTACGCTGCTTGGCTTGAATATATACTATTTTGATATGTTACTAAATAACTAGCTAGTTGCCTAATTAACTTAACTAACGTAATATTCGACCCTAAAAGTATGCATGCATATCATAACCACATTTTGCATTTTCCCATCAATACTACCTATACAACGAGAAAATAAGGAGTTTCCTTCTTTTAACCTTACAGCACTAAGAAACAAAAGGAGAGGTCGCCATTTAGATTTAAAAGTATCAAGTAGAATAGTACAGAATTAGGCATAAAGGGGACGAAGAGTCCATTTGCACATCCTTGAATTGATAGGAAACTTGGGCCTACTAAGTGGTAAGTTATAATAAAACTCCTCAAAATTCAGGTTAGAGTGGGATTATTTTCTCAAGTCTCAAACATATTGGTTAACGTCATACAGATGGTACTTTGACTATTGCATTGCACTATAAAAGGACTTCCTTATCTTATTTGTTTAGTATAACGCTTATCCCTTATCCCTTATCCCTTATCACTTACTAAGCACGTAGTTTCGCTCATACCTCTATAGTTATTTTTTTTGCAAGTTAATTCTACAAAAGTTTAAGATGGGAACATTGACCGAGGTTTAATCAATAGAAGCTAACTAACTACTTTGCTAAAGAATCTAAATAGGAACTTAAAAGTAAAGGAGGCATTGTTTTGTAGGGTTATTGATGGGCATGCTTCATTTCCACTAAATGTTGCCAACTCGGATGTAAAGCCTTATATATATTAATGGTGCAATAGTACCAATGAGACTTATGCTATCATCGACCATTGGTATGTACTGTGAGACTGTTACAATATTGGCACCTAAGGTATAACACCTTAAATAATTAAAGCCCTAACTTGAAAACATAGAGTTGCATTACAATGCAAGAAAGGGATAAAATTCCAAATCTCATATTCGCCCTTAACACAATCAAAAGGTACATATTAATAACACCATAATTTCTACACTTTGACAATCTCCTTTGCAATTAGGAGGCACAATTAGGGACCTAAATAACAACACGACTATAATTGAAAACCATTACATACAAATGTTGTACATATGTCTCCCATATGTCATGCTATTCTTATCCTTGAACCACCAAATTCTAAATTAGGCCATCTACAAAGTACATAGAAGTTGGAAACTAAAGGGAAGAGAGATTGCAATTTTTGTTTTGAGATGACAAAAGGGTCCAAGGGGAATTAGAGGTGTTTCTGAAAAAGAAAAAAGAAAAAAGAAAAGAAAAAGAAGGCCAATACTTATTTAAAGAAAAGCTTTAACATAAAATGCCTTTTTTGGCCTTTGTTTCAAGGCATTTTAATCTAATCCTTAGTTCATACTTTCACTGAACTATTCCCATCTCTTATCTTAATGTCAATTCTTTGCACTCTTATATAGTCTCACTCCCATCTCTCTCTCTCCATCACTTAGATATGTAGATTCCAAGGCTTAGTAAAATTATAAAATATTTCTCCTCTCCGCTTAATTATTACATAATGTGCATGATCTAGTAAGTTTATAAGAACATATTTGACTTGCAAGTTGACCTTCTTTAAGAGAAGTTATCATCTATCATTCTTTAGCTTTTGCTATGCATGTATGTGCTGTAATCCATTTTCTATATTTTATATTCAAAATCACACATTAAATTATAAGAGTAAAAATTCTAGTGATATATTTGTATTATGAATAATAATACTATTCTATTTAAATTGAGTAAAAACAATTAGACATCTTTAAAGTAGTTCAAATCGAATCGAATTAAATCGAACTATATTTAAAATAAATTGATTTGATTCCCTAAATCATTTAAAGTGATGTGATGTGATTCACAATACAAAGAAATGAAAAGGAACAATATAAGAGCATATCTTCGTACAATCAAGAGTATGAGCATTTCCCAAGGAAAGAAATGATCTGGAGACTTAAATGTTGTGTCTGATGTATAATTTGCTTTTAATTAATTGTGATTCAATGGTGAATGTAACCAAACCTTTATGCTTTGGAAAGAGTCTCGTGTTAATTTAGAATATTTGATTGAGGAGGAGGAAGCAAGAAGAAGAAGATAACGACAGCAGATACGGGGATTATGTCGGTTTCCTCTGGCCAAAACATGAATGAGTTGCTATAAATCCATGCTTTCCATAACGCGCCATATGTTGCAGCTGCCATTCTATTTGTATCCTCAGCTAAAAATCTGTAGAATTGCTACCATCTCGGAATAAGAAGGCATATAACTGGCGAAGTCGCACCCACATATTCATGCTTCGTTTGTCATTACATGTTCACACATCATTCGTCGTTTTCTTTGACATGGAGCCACCCTCTTTTTCACGTGCTTTCGTTAATTAAATAATCAAGGCGATCCACCACCATGCGAACATCACTTGATGTTGGGATGTCTCGTCGATATGGTGACTGATTATGCATTGGGCAGCCACCGTGGTATCCTAAGGGTTTCCATTTTTCAGTTTTTTTTATTTCATTTTATTTTTTGGGCAACTCTAAATTTTTCTATTCAAAATGAGGTCGATTATCTTAAGCATATTTCAACTTTAAACAGACTTTGTAAGATCCCTTAGCTCTATTACTTGCCTAAGGAAGCTCAGAAGGAGAAGGGGAAACCAAAGATAAGGAGCTTTTAAGTTTTGCTTTGAGAGTGAAGGCTTTTCTTCCCCTCAAAGTGAACCAATTTATCAATTGCACTTACAGTCATAATTTTGTCCCCGATTAAGACAACTTAGTTTTATTAATCATTAAATAATTTATTGATTGGATAAACTAAACATCAGTTTCAAGAACAAGAAACTTTTATCTGCAGAAACTAAAAACTCCAACCGCGGTGGAAGTGAATTTACACCTTCCCCTTCTTATCTAATGACCCTAACAAGTCGACACATATTAACTTTACAGCTTATCGATATGCTGCATCATAGTGCCAAGGGTCTAGCACCGTATATGGTCTTACAACCATAATTTCTAGACGCTAAGCCCTACTTTCCAGATACAGGGATAGCAAGCAAGAGACTGCTGAGTAAATATAACCTGCCTGAATAAGGACTGATACTTTCCAACTTAAAAAATATGACCCCAACACGACTAATAACATGACTATAAAGAGAACATTACAGTATTAATTAGTTATTTATAGTCTCTATCCAAATTTATATATTGATTAATCCTTGCAAATCGATCAGCGAATTACCACCCCAAGCCTGGACCGCGATGCTTGACCATATCGTATTCTGATGACACCGATCAAAATCGACATAAAAGGCAGTCTTTTTACAAGTGAAATGCATAACCATCATAGAGGCTCAAAAATAAGCTGTGCCCTGAGGTCTTTTACCTCAGTGAAGTTGCTTCGAAGTTCAAAGTAAAAACAGGGACCATTATTAATTTTCTTTCCTCGTGAAATTTCCAACAAATCATCCTCATAGCCCAGAACTTCATAAAAGAACAACCATTAACACGAAAAAATCTATTGCTCCACATAAATCAGTTGCAATAGAAACCATTGAGGTATCACACTCCCCATGCCTAAACAAGTACAAAGGAAAAGGGTTGATTATTCTCATTGATAAAGGAAACAGGTGAAACAGGATGATCTATGAATGCAGGATTGATACTGGAAATGCAAAAAGCGATCAGTAGCCCCAATAATCATTTCGGATCTCATCATCAAATTTCTTCTTTAGCTCAGGATTTTTGGCAAAGTATTCATGTGCTGTCATAGTGCTGAGCTTTTTCTGTTCAAAAGAATGTCTTCTTGTCAGATGTAATGTCTGCAAAAGCAAGCTAAGAATGAACAAGTCAATGATTACCTTCAACTCTTGTACATCTGCAATTTCCTTCTCCAGCCGTTCAGACTCCTTGAGAGATTGCTGTTCTGCTTCTTTCAGCTCTACCAACTGGCAAAACCCCTTATTAGAGATATAGTATATTTGGCATAACAAGCACACAGAATTATGCATGTTTGGCTCTCACCAGTTGGTCGAATTTGGGCTTGTACTGAGGAGTAACTGTATCCACAAACTTGGGAATCTCCACACCTGCACAAGAATAAAAATGACAAGATAAGGAATACATAATAACAGAAAGGAAAATGAGATTTCTTTGCATGGCATCTCTCTAATGTGAATTTGTCACAATGACCATTGATTAAAACAAAGTCCAAGTCCAGCTGTGAGTATTCCCTATCTTGAAAGCTCTATAGGGGTATATGTAGGCCTTGTTTTAATTTGTAAACAATTGCATCATCCTAGGACAAAGCAAACTAAAGTATATCAGTATATCCCCATGCCCATTCCAGGAACATCTCAAATCATGTGTTGCAACTCCCACGGGTCTTTTTTAAGATTTGCAAGTTCCATATATATATTCTTTTGGTCTTACACCAATTTTCCACCCAGTCCAAAATGCAAGAGCAATTAGCGGTTCCTTCTTCTATCAGGATGCTGGTTTTCGAGAAACTAAATATGCCCCAAAAGAAAAAACTTCAAAAACTACGTGTGAGTGGCCAATCAATAGCAAACACTTGAACAACTTTGCAAAATCGAGGAACCAAAACTATGTCATTTGGCTTCACTATTAGGTTTGTATATCCACTGAAATTTTATTTGGACCTTATAAAAAGTAATATGATACGAATTCTGGGAAAGAAAAGTTTAATTCCACTGTCTGGCTTGAAACATGCAAAAGGCAATATATTTCAGAGTGAATATGTGGTTTTCTAACATTAAAAGGAGCTGATGATGCAAAGCCCTCTTACCATGTCATTATTCAGGGAAACCTCATCTCCATGTCCACTGTAGATTTCACTAAGCAAGAACTCCCAAGTACACACATATTTGCACAAAAATGCATTTTCCTTGGAGAGATAAGAAACCGTTATGATAATTATTATTGAAAGGATTCCTCTTTTTAATGCAAAAGAAAGAACAGCATGATTTTGAGCCTAAAGTTTCTGATCAAGAGGCATTTTTTTTTCTTTATTTAAGAACCAAATTACTGTAGCAGCTTATGGATTATTTGATTAAAGGTACAGCCTCAAGAAAGAGAGAAAAAAAAAAAAGGTTTGACCTTGAAACAGATAATGTACAGAGTAAGGTATTTCCATCCATGAAAACCATCAAGTACCCACAAAATTCAGGGTAAGTACTGAGTACCCCATTATAATATGTACTTCACATAAAAACAATTAAGTTGTCCACAGTTTCCAGGGAAATATGCAGTTTTGTGCACTTGCCTAATCTACAAAGATGGCTACAGATGATAAAACAAGGTAGATATACACATAAGAATGAACCTCAAGGAAAACACAATGAGATAAAAAGATAGGCCCACGATCACCATGTCTTCTGGAATCACATTTTTGCCACATGGAACTTTCTGCGCTACTTCATGTCTTAGCATCACAACATTGTTTCATGACAAGTTATGTCCTAAATAGCATATATTCGTCATCCTAAGTAAATACAGTTTCAATGTATGTACTTAATGTAGTTTTAAAAAATAAGCAGTGATAAGCTTAAAACTAATATTCCACAGCTGCATTTTCAGTCACTAAAAGAAAGCAATTCTTCTTTGATCTTCTGTTTAATCAAGATGAAAAAGAAATCAACACCAAAAGATAAAGCTTCCAACACTGTTGAAGTAATGCATACAATAGGAATTCTATGCAATCCAAGAAAAACTCTAAAGAAGAGTCTAAATAATACCTAAAATAAGAAAACATTGACCATAGTGAGGGATACAATCCCCTTAACTTCATGCTTTCACTTCAGATATCTGAAGTTCTTTTCCAGAAATATCAACTATCACAAGTTAGGCTTTTGAAAACTACACAATGACAGCTGGTACAGAAAAATCCAACTTATGACATTCCCTTAACTTCATGCTTTCACTTTGGGTATCTGAAGTTCTTTTCCAGAAACATCAACTATGGCAAGTTAGGCATTTGAAAACTAGACAATGACAGCTGGTATGGAAAAATCCAACTTATGACAGTACTGCCCAAACTCAGGATCAATTTACAAGGTGCAAATGCTGCTAATATTAATCAGATTTGTTACTATTGTTTGGCAAACTTAATCTCACGACCTGTCTTAAAACTTAATTCATTTCCTAATAACACATGAGCACATGCTTTTCGGTCCTACAAAGAGATTGAATTATATATACTTGAAATAAATTATTTAACAAGAAAGTTGGAGGCCAATAGAGAGCAAGAAACAAAAAATTATAAGATAATACTCATTGTGCAATGGAGATCAGCAAGAAAGCAACATACCATCATAAGCCTCTTTGTACATATCCACCAAGCGAGAGCCTATTCCTTTTCTGTAGTATTCCCAATCAATGGGCTCAGGTTCCTGCCAATGAAAACGTAATCATGCAATTAGGACAATGCTATAGACCCTTCTAATTGTAGATGCATGTTGTAAAGAAAACAATCACATCCTATTCACATATTAATAAATAATTGGAGCCAGATGTTCAGCCACTGAATATAAGGTGATATTCAATTTTGGGAACTTGCTATGAAGACCCGCAAACCACAAAATCTATGTTTACTTTCTTCTGGGAGAGGAACCCAAAAAATCAAGTTAGGATTCCGTTATCATCAAATCACCCCACACTTAATTGTTAGATTGAATGATCTTTATCAACAACATTAGGTTATGGCTCTTCAATTTTCCCCATCATAAGAGCAGCTTGATCATTATTAGAATAGAACATAAAGCCGAAATTAACTTCTACGCCCAACTCATCCAATCCAATGTTTAACAGTTCTCGCCATAAATTCCACATTCCAACAAAGACAAGCAATTTACCAGTGCTTGCTAAACTAGAATAGAATAAAACAGAAAATTTCTATCACTGCCAAAGAAAACACCCTCAAATGACTCACTGAACTCAACTTCACATGGATTGGCTAATTGCCATATGTTTCCACCCTTGCCCTCAAGAATGCAACTTTCAACTTGCATGCAATGAAGACCCTAGAGGCCTCAAAGCTACAGCTCATTTAAGCAGCACATCACCACAATGAGATCTGTGTTTGCAGCTGCAACATATGCAATAAGGCATGTACCAAATGCCACAAGACTGGTAAGATTGATTTCTCCACCTCATATCCTAGCTAGAAGAATTTTGTTCTTTGCTAATGTTTCAGTGTAATTCAGGTTCCAACCAGTTTTCTCCCATGTAACTAGTATTGCTTTGTTTCAATTGACTTCGGTTTTGTATTATTATACAGGCTTGCAGCACACCCAAATTGGGTCTGCTGATCCCATGTACATATTTCCCAAAGTTTATATATTATTCAATACCCAACACCCAATACCACACACCCACCCACCACCACCACCGCCCCCCCCCCCCCCCCCCCCCCCCCCCCTAAACACCCCAAAACTGAAGGGAACGAAAAAACCCTTGCATGTGATAGACCAGATCACCACCTGGTACATGTCTGGATCAAAATCTGCCACACCTGAGAGCTTACTAATAATGGATTCTAATAGCAGCAGCCCATGCCTTCTAGCAATTACGAGACAAAAATATTATCTGCAAACAAACTTTCAACTAATACAACTTCATCTGACAACCAAAAGGAACTGAGTTCCAAAAGAAACAATTTGCACTTAAGATACTTCCTATAGAACGTAAATAATTGAATTATATCCAAACCACTCCCACGAATGAATGAATCACACATAAAAAGTTACCTGGAATAAAACTTCCCTATTTCCATTTGGCACCCACATCATGTTTCTGCAAATTAACTCACATCCTAACATGTATGGCATATACTCAATTCTCTTTTCATGCTTTTTTAACCTTACGTAGCAGTGTATGATTAATGAACGATAGGGACATCGACTACACCTTACATGGGCAAAATACTGCACATCAACTTTCAATTATAAGGACAAAACAAAAGCTCCATTTTCCAACCCTAGAAACCGATCCGTTCACATTTTGCAGTTACACCTTAATTTCCCAATCCTAGTCAACGAAACTTACTAACTCACAAAATCAAATCAGATATTAATTTCAACAACGCACAGCTGAAGGATGACTAAATGCACAAAATTTTAATCACAAATGAAACAAATTGAATGAGTAACAGTTAAGACTGTGGCTATACCTGACTGAACTTAGTCTGGAGCTGTGAATTAACCTCATCGAAGGCGCGCCGAAGTGTGGCGAACTCCTTACGAGCTTCATCGGACACAAGAAGCTTCGCCATTCCATCCCAATCGATGGATTTCGAAGCTTTGAACGCCACATCGGCGATTTTCTTACCGTTTCCGCTCATTTTCTCTCTCTTATAGGGTTTGCAGTCCGAGATGAGAAGTTATACAGCAGCTTTTTCTTTTGTGTTGGTAATGTATGTGCGTCTCCCTTTCTGATTCCATTTGCGATGCGCAGAGTGGTGATGTTACTGGGCTGGGCTGGGCCGAAGGAACCAAGCCTGTTAAGGATTGTTTTTGGGCTTGATCAAAGCCCAAAAATCAACATGTAGGTGTGGTAAATTTAGGTACCTGATATTTCCTTTTTTGGCCAATAC
Organism: Lumnitzera racemosa; assembly: GCA_024138005.1. Lineage (NCBI taxonomy): Eukaryota > Viridiplantae > Streptophyta > Magnoliopsida > Myrtales > Combretaceae > Lumnitzera > Lumnitzera racemosa. Next base: position 50,930,029 of record JAMXBC010000006.1, on the reverse strand, counting down.
CTGATATTTCATATTGGCTTCACCCTTTCTGCATTTTTCTTATCCTACTAATAGAAAATCAACAAAGTATTCATCATTTTATCCTTTCTGGACTAGGTTCAGTTCATCAACTGCATACATAGATAGAGCACATTATAATTGTTCCTCTGAATTAAACTAGTGGTTATGGCATTTAATCTTCAGTAGAACTCAAAAATAAATGAAGAATAAATTCTTTATTCCTTACGACATATATAATCGTTATAATTCATCAATGTGTATCATGCCCTAAAATGAGGGGCTAGTACAACGTGTCTTATAAGTTGCCCCTATTGAAATGCAACAACCATCATTTGTAGATACTCGAATTTAATATTTGATTTTATACCTTTTATGGAAAATAATGCGGAAGTATATACATATGAAAGTACATAAATAAATGTTTCTAACTTCAAAACGCCAGCGAATATTTCCCACCAAATAATAACATAGGTAGCAATTATGACATTTTTTAGCTTAAAAATTTAAGAGAAACTTGAGAAATCTATGTGTTTATCATCAAAACTAATAAATATTATAAAAATATAAATTAGATAAAAAAATATTGACAAAATATTGTTATTATATCGCAACTTGAATATATGAGATAGCTATTTGTACAAATATCACATTTTAAAAATACGACATTAGTATATTTACATTTATGTCACATCTCATAGTCACGATACATAAATGATATTTTGAAAACATGACATTAGTACAAATAGTAATATTTTATATTTATAATTTGTAATTATATATATTTTTTTTAAATTAGTAAACATGTATCATACCAACAAAAACTCATTAAAGCTTGGATAGCTAAGGTTAAAAACTATAGTTCTATATTTGATTTATTTTAGAATAGACTATACTCTTATAATGGTTATTGATCATTTTACTACAATTAAAGGATAATGAAGTGCTCAATCACTTGAGGTCATAATCCATCCCATGCTCTAATTACATTGATATGCAGAGAGACTATAAGGAAATGGCTAAATAAGAACATGTAGAGTAAGTGCTCAATCGCTTGATGTCATAATCCATCCTATGCTGACTATATTAACATGCAGAAAGACTGAAGAAATGAGCTAAAAAAGAACAGGCTCATCAAGTCATAAGAGACTTGCTTAATACCATTGATAGCATCATCTAAGGTTAGTATCTAATTCAAATGTAATGTTTATATAAACGTATGCCATTCATGCATCATTATTTAATCTGATGTAAGACTAAAAAAAATAACCCCACTTTATTTCAAGTATCGATGGGTTCCCCCAATTCTTAAATACATAATACCACATCAAAACCAAAATAGTGATATAAGATGTAAAAATCTTACTTAAGGACTTAGTTAAGCATGCTTCTAACCTCTCCATGATCTCATTATCTATCACTTAGTTTAATCAAGTTGGAATAAAGTGATCTCATTTCATCTTTTCTCAAGGTTGAGTTTTGATTGGAAATCATAATGTTTTTAGGGTGGTAATGTATCATAGTCTAAGACTTTAGAGTTAAGTAGGAGGATTAACTTGGGCTCATAACATCATGAGTAATATTTGGCAAGGTAGTTTATTTGAAGAGTCGGATACGGTGAAGGTGGTTGTAAACTGACCTCCTATGAATAAACTTGCTAGGAGCTAATGTCATTGTCCAATTAAGTTCATGTCAAGTCTAAACTAGCTGGATAAGTTAAACATTCGAAACATATGGGGGCTAATGACAAAGTCAAGATGCTATCTTAATGGGAGTGTAGTGTGAAATATCACTAAAGTCATAAAATAAGTAATTTTAAGAAATTAATAAAGTCAATATGAGAAGAATCTTCTAAAAGCCCTAAATATTTTCTAATTAACCAATGTTCAAATAACTTTAGGTTAATTAAAGATCAAAGGTATGCTAATAATTACAAGAAAAAGTTATCTAAGCATAAGATGTTATGGCCTTTACCTTGATGCCCACAACCCCTTTATTAAATTAGGTAAATAATTTAGTAATCAAGAAGGGTAAATACATCAAGAGAGCATATATTAAATAGTGAATATTCTAGAATTTAAAAGAATTATAAGACAAAAAGAAAATTCCTCCCTATTTAATATGCTGGTGTGAGTATCGGAGGAAAGTTAATAGGTTTGCTTTGATTCAAGGTCAATCAATCATTAAGGAGTTAGTTCAATTCTCTTAAGGTTCCAATTCAATAAGACAATCAATATAAGTTAGTAATCAAATATAATTTCAATTTGATTTCAATATGGCTATCCATTTAACAAGAGCACCAACTATAGTTGATAATTTGGTCAAATCAAGGAGTTAAAAGTGAGATAGAGTACAACAAAGGTTGTAAATAGCATGGAGCAAAGGTGAAGTTCTTTTTCATTTTAAGACTTAAAAGTCGATTTCTACTTATGATTCATAGCTTATAGTGGTCTAGAAATTTAGAATAGTTATTAGGCTTTAATTTTATCATTGGAAGTGAATTGAGCATTTGAAGTAGCTAAGCAAAAGTTTCAAAAGATTTAGTAGGAACATTTCAAAGAGGATTACGAGCTTCATTTGAAGGTAAGTGCCTAAATCTTATTTTTGGTGAATTTAATCGGTTCAAATGATAAATCGTGGTTTAGATGCATGCTTTGGTATCATTATGTTGAAATGGGTGTGAACATATATATATATATATATGTATATGTATATGTATATGTATATGTATGTATGTATGTACGTTGTGATGCATTATGGATGGCTATATGCTGTCTTATTGAAGCTTCAAGTGATATTAGGTGTTAATCTAGCTTTTAATTGATGCTTAATGGTATTAAAAATATGTTATTGCAATTTGATTTGATTTTATCGAATTATGAAGTTTAAGTTATGTTTAATTATTTATTTAGGATATTAGATACTTGATGATGGGTTTTGATCCAAGAAATTAAAAAATTTGAACTTATAGATGTTGTTGGAATGTATACTACCACTTAGAGATATGATATAGGGTGTTCTTCATGTTTGTACTATTAAATGGGTCTTGATTTGTTGGTTGTCATGTTAATTAAGGTCATATGTGAAATAAAAGTAGAATTGGAAGTTATTTGAGCTAAATGAAGTAATTAGGTGTTTGATTATCTAGGTTTTAGTTATGATTGTGATGAATTTGATGATACTTATAGTGATCTTAAAAAAATTTAAGTGTTGAATTAGTATAACAATGTATTCTTGAGTTAGTTCAATTTAGTAGATTTAGTTTGTAGACGGGTTTAGTACTATTCTTTTTGTAAACCCTATGGCTTTTCGGACAATAAAGTGGAATTATCAAGAGAATCAATGGATAATCCCTAAAACTACTCAAAATATAATAATAATATCCTAAATAAAACAAGTAAATCTTAAAAAAAGTCACAAACCCTAAATAAAGTCACAAATCTTAAATAATAAGTTAAAAAATCCTAAAGAAGTAAAACCTTAACACTATGTGTAAAACCTTAAAAACCCTAATATGTGGGAAATAGTAAAATGTTTATAAAACCCTTGAAGGTCTATAGAAACCTTAATTGAATGACTAAGAACCCTAATTTAACTAAGGAACCTTAATTAAATAGTAAAATCACTTACTAAATATAATCAATATCATTAATCATCTTAAAACCCTAAACATCGATCATATACATGAATCTAGTAACTATAAATGGTCCTAACCACTTGGAAACCCTAAGAAATTAGATAACATAAGTTAATAAACACAATTAGATTGATAGAATATAACAAAACCCTAAATTAACCTTAATTACACTTAATTTGCTTAACCATACTTAATGGCAATTAATTATCTGTCATTACATCTTAATTAATAATAAAATAGGATTGTTAGTTGGAAATGATAAGGTGATTAGTTGCCAAATCAAAGGACAATTGTCTTTTAGAGGACATAATCCTTCCCTAAATAGCAAAAAGTACTAAGGTACAAGTGTTCCCAAAAAGAGTGTCGTACATTGCTAAATATTATACCCCTTTGTCTCCCTATTGCTGCTAGCCATCTTTCCTCTCTCTCCCTCATATTTTCTCATTTTTACCACTTCCTCACATACTCTCAAATCACCCTCAAACAAAGTTCTTAAATTCTCTCCATTTCATTCTCTCTTGTCTACTCTCCTTCCCCCAACTCCACTACCATTTTCCCATTAACCACCACACACTATCAATTACCACACCTTTTAACACCTTTCCCTTACTATGGTGTATGCCTAAGAGCTGAGTTAATCATTAAGGCTTACCATAGGAGCTGTAACCAAACTATTCCTTCGAGATATCAAAGAAAGGAACAATAGATAGGTCAGTAAACATAAAGTAACTTATGTGAAGTTGCTCGAAAGATACGACATACTAGAGAACATACCATAACTTAGTATTTCGCTTAATATGACACACAAGCCGATACTAAGGTCTATTCGCCACTAATCTTAAGCTACTCTATAAGATTAGATAAGAGTGTAGGAGAAAGTTTACTTAGAGAGGGGTTTTTCACAAGAACAAGAATATTCATTAAATGTAAGACGTGTAAGATGATTATGGCAACATTAAAGAGGACTATTTATAGTAAGTCCTTTAGGGAAACAATACAATAATGGAAAATTACATAAAAGATAATGTAAGAAAAAGATTCTTAGTATGTACAAAAAGGGGTAAATATGACCAAGGATAAAAAGGAATTAATATAAGTGTCAGAAAAATAAGGATAGGTAGCGATCTGTCATTAGGTTCGTAGTCAGGGGTCTTAGGGCGTTATGGCAAGGTTAAAATGTTGCTACGGTTAAACTGTAGTTGAGCTGTTGAGGTGATTGAAGGATGATGTAATTCCAAATACTGAGAGAGTAAAGCTCAGCATATAGTGTCATTAGCCTCAACACTTAGCTGATCGACCTTAGCACTTAGTTAGTAGGCTTCGACATTAGACAACTCTGTAGGCTAGAAGAAAAAGGCCCATTGTGTGGTTGCCTTAGACTCGACACTCAGTAGGTCGGCCTTGGCACTTTGCAAGTTAGTAACTAGGTAAGGGTCCAAGTAGAGTAGAGTGTATCTAAGTTGAGACGTTAAAAAGTTCTCCTGCTACTCTTCTGTGTATAAGAGCTTGTCTTTAGTAGGCTGACGAGAGAAAATCCTCCCGATAAGAGATTAGAGGCCTTAGAGATGAGTGCGAGTGAGGGCTCCGAAGGTCAACAATCCATCATACTTTATCGACATGCGCATGCATGCACACACACACACATACACTTTTCTAGGACTCTCAACTCAAGGCATGCAAAGGGAAAGTGAAAGCTCCTTATAACTTCACCTAAGTAAGCTTTTTCCTTTAAATTCATGACCTGTTTATGCTTATTAAGCCTTAAGACTTACATATGCTAGCATGTCATATTATAGTGAAAGTTAATGTAGGTTAAGCTTGAATAATTAGTGTACATGGCACATTAGTTGAAGTAATTCACTAACATGTATGGAAATGTAGAGATAAATAGTTATTAGTAAAGAATAAGAAAGAAAAGCCCTAAAACCCTACTTTCCCATGCTTGCCACCATCCCTATGGTGTATGTTTGTTTTATTTTCACTATAATGTATAATGTCACCAGCTTAAAACAAGTAAAAATATGATTAAAACTAAGGAACATCCTAGAATAAGATAAAAGACAGTGAAAAAATCCTAGAAAACCTACTTTAGCCATCAATGATGATAATAAGCTACAAATTCTGATTCATTAGCATAATGACATGACTAATTAGTGTAAAGTACGATTTTGGATGTAATTAACTAAGTTATTTCAGGTAGTGTTAGGTTAAAGGCCTAAATTGATTTAGTTAAGGCCTTAAGAACGAGATTAGAAGCATAATAAATGAACAAGTCCAAATATGAACCCCAAGAGAAAATGGACTTCTCTTAAATTTTTTAGTGAGGTTAAACCCAAAACAATAAATAGGATTGGGTTTAAGGCCTTAAAAAGTAAATTGAGTCCAAAACCCCCTAAAAAGACAAAAAAAGAAGGCTCAATAACTATAGTACTAGATTTGAATCCTAAAAATGGACTTATAAAATAATATATTAAAGGCCTATTAAGTTCAAAAGCCCATTGAAGTTACTTCCTATAAGACCCTTAGTGAAATAAGACAAAATTAACAAAAAGGGCACATTTAAGCCTACAAGAATAAAATTAAAGCCTAAATTAAAAACTTTATAATTCAAACTGAAAAGTTTTCTTAGGATACTTAAGTAAAAGCCTAAAAGTCTAAGTGTAAAGCCTAAGACCCAAAATCTAGCTAAAAGCAAAACAAGGCCCAAAATCCATAAGAGTCAAACATTAACCTTTAACCAAAGAAATTATCTGATTCAATCCTGCAAAGCTACGAGTCTAATCCAACCAAATGGACCCCACCACGTGAAAGAACATAAAAAATAATGAAAAATGACTAGAACATCATTATCAGACTTAAAACAAAAAAGTTACAGTCAAAATACAAAAACAGGAAAACAAAGATTTAACATGAAATAAGTTAATACATATCTAAAGATTAACTCAACGGAAGACTATTAAGACAGCTAGATATTATGGCTAAGTGAGTACATTGATCCTTATCTTATATTGTATTTGCTTGTTGTATAGAGCATTGTTAAAGTGTATATATATATAATGAAATTGATGTGCTTGGGTTGGGAATTCTTACACGTACTTGTGTATGGATGCAATTGATTGACAAGATAGCATAATGTATTGAAATCAAGATTGGTTATTGCATTATTTGTATGGGATTTGGAGTGTCTACTATATATTGGTTTATCACCTATAAACCAGATTAATAATTATTTGACCTTCAAATAAATCAAACATTCATTACATCCTATTATATTAAGAGTAAGGGCATCAACACTACATAGTGGAGTGGGAGATCATGCATGATGGATGCATTTTGAGTATTATGTGATGTGTTATTGTTTCTATCACACGATGTATTTGTACAATATGTTCTTACTTTAACCTTTAGGAATTAAGTGGTTTTGGGGAGTGCTGCCCTCTACTTAAGGCCAAGCCGTTTCAATTGCTTTAGGTTTATTAAGAGATATTGATATGATTCTCGCTAAGGATTGACAAGGTAGTCGTAAGAGGTGGGTTCAAGCTTGTAGAAAGCTTGAAAAATGAGAATGGAAATGCACGAGAACAAGGAAATAAACAAGCAAACCTCAATCCACTTCAAGGATATTACACTCCAAGGAACTATTGAAGACTCACAGAGTGAATTTAATATGATGTATGAGCTAACTCAGTGAGAGTACTCACTGCCTAACCTTGCTTAAGGGTTATAATAAGAGTGAAGTAAGCAAGCAAATAGAGAGTAATGCTCACAAAAAGATAAGTATGTTTAATATCAGATGATGTTGTGACTACATATTACAAAAGGGTATTTATAGCTGAAAAGTTAGGGCATCCTAACTAATGCATCTTCGGGGTTGTACACATAAAGGTCATACTACAATGAACAAGAACAAGAAAATAAAAAGGGGGTTTTAAGCAAATTCGTGAGCTACATAGCTAGATATAATGCACCAACTAAATTCTACACAGCTCTACTTATCCCAAAGAAGGATGGTTCATAGTGCATGTACATCATCAACTGAGCTATAAACTGAATTATGATCAAGTATAGATACCTAATATCAAGGCTCGATGACATGTTAAATAAGCTTTATGGTGCTAAGATATTCTTAAAGATTGATTTGCAAAGTGGCTATCACTAAATTCACATAAGGCCTAGTGATGAATGAAAGACTACTTTCAAAACAAAGCATGGTTCTATGAGTGATTGGTTATGCCATTTAAACTTACAAATGCGTTAAGTATATTTATGTGGCTTATGAATCATGTAATGCATCACCTGATCAAAAGATGTGTGGTCATGTACGTTAACGACATATTAGTGTACAGTACCAACCTGAACAATCATGTTTAACATCTTTGAGCTATTTTTGACATATTACTAGTCAGGAAGTTATATAGGAACCTGAAGAAGTGTATGTTTTGTTAAGGAGAAGTTGTCTTTCTTAGGTATATAGTATCAACAGAAGCAATCCAAGTAGATGAAGAAAAGGTTCGAGTTGCCTTAAAGTGGCCGATGCTGAAGAATGTCATTAAAGTATGAAGTTTTCATGGCCTTACTTCTTTATATAGGCGATTCATTAAAAACTTTAGTACAATTACAACCCCTTTGACTGAGCTGACAAAGAAGAATGATAGATTTTGATGGAATGATTAAGTTGAATATGGCTTTAGGGATGTTATGGAGAAGTTCACTACTACCCCTGTCTTGACTCTACTAAATTTTGATATGCTGTTTGAATTGAAATGCGATTCGTCATTCATCAGTATTGTGTCATCCTGATGTGAGAATGCCGACTAGATGCTTACCATAGTGAGAAGCTCAATGGTGCCACATTGAATTATTTTGCGTATGAAAAAGAGTTGTACTCTCTTTTCCGAGCTCTTATTGTTTCGTAACACTGTTTATTACCACGACAGTTTGTAATTTATACTAACCATGAGTACTTAAAACATCTTAGGAGTTAGAATAAACTTTCGAAAAGGCAAGCGAAGTCGTTATAATTTATGAAAAGTTTTTTCTATATGATTTGATACAAGAAAGGTAATACCAACATGGTTGTAGATGCCTTATCGTGTTAGCAAACCTTACTGACCACCCTATAGACCAAATTATTAAGGTTTTCACTTACCATTGAATAGTATACTTGTGAACCCCATTTTGGTCCTATTTTTTAGTAGTGTAGAGAAGAAGTTGCTATTAGAAAATATTATCTCAAAGATTGCTATCTATTTAAGGAAAGAAGGTTGTGTATACCAAGTTATTCCACATGCAGGCTATTAATAAGAGAAGTTCATAGTGGTGGATTATTCTATCATTTTGTAGAGACCAAAACAACCAATCTATTGAAAGAGAACTTTTATTGGCTTAGTTTGGCTAATGATGTCCACGAGGTAGTCAATAGTTGTGAAGTTTGTAAGAGTGCTAAGGGGAAAAGAGAGAGCGACATGGAGAGTATAAGATTTTACCTACATTGACCTCACCTTAAGCCACCTCAGCATGGACTTTGCCTTAGGGTTACCCCAAACATCTTAAGGAAAGGATTCGATCCTTATTGCAGTGGATCACTTTAGCAAAATGGCATACTCAATCCTGTGCCATCGAACTGATGATACTTTATATATTGCTAATTTGTTTTTGTAGAAAGTTATCCGACTGCATGGAGTTCTAAAGGCAACTGTTTTGGATCAGGATATTAAATTCTTGAGCTATTTTTAGAAGACTCTCTAAAGAAGACTTGGGACTAAACTTGTGTTCAACTCTAGTAATCACCCTCAAACTGATGGCCAAATTGAAGTGGTGAATAGAATACTAGGCAATTTACTCCAAGCTATCATTGGAAAGAATTTAAAAGAATGGGATTTGTATCTACTGATTATAGAGTTCACATACAATCGAATTGCTTACAATACCACTGGGAATGATAGGGATCATGGATCGATCACTCGCTTCCAAGCTTGAAGGCTTTCTCAAATGGTTCGACAAGATGTCTAAGGTGAGTTAAACATTGAAGAGTAATGTTTATCCCTATCCAAACTGTCGAGCTACTTTACTCTTCATACCTTCTAAGAAGCTACCGAAGCGATTACCCAACACGTAGAGCCGAACCCTCCGCAGCACCTCAGTCTAAGCACTAAATCAAGAAAACAACCATCTCCCTAATACCAAGGTCAAGCTGACAATTGTGAAGAGCTGACCAGCCAAGGCTGACCTGAATGTGAGTTACCCCCGAGCCAAACCCTATCCAGCCCCAACTGTCAGGGTAACAAACTACCGACATTGAACAAACCTGATCAAAGGACAATGCCTGCTTGGCTCACAATGTTGTCAGAATCATAAATTAAGTAAAACGCGTACGCGCTGTCCTTTCTGACATGCACACTATCCTTTCTAACAGAGGACATTCTTTTCACACGTTTTCATACTTTCGCTATAAATTATTCTCCTTTAACTTAGAAAATAAGGATCTATTTTTTTGTAATTTCTATAACTTAGGACTTACCCTAATAGGGTACTATAAATACTTACAAAATGTAATAGTCACATCATTAATAAACAAAAGAATACATTGAACTTTTTTTACTCTCTCTTGAGCTAAGTGTCTTTTTTGCTTACTCTTGAGCTACTCTTATTTAGTCCATTCGAGCATGGACTAGTGGCGAGTGACCTCCGGTCATACTTATACGTCATATCAAGTATAACCTAAGTTCATGTGAGGCGTTGGTATGCCTTTTCCATTGTCGATGCACAAGAATCCCTACTCATCTCCCGACTATCATTTCCTTTTCAAGCCATCTCATGGCTTGGACCTACTCCTTTTGGTTACGTATGATATTGGGTCTATATGCTCATCCACAAATCCGTATCATCTTGGTATTAGAGTCTGGCTACGTTCGAATCTGGATTCTACTACTATGTTCTTTGAGTAGTCTATTACTGCTCCCCTGAGATAGCAATTCTATTATTAGCTTTGAAGTTTAGTAGTTGAGGAGTGTTCCGTACTCTGTTTTCCCTTATTTTTGACACGTAAAATAGAGTATGGTTGGCTGTTCATTTATTGTGTAATTATCATTATGAAGTAACCAATAATGTCAGATTCTAATGTTCAAGGAAATTTGGGAAAACAAGAAAGTGGTACTCGACATGGTCAAGGACAGGAAGAAAGCTTCACACCTCAATTAGTGGGTAACCACTTGGGTAAGCTTACTGACTTGGTAGCTAGCCTGATGATTGTTATCCAAGAAGACTGGCAGTGAGATAGAAATAACCTCACTAGGGAATGGGAGTAGCAAGGACGAGGCAATGTTCAATTTAGTCAAGTTAACGCCCGGCTTGATTACCTCAAACTGAAGGAATTGGTAGGGATGCTAGACGAAGGCTAGTGCTTGAAGAGATTGAGGAGGAAGCAGAAGGATATGATGAGGTAGAGGAGTAATATGAGCCCAAGGAAAGAAATATACGAGCCTCTAGAGTTGAGGGATTAAGGATGCACATTCTAGGTTTCTCTAAAAGTGGTGATGCTAAGGACTACCTATATTGGGTAGATTGAAAAGCACTTTGAATGCTATGAAGTGTTCGATAATGCAAATGTTAGACTTGTTGTGTTGGAGTTCACTGGTTATAGCTCCTTATGGTGGAAAAACTTGTAAGCCACTAAAAGAAGGGAAAGAGAATGAGAAATTAGGAGTTGGGATGAAACTAAGAGAGTCATGCAGAAAAGGTTTGTACCAAGCTATTATCTGTAAGATACCTTCAAAAAACTGAAAAAATTGAGATAAGGAAGATCAAGTGTAGACGCTTACTTTAAGGAATTACAAATGTTAATGATCTGATGCGAAGTTGCAGAACTAAAAGACCGAATTGTATCTCAATTCATTGGTGGGTTGAAGTATGAGATTGGGGATGTCCTAGAAACCTTGGACGTTAGTATGCTTGATGATGCAATCTCAGCAGCCTAAAAGATAGAAAGGTGCTAACCAAGAAGATTCCGGTCATCTGTCAACTGTCTTGACAATAGCTAACCTATTCCAAGTAGACCTGTGCGAACAGAACTAAGTAAGGCCACTGAGACCCAACCTACTCAAACTACCCTAGCAGAGGAGAAGGAACCTTGAGGAAATTTGAGAAAGGCTAGAGTTTAGGGAGGAAGACGAGTGAGATCAAGTGTTTCAAATGCTAAGGATTTGGATACATAATCGCTCAGTATTCGAACAAGTGAACAATGGTGATCCGAGGTGCAGTGCCAATCATTAAGGTTGATAGAACTGATGAGGAAGTAGAAGAGTCGAAGGAGGATGGATAGACTGAGTTATCTGAAGAGGAAGTTATCTATAGTGAGGAAGGTAACTTTATGCCCACCGCTTTAGTGTTAAGGAGGACAATGAGTGTTAGTCTCGTACTCGAAGATGAACAGAGAGAAAATCTCTTTCATATTGGATACAAGGTGAATGACTCATTGTGTGCACTGATCGTTGACAATAGGAGCTACACCAATGCAGCCTCAACATTTATGGTTCAACAACTAAAATTGCCGACCATGCCCTACTTAAAACCTTACAAGCTTCTTGAAACCTTATAAGCTTAATTGGCTTAGTGACAAGGGAGCCCTACAAGTAAACAAACAGGTGTCTGTGTTGATCTGCATTAGTAAGTATCGAAATGAAGTACTTTGTGATGTGCTACCTATGAGTGCGTCCCACATTCTGCTTGGGCAACCATAGATGTTTGATCGAACAGTTATATATGACAGAAAGAGGAATACATGCTCTGTAAAGTACGAAGGCAGAGGGATAAAATTGAGTCCTATGATCACCAAATAGGTGAAGGTTATGTAGTCCCAACTGAGTTAAGCCCTGGAGAAGGAGGCCTTAATATTGACTTAAGTCGAACTAAAGAGAGAGATGGAGCTTGGAAGACTAACCTATCTGCTAGTCCAAAGAATTCTAGAGTTGAGATCCAAGGAGGAGTTACTTGCTGAGGTAAAGACCTTATTGGAGGAATTTGCTGACCTGTTTCTAGAGGAGCTACTGAAGGGTCTACCACCAATCTCAGGTGTTAAGCATGCAATCAACCTATAGCTAGGAGCTACACTACCGAACAAGCCTACCTATAGGCTAAATCCTGAATAGGCTGTTGAGTTGTAGAGACAAGTTGATGAACTAATAGAGAAGAGGTATGTGTGCAAGTCCCTTAGCCCTTATACCATCTCGACCTTGTTAGTACTGAAGAAAGATGGTTCTTGGAGAATGTACGTCGATAGCCGAGGAATCAATCAAATCACCATCAAGTACAGGTATTCCGTACCTAGGTTCGATGGCATACTAAATGAATTAAGTGGAGCAAAAATGTTCTCTAAGATTGACCTCAAATCTAGATAGCATCAGATTTGAATGCGTAAAAGTGATGAGTTGAAGACTGCATTGAAGATATGACATGGTTTATATGAATGGTTTATAATGCCATTTGGGCTGTCTAATGTGCCGAGCACATTTATGCACTTGATAAATCATATGCTTCAAGAATTCATAAGGAAATTTGTTGTAGTTTATTTTAACAACATTTTAGTTCATAAGGAGCATATCCGAAGAGTCCTCTCGAAACTTTGAGTTGAATAACTCTATGCCAATCTGAACAAGTGCGACTTTTTCCAATCCGAAGTGATCTTCTTAGGGTTTGTTGTGAGTGGAGGTGGCATCTAAGTCGATGATGCGAAAATAAGAACGATTGTAGAATGGCCTAAGTTGAGCTGCTCTGTAGATGTAAGAAGGTTCCATAGCCTAGCGTCGTTCTATTGTTGATTCATAAAGGATTTCAATATAATTGTAGTCCCGCTTACCAAACTGTCAAAGAAGAATATTGAATTCAGATAGGGAGAGAGAGAGGGGAGGAGTTTTGAGGAAGTGAAAGAGAGGTTAACCAAAGCCCTTGGCATAGCTTTGTTGAACTTTGACAAGGTCTTTGAAGTAGAGTATGATGCATTTGGACTAGGCATAGGAGCTATGTTGACGTAAGAAGACCGACCTATTACCTACTTTAGTGAGAAACTTCGAAGAGCTACACTCAACTATTCTGTCTATGATAAGGAGTTCTACTCTTTAATTTAAACCTTGATGGTATGGCAACACTCTTTGCTGCCCAAGGAATTTGTGGTCTACACTGATCATGGGGGGATTTTCTTATGTTGTAAAATACAAGAATGGAAGAAACAATGTAGTAGCCGATACCCTATCGAGATGACATGCTCTCTTGATTAAGCTGTAAACAAGGCTACTTAGTTTTTTAACCATAATGGAATTATATGTTAAGGACTCACTATCACACCCTAAAGCAACAGAGTCATAACAACCCCGCCGTGTAAACCATTCTAAAATAGAAGTTGGCTTTACAACTGCTATCTTAGACTTGATCTACACAAGGCATCCATGACTAACCCGCTTTGAAGTAAATAGTTTGTAATTTAAATAAGTCATTTACCTAAGAAAATGGGAAAATATATATATACACTATAATTCGGTTATTACAATTAGTGTTTACGATATTTCATCGTAATCTATTTCCTAGTCATTACATTATTTAGAAATGAAATATTCTAAAATAAAAACTTAGACCTTAAAAATATATGTTTGCTCTTTAAATGTTTTACTTGGATTTCTCGTTCATTCACTCAAGGTCCAACTTGCACAAGCCATCGCCGATCATCCCTATAACACAAACATGGTTTCAGTTTTTCAGATAACTATTATAGGTTGGTTTTATCCTATAACGCTTATTGTTATGTTTTGTTTAGGGTTTAATATATCTAGTTATCTAGGTTCTCAAATCTTTTACAATTAGTTTGGGTTTGGGGTTAGGTTCGGGTTCAGGTTCAGTTTCTGCAACGATTTCTAAATTAGGTTCTGGTTCGATTTTTAATTAATAATTTAGCTTATTTTTTTCCATGTATACCTATTATTTACTAATGATTCATTCTACCCTATTTAGGGATTCGGTTCCTAAATTAGATTCTAGTTTTGATTTTGGAATCTTACATATGCTCGAATCCTAATGTGAAATTAATCACATTAAGCTTGAGTATTCTAATATCCTATTGGGTCTTAATTTAGTATTCTAAACTGTTCGGTATACGCTAATCCTAATTAAGGTATCGAATTTATTCCCGATGTGAGAAAATCTTACATTTTTTATGTGATTACCTAAAATTAAATTTTTCTTTCAAATTTATTATATTCTAATTTTTATTATTATATTATTAAATTAAACCTAATTTTTCATATTTATTAATTTTCCAATTCTACATATTCATAATTTTTCACAATTACCACATACTTTCTTCATTAATTACACTTAACACTCTAAAGGCTAAGATTAGGTTTCCACATCAGAGATTAACATACCTAACCCTCAAATTACTATCTAAATCAGTATTTAATGTCTTACTCACCAAATTAACCCAAAATTACCCAATTTTTCTATCATTTTAAGGCTAAAAATTTACCTAAAATTTTCAAAAATTAAATTTAAAAAAATGGCTTCATAGCACTGTTCTATATCACTTAAGCATTCTACAAAAAAATTTTGAGCTCCAAACTACACTCCTAAGCCTATTTATTTCTAATCTTAATCATGCTCGGTTTTGCTTAATTTGTTAAGAACCCTATATTTTCGGACGTGATTAAACTAAATCACTATTTTTTCTTAAATCTACATACAATAAAACCTCAGAATAATAAGTTTCATAATTTTCTGGTCAAAATAACTAATTTTAAGAAATTATACAAAACCAGAGCAGATAAGAGACTCACCTGGTTTGATGCCTTTTGGCCGTCCAACTCCGGTCCAAGTATGTCGGCTGGCCTAGGCGGTAGGTCTAGAGTGGGGTGGTGGTGGTGGCTCAGTCCCAAATGGTGGTGGTGTATGGGTTTGGTTACTAGCCCTGGCTGTACAGTTTTCTTTTTTTTTTCTGGTTTTTCTCTTGAATTTTCAAAGCTCTCTATTTTTCTTCGATTCCTAACTATCCAAAGGAGTTCTGTGAATTTTTTCCCTATTTATAGAGCTTAGTGATAATTAATATGCATTAAATGAGATAAGACATTGTTCAAATTCCTTAATTTTTGGCTTTTGTATTGCTTAATTCTAATTGAATAATTTTTCTTCTTCAGGTCCTAACTTGCCACGACTAGATATTCATCATTCTCTATCCCTCTAATTTTTTTCTGATTTTTCCTCAATTAATTAATAATTTTCTTTAATTATTTACTAAGTTTTTGGCCAATTTAAGTAATTTCGCATATTTTTATCTACATGTAAATACATATGGGGTATATGTGAACATTCCTAATTATTATTTAGGTCATTTTATGATTTTTAGTATACATATAATTTATCTCTAGCAATTTATTAATTATCGGAATGCATTTTACGCATTTTTGGATAAATAACGAGTTATATACTTAAAAATTGGGATTTTTATATTCTTTTATTTTATTGCTTATTTTCTTAAATTCAAACTTACAGGATTATTTTACTAATTTTTTTAGCTTTACTTATAATTTAGGCTGGATCGGATCTTTCAGTCAATCGAAACCCTGAATGACTGGTTACAAGGCTTACACTCACACTTTAGTCCTATCTATGCTTGATGTAAGGAAGGACAAACATTAGACAACTATCATAAGGAAGAAGGATACCTATTCAGGAAGAGGAGACTATGTATCCCAATTTATTCCATGAGAGAATTATTAGTACGCAAGATGCATGGAGGAGGATTAACAGGACATTTTGGCCAGTATTGAACCCTTGAAGTATTGTTTACGAGATTCTTTTGGCCAAGAATGATGAGAGACGTATAGTTCGTGCTAGAAAGGTATACGACCTGCAGAAAGGTATACGACCTGCAGAAAGGTAAAGAGCCAAGCCGAGCAAGGACATTACCCACCCTTACCTATCCCAACCAAACCATGGTCTGAGCTAAGTATGGACTTTATGTTAAAATTATCAAGGATGTCCTGAAAGAAGGACTCCATCATGGTGGTTATAGATCAATTTAGAAAGATGGCATATTTTGTGCCATACTCCAAAATTAAACGCTTTAGTTATCTCTTTTCTTTTCTTGCAAGAGGTGATCAAGCTTCATGGCATGCCTAGAACTATTGTTTCGGATCGAGACCCTAAGTTCATGAGCTACTTTTGGAGGATACTCTGGAGGCAAATGGGAAATAAGATATTGTACAGCATGTCCTATCATCCATAGACCAATGGACAGACCGAAGTTGTCAACCGAACTATGGGAACTTTGTTACAAACTACTGTTGGACGAAACATGGCCGATTGGGATCTATGTCTGCCAATCATTGAATTCACCTACAATAGGACTGCCCACAGTGTAACTAGCATATCTCCATTTGAGGTTGCCCATAGATTCAATCTTAAGCTCCTGATGGACCAATCACCCTAACTGAGGCATAATGACGACCAGCCAACCATAGAAAGAGTCGAGGCCATTAGAGCTATGCACAGAAGGTTATAGAGCAATTGAGCTAAGCTAATATTAAGCTTGAGAAGCAGAGCCAAAGAGAGAAAGAGAGAATTTCAACCAGGTGATTTGATCTGGATACATTTCAGTAAGGTGCGGTTCCCAAACTTGAGGAAGAACAAATTGTCTCCCAAAGCCAATGGATGTTTCAAAGTTCTTGAAAAGATCTTAATGCCTATAGGATTGAATTACCTGAAGGATATGGAGTCTCGAACTCCTTCAACATTGTCGATCTCCAACCTTACACTCCCGAGGATGAGCAACTTGAAGCTGAACTAGATTTGATCCTAAATCTTAAATAACTTGAAGAGGATGATAAAGATCATGGACCAATCACTTGCTCTTAAGCCCGATGGCTTTATTAGATGGTTTGATGAGTTATCTGAGGTGAGTTAAACACTGAAGAGCAGTGCTTATCCCTGTTTGAACTGCCAATCTACTTTTCACTCCATACCCTCCAGAAAGTTGCTGAGGTGATTACCCGACACTTGGAGTTGACCACTTCGTAGTACCCCAATCCAAGCACCAAATCAGGAAAACAACCATCTCCCCAATGCTAAGGCCAAGATAACATTTGTGAAGAGTCAACCAGTTGAGGCCAACCCAAATGTAAGTTACCCCTAAGCTAACCCCTATCCAGCCCTAACCATTAAGGTACCGAACTGCCGATGCCGAATAGATATGATCAAAGGACCACCCTTGAATCAAAGATTGAGTAAAACATGTGCGTGATGTCCTTGCTGACATCCATACTATCCTTTCCAACAAATGACGTTCTTTTCATACGTTTTCATACTTTCTCTGTAAATTATTCTCCTTTTGCTTAGCAAATAAGGATCCATTTTTTGTAATTTTTATAACTTAAGACTTACCCTAACAGGGTACTATAAATACCTACAAAATGTAATAGCCGCATCATCAATAAACAAAAGAATACACTGAACTTTTTTTACTTTCTCTTGAGCTAAGTGTCTTTTTTGCTTACTCTTGAGCTACACTTATTTAGTCTATTTGAGCGTAGACTAGTAGCGAGTGACCTCCAATTATACTTGTGCATCATATCAAGTGTGACTTAAGCTCGTGTGAGGCATTGGTGCATCATATCCATCGTCGGTGCATGGGAATCCTTACTCATCTCTCAACTATCATTTTCTTTTCAAGCCATCTTGCAGCTTAGATCCACTCCCCTTGGTTACGTATGATATTGGGTCCGTATGTTCATCTACAAATCTATATCAAGGAACACTCTTTTTGAGGTCGTCTATGGTCTTAATCCTACAATTCCCCTAGATCTAATCAATAACCCTACAGTTGTTGAAGAAAATCAATTTAGAGCTACCTGAGCCTAAGAAATACAAGAAATGCATCAATTTATGGTAAGGAAGATCACTAAGTTAAATAAGAGATATCAAGAGATCAATAATCATGGCCATCAAATTGTTTCTTTTAAACCAAGTGACTTAGTATATATTCGCCTCAACTAAGAAAGTTTTCCACAGTTGAGATAGAGCAAGTTATCTCTATGAACTAATAGTCCATTCAAAGTCCTAAAAAAGATCAACTGCAATACATACAAGATTGAATTATCTGAGAACTATAGTGTTTTCTTCACTTTCAATGTATTTGACATAATTCCCCATCGATCAAAAGAAGACTTAGTAGATGCTAGAACATAGCAAGTGCAAGAAACCCCTTCGGATTTGAGGACAAATCCTTTTGACCCCTAGGCAGATAATAGGAATAAACTCTTTGGACCAATCACGTACAGTCGAGCTAAAGGATTGTAAGGACTTATACAGCGATTATTAGCTCGACACCTTAGTAAAGATGAGGAGTCTTACTCCGATCTCCATCTTTTACATTACTGTTAACCTAAGCACCAAGCTCTCGTAAGTGCTAACACGATTTTCGAGCTACCAAGTAATTGTGCCGACCTATTGAGCATACATGCCAACCTACCAAGCATACATACTAACCTATTGAATAGCTATGCTTATTATCGAGCTCTTGCCATGATCTTGACAACATCTAAGCCAACTAACTTTAGACGTTAAACTGAGCCTAGCTACCAAGACACCCAACCTATAGTGGATTAGAATACCCTTCAATACCTAAGCCTTAGCTTGAACTAGACCAAGTCAACTTTGGCTGCTGACTTTCTTCTGACCTCATTTGAGTAGGATATTATGACTGACAACTAGTCTGAAGATTCATTACAGCTTAGCCAATCGCATTACAAGCATCTAATCATCTCATAACACGTGTCTTCTAGTACAACATTCCAAAAAGATTCTTTACTTTTTCGTATAGAATATTTTTTATCCTTTTTGCTTTTTTTAGCATATCTTATATATCCCATTTGTAAATTATTGATATGCTACACAACTTTAACCTACGAGCTTTCGAGTAGTTTATGTCCTTTATTAGAAAAATACGTACTTATAAGTTAAGTCAAAGGTATAAAACGGTTTATACTAATTTTACCAATGACACTAAATAATATGTAAAAGTAATTTATATTTATTTACCATAATAAAACATAATCCATAAATTAATAAAACCACATATAGATTTCGGAATATCAAAATTATACTAAACTTGGATATGCAATTATATAAATTAATAATTAATTAATTAAAAATTTTAGTATGTGGGACACACTTTAAAAATTATAATTTATAACAAAATTTTTGGAATTAAGTTGAATCCTCATGATTAAGTAATAAAAATTAAAAAAATAATTGTATAACTTTAATATTTCAACTTAAGCTCATTTATATACAATTTTCTTAGAAGTATTAAGTTTATCAGGTATAATCGCTATAATATAGAATTTCGTAATTTTAGATATAGCTTATAATAATTTCTTTTAAAAATCAACTACATGATCTTAATAATTAATATTAGAAAATAAAAATTTATATAAGATATACGTGAATAAATCCCAAACAATTAATGGAACTTAAATATATATTATATGTTACTAATATTTTTACTAAAAATCACGTTCAAATTTACCCGAAATGACAATATGTAGAAAAAGAAGATTGCGATTATAAATTATTCTTTACTAATAATGTTGCAGTAAAAAGAAGGAATATTTTTTGAATATTATGAAAATTAGGATGAATATTAAAAAATATATAATATAACTTTATCAAAATAAAAAAGAAAAAAGTAAAACAAAACAACCGCTTAGAATTAGGGCAACGAAAATCCCATCGTTTCATGTATATACATGGCATGATAGCCACTTATGAGAAAATAGTAGATAGATTGGGGTAGAGGAGAAATGGCAAGAGAGATTGAGAGTGATGGAAAAAAAAAAGGGAAAGAACGAAAAAAAAAAGTATAAGAAGGGAAAAAAAAGAAGAAGAAGAGAAAAAGGAAAAGAAGAAGAAGAAAAGCAAACTAGAAGATTTAATTTTTCAGCGTTCGATACTTTCAGGTAACATCATTTCTATAATTATAAGTGTTTTTTTAATTGATATTTAATAGTTATAGGAAAGATATATCTGTTATTTCATTATTTTCCTAAATGGAGTATTTTATCCATATGATTTCATAAATTTATTCATTTCAAATTTTAAACTTAGAATATTGATAGCTTTAAGACTTGTATATTGTTAATATCGATTCTTAAAATGAGTAGATCTCTACTAATAATCATTTATTAGAACTATTAAAAATTGAACTTTATATTTTTACAAATTTAACATCATTACTTTCGTAAAATTTGAGTATATGTGATTTATTATATTTTATTACAAAATTATGTGAAAATATATTTTTTTTCATTACATAATACAATATCAATATGATACTGGTTACTATATAGCTTTATCTGTATACTAGGATTAGAAATACCCTTTAGAGATAATTTTTTTAATGAAATACGTAATACGTATAGTCACGTTTATATAAACTCCACGATGTTAACCTTATTAAAACTGAATCACTTTAGGTAATAAAATAGATGTTTTCTGTAATATTACAAAAAATATCATCCTAAGATGATCTTTCCATAATTAAAACATAATATAAATAATAGTGAGTACATTTCGATATAATCGAAATGATATAATATAAATAGTACTAAAACTACGTGCATTAGACATTATCAAGTAAATTGCTATATACTTATATAATAAAATAAAATACTTAAAATATATATATGTATATATATAATGTGTATGTATATAAATATATATATACAAAACTCTACTGGATAATTGTATAAATAATATCTCAACTAAATATTAGATAAAACTTTAATATTTTTGTAAATCTTATGAAAACTAAATATGAGCTTTGATATATATAGGACTTCCAAGTGAGTAAAGCCTTAACATCCCAAATCTTTTGGAGTGAGCTTTAATACAAGTAAATAAGATTAATACTTCACAGTATTTTAACGTATAATTTTAGAATATCTAGATATTTTAGTATGTATTTGTTTGTGTTTGTAGTTAGCTGTTTGTGTTTGTAGTTAGCTATTTGTGTATATACAACGCTTGTGATTAAGTTTCAATTTATTGTGATGAGAGCTGAGCTCCATGTTGTAGTTGTATTACGCCCTAAAGTCGTAGAGTTACAACAGTCCCACTCTGTAAACTATTCTATGATAATAACTGGCCTTACAGTACCTATCATAGACATGATCCACATAAGGCGTCGACGACTCTTTGCATAGAAGTAAATAGTTTAATTAAAAATTTAACTAAAGTTACAGTAAATATTAAAGCTTCAAGTCAACATGTATATATGATTACATGTACATTACTATAGAATTCCCAGATGATTTTACATCATATCATAACAGTCAGCTAATTTACATATCAAATATCAATCTTTCAGTCTTAAAGCTACCAGTGAGACTCTAGATATACATTAACTATTAGGCAAATTGATCCTTACACCCCTAGGCTTAAAAAAGAATTAACCTTCGGATAATTGTAGAGCGACATATTACTCAGAGTATTTAGAGATCATGACTTGCAAATGGATCTTTATCGGTATGAGCAACTACAACTCAATAAGTTGAATCGAAGATTCATGAATATATACAAACACAAACAAAATTATCAAGCAATTATTTTCATGCAATGCAATAAGCAAGTGTCATCATACAACGTTGTCCGGTCCATTGCAAAATCAGAGTAATTTCACTCGCTCTAATTCGGGTTGAGGAGTTTTCATGTTATGCAACAGCTCACAACCAAACCTAGGTTTGTGCAATGGAGATACTGCTACTCCTAAGACTATCCTTCGAACCAATGCCCTCATCCTTACTGCGACCTCCTCTCCTATCACTTAGTTCGGCTAAGGATGAGGAAAAGACTAATTTGTTATCCATTGTTATCTTTTTCGAAGGTGTTAGTGTTTAGTTGGAGAATCCTAATGATCTCCTAAAGGTTTGCAATGCATGATAAGTTAAGGTTTGGGATTGATTATGATTAGGTTAAATTTAGGGTGTTCAGACAATTTCACACCAATCCAGTCATTACAATCATCAATCACAATACAAATTCCAATACGAAGTCAGATATATAAACATATGTATAAAACTACTTACAATCACAATTATACACAATCTTAAGTCTCCGAGTATCCTAAAATAGTACTCCAAATACGGTAAAGTAATAAACCTAACTTACTTGAAATTCTCAATTGCTCAATTACTTAATTACAGGTTGGTTTGTCTCCAAGTATCCTATAATACAAATACATCTTTTAGTATTTGTACTTTGATAATACATTATAAGTTATAATTTAACTCACTTCTCCATATATACTCATTATTTACTAATGATTCACTTACATTAGCTTGAGGTTTAGTTTCTGAATTAGATTCTAGTTTTGGTTCTAAATTGTTTTTAACTACGAGAAATCCTAAATACGCTCAAATCCTAATATGAAATTAATCACATTAAGCTCTAGTATTCTAATATCATACTAGGTCTTAATTTAGTGTTTTAACCTATTCGATACACTCTAATCTTAATTGAGGTACCAAATTTACTTTCGATGTGAGAAAATTTTACATTTTTTATCCGATTACCTAAAATTAATTTTTGTTTCAGATTTATTTTGTATTGATATTATTATTATATTATCCAATTTAACTTATTTTTTATATTTATTAAAATCCCAATTTCACATGTTCCCTAATTTCCTACAATTACCACATAATTCCCATATTAATTACAATTAACACTCTAAAGACTAGGATTACGTTTCCACATTAGAGATTAACATTCTTAAACATATAATTACCTTCTAAATCAGTAATTAATCACTTAATTAATCCAAAATTACCCATTTTTTCATCATTTTAGGGCTAAAAATTTACTTAAAAATTTTTAAAGTTAATTTTTAGAAAATGGTTTCATAGCACTATTCTATATCACTTAAACATTTTACATAAAAAAAATTGAGCTCCAAACTACACTTCTAAGCCTATTTATTTCTAATTTTAATCATGCTCGGTTTTGTCCAATTTCTTAAAAACGCTATATTTACAGACGTGATTAAACTTAATCACTATTTTTCCCTAAATCTACATACAATAAAACCTCATAATAATAAATTTCATAATTTTCTAGGCATAATAAACAATTTTAAGAAATTTTGCAAAATCAAAGGAGATGTGAGACTCACTTAGTTCAAAAGCTTTTTGGCCTCCAACACCAGTTCAAGTGTATCGGCCAGTCCAGGCGGTAGGATTGCAGTGGAGTGGTGGTGGTGGTGTGTGAGTTCAACCTTTTTGTTCTATTTACACAGATTTGGAACAAAATCTCTAAAACCTTAATTTTTCCTCTCAATTTTGGTTATCTCGATTTTTCCCAATTTCCAATTGACCAAATGAGCTCTGTAAATTTTCTTGTTATTTATAGGGCCTTGTACGAATTATTATGCATTAATTAGGACAAGACAATACCCATATCTCTTCCATTTTGGCTCTTTTGTTACTTGTTTTTTATTAGTTAATTTTGGTTTCTTATTCCCCTTATTGCTACGACTTGATCTGGTTCATTCTTCTTTTCCTTGATTTTTTTTTTATTTTTCCTTAATTTTTTATAATTTTCTTTAATTATTTAGTAAATTTTTAGCTAATTTCGTACAATTTAGGTAATTTCGCGTATTTCTACCTATAAGTAAATACATATAGAGTACAAGTAAACACTCCTAAATATTATTTAAGTCATTATATGATTTTTAATATACATATAATTTATCTCTAGTGATTTATTAGTTATCAAAATGCATTTTATACACTTTCAATAAATAACAAGTAATATACTTAGAATTTAAAATTTTTATATTTTCTTAAATTCAAACTTATAGGATCACTTTTACTAATATTTTTAGCTTTAGTTTATAATTTAGGTTTGATCGAATCCTTTAACTGATCACTTTAAACTTTGTGTATTAAATTTGATCCTACGGTTATTTGACTTATCTTTAAGACTTATAAGTTGTTTTATAAATATTATTATGCTAGAATTGTTTGAGCTTGGTTAATCATCTTAAAAATAAACTGACTCAAACTCGGCTTAACATTTAATCCAATATGCATCGTAACCTACTAAGAGTAAAGGCTAGGATTTTCTGGCCAAACAAGGACTCCTTTTAATGAGGATAGTTGAAATAGTTTTTTTCTCACCTTTAGCTGAACTAAGTGACAGAAGAGGAGGTCGCGACAAGGTTGGGGGTCATGGTTCAGAGGTAGTCATGAGGGGAGGATTTATTGTACAAGCTTCGGTTTAGTTTCAATTCACAAGCGCGCAACATCAACTCCTCAATTTGGATTAGAGCGGGTATAATTTTGTTAATCTCATGACTAACCAAATAACGTCATGTAATTGCATTTCCTTGTACATACTCTACATCTAACTAACTTGGTTGAAAACCTTGCTTGTGATGTGCTAACTGTATATTTTTGTCTCCACCCCACTTATTGAGCAAGTGGTCGGTCATTCCCCTATAGTTTGTTTTGCAAGTTTCGAATGGATTTCAATTTCCTATCCAAAACTAGAGTACTAATAAATTGGGACAGGGAGTGAGTGATGGGAATCAAGCTACAGGACCCCTGAACTGCAGTCAAGCCTAAGGACTAAAGGGGCTGGCACGAAAAATCCTCATGTTCCAACCAACTCTTGCTGAAGCCGAATACATACTTACTTGCTAAGTCACTTCTAATGCCGTACCATATGACCGCCCTTTATTCTGTAGCATGTCGAGTTGACGATTACTCTCTATTACTAAGCTGCCTAATCATTTGGCATCATCCTTACAGAGAAGCCAAGAGAGAGAATCCGGACTGATTAAGCTATCCCTGCTCAAACAAGCCCATTTGTCAATACTTTTTGTCTGCATCTCCTAATGACCCCACTAATGCTGCATCGTTATGTGTACAGTATCACATGTAGAATCTGTAGCACCAATGATTATTTTCCTTGTATATTCATTTTTGCTCCTTTGTAACATGTACACTACCCTTTTAGGAAATGCTCTTTTTTTCCCTTTTAGGTAAGTTACCCTAGTTTATAGGTATAAATACTCCTATACTTGCAGTTGCAAGATAAAGAGACTACCTTCAATACACTTGAGTACTTTCTTCCTTATATAAACACTATTTGTTTACTCTCAGCATCACTCTTGTCATTTCCCTTAAGCAAGGTTAGGTGGCGAATAACCTCATTGGACTAATTCGTACGTCATATCGAATTGTGCCGTAAGTCCTCAAAAGTTCCTTTGGTATGTCATATCCTCTGGAACTGTTCATGGGTTTTTGTTTACCGCTCCATTTGCCTTTGTCACTCTTTTCGTACCTTTCCCCATTAACCCTTTTTCGAGCTTTCTGTAAGCTTAAACCCATTCAATGACTGGCCTTGTTTGTTCTTGGTTACGGTTTGCACCTGCGAAGCATAACAAGAAATGACTGGTTATTGTCCTTAATATTGATTCTCTCAACTTTTGAAGGAAAACTACACATGACTCCTCAAGGGGCTTGGTGGTTTTCAATATTCTAGTCTGTATATGAAATAATAGAATCTTATGAGATTTACTACCACTCTATTACAAAATCGAATTTTAAGTTTATTTTTAAAGATTTTTTTATAAGTTTATATCAAATAGGTATCAAATTCAATACTTCAAAAGGGTAGAGTTGAGTGTGCCTAGTGTAAACTAGGTTTAAGATAGTAGCTGTAAGGTTAGTTTTTATCTTAGGATAACTCACATGGTGGGACTATTATGACTCCACCTTTTTGGGGTGTGATAATTACTATTTTCTATCTTTTTATGTATGTATTGTAATCCCAATAGGGTAGGTATATAAACCTCCATTTGCTTACATACAGACATCACCACTCTTTATCATTAAATATAGACATTACCTTTTTAAGCGGTCACATGTTAAACACTAAGGGAAACAATTCCTAAATACGTATTTGCTTTCTTGAAGTCGTTCTTAGTTTTATTGCTTCCTAAATTACTTAGTCAAGTCTCATAATTAGATTACTTTGTTAATTTTAATATTTTTAATTCATTCAACTCATCACAATTTTCCTATTAGATGACAGGGCTAAAGTTAATATTAATACTCGAGGTCTCTAAAGGATTGACTTAAACTCATATCAGCTATATTAGAATTTAATAGGTACACTTGCCTTATATTAAGTTTTTAGCATTGTTGCCGGGGACTTCGATATTAAGAGCACTAGCTGCTTTATTACTTTGACCATCTTTTTCTTTGCTTTCATTGTTTTCTTTCCATCAATTATTGTGAGTTGTGATTGATTCTATATTTCTTGTCCTTGTAGTGCATGACCCGAAGCAACTCAGAAGATTTGGTAGAAATTGATCTTGAATTAAGAGAACTATCCTTAAAAAATTGAGATCGTGTACTAGGCAAACTGTGGCTACCATAGAAGACAGCTCAATTGTTGAGGTTAAGGAAGAGGGTGAAGAAGGCAACAATCAATTCATCAATCAAGGAGTTCCACCACTCAATCCAGTGCAATATCTTGACCTCATAGCCAACAACAGTGATGAAGTAAACCAGACAATGTCTAACTATTCAAGGCCTACACGTACTGGAGCCAACTCTAGTATCATAAGACCAATCATTACTACTAACAACTTCCAAATTGCATCCAATATCATGCAAATGATGCAACGATATGCTCGGTTTGATGGTCTCTAAGGTAAAGATCCTAATACTCAGATCTTAGTTTTCAAGAGATTTGTGATACATTTAAAATTAACGGAGTTATGAACGATGCTATCTTACTACGGTTATTTCCTCTTTTCGTGAGGGTTAGAGTAAAGTAGTCGTTGAACTCCCTACTACGGAACTTAATCACAACTTAGACTGAATTGGTGGAGAAATTTTTAGAGAAGTATTTTCCACTTGTGAAGATAGCTAAACTTTAGAATGATATTTCTTATTTTGCCCAATTGAAAGCTAAGACTCTATATGATACTTGGGAGTGGTTCGAATACTTGCTTAGGAGGTACCCACATCATGGCCTTTCGCTTTGGATGCAGATTCAAACCTTCTATAATGGTCTCAATTTATCTATAAGACAAATGATTGATGCATCCATAGGAGATACCTTGAATACAAAGATACCTGAGCAAGTACAAAACTTGATTGAATGAATGGGGATGGACAATTATCAATAGGAAAGCACTAGAGTCAGGTAAAGAGCTACAATAATTTATGATGTGAACTTGACCACTGCTCTAGTAGCTAAGGTGACTCTATTGAGCAAAAAGATTGATTCATTCTCTATTGTCCCTCAACAAGTACAATCGGTTGTAACTGATTTTAGCATGCAAGGTTATGGAGCACAAGAATAATTAGAATAAGTGAATTATTTAGGAAATCTACCCAGACAACAAAATAACCCCTACAACAACACTTATAATCCTGGGTAGAGGAATTACCCCAACTTCTCAAGGGAAAATCAGAACCAAGGCTAGTAGAAGACCAATTTTGGTCCATCTGGATTTTAAAGACCAATACCACCTCCCCTTCTTAAAGAAAAGAAGTTCGATTTAGAATAACTTCTTACTAAATATGTTTAAGGTAATGAGGCCTAGCTATCTAACATTGAATCATCCTTAAAAAATCAAGAGGCTTCCAACCGCAATCTTGAGAATCAAATTGGTCAACTTGCAATAATGATCTCTAAAAGGCAAGAAGGGACACTCTTAGGGAACAATAAGATTAACCCTAGGGAACATGTTAATGTAGTGAGCTTAAGAAGTGGTAGAGAGCTACAAGTTGATAAGAAGGATGATAAGGAAGTAACCGAGAAAGAAGCAAAAGTCAAGGGCAAAGAAGACATAGAGCCATTGAAATTGAAAGAAAGTACAAAACCACCAAAAGTGAAGGAGTACAAGCCTTCGTCCCTTACCAGTACCGTCTCGATTAGAATTACACTAATCAGAATAAGGAATTCGATAAACTCCTCAACCTTTTCAAACATTTACATATTAACTTACCTCTTGTTGACGTTATCTTGCAGATGCCAAAGTATGCAAAGTTTCTAAAAGATCTTCTATTGAACAAGAGGAAGTTAGAGGAGCATGCAATCGTCACACTAAATGGGGAATGATTAGCACTTATCCAGAAAAAGTTGCCATAGAAATTAAAAGATCTAAGGAGTTTCACTATTCCTTATGCTGGGTAAATTGTCAATAGATAAAGCTTTGCAAGACTTAAGAGTTAGTATACATTTGATGCCGTATAAATTGTTAAAAAAGCTAAGGTTAAGAGAACCTAAACTAACATGCATAAGCCTTCAATTAGCTAATAGGTTTATCATATCTCTTAGAGGCATTATAGAGGACGTTTCAATACGAGTAGACAAATTCATCTTTCCTATAGATTTGGTTATACTAGATATAAATGAGGACATTCAGGTGCCACTCATTTTAGGTTAACCCTTCTTAGTCATTACTAGTGTTGTTTTTTATGTTAGTAAGCAAAAGCTTATCTTAAAGGTTAGAGATAAAGATATAGTTTTTAAAATTCTAGAGGTAGCAAACAAATTTCTAGACTTAGAAGATACATGCTATAATGTTGATGCTACTGATATCATTAGATTTGCATGTATGCAAGAAACACTTACCTAAGATTGCTCAGACTATTGCTTATAAAGGGAGATGAAAAGATAGTGAAATACCTTAATCATACAGAAGTGCTAAATCAAGTAGAAGTTCATGAACCCATTGTGGATAAGAGGGTAGTTGAACCACTTCATAGGCCAAGGATTTTGAACTAAGATCATCCAAAGAAAAGTTACTAGTGTTAGAAGCAAAACAATCAAGAGATCATTTAGAATACGTCTTTGTAGTGAAGAGTTCAAAGCTACCGATGATAATTGCATTTAAGCAAACGGTAGACAAAAGGAAGAAACCCGAGCTACATGAATTTGATAAGAGCCATGATGATGGATCGTTGACCTCTGGAGCCCTCACTCACGCCCGTCTCTAAAGCTTCCAATCTCTCACTAAAAGGATTATCTCTCATTTGCCTACCGAGGATAAACTCTTGTATGAGGACAAACTATGGGTGAATTCTCTAAAGTCCTTACTCAGACAGACTCTGCTTTGCTCAGACCCCTGTCCAATCATTGACTTGCCTTGTGCCAAAGCTGACTTACTGAGTACTAGGTTCAAGGCTACTATATACTGAGCCCTTCTCTTCTAGCATATAGAGCCACTGAGTATCGAGGTTAACTTATAGAATGCCAAGGCCAACATGTCTAGCGCCAAGGATGAAGTGACTGTACACCAAGCTCTACTCTTCTAACCTATTAAACTACAACATCCTTCAATTGCCTCAGCAACTCCCAACACAGCTCCCTAGAAACAACAGCTCCAATAACTGTCCAAAACATCCACAATGCCTTAAGATACCCAATTACAAATCCATTAATAGGCTGCCACCCATCATTCCTTTTTTTTTTTTTTACATTATACTATATTCCTTTATTTTATTTGTCCCTTTTACCCTTTTGGCAATGTACTAAGGTAGTACTGTTGTATTACCATTTATTGTAATTGAATATTTTTCTTGTTGTCCTAAGGACTTACTATAAATAGTCCCTTGTATCTTATAGTTAAGATAATCTTATGCCATTACAAATATTGAATATACTTGTTCTTGTGAGATACCCTTCTCCAAGTACACTTCCTACACTCTTATCTAATCTTGTCAAGTAGCTCAAGGTTAGTAGCATGTGAACCTTAGTATTAGCTTATGCATCATATCAAGAAATACTAAGTCATGTTCTGTTCATTGGTATGTCGTATCCTTCGAGTAGCTCATGGAAGCTACTATGTTGACAACTTTTCCATTTCCTTTTCTTCTATGTTTACGGTAAGCCCTAATTATTACTGAACTCTTAAACACATCATATAATCCTAGTATCAGAGCTTAAGGTTACAATTGAAAGCTTAGTGTTGAAGTATTTCTTGTTAAAGTATGTGTTTTGTTGCACTCTATTTTCTAGTAGAAAAAAAAAGAACAAGTTCTTAATTCACTATATGAAATCATATCTTCAAAGTTTGTGAGAATTTTCTGTGTGACTAGTTGATTATCTGAAATTTTGTATTGAGAATGTCAAATCCTAATGTTTAAGGAGAGATTAATGATGCTTAGAGTGATGCTCATGGTTGCGGTCATGTCACCAAATAAACTCTACAAATTACTCGTAAGCAATTGTAAGACCCTGCTGCTACTATAGTCAATTTGGTCATATCTATATAGAGGGTAGTGGAAACTAGACCATAAGAGAGAGTTATTTAATGAAGCCTAGAAGTGAGGGATAGGCCGAGAAGACAAGAAGCTGAGTAAAGAAACTTGGAAATTGTAAATGTGAGCCCAGCTCCACTCCGACATGTTGAGAGAATTGTGAGGAAGAGACTTAAGTTAGATGATATTGAAGAGTATGGGGAGGAGGAGGAGCAATAAGCAGGATTCAACAAGCGCGAGCTCCCCTAAAGGAGCCAAGCATCTCAAAGTACAGATACCAAGTTTTAATATGTCTAATAATGCTGATAATTATCTAAACTAAGAAGAGAAGATTGAAAAGGTATTTAACTTTTATGATTATGAGGATTATATGTATTCGAGTGGCTGCTTTGGAATTTTCTATGTATGTAGCAATGTGGTGGAAGAAATTATAGAATGTATACTAGAGAGCTCAAAGAGATCTAAACGTGGAACAAAATGAAGAGGGTTTTGAGAAGTATGTTCCAAAACACTATGAGTAAGATACTTTCCAACGCATCCAAGAACTTAAGCAAGTTAGTCAATCAGTGGATGGGTATGTTTGAAAGTTCCAATTACTAATGATTCGATGTGATGTTGACAAGCTTGAAGCATGGACCAAAGCTAGGTTCATTTCTAGACTAAGGACCAAGATTGGTAATATGGTAGAGGTGCAGAGGCTAGGAAGTTTAGATGAAGCTATTCAAATAATCGAAAGGGTAGAAAGCTAGAGTTGAAATCAGCTCAGGCGAGTACAAAGTACCTAACCTGGCTTGTCGAACAGAATTGGTATGTCAAGCCGCCCTAAATATGACTTAGCTCAATATAGTTCCAAGGAGGACCGTTGAGGATAGATACCAAGCAGATCTAATGATGGCTGAGGTAAGAGTAAGGTTAAGGAGCCCAAGGTTAAGAAGGACCAAGGTTACAGCTTAGAAAGGAAGACCTAAGAGATAAAATGTTTCAAGTGCCTTCGTTTTGGATACGCAGCTAGTCAGTGCCTAAACTGACATGTCATAACCATTAAGGGAGACAAGCCCTAGTTTAAGGTGGAGAGCACTAGTGAGGGTGAAGATGAAGTAAGAGTTAATCAACTTCCGAGAGAATTTCAAGAAAATTATGATGTCATGACTCGACCTAAAATGGGAGATTACTGTATGGTTGTATAAAGACCTCTTAGTAGCTTTACGTCTAATGAGAATGAGTAGAGAGAGAACCTCTTCCATATAAACTACCAAATGAATGGAAAACTGTGCATTTTGATCATCGATGGAAGGATTTGTACTAATGTAATAGCTTAGGGAGTGGTGAAGGCCTTGAAATTGCCGACCTACCCTTCCCCCAAGCCTTATAAGATTCACTAGCTAAATAAGAAGGGAGGTTTACCTATTGCCAAGCAAGTTAAAGTGCTAATTACTGTTGGTGACAGATACAAGGATGAGATGCTGTATGATGTCCTACCTATGTGTGCTTAACACTTATTACTTAGTCGACCTTGGCTATTTGATTTAAGAGTACTGCATGATCGACATAGGAACACCTATATGTTCCAAACGAACAAAAAGAAGGTCATACTAACCCTAATGATCCCTAAGGAGGTCTAAGAGTTGCAAGAGAAGATTATTATATCACTATAGATGAAGTCCTTAGTGATTTCCTAAGCTCAATTCTCCAAAGATATTAAGACGGAAGGATGTATACTTTTGTTGGTTAAGAGACTTCTTGAGTTAAGAGAGACAAGAGCCCTGCCTACTAAGGTGCAGACAATGCTTCAAGAATATGCCACTTGTTCCCTGATGAGTTGTCGAGAGGTTTACCACTTGCAAGAGGTATAAAGCATTACATCGACCTTTGGCTAAGAATTGCCCTGCATAATTGACCTGTTTATACGCTTAATCCTAAACAGGCAACCAAGCTGAAGAAACAAGTTGATGAGTTGAATGACCACAGATATGTCCGAAAGAGGATGAGCCCTTGTAATGTACTGGCTGTCTTGGTGCTGAAAAAGGATAGCTCATGGAGAATGTGCATTGATAGCCAAGCAATTAACAAAATCACTGTTAAGTGCAGATATCTAATCCCGCGATTGGATGATATGTTAGATGAATTGCATGTTGCCTAAGTCTTTTTGTAGATTGATTTGAAGAGTAGCTACTACCAAATACAAATGAGACTTGGAGATGAATAGAAAATTGCTTTCAAAACAAATGACGATCCGTTTGAATGGATAGTAATGTCATTTGGTCTAACAACCATGCCAAGCACTTTTATGTGACTCATGAATTATGTTCTAAGAACTTTGATAGGAAAACGTATTGTTGTTTACTTTGATGATATTCTGGTATGTAGTACTAACCTTATTTCTCATGTCGTGCACTTGAGATCTGTGTTTGATATGCTCCATACCGAGCACTTATTCGGCAATTTTAAAAAGTACATGCTTTGCCAAAGTGAAGTTGTATTCCTCTAGTATGTTGTTTCTAAGGGAGGTATCCGACTTGATAATGAAAAAGTCCAAGCTATTCTCGAGTGGCCAATGCCAACTAATGATGCAAAAGTTAAGAGTTTTTATGATCTAACTTCATTTTATCAAAGATTCATTCAGAACTTTAGTTCCATAGCTGCCTCATTGACCTAGTTGACCAAGAAAAACTCTAGATTCAAATGGTCTAAGAAGGCTCAAAAGGGTTATGATGAGATAAAGTCCAAGTTGACTTCAACCCTAGTACTTGTGCTACTCGACTTTGAGAAAGCTTTTGAACTAAAATGCGATGCATTAGAGTTGGCATATGCAGGAGTGCCAACCAGTTACATATTTTAGTACGAAGCTCAGAGGCGCCATACTGAATTACTCGATGTATGATAAGGAATTTTATGCCCTCATCCGAGCTCTTTAGAATTGGCAATACTGCCTACTACCGAGAGAGTTCATTATATATACAGACCATGGATCTCTTAAACATCTCAAGGGACAATAGAAACTTTCTCGACATCATGCTAAATTGGCTGAGTTCTTGGAAATCTTTTACTATGTCATCAAGTATAAGAGGGGAAGTGCTGAAACTGTGGCCAACGCCCTTTCTTGTTGGCATATTCTTATCACAACATTACAGGCCAAAATACTTAGGTTTAGCACCTTACCTAATCAACATGAGCATGATCAGTAATTTGGACCCTTAGTGACCAAGTGCAACAATGGAGGAGTTGTGGATGGGTTCTATTTGAACCAAGGATTTTTGTTGAAGGGAAGGCAAGTTGCTAGGGAGTTACTTGTTCGAAAAGGCCATATTGGAAGCTTGGCCAGCCATTTTGGTGAGAAAAGGATTGCTGAGTTGTTGAAAGATGAACGCAAAATTCTTGAACGGTATGAGATGTGCAAGTACACTAAAGGAAGGAAAGAGCCATATGGAGAATATATACCTTTACCCATACCTAAGCAGCTATTGATTGATCTAAGCATGGATTTCATGTTTGTCCTACCTATTACATCTTGAAAACATGACTCTATCATAGTGGCGGTCAATCGGCTCACCAAAATGAGTCACTTCATCCCTTGCCACAAAACCAATGATGCATTATTTGTTACTAATCTCTTTTTACAAGAGATCATACGACTACATGGAGTTTTAAGGAGTATTAATTCTGATCGTAATTCTAAGTTCACAAGCTTCTTCTAGTAAACACTATGGAAGAAACTTGGCACTAAGCTCATATTTAGTACTTCTTGCCATTCGTAGATAGACAGCTAAATAGAAGTTGTGAACAGAATAGTATGCAACCTCCTTTGAGCTAATTTTGGGAACAATCTACATGATTGGGATCTCTACCTACCTATCATCGAATTTGCTTATAGCTACTCCACTCATGGCTTAGGACACCTTTCGAGGTCGTCTATGGACTTAACCCAAACTTATCCTTACACATGGTTATCAGCCTGACTGCCTAAGGAGAAAGCCAATCAGACTTGAAGTGTGCTAAGGAGTTTCAAAGACTGCATTAGAAGGTTGTTGAACAGTTGATCAAGACTATGGCTCGACAAAAAGAAAAAGGAAGCTGAGGAAGGAGGCGAGTCATTTATAACCCAGGAGATCAGAAAACAAAAGACAAAACCATAACTAAATTTTGATTAAACAAAAGAAACTAACATAAAATAAATCAAGGAAGATTATTTTTGAGTTCTCTTTGTTTTCTTCCTAGCACAAAGCTTCATTCTTTTAAAATATGTTGGAACTACCTTACCAAGTGAAGGAGTAACTTCATATGGTTTCTTCACAGTGGAAGTTGGTTCTTTTTGTTTGATAAAAGTTGGTCTGGATTAAGCTAGAACAGTGGACTAACATCTTTGCTGGAGCTAACAAAAAGGGTTTCCATGCTCCCTTCTGGAGTAGTCTATTCTTTAAGGTCAAGAATAGTTTGAATTCTAATTTCTGGAGTTTCTGAAGGTAGATTCTTAGGTTTTGAAGATTGAAGGGAGTTTACTAAAGTTTTTTCAAATGCTTGGATAGGTAGTGTATTAAATTAAGTAGTTGGCTAAGGAGTAATCACAGGGAAGTGAGGTTCAGTTGCTGTGAATTGAGAATCTAATTCAAGAATACTTGGTTTACCTAAAGGAATAGTAGGTTAAGTCTAATTAAGGAGTTCAGATGGTAGATTAGCAAGATGAGCTTCTTCAAGGCTTAGATTCAGTAATAGTTTCTTTGACTTAGACTTTAAATAAGTCCTTCATACCATAAGCCGATCTTTTACAATCTTTCCAAGAACTTCCTTGATTCCCTCAAATATTTGTTTAACAAATATAAAATTTTCACCTTGTTTAGAGGGAGGAGGTTGTAACTCTGTATTCCTTGAATCCTTATCTAAAAGTGATCCCATTAGTTCTCTAAACTCAATCCCGCCAATCCTCTTTACCAATTTCCCTTTCTTCCTTTGTTTTTCCACGGCATGTTCCTTACCTCTATTTCTTTTCTTTCCACCATCTTTCTCTTCAACAATGATTACCCCTTTCCCAATGTTGGAAGGGTGAACATAAATTCCCCCAATTTAAGAATGCCAAAGTTTGCCATCACATAAATCCCCATCTGCTTGAAGATTTTCTATCCTAGTCTAGTAGGGTAGTAAGGAAAGTTTGCTTCTATTAGAATTTTCAGTTTCTTGAATTTGAACAAAGTCATTAATAGACTTCCATGTGGCCTAACGTCCAAGTGTTATTGTATGTGATGCATCATCAATTTCACAACATCCACTTTTCTTTTGCCTAACATAGCTAGCACAACCAATGCATCTTCCCTTGTCACTGAAGTTGCACTACCCCTTCTAGGTAGCACAAATGTATTAACAAACTTATGCAAAATTTAAACTAATAACTCGAATTCAAAACTAAAAACATCTCTACCAACTCTCTAATCAATTCCATCATTTAATTGAGTAAAAAATATTCTCCTTAGACAATTGCACCAAATTCTCATCTTCTCTGATTTCCTTAATGCCAAAGCATTTCAGGATATCTCTCTTTGAAATCTCAACCTTTTGATTTAACACTATAGATTTCCAAACTTCTTGATCTTTTCTACCTAGCTTTCTGTAAAATTCATCTACTAGTTCTCCATATACAACACCTCTTATATTTGTTAAGTTACTCAATCCTAACATATACACATACTCCTTCCAATAAAAACCATTCTTCTCAAAGAATTCCAAATCTAAATAAACAAATTCTTTGATAGATAGATTTTTACCTTTTACAATGTATCTTTTCTTTCATTTGTCCTTTTATCTAGAAGGGAGTTTTGAGATCACCACTTTCTGAGTTTTCTGCATAGCTTAAGGAGTAGATTTTGAAATCTTTTTCATAGGGTTTGAAGTTTTGGTCTTACGAGGAGTCTTCTTAGGTTCAGGTTCAAGAGGTTGTTCAGGAGGATCCTCCTTTATTCTAGATTTTTCTTCAGATGGCTTATCTAAAGAACTAAAGTCCTCAAATTCAACAACTTCTTTAGATAAAAAAGATGAATTGGGCTTTTGCATGACTTGAGAAGTTTTATGAGTAACATCCTAAATAGGTTCTTCCAAGGGTTCATCACATAATTCTAAGGTTTGGGTTTTCTTAGAAGATTCTTAATGTTCAATAGGAGGATTGGTCTAAGGTTCTGGAGGGTTAGTAATGTTGGTCTCTTCCTCAATGAGATTAACAGGATTGTTTGGAGCTATA
This sequence comes from Lumnitzera racemosa, assembly GCA_024138005.1. NCBI lineage: Eukaryota > Viridiplantae > Streptophyta > Magnoliopsida > Myrtales > Combretaceae > Lumnitzera > Lumnitzera racemosa. Next base: position 50,892,849 of record JAMXBC010000006.1, on the reverse strand, counting down.
GTTTTGGTTCCTTTGGCAACAATGCAAGTCGATTTTCTGGGAGCCATGATTTCTTAAGAGAGAAAAAGTCATGTGAGGAGATGAAGGGTCCAAAGATATAAGAAAAAGAAGAAAGAAGGTAAGATTTATACTTGAAGGGAAATAAATGACAAATCAAGTGGTTCTTATCTCTGTACGAATGTAGGTTGATTTTTTAAACCCATGTCTAAGACACTTTAGGACCCACTAAAAGAATTTTTAAGACCTACTAAGCACAATTCCTTGTATATGACACATGATCAGGAGAAATAAAATACTTACATTTGGACTAAAAAGGCTAATTGAAAAATTTTTTTCTACACATGTCATTAATTTTTAGCTTAAGGGGAATTAATGAAATATTCTCTGTGCTAACAAATAGGATCACACACAACAATTTTATTACGAATAAATTCAAACCTTAATTTATCCAAAGGTTTTGTAAATATATCTGCAAATTGATATTAAGTTGGTACAAATCAATACTCACATTATTATTTGCAACATAAGCTCGAATGAAATGATGCCTTATTTCTATGTTTTTTGACCATGAGTGATGAACTGGATTTTTTATCAAATTAATAACACTAGTATTATCACGTTTTATGGGTATATTTTTATAATTTATCCCATAATCATTGTATCGAGGCTGGTTTTTCACCCTCTTGGTTCTTTTTATAAATTAGGTCTTTTTTTAAACCGATCAATACTAAACTCTACCCGCTTAATATTGACTCTCAACTAAGGTTTAAAGAAGATCCTGTTTTCCAACTTGAAAAAATTTAGAGTCATCACCCGATCGGAGTCGGGAAAAAGGGTTAAGTTATAACTAATTGGGTGAATTGGTTACAACTTAGTTACTGGTTTATTGATTAAAAAACCAATTTGTAAAACGAGTTTTTTGAAAACTAAAGATTTAGGTCTAAAGGCTAATTTATTAAACCCTAAATGGGTACCACTTTTTAAGTTTCCAAATTTAACTTCACTTTTCAAATATACCCTTTTTAATTTCTAAAAACATTTAATTATGATACATGCGACTAAACTGATTAATTTATATAAATATCTAAAAATGGGAAAAATAAAACTTTCCATATTTTAAGTCACCCTATACTTATGTACGAGTGGCTACGTACCCGCTATTCGGGATTAGACTTTCGTAGTTCATTTAATGAAAAAAACTTTATGGGTGGTTTGATTTTAATTTTTGAAAAAGGGTTGCATTTACGTTTTTACCCAGTTCAATTTATCTAAGGAAATTCTTTTAAAGGGTCATAATTGGTGTTTTATTTTTGGAAACTCTAAAATAGCCCTAATTTGGAAAAGGGTTTATTTACTTTCATTTATTTTTAGAGAACTTAATTTTTCTAAGTGTGAGAATAATTTTTTTTATTAACCTATTTATTTATTTTATTTTTATTATATTATCTTATTTATTTGATACTTAATCTATCTATTTCTATTAAAATAAATAAATAGACTACTTCCTTTCTTTTTTTTTATCTTTTTGTTTTTTCTTCTCTTTCTTTTTTTTTCATTCTTTTTTCTTTTTTTTTTCTTTTTCTCATTTATAACATTTACATATAAATAAATGAATAAATAAATAAAAAAGAAAAAAAGAAAAACCAGGTCAGCTCGAATGGCTCGGATTGGCTCACTTTGGCTTGGATCGGCTTGGTTAGCTCACTTTGGCTTGAATTGGCTCACTTCGGCTTAAATCGACTCAATCCACTCGGTCGGCTCACTTCCACTTGGATCGGCTCGGTCAGCTTGAGTCGACTTACTTCGGCTTGGATCGGTTCGGTCGACTTAAGTCAGCTCATTGCGGCTTGAATCAGTTCGGATCGGCTCACTTTGGCTTAGAGTCGGCTCGTGAAATTCGATGGTGGCGGTTTTCGTTAACAAACATTATAAGAGATGCTATCCTAGAGAGAGAGGAATTGTGCTAGAGAGAGGAAACTTTGATTTTTGTTTTTCTAAAATGTTTCAAAGTTTTCTTTGTGTTTTGAAAATAAAGAGTAGACTCCTATTTATAGGTGTCATGGTTGTGTTAAGGATGGAAAAAATTAAATGCAATATGATTTTTTTCCAATTTTGGATTAGACGAACCTGGACAAAATGTGGTGCCAAATACATAGTTGCGCGTGTATGAATATGCTGGAGTATGTCGAAGTGTGTCAGAATGTGTCTACCATACTTAGAAGTGAGTTGGCAATGACGTAGCCTATGACGTAGCGATGATATGGTAATAAAGTGAGAAAAGAAAATAAAATATACATTTTGCACTTTTTATGGATTGAACTCAGGATCTCCAAGTTATGTGCAATGTCAAGTCCAGATGCTTATCCAACTGAGCTATTGATTTTTCATTATTTATATATGTAATTAATTGCACATATAGACCAAGTCAACTTGAGTTAGATTCAAATATAAACCTAAACCCAACAGCTTTTTATTCAAAACTATTGAAATTGAAATTAAAATTAAAATTTTCTTCTATTCAAACAACCTAAAAATTTATTATTTTCTAAATACCCTATTTTATTTTGTGACTTTTCAAATTTCTTTTTTTTTCTAAATTTATTATTTTTTTGTACTTTTTCCTATTTTCCTATTTTTTTAATATTTTTCTAGAATTCCTGTTTTTTCTAAATTTCTTCATTTTTTAGGGCTTTCTTTAATTTTCTATTTTTTTGAACTTTTTCTAATTTAGGACCCTATAACTTAATTTGAAAAATAAAAAAGCGAGGGTGAGGCGCAAAAATTAGGTGTCTACACATTGAACTATTGTTTTAACCAAAGTATTTGTGCACAGCAGTCCCCAATAGATATATATTTAGCTTTTGTAGTTGAAAGGGCAATAGAATTTTGCTTCTTGGAAGACCAAGAAACTAGCTTATCCTTAAGAATTAGCAAGTACCTAAAGTACTCTTCCTATCCACTTTGTAACCTACATAATCAACATCTAAACATCTTATGAGATCAAATTTTTTACTATTAGGATACTAAATTCCTAATTTTGCAGTGCTTTTTATGTATTTAAAGATCTTTTTATATAGTTAAAGCAGCTAAGTGTGATTCTATTGGTGAACTTTGAAATCTAGCATACATACAGGTATAAAGAAAATATTAGGACATAAACTATTAAATATAGTATAGATCCAATTAAGCTTCGATATAATTTTTCATTTACCTTTTTGCCATTACTTGTGATGTTAAGCTTTGTTAAAGTACTCGTAAGAATTGTAGAATACTTGGAGATCTTTAAACCAAATTTCTTCAAAATCTATCTAGTGTACTTCTCTTAGTGAATAAATATTTCATTCTCTTATAAGTGACATCTTAAATTTCACCTGCATCAAGCATGAAAACTCTAGATAATATTTTTCATTGGTTACACCAAAAATAATGTCATTAACATAAATCTATACAATTAACATATCTTCTCCATGATGTTTCATAAATAGTATAGTATCTACTTTTTCCTTTTTAAAAGTCATTTTTAATTAAGAATTGAATTAATCTCTCATACTAAACACGAAGAGCCTATTTAAGTCCATACAATGCCTTTTGTAACTTATATACATGATCTGATTTGAAAGGATCTTCAAATCCAAGGGATTGTTCAAGATATACTTCTTCTTTTATAAAACTATTTAGAAAAGCACTTTTTACATCTATTTGATACAATTTGAAATTTTTCAAACAAGTAAACGTAAGTAATAATCTTATAGCTTTTGGCCTAGCCATAGGAGCTTACGTTTCATCGTAGTCCATTCCTTCTTCCTGATAATATCCTCTAGCAACTAAACGAGCTTTGTTTCTTACTATTTTTCCATGTTCACTAATTTGTTCTTAAAAAACTCATTTAGTGCCTATGATTGACTTATCTTTAGGTATTGGAACTAAATTCCAAACTTGATTTCTCTGAAATTGACAAAGTTCTTCTTGCATAGCAAAAATCTAATTATTATCACTTAAGGCTTCATCAATTGAGTGAGGTTCAATTTCAGATATTAAAACAAAATGATTTTCAAAATCTTGTAAACTCAATCTTGTTCTTATTTCAGATCTAATGTTACCAATTACGAGTTTAAGAGGATGATCGGTTTTAAATTTAAGAGATGATGGTGGTGTATGAAAGTGCTCAAAACTTTTTGACTTACGTTTCAGACATGATTCAACAAACTTAGTATTAGTTTTTTAAGAACCTTCTGATCTTGGTTCTATTTTGGATACATCAAGCATTCTTGAAATTTCTGATGTTCTATCCAAAGGAGGTTTTGACTTATCTTTTAAATCAAGTTGTATAGGATTCTTTTTATTTGAGGCAATTGGAAGTTCATCATTTGATTCATCATTGCCTGTTTCTTCTACAACTTCATGTTTATTGATTCCTCTACCACTTTTGTTTCTTTATAGTATACTCGGTATGCCTTTGAGTTCAGAGAGTAGCCCAAAAAGATGGCATCATCAACTCTCTCTTCAAAATTTCCCAATACCTTTCTTGTTTTCTTCACAAAACACTTATAATTGAATGTATGAAAGTATGAAACAGTAGGTTTTCTACCTTTATAAATCTCATAAGCGGTTTTATTTGATAAAGGCCTAACATATACTCGATTGATGATGTAATAAGTTGTTGATGTTGCTTTAGCCTAAAAATGATCTTTTATACCACTTTTATTAAGTAGTGTTCTCGTTATTTCTTAGATAGTCCTGTTTTTGTGTTTAACTACTGATGTGTCTCCAGGGTCGAATACACATAGAAGCACCATAATGAAAAAAACCAAAACAAATACAGAAAAGGTTAGCAAAGTTCGGGTAGCTACCAAATGAATATAACACACCAATCGATCCTACTTGACTTATAATTTGTCAGATATGACATACTAGTCCAAACTGAAGGGTCACTTGCCACTACTCCTTGGTAAAGGGAACAAATAAGAGTCGAAATGATGATAAGAACACTAAGGTTATACCCATCCACTAGGGTTACTTTAAATGTATAAAAAGATAAAAGGGTGTTTTACAATGAGGTTACAAGAAACATACTAAAAGGAGTAAAAGAGACAAAGAATATTCAGTATGGAAAAGAAAGAATCGTTCTAAAAAATTGTGTCCAGGAGATATGTATCACGTAGCGAATGGTAGTTAGGAATATGATACAAGTAAGCAAAACAGGAATGATGATAGTCAAAGGCTGATTTGATTTGGACCAGGCCGGGGACCAATTACTTCTTCCAAAGAGAAGTTAATTCGATTCAGGGTTAGATGCCTGTAGTTGGATTGGAAGCTCAGCTCAGCTATTAGTGGGTTGTCTTCTAGGTTAAAGCATTGCTGCTAAATAGGGGTAGATCTGATACAAGTAAGGATCTGATAGTCAGGTCAGTAGGAGACCAACTTAGGATAGGAATTACCGTCTCGGCTATGTCCTAGAGCTAGGATCCTCTAAGTGGGTTCTTAGAGCCCTCTAGCTTGGCTACATTTGATATGTCTAGGCAGTTGATTCTTATCATCTACTTAGGGGTCGGAAAGATTAGTCATTAAATCTAAAGCGATCTTTACCCTTTCTTCTAAGGTACTCATAGGGTCTTCTTCTGTTGGTTCGTAGGGAATCAAATCAAATACATTAAAGGTAGAAGAAATACCATAGTCATCAGGAAACTCGATACGGTAGATATTGCAATTAATCCTCTTCAGGACCTTAAACAAACCATCAGCACGAGGAAATAGTTTGTTTTGTCTCAAGTGTCGGAATCTTTCTTGACTAAGGTATATCCATACTAAGTCTCCTAGGCAGAAAGAAACAGTTTGGCGGCCTCGGCTACTAATTTCTTACTGTCTCTAATTGAACTTGATGATCTTCTTAGTTATAGAATAATGTAGCTAATGCAATTCTTGGGCTCGGTCAACTTTGGATTGACTTTCTTCAGTAGCTGTTGGGGTACCGATCATATCCAGGGGAATAGCGGGATTCAGGTCATACACGACCTCGAATGGGGTCTTCCCAGTAGTGTTATAAATAGTTCAATTGTATGCAAACTCCACAACTAGTAGGTATAGATCCTAATCCCTCAAGTTCTTCCCTATAACAGCTCTAAGTAGATTGCCTAGTATCCTATTCACCACTTCAGTCTAGCCATCAATCTGAGGGTGGCAACTGGAGTTGAATACAAGTTTAGTTCCAATTCTTCTCTAAAGAGTCTTCCAAAAATAGCTTAAAAATTTTATGTCCCAATATGAGACAATGGTCTTCGATACCCCATGTAATCAGACAACCTCTTGTAAAAACAAATCAGCAATATATAAAGTGTCGTTAGTCTGATGGCACGAAATAAAGTGCACCATCTTGCTAAAGCGATCCACTACAACAAAAACAGAATCTTTTCCATCAGACATCTGGAGCAACCCTAAGACAAAGTTCATGTTAAGGTTGGCCTAAAGTAAGGGTGGTGTTGGCAGTAGCATATACTCTCCATGAGGTTTTCTATTCCCCTTAAGTTTCTTGCATACCTTACAACACCCTACTATCTTATGGACATCCTTAGCCAAACCAGGCCAATAAAAGTTTTCTCTCAATAGAATGGCTGTCTTAGTCTCCCCGAAATGACTAGATAATCCTCCGCTATGAGTTTCCCTAATCAATAGCTCACGTATGGAGCAGTTTGGAATGCATAGCCTGTGGTCCTTAAATAGATAGCTATCCTTAGGATAATATCCTCCAACAACTACCCCTTTTTGGTACTGTTTAACAATAGGGCTAAAGTGAGGATCGATAGCATACTACTCAGTGAAGAGTAAGAATCCCAATAATTTTGTCTGCAAAGTGGTCAGCAGAGTTTGTTGTCACGATAGAACGTCGGCGACAACTTTGCGCATCCCTTCTTGTGTTGGATCACGTACAAGAACCCTTCCATAAACTCCAACCACTTAGCTTGCCTCTTCAAAAGCTTATTCTGACTCTTAAGATGCTTCAATGATTCATAGTCAGTGTAAATAACAAACTCTCATGGAAACAGATAGTGTTTCCAAACAATGAGGGCTTGGAAGAGGGACTATAACTCCTTTTATATATAGAATAGTTTAGGGCAGGGCTACTAAGTTTCTCATTATGGTAGGTGATGGGTTGTCACTCCTGCATCAGGACAACACTAATTCCAACTCTTGATGCATTACATTCTAATTTGAAGGGCTTATCAAAATTTGGCAATGACAAGATAGGTGCCGAAGTAAGTTTTTCCTTGATCTCTCTAACACTTTGTCTAGCTTAGTCGTTCCTCCTAAATCTTTCACTCTTCTTTATCAACTTGGTCAATGGGACAGCTATTGTACTGAAATCCTTAATAAATTGCATATAGAAAGAAGCTAAGCCATGGAAACTTTAGACCTCAATAACATTCTTCAATGTTGGCCATTCTAGAACAGCTTGGATCTTTTCTTGATTTACTTGGATCCCTTTCCGATCTACTTAGATCCCTTCCCCTAACACTACAAACCTTAGGAAAGCCACCTCATTCTAGTAAAACATACACTTCCTTACATTCCCATACAATTTCTTAGTTTGCAAAATGTCAAAGACGTCACGGAGATGATGAACATGGCTATCTAGGTCGGTACTATATTCCAGTATGTCATCAAAATACATAACCACACACCTTTTGATTAGAAGATACATCAAATGGTTTATTAACCTCATGAATGTACTCAATGCATTAGTAAGTTCGAACGGCATAACTAACCATGCATAAAGTCTGTGCCTAGTCTTAAAGCTAGTCTGCTCAGGGTTCATTCTATATGCAGGTTGGTTAGGTAGGGTAGCGCTTAGCTGCAAATCAATACAGTGCTTTATGCCTCGAACTAGAGGTAGTCCTTTAGGAAATTCTTTTTGGGAACACGTTAGAAAACTCATTTAACTAGCTTCGAATCTCTTTTGGAACATTCTCTAATTCCTTCATCTCCAACAATCTCTTAACTAACAGGAACATGGGTTCATCAGCCTTCTTAGCGGATCAAAGCTCTCTTCTTACTAGCTCAGGTGAGCTAATTATAGGTCTCATTCACTTGGGAAGGGGTCATAAGTTACAACATAATCTTCCTTCCATCCTTAACAAAGGCATAGATATTCTTATACCCGTCATAAGTAACACGTCAGTCGAACAACCAAGGTCATCCAAGTAGTAGATGTGAACCTCTCATGGAGACGACATCGCAAACTACTTCTTCCCTGTATACATTCCCAATACTAAACGATACAGCCACTTATTCAGTTACGTGCAAAGTACCCTTATCATGAAGCCAATCCAGTTTGTAAGGTCGAGGATGATTTGAGGTCGGCAGACCTCTGCACAAAGGACTATGCAATGACATTGATACAACTCCCCCCATCCATAATGATAGTACATAATTGGCCTTTGACGGTACACTTGGTGTGGAACAGATTCTCCCTCTAGTCTTCTTCAAAGCTTGGTAAGGAGCTCAGTACTCGTCTCAAGATTAGGGTCATTATTTCTCCTTAGTTGACACAGACACAAGTCTCCTCTTTGTCTTTGACTTCAAGTTTTCCAACATCCTCTTCCTTTTCGGGCTTGCTTTCATCGATACTATCCACCACAGCTCTTCTGAGTACTATGACATGCTGGTTCAGACACTCAGCGGCCATATGTTTAAAACTTAAGCATTTAAAAACACTTCACCTCGCTAGTCTTCTGTCTAGAGTTTTACCCTTTATCGTATGTCCTTAGAGTAGCCCTAACCTCGGATCAGCCCAACTAAGCGACTCAGCCCTACTGGCTTACCTGGCTATCATCAGGTCTGTCACTCCTTTCCTTTGCTCGATATGACCTCCTTGGCTAGAAACATTTCTCCTTTGCTTTTCGACCCATTATGTGATCTTAATTGCTTCTTCTAAGGTATAAAATCTTTGTACTTCCACGATAGTGCAAATCTCATACTTGAGCCTAGAAATGAACCTTGATACTATACGAGCCTTTAGTTCTTTGATGTCAGCTTGGATCATAAGCATTTAGAACTCTCTTACATAGTCATCAACAGATCGACTTCCTTGGTGAAGCTCCTGCAACTTTGCAAACGTATCTTGCAAGTAAGTATTAAGTACAAATCTTCCTCTCAACAACCTTTTCATCTCATCTTAGGTCTAATACCTCGTCTTCCATCTCTAGCTCTAGCCGTATTCAGGTTCTTCCTTAGCTCGGTATGACCTCCTTGACTCAAAACATTTCTCCTTTGCTTTTTGACCCTTTATGTGATCGTGATTGCCTCTTCTAAGGTATAAAATCTTTGTACTTCTACGATAGTGCAAATCTCATACTTGAGCCTAGAATTGAACCCTGATACTATACGAGCCTCTAGTTCTTTGATGTCAACTCAGATCATAAGCATTTGGAACTCTTTTACATAGTCGTCAACAGATTGACTTCCTTGGCGAAGCTCCTACAACTTTACAAACGTATCTTGCAAGTAAGTATCAAGCACAAATCTTCCTCTCAACAACCTTTTCATCTCATCCTAGGTTCTAATACCTCGTCTTCTATCTCTGGCTCTAGCCGCATTCAGGTTCTTCCATTACATGGTGGCATACTTAGTAAACTCTAGTGCAATAAATCGAACTTTGATAGCATTTGTATACCCATAACATTCAAATACCTTCTCAATCTTATCTTCCCACTCCAAGTATTCATCAGCATCTCTACTTCCATTGAAGGGTAGGATTTAAACCTTGACATTATCTAGCCCTCGAGGAGCTTGGTGTCCTCGTCCTTATGCTTAGTAATAGTCAGCTTCTTCTCCTTCCTCCCCAAACTCTGTAACATCTAACTCCTTCTCATCTTCCTCAATCTCTTCTCACTCCAATCTTTGTTTAGTTGCTACTCCATCTTGAAGGAGTCTAACTGGGCAATGGGCTCGACCAGCTTAGCTATAACCCCTCTCTTAAACATTGTCAGGCAGATTTTGTGGTGGCATACCCTAGGTTGTTTCCTGTTAACTTGCATTGCTATGACTAAACTCTCAACAAAGGTTATAAGTCTTTTAAATTTGTCGTTAATGGACCCTAGGGTATTACTACCATTAGGACTACAACCAGGTTGAGCACTATTACTCTAGTCACTAATAACACCTTGAACACTTGAATTTGACATAGTACAATACTTCCTGAATAGATTAACAATTCACTAGCAACTTTAGTACTTAATAGTCACTCAAACAAAATATAAACAAACTTGCCCTATTTTCGCAATGAAAAACAAAGTAAAAAATAAATAAATAGAGTAACAATGAAACCATAGTTACTATCATACAAATATACTACAGTAGCTCTAGAAAGAATATAGCAGCTACTAATAGCAAAGTTAACTAAAACTTCAGTGTAACTTCACACAATCTTTCTTAGAACTGTGCTCTAATACCAGTGAAGCCGATTTGTCCCCAAGGTCGAACATATGAAGAAACACCACAACAAAGCAAACCAAAATATACAAAGAAAAGGTTAACAAAGTTTGGGCAACTACTGAATGGATATGACACACTACTTGATCCTACTTGGCCTACAATCCGTCAAATATGACATACCGGTTCGAACTAAAGGGTTACTTACTACTACTCCTTACTAAAGGGAATAGATAAGAGTTAAAATGATGATGAGAACATTAAGGTTTCTCAACGAAAGTAATTCTGCGTTCATTAGTTCGTTGTTGTTGCGTATAAGAAAATGGGGGTTTATATACCCATCCACCAGGGTTACTTTACATGTATGAAAAGATAAAAGGATACTCTACAATGAGGTTACATGAAACATATTGAAAGGGGTAAAAGAGATAAAGAATATTCAGTACGAAAAAAGAAAGAATCATTATGGAAAGTGTGTCTAGGAGATACGTGTTACGTGGCGAATGGAAATTAGGAATATGATATAAGTAGGCAAGACAGGAAATACTAGTAGTCAGGGGATGATTTGATTTGGACTAGGCTAGGGACCAATTACTTCTTCTAGAGAGAAGTTAGGTCAATTTGAGGTCGGATGCCTATGGTCAGATTGGGAGCTCACCTTGGCTATTAGTAAGTTGTCTTCTAAGTTAAGCATCGTTGCTAAATAAAGGCAGATCTAATACAAGTAAGGACCAAATAGTTAGGTTGGTAGGAGACCAGCTCGAGATAGGAATCCCCATCTTGGCTATGTCCTAAAGCTAGGATCCTTCAAGCGAGTCCTTTGGGCGGATCAACTACTCTATTTTGTTGTTGAGTATATGGTGCTAAAAAGTTATGAGTGATGCCCTTTTCTTCACAAAATATGATAAAATCTAAATTTTCAAATTCCTTTTCATAATCAGTTTGTAAACTAATGATGGAGAGGCCTTTTTCATTTTGAACTCTTTTGGAAAATATTTCAAAACTTTTAAATGCATCACTTTTAGGACGCAAGAACAACATCTAAGTAAATCTAGAGAACTCATCTACTATGACAAGTCCATACTTATTTCTTTTAAGACTTAGCATGCAAGTTGGACCAAACAAATCTAAATGCAATAACTTTAAAGGTCTTTGAGTAGATATAACTTTCTTACTCTTATGTGATGAAGAACTCATCTTATTCTTAAGACAAGCATTATAATGAATATTTTCATGAGCATGTAATTTTGATAAACCTTGAATTAAGTTCTTTTTAAATAAATTCTTAAGTTACTGAAAATTTACATGTCTTAGCCTTTCATGCCAAAGTATAGTATTATCATTTATAGATATAAAGCAACTTTTAGATGATACTTCCGATGGTTTAATTAAGTAAATATTCTTTTTTTTAATCCTTCAAACAACTTAAATCCATCCTTATTAAAATAAGTACATTTGTCATGTTCAAATGTTATTCTATATCCTTTGTCACATGACTGACTTATGCTTAATAGGTTATGTTTTAATCCTCTAACCAATAGTACACTTTCAATTGTGTGAGGTGCAAAACCAATTGTATCGATCACAATTATTTTACCTTTACCATTGTCACCAAATTTCACATACCCATCTTCCTTCATTTCTAAGTTTGTAAACAATGAAACATCACCTATCATGTGTCTTAAGCATCTATTGTCAAGATATCATGTTCCTTTTAACTTAGTTTTGTATTCTTGCACATGTTCCAACACAATCAAGTCTGTTTATGAACTCAGTAAAGCTTAGATTCATGAAAATTCAAGCTTGACTTTTGAATTGAATCTTCATTATTGCTAAGCTTGTATTTTTTGTGAAAGTAATATTTCTCTATGTGATTTAGTTTATTACATAGAAAACAAGCATAAGGTCTTTCTTTAATATACCTATTACTTACTACTTCGCTTTGACTCAAATTCTTTCTAAAATACCCTTTGTTAATCCTTTTGTTGCACCCTTTAAGAGAATATTTATTCTTATTTTGAGAATACTATCTATTTTACCTTCTGACAGGTTCAGTTGTTTTACCTTTATCCTTTTCTTTGCCTATCTCTTCATTTTCACCTTTTGGTTTAATAAACACTATTTCTCTCTTCATTTTAGATGTTTCTCCAAATTCGAAACTAAGTCTAGATTTTGAATTATCCATTCTTTAATTAGAGATCAATATTTGTAACTTCTTATTACTTTCATCAAACTTTTGGAAGATGTTTTTGATCACTTAGATAAATCCTCCACATGGTATTCCAAATTTTTTATTTCTTCTTTTAAAATAAGATTATCATTGATTAAAGCTTCACTAGCAACATACAATCCTTCAAAATCATTTTTCAAGAAATCATTTTCATTTGCTAGCAATTGATTTGTTCAATTAAGAGCTTACTTTTCATTTTTTAATGCCTTTACTTCTGATTCAAGCTTAGAAATCTTATCATTCAACTTAGAAAGAACTTTAAGCAATCTGTTGATTTCAGCATATATATCATTAGATACTTCTATGTTAGAATCATAATCAATTTTAGAAACTACCTTAGAAAGTACCATAGGACACAGATTTGCTTCTTCACATTCTTCTGAACTTTTTGACTTAGTTTCTGAATCTTCCAAATCACTCCATGTAACCATTAAAGATTTGCGTTTCTTCTTAAATTTCTTCATCTTCTTGATTAACATTGAACATTCATACTTAATATGTTCTGGCTTTTTGCATTCATACGTACAATCTCCTTTTTGAACTTTTTCTCTTCCTTTTCCTTGATTGCCTTTCCTACATCATTAGATTAATTTTTAGTAAGGGAAAATCTTTTAGTAAAAGTTTTCTTACCTTTTTTCTTTAACTATTTGTTAAGTTTTCTAGCTAGAAGAGTCACACCTTTGTCTTCTTCTTTAGAGTCAGCATCTATTTCTTTACCTTTGAAAGCTATCACCTTCTTCTTTGTATCCTTTGGAGTACTCTTTATTTTGAGAAAATCATTCTCATATGCCATAAGTTTACCACGCAATTGACTCAGGGTTAGTCTCTTTAAATCACAAGCTTCTTCTGTGGTAGTTTTCTTTGCATTCCAGATCTTAGGAAGGATCCTTAGCATCTTGCGTATCACATTTTCATCACTAATTGTTTTGCTAAGAGAAAACAAATTGTTAGTTATGGTAGTGAATCTACTAAAAGAGTCCTTGATTTCTTCACCAGGAAGGATTCTAAAGTTTCATATTATTGAACCAGTGAGTTGATTCTTGTGTCCTCGATTATTTCCATGCCTTCAAAGGTTTGCACCAAAGTATCCCAAATGTCTTTATCTATTGCACAAGAAGTAAATAGATAAAACTCTAAACATGCAATAATACTTAAAAGTAAATTCTTAGCCTTTAAATTAAGTTCAGCTTTGGTGATATCATCATTTAATGTAATAATGTTTAGAACTTTGAGATCTTATGTTGAGATGATTTGCCAAGCTTAATAGTCTAATGCCTTCACATAAGTCTCCATCTTGAATTTCTAATAAAGAAAGTTAGTTCCATCAAAACATAGTGCCTTTCCAGGCTGAACTGTTAAACTGCCACTTGGTTCACCCGTGATCTTAAACTTTAGATAATATTAGAGTAAGGCTCTGATACCAATTGTTGGTCTACTGGTAGGGGTGTGAATTGATATCTTTGAAGCTTTTTCAATGAAAATGAAATTACCCCACTTAATAACTTAAATTGGAGAACATTAATATTTTAATAATTCAACACAAAAATAAACAACTTAAAGTAAAAGAGATAGGAAAGAGAATATCAGGCTTAGAATTTTGTAGAGCATCAGCCTTATGCCTACTACTTTCTTCTAGCTTAACTATTGAGGACCCAATCTACTTTACCAATATCATTCCACTTAATTTACTAAATCAAAATCATGATAAGTTTACAGATAACAACTACACTTGATCTTAACAACTCTCTACTCTACCTATCTAGCCTCTCTAAAATTTAGGCTAATTACAGATCTACAAAGTCCAATCAAACTTCTCTCAACAGTTAAACAATAAACAAAGTTTACAAATTACAAGCGATAACAACAATATAAGTCTCAAATAATTTCGCATGAAAATAGAAATGAAGATTGATGAATGATCAACTTCGATTCAGCTATTTGAAGAAGTATCTGAGAAGTGTTCTGTTGTTCTTTCAGACAGTAGAGAATGCCTGCAATCAGAGTATAAAGAATTTCTATTTATCTTCTCAAAATCGTATGTAACATTTTGAATCTTTTCTCGTTTTATACTAAAGTCTTCCAACGGCTAATTTGTTGAGGATTTTCTTCAATTCATGTTTTTCCATTTCAACGTTTATGTGATAATCCATATATATCTTAAAGAAAATCTTAGAGTGAAATTTAAACCTAATCTTATAATCTTATCTCGATCAAATACTTTGATCAGCAATTTCCAAATAAGCTTCATGTTTGAAATTAAAAATCCCATAAAATTCAAAATATACCTTATCCTTATCCAATATGAGATATCTTCTTGTGATTTATCTAAAGATAAATTCACTTAAAGATAATTCCCATGGATCTTGATTCAAACTTGAGTGAAATAGATTAAGTGTACTTCCTTAATATACCCAACCTAGTGGAGTTAGGTTTTGTTCACTTCGAATATAATATTATGTGATTTCTTCAACATTATTTTTCCAAATCAACCATCTAAATAACCTTTTGGAGAGTATTGGTTTACTTATCTCCAAAGTCTCTAAATAAATTTCTAAAGTACTTGTACTAACTCTTCTTATAAAAGCTTCTAAAACATTTTTTGAAGTTTTTCATACTTGTCTCTTTTTCAAACGATTAAGACCTTCTGAATACAACTTAATTTGCAATTTTAAGCTTTTTGAAATACTATTTGAATACCTAGTTCATTAACATTCTTCTCTTTTTGTTATCATCAAAATTCATGAGAGATATCTAACACAATTTGTGAACACAATATTACTCCAACTAACAACAAACCAATCGAAACTTACTTTATTTTCGTATGTTTGAAATAGGGCAAAACAGAGTATGTAATGGCAACAAACTTCTATGCCTTCTACTTACTCAAACACTTATAGCTAAGCTTTTTGTAATGATTAGCTTGACCTTGGTAAGAGTTGGTAATAATAGTAAGATTTGCTTCTCCATCCCTTCAAGTCCACATGCTCAAGCTCTAGTTAAAGGCTCAGTAGCTTGATTCCCATCAACAAACCCTTGGATAGCAGGCAAGTCAGGTAAAGTGCTTTAAATGCTTAAGTTTTGAACACATGGTTGCTGAGTGTCTAAATCGATGTACCATGGTGCTTCGAGGAGATGTGGTGGATAGCACTAACGAGAGCAAGCTAGAGGAGGAGCAGAATGTTAGAAGAGTTAGAGTTGAAGAGCAAGAGGAGGCTTGTATCAATGTCAACCAGGGAGAAGTGATGACACTAGTATTAAGATAAGTGTTAAGCTCCTTCTTGAGCTTCGAAGAAGACCAAAGAGAAAGTTTGTTGCACACTAAGTGTACCATTAAAGGATAATTGTACACCATCATTGTGGATGGAGGGAGCTGTACTAAAGTTATAGCACAATCTTTTGTGCAAAGGTAAGAACTGCCGACCTCTAAGCACCCTTGACCTTATAAGCTACACTAGCTTCATGATAAGGGTACTTTGTATGTCATTGAATAAGTAACCATACCTTTTAGTGTTGAGAATGTGTATAAGGATGAAGTGGTGTGTCATGTCGTCCCCATTGGAGCTTTACATCTATTAATTGGACGATCTTGGTTGTTTGACCAACGTGTTACCCATAACGGATATAAGAACACCTATGCCTTTATCAAGGATGGGAAGAAGATTGTGCTGTATGACACCAACCTAAGTTAATGAGAAACATAACCATCTCACCCGAGCTAGCAAGAAGAAAGCTTTATCGATGAGATGAAGAGATCTCTAAGCTGCCGAGAAATTTGATGAGCTTATGTTTTTATTGATCAAAAGATTGTTAAAGATAAGAAATTTGGAAGATGTCCCTAATGAGATTTGAATATTGATTGATGAATTTCTTAAGCTATTTCCTAAAGAGTTGCCTAAGAGACTACCCCCAGTTTGAGGCATAGAACACTATACTGATCTACAGCCACACATAGCCCTGCCAAACCAACTTGCCTATAGAATGAATCTTGATTAAGCTACCGTACTAAAAAGGCAAGTAGATGAGTTGATAGAACGAAGGTATGTGAAGGAAAGCATGAGTCCTTATGCTGTACCAACTCTACTCGTCCTAAAGACAGATGGTTCATGGTGCATGTGCATCGATAGCTAAGTTATAAACCCAATTACGATCAAGTATAGATACCCAATACCGAAGCTCAATGATACGTTAGATGAGATTCATGGTGCCAATATATTCTGGAAGATTGATTTGCGAAGTGGCTATCACCAAATTCGCATGAGGCTTAGCGATGAATTGAAGACTGCTTTCAAAATGGGACATGGTCTCTATGAGTGGCTAGTTATGCTATTCAGACTTACAAATGTGCTAAGAAAATTATGCGACTTATGAATCATGTGATGGGTGATCATGTACTTTGACAACATATTTAGGTACAATGCCAACCTAAACAATCATGTTCAACATCTCCAAGCTATTTTTGACATTTTATGAGCCAAGAAGTTGTATGGGAACATGAAGAAGTGTATGCTTTGTCAAGTAGAAGTTGTATTTCTTAGGTGTGTAGTATTTAGAGAAGGAATCTGAGTAGATGAAGAAAAGATCCAAGCTGTCTTGGAGTAGCTGATACTGAAGAATGTCACTAAAGTACGAAGTTTTCTTAGCCTTACTTCTTTTTACAAGTGATGCATTAAAAACTTCAATACAATTACAACCTTTTTGACCAAGCTGACAAGGAAGGATGATGGATTCTAATGGAATAACCGAGCTAAATAGAGTTTCAGGGAGATCAAGGAGAAGCTTAATATTGCCCTTATCTTGGCTTTACCTGATTTTGACAAGCCATTTGAATTAAAATGCGATACATCAGGCATTGGTATTGGTGTCGTCATAATGCAAGTACATCGAATAGTTGCTTACTACAGTAAGAAGTTTAGTAGTGTTGCATTGAACTATTCTGTGTATGAAAAAGAGTTGTACTCTCTTTTCTAAGCTCATATTGTTTGGCAACATTATTTATTACCGTGAAAGTTTGTAATTTATACTGACCATGAGTCCTTAAAACATCTTGGGAGTCAAAATAAACTTTTGAAAAGGTAAGCAAAGTGGCTAGAATTTATGGAAATTTTATCTTATGTAATCAAACACAAGAAAGGTAATGCAAACATGGTCATAAATGCCTTATCACATTAGCAAACCTTACTGATTGCCCTGTAGACCAAATTACTAGGGTTCTCACTTTTCACCTAACAGTATGCTCATGACTCCCATTTTGGTCCTATTCATAAGCAATGTAGAGAAAGAGTTGCTGTTAGATGATATCATCTTGAAGATGGTCATTTGTTCAAGGAAAGAAGGCTGTATATACCGAGTTGTTCCATACATGGGCTGTTGGTAAGGGAAGCTCATAGTATTGGATTATCTGGTCATTTTAGAGTAACCAAAACAACATCTATTGAAAGAAAAATTTTACTAGCTTGGTTTAGCCAAGGATATCTATAAGGTAGTCGATGGTTATAAAGTTTGTAAGAGGGCTAAGGGGAAGAGAGAGTCACATGGAAAGTATACGCCTTTACCTACATTGACCTCAACATGGACTTTGCCCTAGGGTTGCCTTAGACATCCAAAAGAAAGGATTCAATCCTTGTTGTAGTAGACTGCTTCAATAAAATGGCACACTTCATCCCATACCTATACCATTGAATTAATGATGCTTTATATCGCTGATTTGTTTTTGCAAAAAGTTGTCTAACTATATGGAGTATTGAAGACAATTGTTTCAAATCAAGACACCAAATTCTTAAGCTATTTTTGGAAGACTCTCTAGAGAAGACCTGGGACTAAACTTATGTTTAGCTCTAGTAACCACCCTCATACTAATGTATAGCTTAAAGTGGTGAACAAAACGCTAGGCAATTTATTTCGAGTTGTGGTGTAGGTAAGTTGATTTACCGGTTTATATTATAGCGGATATGAGTCCGAATGTCGATCCTACAGAGACTAGTACGATTACTAATATTCACTAGATCTTTATTATTTAACTAGCAAATTAAATTTTACAAAACTTAAAGAAGTAAATCTAGATTACTGCTAAAACTAAATTAAAGATTAACTAACATTCAATTTAAAAATTAATAAGAAAGCAATTCAATGAATTCAAGATGCAATATTATACCTAGATCTAACATGTGATTTTCCTAAAAATAATATAATTTATTTTTTAATATTTCTTAATCGAGGGAATTCTCTACTATAATTAACCACTTTCTTAAGCCAATTAACCTTAATCCTAGAATCACCTATTAGAATCTCTTCTCAATAGCTTGACCTAAAATTGTATTATTGAATAATAAATTCTCTATACTTTAAATTAAAATTTGGAAGAATCTTGCAAATTATCTCTAATCTTGCAACAATTCTCATCAACTATGCCTAAATCTAATCTTATAAGAAATCTTTCAATTCTCTTCTAAGATATCAAACTGTATATTACTATCCATGGAAATAATAATCTAAATCAGGAAGCAAACATAGTTAAATCAAGAAATTAATAAAGAATTAAATTAATAAATACTAATCATGTCACATGAAGAGATCTAGGTTTCACAAAACCTATATACCAAGATTCTACTCTCTATACATTGTAAAATAAAAATTTAAAAGCAAAGTATAGAAAATCATAGAAAGAATTATCATGAAATCTAAACAAAAATTGATCTTGAAATCTTCTCTTCTCTTTACTTTCTTGGTTGTTCTTGGCTTCAGAAACTCTATCAAAGTCATGCATAAAAGTTCCCCTTAAAATAAACCCTAACAAAACTTTATATATAAAAAGCTTAAAAAATTAAGTCGGCTGGAAAAGACATGACCGGGATACAACTATATCTTTTGGTCGTGTAACAATCTATGCTTCATGTTTTCCTTTTTTAAACTGGACATGACATGACCAACGACATGATCATGTCTTTTGGTCGTATCCTAGGTTGTGACAAATGAAAAACAGCTCTAAATTTGCTTGGAAACAACACAGTTATGTTGTTCGGCTGTATCGATCTTCAAACTTTCATGACTTGCTCATTTTAGTTTTGATTTGAGTAAAATTTGTTTCTATCTTCTCGTTTTCTCGTGTAAATCGTTTCAAAACATAGAAAACAAAATTTTACTCAATTAAGTATTATTATTTAAAAATAAACTCAAATATCAAGGAAAATCATCAAAACTCACTAGTTAAAATATATGCAATTAGGAACTTATTAAGCTCTCATGGGAAACAATTCAAAAGATTAGCATTTATGTCTATTAGTTGTAGAGTTTGCATACAACTAAACTGCCTACTGTTATGAACCGTGACCAAGAACAGATAAGGCCAGTTGCTAGATAGGTCTAAGCTTATAGAAAGTTCTAAAAAGATTAATAAGGAAAAGTGCAAAAGGACAAAAACAAAGAATGAAACAGTAAATAAAACCCACGAATAGCTCCAAAGGATATGTGCACCAATGGAACTTCTGAAGACTTACGGCTCAATTCAATATGATGCACGAATTGATTCGATAAGGTTACTCACTACCTAACCTTGCTTAAGAGAAATGATAAGAGTAATGCTGAGAGTAAACAAACAGTGTTTACATAAAGAAAAAAAGTACTCAAAGAGTGTATGTTAAGAATGATCTGATGTTCCCACAGTTATAAGTACAAGGGTATTTATATCCATAAGTTAGGGTAACTTGCCTAAAAAGGAAAAAACAAAAAGGGTATTTCTTAAGAAAATAATGTACAAGATACAAAAGGGTAAAAATAAATATATAAGAAAGACAATCATTGGTGCAACAGATTCTGCACATGATACTATACATGTAGCGATGCTACATTGGCAAGGTCGTTAGAAGATGCGGACAAAAGTATAGATAGATGGGCTTATCCGAGCAAGGATGGCTTAGTCAGTCTGGACTCTCTCTCTCGGCTTCTTAGTAAGGAGGTTGTCGAGTAATTGGTCGGCTTGGCGTTAGAGAGTAATCATCAACTCGGCATACTACACAAAAATAGGCAGTCATACGACACGACATGAAGGATAACTCAGTAAGGAAGTATTCAGCCTCGACAGGGGTTGGTTGGAATAGAAAGATTCGTCATGCCAGTTCCTCTAGTCCTCAAGCTCAACTGCAAGTTAGAGGTCCAGTAGCCTAATTCCCATAATTCCCTTTAGATTGTTTTGGATTTGGGATCAAATCCAAATGGTGTTCATTCAGTTCTTTGTCAGGGTGATATGGACTGAGGTCGGTAATATTGAAGGCATTAGAAACCCTATAGTCCTCGGGTAATTCCAACCTGCAGGCATTGTCATTGATTTTTTGAAGGATTTTGAAAGATCCTTCTACTCTTGTAGATAATTTGTTCCTCCTCTTGTTCGAGAACCGCTCTTTACTGAAGTGCAACCACACCAAGTCTCCTGGTTGAAATCGTTTAGTTGTTCTACCCTTAGTCCTTTCTTACGTTCTTCTGGCAGTATGGTTGATATGCTGAGTGACCTTGTCATAGATGTATTGAAGAGATTGTGCTCTGACCGTTGCATCAGGGTCCTCTTGTACGGGTATTGGTACAGGGGTGTGGTCGAGGGGCAACTTAGGATTAAACTCATAGGCCACCTGGAAAGGAGTCTGCTTAGTGGTGTCATGTATTATTTGATTATAGGAAAACTTGACCACTAGCAGGTAAATGTCCCAATCAACTAAGTTTTTGCCTACTGTAGCTTGAAGTAGTGACCTCAAAGTATAATTAACCACTTCTATTTAGCCGTCGATTTGGGGGTAACATGAACTACTGAAGAATAATTTGGTTCACAACTGATGCCATAGGGTTCTCTAGAAATGGCTCAAGAACTTTGGGTCTCTGTTGGAGACTATATTTCTCAACATACCGTGTATTCGCATAATCTCCTGTAAGAAAAGGGAAGCAATAGCTAAAGTGTTGTTAGTCTTAGTATAGCGTATAAAGTGTGCCATCTTACTAAACCGATCCATAACGACCATTACAGAATCTTTGCCTCGAGCATTTTGTAGCAGTCTGAGAACAAAGTCCATGCTCAATTCAGTCCACAGCCTCATCGGAATAGGTAAGGGCATTCCTCTCCTTTGCTCGGCTTAGCACTTGGCCTTTTGTACTCGGAACAGCTTTTAACAACTTAATGTACATCTTTTCTCATTCTTGACCAAAAGAATCAACCATTTATCAGTTCACAAGCCCTCTTTCCCCCAAAATGTCTAGAGAGACCTCCACCGTGAGCTTCCCTGATTAGTAGCTCCCTCAATGAATAGATCGACAAGAATAATTTTCCGCCTCAAAACAAGTAGCCATCCTCTACATGATACTTATCCACTATCCTTCCGTCAACGTATCAAAAAATTATGGGTCCAAAGTGTATATCCTCGGAGTACTGTTCTTTAATACTTACAAACCTAAACAGCCTAGTTTACAGTTTTGATAAAAGCGTATGTCTTCTCGAAAGTGCATCGGCAACTATGTTGCTCTTTCCCTACTTGTACTTAATTACAAAATTGAATCCTTTAAGGAATTCAACCCATCTGGCCTATCATTTTGATAACTTAGTCTAACTTCAGAGGTACCTCAACAATTCATGGTCAGTATATATAACAAATTCTCTCAGCAATAAATAATCTTGTCATACTTGCATTGCTCGGATCAATGCTAAGAGTTCCTTGTCATACACGGAGTAATTTAGCGCGGTCTTCGGAGCTTTTCACTATGGAAGGTAATTGGCCGAATTTTCCTGCATCAGGACAGTATCTAATCTAATGCTCGATGTGTCACATTCTAACTAAATTTTTTTGTCAAAATCAGGTAACACTAGCACCTAAGTGGAGGTCAACCTTCCTTTTATCTTAGCAAAACTTCTCTCCTCCCTTTCTCCCCATCAAAAGTCAGTGTTCTTCTTCATTAGCTCGGTAAGTAGAGTGGTGATGGTGCTGAAATTCTTGATAAACTTTTTGTAAAATAAAGGAAGTCCATAGAAACTTCTTACGTTGACACATAGCCTAAGAATACCACTTCCTCCTTGCAAAAGCAACATTACTTTAGATTGTCGAATAGTCTCTTGGCACAAAGAATACCTAAGATTGCTTTAAGATGTTTATAGTGACTTAGTATGTTGACACTATAGATAAGGATGTCGTCAAAGTACACCACGACACACTTCCTAATAAGATGTCTCAATAAATGGTTCACTAATCTCATGAAAGTGCTCAAAGTATTCGATAAGCCAAATAGCATTACCATCCACTCGTAAAGTCCATGTCAAGTCTTGAACACAGTCTTTCATTCGTCGCCTAGTCTCATGCAGATTTGATGGTAGCCAGATTTAAGATCAATCTTGCTGAAAATCTTAGCTCCACTCATTCATCCAACATGTCTTCTAGCTCCGGGGATTGGATACCTGTATTCGATCATGATTTTGTTCACAATTCGGCTGTCTACATACATCCGCCAAGTTCCATCCTTCTTCGGCACTAAAACTGCAGGCATAACACAAGGGCTAAGACTCTCTCTTACATTGCCTCTCTCTAGCAACTCATTGACTTGATGTTGGAGTTTAGAAGCTTGCTCGGGATTCATCTGATAATCTGACTTATTCAGTAGTGCACCGCCGGGTACTAAGTCAATGCAGTGCCT
Organism: Lumnitzera racemosa; assembly: GCA_024138005.1. Lineage (NCBI taxonomy): Eukaryota > Viridiplantae > Streptophyta > Magnoliopsida > Myrtales > Combretaceae > Lumnitzera > Lumnitzera racemosa. Next base: position 50,869,535 of record JAMXBC010000006.1, on the reverse strand, counting down.
TATGTCTCGAGTTGGGGGCAACCCCTCAAATAACTATTTTGGAAATAAGTCAGCATATTCATCTAACAACTCCTTGATCTCCTAAGGTAACTTACCTCACTCCCTCATTTCCAATAGTCACCTGACTAACAGGAGGGTCAGCTCATTAGCATTGATGGCCTCTTAGAGCTCGGCTCTACTCATCACCAAAGCCTTCTTTGATCTGCGAGCAAATTTCGTTTGCAACTTATTGACTTCTCTCAATGACATCGGGTTTAGTGTAATCTCCCAGTCATCCTTCTCAAACGTGTATGTGTTCTTGTAGCCGTCATGATGACCCTCCTATCAAACAACCAGGCCTACCTAACAACACGTCAGAAGCATACATGGGTAAGATGTCGCAGAGAATCTAGTCATGGTAGTTCCCAATAGTAATCTGTAGTAATATTTGTCGAGTGACATATAACGCTCCTTTCTTACTTAACTAATGCAACTTGTACGGTCTCGGATGTGAAACAGTCAGCAACTTTAGTTTTGAAACAAGATCGGTTGATGCTAGATTGGTGTAGCTTCCACTATCTACAATGAGGGCCTACATCTGATCATTTACCTTGTAGGTGGTATGGAACAAATTCTCTCTTTGCTCCTCCTCTCGTAAGGGTTCCATGTTCATAGTGCATCAAACAACCATGAGTAACTGATCTAAGTCCTTAGGAAATACATCCTCCTTAATCAACTCTTTTTCGGCACTTTCTTTCTAGGTAAGAACCTCCTCCTCCTTAAGTTCCCCATCCGTACTCTCTACTTCTAGCTTTAGGATGTCTCCCTTGATGACCATCGTTCATTGATTTGGGCACTAAGCAGCCATGTGTCTAAACCCTTAGCACTTAAGGCACTTGATCTGACTAGTCTTCCTACCAGACCTTTGCCCCTTCTCATATGTTCGGGTTGGCACTACATCATCAAGTCGGTTTTTTTGCTTGGCTCAAACATCAATCTTTTTGCTCGGCTCTATACTCGATTGAACTTAGTGACCTGCCTATCTGGATCGACTAGTCAGCATCTTCGCCGGCACTCGGCTTCTTCTTTGCCTATCTATGCATTGGGCAATCCTAACAACTTCATCCATTGTATCAAATCATTAGAGCTCCAAAACATCTCGAATATCTCCTCTCAACCCGATAACGAACCTTGACACTGCTCATGCTGGTGGTTCCTCTACTTCGCAACGCATCATAAGCATTTGAAACTCTTGAATATACTCATCAACAGTTCGGCCTCCTTATCTTAGCTCTTAAAGCTAAATGAAAGTATCTTGGAGATAGGTTTCCAGCACAAATTTGTTTCTAAGCACAAATTTGTTTCTAAGCACTCTCTTCATCTCGAGTCAAGTGTTGATCTCTCAGTATCCCTCTCGTCTTCTCATGGCCTGAAAATTCTTCTACCATATGGCGGCATATCCAAAGAACTCAACAGTAGCAATTCTTGCTTTCTCATAATCATCATACTAGTAATAATCAAATACACGCTCCACCTTCTCTTCACATTCCAGATATTCATCAGCATTCCCAAGTCCATTGAAACTCGAAATTTGAAGCTTCATATGGTCAGATACTCTAGGGATTTGTACATGCTCCTCTTCAAAATACTCTTCTTCTTCTTCATCAAGCTCTCTCAAGTCAATCATTCGCCTTACTCATCCACCAAATCCTCTACCTCGAATGTGTCGAGCTGGGTTATAACCTCTAATAGGTTGAGCAGCTTGTAGAGTGTTTTGCGCGACCTTAGTGGGTCGGCAAGACAGCATATGAACAGCTCGAGTCAAATTTACTAAGAGGTTAGCTACCTCATCAAGCCTTTCATGAATGCTTCTAGGAGTTCCTTAAGATTACCGTTCTTAGTGGATAACTCCACTATCATCACTAGTACCAACATTCATACTTGGCTCTCTCATTTTTCCTCATAGATTCAAAGCTTAAACAAATACTTCCAAAAGTTAATAGTTAATAACACGATTGTCAAATGAATACAGCAACTTGCTATGTTTCACACATGCAAAATAGAGTATAATAGAACCTCAAGAAGAACTACTACAATTCACACAAAAACCTCCGCTCTGATACCAAGATGTTGTGAACTGTGGCCAAGAACAGATAAAGCCAGTCGCTGGATGGGTCTCAGCTTGTAGAAAGTTCGAAAAAGATTAATAAAGAAAAGTACGAAAGGGCAAAAACAAAGAATGAAATAATAAATGAAACCCACGAACAACTCCAAAGGATATGACTCACCAATGGAACTTTCGAGGACTCACGGCTCAATTCGATATGACACATGAATTGGTTCAATAAGGTTACTCACCACCTAACCTTACTTAAGGGAAATGATAAGAGCGATGCTAAAAGCAAACAAACAGTGTTTACGTAAAGAAAAAAAGTACTCAAAAAGTATATATTAAGAATGATTTGATGTTCTCACAGTTATAAATATAAGGATATTTATACCCATAAGTTAGAGCAACCTACCTAAAAAGAAAAAAAAAAACAAAAAAGGTATTTTCTAAGGAAGTAATGTACAAGATACAAAAAAGTAAAAATGAATATATAAGAAAGACAATCATTTGTACAGTAGATTTTGCACATGATGTTGTATACATAGCGATGCTACATTAGCAAGATCGTTAGAAGATGCGGATAAAAGTATAGACAGATGGGCTTATCCAAGCAAGAATGGCTTCATCAGTCCAAACTCTCTCTCTCGGCTTCTCGGCAAGAAGGTTGCCAAGTAATTGGTTAGGTCGACTTTGGAGAGTAATCATCAACTCGGCATACTGCAAAAAAATGGGCAGTCATACGGCACAGTATGAAGAGTGACTCGGTAAGAAAGTACTCAGCCTCAGCAAAGGTTGGTTGGAACAGAAGGATTTGTCATGCCAGCTCCTTTAGTCCTTGAGCTCAGCTGCAAGTCAAAGGTCCAATAGCCTGATTCCCATCACCTACGATATTACTAGGAAGACTCTTTTTGAGGTTATCTATGGCCTCAATTCTACTATTCTCCTAAATCTGATCAATAACCTCGCAGTTGCTAAAGAAAATCAATTTGGAGTTAATCAAGCCCAAGAAATGCATCAGTCTATGGTAAGGAAGATCACTAAGTTCAATCAGAGATAGTAAGAGATTGGTAATCATGGCCATCAAACCGTTTCTTTCGGACTAGGTGACTTGGTATAGATTCACCTTAGTCGAGAAAGATCTCCACACTTGAGATAAAGTAAGTTATCTCCACAAGCTGATGGTTCATTTAAAGTCCTAAAGAAAATCAACTGCAACACCTACCAAATTGAATTGGCTTAGAACTATGGTGTTTCCTCTACCTTCAATGTGTTCAACTTAATTCCTTATTGACTAGAAAAAGACTCAACAAATGCTAGAATAAAGCAAGTGCAAGAAACCCCTTCGGATTTGAGGATAAATCCTTTTGACCCCTAAGCAAATGATAGGAAACAACTCCTTAGACTAATCATGCGTAGTTAAGCTAGAGAATTACAAGGACTTACATAGAGAATACTAGCTCAACGCTTCAATGAAGACAAAAATTCTTACTCTGATCTCCATCTTTTACACTATTCTGACCTGAGTGCCAAGCTCTCGTAAGTGCCAATACAATTTCGAGTTGCCTAGTAGTCATGTTGACTTGCTAAGCATACATGCTGACTTGCTTAGCATAGGTGACAACCTGCTAAGCAGCTATGCTTATTATCGAGCTCTTTCCATGATCTCGACAGTGTCCAAATCGACTAACTTCAAATGTTAGATCAGGTTGAGTTGCTAAGACACCCAACCTAGAGAAGATTAGAACACCCTTCTGTATCAAAGCTCTGACCCAAACCATACCAAGTTAACTCTAATTGTTGACTTTCTTCTAACTTCTTTTAAGCAAGATACTACAATTGACATGTGACCTTAGGATTCGTTATAACTTAGCCAATCACAATATAAGCTTCACCTCTTGAAACATGTCTTTTGGTACAATATTCCAGAAGGATTATTTACTTTTTCGTATAGAATATTCTTTATCCTTTTTTATCATGTCTTATGTATCCCATTTGTAAATTACTCTTTTTTGTCTTTTCATATATGTATTGTAACCCTATTGGGGTAAATATATAAACCCCCATTTGCTTCTACGCAGACATCACCACTCTTCATCATTTAATGCAGTCATTACCCTTTTGATAGCACTTATGTATTTTCTCTCTTTTGTCTTTTAGCTCTTATCTAGCTCATTTAACAAAAGTTAGTGGTGAGTAACCCTAATACTATATTTGTGTATCACATCGAGTGTTAGGACTAAGTCGAGTGGTATATGTTGATATGTCATATTCAATTGGTAGCTATTCGGATTTGCTAAATCCCTTTTACTTTCTTATTTCTTTTTCATTGTAGTATGGTCTTCGTATCTATAGCCTTAAAGATGCATACTACAACACACATCATTTTCAGACAACCCCATTAGTGGAACAAAATAAAAGAATCTAACAAGTGGATGGCTAATATAGACTATATGTGATCATCAATAGCACCAAGTGTCAGTGGTAACAAGATCACGTTAGAAACATGAGTGCTAAGTTGCAACTCATCTTATCCTTCCTTATCAACCTCCTTCTCTTCCTCAACTCCTACTTCCTCTTCCAATTTCTTCTCTTCAATATTCTCTACTTGAGTGTTCTTTTGCTATCTTATCTCATCCCTAATCTCCTTGAGCTCAACAAGTATAATCTCTAATTGTTTAAGAACATAAGGGGGAATAGGATCTAGAGCTTGGTAAGAAGATTTTATTCTCAAACCTCATGCATTACGATGCCTATGCTAAGCTTTAGATGCCATGTCAAATAAATTTCCAATTCAACAATATCAAAATAAAATCAAGAATTGGACAAGATCCAATGTTTTCACAATAAGTTGTAAATTTATATAACTTTTGCACTTCAAAGTTCACTATTTTATCGACCAAATCCACAGCTTCAGCACGGTGCACACATGTGCTTCAACCTGTTGTCTATAACTCACACGCACGGTGTAATTTTGGGAAATGGACAGCATTTGCTTATAACCACGGCTCGAATCTGCAGTGCATACACTTGCTACGTATGTTATGGACCTCTCAAAGTGGGTCATTCTTAGGAGGTTCCTAAAGCCCAAAAACGAAAGCCCAAGCCCAAGCCCAAGCCCAGTAAAAGCTTCTAGATGATGAAAAGTTCCAGAAGGCTCTAGAGAAGTCCAGAATATTGTATAGTAGCTGGTGAAGGTAGGTGAATGTAGTAGTTGGGAATCAATTATAATCATTAGATCGAATTGATCTTGACCATTAGATTGTAAAGGCTTTCTGTATATATAGAAGTATTCCCCTCAGATGTAACACACAAGTTATTTGAGTAAATATAATATACTATGAGAGTTTCTCTCTCTAACATTGTGAGTGGGTTACAGACTGACTTAGCCTTCCTTAGTAAGGTCAGGAATGCTAGGTGCCGCACGGGGTCGAGCGACAGAATCCGCCCGTAACAAGTGGTATCAGAGCCTGAAAAAGGAATTGCTTGTGGAGAAGATGTCATCTGGAGGAGACAACAACGCTTCAATGGTCGATGAGTTGGCTGACCATGACGATCGCCGTGTTACCAGGCAAAGGGCTAGGTCTCGGGACTTACTGAACTCTCTCCTTAATAAGATGGATAAGGCTGAGTTAAGCATTGCTGAGGCTAAGGAACAATTTGATGAGTCTCAAGGCAGTCTTGAGGAAATGGAGGAAGAACTCCGAGGTGAATTGCAGGGAGTACTGAATCGAGCTGTAGAAGAGCTTAGGCAGCATGGATATGTTATTGGAGAGAAGGGTGATGCTCTCTAAGCCCGAGTTACGGCCTTCGAAACTAAGGAAGAAGCTTATGAAGCTAAGATTAATGCAGTAGTAGTGGCCATGCGTCAAGAGATCGAAGATCTCAAGACGCAATTGGCGGCTTGTCGAATCGCTGTTGCAAATGGAATGACCCTCCAGACCGACCATAGGGTCGATATTCCAAAACCAAAGTACTTTAGTAGGATGCGGTCTGCTCGAGAAGTAGATAACTTCTTATGGGGAGTGGAACAATACTTTAATGCTGTGGGAATCTTAGATAATACTGGAAAGGTACGTACTACTGCCATGTATCTGAAAGACTCAGCCATGGTATGGTAACGCAGGAGAGCGGCTGATATCAACACCTGGGAGAGCTTTGTACAAGAGTTGAAGGGTCAATTCTCCCCCCAAAATGCTGCTAAGGAAGCAAAGGTAAAATTGCGTCACCTAACCCATAAGGATGACATAAAGCAATATGTAAAGGAATTTTCAGAGTTGATGTTGGAGATCCCAGACCTCAACCAAGAAGATGCTTTGGTGATGTTTGTGATTGGCTTAAAGCCCTGAGCTAAATTAGAGTTGGAGCGAAGGGGGGTAGAAGACATTTCCAAGGCTATAGCAATTGCTGAAGGCCTAATGGAATTTCGGAAGACTGATCCTAAGACCACAGGGGGAAGATAGAAAGGGGAAGTTGAAAGGGAGAACAGTGGGAGTTCTTCCAAAGGAAAAACCAAAGCCGAAGAAAGAGATAACGATCGAGGAAGAACTCGTGAAGGGAGAGATGGGGAAAGATGGAAACCCCGTGAATTGAAATGTTATTTCTGTAATGGACCCCATTATGCCAGGGAGTGTCTGAAGAAAGAGAGATTGGTGGCATTAGTAGCAGATGAAAGCTCAGATGATGGGGATGAGGCCCAGTTAAGGTCGGTTCGTCTACTCAATGCTATGAAGTCTCAAGTCAATGAAAGAAAAGGATTGATGTATACCGAAGTATCGGTAGCAGGTAAGAAACTTAATGCCCTCGTAGATACAGGAGCATCTCATCTCTTTATTTCTGATATAGTAGCAAAGGAGTTGGGGCTAAAAGTGGAGGAGACCAAAACATGGCTCAAAACAGTTAACTCAAAAGAAGTTCCCACTATTGGAGTAGCCAGGGGGATAGAGCTCCGTATTGGGGGTTGGCAGGGAAAGGAGACAGTTGAAGTAGTACCAATGGATGATTTTGAGTTTGTAATCAGGATGGATTTCTTAGATCGCATTGATGCACTTATCGTACCACAAGCTAACTGCATTTGTGTACTTGATCACAACTCACAATGTGTAGTGCCTGTAGTAAGAAAGGTAGGCCAAGCCACCAAATTCCTATCGGCTATGCAATTGGAAAAGGGACTCAAGAAGAATGAAGTCACTTACTTGGCTACCTTAAAAGTTAGGGAAGAGACTAGTGGTCAAGGAAGTGTTCCACCTCAAGTGGGGGAAATATTGGGGGAATTTAAGGATATAATGCCACCAATGTTGCCTAAGAAGTTACCACCAAGAAGGGAGGTAGACCATGTGATAGAATTGGAACCCAGAGCCAGGCCGCCCGCCGCCGTCCCATATAGGATGTCACCTCCAGAATTAGAAGAATTGAGGCGACAATTGAAGGAATTACTAGAAGCAGGTTTCATTAGGCCTTCAAAGGCACCTTTTGGAGCTCTCGTACTTTTTCAGAAGAAATAAGATGGATCACTCCGAATGTGTATTGATTATTGAGCCTTAAATAAGGTCACTATAAAAAATAAGTATCCTATTCCATTGGTATCGGATCTATTCGACAAGTTGGGAGAAGCTAGATACTTCTCCAAATTGGATTTACGCTCGGGATATCACCAAGTGAGGATTGCAGAAGGAGATGAACCCAAGACCACTTGTGTTACAAGGTATGGTGCTTTTGAATTCCTAGTCATGCCGTTTGGCCTTACCAATGCCCTGGCTACTTTCTGTACACTTATGAATCGTATTTTAGCGTCTTTTCTTGATCAATTTGTAGTAGTGTACTTGGATGACATTATGATTTATAGTAAGACATCGGAGGAACATATAAAGCACCTTCGCTCAGTATTCTTAGCTTTGAGGAGGAATGATCTGTATGTGAAAATAGAGAAATGTGCCTTTGCACAAGAAGAGGTGACATTCCTTGGTCACATAGTGGGGAGAGGAAAGATTAAAATGGATGAAGGAAAGGTGCGGGCCATATGGGATTGGAAGGAACCCACCAAGCCTACTGAGCTGAGATCCTTCCTTGGCTTAGTAAATTACTATAGAAGATTCATTAAGGGCTATTCGAAGATAGCGAACCCATTGACGGACTTACTAAAAAAGGATACCCCTTGGGTTTGGAGTACAGAGAGACAACGAGCACTCGAGACCTTGAAAATGGCAATCACGAAGGAGCCAATCCTTCTTCTTCCCAACTTTAGCAAACCCTTTGAGGTATGTACTGATGCTAGTGATTTTGCTATTGGAGGGGTTTTAATACAGGAAGGACACCCTGTAGCATTTGAGAGCCGAAAGTTGAACGACACAGAGAAGCGATATCTAGTGCATGAAAAGGAGATGACGGCGATAGTACACTGTCTTCGGGTATGGAGGCACTACTTATTAGGGAAGAAGTTTGTGGTCAAGACTGACAATATGGCCACCAGCTATTTTCAGACTCAAAAGAAGCTCTCGCCTAAGCAAGCTCAATGGCAGGTTTTTCTAGCAAAATTTGATTTCAACCTTGAACATAAGTCGGGTAAGACTAATGTTATAGCGAATGCTTTGAGCCGAAGGGTTGAGTTGGCAGCCATCAGCAAACCTAAAAGCAACCTCATTGATAGAATCCAAGAGGGGATGGAAAGTGATAAGCAAGCTAAAACTCTATGAATTCAATGTCAAGAAGGGAAGACAAGGAGATTTTGGCAAGAGAATAGACTAATATATACAAAGGGACAACGAATTTATGTGCCCCATTCCTTGAATCTGAGAAGGGAGATACTTAAGGAGTGTCATGATTCTAAATGGGCAGGTCATCCAGGAATGCACTGTACCCAAGCATTAGTAGAAGAAAAGTATTTTTTGCCACACATGAGGAAAGATATTGAAAGCTATGTCCGAACTTGTCTCGTGTGCCAACAAGACAAAGTTGAACACAAGGTAACTCTGGGACTACTAGAGCCTCTTCCCATTCCTGAACGGCCATAGGAAAGTGTTTCCATGGACTTCATTGTAAGCTTACCTCGATCGGAAAGGTATGGTACAATTATGGTTATGGTAGACAGGTTCTCAAAATGCGCGACTTTTGTCCCAACAACAAAGGAGTGCCCAGCGGATGAAGCTGCCCGGTTGTTCTTGAAACATATAGTAAAGTATTGGGGCCTGCCCAGAAACATTGTGAGTGATCGAGATGGGCGATTTACAAGAAGATTTTAGACAGAGCTGTTCAAACTTCTGGAATCTAAGTTGAACTTTTCAACTAGTTTGCATCCCCAGACGGATGGTCAGACGGAGCGAGTGAATGCCTTAGTGGAGTTATACTTAAGGTATTTTGTAGGGGCTAACCAACATAATTAGACCAAGTTGTTAGATGTGGCATAGTTTTCGTTTAACCTATAGAAGAATGAGTCCATCGGACAGAGTCCTTTCGAGATTGTCCTTGGAAGGCAACCCTGACTCCTCATATAGTGGCAATAGGATATATGAGGTCCAGCCCTCCCACATATAAATTTGCAAGGGAATAGCAGGAAAATTATGACTTAGCCCAGACATACCTAAACCGAGCTATCAAGAGAATGAAGAAGATTGCGGACAAGAAGCGAAGGCCGATGGAATACCAGGTAGGTGACCAAGTACTTGTTAAGTTACATTTGATACAACGTACGAAGGGACAACTACATAAAAGTCTAATGAGGCGATACGAGAGTCCATTCCCAATTGTGAAACGAGTGGGGCAAGTATCTTACAAATTGAAACTTCTACCTAAACTGAAATTCCACCCAGTTTTCCATGTGAGCATGCTAAAACCATTCCACAAAGATGAGGAAGACCCCATAAGAGCTATATTACAAAGGGCCCTAATAGGAGTACGAGATTCATTTGATAAAGAAGTGGAAGGGATCATAGCTGATAGACATATGAAGAGACATGGACAAACTCCCAAACATGAGTATATGGTAATGTGGAAGGGAAGACCAGAGAGTCAGGCCAGTTGGGAACCAGCCGAAGCACTGTGGCAATTTAAAGACAAGATTCGACAGTTCTACGATGAAGGAGCGATGAGGGCGTCACCGGATTGAACAGGGGAGAATGTTACGGACCTCTTGAAATGGGTCATTCTTAGGGTATTCCTAAAGCCCAAAAACGAAAGCCCAAGCCCACTAAAAGCTTCTAGATGTTGAAAAGTTCTAGAAGGTTCTAGAGAAGTCCAGAATATTGTATAGTAGCTGGTGAATGTAGGTGAATGTAATAGTTGGGAATCAATTATAACCATTAGATCAAATTGATCTTGACCATTAAATTGTAAAGGCTTTCTGTATATATAGAAAGTATTCCCCTCAGATGTAACACACAAGTTATTTGAGTAAATATAATATACTATGAGAGTTTCTCTCTCTAACATTGTGAGTGGGTTACAGACTGACTTAACCTTCCTTAGTAAGGTCAGGAACGCTAAGTGCCACACGAGATCGAACGACGGAATCCACTCGTAACACATACACACTTCAACACTTGTCCAAAACAAGACAGCAGTTCAGTAAGTAACAACTCAGCAACTATTTCTAAAAAAAATTGGATAGCATACTAAATCGGATGGGCAACTTTTCAACGAGGACGGCTCGAAACTTGGGAATAACAGTAGCATAACTCTCTCCAAAGTCACAGCAGCTCGGACAATTCAATGTTGGTGGCTCGGATCTTCAATTTCAGCTCGGCAATTGAGCACACACATAAATCAACTCGGCACAACAACAATCTTAATTAGTTCGGCAGTACTCCTCACCAACACACATAAATCATCTTCGCCTGTACACTATAATTTGGCTCAGTCATTAGCAGTTCGACTTGTATATTATCAATCCTTAGTCACACTTTGTGTTCAATTTATCTCGACTACTATCTCCTCAATTCGGTCGGGTATCACTCACTGACTACACGAGAAAACCCAAGCGCTTATACTCAGTTCGGCTCAGCAATTTTAGATTATAGCAGTTCGGTAGCCTTTCCGATGTATCAGCTCGACACTTTAAATACCACTTCGGTATTCAAAACAGCTCGGCAATCGAGTACTTTTTTGAGTTATAGCAGTTCGGGAACTTAAAAGAAAAAAAAGGCTCGGACATTCACAGTAGCACGGCACACATACGTGATAGCTTAACACCTCCTACTAGTTCGCGCGCTAGGGCAAACTTGGGCACGACAGCACGTGTATTCCACAGTTAGCACCTCAATTCGTCACACTGTCAACTCGGTGGATGTTTAGCTTGTTACGGTTAGAAACAACTGGGCATTAAGCAAGTCAGCTGGACACCAACTAAAATATCCAAGAGCTCATATCATACACTTCAACAGACTTAGTTCGGCCAACGATCGTCCGACCCAGTTGGCTTGGTGATTTTCAATTAAGGCAGCTCGGTAATTGAAGAGTAGTTCAATACACTTCAGCTCGGACTTGACAACCCAATCTTGTAATATAGCTCAGCAACTAGGAGTATAGCAGCGTGGACCTATCGCTCAGCTCGGAAACTTCTCCGTCACATACGCAACAGTTCAGCTTTACACTTAAATCAGCTCCGCAAAGCAAGGAAAACAATATTTCGGTGCGGTCCACTGTTTAGCAAGTTATCCGGACATCAATTAGCTCGGTGATAGTTCACCTCAGCTTGGACGTACAAGCTCAACAATTGGACTACTACACAACTCACTTTGTTCACCCCAGGAATTTCTCAAGTCACACGTAACAGCACTCTTGACACTTCAGCTTGGCAGTTGTCCAAGACCAACTGCACTTCTCAGCGTCTTTAGACTTCCCTACGCCAGGTTAAGGACAGCTCAGCGTATGCACCAACACACATCAGCACCACAACGCAGTACACATCAGCTCGACACAAATCAACAGCGATTTAGCATGGCCTTTCTGCAGTTTCGGCGCACTAACAAACATAAGCTTAGCACAATCGGCCCAGTTCGATAGTAGCTCTGACAGAGTAATATTATAGCTCGACACGATCGCAGTATAGCAGCTCTGCGTAACCACCAGTTCGACACACACACGAAGGAAGACTCGATTGCTTTCCTTGAAAGTTCTCAGTTATCTACAAATTTACTGGGTATGAATTCAATCACAGCTCGGTCTGCACCTTATCAGAGGCCACTGTCAAGTCTTCGACGCACACACACAGAGCAAACTAGGACAGAGTAGTTGAACAGCGCGGATACACTTATTCCAACCAACTCTATACAAAATTTCTAGACTAAGTAATACCCGTGTTTCCTTCTTCTTAGCACCAACATACGAAATTTCTTGCACAGCAACGACCAATAAGGCTCGGCACCAAATTGTTGTACGCTTAATTCACTACTGCAGTTCTTCACTTCCAAACACGCCCTTCAACTTGTAGCACGAAACTACACCTGATGCATCTTCAATCACACTTGCAATAGCCAATACTCTAAGACGATGTCACACACGACAACACTCGCAATTTTTTGGCACCGACTACACTCAAATTAGCTTGTAACTACATACACAAGTAACACCTGATCAACTAAGAGCACGACACTGCTGCATAATCAACATACCACCACTCACGACTTGTACACGACAGAACCTACCCACTGTTCATACACTTCTCTCATGCATCAACTACGAAACATGAAGGACACACAACATACCACACACAAGAGCAGCAAGGAATCGCTTCAACCACCTGACACTCCTGAAATTAGCACTGCAATCGTATACACTGTTAATACCTAATACATCAACGTACAAACTTCGGCGACAGCATACCTGTCGCAGCTTCCTTTTGACCCAAATCTCGTTACTCATTGTCTCTCGAAGAAACCCTAATACCCAATTTTCTCCCCAATATTTCCTTGAACAGATGGACTGTACAGTAAAGATTTAATGCTCTTTTATCCCTCTCTCTCTCTCTCTCTTTTTAAAAAAAAAAAAAAAAAAACAGCTACCGACCACAACCACAGGCTCGCACAGTAACCACCCAAACATAAACTCCGGCAGCCGCTACGAGCATACCCACAATCTCACTTGCACAAAGTAACAACACACACCCAAGAAAACCCTCAATCACCGATTTCCTTTTTTAGTTGCTAGAATAATGATTTATAGGCTAACATGTTGAGTGTGAGTGGTATACAACAATCCAAAATAAAAAGATAGTTCTAGTCATAGGGACACCAAATATCAGCTTCATCTACAATAAGAATGAGTCTCTCTTAAAATCACGTTATAAAGCTAAAAATCAACCCTTTCACACTATGTACTATTCTTTCTTCGCATTCAAATAACAACTTTAACATAACGTATTAACTATGGAAAAGACACGACGGCTACCAATAGCAACAAGAAACAAAACTTTATCGCAACGTTACGTAATATCCATACTCTAATACTAGTAAAGTTAATATATCTCTAAAGTTATACAAATGAAAGTTGCACCACAACGAATAAGAACAAAAGAAAAATAAAAAAGAGAGTTTAGCAAATTTATGAACTACTTGGCTAGATATAACACACCAATTAAATCCTATACAACCTATAACTCGTTAAATGTGACTCACTAATCTTAGTTATAAGGTTGCTCATCATAATACTTTCTAAAAAAGATTAATAAGAGTAAGTAAAAAAGTGCTTTCCAAGAGAAAAAACTTGAGGATTTATCATTAATATGCTAAAAACATGTTTAAAACCTTATATAAGTATCTTATTTATATATATATATATTGTGACAAACTTGTAAATACAAAACAAACATGAGGGTAATTTAAGAATCATATAAGAAATAGGAAGTTCAAATAACACAAGTAAAAATAGATACTCAAATGAACTATTTAGGTGAAAAGCACGTAAGCTAGGTTGATGAGCTATTGGAGACATTGAAGACATAATTTGGACAAACCTGAAATTTTAGACAACCTAAAGAGTAAACTAGCCAAGCAAAGCAGACTTGGCTATCCTTGATAATATCGCAAAGAGCTCAAAAACAGGTCTTCCACATACGTAGAGCTTCCAAATAAGTCTTTAGCACATATATAACTCATGAATAGGTCTCCATTACAGCTTGAAACTTAGCATTTCGTTGGGTCGATACCCGAATCCTATCACTACCTAAAATGGAAAAGACAAAAAAGGTATTGTCTAAAAGAGGTAGTATACTACAAATTCTTAAAATATATAATAAATATTTGAGAGTCCAAATATATAGTAAATGTCCACTTGTGCTCTCATCTTTCCTTTAACCATTTGAAAGTTGCTAATACTTACCTCGAGCATCCCACGACTCACTTTAGCCATAGGTCGTACTACAACAGACTGTAAAGAGGTAAGTGACAATTGCTTAGTAAGTAACTTTTCTACCCTACTAACAAACAATTTATAAACAAGTTATTTAAACATGCATATGCAATGCAAACAAGCATATTAAGTACACACATCGTACATAGCCTACTAGTGACTATATAAAGCACGATTTTATGCCTATCGTTGCTCGAGTCAAGAAGTATTTAGACATGTTAGGATCAAAGTCTCTACATTTATCGTCTTAAAGAATATTATCTTCTCTTGATAGACCCAAAGCAGCGAATATGGCTTAACCTTAAGCAAAGGGTGACACTTCCTAAAGCTAAATAGATCCCAAAGGGCAAGGAAAAAATATGTCATATGGGTATGTTGTATGATGCAACAATAATATAACATAAATATAGATCCAACATGCATGATCTCTTACTCTACTATTTAGTGCTGCCGCCCTTTTCACATTAATGCAGAAACGTACAATGCATGACCAATTTATATTAAGGTCAAATAATTATTAATCCAGTTTACTAGTGACCAACCAAAATACATGATAAACACTCTAAAACCCTTAATGTAGTAATCAATTCTCATTTTGATATGTTATAATATTTTAGTACATAAGTACATCCAATTCGAGCACATACGAATATCCCGATCCCCAAGTACAACCATTTCATAAATATAATTAATTAATACTCTATATTACAAGTAAATACATGATAAAACAATGGATAGTATACTCACTTAGCCATAGCATCTAGTAATCTTAGTAATCCTCGATCAAGTCAATCTCTAGGTCTATGTCACCTAAGGATTGTAATTATGTAAATGAGTATTATACCTTAAACAACTTAGTTGTTCATTTACTGTTTTCTTGTTTTGGTTTATAACTTCTTGATTTTAATTCCATTTTTAATGATCTCATAGTCTATTTTCATTGTTTTTTAGTGTTCTTTTATTTAGTGAGGTTCGTTTTAGGTGTTTAGGCTTGTAAGAATTCAGTTTAGGCCAAACAAGTTCGTTGGTAGATAGTGTTAGTTTAACTACCTTAGGGTTTAGGCCTAGTTTTGGCCTTTAGGCTTGGTTTTTCATATTAAGCCTTACACTTGCCTTTTTGTCTTTTACTTAAGCATTCTAAGTTAGATTTTCTGTCCAAATTTAGTAACTTTTAATTTATACTTTATTATCACTCTTGTGGGCATAAATGAACTCTTTTCACTAGTTTAAGGCCTTAACTTACTAAGGGTCTTATAAAGGGTGTCTTGAATGGGCCTTAAGACTGAGCAAACATTCTATATTTTATTTAATGAGCTTTTTAGTTTAGAGTTCTAAATTATTAGGCTTTAATTTAACTCTTTTAGATCTTTCTAGGCTTGATTTGCAATCTAGGGCCTTAAGCCCAATTTTACTTATCATTTTAGGTCGAAGCCCATTATAGGAATTAAGTTTGGTCCATTTTAATTAAAATTCTAGATCAGGTCCTGATTATTAAAGGGGTCATTACTACCATTTTTAAGCCTCTAATTATCATCCAAGCTAATTTAAGCCACCAACTTGTCATTACCCTACTTAATTTGGTTAATCACACCCTAAATCATGCTTAACATTAATTGATCATGTTATTACACTAATAAATCAAAATTTGCATATCATTAAACCTTCCATGTCCATGATAGCTTTTCTAAAGCTTTTGCTACATTTTCAACATATCATCTATCTTAATGCATTTCCTTAATCTAAATCATATTTTGAATTATTGTAAGTTGGCTTTTCTTCCTAATGTGAAGAGAATATGTTGTTAACATGGTTAGGGGTGGCAATACACTTAAGAAACAAGGAACGTTAGATTTTTCTTGATGATTTGTTAATAAAACCTATCAACTATTAATCTCTACTATACGTTGATGCCACTACCTAATTCATAAAGCTTAATTCATTCATTATTCTAACATACCTTACATTATTCTACCTTAAAACTTAAGGATATACATGTACATGAATGTTTAAGTGCCTAAAATGTAAAGAGCTTTGATAAATCTTAAGGAAAAACAAAGAAAACTAAGCTTAGTTACATACTAGAATTGAAGTGTGATGACTTCTCTTTTTTAGTGTGTATACCGTAAGCTAGGGGTAGTGGGAAT
Source organism: Lumnitzera racemosa (assembly GCA_024138005.1). Lineage (NCBI taxonomy): Eukaryota > Viridiplantae > Streptophyta > Magnoliopsida > Myrtales > Combretaceae > Lumnitzera > Lumnitzera racemosa. The sequence continues at coordinate 50,852,966 of JAMXBC010000006.1, read as the reverse complement.
ATGTATGTATGTTAGCCAAGTAGGGTGGTATGTAAGAGAGGTGTAGGGCTTCGTGGTTGATGATTTAGAGATGTAGTGGTAGTAGCATGGTGGTTATTGATGCTGGTGGAAGGGAATGGTTAAGGGGTGTAGGGGAGTGATTTTTGAGAGAGATTTTAACAGTCCTTATGAGGAGTGAAATGGGATGAAAAATGAAATAAATGGAATAGGGAATAGGTAGTAGCCAGTCATGTAGAATGGAAAGGGGAATGGGGACAAGGTGGTGTCCTTTTGGGTACATGGTGCATGGTTCCCATATGTACCATGGTACCTTACATGTTTTTTGACACTCATAATATAATCTTGTCTCTTAAAGAATAATTATCCTTTAATCCAATAACTAATTGTTTTTTCTTTTATCCTTAATTGAGTTTGTGTTGTCATTAATTAAGATGTAATAAAAGTTAGTTAATGATTAGGGTGTAACTAAAGTAATTAATCACAATTAAGTCCAACTAAGCATATTAAGCATGATTAAGGGAATTTTAAGGTTTCATTACATTTTACTACTTTAACTTAATTAATTGAGATGCTCTACCCGTACTCTTAGGGTTTCCTTAAGGTTTTGGATCTATCTACAGTTATTGTTTCTCATACATGTTTAGAACTTAAGGTTTTAAGTGATTGATATGCTCGTTTATACTTAATGAATGATTTTCACTATACGATTTAGTTTTTCTCATCACTTTAGGATTTTAGGGAATTTTTTAAGGTTTTATAGTTATTTTAGTGTTTATTGCATATTATAGTTTTTAGGGTTTTATGTGTACAATTAGGGTTTTAGGGTTTTCCTTACTTTAGGGTTTTTAATCTTCTTATTTAAGGTTTTTAACCTATTAATTAAGGTTTGGTTATTTTACTTAAGGTCTTATCTTTATATTTCTACAAAATTTTAGGGATTATTCATTGACTCCCTCTTGATTAACTTTCAACTAAGCTCAAAACGGCAGGGTTTACAATAATCGCCTTACGTAGTATGTCGAGATCAATGGTTGGACTTCATTACGGATCTTTCTATAATACACAACAATATTGCCACAATTTGGTTGTCCTTCAAGTTGTGACAGTTTTTACGTAATTTTTTAGATATTTGTTTATGTTCTTGATAATTGAATGTTTATTCAAATTGTATTGGTTATTGTTAATGTTCATGTCGAATTTAATGAGTTGTTCGATTAAGTTCTTAATGTAGAAGCTTTAGATTTGATTAGGATTTGAGTTGACGTGTTTCTATATTTTAATTTTCTAAAAAATGTCTTGAATGCGCTTTATTCTTCCTTATATATGTAATGATCTTTAACCTAATTCTTGAGAAAATGTACGTTTCATCTACCATGAGCCTTAAAATTCATCAAAAACATGTCAATTTGTGCGATTTCAGTTCTTAATTGATTGCCCAACATCATATCATGGTTAATAGTTTTCTAGACTAATTAAAAAAAATCAAGTAATCAAGAATCAAAGTTTGGAATCAAAATTGCTATTGAAGGTGCTTTCATGTTCTTAACTTACTCTAAGATGTAAGCAAAGTATTTGTAGTAGTAGTAGTAATAGCATCAACAGTAGTAGTAATAACAATAATTGTTGTTGTTTTTTTTTTGTTATTAAATAGGTGGTGCCCATTTTTGGTTGTAATCATTTAGAATTAATCCCTAAACCAATCTATTTAGCTAAAATAGGCCCATACGTAGTTTTCTAATAATAGTTTAATCAATTAATTAAAACAATTAAAGATGAATTAAATAGTTAAATATAGGGTCAAAACCCCTTTACGTTGAACTTGATCCAATTTACATGTAAAACTATTCGACAAACTTAAATCGGTTTACTACCTTCTCTATTAGCTTAATTAATTATAACCAAGGAACTTAAATTAATAAATAAATAATAATAAATAATTTACTCCATAAGTAGGTTTTCTGAATAATGTTTGGATTACTGATTTGATTAATTGAGTGGGCTTATTTAATTGTATAATTAAATAGTCCTACTAGCTTAAAAGTCATTCTTAGAAGGGTAAATTATGTGAATCACTCTCGAAAATTTTGACAATTGTATGGACCTAACTTTTTTAAAAGTCAAGCATAGGCTCCATTGTTTTCATGTTGACTAAGTTGCCATGTGTAAAATGAACTTATTTAAACGCTTGCTTAACAATTTATTCATATATTTAATTGATTAAATTATCTAAAGCTAAAAAAATAAAAAAAGCTACATATATTAATTCACATATATGGATAAATGTAACTAAATCAACTAAAACTTACCATATAAGCATTTCCATAAGCTTGTTTTATACACGATATCCTAGTTTAAAAAAAAAAAAGAAAAGAAAAGAAAAGAAGAGAGAGAGCCTATGCTTATTTTTGGAATGGTAAGTACTAGCTTTTGAAAAAATTGGAGATTCATGTCATTTCTAAAGTTTTTGAAGGTTATTAGCTTTCCCTAGTTATAATATAGTCAATGTATTAGCCATCGTGCTAATCTATGGACCCAAGTATAATAAGCATAAGTGATAAACTTAGTAATAAGATCACCATTATGTTAAGTAAATTATTTTATAAACCTATATTAATCAAATGATATAACTCACATCTTTCTTAATCACATATAATACAACTACTGAGTTGGCAATAGTCATTAACTAATATGTAATCGCAATAGCTAATAATAACTACATATTATTTGTGCTTGTTGTGCTAAGGAGCAACACCCTTAGACTGGAATTACGGTTACGAGCATTGTTATTGAGTGATGTGGTAGTTTAGCGTCTGAGCCCCCATAGGTGGCTTAGTAGGCAATTGTTAGGAGGAAACTACATCAGACAAAGTCAATGAGCATAGAAGGAAATTATATTGGAAATCGTTCAAAATTATGGGACTTAGCAGATTATACGATATAAATGGACTGCAATCATTGATAGCTGGATAACAATGATAAACTACGTAATGAGACTTCTTTGTAGAGGATTGTTGTTTAGGGAAATGATAGTTGATTATACAAGTAAATCCTCAATACATGTTGACACTCTATTTTTGCCCTCCATAACGATCCTAATTGAAAAAAAAAATTCAAAAAATTGCCAAAAAAAAATAGAAACCCTTGGAAAATACAAAATAAATTAGAAATTTTAGAAAAATAAAAAAAATTCAAAAGATCTAAAAACTAGGAAAATTAGAAAAAAAAAATGAAAACTTAGAAAAACCTAAAAGTAAGGAAAAAAGCACAAAAAGATTGAAAATTTGAAAAAAAAAAACAAAAAATAAGAAATTTAGGAAATCAAATACAATTTAGGTTTTTAAGATAGAATAATAATAAGGGCTTGAGTTAGGCATAACTTTTGGGTTGGGCTTAGTATAAATGTAAAATTCAAATTTAGTTTAAGCCTTCAATCCTTATATATAATTTTTGTACATAAGATAATAGTACATGGGCTAACAGCCAATTTGGTTTAATACTTAGTTTTAGGCATTGGCAAGTAAGAAAAGGGCTTTTTACTTTTTCATCCCCCATCAGGATACGTGGCAAGCATCTATTAGACTGTATGTCATGAGTTAGTAAACTTATATTTACCTATGTAGTTGACATGGTGTCACATCAACATATTTTTCTTTTCCTTTTTTTTTCTCTCACTTTCTTAGACCAACTCACTTCCTGAGCTTTTTTTCATCATTTTTTTTCTCAATTTCATCAAATTAATGATGAATTGCAAAGTACTTAGGATACATGCATTAGGGCAAAAAAATCTAAATAAACCATTTTAAAAATATTTAGCATTTTTTTAATATCTCATAGCCTTAAGAAGAAATTATAAAAATCAATCTAGTTAAAAAAAATTGTTAATAAATTGCAACAATGATGATAATGCTGAAATGAGGAAATTTATTAATAAATATGAATAAACTACTATCGACACTCTTCACACCAAAGAAATAAAAGTAGTATAAGCTTCTTAAAATGAAATCAAATCCTATTTTTGCTTTTTTGGAATCCATGATAAAAGGGTGCTTCGTCTGTTACTTTTTTTTTTGGTTGTATTTACAATTTTTCTTTTTATTATATTTACAATTTTTTTTTTGTTATTCACGCTTGAAAATTGAAAAAAATAGTAAACTAATTTGAAAATATAGCAAACAATATTTAATTCATGAATAGTGAAGTATGTTTTTGTACATGTATAGTGTCATGTGTAGTGACTTTTCGAGAAATGATAGTAACTTCCAATCTACAATTAGTTAATTGTACGTTGGGAGATTAAATGCAATATGTGGGATGGCTTTAGAAACTAGTAAATAATGGATTGAGTATTTCAAAATTAGTGGATATTAGTTAAAGAGTTAGTGGGATGTGTTTGAAATATATTTAATCCATTAAAAGACTAAAGATATCTAATTTTGGTAGTTTTGACAATTAAAAAAGGGTTTGGCTTTAATAATATATATATATATATATGTATATTAACTTTATAAATATATGCTTATATATATATAAATACTAACAAACAATGCACTTATATTGTGGGTGTAAAACGACTTTAATAATTTTATTTTCAAATTTTTATATAGAAGTTAGATTTTGTACACCTAAAAAGAATAAAGTAAAGTTGGCTTAATGGTAGTAAGAAAAATGAAACAAAATTTAATAAAGTGTGGGTTTTAATTTACTCTCTTTCTTGGTTGTTTTTGTTTGTGATGGTTGAGAACTTAAAGAAAAGAGATAGTTGTATTTGGGTTTACGATTTAATTGGAGTCCATATAGATAATTGGTAAATATACTCTCATTAAATTAATTAATAATTGATATAAGAGTTGGTTTTATTGTTATTATATATTATGCAATGGGGTTACCACTCTCCTCTTATACATACAAATAGTAAGCATACAAATATAATAACATGCGTCGTGTTGTATAAATAGAGAATTTCATATACACATATGGATATTGTGTACATACCAATATATACATGTATGTATATCTCTATAAATTATTTCATCATACCAATTATGTATATATATTGTTATAAATGCTTTGCAATATTGTGAAATAATATATTGCTATATATGATATATGTTAGTAAAATATTTATATGTAAAAACAGACAGTGTTTGCAAGTAAAAATAGAAAAATATGGCATGTTGCTTTGGCCTTTATGAAATGTCAATAGGTATGTATTTTTACTTTTGGCAAACACATTACGACGTATGTTTTATCACTATCAACTAATTAATATTAGCCTGGAAAATGTGTTAGTTTTCTATAGACTAGCCGATGATGCATCCACGTTGTGTATGCAAATTTAAAATATTATAAAAATGAGGAATATTAATTGAAAAACAATACATATGTTAAAAATTAAGAAGTTTAATGGAATATTAGTTAATCGATAACACAGAGTTACTAAACATTTATAACTACTACAATTGCAGTCCTATAGATACAATTTGCTTTAGCAAAAAAATATACTCATCAACAATATTAATTGTCATAAACAATTGAATCAAATTGTTGGAATATTATGATTATATATGGTTTTGACAAAAAAGAAAATTAATTAATGGCTTCAATTAGCAATATTTAGACGCATTATGAGATAACATATTTAAATAAGATAAATGCCAATATCAAATAATAGCGACTTTTTTCTATTTTTATATTAGGAATATTGAATCAATCTATATATTGTTTGTTTGGTATTAGACCATAGATGATAGAAGTTTATTGATGCCTTTAGGTTTCATATCTTATGATTGTGTTCATGTTGTCGTTTACTTATTTGTTATTGATTGTTTCATGGTTGGTGGTGATTGCTACTCTACTGATAAAAAGCCAACAATCACATTGTTAGGGTCCATGAATTACTAAAATAAGAAAAAAAAATCAATGGTTGTTCTCATGGGTTGTTTTGATTTTGCATATATAGGACTTTCATGGTTAGGCAGGATCACTCACCCTCACATTGATGGATCATATCAAGATTAAATACGTAGAAAAACACATCTAGTAGGCAAAATACTTGGAGAAAAGGTTCTAAAAGTTATTGACAACCAATAAAAGAATGCAAACTGGTTGTTTTTGGCATTTATTCTTAATGTACAAAGCTAAACAAGAGCATCAAATCTTAACTATGAATAGTTAAATGAAATTATTCTAACAAAAAAAAATAAAAAAAAAGAAAGGCTAAAAGAAAACAACACTAACAAACCACATCAAATACCTTAAAACCTAAATAACAATACAACATGAACACTAGCTTCTACTCTCTGACCATTTCTATGTCTATGTCAACAGAGTAATATACTTCAATTATAAAAGAATAAAATATAAAGCAACAAACTTTAGAAAAATTGAAGGAATAAAAAGCACTGAAGGTATGATTAAATTGCTTTGTTATTTTTCAAAACAAAATCACTTTTAGCAATGGACTCATTATCACCATCATCTGCATCGATTAAAAAAAAGAAGCAAATCCAATTTTATTCTGTTTCTTTTTAAAGAAAGTAAAAAAAAAAAAGAAATAAGAAATATCAAAATAGAAAAAATAAGATAGGCTAATTGGAAATTCAATAGGCAAAAGTATATGGTTGTTATTTAAGGGTAGGTATAGTTTGGTTCGGTACGATTTGCCCCCTCGCCTTCCTATCGAACGAAACCTAATATACCGGTTTAGTTTTTTATTTTTTTAAATTGAACCTAACTATACTGTTTGGTTTATAAATTTTTTGAACCTAATTAAAACCGGTTCGATCCACAATTCAAGCCGTTTGTGTCAAATTTCCACTAAACATTTTTATTTCAAATAAATATAAAATTTCAAATGGAATTTACTCAACTTAATTTTAATAATTAATACAAAATAATAATAAAGAATAATAAAATATGAAAAATTTGATGAAATTTATAAAGATTGATGGAAAAAAATATAAAATAATATAAAATAATTGCATAATTTTTTTATTTTACTAAATGGTTCAGTTCAGTTCAAAATGTCTAAATCGCGAATTGTTTATATATAACTAAACTAAATCATAAACTAAACGGTTCATAAAAAAATCGATTTTTTTATTTGATTTGATTCACGATTCGATCCACGATTTGTGATTTTTTTTTCCCAATCCTACTGTTATTAGCTTTACTGTTTGCTACGACATGATACTCTAACAAGATAACACTCTCTTCACCAGTTGCATAGAGGATCAATAATCACATGGCCAATAAACATAGCTAGTTTTGGTGATCAACATACAAAAACACTTAAAAGCTCCATTTGAGAATATCCAATTCAGAGTGTTGATGCAAAGGTTATGATTACTAGCAAAACTTCTACGAACAGAATGGAGTTGGATGTATTTAAATTGATTAGTGGGTATGAGAGCGACAATGTTCTATAGTAAATCAGTACATGTAGGTAGTTTCTTCGGAGTTATAATGCTAGCAGAAACATGATAAAGATTAATAGTTTTTTAATTATTAAATCAAAATATTAAAAAGGGCCATTGGAACCAAATTGGATAATTAGAAAAAGTATATAATTAGGGAGTGGAGTTGAACAATAAACTATTCCCTTAATATTAATAGATAGATGTAAAATAATTAATTTAATAAAATAATATAATCAGATATATCTTATTAATATAATTCAATAAAAATATAAAATTAAAAATTATAGAAAAAAAGGAAGAAGATTTGCTTATAAATTTTTTCTTAGATCCTTCATAATCTCACCTGTGCCCAATTTTGTTATTCATTTTGATATGCCATTCTTTGGAAAATAGAATATGGGCTTTGGAGAATTAGAATATTTTGTTAATGAGTTTTGGGAATTTTTTTCCTCTTTTTTATTTTGTGTTGCTAAGTTTTTGGATGAAGAAATACTAGCGGATAACAAACACAGAGACAAAGGGTTGATCTTTGAATAGGAAAAAGAATGGATCTGCAGGGTCCTAAATGAATTGGCTTATTCAAAAAAAGCCTTGTTCTTTGGAAGATCTATCTCGTGTTTGATATTGCATGATTCCACTCTACAAGAACTTCGAATCATTCTCTTGAAGCTCATCCTTTTTCATCATAAATGATCCGCTTGCCCCGAAATGACCTGACCCAATAGGGAAATCCCAATTCATTGGTTCTTTCGATACAATCAAATAGAAAGCCCCAAAGGCGCCATATTGTATGAGCCCAAACTATGTGATTGAATAAGTTCTCCTCTATCTGTTGCGGGTTGAGGACTCCTTCTCCTTCCCCTTCTTCAAACTCCGATTCGTATTATTCATAGGGAAATCTCTTATCAATGATAGAACAAGATCCATTTTGCATCATATCTAAGGGATTCCTTAGTTTGGGCCGAAGAAGCAATGTCACTTGATCATTATCAAACTGATTGCAGTACCTCGGCGTGACATGAGTGTAAAAGGGATTCCAGAATCAGTTTTCTTTTTATAAGGGCTAAAATAATTTATTTTGGCTTTTTGACCCCATATTGTAGGGTAGATCTCGAAAGATATGAAAGAAAGATCTCCCTCCAAGCCGTACATACGATTTTCATCGAATACGGCTTCCCATATAATTCTATATGTATCCATGAGATCGAGTATGGAATATGCCTTACGTATATATAAAATGAATAAAATTATGTAATTAATTAATATATTATAACATTGATAAAAAATAATAATAAATAAGGAAGAAAGAGAGATGGTGGTAGGAAAATGAATAAAGAGTAATGGGAACGTTGGAGGAGAGAGAGAGAAAGATGGAGTAGTAGAAATATTGGAGGAAAGAGAGAGAGATTGGGAAATTGTTATATTTTTTTAAAATCCATAAATTATACTATATTTATAATTAAATGTATTAAAGAAGATTATTTATCAATAATAAAAATTTTATTTAAAAGATTAAATAAATAAAATTAGTTAAAATGTTGTCTAGATATTATTTAAGGATCTAAATGTTTTAAATATAGATAAGTGGATGATAGAGAAACAAAGAGGTAGTTGAGATTTTACGAAGGAAAGATTTGGGACAAAGGTTATAGGAATGAGAAAAGCAAATAACAGTTAATGAAATACGTAGGTTATAAAACAAGCTCTTGAAATTTTAAGATACAAAGTTTGAGATGAAAATTTAAGAGAGAATTTAGAGGGAGAGATTTATGGGATAAAAAATGAGGTGGTTAATTAAAGCCAATTTTGAAATATGAAAAACTGAAAATAGTAATTAAAAAAGTATTTTTTAACTAAATTAAAAGTATTTAAAAATTCTTATTGGTTTAAAATATTATAGATAGATTAGTGGATGATACATTTACGTTATATTTGTACAAAATAAATAAAATTATGTAATATAATTAAATATATTATAATATTGATAAAATATAATAATAAATGAGAAAGAAAGAGAGATGGGGTATTGGGAAAAGGAATAAAGAGTAGTAAAAATGTTGAAGAGAAGAAGGAAGTAGTATAGATATTGGAGGAAGGAAAAAGAAATAGAGAGATGGTTTTATTTTCTTAAAATCATTAAATTGTTTTATATTTATAATTAAATGTATTAAAGAAAATTATTTATTAATAATAAAAATTTTATTAAAAAGGTTACATAAATAAAAATAATCAAAATTTTGTTTCAACCATTATTTAAAACTCCAAACATTTTAATAATATAAATAAAATATTATAGATAGATATAGGTATATTTCCATTTTAATAAAACCTAAAGAAAACGAGAAAGGGTGTCCATTTGTGATAAATTTTTCCATGGTTCATTTACTATTTTTATAAGATTAATATGGCTTTTTATTATACTATTAATTTAATATTTATTATAAATATAAATTATTAAATTAATTATATTGTTAATTATTTAAATTTAATAGATATTAAATAAATTTTACGAAGAATGTCCCTTGGAGTTGTCGTCCGCGATATATTTACAATTTTACTTTTTGACGTATTCTCTATTCGCTTTGCCTGACAAACCATTGAAAGTCACGTCCTACTTATTGGCCGAGTTCCCGCATTCACTATGTTTAACACTCCTCCTCTTCCTCTGTTCTAGAGAATCCAAAACCATTTCACTTTATTTCATCCGAACGAAATGCCTCTCAAGTGGTTTATTCCTAATCCACTCCTTGTCCAACTTTTAATCTAATTTCCTTAATTTTTGTCCAATCTCATTCCAATTTTTTTTCTTTTATAGGGTTTTGCAGTGGCATCCTAACCCAGGACATGCAGTTAACAGTCAAATCCTATCAGAAGTTTCCCGGTGCATTGAGTCCCTCTGTGGGGTTAAAGAAGGAAGATGGAGAGCCTTTCTCACTTACTACAAACCCATTTATCGAGGTAAAATACAAAGGCTAAATGTTCTTGTTTCGTGTCTTATCTGAATTGCATAAAGTTTGGAACTTTTTTTGAATATTTGGGTCCGTACTCTATTCTATGGGTTGAAACTAGAAAATTTGATACGTGGAATGGTTCTTTAAATTTTAGCTTATGTAATAGGATGAAAATGAGGTCCATGACAGAGTTTGGGTTGTTATTTCGAAGTATTGTTTAATGAAAAGTAATATGTTATTTGGACAATTCTTCAGATTCCATAATCCCTCCTGAAATACCCCGAGATTTTATTGGGATGTCACTGCCGGAACAACCAACCAAGTATTACTTTACACTTCGAAGCTATCGGACAGTTGTTGAAGCTGATTTATCGATACAGAATATAATGGAGAAGTTGCAATCTTACAAGTCAAGGGTGGTTCTTAATTTTGAGGTTTGGTTTTTAAGCTTAACTACGGGCAAGAGAGAGCAATTATTTAATGTGGCTGGATAATCTCAATGCTCACTTGACACCACTGTGGGGATAATTCATTAGTTTCTGCCTTCTGTTCATTTATTACTCAGGGGTTTCAATATCAACTTGGTGACTTCCAGTTGAGAGTGGGGAAAGTTGCTACTAGTAATTCCGAGAATTTGAGAGGGATTGTGATGGAGGTATTGAGAAATTCCATGTATTACTGTGTTCATACTTGCATGTTGTGAATATGGCCATTATCTTATTGACCCAGCTTTTGAGCAATTGAAGCAACGTCAAGTTTGAAATTATTTTAGAAGTAACTGTAGAGCTTTTGTTGCAAAGGCTTTAGTTGAATGCTTGAAAGAACATCTCAAATCAGCTTATGATCATATTTGTATTATTGAAATCACATCTCATCTCATCTCATTATAGCCTATAGTTTCACAATCTAAAAAGGATTGGCATTGCGAAAACAAGTCATCTTGTCAACATCTTGATTCTCCCAAACCCAACATCACCTCCTCCCCACCACCGCCACACCCACCCCACCCCCACACCACCCCATCCACCACAAAAAAAAAAAAAAAAAAAACAAAAGGAGAGAAGAAAAAAAATATGGGGACAATATCACATAGCAAGAATTAGTTTCATGAAAGAAAATTAAATTTTCTGGTCACTTTTCTCTTTGTGGCTTTGTCTGTTGCGATACCTGCTGTTTTCACATTCTTTTCATAATTGAGGCCATTACAGAACTCGGAGACTGGCTGTCTCAGTTTCTGTGACTGATCATCTATTGCAAGCAACATAGCTGCTTTGTTTACTTTCCTTTGATAAAATTCATTAGATTTAGTTCCATGTGGTTCCAATAAGATTAACTGCAATTTAATACTCTTGTTATTGTATCAAACTCTCCAGATCAACTTACATTGTGGTATTAAATGGTACTATGACTTTTGGATTATTGTTATGGTGGTAATTCATTGATTTGTTTGAACATGCTGTTATATATTTTTGACAGTGACAATTGCATAATTGCATTTAGTTTTCTATTTGGTAATTTAAAATGAAATTTTCATGATGTGCTTGTTGACTTTTTATTTTTGCAGCTGGAGTATCTTCCCATTTCTTCCTTGGAGAAATCTCGACAAGTGATGGAAGAATTTATTGATATATGGCAAGAAGCCTTGTTGAAAAGGTCTTTACCAGGTCACTTTATCCATGTAGAACCGAACTTTTCAGAGTATGGTCTTTCAGACCACTATAGTTCACAACACACAGCCGTACAATATGCTACTGTTATGGCTCAGATGATTGCATCTTCACAAGCAGTTCCTGCAGTGAGAAACTAAGACAGATGGATCTCTTATATTATGTCTTTCCCATGTGGGTCTTCTTCACAACTTAAATTACATAATTTTCTCTGATAATTTAAAGATTTGGATTTCTGTTGTTTATGTTGCACATGCACCTTTGAGCAAGGTTCTGATTAATTCAAAGGGCCTACATTCCTGTTGTATATATGCCATGCCACAGAGATCTTTGGGCGAGGCAGAGGGCATCTCTTAAGACTGAATTGCTAATAAATTCCCTGCTATTCTCAAGTCCATTTGTGCATAAAGACATCTCAAATCTTGTAGTCTCTACAAATAGTATTTTCAGTTAATGATTTTTGTCGTTGACTTGTCTAGAAGTTACAAAATTTTCAATGTTTTACTGGTTTTCTTTGTAGAAATCTTGTGAATTAGAAGCCATGATCTGCTTTGTACATTGGGGAGGCCCAGGGGATAAACAACAATTGAAAATATTTTCTGACAGTGGTATTCTGGAGGTTCTTGGACTTGTTATTTTTTTGGCATGGTCATAGCTATCCAGCTTAACCTCAATTATTGGAAAACAAACAAGAAAATTCACAGATCATTAGGGAGACAATATATTGCAGGAATCAGTTGATGATGTTGATCTGTTTGGCCATGAGTCAAGCAAGATGGATGATGCCATTCTCTGGTGGAATTTAGCATGAGGTATTGTCAGGATTACCTCGGTAATGTGAAGATGACCTTGTGAGACCCTGTGTTTTCCAGTGGTGCAAAGGAGCATCTGTATTGGTGGGCAATGGTAGTGTAAGATTTTGAGATGTAGCATCATTTTGAAACCTAAAGCCTTATGGCAATTTTTGAGGGGAACTGAAACATTGGAAAAAAGGTACCTTCACAAGCAGTTGAATATTTTTGTGGGAAGGGCTTATTGACCTGAATTTTGGAGCCAATAACTGATTCCTGGCGTGTAAATGTTGGAAAGCTAGCATATAAATGCTAAATTTTGCTCAAAACATCTCATACTATGTATGCAGGTCTGCCTATAAACTTAAAAGTTGATAAAATGTCAGCTGAGCTCTGGACAGGGTTTGAAGAGCTGTAACAATACAAGGTGCATGGATATAGGAAGGTGAGAACTCAAAGCAGAAATGCTGCAGAACCGTAGCCAAAGCTACTTTAGCATCCAGTGCAGCAAAGTTTTGGGCAATGCATGTCCCTGGTCCTCAGCCAAAGGGAACCACTGGCTGATTCTTCGATGCTTTTAATATGCCTTTCAGTAAATCTCTCCAGCCTGAATTCTTCTGCACTGATGCCTGAAAGGTCGATGTTGTGATTAATTAGTATGGGTATCGTAAGATTCAACCCTGCTGGTAGGCAGATATCACCAATCTTGGTATCTCTGAAGGCGTGGTGGTATAAAGCACAGGTGGATGTAGCTTTAGTACTTACTATCATTGTCCCTGGCAACACATAATCCAGAAAAATCCTAGTACCTAAACAATGAAAATGCAATGGTGTTTGCTTCTTCATGCCTATTCTTTTGCTAGGTCTTTTCTCTCATATTTCACTATGCAATAGTTTGGAGTACTACTTCCACATAGCAGAAAACTTCGTCTCATGCCTTCGCCTACCATTCAGGGTGCATTGCCAGGACCATATAGTCCATATCAGCCTACTTGAAGTCGATTCTTGTCCAGCAATGAAAAGTTTGCATTCCTCTGCAACGTCTTACATTGTTATGCCATTGCCATATGTTGCCTGTTTTAGAAGTAGGCCTGCCTGCCTGCCTGATCATCAACCTCCGACTGTCCAATTCTCATCATATGTTGCCTTTGTTCGTGGAGTCCTTGTAGTATTTATGCGATCTCTTCATTAAATTCCTTTCTTTTTTCGATTTTTCTTTCATGGGAAAAATCCACGCGAGCGAAAAAGGAAAGAGTACTTGTTAACTTATGTTATGTGCATAGGAATTACGATGACAGTGAATTTTAGCTTTTTAGAAGGGTTTATCATTAGTCTGTTAATTTCGAATCAGAGAGTAAATTATAGGGACACTCTTATAAATTTTAGATATTAAAGACACCCTATGTTCAAAAAACTCTATCACTGCCCTTTTTAACAAAAAAAAAAAAACATGGGCTTCTATGTTTTTTCTTAAATTGTGTTATAAGGGGTGTTTGGAATAAATTCTCATGTTAAACACTCAATTTTCCTTTATATTTGCTCCACTTATGCAGGTATTTAGAAGGATTAGGTACCCCGCTTAGCAAAAAAAAAAAAAAAAAAAAGAAAAAAGCTGAGTTTCTCAAGCCACTATCTGGTTGGCTTATGTAGAAAGCCAATTTTGGCCGTTGAATGCCCGCGACATTCCAATGGCAATGTGAATTTGTGTCGCTGATTCCTTGCCATTTTTCAATGGCAAATTTATGTTTGGATGCGTAAAATTGTGACGTTCTTTTTTTTTTTTCCGGTAATAATAAGTACATTATAATTATAATATAAAAATTAAGGAAAAAATGATGCACATCTTAATATTTATCTTAAACATATTATATATTGTTGAAAAAATAACGATAATATGAAGCTTAAAAAAATATAAAAAATTAATAAATAACTTTAATTAAATATCACTTAAAAAAAGAATTATTTAAAATACTGATATCACATATTAAATATCTCCTAAAAGTTGGTTATAATCACACCTTTAGTTCGTAACTTATTTAGTCGATCTGATTTCTTCGGTTCTCGAAAATCTAAAATGACTTCACCATCAGAATTAATACATACCTTTCCCTTAAAAGTCGTAGTTGATATTTTCTATTGGGTAAGAGTAGTTGATATTTTCACCATATAAAAAATTTCAAATTAAAAGCCATAACCAGAACTTTAATTTCCTACGTTAATGTCTAACTAAGAAATGTTTCAACAGTTCAAAAACTCTAAGTGAATGGATGGAGTAACAGTAAATGATTATTATAAATTTAGAATTATGTGGAGATATAAATGATATTTTTTATTATATATTATTATTATCACTTGTTTAATATAATTTATATTTATCATAAAAAAAAAAACACGTAGTACACTTCATTTTACCATCCTCGACAATAAAATGATCTTGTAAGTCTCGCTTCTCAGAACCCTTATATACTAAACTCAAACCTAATTTCCATGGAAGAGGACCACGACTTTCTTGTTCACTGCGATGGTCACGTGCATAGAGTAGATAAGATGGATCCACAAGAGTATAGCTATCCGGACATGGTCCAAGAAATAATTTGTACCATCTCTAACCTCATGGCAAGTTGTGTCACAGCAACCATATGGTCAGCATTTTCGGCTTTTACTGGAGGGAATGATGGCGGAAAGCGACCGAAATATGATCTACTCGTTCATTGTGTTATCAGGGAAATCTGTGAGTACTTAGCGACACAATGTTCATCAATCGATCTCCAATTAATGTCATATTTCGCTGGTACGGAGGAGGTCATGTCTGAAAACCATAATCTTATTGATGAAGAGTTTGGTTATGCTTCCCAATGAGGCGTTCAAGTTGTCTTATGATGGCCGAATCAGCCCAAATCAAATGAACTAGAATCTTATGAGTTGTGAGTTAGAGTTTGAATCTTTGTGTGAGGAGGTAGAGAGTGAACATGATGATAATGTAAAGGATTATTAGTCGGGATGAAAATGAGGGAGAGGAGGTCAATAGTGGTGGAACCTTGCCACGGGCGAAGTGATGGGTTGAATATCCATCACAAAAAAAGTTATTAACTTTAGGTACCAAGTTTTGATTTTTAAGACCCTGAGGCCTGACGGATCCATCCTGGTCGAGTTGGGCCAGGGTTCTTGCCCCTCGTGCAGGGTTCTAATTACTTTCTTCTAGACCAGCCGTAATATGAAAATCAACCTTTTATTTATTTATTTTTTTGTTGGCCAAACGTAATATGAGAATCAATTAAATCCGTAGTTTCATGCTTGCTCTTCAAGTAAAAGATCTCTTATAAAAACTATTTAGTGTCTCGTGAAGCATGCTCCAAATTTCTCATCATCTAACCCACTATCCATAATTAATAAATAAATCTCACAGAGGTTGGATAACATTTATATGATTTTTCTGCAAGATTAATAACATATATGTCGCTACAAAATCAACAAATGTATTCCTTTTGTGTTATACTGAAAAACGCATAAAACAAACGAGTACAAGCCTACCACCGATTTAATCAAGATTCGCTCTTTTTCTTTTCAAAGGAAATATTACCAACGTTTTTCCATAAAGAGAGCAATGATATCCGTATTTAAGTTTCCCTTCTCAAATTTGCAGCAAGTAAACACGTTTTTCTTTTCTATTAGATCTCACAAAACCAATGCAAATGTAACACCTTAAAACCTGGAGCGTATAATCCATTATATGTTTTTAATCTTTACTGATATGTCAGGTGTTTAATAACCTACAACTTATCTAAGATTTTGAAAATAATTATATAAAATCGATCAACCTATAATATAATAACCTCAAATCTGTATGAGAGCGGAACATCAACCATTCGATCTCCATAAATACCATATAATATCATAACTATAATCTAACTTAGAGAAAGAATTTGAATAAAAAAGCACTAAACATAAAGATTTGGAGTCTCATAGCTCTCGTAGAAGTCAACTTGCTAGACGTCGCTAATAGGAGTCACATATGACTCCATAACAACACAAGTCCCAAAAATATTCAAATATAACAGAAATAAACATAGGTATACTCAATCTACTCTTAGAATTAATCTATGAAGTCCCTTCTCTATCATTATAATAATAGTAGTCTCCTTTCTTATCATAATACAGAAAAGTATGGCCGAAATCCTTAGCATAAACTTCATCATATACCTTTTTACTCAAACCTACAGCTGAAAAATAGTAACCCTCATTGAGTGAGCTAATGTCTAGTACAGAATATCACATACATGCGCGTGAACATAAATGCAACAAGTTAAGTACACATGAGTAACGATTATATATGCAACAATCAACCTATTAGATCTTGTTATTTAAGTTCATAAGTAGCATAGTCTTAGTGTCTTAAGACTTGGGGTTATTTATAACCCCTACACAAACAATATATAAGTACTACATAGGTATTGGTGTTAGGTACTCTTCAGCAGTCGAATGCTAAAATTATCCTAAATCTACTTACGTACTTTCAATGCAGGACTTTACGTATGATAACGTTATGTAAAGATTGTTAGGTGCCTCACTATAACCACTAGATTCGACTATTGGAAGGTCGAAGCCAAGCACAAATAGCAAAAATCAATTAAAGTCTAAGTTTAGTTAAGTCCATTTTAAAGTTCTAGCTTAGCATACTTAACTAACAACCATGTATCCTGTACCTGAAACTTCTACCCTAATCTGATTTGATTCCTCATAAATCCTAGCTTTTGTGCAAAAATATTAATGTTAAGTTTAGAATTTATTAAAATTTTCATAATTCGACTCAACACTTCTTCCCCTTAAACTCAACCCTCTACCTTAACCTCCAAGCTTCTAAACCATCCTCTACATATTATTTTGTATCCTCTTATTTACTTTTTAACATCACATAATATACATACATCAACACTTATGCACATATGCGGATTACACATATTATATGTATGTATGTGTATGTATATATCTATAAGTAATTCACCCATGCATAATATTATATTATATAATATAATATATATTACATTAAAGATACACATATATTATTTCATATTATATAATTTATATTTATACATAACTCTATCTCTCTCTCCTTCTTGTCCCATTCTCTCTCCCTCTTACCCCTTTCTTTCTCTCTTTATCTTCCCCCTCATCCTTTTTCTCTCATCTCTTCCTCTCTTATTCCCTATCGTCACAAAACACACACAACACTTTTTCTCTCTTGCCCCTGTCTCTCTCTAATCCCCCTCTTGTCTTACACAAATGCGCATATACATAAGGTCAAGAATTCACCAACATACCTACATATCTCTTAGGCCACCAATTCACTTCACACATACCCAAGAATTGTCATACCCCAAAGTGACAGAGTTATAACAGTCCCGCTATATAAACCATTTTAGAATAGAAGCTAACATTACAGTTGTTATCTTAGATTTAATTTAAATAGGGTGTCAACAACTAACCTGTTTTGAAGTAAACTGTTAACAAATTAAATATATTATTTACTTACAAAAATATAAAATTATATATACTAAGACTTAGTAATAAAATCTTACTTTACTCAAGTAATATATAAATTAGTGTTAAAAAATTTACAAATAAGGCTTAATACTTCAAAAGTGTGACTAATCCTCAGTTTTATAACCTTGCTCCTTAGAATTCAGCACTTGTTAGCTTCAAGGTAGTATGAAGCCACTTCTTAATTAGCATCTGCAGCAACATCTATAGAGATGCGAGCAATCAACTGCTCAATAAGTTATGATAAAGAATAAAAACTATATATCAAACATAAATAGTGTTACTAACCAATTATTTTAATGTAACGTTATAAGCAAATGCCATTGTATGATGTTATCCAGTCCATTATAAGATTAAAGAAAATACACTTACTCTAATCCAGGTTAAGGAGTTGAGCATACATTTGAATAGCTTATGACTAAACTCAAGCTTGTGTAATGAAGACACTACTTCTCCTGTGATTACATTTAAACCATAGCCTTCACCCTTACTGCAATCTCTTCTCTCGTCACTTAGTTCGACTAAGGATGAAGAAGAGATCAATTATGCTATGTATCATTGTTCCTTTCGAATGGGTTGATATTTGGTCGAAAAACCCTAAACATTTCCCTTAATAGGTTACTGTGTAGGTTCAATTTAGAATTATAAGTCATATATTTAATTAAGTCTAGTTAAGTTGATTAGTTTATATCATGCAATACAAAACAATTGTAAACCAGTACAACAAGCCAATAATATACAATACATACAAGAATATGCACACATAGGCATGCGTACAATCAAACCACTTACAATTACAAACAAGTATAACCTTAAGCCTCTGAGTATTATGATACAATACTCTAAAATACAATTATGTATTGATCTCAAACTTACCTAGATGTTTCGCTTGCTCACTTAAAGTGCGACTCACAACAAACCTTTATCGATAGTTCCTATAATACAGATGTTGTTTTAGTATTTATATAATCACTTTATGTAGTCTTTAATCTATAATTCTTATTGTCATCTTTAGTTTTGAGTTTTATTACATCTAGTTATTTAAGTTTCAATTCTTTTACAGTTATTTCTATTTTGATCTAGGTTTTGATTTAGTTTTTGAATTAAGTTTTGTTTTAGCTTTTGATGACTGTTTTTATTCGTAAACCTTAGGAATTCCTCTCGAACTAATATGTGAAATTCATCTAACTATCTTTAGGTATCCTAAATCTCTATTTTATCTCTTAACCAATATTTTAGTTAGTATAGTATACTATATTTTTAATTTAACTATCAAATGTGAGATGTGATTTTTGACTTACCACTTGAAAACCAAAGTGGTGGACTACTTCTACTACACTTGGGATGTAGGAAGTATTACAGATGCAAGTAATAAAATAAAGTCATCAAGAGAAGCTTAAAAATAGGTTAAGTCGAGTGACCATACCTGATCTATTTGATGTAGATGCGAATTAAGGTATTCAGAATAATTTAGGGTCTTTAGACAATTTTGTTCAAATTGATCCAAATTTTAATATAAGTTCATAACAGTTAGACAAATAGTCTTAGTAATATTAATTTCTCAAAATAAAGTAATTATAATATTTAATCTCAATAAAACATATTTTTACCAGATACGATTAGTAATTATTGGAAATTTGAAAATTAGAGTTTCGAGTAATTACGAAGTCTTAGAGATAAATTATATATATAATAAAAATATTACATGATACAAAATAATATACAAGATATATGTAGACACCCCGCGTATAATTATTATGTGTAATTATACCTGTAATTAACTAAATACCCGATTATGTACATTTTAAGCTTAAAGGAGTAATGTAAATTATAGTAAATCAATAAAAAATTATAAAAATAATGAGAACAGTTGGGATTAAGATTTTGGGGTGTGTAGAGCACTTTAGGACTGGTGTTTAGAAATTATAACAAAAGATCATGCAATCTTATATATAGTTTTTAAGGGAATAAGGCATAAAGAGAGAGAAAGGAAAATTCATTCTCCATCAACTAAGCCTTGAAAAATCAAAACTCCTCTCTGGAAAATCATACATACAAATCAGGATTTAAGAAAAATTAGAGTGGGTTAGAAAGATCAAAGAAGGAAATTAGGGAAAAATAGCAAAATTGGTGCGTAATTTGTATAGTTCAGTGGTTTACAGGTATAAGGAGTTGCTGGGCGTAAACCAACCCTACCAGCATAAGGAGTAGCCTATGCTCAATTGTGTTGATAAGGTGGCAGCCACTACTAGTAGCAGGAGCTTCATTTCTAGTCCAATTTTGTAAAAATATAAAAAGTGCCTAAAAAATTATGAAAAAAATTATTCTTATATATTTTTGTTATAAAATCTATGAAAAATGTCATTTTCTACAAATTTAGTGATGACAATACAAGTCCTTAAGAAATCAGATGATTTTCAATATTGAAATAAATAGGCCTAACAATGTAGTTTTTCCTTTAAAATCTTTCCGTAAACTACTCTATATTAATATTAAATTGCTATGAAAAGATATTTTGCAAAACCATTTTCTAAATTTTTATGTAATTTTTTAGCCCCAAATTAGGTACTAAATTGTGTTTTAGTGGAAAAATAATCTATTTTCTTAATAACCTCACTTAGATTCTAAGTTGAATTTGTCAATGAAGTGTTTGTACTATTTTGGGATGGTTGGATTGATTAATAAAATAAGGAGTGGTAGAAAATTTTAGTTTGGTCCTTAAAAGTGGGTAAAACAACTAAATTTTAGGTATTGAATGAAGATAGAGGATAACTCAAAGGAAGTTGAAGGCAAATGTTCTATTGGATATGCATTCAGAAGCTAAATTAGAAGCAAAATTTATGAGTTAAATGAACAATAGGGGATTCAAAAGCTTGTTCAAAGAATGTTTTCCTAAAAACCTTAGAGATAATAGAGTCAGATGGTAGCTCAGAAGATAACATATTTAGGGGCTTAATCTAAGGAAACTCAGAAACTATGTCAGAGGATAAAACTGATATTATGAATGACCTTGTATAGCTTAGATAGTAACTTAGAGGATTTTCAACTAAAGGAAAGTACTATAGAATCACTTAGAACTTAGCTCAGAAGGTATGAATTAAAGAATCTTGGGGACATATCAACCTCAGAGACTGACTTAGAGGTTGAATTTATGGTGAACTTCATTACCCATATGTTTAGAGAGTAGCTTAGAAGCTTCTCCAATTAAATACTGCAATAGTATCTCGACTCAGGGAATAGCTCAAAAGGTGATAGAGGTAAAATAAATTCATATCACCATTTTAAACTTCCAGTACTTAAGGCATAGAGTAATAACCTAACGACTAACTAACTTAATTCTAATATGGATGAGTACATTAGCAAGATTGCACAATTTATATGTAGAATAAATTACTATGTCGAGACAAAAATCGAGGGCCAACAAGGATAAGTTAGCAAGCTTAGTTAGTGAGTAATTGAGTTCCAAGTAAGTGGATATTTGTGTGTACTTGAGTAGACATATGTTTACTCTTAACTTTGTATGCTCTATAATGTTTTGGGTTAGTTGAACTTGATTTCAAGTTGATATGCTATTCAATGAACTATATGGAGCTACCTGTTATAATTATTGCTGATTGAATAGTGACATGATATTAAACTTAATTGTTATGTTGGTGTTGATGAATGCACATGTGACATTTGCTAGGGTCTATGTTATCTTGAAAAAGAATCTAGGGACTAACTCTATCTCTTAAGGTGTTCATCTAAGTAAGCTTAATATTGAGATCTTGGAATCGACAAAACTATATAGTAAAGACTGGACAACAAGTGATGGATAAGTCTGCTTAGATTTGCTAGGTTTTGCTTAACGTGCGATCTAATGCATTCATGACATAGCATGAAAAGGACCTATAGGTTGAGTTTTCTTAAAACCAAGATATTGTTAGGTCGGTTTCCATATGAAAAACTACGTTTATCAAGTGAACTACTTGATTTGTAAGAGCTAAGGTTTCGAGCATATAGAGACGGTATTGTATCAACTAAGCCAGTTATATGCTAGATTTTCCAACTACTTTATGTGCTTATTGTTAGGCCAAAATGTTTGCTAGGTTCTTGGATATGTTATCTAAATGCTTAGTTTTAGTCAACCGAACCAGATGAGTTGCTAGGCTTGGTTAGGATATTGGTACCGATACATATCATGTGTATGAATATGGCTCACACTTGTCGCATTTGCATTTTTTGGTCGGGAAACTATATGATAATATAATTTAACTAACTACTTGAATGGTGTGCCTGTTTTGTTGTACTTATTATGTGTTTATTGACTCTTATACAACTTATAGTAACTGAGGGAATAAGTTTGTCTAATCCTTAAGTTACGGAATAAATAGACAGAAGAATTAGAGTGATAAGGAGACTTCAAAACTCTAGCTGAAGATTCGCTCTTAAGAGAACTTATTGACTATATGATTTGGCTTAAGTACATGAAGAAAGCTGTTCAAGAAAGCAATAGGTGTCACTTTCACCAAAGATTTAGTATAGTCATGGTAATCTAAAAAACGTGTATTTATAAAAGAGATACTACGTTGTATAAAAGTGTATAAATGTGATACTTTGAGTATGATTCGCTAATATAAAAGCTTTTGTTGTTGTTTGTCATATTGAATGAGAAATTATTTGAAGGTTGTTGTATATGGAATAAAAGAGCTGGTTGGAGACAAGTTCTACCTTATCCTTAACTCAAAGATGGTAGTAACAAACCGTTTTCAAGTATCAAAAGTTTAAGAAAATTTTTTAAGTAAATGCTTAGAAGGTGGAACTTTACAGGGTGATATTAGAGCATGGTTTGAAAATGGGCTACAAAGTATCATAATTTGCTTAAGGAATTGGATTGGAAGTGTGATGAATTGAAAACTTGAGGCATTTATGTGGATCTAAAGAATCAAAGTAAGGTTAGAAATGAGATCTAAGATATAGTAAGGAGCATGGATCAAGGTTATTTAAGATGAAGAGACAAAAGTATGAGAAGTAACATGGAATGATGTAAGCTTTGAGCAAAATTCTTAAGAAAGCTCTTGAGAAATTGATGGACTTAATGTAACGACCCGACCGGAACTCCTTTCACCGATGTATTGTCCGCTTTGGCGTGAAACGTCGCACGGTTTTATCCCCTGGTGCAACTGCGTCCCAAGAGGTCACTCATCCTGAGATTGCTCCAGTATGAGTACGCCTAACTCCGGAGTTTCGACGTACTCCAAGCCGCTACACCAAAAGGCACCTCGATGATTGGAGTTCCTCTCTCCAGGCATGTAAGGGGTATTACAATCCACCCTCCTTACAGAACTGACGCCCTTGTCTTACACAGGTCCAAGACAACTACCAGGCAGGGCTTCGCCCTTCCGGCTGGTGGATTGCTCTGATACCATTCTGTAACGACCCGGCCGGAACTCCTTTCACCGAGGTATTGTTCGCTTTAGCATGAAACACAGCATGGTTTTGTCCCTTGGTGCATCTGCTTCCCAGGAGGTCACCTATCCTGAGATTGCTCCAGCATGAGCACGCTTAACTCCGAAGTTTCGACGTATTCCGAGCCGCTACACCAAAAAGCACCTCGATGATTAGAGTTCCTCTCTCCGGGCATGTAAGGGGTATTACACTTAAGTTGATATTGAGTAAGAAATCTTAGTGAATTCAAAACAAATTGTTGTATTGAAGGAATTGAGTAAAAAAGTCGTAGACATAAAATGGTTAAGAACATAAAAGAAATGGATCGAGTCAAGTTGTGAGCCAGAGAAACCTTGTAAAGATAAGATTGTAGTAATAAGATTGCGTGATGAGGCTCTCCAAATTAGCTAGAATAACTTAAGGAGATGAAAGAATAGTATCTCTATAAAGCAAGAATAGGTTAAGGAATGAGTATATGAATTATATGCTTTTAGTAATCATGTCATAGAAGAAAATAAATGGATAAAGCGTTGGATATGGTTAAATCAGTACTAAATAATACACTTCCTGTATGCTTTTGGCATACACGAGTAAGTTTGGAAGGGAATGACAAACTTATGATTCTTGTGTTACATTTATTTGATTTTCTGACTATCATGACTTTGGTGTTTCTTATGTTGAGTTCTTAATTTCACTATTGATCCAATCATGTCATATTGATCATAAGCTTAGTAAATGGTTAATTCTTTTACATATCTTGTTGATTCAAGGGTTGTGTCAGTCTTGTTTGGTTCAAATGAAATCCAACTATATTGGGTCATTACAAGGCTCATTTGAGTCTGAGTTAGCTAAAAGTTCAAAATTTCCATAGTTACATTGGATGACATATGTGCGCTAGCTATATGAAGTACTTAAATCCCTAGTTATAATGTAGTTGTGATACTTAAAGAACCATGCATAAGGAGAGAGACTGGTCAAAAGTCACAATTGAAAAACAATATTGTTAAGACTATACCTAAGTAAGCATAAGAAATGAGACATGTATTAGATGGTAGAAATTGAGTTAGAAAGTACTTGAAGGTGAAACCTTGATTAAACTAGAGGTTAGAGGATGTATCAGAATGTGTTGTGGTACAATAATTTGAACTTGATAAAACTTAGAACTTACCTCAGAAAGTACCATAACCTGAAAAACAAAAGAATGTATGAACTAGGAACTTAGAATAGAAAGTACAAGAAGTAGGATTGAGTTGAAATAATTTCAAACTTCAAAAGCTTGTCAACTTGAAAATAACTTATATAGTAACAAATGGATCAGATGAGCTTCATAACTAATGTTTTTACTAAAGACATTAAGCGTTTTATACTGACTGATAGCGTAAAGAATATGTTAAAAGTTATCTTGTTGGAAATTCTAAAAATAACTTTACTAAGAAGACATTTTCGGCTCATAAAATTATAAGATAGGAAAAGTAAAGTTTAGTTTGAAAAGAAGTAATCTAGTGATATGGGAACAAAATAACAAAGTTAGAACCTAACTCAGAAAGTAAGTCAGGACATTAGTTAGTTAAAATCTTATATTGGATAAGTATTCAGAAATTGATTCAAAGGAATTAATATAAAATTATGAGCTAGATAATTTGAATAGTAAAGTGTGAAAGCTCAAATGAGTAGGCTTCATGTACCCACTTATTAGTACCTACTCTCAATGTGCTTCTATAATGTCTATTTGTTTTAATTATTACACTTCAAAGCAAGTTCACTGGAACTACACTTTAATACCAACTTAGAATTGTCATGCCTCAAAGCGGTAGAGTTATAATAGTTCTGTCATATAGACCATTTTAAGATAGAAGCCGATATTACAATTGCTATCTTAGATCTAATTTACACAAGGCATTTATGACTAACTTGCTTTAAAGTAAACAATTCACAAATTAAACATATTATTTACTTACAAAAATGTAAATTATACATACTAAGACTTAGTAATCAAATCTTACTTTATTTAAGTAATACATCAATTAGTGTTAAAAGATCTACAAATAAGGCTTAATACTTCAAAAGTGTGACTAATCCTTAGTTTTATATCCTTACTCCATAGGATTCAACGGTTGCTAACTTTAGGATAGTATAAAGCTGTTTCTTAGCTAGCACTTACAATAACATTTATAGGGATGTAAGCGACCAACTGCTCAATAAGTTAGGATGGAGACTTAAAACTATATATCAAGTGCAAATAAAGTTATCAATTAATTATTTTAATGTAAGGCAATAAGCAAATGCAATCGTACAACGTTATTTAGTCCGTCGTAAGATTAAAGAAATTACACCCTCTTTAATACAGGTTGATGAATTTAGCGCACATTTCAATAGCTCACGACTAAATTTAGACTTGTACAATGGAGATACTGCTCTTTCTGTGACTACCTTTGAACTACTGTCTTTACTCTTGTTATAGCCTTCTCTCTTGTCACTTAGTTTGATTTAGGACTAAAAAGAGACCAATTATGTTATCCAGCGCTATCCCTTTTAGAGAGGTTAGTATTTAGTCAGAAAACCCTAAACTTTCCCCTAATGGGTTACCGTAAAGGTTCGATTTAGAATTATAAGTCATATATTTAATTAACTTCAGTTAAGGTGATCATTCCATATCACGTAATAAAAAAAAATTGCAAACTAGTACAACAAGCCAATAGTACATAATACATACAAGAACATACACATACAAATATGCACATAATCAAACTACCTACATGCACAAACTAATATAACCTTAAGCCTTTGAGTACTATGATATAGTACTCCGAAGTATAATTATGTATTGATTTCAAACTCACCTAGATGTGTGCTTGCTCACTTAAGATGCGATTAGCAATAGGCCTTCACCGATAGTCCTTATAATACATAGGTTGTTTTAGTATTCATATAACCACTTTATGTAGACTTTATTTTGTAACTCTTATTGTTATCCTTGATTTAGGGTTATATTATATCTAATTATTTAGGCTTTGAGTCTTTTACAATTATTTCCATTTCGAGCTAGGTTTTGATTCAGTTTCTAAATTAATTTTTTTTTTAGCTTCTAATTACTGTTTTTATTTATAAACCTTAGGAATTTCTCCTAAACTAATTTGTAAAATCCATCTAATTATACTTAGGTGTCTTAAATTTATGTTTTAGCTTTTAACCAGTATTTTGATCAATATGGTACACTATATTCCTAATTTAGCTATCAAATTAGCTCCCGATGTGAGAATAACCTACATTTTTCATATAATTTCCTAAATTCACATTCCAAATTAGATTTATATAATATTCCTAATATTATAATATTATAAAATTTAACCTAATTTATTCTACTCATCTAATTTCTCTCTTCACATGGTATTTACTATTTCCTAATTTAGACATCTAATGCATATTTAACCTCTCTAACATCACAAATACCATCCTTAATCTGTAACTAACTTATGAAAATATTTAATTATAGCCTAAATTATAAAATTAATTTAAATATATCATTTTACCTATTATTCCTTTATACTTATTTGTTACATAATATGCATATTATAGACAACCAATATCTCAAACTCTACAAATACTATCCTACATCAACAACTATCATCTAAAGATACCTAAATACATACTAAATTAGTACTTTTACCAAATTAATATTGAATTATCAAATTAAGCCCACAATTTGCCTTTTTGGTATGATTTTAGGGCCTAAATATTAAATAAAATTTTAGAAAATAAATTTTCAGAAAACTCTTCATAGCACTATCATATATATCTTAAATAGTCTATACAAAAATTTTGAGATCAAAATTATATAATTAACGTCATTTAAATTAAAATTAAAAACTAACTTAAGTTTAGTGATTCCTTAAAAGTAGTATATGCTTAGAACTAATTTTATCAAATTGATATTTTTTCCTTAATCTACATACTAAAATATCTCAGAATACCAAATTTCATAATTCTTCATTATTATTTGATATTTTTAATAAATAAAAAAATTGTAAGGGAAATTGGAACTCACTTGTAGTGGAGCGTTGCTAGCTTTGGTCACTGTTGGCTACCATGACCTTGTTAGCACCACTAAACGTAGGGTTCACTGTATGGTGGTTAATTTAGTTTTGACCCAAGTGCTGTTTGGGGATGGGTTCTTCTATAATGCTCTAGATACATATTATTTTGTATATTTTTGGTAAAATTAGTTCTTTCTTCTTCTCAACTTCTATCTATTTTTCCTAAAATCACAATTGATTAAAAGGAATTTTGGAAGGAGTTGGATGAATTTATAAAGGTGGTTGGGGTTTTCTTTAATTTTACTTATGCCAAACGTCTCTTATTTTCTCTCTTTTTTACTTTCTATTTGTCTTAGTTTTTATTGGTTATTATTTTTTTGAAATCCTTACATGCGATGCCTCATTTTTGGACTTTTCAACATTTTTCCTTCGATTTTCTTGATTTTTTTATGGATTTTCCTTAATTAATTAGTATTATTTTAGTATATTCAAAGTAATTTAAGTAATTTTGCGTATTTTTACTTATACGTAAATACATATATGGTACAAATAAATACTCCTAAATATTATTTATATTATTTTATTATTTTTACTATGTATATAATTTATCTTTATCTATTTATTAATTATCAAAACTCATTTTTTGCGTTTTCAATAAATAATGGGTAATATATATATATATAACTTAATATTTTAATATTTAATTGTTTATTTTCCTAAGCCTAAATTCACTAGGTTGCTTTTACTAATACTCCTAATTCCATCGTAAAATTTGGGTTCAATTGGATAATTTATACAATTGCTCTAAATTTTGCAAATCATTTTTTAACCAACCAATCATGAGTTCATCAATAATTTTTGTAATACCTTACCCAAATTACACAAACTAATTTATATATTATATATATTAATCACACAAATAATTTAACGCCACCATAGTACACACACAAACTAATCTTTATACGTATGTATGATAATGTTGCACATGCTAACTTTTCACAAACAACACCCTACGCATTATATGTATGCATACACAACACCAATAATACGATATCTCCGCAAACCAACCACACAATAATTATCCACTACCATGACCATGCACATAATTATAACCCTTATCTCCAAAACTTAAAGAAAACCCTAAAAGATATAAATTGATAAAATAAAATGAAAATAAAAGGAAGACTTATTTGAAAACGGAAGAATGCTGAATTTCTCCATCAATAACGTGAATCTTTGTTAAGGTTTTGGGGTTGAGTTGAGAATTGAAAATTTTCTATTTTTGGAGAAAACTAACTTAATGCTTTGGTAAATAAAATATATGAGCTTGAGTTGTACCTTTTATTTAGGATAAGAGGTAGTAAGAAGTTTAAATCTTTTTGCTAATAATATTGTTATTACTATCCTAAGTCAATTACAAGCCATACCATATCTCAAAGCCTTTATTATATTATTATATTCCTTCCCTTATTTTATATTTCTATTATTATTATTATTAATATAATATAATCTCTTTGTTTTTTTTAATCGGGTTTTACAGCCAATAAAAAGGATATTGACACAAATACCTGTAGAAAGGTTAATAACACTTAAAATGCGAAAAGACTTGTTAATATCACAAGAACTTATGTTGGAACTCTTTCAAGAAAATAAAATTTTATTTGTGCTATTATTATTTACTATTATAATTTATGTATGGTAGATTGACTTTATAGGTAGGTCGACATATATTTGATATCTCCTAATGAAAAGTTTGATAAAATATACACTTCACGTATATAGTTGGTGTCCACAATTCTATATGAACCACTAATGAATGTTATAAGAGAACCTCATTCATTTGTGAAACTTGCATGATGTAAAAGTTTGATTATTATTAGGGTTGTAAACGAATTAAGTCTAGCTACGTTTCTAAAAGCTTAGGTTCAATTGGTTTAAAAATTATCGAGCTCAAATTCGAGCCAAACTTTTATTAAGCCTACAAATTAAGACTGGAGTTTGATTTTTTAGATAAATGAGTTTTATCTTAAGCTCAAACTTGACTCGGTTATTAATTAAGCTTGAGTTGAACTTGAGCTTATTCACAAGCTTTAGTAAATATGAAAAAATATATAAATAAGTAGATCACAAATAGTGAAAATGATTAGATTATATATTATATATTATCTTATAACATATCATATAATTATTTATATTATCTAGACATTAGTTTTTTAATTCTAATAATATATAATATATAATAGTTGTAATATATATAAAACCCATGAGCCTTCTCATTAAGGATGTAATTGAGCGAGTCATTATAAGGTACTCGACTTGCCTAACCCATTAAATATCTTACATGATACTACTTAATAGGTTTTCAGATAAGTTATGGGATTTAAAAAAAAAAATTAGTGGGAAACCATTTCTTTGATAAAAAAAATTTAATTAATAATAAATTATTAACTAAAATTTCTAATACCTTAAATAATAAATGGATGAAAATATGGATGATGATAACTTTGATCACATTTACTATTTTCTATTAATATTTTTTAATATATATCTATATGAGATTTTTTTTGTTTTTTATCAACTAAGAGAAGGTAGTTGTATTTTATTATATAGTAAAGAGAAATCGTTAAAAAAATGTACTTAAAATCAAAACATATAGAAAAGTTAATATAGAGTCTATTAATCATTAAATTTATTGTATAACAATGCTACTAAGTGTTCTATTAATGCTATGATAAGATACATAGGATAGAGAGGGCACAACAATTGGATTCTATAATCTTTATTGTGTTACTCATATTCTGTAAATAAATTATTATGTAATGATTAATGAAGGGAAAATAGCTATTTGGCAAAAATAAATAAATAAATTATAAACCAGTTTAATGAGTCGAAAAGCAAGATAGCAATGTGGGTTCTAGGTTTAGTATTGAAAACCTTATAACGTCTTGGAACAGGTCAGTGAACCTTGTTAGTATGGCAGCATGACTTATAGGTTCCTATGACCTACCCCAGACCATCTTGTTTATATTTCTACTTCTCATAAGATTAAACAAGCTGACTTACCATTCTAAGTGAGTAGGTTCACGGGCTTGAATTAGAGTTTAATATTGGTTTCTTTAAATAAACGAGCTTTATTTTGAATTTGAGTTTAACTTATTTATTAATCTAGCTTAAGCCAAACTTGAGCAATTTCTGAATAGTTTTACTCATTTACAGTCTTAATTATTATTGATGATCTTGCTTTATGTATAATGTATTACACTTTAACAATCCTACTCCAAATTTAAATATATATATATATATATATAATAAAAATAAAATTAAAAAATAAGAGAAAAACAATCCTACTATAGCAAGCATATTCGTATTAATGTAAATACTTTTTCCGACATAAGTTAGTCTTTTTTCAACGGGTATCTTTAGTTTGACGTAATAAACTAATGCAATGCAAATTAGATATGCTTACGTTTTTCTCTGTTTTCTTAAAAAATATAGTTGACACCCTTTTACTTCTGAAAATTATAATTACCAGAGTCATTAGCTCATTTTTATTAAGTAAAGCATATATACGTTGACCATTGTCTACTTTATATAATGTGAACTTAATTATCCATCTTATACTTTAATTGATGTCTTAAAAATATGTACTTCATTTGATTAAAAAAAAAAAACCTGGAAGCATATATAAAGGTAATCCAATATTTTCAAAAATTTCCTGTGCTGATGTAGTTGTAAGTCAGCAGTATATATATTGGTTTTTCCATGGGATAGCTCGTTTCCTTTCATCTCCTAAAATTGTAATATGATAATAGTTGATAAAAGATAGAAAAAAAAAATGTTATACTTCACGAATACACTTGCCCAAAAGACAGAACCGAACCGAATAATGTGCTAGATCATGATACAGTACTTCATTTTAATTGGAGGCTCTTCACCAACGTCTAGGTTGGTATTCGGAATTTATTCTTCTGCCTATTTATCTCTATCGAAAAAAACTAAATTTAGAAGTTAAAAAGCACGTCAGAAGGAGGAGGCAATCTCCAGTTAGCACTAATAAAATATGTATTGCTTCGACAATGTCTATTTTACTGGTGCAATGTCAGTTCTACTAGGACCATCTAGTAGGTTGGACAAATTCTTTGGAAATGGTCAAAATAGTCCCTGCATGAATGATTGATTGTTTTGTTTTTCAATCATTCGGATTTTTCCCTGCTACAAAATTCCTTGATTGGGTTGAAAATTTTCAACTTTGCACAATGATGAAAGTAGAAGCCAAAATAAAATAATAAGACCAACTAAGCATTTCGTCTATTTTATTCTATTTATCGCCTGTTGTAGGGGTTGACATCTAACAACGTTTGCTTGTGTCAGACTATAATGTTTTTGTGCAGCAACTTGTCTGGCCAAGAGATATACTGTATATATCTCTTAAATTTGAGGGATTGAATTAATTTTTATTTGAAAACCAATTGTGTTTTACAAGGCAGGGATTCATCTATTTTTATCCTTTGTACAATAATTATTGAACTAGAAAATAAAAAAGAGTGACAAGTGTTAACAAACCGTGCGATTCATGATTTTTTTAACTAATTATATAGAATTAAAATTGTTCGTTATGTTAGGGGATAAATATTAATACCATAAGATAACAATAGTTTTGACAAAAAATTTATGATTTAACCATTAAGTTTCAAGTTAAAAGCTAACTAGTAGTTAAAGTTATCATGAGACAAATAATCATACCACAAGGTGATAATAGTTTTGATGAGAGATTTATAATTTAACTATTAAGTTTTAAGCTGAAAGCAAACTGAGTAGTTAAGGTTATTATAACTTAATAGCATTATTACTAATCTCCCATTAGGATATACCGATGTTCGAATCTCTTCTCACTATAGTTACCCCCTCTCCCCCTCTCCCTAATTAAATTAATATTTTCAATTTATAAACAAATAAAATCAATATAGAAAAGTTGTGTAAATTTTGTTATTAAGAAAAATATATTGCAAGAAGTATTTATACAAAAATTATAAGTATAATGAAAAGGATAGCATATTATAATGAATAATATTCAATAATTTCTTTTTAGTGGCTTTATTGAAATATTTTTAGAATTTACAATATAATTATTATTTATGGTAGAGTTATTAATAAATAAATAATGTTGAATGAAAATTTGTTCAATTAACTATCATTTCTTATCAGTGAAATTTAATTTAATTTTATTAGTTATTGAAAAAGAAAAGATAAAAAACAGAAAAGATATTGAAGGTTATTTATGATATAAAATAAATGCAACCTAAGAAAATAAAAAAAACTACTCTAGTGAGAATTAAACCCATGATCTTGTGGATCTAAAAATAAAATCTTAACCACTCAATCATATTTAATTATAAAACAATGTTTACACTCTAAAATATAAATATAATACCCGCTTTTTACTTTTAAAATAATTTTAGATAATTAATTTTTTTTCCAAGTAGAGAAGTAGAGGTGTCTATAAATTTACAATTATTCATCAAACATACAATGTATTAGTATCATTAATTATCCCTAATTAATTGTCATGCTTAATTTGGATCAAAATGATCTTTGAAAATTTTTAAAAGAAAAGGAATTATTCATGTGTTATTTCGTTTTACATATATACGCCAGCCATTATTACGATCCATTTGGTCTATTAAAACCTTCTTGTACACATGAAATACCTACCAACGGTATCTTTCCATGGACCACGTCAGGGTTGACTCTGGTTTGAACATTCTTGGTAATGTTTCGGATTCAGTAATTGTGGGTAGGCTTTCTTGTCAGAGTCCTCCGAAAACGTCAGTTTCCAGTCTCTATAATACTTCATGTCGGTACTAAAAAATACGTGTAGTGTCGATAATTAGGGTCAAACATATTGGCAAGGACTTAGAAACCTAACTCGACAAATTTGCAAACCGAAACAAAAATTATGCGACAACTTTAACTTTTACTAGATGGCAATCTCAAGGTCATATGCTATAGTCTTTCCTTCTTAGTTTAATTTTCACCAATTTATCTCTTAAAATTTTATCATATATAATCATTGATTAAGATTATAAGAAAGATATAATGTATATAAGATATATACTTTAACAAATAAGTCTTTAGCACAAAAAATTTAAGACTTTTTATAACTTGAAATATATGTTAGGCTTATAAATTAGTTAAAATAAATATAGACATCCGATTTTTATTCCTGACAATTTTAATTTGTATGTTAAATTTTCAATATCATTAGAATGTATCCAAATAAGCTTTTCTTTTATTTAATTATTAATTTTATTGTTATCTTTAA
Source organism: Lumnitzera racemosa (assembly GCA_024138005.1). Classification (NCBI taxonomy): domain Eukaryota; kingdom Viridiplantae; phylum Streptophyta; class Magnoliopsida; order Myrtales; family Combretaceae; genus Lumnitzera; species Lumnitzera racemosa. The sequence goes on along the minus strand of JAMXBC010000006.1, from coordinate 50,818,818 downwards.
TTTTAGGTGTGTTTTCAAAAAATTATTTTTAACGCATATATGATTCGTATAATTCGAGTTAAACCTATGTACAGTGTTATTTTATTTGATTTTATTAATAAAAAAGGGATTGGATTGGGTTCTAAACCAAGTCCACATAATTAACAGATCAAGGTTGAAACCCTAATCAATACATTTAGGTCTACGATCAGGTAGGCGCTTTGTGCCTGTTTTTTCTTTTCAAGTGAGCACGTGTATTCCATGCACTAGTAGAGTGCGTAGCATGTGTACACACCTTATTCGTCTCCTTCTTTTTTTTTTTCTTCTTCTTTGATTTTGCTATTATGAATTGAAGAGCCTAAAAGAATAAAAGGAAACTTCCTTATTCAAACCATTCACTTTCAATCCATGATCCAAATCTATATTTTGCAACATTAATTCGAATTTTTTATTTTTATAAACTACACAAAGAATACTCTAAATTAGGACAAAACATACATTCTAATTTTCCTAAGTTGCGAATTAATTTGGACTTGAAAAAGCAAAAAATAAATAAATAAATAAATAAAATACATTAACACACTTGAATGAAATTTACAAAACTTTATTCTTTGGACAATTTCCTTCGAATCCTAGATATAGACATTGATTATTGATTTGTTTTTGTCCATTTCTATCACTCAAATTAATACTTTCCTCAAAATTCGAAGTCAGATTGGGCAAGTACGTATTAAGCTCCCATCACCGTGATTTTTCATTTTTATACTTTCCTGGATTAAATTTAGGCTTCACTAGTATAAATGAGATGCCATACTTCATGTTATGCATAGATCACAACCACAAAAATACACTAAATTGAAGTTTTCTCTCTCTAAAATGAGGAGTTTCTCTATTGAGGAATAACTTCATTGACGGCCATCCATAACAAAAACCACCATCAACATTTTGTTTGTGGTGTTCCTAAAGCCCAAACACTCTCTTGCGCCTAAACGCCCCTTAACCACTCCACTAAGAGCCACCGATATCTTTATCCACTATCACTTCCAAATTCTAAACAATTCAAAAACCACCACAACAACTCGAGGTGTTGTTTCTAACCCCCCTTAAATCTAATTAAAAACACACACAAAAAAAAAAAAATCGTGTTTCTTATTTGTTTTGGTGAAGAGATTGGTTTTATAAGTTGACACAAATAGGTGTTCAATAAGATAGCTATGAACCTAAAAAAATTTTGTTTTCTTGAAAAATTTTTAATTTTTCAAAATACAAGTTAGCGGCTGAATTAGAATCGATTCGCTTAATCGATTCTAATTTAATCATCTTCTCTTAGTTTTATTGAGTAACAACTTCATTTTATTTTAAAGAAAATAATAAAGAAACTGAGTTTCCTTAATTTTAGTTGAAGGTTTAAACTAAATAAGCATTAGATTTGGTTTAAATCAAATTAAGAAAATCGAAAAAGAAAAATTTTACAATCGTTAGTTTAGCGACTCTACTAGAGATGTCAAATAGGTTAGCTATTTAAAACCTTTGAAAATTAGAATTATTTTTTGAAATACCCATATTATGTTATATTTTTTTTTTGTAAATATTTTTTATATATTGTTGCACAGGTTCTTTTTCTATTTTAGGTTAAGTTATGTATATTGTTTATTTTCCCTTGTAAATATCTTTTATCTATTATCGTACTAGCTTTTTTTCTATTCTATGTTTCTATTTGTGTGTGTGTGTGTGTGTTTTTTTTTTTTATTAATGTATGGTAGATACAATTAGAACTAGGCCGTTTTAAGAACTTAGGAGGGGGGCCATTGTATAAGCCTTAGATGTTATGGGGTAATGACTTTTCGAGACTGATCAAGCTACTCTACTTAAGTTTTGATGCAACCAAGGAATTGTTTCTTCGAAAACATGTGAAGTCACAAAACTTGAGAACCTTTAGAATCCACCCTCTAGCATTGCATGAAACTTGTTTTCAAAGGATTGTTAATAACCAGTAATATGGCAAGCCTAGAATAAAGAAATTGCAATTGTAAAGACGTCGTAATTTCCCTATATTTTCTATTCCTCTTTTGTAATTATTTTTTGTAATTTTTGTTACAACTGACTGTAAAGACTACATGTAAAATTTTAGAATAGACTTTCATTGTAATTGTATCTATTTTAGATATAAATTTAAAATAGGCTTTTACTGTAATCATACCTTTTATCGATATGGCTAGCTTAGTTAAGACTACTTTTGAGGAGATCCATATCCACTTGCCTTACGAATGCTAGAAATCATTTGAGACTTGATTTCAACTCTTTAACCTAGATAGGTAAGAATTCATCAAGAATAAGATTAGGCCTGTACTGTCTTTATAAGCTATTGTTCCAAACATTACTTTGATATAGGACTTAGTACACCTTTGGGAGCCCGAGGTTGTTGTGTTTCATTTTGGCCTACTCCAGTTAATTCCAACCATCGAAGAGTATTCCCTATTACTTTGGACTCTAGTTATTATTGATGACATTTATGTCTCGAACCTTGAATTTGTAGCACAAAAAAATTTTTAGTAAGCTATTAGGAGTTAAAAAGGTTAAGATAAACCGGGTCTTAGTTCAAAAGAAGACCATTTGGATAGACAATATCATTGGTTGGTTCTCTATAGAGTTGAGGTACATAGAGAAGTAGGATTTTTTTGTGCAAATTTAGAGACTTGGCACCAACATCAAATTAATGCCTCTATTTTAGTGATCTTCAGTGCCATCCTATTCCTAGATGGGAGACACCATGTTTACTTTAGAATTGCAAATATAGTTTCTTAATTTCTTGAAGGGAAGTCATATATACTTACTCTCTTGGCTGAGTAGATCTATTTTCTGAATCACCTTAAAAGAAAGAAGCATGGGGATTTGATGACCAACAACATAACTCTAATCTTGGTGTGGTTCATTAGTCATATGAGGAGCCATTATCTTGATTTTAACCAAATAGAGTTCACGTAGTAGTATGATCTCATCAACTTACCTGAAAATATAGCTATTTGTTATTGGGTCCAATACTTTCACAACATGAAAGGTAAAGAACTGCTTTGGACACCCAAATGGTACTCAAGTGACAAGATGATAAAAGAATGTGAAGGCTTTAATGTAGTACCCTTGATCGATTTCAACATCTATATGGAGTATTTTCTGGCTAATGGGCCTATTTAGAATATAATTCAAATGTCATTACAGAACCTGTCTTACTTGACTATTATGACCCACAGATCTTGGTATTTGATAAGGTATCTAAGCTTTTAAGCATAAAGTCTCTTTGGTGTAAGAGGAAGAATATCCCCACTATCAAGGGCATGTTAAGTAGGGCTTAAATGACCAAAGAGTTCCTATATCATCAACTTTAGAAGTTGAAAGACATGGAAGAAGTGAGAGAGAAAAAGGAGGCCTAAGTTGAAGCCACATTAGAGAAAGCAGGGGAAACAGAGCAAGAGCTAAAGGTTTGTTTTGAGAAATATCACCAAAAGATAAAAGCATTAGAAGCACAACTCAAGAAGGCCAAGAACAAGATCAAGGAAATAGAGGTTCTTAAAGTTCAGAAGAGGAAGAAAGTATAAGTTGAGTCTAGCTATAGCAAGAAGAACAAAATATAACATTTTTTAGGAAATTTTCTTTTATTTTAAATAAGTGATGTAAACTTCACAATTGTAAAAATTAATAAATGTCAGTGATGTTTTGCCATATTATGGAATTCTTGCCAATATAAATTTCTTTATATTTATGTACCATACATGCTTGCATTTGTACATCTATATTCTTTTCTCGTCTTAATATATATATATATATATATTTGTGTTAACCTTTTGTGAAGTATTCCAATAAGGTTTCAAGATAGCTCCTAAACGTCGAGTCTTTCAAAGAAGTCCGATTAGAACCTATTCTCAAATTAGAATGGCTACTCAAGGAAATGACAATAACAACACCAACACCATTAACAACAAAAGCATAGACATCATTGGTCTCATTAAGTTGAGGTTTCGTTCTCTAGAGCAAACCATGGATAGGATTGGAGAACTAATGAGTTTCCTTATTGACATCATTACCCTATTCTAAGCTACGACACCATTCAATGAAAGAGAGCTCTAAGGTCTATTATGGGAAGAATATTGAGGGTCCATTCCCTGAAGCAGAGGATAACTACTCGAAGGATGTATTCAAGTCGGAGGTAGTCTATCCAAAGGTCAACCTAACCTTTAAGCCTAATACATGTTCATTCTCGATCAACAAAAAGCTGACTAACTTAGGGCCCAGACAAGATAGTCTAAAGGAGTTGGATAGAAAGTTGACCCAACATATAGTAGAGAAGATGAAAATACTTATGAGCTATGATGGGTTTGAATAGGCTGGAATTACTAACTTCTCTATGTATGATGTCAAGGCTTATCCAGAAAAGTTCAAGGTGCTAGAATTTGGGAAGGATGATGGGATGGGATGCCTTAAACTTCATACTAGGTTATATGTAAGAAAGATGAGCAAGTACGTCTAGTATGACTAGCTCATGGTGGAGACACTTCATGATTGCCTGACAGGTCTGACCTTGACTTGGTATGCCTAGCTCGACCTGACCTAGATAAACACTTAGGAGAAGCTTGCCAGGGCATTTTATGAATAGTATAGGTTCAATATTGAAGTGGCCTGAACTATGATGGACTTAGTTACTTTGTAGAAGAAGAACAACGGGTTGTTCAAGGAGTATGCATAGAGATGGAGATCCCTTGCTGCAATAGTATCTACTCCCATGATAGAGAAGAAATTGACTTTGGCTTTTATCAATACTCTTGAGAGGCCTTATTTCTCTCATTTAATTAGACAAGCCTTGTCTAGATTTGCAAAGGTAGTAGCGGTAAGGTACAAAATTGAAAGCACTATCTCTTTTGGCAAGGTTCAAGAGTCATCTAATAAAAGGCTAGTCGCTTTATCCTCTACTTTAGGCCTATAGTCAACAAATCCAAAGAATTCATTGTTAGATCGATGAATTTAAATACCAAGCTTGATGCTTAGGTCTCCTTCAAGAAAAATCTGCCTTACTTTCAACAATAGTTTAGAACTCTACCCTAGGCCAATAAGGCCCTAAGGTAGTTCACCAGGATACTGATTCCTCTAAGTTAAGTCTTTGAGAAGCTACGAAAAGAGAACATAATTCAAGAATATCATAGATGAGTTTGTTGATGACATTTAAACCCCATATGGAAGCTCTGTTTTGAGCCTTGAGAGAGGTTAAGGTCCTTCGTGAGAGACTAACTGAAAAAATGGGGTTAATCACCAATTTTGTCCTCAACATGGATTATGTCTCTTTTTCAGCTGAAGAATTGGGTAAGGAAAGTAATTACCACACCAATCTACTCTTCATAGCTGTTAGGAGTAATGACATAATCATTACTAGGGTCCTCATTGACAATGGATCTTCATTAAATGTTTTCCCACTAGCCACCCTAGACTTATTAGGTGTCGACATGACTACAATCAAGCCAAGCTTTATCATTATCCGGGCTTTTGATGGATTTAGAAGGGAGATCATAAGGGAACAAATTTATTGGTTGATATTGGCCTTCAAACCTTCAGTATTTGATTCTAGGTTCTAGACATTTCAAAATCCTTAAACTTGCTCTTGAGAAGACCTAGATCCATTCTGTTAGGGCCATACCTTCAAGCCTACATTAGGAGGTCAAGTTTATCGTGAATGGCTAAGTGATAACAACTTTAGGAGATTAAGACTATGATATCTATAAAGAAATGGCCATACCCTATATAAGCAGTGAAGAGTAGGAGGGCTTTGGGCTTCAGATGTTTGATGAGATGTACATTATTATCGACCCTAGCAATGTAAAGGATGAGAAGGTAAAGTTTAAGGAAGGCCAAGTTGGTATTTATGGCCTAAGCTATAAGCTAACTCTAGCGGAGGAGCTTCAAGAAAAATAAATAAAAGAGAGGTGACAGGTTATGCTGTGCCCCAATGACCTTTCCACTACTGATTGAGACATTTGTACAGGGTAATACTTAAGTCTCGAAATCTACCAAAGAAGAATTTCACTACAGAGTTAAAGCAGTGGGCCCATCCCATAAGATCTAGCATTACCTAAATAATTAGTTCTCTATCCTTATGAATGATAATAGGTCTTTTCTAGGGTAAAGGGTGAACTATAGTTTAGCATTTTATGAGGGTTTTTTTTTTTAATTTTCATTTATTGTCATTGTTCGAAATGTACGTGTAAGAATTTCTACCATATTTAATTAATAAACCTTAGTTTCTTTTCTCCATTATGCTTCAATTCCCTCTTACTTATACTCTTTTCCTTTATGCACTTTGCTTAGATCTAATGGTTCTAACGAAAACCACAAATATCTCGCACAGGTAGACAAAGAAAATATTGGTATCACTTCTAACCCTACTATGTTAGTTATCAGGAGTGATATTAATGACCATAGTGATATACAAAAAAGCTAGCAAAAACACGAATTGTGTAGAATTTTCATTGATGGGCCAATTGAAACGATTAACATAAGGACTAATGATAAACCAAGGAATTTAAAGATTGGAGGGAATTTGAAAGAAGGGCAAAAAATATAAATGACTATATTGTTATTTGAATATTAAGACATATTTACATAGTCTTAAGAGGATATGCCTGGATTAGATCCTTCGATCGTAGTTCATCGTTTACCTACAAAAGAAGCATTCAAACCTAAAAAGTAGAAGTTATGGAGGTTTCGACTTGACATCCTTCTAAAAATTAAGGAAGAAGTTAAGAAGTTACTTAAAGTTGGTTTCATCAAGGTATCCAATTATCTAGAAAGCGTAGTCAGATAATGAAGAATAATGAAAAAGTTAGAGCATGCATAGACTTCTAAGACCTCAATTAAGCGATGCTTGAGGATAACTTTTCTTTGCCTCATATCAATGTCTTGGTAGATAACACAGTCAGAAGCCACATTTTCTCATTTATGGATGGATTTTCTAAGTACAATCAAATCTGAATATCCGAAGAAGATAAGACTAAGATGACCTTCATTATAACTTAGGATATGTTTTGTTACAAAGTAATGCTCTCTGGACTAAAAAATGCTGGAACAACCTATTAGAAGATGATGGTCATAATCTTTCATGACATGATGTATAAGGAAATAGAGGTATCCATTGATGACATGATAACGAAATTTAAAGAAGAGGAGAATCATATGGAAAATTTGAGAAAGTTGTTTGACAGATTAAGAAAGTTTTAGCTAAAGTTAAACCTACAGAAGTGTACTTTTGGGGTGACATAAGTGAAATTGTTAGGTTTCATTATTAGTTAAAGGGGCATTGAAGTGGATGTCGATAAAATCAAAGCTACAATTGATATGCCCCCTCCATGCATGCTTAAAGAAGTCAGAGATTTGCTAGGCCATTTGAATTACATAGGATAGTTTATATCTCAACTTATAGATAAATGTCGCCTTCTGTTTAAGCTATTAAAGAAGAATTCCAATGTAAGATGGGACAAAGAGGATGAAGAGGCTTTCACAACAATTAAAGAGTATCTCTTGAATCCTTTAGTGTTAGTAGCTACTAAACTTGGAAGGCAGTTCTTTTTACATCTTACAATATTGTCAAAATCCATGGGATCCATGCTTGGCCAGAAAGATGAAGAAGGGAAAGAACGAGTTGTTTATTTTTTAAGCAAGAAGTTTATAAAGGGGGTGTAGAAGTATTTGGAAATTGAATGGACATGTTATGTGTTGGTTTGGGTCATGCATCGACTCAAACAATATACGCTCTATTATCGGATTGGGTTTCTCACATAACACAATCTAGTGAAGTATTTGGCAGAGAAACCACCTTGATCAGTTGGGTCTCGAAGTGGCAAATGTTATTATCTAAGTTTGACATAATATATGTGAATCAAAACTTAGTTAACGGGCAAGCCTTGGTAAACCAATTGGTAGAGAATCCCCCTGAAGGTGTTCCCTAAGAAGTGTAAGTTAAGTTTCCTAATGAAAATATTTTAGTGACTGAAAAAGAGTTTGATAGAGAAACACATGAGAAGCCTCCAAGATGGAAAATGTTCTTTAACAGAGCAACCAACATGTTAGGGTATGGAATTGAGTCAATATTAATATCTCTTGAAGGTACTTTATTCCTGATGGTTGTAAGGCTTATTTTTTTTTTTGTAAACTAATAATATTGCTAAATATGAAGCTTGCATTATGGGACTCAAAATGACATTGGATAAAGGAATACGTGAATTAGAAGTGTATAGGGATTCTTCATTGATGATTTGTCAGGTTAGGGTTGAGTATAAGACAAAAGACCCCAAATTGGTGCCCTATCACCAACATATGGCCAAATTGTTTGATAAGTTTGAAGAAGTTCAATTCACATACATATCAAGAACTTAAAACTAATTTGTTAATGCCTTAGTAGATATTTGGTAGGATAGAAATTCAGCACTTAAGATTGAAATCCAAGAGAATCTCACTTTTTATCAAGCCATTGAGGAAACACTTGATGAAAAGCCTTGGTATCATGATATCAAAACCTTCTTGCAACAAGAAACGTACCTAAAAAGGCTGAGAAGAAGGATTAGAAGATGATTTGGAGGTTGGCCACCCAATTCTTGATAAGTGAATCCACCTTGTATCGGCGATCATTTGATGGTATACTCTTACGATGCGTTGATGAAAAAGAAGCGAAAGTTTTAATGAAAGATGTGTATGAGGGAGTATATGGGCCCTACATAAACGCCTACATGCTCACCGAGAAGATCATGAGGTTGGGATACTATTAGTTGACTATCGAAGGAGATCGTATCAAACATGTCAGGTATTGCCACTTGTACTAAGTTTATGTTAACAAAATAAATGCTCTATGTCAAGAGTTGCATACACTATCTATGCTGTAGCCATTTTCAATGTAGTTTATATACATCATTGGCTTGATCACTCCTAAGGTGTCTAACGACCATCATTTTATATTGGTGGCCATTGACTATTTCAATAAGTAGGTTGAAGCATCATCTTATTCAAGTGCTACCAAAGGAGTAGTGGTCAAGTTCATTAAAAGAGACATTTTAGCTCGATATAGGACTCTAGAAACAATCATTATTAATAATGGTATGAATCTTAACAACAAACACGAGTCAGAGTTATGTTGGCAATTTAAGATCATACATAGAACTTCCATTCCCTATTAATCTCAGATGAATGAGGTTATAGAAGTGGTTGATTGGCACGAGATTTTGTCATTCGTACTCATGGCCTACAGAACTTCTATCAGAACGTTGATAGGGGTAATACCTTAATCCTTGGTATATGGTATAGAAGGTATATTGCCAATAGAAGTTGATATCTTATCTCTTAAGGTACTATCGGAAACTTAGTTAGATGAGGCTGATTAGATAAAAAAGCACATTAAATAGTTGAATTTAATTGACAGAAAGTGGTTGACAACACTATATCACAATACATGTTATCAACAACGAATGGCTAGAGCTTTTAACAAAAAAGTGTGACCTAGGAATTTTAAAGAGGGTGACATGGTATTAAGAAAGACTTTCCCCATTGTATAAGATCTTATAGGGAAATTTGCTCCAAATTATGGAGATCTTTACATTGTAAAGAGAATATTGCCTAGGGGTGGGGCTTTAATTTTATCTTAGATTGATGGTCTGGACTTAAGGGGCCCTATAAATGTTGATGTCGTAAAGTTGTACTACCCTTAAACAATTAATGAAATTTCTACTTTGATCACAAAATGCTAGCTATCTTGATATTACTATAGTTTTATTTTCATTTTCTATAAGATAAGTTAGTATCCCTAAAGGTTGTTGATATGAGGCAAGTGCACCTATCAGTTTTAATATTGCGGATGTGAGTCTGAGTCGATCCCTCAGAGACTTTGAATACTAATATTAACCTCAGCTTTATTATCTAACCGGAAAATTATGAAAGTTGAATTAATTAAAAATACTAAAATTAACAAACTAACTTATTTATAAGACTTGATTAAGCAATTGAAAAAGCGATAAAATCAAGAACGACTTTAAGAAAGTAATAACGTATTTAGGAATTATTTCCCCTAGAGTTAATCATGTGATCGCTTAAAATATATTCGATTCGGTTTCTATTATTCTTGACTGAAGGGATTCACAACTAAAGTTAATACCTTTCTCAAGCATATTAACCCTAATCTTAAATTATTCACCGGAATCTCTTCACTTAGTAATATAATTTAGAATTGCATTAATGTATAATGAATTCCCATACAAATAATTAACTTTCCAGAAGAAACATGCATCTTATCTCTAAGTATACATGTAATTCTCTTCAATTATGTAAAGATCTAATTATACATGTAATTTCTCAATTAACATGCATAATATCATATATTGATATTCTAGAAATATCAATCAATAATTAAATGACATAATCGAATCAAGTAAAAATAGAAACTTTATTGAAATTTCTAAATCAATCCAAGAATCACATAAAACCCTAGGTTCCATAATCCTAAATACTCAAATTCTAAACTATCATAATGAATCTAGAAACGAGTTTCGTCAATAATATAAAATAAAACATGGAAACCCCTTTTGGTTGACGAACAATCTCTCTAATCTTGAAGTTGATGTTGTTCCGCTTCTTTCTTGATGTTGTTCCGCCTTTTTCTTGATGTTCTCCTTAAGTCTCTTTCTCTTCTCTTGTGTCTCTCCGTTTCTGTAATGTCTCTCTTCTCTTTTGAAACCCTTAGATATCCTTTTATATGTGTATTACAAAGATTCTGTTTTCGTCACTAGACACGGCCTAGGACACGGTCGTGTCCCCAGGTCGTGTAACTTTTTGCACTAAGGCAAAATTTTCTGCACAACTTCAAAACTTCACAACTTCTTCATTTGAACTCCGATTTAAGTGAAATTTGATTCATTTTCTTCGTTTTCTATCCTAGAACACGTTCAAACCTAGAAATCAAAATTTTACTCAATTATGTATCAATTTCTTTAAAGAAAACCAAAAAATGTGAGGAAAATACTATAAAATCATCCTATGAAATAAGTTTAAAATCCGAGTTATCAAATTTCCCCACACTTGAGCATTTGCTTGTCCTCAAGCAAATAAATCAAAACAAAACTTTCAGGACAAGAAACGCTAAACAAAATTTATCACTATTTAAGAAACCGGTGAACAAATACACTTGACCCGAAGAAAAGTAAGAAAATCATTCTCAACTAACTTGCAATAATAAAGTCAACCAATTTTATCTGACCATATTCGAATGCTCCAACAATACTTAATACTAGTGTTCACTAGTTAATTTATGAAAATCAAAGTTTACCCAAGTCATTTAACCAAGGATTCTTAAACTAAAAATTGGATTTAACATCTCGCCAACTGAGAAAGAGTCATAAAAATTTTGTTCATTTGACTAAAGTGTATACAATTTTCTTTTTCATCTCACCAAGCACCATAATTTAAAACAAACACATTTTACATCCACTCATCCTCTGATCATCCCCCTAGTTCATGCTTTTGTTGAGAGGTCTTTTTAAATTTACCTTATTTAAGCACAATTGTGTTGGTAGCGGGAAAGAATCTCACTCTTCTGACGGACCAAGACCGATCCATACCAACTTATTCCTTATATTGATAGCGGGAAAGAATCTTGCTCTTCTGACGGACCAAGGTCGATCCATATCAATTTTTTTTTTCATTTGAATTGGCATTGGGACTCGATCTCGCTCTTCTAACGGACCAAGACGAATCCTTACCAATTTTTTCTATTCTTACACTTGTTATTACTTTTGACCTCCAATCATTGTGATTTTTCAGGGGTTTCTCAAAAGAAGAATTTCATTTGTTTGTTTGCTAAAAATTATAGGACTCTTAAAAATTTCTAAGAGAAAAGTATACATAAAAGTAAATTTTAAAAATAACCATGACTAACTCTCAACTAGTGATGTTGCTCCAATCTTAAATCCTAAAGTCCAAAGCTAAATAACTCGTAACTTTGCCTTCCACAAATTTGACTAATCAATTCTAGTAAAGTATCATAAGATCAATAATAATCAAGATGAAACAGTTAATTTGGCTTAATACTAGTTAATCACCTATTGCAAGTTAACTTAAAAATTAATTGGGTCAAATGTGAATAATTGGTCTCCTAAACAGTAATAAATTCATATATATCCTTTCCCCACACTTAATAATGTACATTGTCCCCAATGTACGACTAAGAAAGCATAATAGCAAGATATCAAACAAGAAAAAAAACATCACAGGGAAAAAGGAAATACATGTATTAAAAAAGAAAGTAATACTTCCCTGCCTTGAAGTACAAGATATTCTAGTGGAGAAAGAGTGGCTAGTAGCTCGATAATAGTGCCCTCATGATTAGAACATGATGTAACAAATGTGGACCTCCTTCAAACAATCTACTTTTCATGATTTTCCATTGACGACCTGAGAAGAAACATTAGATCGGGTTGGATTTGATGAAGAAATGTGTTGATGAAAAGTAAATCGTAGAGAGAAGAAGAAGAGAAGAGAAGAGAAAAGAAAAGAAATATGTGTTGATGTGTGGAAGTGTGTGAGAGAGTGTGTTTAATTTAAATAAAACGGGTGTGTGCAAAAATCGTGTAAGTTTGGGTCGACACGGGCTCGGACACGATCGTGTCCCTTGCCCGTGTAACAATCTGTGCCTGTGTATGTAAACTGGACAGACACGGGCTTGGGACATGACCGTATCCCACGCCTATATAACTCTCTGTGCACGGGTGGAAAATTCTGGGCATACACGGGCTGGGGACACGACCGTGTCCCTCGCCCGTGTAACTTTCTATGCCCACAGAGTAGGATCAAAGTCTGGGTGGATACGGGCTGGGGACATGACTGTGTCTCATACCCGTGTAACTTTTTGTGGGTGGGTAATTTTTTTGAAGGTCTGGATGGACACGAGCTGGGACACGACCATATCCTTCGCTCGTGTTAAATTTTATTTATTTATTTATTTATTTTTAAGTAAAAATAAAGATAAAGGAAACTTAAAAATAATAAAACTAAAGAGAAAGAGAAAAAATAAAACTAAAAGGGAAAAGACTATGACGATAAATTTAAAGAAAAAGAAACAAAGCAAAGTGAGATAATATGAAAAATAAAATGAAGAAAACTTAAAAACTGACGCATAAGCATAGTTAGACATGGGTTGCCTCCCAAGAAGCGCTATAGTTAACGTCGATAGCTCGACGGGATACGTCTTCTCATGTTAGTTTGTCGAATGGAGAGAAAACTCCTCTCGTCCAACATGCTCCAAATTTCCATTCAAGTATAACTTCAACCATTGCCCATTTACCTTAAATGTGCCCTTCTCCGGGTGTGTAACTTCAACAGTCCCATACGGGAAAACTCGTGTAATTGTAAATGGTCCAGACCACTTGGATTTCAACTTACCTGGGAATAAACGAAGGCGGGAATTATACAAAAGAACATGACACCTTCTTTAAATTGTTGACCTTGTTTGATTCGCTGATCATGATAATTTTTGGCCCTTTCTTTGTATAATTTGGAGTTCTCATATGCATTCGCTCACCATTCCTGTAGCTCGTTCAGTTGAAGTTTCCTGTGAGAACCTGCATGCTCAAAATCAACATTAGCACTCTTAATTGCCCAATAAGCCTTATGCTCTATCTCTATCGATAAATGACAAGCCTTACCATATACAAGTCGGTAGGGTGTGGTCCCAAGTGGTGTTTTGTAGGCGGTTCTATATGCCCATAGAGCATCATCCAACTTTTCTGACCAATCTTTCCTATGATACTCTACGGTTTTTTCAAGAATTCGCTTAAGATTGCGATGGGCAACTTCTACTTGGCTACTACTTTGGGGGTGGTACGGGGTGGCTATCCTATGTGTAATGCCATAACGTTTCAATACTTGGTCGAGTTGAGAATTGCAAAAGTGTGTTCCCTTATCACTTATAATTGTTCTGGGGGTGCCAAATCAAGAAAATAGGCCTTTCAAGAATTTTTTTACTACCCTAGCATCATTAGTAGGTAGGGCTTTAGCTTCCACCCACTTAGAGACATAATCAATAGCTACTAGGATATATTTGTTTCCATTTGAGTTCGGAAAAGGACCCATGAAATTGATCCCCCATACATCAAATACCTCAACCTCGATGATGGGGTTTTGTGGCATTTCATCCCTGCGAGATATATTCCCCACTCGTTGGCAACGATTACAACTCTCAACATATCTCTGGGCATCTTTGAATAGGGTAGGCCAATAAAATCCTACCTCTAGAACCTTATGAGCTGTCCTATTGGCACTATGATGCCCACCCGTAGGCCCCGAATGACAGTGGCTCAAAATTCGCCAACCTTCGAGGTATGGTACACACCTTCAAATGACATGATCAGCACATACTTTAAACAGGTAAGGATCATCCCAAAAATAATGTTTCACATCAGAAAAGAATTTCTTCTTTTGCTAGTGTTGAAGTCCCTTCGGTATGATCCTAGCAGCTAAAAAATTAGCAATATCTGCGAACTAAGGAATTTCCATATCACTTACCTAGGTGATGGCATAGAGTCGCTCCTCAGGGAATTCATCCTTGATTTCGTTCTCGTTGAGCAATTCCAAGTTTGGATTCTCCAATCGGGATAGGTGATCTGCTGTTAAATTCTCAGCTCCTTTTTTATCTTTGATCTCCACATCAAACTCTTGCAGTAACAAGATCTACCTAATCAATCTTGGTTTTGCATCCGGCTTTGCTAACAAGTACCTAAGGGCAGAATGATCAGCATAAACAAGCACCTTAGATAGAAGCAAATAAGAGCGAAATTTATCAAAGGCAAAAACAACGGCTAGCAACTCTTTTTCTGTAGTAGTGTAGTTTTCCTAAGCATTCCTAAGAGTTTTGCTAGCATAGTGAATTGGTTGAAAGTGCTTGTCTCGCCTTTTCCCCAACACTGCCCCGACTGCGTGATCACTTGCATCATACATAAGCTCAAAGGGGAGTGCCCAATCAGGTACTACCATGATTGGAGCATTAGTAAGTTTCTCTTAAAGGATATTGAAAGTTTTCAAACACTCTTGAGAGAAAACATAAGGTACATCCTTCTCTAATAGCTTAGTCAAAGGGCGGGCAATTTTCTAGAAATCCTTGATAAATCGTCTGTAAAAACCTGCATGTCCTAAAAAACTTCTTATGGCCTTAACCGAAGTTGGAGATAGGAGTCTTGCAATCGTATCCACTTTGGGAGTATCCACCTCAATTCCTCGATAAGAGATCTTATGGCCCAGTACAATACCTTCTTGTACCATAAAGTGACACTTTTCCCAGTTGAGGACAAGGTTAGTCTCTTCATACCTGGTAAGTACCCTGTCCAAATTATTCAAACAAAGGTCAAATGAGTTGCCAAAAACTGAAAAATCATCCATAAATACCTTCATTATGTCCTCAATCAAATCATCAAAAATAGCTAACATGCATCGCTAGAATGTAGCCGGTGCATTGCAAAGACCAAAAGGCATTCTATGATAAGCAAAGGTGCCATAAGGACAAGTGAAAGTGGTCTTCTCTTGATCTTCCAGTGCAACAGGTATCTGAAAATAACCAGATAAGCCATCCAGAAAACAATAAAACATATGTCCAGCGAGTCGTTCTATCATTTGATCAATAAAAGGTAAGGGGAAATGGTCCTTACGTGTAGCATCGTTTAACTTTCGATAATCGATACATACACGCCAACCGTTACCATTCTCATTGGGATCAATTCATTCTTTTCATTAAGGACTACTATCATCCCACTTTTTTTTAGAACTACTTGAATGGACCCACCCATGAACTATCAGAGATAGGATATATCATACCTGCATCAAGGAGTTTAATAACTTCCTTTTTGACTACCTTTTTCATTTTTGGTTTCAAGCGTCTCTAGGGCTGCACAACCGGCTTGTAGTTTTCTTCCATTAAAATCTTATGAGTATAAAAGGAGGGATTGATACCTTGAATATCGGATATTTTCCACGCAATGGCCTTCTTATGCTCCTTGAGTACTTTCAGCAACCTCTCTTTCTGCTCTTTTTCCAAATTGGATGCTATAATTATCGGTAATTTGGAGTCCTTCTCTAGGAAGGCATATTCCAAGTAGTCAGGTAATTACTTTAGCTCCAATACTAGTAGCTCCTCGATCGAAGGTTTTAACTGCGCTTCCTTCCTCTTTTCAAACTCTTTAAATCCTTTCTCCACAGAGATAGGTTTATTTGCCTCCAGTTGGGCTATCACCTCGGATTTGACAGGATCTTCCGAAGCTTCCTTCATGCCTAATTGCAAGCAACTCTCTAACGGATTCTTAAGAAGAACTTCCTGCATATAACTTGAAATAAAAGTGTCAGTAACATCTAAAAGGTAGCAAGTATCATCCTGATCGACAGACTTTTTCATAACCTCCGAAATTTTAAACATAATCTCTTCATCTCCTACTCGAAGAATGAGCTTACCATCACTAACATCAATGATAGCTCTAGCGGTAGCTAAGAATGGTCTACCTAGGGTAAGGGGCAATTCAAAATCTTCATCCATATCCAATATCACAAAATCAACTGGAAAAATAAATTTACCCACTTGAACTAATACATCCTGAAATATACCTCTAGGGTACGTCACAGATCTATCAGCTAATTGCAAGCTCATGTGTATGGGCTTAGGTTCCCCTAATCCTAGTTTCTTAAAAAATTTATAAGGCATTAAATTGATGCTAGCACCCAAATCAGCTAAGGCTTTGTCAATTAACAGATTACCAATATGACAAGGAATTGTAAAACTTTCTGGGTCTTTTAGCTTCTTGGGCAGCTTGTTTTGCACGATCGCTAAACACTTTTCATCCAAGATGATTGTAGAAAGCTCCTCAAGCTTCCTCCTGTTAGATAACAAATCTTTTAAGAACTTAGCATACTTCGGCATTTGTGACAGGGCATCAACAAGAGGTAAGTTAATATGCAGTTGTTTAAAGAGGTCAAGGAACTTACTGAATTGTTGGTCATTGCGATCTTTCTGGAGTCTTTGGGGATATGGGATAGGTGGTTAATATTCCTTCACCTTTGATAGCTCTACATTTGCCGTTGCTTTCATCCCCTCCTTGCTCTTGCTAGTTTCCTCGCTACCTTTCCTCTCAGCATGCAACTCCTTCCCATTTCGAAGTGTCACTGCCTTAACATGTTCCTTTAGATTGGGTTCTGTATTTCCCGGTAACAATCCCTGCGGTCTTTCAGAGATTAGCTTCGTAAGTTGACCAATTTGGTTCTCAAGATTGCGATTTGAAGCCTCTTGATTCCTCAGCGAGGATTCAATATTGGATAAGCGAGCTTCATTGCCTTGAATGTATTTTGTGAGAAGTTCTTCCATACTGAATTTCTTTTCTTGAGGGAGAGGAGGTGGGAATGGTCTTTGAAATCCAGGTGGGCCAAAGTTAATCTTCTGCTGGCCTTGGTTTTGGTTTCCCTATGAGAAATTGGGGTGATTCCTCCATCCTGGATTGTAAGTGTTGCTGTAGGGGTTATTTTATTGCTTAGGTGGATTTCCTAGATAATCCACCTGTTCCAATTGTTCTTGTGCAGCATACCCCTGCATACTAAAATCACTTACATCCGATTTCACTTGTTGAGGGCCAACTGAGAGTGCATCAATCTTTTTACTTAATAAGTCCACCTTGGCTGCCGAAGCAGTGGTTAAGTCCACATCACAAATTCCCATAGCCTTTTGTTTGGCTCTAGTCTTTCCCACTGATAATTGTTCATCGTTATTCCTTCAATCAGGTTTTGTGTTTGCTCAAGTGTCTTTGTGTTCAAAGTACCTCCTACGAATGCATCAATCATCTGTCTGGTGGATAAATTGAGACCATTGTAAAACGTTTGAATCTGCATCCATAGTGGGAGGCCATGATGTGGGCACCTCCGGAGCAAGTCTTTAAACCGCTCCCAAGTATCAGATAGCGTCTCCGCTTCTAATTGAGTAAAACAAGAAATATCATTCCGAAGTTTAGCGGTCTTTGCAGGTGGAAAATATTTCTCCAAAAATTGCTCTACCAATTCATTCCAAGTTGTGATTAAATTTCGTGGTAGAGAGTTTAACCACTGTTTTGCTTTACCCCTCAAGGAGAAAGGGAATAGCTGCAGTCGGATGGCATCATCCGTGGCTCCGTTGATTTTAAAAGTATCACAAATCTCTAGAAAACTAGAGATGTGGGCATTAGGATCTTCATCTTAGAGACTGTCAAACTGAACATATTGATGCACCATTTGTATGATGTTAGGTGCAATTTAGAAGTTATTAGCCGCGATGGTTGGCCTTGCAATACCAAAGTCAGCTCCAATAAGTGTAGGCCTTGAATAATTGGACATGGTCCGATTTGCTTCATTCCCGTTGTTAGTCATGTATGGTGGATCTTCCTGCTCGATGAATTGAGTGTTGGCTCTTCACCTTCTTCCTTGATTTCAACGATTAACTCATCGTCTATGGTCACCACAATTTGTCTAAGTCGTGATTTCAAATTTTGAAGGGCAGTTCTCTCAATTTCAGGATCAAGTTCTACTAAATCTTCTGGGTTACTTCGAGTCATGCACTGCAAGGGTAAGAAATATAGAATCAATTACAGCTCTAGCCAATGAAAATAAATAATGAAAACAAAAGAAAAAAAAATGGTTAAAGTAATAAAGCAACTAGTGTTTTTAATATCGAAAATTCCCCGGATATGAGGCAAGTGCATTACCAATTTTAGGATTCCTACTAGCCCATAGGGGCTTTACCTACCATCTTAGTATCACTTTAGGATTCTTGCCAACTTTTAGAGAGGTATCTTCCTTCACCAAATCGCTATTGTATCAAACTTAGGATAGTTAGTTGTAGTGCTTCTTAAGAAAAATTCACCTTCAAGGCAAAATGGTACACTTTTTTTCGTTGTGGTGAAGTTTTACTTAAACTCTACCAAAAAGAGGGATAGTTGTAGATACCTTATTTTTGTCTCTCGTAATTTTAGTTCTTATCTCAACTTTTTAGTGTCATTAGAACGCACCTAAAGAGAAATTTCTTTCATTTAATTACTTATTTATTTATTTTAATTTTATCTTTAATTTTAGGGATGATTTCAAAAAAATATTTTTAATTCATACGTGATTTGTGCAATTCGGGTTTGACCTTTGTGTGGTGTTATTTATTTGATTTTATTTCAACCATTTATTTTATTAATAAAAAAAATTAGATTGGACTAGGTTAAGAACCTTAATAGGAATCAAGCTATCGAACCTTTAACCTGAGTTCAAGCAAGAGGTCTTGAAGGGATGCTAGCAAAGTAAGTTCTATTGTTCCAACCAACTCTTGCCGAGGCTGAGTCGTTCCTCACTATAGAATTGAGTAGCTTCATATCTCTCAATAGTTGAGTATGAACCTGAAGTATGCTTTGCTAATAGTCTGACCACCCCTCATACATCTACTTGACTATGATCAAGTCAACCTCTAACTCGAAAGTATTAGTGCGAAGAGCCCCAACACACATTTGCACCCACTTCTTCCTTTATGAATATTGCTTTTTATTAGCTTGTTTACTTCACTCTTATCCTAACCCTTAAGTAAGGCTTGGTGGCGAATACCCTCATTAGACCAACTCGTATGTTATCTCAAGTTGAGCTGTGAGTCCTTGATAGTTCTATTGGTGTGTTATATTCTTAGAGTGGAATGAGGGTTTGCTTGTTTGACCTCTTTATTGTTCGTGCACTTTCCATCTTCATTTCTTAAGCTTTTTGCAAGCTTGGACATACCCTAATATCATCGCCCTTGTTAGCTCTTGACACGACATATCATCTTAGTATCAAAGTGGAGGTTTGTTTGGGTAAGTTGTATTTGAGCCTTTGTGAAGTAGTATTTGTTGTAGTAGTGTATTGAAGTTACGTGGAAGATAGATGTGAGTATTTGAGTAAGTAAAAGGCATAGTAGTATACTGCAATTATATACTTTGTTTTGCCTTATTTTTAACATATGAAAATAGAGCAAGTTTTAGTTGGTCTTGTTGTTCTTTGGAAGTGGTTGTTGCGTTCATAGGAAAGTTGAGTTTTCATGTGAAGGAGTATTTATGTGTGAGATTGTTTGGCTTGGAGGAACAATGTTTGTTGTTTCTTAGATTCTAAGTTTGTTATTGAGTTTTGTCAAAGAAGAATAACTAATCTAAGTGTTAACGCTGGTATTGAAGATGACAATAGCGGTGTTATCCACCATAGATGACAACCCTAGAACACCCTTAGAAGTATAGATGCTGATTGATGAGGTAGCCAACCTCATAACTGGTTTAATGAGAGCTGCTCATACATTGGCCTTTCGACCTATCAGGTCGTATAGAGTACTCCCTAAGTTGCTTGACCTATGCGAGGATAGAACCTAGCTAGATAAGCTTGAGGTAGAGGAGTAGGAGGATGAGTACGAAGGAGGATTGACTTAGGTATTGGATGAGGAAGATGATGAAGAGTACAATGAAGAAGAGGAGCGAGTTAAAGCACTCCTAGTTGCTGACAGGTGAAGCTTCAAATTCTGAGCTTCAATGGTTTTAGGAATGTAGATGATTATTTAGATTGGAAGGAGAAGGTTGAATGTGTTTTTATTATTACCAATATGAAGATTGTGAGACTATGAGGACTATTGCTATAGACATTTTAGGATATACCGTGATGTGGTGGAAGAAATTTCAAATCATAAGAAGATGAGAATGATACAAAGAGGTAAATACTTATCTTGAGTTGAAGAGGATACTTAGAAACAGATTTGTGCCGGATACCTACTTACAGGATACCTTTGCTAGACTTCAAGAGTTAAGGTAAAGAGGCCAAGCTGTTAATGAATATGTTAAAGAATTCCAAACGATCATGATTTGCCATGAAGTGGATGAACCATAAGCCTAAATAGTATCTAGATATCTCATTGGATTGAGAGGCAACATCCGAGATATTGTAGAACTTCAACAATTTACTATATCAGATGAGGCTATAATAATAGCCCAGTGAATAGAAAGGCAAAGGAGGAATAGGGTAAGCTTACCTCCAATGAGTCAACTGGTGTAATCAAGCCAACTTACTAAGGAAGTTACTAAGCTCAATAAAGTGCCTAATCGACTAAAAGAATAGATGTTTGAGCTAAACAAAAGGGTTAACCAACTGATGGTGAAGTACCAACGAGAACTTACTAAGAAAGATTAGGATTTGGGAAGAAGACAAGCCAGATCAAATGCTTTAAATACCAAAAGACTATGATTATCAAGGGAGATGTCTTGAAGGTTAAGGTAGACAACAAAGATAAGGAACCAAAAGAGGAAAAAGAAGTGGAGGAAAAGATTGAGGCCAATATTGAACTGGTTGAGGAAGATGTGTTTGCTGAAGATCTAAACAAGCTAACTTTGGTTGTTTAACGTGCAATGAGTTTAGAATTTTTGACTGAAGAGTAAAAGAGAGAGAACTTATTCCACATCACTTGTAAGGTAAACGATTAGATTTATGCGTTAATAGTGGATAGTAGGAGCTGTATTAAAGTGGCATCTGCCAACCTGGTTAAAAAGCTTAAGTTGTTAATCATCTTACATCTAAAGCCATATAAGTTACACTGACTAAATGAGAAGGGAGGACTACGTGTCACTCAAAAAGTATTGCTGCCGATCCTTATGAAATTACTTTGATGAAATTCTTTGTGATGTGTTACCCATGTGTATGTTACATATACTGCCGGGTAAACCTTGGCTTTTTGATAAGAGAGTTATGTATGATGGATTTAGGAACACTTATGTGTTCAAGAAGGATGGAAGAAAAATTACTTTAAACCCTATGACGTTAAGTCAAGTTAACAAACTATAAGTTAAATTTGCTCGAAGATTAAAGAAAACTTTGATTTTAAGTAAAGCTAAGCTTCGAGAAGCTATTAAGGCCGACATGTCAACCTTTATGTTTGTTAAATGACAACTAGGTTAAAAGGAGCAGATTGAGCTACCCCTTGAGGTGAAGGAGCTACTGGGTGAATGTGCTGACCTATTTCCTAAACATCTGTCCGAGAGATCACCTTCTTTTTGAGGCACAAAGTAGTGCATTGACTTAATACTAGGTGTTGCCCTATCGAACAAACCAGCTTATCAGATGAACCTCAAACAAGTTGCTGAGCTTTAGAGACAAGCCAATAAACTACTTGAAAAGGGATATGTCAAGGCAAGTCTTAGTCCTTGTGCTGTGCTAGTGCTGCTTGTACTAAAAAAGGATGGTACCTAGCATATGTATGTAAATAGTTGAGCTATAAATAATATCATGATCAAGTATTGGTATCCTATCCCCAAGTTGGATGAATTAAAAGGAGTAAAGGTTTTTAGTAAAATTGATTTGAAGTTTGGTTACCATCAGATTTGGATGAGGCTGGAAGACAAGTGAAAAATTGCATTCAAAACTCAACATGGTTTTTACAAGTGGATGGTGATGCCTTTTGGCTTATCAAATACCTTGAGCACCTTCATTATATTGATACACCACATGCTAAGAAGCCTGATTGGGAAGTGTGTCATGGTATACTTCAATGATATCCTTATGTGTAGTGTTGACTAACCGAGTCACTCTAAACATCTCTATGCTATGTTTGATATACTCGGAGTCGAGAAGCTACTCGACAATTTGAAGAAATATTACTTTTGCTAGGAGGAAGTGGTATTTTTGGGATATGTGATTAGTGGAGGAGGCCTACGAGTCAATGATGAAAAAATCCAAGCTATAGTCAAATGGCTAACTCCAACCACCTGTGTTGAGGTAAGAAGTTTTCATGGATTGACATCTTTTTATCGAAGATTTATCAAAAACTTTAGTACCATAGTTGTACCCTTTACTGAGCTAACAAAGAAGAATGTTGAGTTTAAGGAGGGCAAGAAAGAGGAGAGAAGTTTCGTTGAAGTAAAGGTGAGATTGACTTTTGCATTAGTACAAGCTTTGCTTGACTTCGAGAAAATTTTTGAGATTGAATGTAACGCATCAAGCATTGTAATCGGTACTATTTTGATGCAAGAAGGCAAACCAATTGCTTTCCATAGTAAGAAGCTGAGAGGACCTTAATTGAATTACTCAGTTTATGACAAAGAACTTGTTGCCCTTATCCAAGTACTCCAAGTATGGCAATACTATCTATTGTTAAGAGAGTTTGTTATTTATACAGATCATGAATCCTTGAGATACCTTAGAAGTGAAACCAAACTATTAAAGCAACAAGCACAATAGGTTGAATTCTTATAAGGATTCAACTTTATGATCAAGTACAAATAAGGCAAGAATAATGTAGTTACCAATGCTTTATCGAGAAGACATGTTCTCCTTATTGAATTGTAGACCAAACTATTAGGATTTGCGAGTATCAAAGAGCAGTATTCTTAAGACCTTGAGCACATTAAGTGCTTAGCGCTTAGGCTAAAGAACACGCTATAGGAAATCACTTAGCTAGTCTTCCTTCTTTTCCTTCATTAAATGCTACATATAGCCTACAATATAGCTTAAGAATATAGCTATTAGGGTTATGATGGCTACCTATTCTGATGTGATACTCCCTTTCCAGGATTTACCAACTAGTAGAAAGGAGTTGTTTTCTCTTGTACTAAGCGCATCCCCATATACTAGATCAAGTATAAACTAATCCCTAGTCGATACATGGCTTCAGCAAGTAAGCTTCATGTCATATAAATAGGAAATGAAGCTTTAGGTATAAGAATCCTCTCTCGAGTACTCCTAATACATGCACAAATCTCTCTCTTTCTGTTCTTTAATACTTTACTTATTGACTTAAGTATTGGAGGGCCCTTACTAACAACACTATAGGAGACTTTCTTATAGGTCCATTGTTATTCATGGCTGCCAGACCACCAAGAGAACACCAGAGAACCACCCTTATGATTACACACTATCACCAGTTGGTATGGTAAGCAAACTCACTATAATAATCTCAATGTGGTGAGTTTAATAGAGCTTTTGAGGCCAGCCATACTTGTACAATAGATTAAAATCTTTTTTCCTAGAGTATTGAATTAGGAAGAATTCTATACCATTATGAGTAAATCTCATGTATCTAATAGCTTCCTATTAATGGAATAATGGTGATCTTAAATGACAAATACAACTCTTATATCCTAAGGTATTCATTTTTTTTTAATCAATACATAATACGTAGTAGTTTATAACTAGAGCGAATACGAATGAAGACACTGTCTATTAATAGCAAAATTTCTCTCCTACTAAGACAATCATAACTATTTACTTCAATGCATGCTGTTGCAACTAAACTCTTCTTCTTCTTCTTCTTCTTCTTGCATCTTTCTCCTCACCAAAATCAACTCCCTATCTCTTACAAACACGCACAAACTAAAACATATCTTAATTAGTAGCTACTTGACGACCGTGTATACTAAAAAATGTTTATGGGTGTTATTATAAAACATGTTAGGCGGATGTAGGAATTATTAGGTTTACGTTTATACTATTCAGAACATCGTTCCTTGCCGTGTAGGTGACTTATAATCTTACAATATGTAGTTCCTATAATTGGTCTTGGATGAAGACGTGCGTGTTTTCCTTTTAATATCATTTTCTCCGATATAAGTCACAGTTGCTACGTAATGCTTGCTGAAAAATCACCCTTGGTGACTGGATTTTCTGCTATACTTCAGGTCAATGTGCAATTATTGTATATATTTTTATTGATGCCGATATCCATGTGTATGTTGCATCCTAGCAATTTAATTAGTAGTCAGTTCATATGAAACAACCTTACAATTTTTTTTTCCCCTCTTTCGAATTAAACCGAGTTGTTTTGATTTGAACTGGCATATATTTTAAGTGATCAATTTATATATAGTTGGCATGCAAGCATTCATAAGGACATGGGATATATGTGTAACACTCCAAAATCGTGACGTAAATCTCTAAGTCAATTTGATGGAACGGTGGATAATGACCAAACATATATATGTGTGTGTATGTGTACGTACGTAGGTAGGTATATGTATGTCTGTATGAACGAAGTGATGTACACATCATGATACACAGCTATTTAAAATATAATATATGCTCAAATGATAAAATATAAATATTTATTTTGTTATGATCTAGATAAAATGTTTTCTTTTATAAATATTAAATTATAAAATTCCATAAAAACTTTCAAAATGTACATTATGTTGCATGCATAACTATTCCATTTGTGATTTATTTTCTGTTTGAGGGAACGAGATGTTTTGATAATTTTATACATTACATATTTATGTTATACCCAAGATGCTCCTTCCCTTTTTATAATAAGTAATGGATAATGCGCCCACATTGTGGACATAAAAATTATTTTATATGAAATTATTAATAACAGTGATAAGAAAATATTGTACTTGTTAAATAAGTGCCTCAAAGATACAAAATAATTATAAAAATAAGACTTTAAAAAATTAATATTATTGTCTATAAATTTTTATCTTATAAAATTAGATTAAGACATAAAAAAAACTTTCAAGGGTTATTTTTCCAAATTCAAATTGTACAGAAATTATTGCACGAGACCCAGTGTAATTGACTTCTTCTCTTTTACATTTAAGGGAAAGAATTAACTTGGTAAATTAAAACGTCACTTTGAAATTTCTTATTTCCCATCAATTATATATATATATATATATGTGTGTGTATAATACGCCCCAAATTTCCGAATATCCTTGTTTTAAGATTGGTCTCTCTCTCTCTCCTCTCTCTCTGTCTCAACAAAGACAAATTGAAATTAAAACTTCATTCAACCGATGGAAAAGAGAGTCCCTTCAGATCCTCCGTATTGTCCTTTAAAATCTTCGTAACGTAATATTTATATATTTACCGTAAATTATCGAATCGGATATTTATTATTTAGATGTGAAACTTGCAGGCCTCGTTGTAGCTTCGGTAGACTAGAACAATATTCAGTTTTGCCTACTGGAAAGAAATATATATGATGGGCCATTAGAAGAATCTTCCATTAGAGTTGCTCTATTTCAGTTGTGAATTTTCTTTTTTTTTTTTCCCCGGTAATCTTCAGTTTTCAAATTTCAATCCTGAAGAAAAGTCGCAAATTCCCATGTCTCACAAGTTTTTACAACCTCCAGAAGGGAAAACGTACGTGACGTGGTACATGTATGCAGTTCATGTTTTGTACCTATCTTCCAAGTCAACAGCCATCCATGATCATCGGTCAATCGAGTGACATGATATTACGGTGTTGGTACAGAGATGAGACTCGGGCCAAGATTCACTAGGATACGTCGAATCGAATGCATATATAGTTTTTAAAATTTGGTCATTCCTGGTTCACAATATTTATTTTTAATTTTATATAACTTAATAATATTATGAATACTGATATTCAGATTTTGATTTTTCTACTCTTGATAGATATAAAAACACTAAAATGTATAGTAAGCAAAAAGGAAAAAAGAAATCACAGTATATCTTAAAAATCACATGATGAACCTTCTTCCTAAAAAAAGAAAGAAAAAAGAAAAAAGTAAAATAACGAAAAGAATTTATGATTGGACACATGATCAAGCTAGCAACAACTCAAGAAAAGATTAATTAATATTAATATGTGATATTTAAGCACTATTGATATTTAAACATATAGTAAGAATATAATATATCTCCTTATTTACATAATAGAATTTTATTGATACTTGTACATATATTAATATGTTACGCAGATAAATTAATAATATGTAAATACTGATAAATATATGATAAATAAAAATATAAATGATACTCTTTTAAAATTGTGCATTAATATAATTGATATTTTCATATAATAATTGGTTTAGACATATAATATATTAGTATTATTAAATATTTTTTCCACTTCAATATTTATTATTTTTTATTTTTCTTGTATCTTGATCCAGAATCCATGGGAAGGATTTACTTTTACCATGCATCTTAATTTTCATTTCCTTGTATTGCATTTACATATCCAAATAAGATTCACGGGATAGATTTACTTTTACTATGTATCTTAATTTTCTTTTTCATGCTGCATTTACGTGTCCAATAACTTATTTATGGTTTCTTTGTCGATTTCTCTTACAGCAGATTAAATTAAATTTACAAACCCTTCGGGATTCAAGGCGACACTCAGCCACAAACATGATATTCGAATCATATCTTACATGAAATCGATTGCATGTGTGCGTTGTGCTTTCAAGTTTCGTATTCTGGGCATGAATACTTCTAATGGCGTGTATATATATATATATCGGTTTGGCATGAGAATGTGCCACATCCAAATGCCAGTTTATTGGGCTTCATAGCTCCCCCAGGTGAAATTTATTTCAAATACCCAGGACTAGTTCGATGGTGCCGATTGTTATAATGACTTTGGTTTCTAGAATAGATCTAATTTATTCTTAATATTATTTGGAGGCTAACTTTTAGTTTTTATATGTTTGAAGGCATCGTCTTAAGATCTTTGTCGATATAGATTTGAGAGTGATTAGGCTTCGCGTAAGTGATCAAGCCTACAAAAGAGAGCATAGTGAGAGAGCATAGGGAAACTGTTTGGAATGGTTACTCTGATACTTAAGTTAGTTGAGTGTTTGAAAAATGAGAGTGCTTAAGAGTAGTATGTAAGCTTAAGTACGTAAAGTATCAAGTAGTTTACTATTATGTAAAAGTCAAGTATTTATAGAGAAGTGGTATCGATAGTTGAAAAGGAGTTAGCAGGTAAAGTCATATCTGCAAGTGTTGGAGAGTAGGAATACGGTGTCCGACGTGTTTCGTATGTATAGGAATTTGTTGTTAACTTAGTCTTTTAGTCCTATCCAAAAGACCTAGCCATTAGAAGCCTCCTTTAGTTAGATAGGTCATGCTTTGGGCCTAGGCCAAGGGTAAATTATTGTAAGCTGAGAGCCTTATTACGTTAGAACAAGTTTGAGGAGCTAATGTCTAAAAGGCCCTATCAAAACTTAACCTGCCTCCTTCTGGTGCAGTCTCATTACCTTAGTAAAGGCAAAGAGAAGGGAAAGATGAGCTTCTTAAGCGTGTGGTCAATTTGAACTAGAGGTATCCATGTTAAAGTTGTCATACCAATATGGTAATGATGAATGTCTAGGCTAGTGAAAGGCTAAGGCAAAGGCGTTTGAGTTTGGGTAAGGTTGGGGTGAAGATGTTTGAGCTGAGTGACACTGGGGCTAAGTAAGTGTAACATTCCTAAACAAATTTCCTTTGGGCCAGAAGTGAGGGCAATAGTTCCAAGGTGGAATACAGGATGTCGAACCTCCTTGGCTATTGGGAGGGAGGGTTGTAATAGTAGTTGGTCTTCCATCAGGTTAGAGTAAAATGCATATATGCTAAGTTGAATGGGCAAATCGAGGTAGAGACATCATGGCCTAAGTTAGGCGCTCTAAGCTGAAGTGAGAATTCAATGGGTTATGTGTCTCATGGTAAAATCACAGAAAAGAGGAGTTAAGTAGAAGGGGCTGAACTAAGTTGACTATAACCTAAGCAGATACAATCTATTCTATTTAAGTCATAATGCTATTAGAGTGTCAAACAAGTTTTCTAGTGGAAGTTGTGGAGCCCTTGATGAAACTTCCTGTAGAAGTAACTTTTCTAATTCTTACTTTATGACACCTGTTTTTAGTACATTTAATGCAATGCGGCAGGTGCCTTACCATATCCAACTTGCATATGGTTACATGCGCATTGTCCTTTGAATGTGGCCATTCGATCAAAATTGACTCCACCTGTTTGCATCACAACATTTCAAGGTAGTTATGCTTATACGAATCCCTATAATCGTTTATACAGTTTTCAAAGCGTTCGATCTATAAATACTATAGTTGTTCAGAGAGAGTACCTTTTCGCGATTTCTTTGCTTTCTCATTACAAGCCTTCTTCTCTCTTTTCATCCATCTTCTTTAAAGCCTTATCTTTTGCAAACTTTTCTTTAAAGTTTTCATTTCTTCTTGCTTCTTCATCAGCATATCAACAAACACAGGTGAGACGTCCTCTAACACATTAAAGTATAATATCATAACTGACTCTAAAGCTACAAAGTGTGACTCTCCATGTAGAGAAGAGAATGAAGCAACGTCATTAGTATAGCTAGATGGCAACACAAGAATGTCGATGGAAGCATCGGATAGGTCAAGGGTCCAGTGATCAAACTAGTGGGAGTAAAGTTTCTGCTCCTAATTGGATTCTGAGTAACTTCATAGTTGAGCCAATTTGCTAAGTAGGGAAGGGAATGTGCCTTTATTGTTAGGGAGGTGTTTTCCTATGTTTGAGAAGTGTTTAGAGTATGGGCAATACCTCCCTTTGAGTGAATTTGAAAAGAAGCTCTTCAACTTCCATCGGTACAGTCTACTCTAAATCCCTTCCAATAGGTGGAGGGTATTAAAGGCTTTCTAGAGACTTTGCAAGTACTTGGTGATAAGGGCCATCGCTGAGCTCTTTAACCTTTTCTTCATGTGGAAAAGCTTAGGTCGGTGGCTATACCTCTGGCCTTGTTTAGGGTGGAAGCTGTTTAGTGGCTTTATGAATACTTTAAGGGCTAGTAGGATGACTTCTTAGTGATTGAGTTGCTATAAGAGGCAGACTTCTAGATAAGGTGGACCAAGCTAGTCCTTCCTTATCGCTACTGATCTAATCTTAGTTTATGTTTCTTTGTAGTGTTACGATCAAGTATTGCTCTAGTTGAGCAACTATGATGCCTTACAAAAAGAGGTAAAAGGATTTCAAGTGACGTTATCTAATGTTGGGAAGGGCCTAAAGGAGGTAGAATCCTCTTTTGATAAGTATTTGGATAAGTTCATTAAGGTTAACTGATGATTATGCTGCTCTTATGTGTAAGTAGTTGGGCTCAAGGCAAGGTTGGGATGTAGAACGTGAAAGGACTGTTGTTGAGGAGAATGCTAATGAAGCTAACGACCTAAGGGCTTAGCTTAAGGATGAGCAATGGACTAAGGCTCCATTATCCCAAAAGCTGGATGAAGAGAGGAGAATCAGGGATGAGCTTCAAAAGGAGAACACTGAGTTGAAGGCATCGATCTCCAAGCTATAGATTAAGTTGGTGATGAAGGCATTAGAGTATGATAATGCCAAAGCTACATCGTTGGAGTTAACTGGTTGGAAGGTGAGGCTAGAGCAGCAAATAGAGGAACTCTAGAGGCAAGTTTTGGAGATGAAGGTGATCATCTCCAAATTGGAGAATGGGGAGGTTCTCTACAATGCCACTGCTAAGAAAGTCGTTATCAATTTTCAAATGATGGAGCAATGGTTAGAAAAGCTAGAGGACATCTCCATTGAATGCGCTCGCTACAGAATAAGGTGCTCTCCCATTTTCCTTAGCTCAACTTAATCTTCCTTGGTTTTTTTGATGCCCCAACTTTTACGAGAGGAAGGTGACTTAAGTATGAGGGAGAGAAGCTACTCAAGTAGCTGTTGAGGTCTAAGGCACCCCCTCTGCTACTGAGGTTAGACAAGACACTTTTACCCCAATAGCTTAGCAAGAGGTTATCCTTAAGTGTGCCTCTTAAGGTGATTGGGGTCTGGGTGATCCTCTTGTTGACCCAAGCCAGCAACTTTCGACCCCTTTTGCTGCCTAAAGTTAGTCATCTCAAGAGCCATCAATGGACTAACCTTTTGAGAAGATTGAAGCATTTGATTTTTTGAAATTGCTAGAGTTTGCTGATCCGAGATAGTAGTTATCCCTTCCCTAGTTCTTATAGTTCAGGTTGAGATGCTGATTTTATATTTCATGCCCTTTGTTTTATGTACTTCAACTTTTGTTAAATGCTTTTTGCTTTCTTGCTCGTTTCATTGTAACATGGTTTGATACTTAGTGTACAAGGGGTGATATCTCTTGCCTAAGCTATTATAGAGGGATTGGGTCGGTGGCATTTTAACTTGCCCAGTTAGTGGGAGTTCCTCAAGGTAAGCGGTGTTTCCTCTTATTGAGGTTACCCAAGGAAGATCAGGTTGGTAGCGTTTTGACTTACCCAATAAGTGAGAATTCCTTTGTATAAAGGGTGTTTCTGCTTACTGTTACACCCCGAAGTAGCAAAGTCGTGACAGCCCCACCGTGTAAACCATTCTAAGATAGAAGTTGGCCTTACAACCACTATCTTAAACCTGATCTACGCAAGGCATCCACGACTAACCCGCTTTGAAATAAACAGTTTGTAATTTAAATAAATCATTTACCTAAGAAAGTGAGAATATATATATATACACTATAATTCAGTTATTACAGTTAAAGTTTACAAAATTTCTCTGTAATATATTTCCTAGTTATTACATTATTCAAAAATAAAAAACTCTAAAGTAAAAGCTTATACCATAAAAATATGTGTTTATTCTTCAAATGGTTTTCCTTACTCCCCAAGATCTAGCAGTTGCTAGCTTCAGAGTAGTTGTATGCCGCTTCTTAGCCAGTACCTACATGACGTCTTCAGGGATATGAGCAACCAAAGCTTAGTAAGTTAGGATGGAGGACTTAAAACTATACCATAACACAACAAGGTTATCAACCAACTTATTAGGTGAAATGCATGTTCAAGCATATGCCATCGCATGATGTTATCCGACCCGTTGTGAGATTAAAGAAATTTCACCCACTTTAATCCGTGTTGAGAGTTGCCATTAATGCAATAACTCATAACCAAACCTAAGCTTGTGCAATGGAGACCTCGCTCCTACCACGACTACCTTCGAACCATTGACTTCGCCTTCACTACGACCTCCTTTCTTGTCATTTAGTTCAATTAAGGATGAAGAAGGGACCATTATACAATCCTGTACTATCATTTTCGAAAGGGTCGGTATTTGGCTAGAGAGTCCTAGGTTTCCCCTAATGAGTTGCTATATAGGTCCGATTATGATTGTAAGTCGTATATTTAATTAGGTCTAGTTTAGGGTGATCAATCATTTTATATAAATCACACAATATAAGTTAAAATAACAAACAAAATCATAGCATTACTTATAATTAAGTACATGCACACCACATATTATCTAATAAGCATAACCAAGCATAATCTCAAGCCTCCAAAATACAGTATCGTATTAATCCCAACTTACCTAGACTCTTCGCTCACTCACTCGAGGTCCAACTCGCTCAGGCCATCACCGATTATATCTGTAACACAAACGTGGTTTCAGTTTTTCATATAACTATTATAAGTTGGTTTTATCCTATAACGCTTATTGTTATGTTTTGTTCAGGGTTTAATATATCCAGTTATCTAGGTTCTCAAATCTTTTACAGTTATTTTAGTTTTGGAGTTAGGTTCGAATTCAGTTTTCGCATTGATTTCTAAATTAAGTTCTAGTTCGATTTCGAAGTACTGTTTTATACCTAAACCCTAGAAATTCGTTTGAACTCATAATTTGAAATGAATCACATTACTTCCCAATATCCTAAATACCATCACTACCCCTAGTTAGTATTTTATTCTACCGCGTATACTTAAATCCGTATTAGGATACTGAATTTACTCTTGATGTAAGAAATTTTTATATTTTTCATATAATTACATAAATTTAAGTTTTCTATCAGATTT
Organism: Lumnitzera racemosa; assembly: GCA_024138005.1. Lineage (NCBI taxonomy): Eukaryota > Viridiplantae > Streptophyta > Magnoliopsida > Myrtales > Combretaceae > Lumnitzera > Lumnitzera racemosa. The sequence goes on along the minus strand of JAMXBC010000006.1, from coordinate 50,786,221 downwards.
ATTATATATTTTTATTATTATCATAATATCAATTTTTATTCTAATATCTTCTATTTATTATATTTCTAATAATTGTGTATTATATACTATTACTTATTATGTATATAATAAACATCTAATGTTTTTATCACTCTAATTACCATCTTCCAACATCAATTATCATTTCAAAATATTTAAATTCATCATAAATTAGATTTTACACCTAATTACCCTAATTTATAAAATTAACTTAAAATTTATTATTTTTCCCTATTACTTATTTACCACATAATTAACTTAATAATTACATCTAACACCCTAAATGCTACAAGTATTATACTTTATCATATTTCAACATCCTAAAACATATAATTATTCACTAAGTCAGTAATTAACTATTTAATTACTTAATTAATCCTAAATTACCCATTTCATGCCTCATTTTAAGGCCTACAAATTATCTAAAAATTTCGAAAATTAATTTTTCAAAACGGAATTCTTAGCACTGTTCTATATTATCTAAGTAGTCTACACAAAAATTTTGGGCTCAAAACTATATTCCTAAGGTAATTTATCTCTAAACCAAACCATATTCGGTTTTGCATGATTTCTTAAGAACCATATATCACGGGACCTATTTTCATTAAAATAATATTTTTTCTAAAAAATAAATACAAAAATATTTGAGAATAATAAGTTTCATAATTTTATAAGACTATTTACTATTTTTAAAAAATTATACAAAATCGGGCTAGAAATTGGACTCACTGGTTTGGGTGGCTCCATCCACCACCATGGCCTTGCCGGCTAGTCTAGGCGTTGCTACCACTGTGTGGTGGTGGTGGCCGTCCACTCCTAGCTGCTCGTTTGATGTTGGTTCTTCTTTATGGCCCTAATTGCATAGTTTTTCTTATTATTTTTCTAAACCCTAATTTTTCTCTCAATTTCACCTCTCCCTATTTTTCTCACTCTCCAAACTGGCAAAATGAGCTTCTGAATTTTTCTTGCTATTTATAGAACTTTAGGGAAATTATTGTGCATTAATTTGATTAGATAATTACCTTATCTTTTTCCAATTTGACTTTTGTGTTGTTTTAATTTAATTGGCTAATTTTTTTTCTTATTTTCCCCAGTTGCCACGACCTATATCTGGATCATTCTTTATTTTTCCTAATTTTTCTTTATTTTTCCTCAATTAATTATGAATTTTCTTTAATTATTTAGTATTATTTTAGCACATTACGCGTATTTTAAGTAATGACACGTATTTCTATTTACATGTAAATTTATATATAGTACAAATAAATATTCCTAAATATTATTTAGGTCATTTTATGATTTTTAGTATACATATAATTTATCTCTAGCGATTCATTAATTATCAGAATGCATTTTGCGTATTTTCGATAGATAACGAGTTATATACTTAAAATTTAGAATATTTATATTCTTTTATTTTATTGCTTATTTTATTAAATTTGAACTTATGGGATCATTTTTACTAATATTTCTAGTTTTACTTATAATGTAAGTTTGATCGGATCTTTCAACTGATCGAAATCCTGAGTGATTGGTTGTGGGGTTTACATTTATCGAAGTTACTCAAAAGGGGTCAAGTCGGTAGCGTTTCAATCTGTTTGGTAAGGGCAGTTCTTTTATATAAGGGGTATTTGCTCTTACTGAGGTTACCCGAGGGGGTTTAAGTTGGTGGTATTCTAACCTGTCCAGTTAATTAGTCCGTTTACCCTTTGGGGGATAAGAGTTGATGTAAGAGCAAAAGAAAGAGAAGTAATTCTAGACAAATCATGAGAAATGGAGCTTTTATTCCTAATTTTGCAATAATTTACATGATCGTACACTAATCAAACCAAAGATGAAGGTTATCGGCATTCTACATACGTAGGATGAGTTCGTCGTCTAGTCTTTCTAATCTGTATGCTCTATTGCCCAAGTTTTCTTTGACTTTAACTAGGTCTTTTCAATTGGGGGCTAACTTACCTTGTCTTTCCTGTAAACCAGTAGCCTCTAACTTTTAGCAAACCAGGTCACTGACCTTAAACTCTTCGTGTTTAACCTTCTGATTGTAGAGTATGGTTGCTTGGTGCTGGTAAGTAGTTACCTGAGTTGTAGCGAAGTCTCTAGTTTCTTCGATAGTATCAATGCTAGCTTGGAGTAAGGATTCATTGAAGATGGCATTAAAGCTTTATGTTTGGGTGTTGGGAAGCTTAAGCTGGATGGGGAGGACTGCTCCTAATCCAAATGCTAAGCGAAAAGGGGTTTCGCCTGTAAAGGTATAATGGGAAGTCTTATATCCCCACAAAATGTTGGGCAGCTCGTCTTCCTAAGCATCGTGGGCTCAGTCTACTCTCTTCTTTAAGCTTTCAAAGATAACCTGATTGGTTGTTTTGACTTGCCCGTTCGATTGGGGGTAGATAACTGACGTGAAGTGAGGCGTGATGTGGTGCTTGGTGCAGAACTCTTTGAATTGAGGTTATCAAACTGCTGCCTGTTGTTTATAATGAAGGCATATAGGACCTCAAATTGAGAAAGAATGTTGTTTCAAATAAAGGATTCAACACCCCTTTAGGTAATCTTTGTTACAGCTTCAGCCTCAACCTATTTAGTGAAGTAGTTGATGACAACAATGATGAACTATTGACCTCCCGAGGCCTTGGGGAAGGCATTGAGGATGTTAATTGTAGACTTTGCAAATTTAACCTTTTAAAGATGGTGTCGAACTTGAGTACCCAAGATATTTCCCTAAGTCGATAAGACCACATAAAATGAAAATTGATTAAAATTTTAAACTTGAAACTTAAAACAAACATGAAAGACCTTATTATACAATTTGAAAACCCTAATCATGCACAAAAATCCTAAACCCTATATATGCATACTTTTAAAAATGTAAACTTAAACTTAATAGAAATCGTAAATATCAAATCATAAAAATTGTTAAAACTCTATAAAATTATCCTAATGCTTGTAAAGCTAAAAATTAATAAAATTATCATTAATTTTGCGAAATCATATAAAACTGATGACAAATAAATTAAGGATGATTTCAAGTAATAATAAACAACAAAACTAAGCTGGTTAAAAAAACAAATTAATAAATTTATAAAATTAATTTTACTTGTGTACATAAGTAGCCCCATAATATGTATATATATATATATATAAATATATTACTAAGCGATTTCCTTCTCTTTTTGTAATCTATCATTTGATATATATATGTTACATAATAAAGCAATAATCTTAAATAATTAAGCTGATTGAACCTTAAGCTCCTAAGTATAAGTCAATTACTCTTGAATTGGTGAAAAAAACCTTAAAGCATACTTAAATTTACTTGAACCTAAACCTTGGGATAATCAAGGACTTATGACCCTAAATATATAATTAAAAATATAATTTGAACAAATTTTATTCAACTCTATAAAATTCTAAAATTTCTTAAGAACTAAATCACAAGCTATAAATTAATTTGAGAACTAAAACCTTAACAGAATTACATATAAGATAATTCCCTTATCTTTACTTATAAACCATGTTTGTAAACCATACCTTTTAATGGGCTTATGAATAAACCAAGAGTACATTCCAAATGTTCCCAAGGATCAATTAAACTAAAAATTTAAGTTTACATCTAAAGAAAAATTTAGTTTTCCAATTCGAAAGTTTATTATCAATAAAACTTGAATGCGAGAATAGTAGACCTTAAGTCACCAAAAACCCTAAACCTTAAAACAATTAAAAACTTGTAACCCTAAGCGACTAATTGAGAATTTAATTTGAATAATTTTATTTAACTCTATAAAATTTCATAATTTTATAAGAATTAAATCATAATTTACAAATCAATTTGAGAAACAAACTCTAAAAAAATTTTATATAAGACAATTCCCTTACTCTTAATACATAAGACTTATGCACGTAAATAAGTGAACTAACCAAATACCTTAGATAACTTATCAACTAAGAGTTGGAATCGTTTATCAATTGATAATTTATCAAAAACTAGTGATAAGACACTTTCCTTATGTCACCTTGACTTATACTACATATGGATAAGTTATCATATTATTTTATGTATTCAACTTTTAATTAAGTGAAAAGACAACTCAATGCCCAAAAAGAACACCTTATAGTAGGTTGGGAAGAAAGCTTAAGAGTAGCCATGCCTTGTCAACTTTCAATCACTCAATTATCTTATACATCTCCTATTTACCTCTTAATACTTACATCATCTAGTCTTGTCAAAAGTTGGCATTTGTACATGTTGAAAGGCAACCAAATTGAAGCTTCTTGAACACACTTCCCTCCCATTCAAAACCGGTCACTTACTCTTCCTTTTCTCTCACTTCAAACATAAACCAAAAGAAGAAATCCAACCCCACAAAATCCTAACATTGCTGATACCATTTTGCTTCCATGCTTACGGTATTAAGTTTTATTTTGTGCCTTATATTTGTCAACTTCAAAAACTACTTTTAGGAACTTTAAGATATCTCCGAAAACCCATCTTAAAGATCAAGACTCTAGTTTCCTAAAGAGCTTGCAAAAAGAAGAAGAAGGAAAACAAAGTGACATAAGAGGATACTTAGTGCACAACCACCTTGTTTACGCTTTTCAAGACAAGTAAGTTGTTTCCTTATTTAAGTTATCTAATATGCCATGTTAGAAGACCATATTTTTATGAAGATATTAGCATAAACTTAAGATGATAAATTAGCTAGCCACTTTAAAAAATAAGCTTATGAATCTTTCATAAGAAAGTTAGAATATGAGCATGATAAGTTGGTGTTATATAACGATACATGTTTAACACTTATAATGGAAGATATTAAGTTAATGAAGTCATGAAATATGCACATGAACAAAGAGAAAGCATGCTAGATGTGAAGTATAAGGAAGCTATTCAAGAGTTATTTTCACTTCTATTAAGTTGGAACATACTCAAAACTAACATTAGGTAAAGGAAAAATCCATTATATGAAACTTTTATGAAGAAACCAACTTTGCGAAATGTGAACTATGGCATAGAAGTTATGATAAGTATGAGATCTATTATTTTCATGTAGAGTATGAGCTAAATAATCACCTCATGAGAGATAAGTTAAGTTGGAGTTAGAATATGAGTAGCATAGGTTCATGATCTAATACTTAAATTTAAGGAAATGATGAAACAAGTTGAAAAACCATGTTAGAAGCTTCTACACCAAACCATCCAGATCTAGAACAATAAGAAAATTCACTTAAAAATATGATAAAACGAAGTAAACAAAGCGAAAAGACCAACTAATGCAAGTATGATAAGTGTATAAAGTCTAAAACTCAAAACTGAGTATAAAATTCTCAAAATGAGCCTGGAACTCTAAGTTTGACCTTTATTAAATTTTTAACTAGCATTTTAAAATATTAAGAGCATTTTAAAATATTAAGAAAGGTTGTTTTAAAGTTCATAAGGAGTCCACGTAAGACTCCATAAGCTTAACAAAGTCACTAACTTTAGTTTGAATAAAAAACAAGCTCATTTGACTACATAAGGCCACATAGAGTCTAAGGAAAAGTGAAGGGCACCCAGGGTTATAAGATAAGGATGAAAATCTGATTTTAAAGAGTGTTCTAAGTTTAGAATGAAATCCTAAACCCAAGCCCAAAATATTTCCTAAGATATTAAAAAGCCCAATAATCAAACAAAGATTAAAAGTACACCAAATCATAAAGATTGCTAATGTTCTGACCTATGGATAGATTTGTGTGCCTCATCTAAAAAATCTAACCTTACCACGTTAAATTACACTTGAAAAAGATGAAGATTAACTATAAGATCATAAAAATCGGGCTAGCAAATTGTGATCTTGTGTGATCCAATCGAAATAAGACCTATACCTCCACTCCCTGAGGTGAGTAATCTGCTAACATAAAGAGTCCACACTGACTTATCATCCCCTAATGGTGCTTCCTCCTCTCTTGTGTACTCAACCACGAAGTCAGCCAGCACTTGTACCTTATCGGCCGTTCATGGTTGGTATTGGATTCCGTATGCGATTAGCTCCATCATATACTTCACCATCTGTCTAGATACATCCGGCTTCTATAGCATAGTATGCGGTGGTTGGTCTGTATGCACAACGATCTGGTATGCTTAGAAGTAGGGCCTTAACTGACTTGCTAAGATGACAATGGCTAGGGCGAACTTTTTTGCTTAGGTGTACCTGACCTTAGGCCCTTATAGTATATGGCTGACGTAGTATATCGATGAGAGTGCCTAGTTGCTAATGACTAAGTACAGGTATAGATCTTCCCTTTGAATAGGCTTGGAGAGAATAAGAGGGTGCGCAGGGAAGTCTTACAGTTGCTTCACGGTTGTCATGCACTTAGGTCCATTCAAAACCCTTGAGATTCTTTAGGATTTTGAAAGAACTCAGTGCATCACCCTTAAGATTCTTTAAGATTTTGAAGAACTCAGCGCATTTATCTGTACTCTTGGTAACAAACCTGCTCAACGTAGCTACCATGCGAGTGAGCTTTCTTGGACTAAGGTAAGGGGCTTTATATCCCTAATGGCATGTATTTTTTTAGGATTGGCCTTGAAACGCCTCTAGCTGACTAGAAAGTTGAAGAATTTTCTTTAGTCGGCCCTAAATAAATACTTTTAGGGGTTCAGCTTCATGTCATGTCTTCTTGTCTGGACTAAGGCTTCTTAAAGGTTCTTGACATGATCATCAGGTTGCCTGCTCTTAACGATCATGTCATTGACGTACACCTTCATGTTATGCCTAATTTAGGGTTTAAATAACTTTGTCACCATCCTTTGATAAGTTACCTTGACATTTTTTGGGTTGAAGAGCATAACAGTGTAACAGTACATATTGAACCAGTGACAAAGGAGGTATGAACTTCATCCTTCGGGTCCATCTTTATCTAATTGTAACTTGAGAAAGCATTCATAAAACTTAGCAGGACATGTCTTGAAGTGGAGTTGGCTAGCTAGTTGATCTTAGGGAAAAGGAAGCAATCCTTCGGGCAAGCTTTGTTGAGGTTAGTATAATTGACATACATATGCCACTTTGTAGGCTTCTTCTTGATTAGTACTACATTTGCTAGCTAAGTTAAGTTCTTCCCTTCCTTTACGAAGTCGACCTTAAGCAGCTTTTGCACTTTTTCCTCAATCGCAACCTACCTCTTCGGGGCAAAGTGCCTCTTTTTTTATTTGATAGGTTGTATAATGGAGTCGATGTTGAGGTTGTGGGTTACCAGGTCGGGGGAGATCTAAGGCATGTCTGATGCTAACCGGGCAAACTTATTTGTGTTGGCCCGTAAGAGGGCAACTATCTCTTCTTTCACCTTAGAAGAAGTCTGAATCTTAACCTTAGTAATCTATTCAGGAGCAGGGATAATCTATACTTCTTCAATTTTTTCACCTAGTTCACCTTGCTTAGCTAACTTCTCCTATAAGTCAGTCTGTAGAGCGAAGACTCTGTTAGCTTTGGTGGTTCTGACATCAAGCTCTTAAGAGAGCTTTTAAACACATTTATAGAGTCTCACCTTCATGGGGGTTTAGAATTTGGCCTTTAGGTGAATGGATCAAGTGATGATCCCAAATGCATTCAAACTTGGTCGTCTCAAGAGAGTATTATAGGAAGATGGGTAGTCAATCACGATGAACTCCACTGGTCATCATACAACGTTGTCATTATCGTTAAGTTCCACATCAAGGGTAATGATTACCTTAGTTTGAATAGTAATCCCATTGAAGCCAATGAGATTATGGTGGTATGACTTCATCTTGATAGGCAACTTGGTTCTCATCTTTGATATGTATGCAAGAAGAGGATATCGGTGGAGCTGTTATTGTTTATCATAATCTTGAGGACCTTAAAGTTTGCGATCCTTACCCCTATGATTAGGGAATCTTGATCGGAGGTGTCTACCCTCTTTAAATCTTCATCTGAGAAGGAGATTGAAGTGTCTAACTATTGTCTCTTTTGTTTAACTGCAAACATCGGATGGGGCATTAGCCAAGTTATTGGTGCTTGGCTAACTCTAAGGTGTAGCCCCCCAACAATTAAGTTTATAACACTGTTGGGGGTTTAATCATTGTGAAGGCCATAATTCTACTCTGCTCGGGTACCTTCAGTTCATTGCCTCTGAGGTACCCTATCCTTGTCATCATCGGAATGGTCATTGTTCCTCTATTAGGCCATGTACTCACCAAAGAAGCTCTACTAAATAGGATACTTGATTGCATTTTTTAGTTGGAAGCATTCATCAGTAGTGTGTTTGTGGTCATTGTAGAATTGGCAATATTTATTCGAGTTCCGACGATTAGGATTTCCATTTATCTTAGGGGGTCTTTGTAACAAGTTCTAATTCTTTACCTTGAGATGGACCTTAGCAATGGGTTAATTTGGAGGGGTGTGTTGCATGTGGAGGGGATGGGGGAGGGAGCTCCGCTTGGCTCGGCGCTTCTTATTACTTGAGCCTTCCATCATTACTTAGCTTGGCTCCTTGCTACTGAGGTGATCTTTTATAGAAAATCTCTCCTTGTCCTTTCCACTTAACCTCTCTTGGTTGGCATTATGCTTGGCATGAATATTGCCCTCCTAATCGATATATTTTTAGGCTTTCTTCTAGAAATCAATTGGAGCTTTCAGCTTGCTCTTTACAAAGGATCAAAAGAAGTCTCTCAAAGGTTAGATGCCAAGCTGCATAGCATAAATTGCTACTGCTTTATCTAGCTGAGGAATTTTAACCACGAAATTATTGAACCGGGCTATGTATTCTCATAGAGACTTGTCTTCGCTTTGCTTTATCAAATATAAGGATGATGTGTCCTTGGATGGAGGCTTGCTAGCCTTAAAGTAGAGGCTAAATGTTTGTGACAGCTCAACAAAGGAGTCAATGGAGTTCTTAGGTAAGTGGTTGAACTACGTCTGAGCTAATTTTCTCAGAGTATCTAGGAAAGACTTGCATATTATGGCGTCCTCATGACCATGAAGGTTCATGAGGGTATGAAAGTGGAAGAGGTGATCATCAAGATCACTAGTACTGTTGCATTAGTCTAAGGTAGGAAGCTTATTATTAAGATGGAACACTTCATCCTAGATAGCCTTAGTAGAGGAGGTTTTGTTACTGGCAACTAATTTGGCATTGTCAGTTGCCTTGCTCCCCTGTTGCTTAGAGAGCCTTCTTACGATTGTGCGGACCTCATTGAGGTTAGCATCCTTTACGAGATGAGCCTGACGTGTTGTAAAGTGTGCTAGAATTCGTGGGAGTTGGCCACTTACTCATTGCCAACCAGGGCTTGGTTGTAGCTACCACAAGCCTTACTGGTTGTTGCAATATTAAGGGATTGAGCTATTAACTACCGGTGCTGATGGTGGTTATTTTGTCTAATACGGGCATCAAAGGCTTCAGGAGGGTAGATTTGTGCATTGCGTCTCTTGACTTCCTTAAGGTGAGTTCGGAGCAGCTTGTTTTGAGCAACAAACCCCTCAACTAGGTGCTTTGAGCACTATAAGCACTCCTCTAGCGTTTCCCTTAGAAAGGGCTAGTCTTTAACAAGTTGGTTGCTTACCAACTAATGGTTTTTAGGGTTGTTACCGCAATACATGGTGATCAAAGATAGTGTTTTAGAGAGTGTTTAGTATAGCCAAATGTCATCTCAAGATCTTTGTTAGTACGAATTTGAGAGTGATTGGACTTTGCGTAAGTGATCAAGCTTGCAAAAGAGAGTATAGTGGGGGGTGCTAGAGCATTTTTCGACATGACTACCTTAATGCTTAATTCAATTGAGTGTTTGGAAAATAAGAGTGCTTAAGAGTACTATGTAAGATTAAGTGTACAAATTATCAAGTAGTTTACCATTGGGTGAAGGTCTTGTATTTATAGAGAAGTGGTGTCGGCAGTTGGAGAGAAGTTAGTAGGCAAAGTCATATCCACAAGTGTTGGACAGTAAGAGTATAGTGTTTAGCAAATTCTCTATATATAGGAGGTGGTTTTTAACTTAGTCTTTTAGTCTTATCTAGAGTTTTCTAACCGTTAGAGGTCTTATATAGTTGGACATGCCGTGTTTTGAGCCTAGGCTGAAGGCGGCTTGTCATAGACTGTGAGCCTTATTGGGTCGAGATGGGCTTAAAGATCCCATGTTCAAAAGGTTCTATTAATAGAAGGAATATATATGTGTATAATAGAATTATAATAGGTTGGTTTATCCATTGATTGCTAATTTCAATTTACGGGATGATTTCTTTAATTTTTTTTTTCTTTAAAGAGGTTTAGTACTTATAGTTGCGGATTTTGATAAGTACGACTCTAGAGTCTTGCATACTCTTATTATGAATAAGAATATGAATATTGGTGTAACCATGGCTTTAGGGTATAATACATGGGTGCATGGATGCAAACACGTGCCTAAATGTGCTTTTATATGTAGTGAGAGATGTTTCGTCATCTACGCGAAGATAAGTACAAAAAAGGTATATTTGATGCAGAAAATAAAAGCTAAACAGAAGTGCAAAGTTTTCAAATGCCCACCCACCAGCAATTTAGAAATAGACTATTTACAAAGAAAGTAGGATTGGGCCGTACTCAATAAGAATGATAACCTTTTTTTTTTTTTTTCCCCATAAGAATGATAACTTTTTATTTCTCACTTTTTCTCCTAACTATTGGAAGATCTTTTTTGAAAAATTGTCATTCTTCCAATTTAGTAACGCTATTCTCTTTAATAACAACTATGGTAATATAAAGATAAAATACAGGTTTCTTACACGTTTCGTTTCTATGAAATTTTTCATTAGGAAAGAACGGATAATTCCAATACCATTCTATATGGCCTCAGTCCAATATGTATACCTAAAACTTGACCAACACATGCCCTCAGCACGGCACATGTATGTCGCCGCAGGTTTCGCGTGAGGCGGAAGACGATAAACTTAAAGATTGTCGTCTAGCACTCGTGAACTTGCAGAAAACCCAATGAAGACCGGAGAGCCCGAGAAAAATCGTCTAGCACTCGTAAACTTACAGAAAACCCAATGAAGACCGGAGAGCCCGAGAAAAAACCTATTCATAGAGTAAAAGGCACGAGGGTTTGAATTTTTAGTACTCCGTCCATAAACCGTGATACGGAGCACATGCACGTCAAAATCCATCACCGCAAAATGCAAATATCACTTCATAATATAATTTAGTGGAAAAAATATTGTGACTATTATCATCCCATATATTTTAATAATTGATAAACAAATATAAATAATATCTAAATATATATTAATAATAATATATTTAAATTTTTTATATTATAATTTTATTAATATTTATTTATCATTAAATAAAACGTATGATCTATTAATACTAATAAATCTATTTTCTTATTATAGGCTTTTTCGAGTTAGTGGGAGGCATGACATAGCATCGAACTTTGCCTCCTACAACCTCAGAGAGCTAAGTTCTACGGCTTGCTGATCATAATTTGTAATTTTCTTTATTAAACCCTCTCTACCACGGATTGCCTTTAATTTGGACCTTTGGATTAGCATTATATATTCATTTCACTTTTAAGCATCCTACATGGGATGCAATAATATAGTTTGCAAAGAATTATAATTTAAGAAATATTGAATGCAAGCATTTGATCTCATGTTACAATTATTGAATTATTTTAATAATAAGATGCATATTGATAATATACAAGAAGTTGACTAATTCAATATTTATGTAATTAAAGAACCTTCATTTTTTTTTACGGTGAAGGCAATTAAATAACTTTGAAAGTGCTTTGACAACTTATTTTATTCATAAAATTAGCATATGTTACAAATTTTAAGCCAACTTTTAAAGTATTCTAATAATCTATGGTTTGAATACTTATACATTTTAATAGGTATAAATTTAATTTCTTTTAAGCGTTATGATACAAGAAAAGAATATTTTTCAATTACAAGCAATGTATTATTTTGTTTCTTAAAATGGTTCAATTTGTTTTTTTTTTTTCTCTCTTCAAGTTTGGTTTGATTTTTTCTTATAAACCAACTATAAATATTCGATTTGGTACTTTTCTAAAAAAAAGTGGAAAAAGAGAATATATTTTTGCTTGATTTGATTTGATTTGCAGTTTGATTTTGTTTGGTTAGTTCTTTTCCCCACCTTACAAATAAATACTGTAAAGTAGATATCATATTGTATTCTTATAGTTGTATTGTCATTCTTTATTTGGTTTTGAATTCTTTCACATCCTTGTTTTCATGGTTTTCTGAATAAAGACACTTTGTTAAGTCGGGTAGTAACAAGTTGTCTGATAACTTCACTTCACTAATATTAGCTCTTGAATTTTGCGATTTTATTTTGCATTTAGAGTTTCAATTTGGAGAACATGATTTTGATATAAGGTTAGGGTTCATTTGTTCTTTGAAGTGATTTTGACATAGTTAGATAGGGGGATTGAGTTGTTTATTTTATTATCTTATAAATACATGGGCAATTTTGGTCTTTTTGATACCATTTTAGGATTTATTCATCTAGCAATTATATAAAGTAAATAAAGTAATATGAAGACACCTAACTAAACAAAATAATAGGCATTCTAGACCTATTACAACTTTTTTCTTTTTTATATACTAATTGTAATTCCATTCTTTCTTATTTAATTTAGTAAAGTGAATGTACTGTTAGTCATTTATCCTATTTCTTAAGAATTGCTTTTTTATATTACTAATTTGCTACATTCTACCAATTAGATATACCATTAAAGAAAAATTGAGTGATAATGTCCTCTAAATTCCAATTTCCACCATAATTATATATTCTAGTCACACATTTGAATTTTGGATTGTTGCGAGTTTTTTGGCTTGTGATTATATTTTGATGACAAGTGCATTTTTAAAGTGTCATCAATGGTGTTTCAACTAGCATTTCTAATGTATTTCTTTTACATATGTAAAAGAGGTTAATAAATCTATGTTGGTTTATTTTCATAAATATATACCAACTTTGGCATAATAACTAATACAATTATTTCTAAACATAAGCCACCGCATCTTCTTCCTCCTCCTCCTTCTTCTTTTAATTACATTAGGTTTCAAAAAGCTTGGGGAGTTACCATGATAACTACATTGCCAAGTGATTTGGGTTATTGCTTTGCATATGTAATACATCTAACCATAGATGTACTAGTGATACATGTACTTAAATCAAATAGTTGATGTTCTAGTTGTCATCAATATAAATCATAAAACTAAATTAATTAAACCACTTAGCACATATATACAAAAATATTGTTCACTAACATTTTAGAGTTAAAAAAATAAACAAAATAAGAATTATTAAGAAGGAAACATATTAATTGAAAGTTCCAACTAAATACATATATACAAAGTAGGGTTGATGTTACAGATAGTACCTAAACTTTCAAAATATGCAATTTTACGATCCGTACTTTAAAAAGATCAATTTGATGCCTAATCAAAGTTTTTATAGTCATTTTTACTGTATAAACCAACTCTATTAAGTTTGTTTGCTTATATTAGATATAAGTATGAACTAGAAATTGATCCACGACTGCAAATGGGTTGAATAAACCACTTTTTGAAGTAAATTATGACTTACATTGCCATAAGCGACCATTCTTACCACCTTAGGGCCTTGGTGTGGCTAGTGGCCACTTGGTGAGGGGGTCATGCAACTTCTTACTAGTAGCCATCGCCCACCTTTGGCCTTAGCATGGCTGGAATTTTTAATTAGTAATTTGTCGTTATATCTAAGTCAATAAACAGAACTAATAGAGTTAATTTAGGTAGTAAAGATGACCAAAAAAATTATAATTAGGTAATAAATTAATTTTTTAAAATGCAGGTAATAAATTACACATTTTAGTAAAAATTTAGATACAATTGATGACATTAACTCTACAATAACGTCCGGCATGTAAGAATTCTATAGATTCCATAGACAAACTTAGAACAACATGGATAGAAATAATTGTGGTGTTTGTATTTGTATTTATCATATTTATGATTAATTCCTAGTATCTATTTGTGTTATTAGGTTATTCTCTTTTGTGCCTTCTCAATTAACGACCTTTAGTGAAATTAGGAAATTAGGATTTTTGTCAAAGTGTAACGAGCAAAGTGGGGAACTAGCCTGTTTATATCAATCTAATAAGGCTCTCCTATTATGTAAAGCATATATATACTAGGTAAAGCCAACGGTAAAAGGATCTACATTCTCTTTCTTGCATACACCACTTCTTTAAAAACTCTTGAGCCCTCTTTGAATTAAGCATCGGAGCAGCTGTACTGGAGATCCTTTGAGCTTTTGTTTGTTACTTATATAGGTTGTCTCCAACTACCATCATCTCAAATGAAAGTTGAGCATCAATAGTCATGGTCAAGTAGAGTTCGGTGATTATTATTACTACCATCATCATCACTATGAGAAATGGTTTTGAGAAAATTCATAAATGAGCTTAATTGAGTTTGAGATCAAACTTGTTAAATGCTACTTCGATCTTAATATTTTATGCTTTGATCGAAATCGAGCTTTAACATTCTAAATTGATTTTAACCTCCAGATTAAGTAAGACTATATTGTCTCGATTGGATTGATCCATCACTTCGAATAACCTCAACCTTCCACCCTTCCATGCCGGTCACCTTCCTAATAACCCCTATCACGGCTTTCCTTACTACCCTGACTGTTATTGTCGGCCATTAGGTATGAAACAATAACACATCATCATTATTGAACCAATAAACTTTTCATATCTATTGTCCAGTTATTATGGGTGAATGTATTTTGACCCATTTGATGACTTTATTGGTTCATACATTAGATAATTTCACAAAAGTGATTTTACAATTTAATTTCTCTAAAAAAGCGTTCTCCGAGAATTATATCTCTAAATAATCAGTAGCAATTGTAATTTAAACTATTATATAGAAATAATTTGTTTCACCTAGCATTTTTTTCCCTTAAACAAAATTACATTACGAGATTCGTAAAGGTAAAACATAGCAAAAATTCTAAAGGTTTACAGAACCCAATATCACCATTTATATAGTCTAAAGATAGTAACTTTTAAGTGTCTCAAAAATTTCTTTATCAGATATTTGCGTTTTGCTCAACATGTAATTTATAGATTAAGGATAGCAAATCTGGGCATGTAAATTTACTTTTAAAGGTTTCCTTTAAATGCTATTCAACACATTGCAAACCATTCATACATGTCTTTCTTTTCTTGAAAGCAAGTATTTAACTTCAAATTAATTAACATATACCAATATGATTTATAAGCGAAATAGTTAATGGCAAAAATTCTAATATAGAATGTCATTCTCAAATATAATCATGATTTTACAATGAAATTAGAAATTCAATTATTGTAGATTTTTAGGATTGGCTATATAAACACACAACAATACAAGAAGAAAATATCACATTATCCTTCAAGTTGAATTAAGTTTACGCAGCCAGTACTAAGGAGAAATGGAGACGCTTGCATTGAAGAAAATCCTATTAGCTACTCTCTTACTTGTTTCATTTGGTATCTCTCTCTTTCTCTGTCTCCCTCCGTATACAAGTTTGTTTGAATAATATTATGAAATACATGATTAAACATATTATATTATAAAGTAGGTTTAAGGGAACAAAGGCACAAAAATGATGGATGATGCTAATATGCAATATGTTTTACTTGCAGGTTCTCACTTGCATTTGGAAGCAAGAAATGTCACTCACAAATGCAATACTAAGTATGATTGTGATCCAACATGTTGTGAATGCGTGGGTGGGTTATGTGCGTGTAATTGCGGCTCGGCTAGTTCTTCCATATTAGATGCCTTTTTGTCAAAGAAGACCTCATCCAAAGATCTACATTAAAAATGATATGCTAATCAATGTAAGGTTGAATAAATAAAAACCTCTGAATAATCTTTTGGAGTCTCTCTTTCTCTCTCTCTCTCATGTGGTTTTCTTTTCTTTTCATTTTTTTTAAAGAAAAAAGGGAAAAAAAAAACGAAAAAGAAAAAAGGCTATGCAAACATTAACATGTTTATGAAAGTTTTAGGTTTCTAATTTTTTAAAAATAAATACAATCGAGTAAGACTTTTTATAAATGCGCCTACTAATGTGGCCCATCTCCTTCTTCCATATTAGATGTCTCCTCATTAAAAAAAAAAAAAAAAATCAGTGAAAAATCTACCTTGAAAATAATTTGCCATATATAGTTTGAATTTTGAATAAATTAAAAGCTTTAGAATAATCTTTTGGCTTCTCTCTCTCTCTCACTCTCTCACATACACACACATATGTAGCCTTAAATATTAACATTCACATTTATAAAAGTTCAGGTTTTTAATTTTTTGTAAAATAAATGTAAGAGTTAGACTTCTAAAGTCCATGCAAATGGGTATGGACACTAATCGATTGCCATACACAAATTTGAACTGTGAGTGTATGACAGAAATTACTCGGTCGCCATACACAAAGTATCCTAATTTTGTATGAACAAATATTTACGATAAATCAAAATGCAAAATAATAAAACGTCAGAGGAAACTTTCTGTTTTTTAATATTGTTATAGCAATGCATAGAACTTCATCATCGTTATAACAATTTGACACTGAACAATATATTCAGGACCATGTCAAACCAATCTCCAAAATATTTGCATGTTTATCTAATATTACCTCTCGATTGACATTGAATCTATTGCTCCCGAATCAACCTCCATGAGAGCTTCAATTATCATATTTTGGCTAATGTTGCCATCTTTAAGAATAAACGGGGAAAGTACAATTCCATCCCTCGTTATTTACTTCTTTTTAAATTGAGTTCTTAATTTTCTCTTACCTATTTGAATGTTCAGTTTCTAAATCTTTTCAACGCGAGTCCTTTAATTAACTCCATCAAAAATTCCATCAAATATTAATACATGTTGTATTTTCGGTTTTCTGTTTTATTTGATTTGATTTAAACTAAATCTTGTTCCCAAACCCTCAACTAAAATTAAAAGAAATCTAACTTTTTTTTTTTTCGAAAAACTTGAAATCACTACTTAGTAGAACTAGGAAAAGGTAATTAAATTATAATTGATTAGGTAGATCAGTTCTAATTCAATTACTAACTTGCGCTTTGAAAATTTTTTTAAAATTTTTCAAGAAACCAGATTCTTGAATTCAAGGGATATCCTATTAGACCTTATGGGCATCATTTTAATGTTCCAAGATTAACTTTGTTTTTCAATTACCCATCTAATTCAAGAAAAATAATTTCTATTTACAAGAATAAAACTATAATTATCTACAAAGAGAAGAAATTGAAAAGCTATTTACAATGAGAAAAGTAATTTTATATTTTAAGTCGCTTTATAATTGCTTATGGATGCCTACGTATATGCTATTTAAGATCAGGCCTCTGTAGTTTATTCCAAAAATTTAGGTATGTTGGTTTCTTTTAATTTTCGAAAATTGGTCAAGCATATGTTTCAATTCGTTTATTTTAACTTTAAGGAAAAAACTCTAAAGAAAAGATTCCTAATTTAGGTTTATGATCTTTTGAAAATTTTAAGAAAAGGTCCTAATTTTGAAAAAAGGACTTATTATTTTTTTTTTAATTTTTAGAAAGCACATTTTTCTAAGTAAAAAGAAAAAAAAATTTAACAAGGTTTCTTTTCTAAGTGAAAAGTTTTTTTTTTTAACAAATTTAAGGAAAAAAAAGGGAAAGAAAACAAAATTCTAAAAAAAGTTTTAAAAGTGTTGGGATAAGACCATTTTGTTTAAAAAAAAATTTTTTTGGAAGCTATTCTTTTTTTATTTTCTTTATGAATCCTTAAAAAGGAAGTTTAATAATAATAATAATAAAAAGAATCAAAATATAAAAACCATAATCAAGTTTTTTTTTTTTTTTTGCTATTATTTTGTTCTCAACTTTATTAGATAATTAAGACAATGAAAAAAAAAGAAAAAAAAAAACAACCGAACCAACTAACCTTGAATGCAGTCAGGCCATGCATAGGTCGAAACGAGGGGATTTGGGCATAACTTCGAGTTGGATTGTAGTTCTCAGGTTAGGTCAATGCTAGGTAGATCCAAGTCACGATGGGGATGAGAGTAGTAGCTAATCCAACATCATATAGTGGTCTCTAATCAAGATTTCAAGTGGGTAAAAGTGTTTTGATGAGGTTTATATTAGGGATTAGGGGTGTAGACTTTGTGCTACGGTCAACAATGGTAGTTTGGTGGTGGTGGTTAATGTAGACGGTGGTAGTAGGTGTTACATACAGGTCAAGTGCTAGTTACTAAGAGTGAGAAGGTAGTTAGGGTAAGGGTTTTAGGTCATGGAGAAGCTTATAGTGGCGTTAGTTTTGGGCATGGGTAACTAGTGGTGGTGGTTTCAAGGATGGCCTTAACTTTTTGAAACCTTTAGTGGTTCAAAACTATGGTTAGCAGGTACGGTAACAGTAGCTAAAGGCGGTGTTTGAAAGCTTAGTGGGTAAGGATTTTAATGGTTGCAGTAGATTGGCTCAAGGAGTTTTGAGCTTAAAGTAATCTTAGAGAGAGATTAATACAACTAGCTAGAGAGAGAAAGCTTAAGAGAGCTCAAATGGGAAGGATTCAATGTGTCTATTTTTTTTTTATTTTTACGTCTAGACTACTTATTTGAGTTTCAATTTATTGGAGCTCGAATCAAACATGGAAGGTCATGAATTTGAAAACAAAAGCCAATATTTTGACTTACTTCAATGCTCAATTCAAATGGAAAATTCGCATTTTTGATAGTTAAAGATTACTTACTTGAGTTTACAGTTGCTCTTTGTGCCAAGCTCTAATTTAACTTAATCCATAAAGAGCGATTGTCATAGACCCAAGCTTTTTACAAAGTTTAAAGGTAGAATTGATCCCTTAAACATTTGAATCTAGATAAGGTTTGGGGTTTCATTCAAAGTACGCTATGCTTACTACGTCACTCCACCAAGGATTTAGGTGGAATCGTGTGAAAATCATGTGAAAAGTAGCTTAAACATGAGCCACTAAGTTAAAGAAAGGGGATGATATTTTGGGTAAAGGCTGAGAATTCCTGAGAAAAAGGTGGAGAAACCTAAGCTAAGCATGTGCGGCACGTATGCATACACTTAACTTGGCATGTGTACTACATGCATTAGGTTGAAAATTAAAAAGATGTTGGTACTAAGTGCTCGTATGTTGTAGGCTTTGACCCACATGTAAGGCCTTTAGCCCTAATTGTTTTATTGCATGGAGTAGGTTTTACACTAGGTTTGATACTTTAGGTTTTTTTCTTTCTTCTTTTTCTCTTTTCTTAATTAAAATAAAATAAATAAATAAAACACATTGCACTAAACCTTTTTTCTACCTAAAAATGATCGACCATAACAAGTTACATGCAAATGTTAAAATGAATTTGATTTTCAAATAAAATAAAAATTAATTTAAGACTAAACAGGGTCTAAATATTTCAAAAAAGAAATTTATGATGACTTGGAATCTTTAAATTACATGTGTGCGCTTTGACTCTAAAAAATAAGATGACTTATTCAATGTAACTTAACAATACTAAAAAAGACTTATTTTTGTATTTTTCATTTTTCAGAAATACTAAAACTATAAAGGAGAGGTAAAAATAGAGTGTCTATAACTATCCCTCTTTATGGTAAAGTTTGAGTAGAACTTTACTAAAAAGACAAAAGAGATGACCTTTTTATCCTGGGGATAAATGTACACTATGAAGCGTTACAAATAACTAACTATTCTAGACCTTATCTACTAGGGATTTGGTAAAAGGTGAAAGAGAGAAAAAAAAAAAGGTACTCTATGAGTTGCCTGTGATTCGAGAGTAAGTTTTACAATGGTGTAGTGCCCTAAGGGTTAACTATGACCTTAGAAGGATATGAGAAAGGACAGTGCTTTATGAGCTAGCTAAAGCCCTAAGCAGTTAAAAGGGGTAGTGCTTTATGAGTTGGCTGACTTACGGGAACGTCACTAGCGACCTCAAATGAGAAACAAATACAAAACCTAGTAGTGTTTTTCTAAGTTGACTATCTAAGGCAAGAGGCATCTCTTTGGACTAGCAACCTTAAATGAGAATTTGATAAAAACTTAATAGTGCTTTTCTAAACTGACTAATCTAGGTGAGAGCATCTCTAAAAGATTAGCAACCTTAGATGAGAAATTGATAGAAACCAAGTAGTGATTTTTTAAGTTAACTAACCTAAGCAGTAGCGTCTTTGAGGAACTAGCAACCCTAAATAAAAAATTGACAGACACCTTGGCAGTGCTATTCTAAGTTAACTAACCTAGGTAGAAACGTCTCCAAGGAACTAGCAACCCTAAATGGGAAATCGATAAAAACCTAGTAGTGCTTTTCTAAGCTAAACAATCTAAGTGAGAGCATCTTTAAGAGAGTAACGACCCTGAATGAGAAATCGATATGAAACATGATAGTGCTTTTCTAAGCTGACTCACCTAAGCAGGAACATCTCTAAAGGATTAATAATCCTAGATGAAAAATTGATATGAAAGATGGTTGGAAAGGTGAAAGCACCCATTGGGTTAGCTAAAAGCTTGAAAGAGATTAGTGAAAGGGAAGTACCCTATCGATTAGTTAAAACCCTAAAAAGGATTGGTGAAAGGAGAATAATGTGAACTAGCTAGAACCTTAAGAAAGAGATGGAGTTGGGATAGGACAGGAAAACACTTTATGTATTGGCTAAAATCCTAATGGAAAGTGCCTTATGGGTTGACTTAGGGGAAATTGATAAAGGGAAAGCGCCTTTATGGGTTGGCTAGAACCTAAGTAGAAAAGAATGATCGGAAAGTGCCTTGTGAGTTGGCTAACACCCTAAGGGAAATGGTAAAGGGAAAGAGACCTATAGGTTGGCTAAAACCCTAAGTAAAATAAAAGCTTAATGCAAATGCAATGCTTAAAAAAACTTTATTCTAAAATGTACTGAAGCATTTACTTAGCTTTCTTAATAGTACCTAAACAGTCAAGCTTTTTCTTAAGAAGTCCGATCAAAACCAGTTAATTAGTCTTCGTAATAGGGTCAATTCTCTTTAAAAACATAAGCTTTCTATTGTCAACCAAATGGAACACAAAAGGCTCTACTTCTTACCTCAGTATTGAAGAATTAGGGAAGGTGACCCAACTTGTGAATTGCTATCTTCTTCAAGTAGAAAAAGTTGTGGTTCAAATTTCTAGCCCTACATATCAACCCTTAAAGTTCAAATGAACTTCCTTTCAAATTCTTCTTGCCAAACTCAAGGTCTTAATTCTGATATAGTAATAATTATTTGCCATGAGGTGTTTGCTCTTTTAGATACTGCCTTGCCTTAAAAGTAGAAAACAAATCTTCTTATTAAGGAGGATGAATTCATAATAAAGTATTTTAAAGAGTTTTGTTAATTATCTTTGTTTTATAACTAGCTTTCAACTTCTCTCATGTTTATAGTATGTAGGACTTATTAGAGTGGAGTGAGACAATAGGACCTTTTAATGGAGTGGGAAAGCACTAGAGGTTATTCCAATGTTGACAATTGCAAAGGATACCAACTTTGCTTGTAGAAAATAAAAATTAAACCACAATAATATTTAAGATTGCAAGCATTTTGTGTTTGAAGTAAGAATTTTCATTAATTTTCATGGGTAATGCAGCTTTACTACATCAGCATTTATAGGGTCCCATAAATCTAGACCATCCATTGGTGATAAAATTAAAGCCTTTCTAAGCAACACGCATTTTATGATATAAGGACCTCTTTAATTTGAAGTAAATTTTCCTTTAGGATCTTTTACATCAAGGAGAGCTTTCTTAACACTATATTACCCTTTTTGAAATTTCGAGGCCACACCTTCTTGTTAAAAACTTGAGTCATTTCTTACTGATAGTATTGATTGTAACACAAGCATTTTAGTCTTCTTTCACCAATCAAATTCAACGACTTAATGTACTTCTTTAACCAATCAACCTCATTCAATTGAGTTTTTGATAGCACTCTAAGAGATGGGATCTCAACTTCTATCAATAATACTGCTTTAGTATCATAAGGAGTAGGGAGTTGCCTCTATAGATGTTCTGATAGAAGTTTGATAAGCCATGAGTGCAGATGTTAACATCTCATATCAATTTCTATAAGTAACAGCTTTATTTTCATCGATTCTCTTGAGATTTTTGTTAGTCGCTTCTATAGCCCCATTCATCTGAGATCAATAAGGAGTAGAATTCTTATAGATGATCTTGAATTTTCGACACAACTTTGACATAACTTTATTGTTGAGATTTGTGCCATTATTGATAATGATTGTTTCTGGTGTCTCATATTGAGCCAAAATGTCTCTCTTGATGAACTTGATCACTATTCCTTTGGAACATTTGGATACGATGATGCTTCAACCTACTAATTGAAATAATCGATGACTACCAAAATGAAATGGTGACCATTAAATACCTTTAGAATGATCAAACCAATGATGTATTTACCCCACATTAAAAATGGCTAAGATGTAGATAATGTATGTAACTCTTGAAGTGGAGCATTTATCTTGTTTGCATAAACTTACATAAGTAGTATTGCCTAACATGTTTGATGCAGTCACCTACTACAGTCCATTGGTAATGTCTTAAGCTCATAATTTTCTTAGCAAGTATGTAGCCTTTTATGTAGGGGCTACATATTCTGTCATATACTTCTTTCATCAAAACTTTGGCTTCTCTTCTATATACACACCTTAAAAAGTGCACCATCAAATGATCATTGATACAAGATGGATTCACTTATCAAGAACTAGGTAGCCAATCTCCAAATTGTCTTTCTATCCTTCTTTTTAGCCTTATCAGGGTATATACCTTGTTGTAAAAACATCTTGATATCATGTTTCCAAGTCTTTTCATTATGTATATCCTTAATTACTAGACAAAAAGCAAGCTTTTCTTCAACTTTAATTTTGAGTGGCTGAATTTCAACCCCATGAAATATTTGGATCATGGATGCCAAAGTGGCTAATGCATAAACAAATTGGTTCTAAAGAACATACGTAAATTTGATTTCTTCAAATCTCTCTACTAGTTTATTTAAGTGTTAGTGTTAAGGTACCAGTTTAAGATCCTTTATTTTATATTCACCCCAAGCATGGCTAATAATTAGTAAAGAATCCTCATATACTTTTAATTCTTGAACCTCTTTATCTAAAGCCATTTTGAGTCCCATAATTCAAGCCTCATATTTGGCAATATTGTTGGTGTGTAGGAAAATGAGCCTTATAGCCACCGGGAATTGCATACCTTCAGGGGATATTAGTATTGTCCTAATTCCATACCTAGACACATTGGCGGTCCCATAAAAGAAAATCTTCCATTTCGAAAGCTTATCATCCATTTTTCTATCCAAATTGTCTTTAACCACTAAGATATCCTCATCGGGGAAATTTGATTTGCACTTCTTAAGGAGTAGCTTCTAAGGGATTCTCTACCAGTTGATCCATTAAGGCTTGCCCCTTGACCAAATGTTGATTCACATAGGTAATATCAAATTCTAACAATAACATTTGCCACTTCGAGATCCTACCAATCAAGGTTGGTTTCTTTGCTAAATATTTCAAGGGATCATGTTATGGTAATAACTCAATTTTTTGATGGAGTATATATTGTTTGAGTCGATGCATGATCCAAACTAACGCACAACATGTTTTGATCTCAAAATACTTTTGTTCCCCCTTTGTAAACTTCTTACTTAGGTAGTATATAACCCACTATTTTCCTACTTCATCCTTCTAGCTAAGCATATACCCCGTAGACTTTGGTAATATAGTAAGGTAAAGAAATTATGACTTCCTTAGTTTAGGGGTTACCAAAACTAGAGGGTTCTTAAGGTATTCCTCGATTGTTATGAAGGCATCCTTACACTCTTCATCCCATCTCATATCAGCATTCTTCTTTAATAGCTTGAATAAAGGGCGACACTTATCTGTCAGTTGAGATATGAACCGGGCTATGTAGTTCAAATGACCTAATAAGCCTTTGACTTCTTTTTGTGTGCAGGGCATATCAAGTATTGCTTTGAATTTATTGGGATCTACTTCAGTGCCCTTCTAGTTGATTATGAATCTCAGCAATTTCTTCAATGTTACTTGAAAGTACACTTCTCCAAATTTAGCTTCAACTGGAATTTCCACAATTTATCAAACAACTTCCTCAAATTATCCATGTGAGTCTCCACTTCTTTGGATTTAGCAATTGTTCCATCAATGTATACCCCTACCTTTATGTACATCAAATCATGAAAGATTGTGACCATTGCCCTTTGATAAGTTGCCATGATATTTTGGAGTCCCAAAGGCATTACCTTGTAATAGAAAGTGCCATAAGTTGTGATGAAGGTTGTCTTAGTCTTATCTTCTTTAGACATTTTGATTCAATTTTATCCCAAGAAGGCATCCATCAATAAGAAGAGATGGTCTCCAGTTGTATTATTTACCATGACATCTATGTAGGGTAAAGGAAAATTATCTTTAGGTGTTACTTGATTGAGGTCTTAAAAATCCATGCACAAATTATTCCTTACCATGATGAGAAAATACAAGATGTATACATGTACCTACTACGTGATTATACTTCCCCATTCTTCTTGATTATGGATACATTATTGTCTACCTACTTAAGGTAATCAGATACTTTAATGAAGTTAACTTCAAGTATCTTCTTAACTTCTTCTTTGATCTTCAACATGACATTTGGTTAGAATCTTCTTAGTTTCTACTTCTCAGGTTTAATGTCTTCTTAAGTAGGTAGGTGATGGATTACAATTGAAGGATCTAGCCTGACCATATCTTCATAAGACCATGCGAATACATCTTGATACTTAGATAATGACATGGTTAATTTTGCCTTCTACTCTTCTTTCAAATTCCCTCTAATCTTCAAATTACTTGGGTTATCATCGACCTTATATTAATTGTTTCAATTGGTTCATCAATGGAAATTCTACTCATCTCATGTTTTTGCTAGCTCTCTTGTATTTTATTGTAGCTATCAACATCACTTCCAACGATTAACCTAGTAAGGCTGGAAATGATACTAATATTTTCACCGTTTACCTGCACAAGGTATCCCCAGCTTTCATTCAAAGCATTAGATTTAGGCAATAATGTATAAAGAAAAGAGTATAAGTAAAGGAGAAGTGGAGCATAATCGAGAAAAGGAAACTGATCTTTTATTCATCAAGAGTTCTCGTAAGTTCATTATTTAGAACAATTATTACAAAACTCATGGAAAATAGTAGGCTTGATTCATCTGTTACCCTAGAGAAATCCTATTTCTATTCACAAGGATGGAGAACCAATTATTTAGATGTTGATGGAGCTTGTAGGATAGGCTTGCCAATTCAATTTTGTTGGGTTTGTCTTCTTTAGTAGATTCTGGGGTCCAAGTATCAACCTAAGCAAATGTCTCGGTCAGTAGTGTAAAGGTCAATAAGGAATGATATAATTTATCACCTCTCTTACCCTTCGTTTTCTTATTTTAAGACTCTTCCATCAAAGTTGGTATGTAGCTAAGGGCATGAGTACCAATATGACTTTCCTTGAACTTGAACTTTTCATTCTTTCTTTCCTTAGGATTGGTAACCATGTACACTTCATCAAACATTTGGAGCCCAAAGTCTTCTTGCTTCTCAATGCCTATATAAGGTATGGCCATTTCCTTATAGATTTCATAATCTTAATCCCTAAAATTGTTCTAACTTAACCATTTGAGATAAACTTGACCTTGTGATGTAAACTCAAAGGTATAGCCCCTATTGCATGAATCTAAGGTCTTCCCATGAGTAAATTAAAGGATCTTAGGATATTTAGGACTTGGAATTGAATACAGAAGGTTTAAGGCCCAATGTCAACTAGCAAGTCAATCTCCGTTATGGTCTCTCTTCTAGATCCATCAAAAGGCCCGACTATTGTAGAACTCAGTTTGATCACAATTGTATCGACACTTAATAGGTCTAGGGTGGTGAAGGGGTAGATATTCAAAGATGATCTGTTTTCAATAAAGACTCTAGTTAAGATTATATCATTGCTTCTTACTATTACGGAAATTGGCTTAGTATGACCTAATTCTTCAGTAGAAAAAGAGATATGATCAATGATGAGGATGGAGTTGATGATTAGTCCCATTCTTTGAGTCTACATTCCACGAGGGACCTTAACCTCCCTTAAGGTTTGAAATAGAGCCTCCTAATGCGATTTGGATGCCATCAACAAGCCCATAAGTCATATTCGTGTTAAAGTATTTGTAAGCTAATCCTTTATCTTGTATTCACTTGACTTAATCATTTTGGTGAAGGCAGACAATCCTTCCTCATATTTAGTTGATTTGTTGCTTCTCCCTTCTAGTGTATTCTTCTTTTTAAGGTCTTCTTTTAAGGCATAAACCCTGTCGGAGAAGGAAATCCCACCAATAAGAGAACTTAACTCCCCTTAGTTAACTGCATGATAGTTGAATGGAGCAATCTTATAATTCTTAAGTGCTATGGGTACATGGAAAGTGTATCTCTTGGCTCTTAGGGCTTACTTCGCTTTAGATTTGTAAAACTCGAAGACCTTTGGTTTCCAGTTTAAACCAATCATGTTAATAGTGAGATCTGAATTTTCGAAAATAATGTTGATAAGAGAGACATGGTTGGATAAAGGATTATTGTTGATATTGAGAACTGGAGCTTCTAAAAAATCTAGTTGGGCTAAAATCTCATCAATCAAATCTTGAATTTTATTTTTCAGTCTCTAGCATGTGTCAATCAAGTGACTCACCTACCCTTATTGATATTTTTGCACTTCACATTAGGATAAAAGACCCTTCGAGCATATCTTTTAGTAGGGAACTCAAACTAAATCAAGTTATCCTTCTTTAGCTTTTTGAAGACCTAGTTTAAAGGGACTAGTATTTTAGCAAACCGTCTTAGGGCCTTATTGATCTGAGGTTAGCTTTTGAACTGCTATTGAACTTGTTGGGGATTTGTTCTAAAGGAGACTTAAGCATTGGATTTGGTGTTTGAATTTACCATATCGATAGTGGCTTCTTTAGCATTACTTATAGTTGCTATCAAAGAGGATGAAGAAGGTAGTCTTCTATTTAATGGCTCTTAGAGTTTGCTAGTCGAGACGACACTTTCAATTTGACACCCTGCCTTACTACTTCTGAAAGGTGGATGAGGCTCGCTCGATCAAGTGGGAGAAGTAAGGCTTTTCTAGAGTATAATAAAAGCTGAGGTCAACTCTCTTTTGGTTATGGGGTTAAATACCCTTATAGTTAGGGAACTCCATCTTTGTGCATACTCTTTGAATGACTTATTAGTCTTTTTTTTTTTGTGGGGCAACTAAGTCTATTATAGTTGGTGCAACTTCAACATTGAACTTTTATTGTTCATAAAATGCCTTAGCAAGTTTCTTCAATGTGTATACCTGATTCAGGTCAAGTTAGGCATTCGAGGTCAAAGCTACACTTGTCAAGCTGTCTTGAAGTTTGTACCATAAGATGGTCATATCGTACGCACCTACCCATCTTTTGCACGTATATCCTAATGTGTAGCTTGGGGCATTTAGTCTTATTATACTTTTTAAATTCTGATACCTTAAACTTCCCAGGGTAGCTCCCATAATTATAAGCAGCGAAATCTGTGATACCATCTTGCTCAAAACCATTGTAACTTCTAAGTGCCTTCATCTTCTTAATGATCAATTATGTCAACTTCCTCTCCAATTCTTTCAAACTGTCCTTATTGGCCCCTAAGTTAACTAGCTTCATATTGATTTGGAATGAGTATTTATTAGGTTCAGAAGTTGGGTTAACCTTCGAATAGACCCCTTTTAATTTAAAAGACTCAAAAGCTGGATTGACATTTGGATAGCTCTCTTCTACTTCTAAGTGTAGAGCCTCAATATGCTTTCTATAACAGGCCCTAAAGTGCTCTTTGTTTCATAGTGCTGTGGCTTTGAGTGAGGCAATACTATTAGCAAGGAAATTCATTTTTTTTGCAATTTTTCCCATGATTCACTACAAAGAGCAAAACCTCATCTCAATGGGATTGGTGATTTCAAGGTTAACATTGTTGTTTTTGTCATTGGTATTGATGTTATTGTTTCCTTGGTTAGCTATTTTAGTCTAAGAGCAAGTGCGGATTTGACTTCTTTGAAAGACTTAACATTTAGGAGCTATCTTTGCAACCTGGTTTAAGAACACTTCTCAACAAGTTAGCACAAATATATCTATTTTCTTTTTGAAAGGAAAGAAATAAATTCACTAATGGAAGAATGTGTAGCATACAAATGTAAAGAAATTTAAGTTGGTGAGAAACTCATAATGTAGCAAAATGCTTTATTTTTAGTAATTATCACAATATGTAAAGCTTACATATTTATCACTTTATTAAAAAGAAAATTCCTAAACTCTCTTTCTTTTGGCAACGACTTAGCTCAGCTTCATCCTTTTTTCTCTTTTGAACTTTAGGGCCTTTAACTCTTGAAATATGTAAAGCTTACATATTTATCATATTTATCCTTTGGTGATATTCTTCAAACCAGGCCTTTAGATTCTTTTCTTCTTCTTGTGGCTTCTCTGGTGTATCTTTAACCTAGTTTTCTTCTTTTTCCTTCATCTCTACCTCTTCCCTTAATTTTTGAAGTTGGCAATAGATAAATTCCTTAGTTGTTTGGGATTTACTAAGTATCCCTTTAATGATAAGGGTAATTACCTTTTTACACCAGAGAAATTTGATATCGAAGATCTTGGTTACCTTGTCCACTATAAAGATGTAAGGGTCATGGAAATTAACAAAGATGGCTCAAGTGCTGGTTTTTGAACCAAAGCTTGAAAGGGCCCAACTTGTTGGATCATTGTAGCTGGATAGTATCCACTACAAGTATTGAACCTAATTAGAGGAGCCGCTTCAAAACCCTTGCATCCTTTAATCCTATGATTACTTAACACCATCTGGCCATTAAGAGCATCTCTTCAACCTACATGTTTTGAAAATCCTAAACCTAGTGATGGCAATAATATTTTTCAAGTAACTGGATCTGTTCTTCAAAAGATTTGATGAGATCATACCATTGTGTGAACCTGACCCAATTAAAATCTAGCTAGTGGCTTCTCATATGACTAACGAACCAAACCATGAGTAGGGCAATGCTAGTTTTTAGACCCTTAAATTTCTTATTCTTGAGATGGTTCGGTGAATGTATTTATTCAGCCAGGAGTGTAGGCATGTATGACTTCCCTTCTAAGAATTGAGATAACAATTCAGCTATCCTAAAGTGAATGTGGCATGCTCCATCTGGAAAAAGAGTGGCACCGAATATCGCTAAGATATAAGCATTTACCTAATTCAGGTGCCAAGTTTCTAGATTTGTACAAAAGATGTCTCATTTCTTCTTATATTTTAACTCAATAGAGAACCATTTCATCCATCCTAAGGGCATTCCTATTAACCAAGACACAATTTATTTTGGTTTTCCTTACTCCTAGTAGCTCACTAAAAATTTTTAGTATAGCGACCTTAAGATCTAGTACATAGATGTCATTAATTATAGTGGAAGCTTATAGTAATTGGGAGTATTCTTCTATTTTTGGGCTTAGCTTATGTAAGCCAAAACAAAAGGCAATAGCTTCGAGCTCCCAAAAATACATTAAGGCCCGTATTATCATAATGTTTGGAGTCAAGTAGTAGCAGTTAAGAGTGAGAGGGTGGTCGAGGTAGGGGTTTTAAGTTGTGGTGAAGCTTATAGTGGCATCGGTTTTGGGTGTGGGTGACTACTGGTAGTGGTTTCGTTGATGGCTATAGCTTTTTGAAACCCTTAGTAGTTTGGAATTATGACTAAGAAGCACAACAGCAGTAGCCAAAGGTGGCATTCGAAAGCTTGGTAAGTGGAGATCTTAATGGTAGCAATATATTGGCCCGAAGAGTTTCGGGCTTGAACTAATCCTAAGGAAAGAGTGGTATAACTAGCTATAGAGAGAAAGCTTGATAGAGCTCAAACGGGAAGTATTCAATGTATATGTGTGTGTGTGTGTGTGTGTGTGTTTTCTCTTTTTATGTTTACACTACTTGTTCGAGCTCCAATTTATAATATTAGAGCTTGAACCGAACATAGAAGGTCATGATTCGCAAATAAAAGCCCACGTTTTAATCTCCTATAATGCTTGATTCAAATGGAAAGTCTGCATGTTTAATAGTGAAAGATTGCTTAATGGAGTTTAAACTTGCTACTCGTGATGAATTGAAGCTTCTAAAGTCAATGCCAAGCTCTGATTTAACTCAGTCAACGAGGAGCTATTGTCACAAAGCTAATTTTTTTTTTAGAAAGTTTGAAGGTAGAATTAATCCCTTAAACGTTTGAATTCAAATAAGTTTTTGTGTTCCATTCAAAGTAGACTATGCCTACTATATAATTCCACTAAGAATTTAAGTGGAATCATGTGGAAATCATGTGAAAAGTAGCTTAAACATAAGCCACTAAGTTAAAGAAAGGGGGTGATATTCTAAGGAAAAGGCTAAGAATTTATGAGAAAGAGAAGGAGAAACTTAGGCCAAGCATGTGTGATACGTGCATACGTACCTAGCTTGGCGTATGTACTACACGTAGTAGGTTGAAAATAAAAAAGATGCAAGCGTTGAACGCTTGTATGTTGTAGGCTTCAATCCACTTGTAAGGCCTTCAGTCTTGATTGTTTTTCGCATAGACCAAGTTTTACACCTAGTCCGATACTCTATTTTTTTTTCCTTCTTCTTTTTCTCTCTCTTTTTTTTTTAAAAAAATAAAAATAAATAAATCAATAAATAAAACATACTATATTAAACGTAATTTCAATCTAAAAATGACCGACCTAAAAAGTCACATACAAATGTTAAAATTAAATTGATTTTAAAATTAAATAAAAATTAATTTAAGTCTAAATGGGGTCTAAAGATTTCAT
This sequence comes from Lumnitzera racemosa, assembly GCA_024138005.1. Taxonomy (NCBI): domain Eukaryota; kingdom Viridiplantae; phylum Streptophyta; class Magnoliopsida; order Myrtales; family Combretaceae; genus Lumnitzera; species Lumnitzera racemosa. The sequence continues at coordinate 50,755,256 of JAMXBC010000006.1, read as the reverse complement.
AAAAATTTTAATATAACCTAGAATCGTTAAATTACATGTATGCACTTTTACTCTAAAAGATAAGATGACTTGTTCAATGTAACTTAATGATACTAAAAATAACCTAGGGCTTTTATTTTTCACTTTTTTTCTTTTTTGTATTTTTCATTTTTCAATTTTTTTTCTTTAAAAAAAATCAAGAAACACTAAAACTATAAAGGGTGAATGGGAGACAAAAATACGATGTCTACACATGTCAACAATTATGTCTCAAAACCTAGAAAAGGTAGTAATAGCCTGTCATATGTCCTACTCAAGCAAAACACGCTGAGGGTTTCTAAACCAATTCCTTATCTTGATCAAATTTTACTTTGCAAAATCCTTCATTGATTTTGCAAAGAAATCAATTAGATAGTTGATTGGTAGTGCTTGCTTGGCTTCACATTTTGAAAACCTTTTACTAATTAATTCCAAATTTTATACTTTGAAAATCTTTGATTTAAATGTTAGGTTTTCAAAACTCATAGTACTAAAATACATTATATCTTATCATAATATCCAAACATAAGTCTAAGGCTTAGAAGGTGCAAAAACATTGAAGTCTACAAACTAATCTAAAGCCAAAAAGCTTAAAGTCTATAATATAATCCAGTAAAACATAATATCAATATGGAAAGTCTAGCCATTTAGATAAGAGGCCTAATTATTTGAATTCAACCTTAGGATCACACATGAAAATTTAATCCCCATTAAGCAAAGTCAATGTACAAATCGTCATCTAAAAACGGTAAGAACAATGGAGTAGGTCACTAGAAAGCATATAGTAGCCACAAATACAAACCTTATCAGTCACATGCATGCTTAATTCTAATGTGGAAACCAAAGTTCATTGAGGTTATTAATTTAAGTGTAAACAATCAGCATACTTTTGGTGTCCTGATAGTTGGAATATATCATGACTCCTTAGAACACTAGAGAACAAGGAGTTTGAATCCTACACAATAAACCATTAAGAGGGGCAACCAAACCAACATGCCTCTAAAATTAGAACCATTAGTGTCTCTATGGAGCTCACCACTTGATTCTTCCTTTGATGATCGTGATTCTTGTATAATATATTATACGCAAGTCTTATACCTTTGTATAACACTTACTATAGCTTTCTTTCGATCTTGCCATTTGTACCAATCATATTTCCTACTTATCGACCACCAACCAAGTTACCCTTAACTTAGGTGTCTAACTACTATATTGTCTTAATACTTATGACTATAGTTATAAACATTGCATCCCTAAACCTATTGGTGTTAACAAGCCGCCATGTACCCCATTTAACTAAAATATATAAAGGCTAGTTATGCAATTAGTGAGTTTTAAAACCATTTTTAGAATTTCAAATCATTGATTATTTTTTCATTCCTTTTTCTTTTTTGGAAAGAGGTCCACACTTAAGTGGATGGAATTGTAACTGTTAAGGTATCTTTTGTTGTAATGACTTAGAGTTCATCGAAACTCTAAAGTTAAGGTTGCTTAGTGGGAAGTACTCATGGGATAGTTTACCTCTTGGGAAGCGACTAGCACCAGGGGCAAAATTGTGCAACGTTTGATGCTAATGTTAATATTACCTTAATAGAAAGAGTTCTACTTATCTTGATATAAGTAATATTAAAACAATCCATCAGATGAAAGTATGGGAACTAAGTGCTATGTAGGGCAATGCACTACAAGATGGGGGTACCTCTAGAATCCTCCTCTCTTAGTAATGGTCCTATATTAGTGTAACAAAATTGATGAAGACATCAATTCTGCAAGGAGGGTAGATTCTAATATCCCTTAGATAGAAGGTAACAAAACTTTAATTATGAAGCCACCTTTTGATGCAACAACCTAGAGTTCATTGGAACTCTAAAGTTAAGAGAGCTTAGTAAGGAATACTCTTAGGATGGGTGACTTCTTAGGAAGCAGTTGGCATCAAGAGCAAAACAATGTGGCATTTGATGTTAAAGTGAACAATTACTCAATGGGAGGAGCTTTATTTGGGTCTTTACAATAGCCACGTTCCTCACAAATGATTTGAGATTGGAGCATGATTCAAAAACTTCCTTTTCTTAATCTTAATTCATATCTCTTATAGAGGGCCAAATTTAATATTGGCTTCAAGCCCATTGATTAAATAGATTTGACTCTTCAGGCTGAGATAGTAGGGCTCAAGGAGTCAATCCCATAAATTATCGGGATGGTCAAGAAAGATTTGGTATGGTGAGCTTGGAATAGGGTCCGTGTGATCTGTCTACTTAATCTAACCTTTCTTGGTTTGGTTTACATTAAAATAATAAATAAAGCTTTTATTTAGGCCTAAACTATGAAAATAGCCCATTTAATATCTATTAATAAAAGACTTCAATGTTAACCATTGATCACTATCATGATCTAACGAATGTGATCAACTATCATTTCCAATAAATACCCCCATTTACATCCTCATTTGGATAAGAGAAAAATCTCGATTAACAATGTTACTCTGCCAGAATCTTGTCTCAAAAATAAAACATTGAAACACCTTAAGAACTCTGCCTTATTCTTTATTAATCTTGGAGTTTGATGTCATTACGCTCCTCCACTTGTTACCATACACGTTAGAGCCTTATCAAGATTGCCTACTCCTTCTCCTTACACTTCTCTCTTGATCATCTCGTGCGAGTCGCTCAAGTCGTTTCCTTAGTCACGTATAATGCGACTTCTCATATAGCATGCACATGACCCTTGCCTTTGTACCTACATCGCCACACCTCTTAAGAAAAATCCAAATTAGATTCTAAATTAATGAGAACAAGGTTCAAGTTTGCTTACCTGTAACTTAGCTAATAAAGTATAACATATAGTATGTCTTTAAGATTGGCATGACACCACCTTTCTATTCGTAAGATAGGTTACCCCTTTCCACTTTTCTCTAATTAAAAGGTAAGCTTACAAAGAGAAAACTTCGTATATGTTTTTTAGGGGTTTATAGTTTGTCTACATCTATCACAAAGGAAATCCATATTTTTTTTAATCAATCGGGGCATATCTCATAAGTGTTTCCAAGGTTACTCTAGCAAAAAACATTTGAAACCAAATATAAGTCCATAGTCTAAGTTTAAGTAAATCTTTAGAAAAATAATAATTCTTAAATGTCCTTCAAAAGATAATAGAGCAAAACATCAATAGAGTTTATCAGGAGTCCAAAAGAAATAGCTAAGATGTATTTATACATCATGGTTGTCATCCTAACCTTCAACATTGGAACCATAACACATGGAATCATAAGTTAACAAAACAATCATCATCTAATGGTAAAAAAGAAGAAAGAGCTATAACGAACTTAATACAAAAATAGCCACAAACAAACTTGATGTAATCCCATACGTTTTCTATTAAATGCAACAACTAGGATTTATTAGATATTAAGTGTAAAAAAGTAAGAAAAGAGTATTCATGACTCTAAGACACACTGTAAGCATCTGTAATTGAGGGGATATCTAGGCTCTACATAATATGCCTCATGGGTGAAGATACAAAGCAATATCTACTAAACACAATGGGGGTAAATCCAACTAACCTATAGCCAAAAGTAAAGGTGGAATTGGTTGAGGGCTTAAGCAAACTTGCAAGAAACTTAGTAGATACGATACACCACATAAGCTCTTATGAACCTAATGTCCTACTTGATATGACGCGTAAGTAGAAATCTAAGGTCACTCGCCATAAACCTTACTTAAGTGGTAGATAACAGTACAGGGGGATAAACTTAGAAGCTAGTAGCCTTCATAAGAACAAATTGGAGAAGAAGAATGTGCATTCACTAATTTTGGCTATTACAATGTGAAGGAATTTATAGTAGCCCTCAAGGGTTACAAAAGAAGAAATCAAAATGTTTAAAATGGATAAGTGTCTAAAAGAAGTAAATTACATAACCTTGAATTGTTCAAAAAAAGGGTAAAATGGAGAAGTGACAAAAATAATATACACATACAAACAGTAGAACAAAAATAGTGTTAAGAACACATATCAAGCAAGGGTTGAGTGCTTTTCTAGCACCAGATAAACAAATAAAGTCGAATGAGTAAACATGGTCGTATTGTGTAGATCTAATAACATTCGATCTTATCCACTCTAGAAATAGTATATGCTTAGTGGGAGCTTAAATACTCGTATAGCTTGGACTTCCACATAATGTTGGTTTCTTTCGGAGTAGGCTAGGTAGATAAAACTTGATGGACCATTCCTAGCAAGCTTCGAGCATAAGATCAGGTGATCGAACCTTAATTCCTTTCATTACATTTGAAACCAAACTATATACCTGCAAACAACTTTTACTATGGCTTCACCTTACTTCTAGGACCATTATGCCATCACATTTCCTCCTATCAATTAGCTATTGCACCACCAAATATGGCTCAGGTGCCTAAATTATCGTATCAATTCAACCATATGATCATAGACTATGAACCCCATTCAAAAGTTTTCACTTGTTAGATTGAGATGACTAAGTAACAAACAACATGCATTAATTATTAATGGAGTTTATGTATTAGTCTAGTTATATTTCTAAATATTAGCACACAATGTAAGACTATCCTACACTTATACAACGCGCATCACTAACGAACATTGATTAGTTGAAACTTTAACTTGTTAATTGATTAATATGCAATTAAAAGATGCAAAAGTTATTATATGATAAATAAAAAAGTTAATTAATTTATTTGTCCTAATGAATAATTAAGTAGGGGGTTGAATTGATTATTATAGCACTGAATTTTTTCACAAATAAGACTTCTTTCTTGTCTAACAATGACACTTAATCAATACTTTACAAATATATATATATTAGAGATCAACACTCAAAAGAAATAATAATGGAATAAATTATGATAAACAAAAGAGTAAGGGATAGGAAGATCTAGCAAGTATTTATAGTGGTTCCACTTTATGTGTTAATTCACTCGTCCATCCTATAGCTAGGGATACTAGTCCTCCATATTGGCTTATTCTACTATTTGAAAAAAAGTCACATTGAGGTCAATAATTCCAATAACCTTGCCTTGCCGAGTACCTCGAGATCACATAAGTTTACACTCAAATAATCGCTACTAATTTTGAAGAGATTAGAAACTCTCTTTGATTGATTATAGTATAACTCCTCATAATTTAGCACAATTCTCTCAATAATAAAATTGAATAACACTTTAGCACAATCCTCTTTTTCACAATATTAGTTGTTGTTGATGTCTTCATACAGCTTCTTACAAAATAATTATCGAAAGCTTTAAGATGGAAGTTACCGTTCAGTGTTTGTTGTACCTTCCTTTTCTTCACATTCTTCATATGGTATGAGCAGTTGTAATATCCATTAGCTTTCATGTATATTTTTTTTGTCTGTTAAGCCTTCCTTTTTTCACAAATATTGCATCTTCAATATTGGCTTATAACTTCTTCATATTTGCATCTTCTTGTTTGTTTGTAGCTTCTTTTGTATATACTTCCAAATATATCTTCTCATCTGTTGCTTTATGCTTCTTTTCATAATATTTTTTGTACTTAATACTTTGAATATAATTGTGGAACTTCCCATAAAAACCTTATGATAATAGTTTGTTAAACATATTACCTAAATACATTTAAGTTACAATATTAGGCGTTTGATATATTATTTCCATTTAAACTTCTAACCTACTTTTGGTTTTTTAGCTTCTTATTCACTTATTCTTTTATCTCGCTTCTGATAATAAACTTGTTTTGGTTCAATACTGATAGTAAATTGCTTCTAGTATACTTTTGGTAATATATTGATTCCCGTTTCACTTCTATGGTTAGCTTATGGATTTTGATTCTAGTTTAGCTTCTTATGTGAGCTATTAGCTACTAGTTTCCCGATTATGATTCAGCTTCTAGCTCTTACTCACGCTTCTAGTTATTAGTGTAGATGCCCCATTTTTGCTACATTTATTTTAATTTCAGTCTTTTTTTACTTTTAAACCAGGTTTATAAAAAAACAAAAAAAAATTAAAAAAAAAATTGAATGGAAAAAAATAAAAGAAAACATGAAAAATAAAAAATAAATAAATAATAAAAATGATGAAAAAAATTTGAAAAAGTAAAAATATATAAAATGTTAGAGTCAAGTTAGTCAATCTTTTAAGGTCGGATCAAACAATTGTTGAAAATATACGATTAATAAATTTCGAATCTTTAAATAATTAACTTCATTAGAAAATTATTTTTTTAAATAGTCCGGTAAAATATAAAGCGGATTTTTATCTAATTTATTTTGGGCTAATATAAATAGACTTAGGAATTATTAAATAGATTAGCGTATACTTTAGGCTAGATTAAGATGGATTGAATCGAGCCTAAGATAGAAAGCCCAGATAAAAGTAGGGTTTCTAGAAACTTTACTTAGAAAATGTTTTGGATTAAATCTTGAATGAATTTAACAAATCTAAATTGGGTATCATCATATCTTATGATTATTGGATTTATTAAGATTGAATCTTTACAACAAAGATCTAAAAAATTAAGTTTATATAAATAGTGAACATTGGACTGTGAAAAACGCATATTTTCACAATTCACAATTACGCGAAAATACACACATCCAAATTATTCGTAAACACATACGTCTCCATTTACACGATCCAGTCTATTGCATGTCTACGTTCTCATGGTCAATACACATAATTTCCACACATACATTCACATCCTACTGGTTAATACACATAATTTTCACACTATCTTCATGCACACCCACAATTTACGTTCATATCACAATCTTCACAATTCACCCACCGGTCACACTTGACTCACTCATACAACCACTCACAAATTCACACACAGCAAATGCCACTCATGAATTCATACGCACAGCTTACTTACTCAATTTATGACCAGTCATGCATAGTACTAACACAATACATGCTGATCACACGTACTAAATACTGTCCAACACTTCATTGATGCCCATTGCTTGCACATTTACATCCAACATAGTTCTTCACGGTCATAACAACATGTACGATAGTAAGTCCGATCACATGTCTAGCACATCTGCACGATACGAACAGTTCAATCCGATCACAAGCACACAATGCACACCCAGTTCAAGTCCATACGATTAGTCTGATACTCATGTATACAATTCGACTTGCTTGGGTAATTGGGTAAATTATTTTAGTTATTTATTTATTTATTTTTAATCGCTTTATTTTACTTACTTATTTTTTTAATAGAACTTGTTTAATAAATTTTAGCATAAACTATATGTCATGCATTTTAATTAAATAAATTTATAATTTTGTAGAAAAATTGTAATTTTTTCGATAAATTTTAGTTAAATTGCATTTTTTAGAAAAAGTTACATATCTTCTGTAAGATTCATATTTTTTTTATGAAGATATGTATCTATATTGCATATCTTGATAGATTTACATAGATTTTGCATATAAGATTTAGAAAAATTGATTTTTGACAGGTAGTGATTTTTAAATAAAAATATTAATTGGAGTTTTTTTCTTTAATTTTAGTTAGTTTTTTAAAAATAGATTTGTAAAATTAGATCTTTTAGTTTTTTTTTTGGTTAAAAAAAATAATAAATTGGTAGTTAACATAAATGTAGCTCGATTTCTTTTAAAAAAAAATTAACCTACTAAATCTTTCTTTTTTTAAAAAAAATATGTTGGTTTGATCTTGACTATCGGCTACGTAGATACCTCTGGAGCAAACATAAAAAATTAATTTTTTTTATAAAAAAATTCGTGGTAAAAGATCATAAAAAATTCATTTTAATTACATTTTTGCATCTCTTTATAGATTTTGGCATTCTTAGAAAAAATATAAAAAATAAAAGCCTATTATTTTTATATGATAACTTAATCTTAATAGGTTAGCCTCAGAGTTTAGATTTTGTGGTTTAATTTTTTAAAAATTAATTTTTTTAAAATATTTATAGACTAGTAGTTAAATTAGGATTTTCTCATCCGAAAAGTTTAATTAGACTTTTTACTAGTTTAATTGGTTGGCGACTCCTTTTAAAGAAAAATGTTTTTCCTTAATTTTATGTTAAGTAATCTATATTAAGCGAATTGGGCTTAATATCAGCTAAATTAAAGATAACCAAAATAGGGCTCGACAATTAACTTCAAGTCCAAGCCTTTAGTCGAAGCTTAAAAAATTCCAGAACTAAGCCAATATCATACTTACTTCTAATGCTTGCTTTGTTCCACAACTTGATTTTTATAATATTTCTTATTGTTTGAGTTGCATAATAAATGAACTTATTAATAACATTTAGCATACTATTTTGTTATCATCAAAACATCTTTTGGATATACTTTAACAATTTCCCCTTTTCTAATGATGACAAAGCACTTGTCAAATAATCATGCCATATCATTTCCCCCCTTAAACGATGATAACTAGTAAAGGATTATTTGTTTGACTTTCTCCGCCTTTTTGTTATCATTAAAACAAGGAAATAATTTTCTTAATAAGAATATTGAACAGCCATATCAAATCGTGTATAACCATATTCTTATTGAGATATTAGTTAGATATATTCTACCAATACACTCTTATTTGTATTCTACTAATGTGCATATTAGTTGCTTAGTTGTTATTTATTTATTTTTTCTCTCTTCTTTTTTAGCATGTGCGCTTACTCACTCGACTATCTTTTGTATATAAACCATTGTAGAAGCTTGTAATTAACTACTGAATTCATTTTATACAAAACATTTGCCTCTCGATCTTCTCTATTGCTTTCTCTATTCTCTATTTGATCAAGCTAAAACCCTAAGAAACAAAAATGAAAACTTGCTCCCTTAACATGTTATTAGAGCAAGTATTCAATTGTTTTCTCTGCTCTTGTTTCTTCTTGTGAAGTTTTGCTTTTATGCAATTGGAATTGTCATTATAGTAATTAGATTAGAATTTTTTATTCATATGGCTACCACGGTGATTATAGTTACAATGATCCTTTATATCTTTCTTCATCGGATAATTCAGGTATTGTGACCATGAATGATCTACTTATTCTTAATGTTTCCAATTACTTAAGATGGAGTAAGTTGATTATGCTTAACTTAGCTACTAAGTCGAAATTAGGTTTTCTTGATGGTACTTATCCTAAGCCTAGGGATATGCTTACAAGTTTACAATGGTGGATGAGGTGGGATTTAGTGATTTTCTATTAGATCATAAATTCAATGCAAAATGATTTTTTTAAATGTTTCATTTATGCTAATTCATCTAAGGAATTGTAAGGTGATTTGAGTGAGAGATTTGGACAGACTAATGATCTATTCATTTATTAATTACAACATGAAGTTTCAAATCTAACATAAGGGACACTTGCTGTGATAGCATATTACAATAAGCTTAAAAAATTATGGGACGAGTTAAGTTGTTTGAATGGTATACTAAAGTGTGTTTGTAGCACACTAAACCCTTGTTGTGTGACCCGGTAGGCATATTCATAGAAATTGGGAATAGAAGTCGCATTATGCAATTTTTGATGGGTCTTAACACTATTCATGAGACTGTCAAGAATCATATTTTGTCATTAGATCCTCTTCCAACAGTCAATAAGGCTTATTACTTGGTGCATCAAGTAGAAAAACAAAAACAAATGTTTGGCATAATTGCTTTTGCAGATGAAAGTCCTACTTTTGTTGTTAAAACTTAGATGAAATTAGGTACATTTGATAAGAAGGATAAGAGAATGAAGTGAGTTTCTTGTACACATTGCAAGAAACTTGGTCATAATATCGAAAAATGCTTTAGGTTAATTGCTTTTCCTAAGTGTGAGTTTTAGGGTCAAGAGATAAGCAAATCCTATAGGGCCAATTAAGGCAACATCAAACACATATGAAACTCCTTTTGATGATAAGCCCTTGGCAGTTCAAAGGGATTTAGCTAATAATTCTGATTAAGTTGCTAAAGTGTGTAGTGAAGTTGTTGAAAGGGAAGTCAATTGCTTAACAAATACAACTTCTTCTTTGCATTTTGTAGGATAGTGTACTTATATGTTTTCGAACTCTTTTGTTACTTTATCTAACAAAGTAGATGATGATGTGTGTGATTGGATAGTTGATACTAGAGCTTTGGATGACATTACCCCCATTTACATATTTTAGTTACTAAATCACAGATCCATATTAGTCAAACTACATGATGGCACAATTAAAATAGTCCGTATAGTTGGAAGTGTCAAGTTGACAAACCAAATAAGACTCCAAAATGTGTTTCTTGTACTTGATTTCAGTTACAATTTTCTCTTAGTTCATTAATTACTTAAATACACTAATGTAATTACAACCTTTTCCTCACTTCTTAGCTCATTTTAGGACCATAAGTCATTAGCTTTAATTACTAAAGTAAGTTCAAAGAAGGTTGTATGTTCTGCATTCTTCTTTGCTCTCAAACACTATTACTAATTCTAAATTTGTATCCATTATTAACAATACAAATACTTCTAATAATGATTCTTTCCCCTTTGAATTGATACATAGGAGACTTAGAAATATTGGTTATTTAAGATTTAAGAATGTTCCACCTTTCCATAATATTAGTCTTAATGCTTTACATTGTGATACTTGTTTGTGTACAAAAGCACATAGGTTGCCATTTATTGTTTGCAACGCGTGCTCTTCACGTCCTTTTAAGCTTATCCATAAAGATTTGTAGGGACCCTCTAATATACCTTCTACCCCTAGTGCTAAATTCTTTCTTACTATAATGAATGAGATGAATCATTGTACTTGGACTTATTTGTTGCAACAGAAGTTCCAAGTTTTTCCTACTTAGACAAACTAGATATCCTATGTTAAAAATCACTTTCATATTTGTCCTAAGTATATTCACTTAAATAATGGTGGAGAATTTCTTTCTCTTGAATTTCAACAATTCCTACAAACTAATGGGATCATTTATCAAAGGACTATGTCGTATACTCCCAAACAAAATAGTGTAGTGGAGAGAAAACACCGAACCCTTCTTATTATAGCCTGTTCACTTTGAATACCTGCAAACTTACCAAAGAAATTTTGGGTGAATGCATATTGATTGCTACTTTTCTTGTTAATCACATGCCAATGCAAAATTTCCAATGGAAAACACCTCATGAACTTTTATTGAAGAAGCCACCTTCATACACTAACCTTAAAGCCTTTAGTTGTTTATGTTATTCCACTATTGTAGAAGGAACAAATGATAAATCTGACACTAGAGGTCATCATTGTATATTTTTGGGTTATCTACCAAATAAAAAGGGGAATAAGCTATATGATCTTGACACACATACTTTGTTTATTAGTTGTGATGTGGTATTTTTTGAAGACATTTTGCCTTTATGTGAAGGTAAGGATTCTGATTTGTCTTCTCTAGTCGATATGGCTTTGTTTCCAATAGTAAGAACTTTGGAATCCTCTTCTGAAACTGATGAATTAGGAGTTGGTACAGCTCACTTACCTTCATCTACATACTGTCCTACTATTAGAAGATTTGAATGTATTAGGTTCAAACCTTATAGGTTAAATGACTTTGTCTATAGTATACATTTTGTTGTCATACAACCAATCAACACATCTAGTGATAACCCCTACCTTTTTATATCTTTTATTCATTAAACAAACTTTTGATAACCTAACAAAGACTGTGATCTCGCTAACAAATGTTTTTACCATTCAAGAAGCATAAAATTTTCATGAAGCACAAAAGGATCCTTAATGGGTAGATGCCATGCAAAAACAATTATTAGCCCTTGAGTCTAATTATACCTAGGAACTCAGCTCTTTGCCTTTGGGCAAGAAACTAATTGGCTCAAAATGGGTTTATAAAATTAAGTATAAATTAGTGGTTTTATTGAAAGATACTGGGCTAGAATAGTGGCTAAGGGTTATATACAAATAGAATGCATAGATTATATTCATACTTTTTCCCTTATAGCCAAATTAGCCAATGTGTGTATATTACTAGCCATAGCGGCTACTAAGCAATGGCTTATGCATAAACTAGATGTAAATAATGCTTTTTTGCATGGCTCTTTAGAAGAGAAATTTATATGGAGTTTTTGGAAGGGTATTCTATGGCTTTTCAAGGGCAAGTTTGTAAACTTGTTAAGTCCTTGTATGGAATCAAACGAGCTTCATGATAATGGAATTGTGAGCTCACAAATTTTTTAATTTCATTGGGATTTGTCCATTGTTGGTTTATGTAGATGATGTATTGATAGTGGGCAATTCTTTGTTAGCCATCCAATAGGTTAATGATGTGCTTCATAGGGCCTTTATCTTCGTATAGAGGTTTGTAAAACCAATGCAGGTTTCTTGTTGCATCAACAAAAGTTTCTCCTTGATATATTAGATGATGTAAGCTTACTTAGAGCTAAACTTACCTTTTCCACAAAATGCTCGAACGGATAATACATTGGGTGTAGCATTATTAAATCATTCTCTTTACCATTGATTAGTTAGGCGTTTGCTTTATCTTATAATTACTTGCCTTGATATCATGCATGTGGTGTTGCAACTCAATCAATATGTTTCTTACCTCCACATTCTTCACATAAATCTTATTCTTAATCTTTTGTGCTATTTGAAAGGTACATTCAATATAGGGTTGTTCTTTGCGAAAAGCTCTTGCAAATTATTGGGATAATCGAATGTCGATTGGGGTTTAAGTTGTTTAGATTGATGATCACTATCAAGCCATTGTGTATTTCTTGGACTCTCACATATTTTTTAGGAAACAAAAAAATAAGCCACTATTTCCACTTCCTTGGCTAAGGTGGAGTATCGTAGCATTGCAACTTTGACTAAAGTGCTGCTCTAGATTTTGTATCTACTCCTAGACTTAGGGTTACATTTTTCTTTTCCTATTTTGTTGTTTACTGCTAGTAGGGATGCTCTCTTAATTGATGAAAACTCGTGTTTTCATGGGTGAATCAAGCACATTGAAGTGGACATGCATTTCTTTAAAGATTATCTCTCTTAAGGATTTTTCAAAGTTTTTCATGTTCCCACTTGATAGCAAATGGTAGATATCATGACTAGGGCATTAGGTGAATCTTAGCTGCTTTATTTTAGCTCCAAGTTGGGACTTTTAAAAAGTCCAATTTAAAAGGGGTGGGGAAGTATTGAGATATTAGTTCACTATATGCTATTAATAAAATCTTATTTGTATTTTACTAATGCACATATTAGTTGCTTAGTAGTTATTTATTTATTTCTCTCTTCATTTTTAGCACATGCTCTTACTCACTTGACTATCTTTTGCATATTATCCATTATATAAGCTTGTAATTAACTAATGACTTCATTTCATCCAAAACATTTACCTCTCAATCTTCTCTACCACTCTTCTCTATTCTTTGTTCGATTAAGTTAGAACCTTAAGAAATAGAAATGAAATTCTACTCCCTTGACAATTCTTCACATAAATTTTATCATACTAACACTTTCAATATAACATATTATGACTACTCTCATGTATTAAAATATTCTTATTAAATATTCCTCATGCCAACCATTATTGTATTTTTTTTTTCTATCAACAATAGAATATTATAGTTATTCTTTCTAATAGTGCCAATATTTCTTGTAGTATTGTAATTATGCATACCTTTTCATACCAAAAAAGCTTGATTTAATATTAGTAACTAATAAGTTCTTAATTAGCTAGATTTTATATAGTGATTTTTAGTAATTATTCAATTTGTTTTCTAGGTTTTGGAATGATCTTTGGAAGAAAATGAGAAAATAGAAATAAGTTTCACTTAAATCGAAGTTAAAATGAGAAAGTTATGAAATTTTGAACATTAACATAATCAAATGACATGATTGTGCCATTTCCAATAAGAATTTTGAGAAAAAGTGAGGCGTGATCAATGGAGGACATGATTAAAGGACATAACCATGTCCCAAGTCATGTTACTCCTAGATTTGATGAAGTTTAAAAAAGATTCGCAAAGATATGGAGTATTTAAACAACATGACCAAGTGATATGGTTGTATTGTTGGCTGTAAAGTCTTAGTTTTGTTTCTCTTATATAAAGCTTCCTTAGATATTTTCGAGAGAACTCAAACAACTTTTGAGAAACTTCAAGGACTAGAATACTTAAAAGAGCCCAATACTTAAGCACTTCAAGATTCAAGAATTTCCATCAATTTCATGGTATTTTCTTTCATGATTTCCTTAGATCTTATTAAAGATTATTGCTTTATCATAAGTAACTAGTAGATCCATTTTATCTAGGTCCTATGAAATCTAGATTTATCTTGTCACGCTGGTTTTATCACTAGAAGAATTTTAGCTTTGGGCAAAGCTTGCATATTTTGCAAACGTAGCCAATTTTGGTATTGTTCAACCATGTTTATTAAATGTTCCAAAAAAATACGTTGTTGGAAATGTTTGTAGTGAAATATGAAATATATTATATTTATTTTTTATAGTATAATATCTATTATACATATTATTTAAGCTCTACGAGCTCTTACAACTAACTCTTGGTGTCTTTTAATGTTTACATTTTTATTTCATTTATTAATTTATGCAAAAATCATTCAATATACTTTTACTGTTGCTAATATACAACCAGCCACTCTTTTGACCCTTTTGTAAGGCATGAAATTTTAAGACATAGACACAAGTATTTCAAACATGTATTATATCCTTAAAATGCTACAATGTACCTTTTATGATAATTCGGTTTAAGCAATACCAAAGATTCCTTTTTGTGGTTGGCAAAAACTATATCATATAACTATTCTCAATTTCATAACATAACAAGATATGGAATATTAATAAGGGCTTCACCAAAAACTGACTTGAGAGCATATGTTAAAGAATAATATTTTATGAGAAAGAATAGATTAAGTTTCATATTAGATAAGTTTCTTGTTTTGCCCTTTTGAAAACTACTAATTTACTATTATACTAGAAGGAAAAAGAGAGAATAAATTAAATTTCCTATAAGAGAAGTTTCTAGTTTATCATTGAATTTCTTTAAAAGTTTAAATTGGATTATTATAAAACATGGTTTAACTGTTTTCAATAAATTTAGGGATATAATTGTGATTGAAATATTCGAAGTCCAAAATAGAAGATGTTTCCTATTACATGAGAAGGTAAAAAAAAAAAGAGAATAAATTAAATTTCTTATTTTAGAGTTTTTAGTTTATCATTGAATATCATTACATTGGACCATTATAATATGTCATTTAATTGCTTTTCAATAAGTTTTGGGATATAATTGTGATTAAAAGGTGTGGAGTCTAAAATAAAAGATGTGGTTATATAAAAACGTTTATTGTTAACAACTATTGTATAAATGTGATGTGTAATCCACATAGTGGTCTCAGATGCAAATGGGGTTCAAATGGGAACAAGGAATGGGAAGTGCGAATGGGGTTTTGACTGCAAATGTTTATGGATATCACACACTAAGGCACAAACATAATCAGGGGGTTGAGCTTGAAATAGGGTTCGATACAACTCACGACCACTAAATGTCATTCAAGTTTCAAATGAGAGGTTAGAGATGACTTACTAACTCGCTCAAATAAAGGGTTCATCACAATCTTAAAAGTAAGATTAATAAGAACGCAAGAAAGATTAAAAAGTACTCGGCACTCAATAATCTAAAACACCAGCTCAGAGGGGCTCAAGAATGTCCTTTACGCATAAAGGAACATTAAAGTGTTAATTCTTTATCTGAATATTCTTCACTGTCCTTGATAATTACAATACTTGCTATTTATTGCAAGTCCTAAAACCCTAGTGAGAAAATTGTAAATAATATACAAGGCCTTCAACCTTAAAGAATGGCCTACAATTGAAATAAGAAA
Source organism: Lumnitzera racemosa (assembly GCA_024138005.1). Classification (NCBI taxonomy): domain Eukaryota; kingdom Viridiplantae; phylum Streptophyta; class Magnoliopsida; order Myrtales; family Combretaceae; genus Lumnitzera; species Lumnitzera racemosa. Next base: position 50,739,396 of record JAMXBC010000006.1, on the reverse strand, counting down.
ACATTTACAAAGCATACAAAACTGTGCATTTAACGAAGTGGTTAGCATGTAGTCATCCGAGCTGTTTGTAAGCCTAAGTAGGGGTCAGTTGGTAATCGAGTATCTGAACAGGGGTAGGATGTTTGGAAGTTTTGTAGTGCTTGCCTGAGCTCCTAGTGAGGTCGACTCATAATTGTTGCACTCGTGGATTACTTGGCATTAGCTTTATTGAGCTATGCCGAACTATTCTTTAGTTTAGGGGCTTCGGTTGTTTGGTTTCTTGTCTTCTCAGCAGATGACAAGCTTGATACCAGATGGTTCCTTTTCCTCCCTTTGGCCTTTGGTCATCAGTCCATCCATAGCAAGAGTAAGTTATCCTTGGGTTATGACAGGTCAACTTTGGCTTCTAGTTGGTCCATCTCGGCTTTTGACAATTCGACCTCGGTAAGAGGGTCATCGCAAGATGATTCCTATCATCACCGCGAGGTTGAAAAGAAGTCATCCTCGACTTTAGGTTATGAGTATGGGCCTGGATATCGAATAGGCTCCTCTTCCCCTTTCTCTTTACCATGGGCGTTGAGCTATTCTAGATCTCCTCTACTCTCATAGGGGTCAAGCAATAGCTTTTCCCATCCTTTCGAATCATTTAGGTGTTGAGGAAACCGTCATAGATCACTCTCCAATCATACTCCTAAGGTCGGCCAAGAAGTAGATTTGCTACATTCATAGGTATCACATTGAAGTCAACCTCGTCCTCGTATTGTTCGGCCTTGAATGTTATTCGAGCTCTCTTATATACATGGATTATACCCTTATGATTAAACCATTTCAATCCATATGGGTAGGGATGTGGATAGGTCGGCAATTTCATCTTCTCTACTAGCTCGGAAAAAATGATGTTGATGCAACTACCTCCATTAACTACCAAAGAACAAGTCTTCCCATTCAGTAAACATCAAATCTGAAATAAGCTCTCCCTTGGACCTGAGTCTTCTATCATATTGGCTTGTCTGCTCATCAGGGATAAAGGTTCTCCTTCATTGGGGTAGACGTTTAACGCTTCCTCACTCTTAGAGCTCTCATCACTATGGCTCTCTACTTGAGCGCTAGGTCATTCACCTTTCAAAATCATTGCCCTCTTGTTCAGGCATTGAGAGGCAATATGTTCGAAGCATGAGCATTTGAAGCACTTAACTTCTCAGGCTTTGGTGTTTGATACTTTCTCCTTTTCTACTTTCTTAGTCTCAACCTGGTTAGGTTGGCTAGGTTCTCCTTTCTCTATCCTTCACTAGGTCTTTTTCTTCTCTTCATACCTCTTAGGTTCAAGGCTGCCTTGTTAAAGTCAGATGGTCGGCCTTTGATGCCTCCTCCTCTTCTATCTCTCCACTTTTAGCACCAAATTGATTAGCTCGTCATGAGAGTTGAACGGTTGCAATTCAACTATGTCGGCAATATCATCTCGGAGTCTACTTAGGAACCTAGCAATGGTGCGGTCCTATAACTCGGCAATCTCACATCTCGTCATCAAGGTTTCGAACTCTTGTAAGTATTCTTCAACAGTATTTCTTCCTTGTCTCAAGTGTTAGAAAGCATAGAGCATCTCTTGCTTAAAGTAGGTAAGCACAAAGCGTTGATTCATCAACCTCTTCATAAGCCTCCAAGTTCTGATCAGCTCCTTTCCTTCAATATCTCACTTAGTAACCAATTTATCCCACTAAAGACTTGCATATTCAATAAGGGATAATGATGCCAACTCAACCTTTGTTCAGTCATCATACTCGTAGCACTCGAACAACTTCTCATCTCAGGGAATGCATTAAGGAACTCTTTAGGTCAACTACTTCTACCGAAGGTTGGTAGTTTAAGCTTGATATTATCAAGTCGGCCAGGTGCTTAAGGTTCATCCCTTGCATTCGGAGTTAGTTGGCTCACCTCTAATTGGCTACTTCTATTAAAGCTCTGCTCAGCCATATCCCTTATCGACCTTGTCTCTCTTCTCTAGGCTCTTTGGTTCACCTTGGAATCAATGCTCCTGTCATTGCTTCTCCACAACTCGGGTCGGTTTTCTCTTCTCCTCAGCTCGACAACTCTTCCCTGCTATCTTGCATCATTGTTAAACTCATTGGAGCCATTTCTACTGGGGGGTGTTCGTTCCCTCCTTTCACCTTAGCCAGCATGTCTACGGCCTCTGACTAATCCAATAAGTTCCCAGATAGAATCAATGAGATTTTGAATTTTTTATTCTATGTTATCAATGTGTCTCCTAAAGCTTTCGCGAGGACTGTCTCCAATATTATTGACACTATCTTCTGACATTGAGGTCCATACAATAAATTCTAAAGAGAGAAAATTTAACAAATTCATAACACACTCAAATTGTACTCAACTTAGAACTCTTACTAAGATGATTCCACCAATACCACTTTATCAAAATACAACTAACAGCAACCCATAAATTACCGTTACTCGATTTCTGTAGCTACCCATAGTTGACAAACACTACATTAAGTAAAATCAACTATTGAAATTACTGCTAAGAATACAAACAACAGACTTTACCAAAGAACGATGATTAACAGAAATGTTCAAACCATGAATCAAACTCTAAAGAACATTAACATGCATGTCTCCCCAAAGCTCTAATACTAGCGAAGTTGATGTGTAATCTATGTAGTAGTCTCGAACACCAATGGGGTTCAAATGGGCACAAGGAACGGAAAGTGAGAATGGGGTTTTGTCTACGAATGTATATGGATATTACACACCAAGGCACAAATACAATTAGGGGGTTGAGTTCGAAATAGGGTTCGATACAACTCATGAATGTTAAATGTCACTTGGGTTTCAAATGAGAGGTTAGAGATGACTCGCTAACTCATTAAAATGAAGGGTTCACTATAATCTTGAAGGTAAGATTGATAAGAACATAAGAAAAATTAAAGAGTACATAGCACTCAATAATTCGAAACACCACCTCAAAGGGGCTCAAGAATGTCCTTTACTCAAGAAGGAATGTTCAAGTGTTAATTCTCTATTTGAATATTCTTCACTATCCTTGATAATTACAATACTTGCTATTTATAGCAAGTCCTAAAACCCCAGTAGCAAAACTGTAAATAATATACAAGGCCTTAAACCTTAATGAATGGCCCATTTTTGAAATAAGAAAACATTTACAAAGTATACAAAATGGTGCATTTAATAGAGTGGTCAGCATATAGTCTTCCAAGTTGTCTGTGGGCCCGAGCAGGGGTCGGTTGGTAGTCAGGTGTTTGAGCAGGGGTGGGATGTTTGGAAGTCGTGTTGTACTTGCCCGAGCTCCCAATAAGGTTAACCCATAGTTGCTGCACTCGTAGATTGCTTGGCACTAGCTTTATTGAGCTATGCCGAGCTGTTCTTTGGCTTAGGGGCTTCGGTTGTTTAATTTCTTGTCGTTTATGCAAACAATAAGCTTGATGTTGGATGGTTCCTTCTCCTCCCTTTGGCCTTCAGTCATCAGTCTAGCCTTGGTAAGAGTAGGTCATCCTCGGGTCATGATAGGTTAGCTTTAGCTTCTGGTTGATCCATCTTAGCTTTTGTCAATTCGGCTTTGACAAGAGGATCATCACAAGCTAATTCTTACCAAAATGAGATTACTAAATAAGTTCATTATTTGTAAAAATTACTTATATTATTTATCAATGTCGTTATAGCCTATTACATTAATACTAGTTTCTTATTGGATGGACAAGGTTCAGATCTCGCCTCCCTAATGTTGTAACATAGTTGGCCTAAAATAAAAGATATACTTATATGATCCTACTAAATAATTGATTATTTAAGTTTAAAGACTCAAACAAGCAACCATGAAAGTTTAAATATTTTCACTTAAATTTGTAGCTTACAATTTTATAAGCAATGGTGGTAAAATTTAACTTTTAATTTAAAAATAATTTTTTTAGTTTACCATATTCTTTTTACTTTTATTGGCTATTTCAATATAAAGGTTTTACACGTACAATAGAGGTTATTTTCTACTGGTAATATATTATTTCAGAAACTTTTACATTATTATAACTTTTTTATTTAAAGAGCTTCTGTAATCATATCATTTATTTTGATGGGATCAGTCCATCCTTCTATCACACCTTTAATTTAATGTTCATTTTATCTGAACGGTTGAAAATATAATTAATTTATCGGTCTATATCTATTAAACATTAAATCAAAAGCAAGATGGAGGGTCGGACTGATCTTGTAAAATATATAGATAGGACCATGGAAAAATCCTTGAACTTAACCTTTTAAATAATAGTATAATTGAGAAATTATCATTAGATGTTTAATTCTTTCTAACGGTACTCCTTTATCCCACTATCATACATTTTTTATTTAACCCTTTTAAAAGTAATACCCATTGAGAAAGTGCTCTTAGATATCTACTTTTGTAATCATACTCCTTCACAAATGTTTAATTCTTTTAATGATAATCCTTCATAAATTTTTAAATTTTGATGGTATACCTTTTTCATTATGTTATCATACCTTTTAGTTTCAACCATTTAAAAATATAGTGCCTATTTGAGAAATTGTCATTATATGTTTAATGATACTCCATAAATATAAATATGAATTATAGAAAACTAGTATTTATCATGATATATATTTTGAAAAATAGTATTTTTTTTCTTTACCTATCAACTATTTACAATTTTTAATTTTTATTGGTTATGCATTTTCATATTCATAGATGTTTAAAAATTGCTAATGGTCAGGTAAAACCAATAGCTACGTTAGTAATATGTTAATTGTATTAACCTTTTGAGTGAAGTTATTATTTTATAATTATATATATTTCCAATTAAAATTTGCTTATATTATGGATCTTTAACTAGTTAAAATAAATCTCGAATACGCTAAGAGAGAGATTATTTGAGTTTGAGAAGATAAAATATAAAACATATTAGTACTTTTCTCTATCAAAGTAATGCAAGGCATTTAGCCAACCACTATTATCTTAATCCTATGATCCCATTCTCTTTATTTTAAATTTATTAACTAGACGTACTTTATATATATATATATATATGTTATAATGCACATACATAGAGTGTATGGTTTCACTAATACAAACGAGTGCTTCTTATTTTTTTTAAAAGAATATATACTAAGTTATATTTTTAATTTAAAAATTAACTTTTAACATGTAAGTTCTAGTTAAAAATGTATGTAGAGCCATAAATTAAGGGGAGAAGGGGATACATACTTAATTTGCAATTTTACAATTTAATTGGCTAATTTTAGGATAATATTTTTATATGAAAGATAATTTCATACTTTTCTCTACAGTTGAATAAAAACATATCACAAAAGTTACCAAATAAGATAATTAAATCAAATTAAAAAGTGGAATAGATAATCAATAATTTGATTTGTGATGGCATAGTATCAAATCTTGAAACTTTTAACCCCTAAGTCATTACATCTTATTAACATATCTACCCCTCTCTCTCTTTCTCTCATATGCATGCTCTAATTTAGAACACTAGAGCTCTATTACTCTCCTAACCACTTGTAACCTTTTTGCAAGTGTCCATTACCTCATCTCATGATATTTACTTTTTTTTTTCCTCTTTGTTTTTTTTTTTTTTTGGGATATCTACATGGTGTTTGGAAAAACACAAAACAAAATACACACATAAATTTCCTCCTAAAATTGTGACTTCCCTCCCCTATTTCCTAATTTTTTTTCTTTTTCTTTTCTTTTGGTTTCCTTTCATTTGTTTCTACGAGATTAATAAGAAGAAGAAAGCTTTTGGTCTAACATTTTTCCAAGACATACAAGAAGTAGTTAAGAAGTATTTTTAATATATTTATTTTATTATTTTTCATAAACTTCTGTTATACATGTATATTTTGAGAAATTACATATAGATGTAACATAGTTCATTTGTATTTTCTTTTCCTTGTAGTAAAGCCATTTGAACATGTATTTAGATGATATATATATATATATAAAGTTAGTATTTTCTTATGTACATGTGTTCATATATGTATATAAATATTTAGGTATAAAATTAGGTGTACAAATATGCTATAGTTGATTCTGTAAACATATGATATAAATAGATATGTGTGTGTATATATATATATATATGCATATATAATATGTATGTTAATTTATTTTTATTATCTTTATATATACATACACATGTATGTGCATCCGAATATATATATATATATATGTATATATATGTATAGTACACAAACATACGTATAGTATATAGTACATGTAGGTTTATATTGCAAAGTTACATATGTGCATAAGTATAAATAAGATAAGAAAACCTAAGTATAACGGTATATGTATGAGTATAAAAATACATATACTAGTAGTATAGTACAATTTTAATTATATGTTTATATCTAAATAGTATATGTGTAATATACTAAAATATTAATTATCAAATAAAGTAATATATATATATATATACATCCCATGAGTTTTGGAAAGGAAAATAATGTTAATTTACAAAATTTAATAAATTATAATAATAGATATGTATGTATGTAGGAAAAATTGAAAAAAAAAATGGAAAATTCATAAATTGACACGTAGAACACCCCTATGTTACTACGTCAGCATCTTATAATTACAAATAGTTCATAATTATTAATAATAATAATAAAATAATTAATTAGTTTGGAAATTACTAAAGTAGCAAAAAGTGTATTAAATAAGTATTTAACCTTAAAAATAGAAAAATAAGTAAATTATTATAAAATAGACTTAAAAATAAGAAAGTTACAAAAATATAAAATTTACACATTTATTAAATCATAAATACATGAAGAAAATATTAAAATAATAATTTATAAATATTTAAGTTAAAATGATAAAATTCATAATATTTTTAAATCATCATGAAAAGTGCAGGTTATAATGTCTAAAATGAATCTCGTTATGTAAAAATACATCCGAAAACGATAAAAATCAAAATTAAAATGAAAAAGTTATATATAATTGAAAATTTAAGATAAACTAAGAAAAATAGGTAGAAGATTTAAGTTAAATTATGTTTAAACCATATTTGAATTATAGTGAGAAACTAGGCAAATAATGATAAATTTTTAAATAACTAGGGAACTTAGTTTTTCAGAATACTTACAAGTTTTATTATCTTTTAGGTACCCAATTATTAAGATAGAGAAATCTTAAAAGCTTGAAGAGTGAGCATTAACTTAGGTAAAAGAGTTCTAATAATTTGTTATTTGCTTGCTGGTTGTTGTTTGTATGCTGTTTGTTGGTTGATACTGATTGTTTATAGAATGACTAATTACTTTATATTCTATCATCAGTGTTATCACTTTCTTAAATTAGTTAATATAATTATTCGACTAAAATAACTAGTTATATGTGTCGCATGTCTATGACCTATTGGTATATTGATGGAAAATACTAGCTTTGCAAATTTTTAAGAAAAATACTTTTGGAAAATGTTTTTCCAATCCTAAACATATTTTTGTGTGATTTACATGTGGGCTTGTAGTATCCATGAATAATATTCTTATCATTAAGACAAAGCTAGTATAGTATCTTCAATGAATTACGAGAGGACTCATATATTTGTGTCCGTAGGGCATTAGACATATTTTGATAATGAGTGGACTCGCTTTATGTGCTCGAAGGGCCTTAGATGTGTTCGATGGATGGCCCTAGTTGAGGTCCGCTTATATTGATTGCTGTTTCTTGGTTAAGATAATAGTCGAGTATTGTTTAGAGAGATGATGCTCCCAAGGTGAGGTACTTTATACGGATAAGTACGGAAGACAATCGATGTGTAGACAATGTAAATCTACAAATTCCATAGTTCTAAACTCTTATGGTTATGTTGCTTACATTCATCGTAAATACATTCATTTTACTTATAGATAGATTGCATGTGTGTTAACAATGTTTGATAACTTATTTGAACAATGGTGGTAAGGAACGAACTCATTAAGCTGTAGTTTGTTTATTCCTCTACAGTTTCTTTTGAAGATAGATTCAATAATGTTAGAGTTATTTGAAGAATGTAAAGTTAGTATAGCAATATTTTTGCATAGAAAATATTTATATGTTAGAATTATGTATAATTTAGTATTTCTTATAATTTATAAAGTTAATTTACCTTATTTTATTATTTAGTAATGAATACTGATTTTTTGCAGTCCTAATGGACTGTTGAATGTCGGATATCTCATTTATATTTTATAATAAGTTAATTAATTAAAATCGAAAACCTTAGTGATTAATTATTTAGAGTCTCATAATCTCTGACTTGCAAGACGGTTTTCGTATCATGGGTACACATGTGATATGAAAATTTTAGATAATTCTAGTCGGCTTCCCTTAGGGTTATGACACACATAAACATAAACAATATGGTGTTTTAATGTAAAATAGAATAATTGATGCTAATCAATATTCTACCCACTGATAAACACTATTAGAGTGTCTTACTTTCCACCTCCAACCACTAAGGACTTTTGTTCTCTCTTTTACTTTGATGGTATTACCTATGATTTTGTGGATTTGCTAGTTCATGCTTTATTTTCAATAAAGTTTTCTATATTTATGAAATCAAGTTTATTTCTAATCGGTTTTTATTAAAATTGTGTTTTTTTATTTTTTATTTTTTGCTATATATGTTTAACTTTAATTTGAGTAAGGAAATTTTTTTTAGTGAAAATGTTCTTTTTAAGTGACTATGAAATTCATATATTAAATAAGTCCTAATTGTAGAAATATTAAAACTCCATTCCTACTTTGTAACTTGTAATTTCCATTCTTTGCCGAGTATTCAAAAATGTATTCTTAGATAACATGGATATTGTGCTTTTATGTTAATTTGTGATTATTTATAACTATATTACAATAAAAATTGAAATATCCCATTTTCACATATGATAAAAATTTAAGATACTTAAGGGGTTATATAATTATCAGAATTTTGATGAGCTAAAGGAATAAATACTAACTTAAAAGACAAATCAAGCTTGTTTTCGTATCATTGGTGACTATTTTTTATGTTAGTTTTCCTATATGAAAACTTTAATTGTCAAAACTTAAACTCTTAGATTAATAATAGTGTTCTCTTTCATCTTCTAGTATATACAAAAATTTGTGAATCTCGTGTTCTTTTACTTTCATATTAAAAATATATTAAGACAATTTAATATTGTTTGACAATTAGCTATTTCACTTACTACATTATGAATAATCCATCTTTCTACTTATCATTCATGGATAGTTATATCTTAATCTCAAAGTAATGATTAAATAGAGAATTTTTGGGTTTGAGAAAAGAATAATAAAACAACCTTACAAGGAAAAAAAAAAAAAAAGAATTGCTCAGTACTTGCATTTTGAGTTCTTAGATGTGGACATGATAAAATTTCTTTCTTTTATGGAAAACATGAAAAGGGTTTAATCTTAGCATCAATATGTCATTTCAAATATCATATCTTAGTTATTTTAATGTGTTTCCTTAATCTATAATGTATGGTTTCAATTTTTGCTTCCTTTTGCTGTAAGTGGGTTTTTAACTTTGTTGCTAAATTGGATTTGGTAGAAGTTATAGATCAAAATTCTCATCCTTAATTATGTTTGAATTTAAAAGTCATAAGTTCTTATTATAAGCTTTTCTAAGTTATTATTTCTTCATATTGCAAAATGCTAGCACCTCTTTTATTATTTTCTTAATATTTAATGTTTCTAATGTACTCAAGTGCTTTTGGTTTATGAAAAAATAAAATATATCCATTTAATGTCTATTACAATAAAGATTAGTATTAATATTTTAATTTAGAGCAATTATTCCAATTGGTAGTTTACATTAGTATGAGAAGGCATTAGTAGATGGCAGCGTTTGATGGTAAACTGCTGCAATATAAGTGACTCAAATTTTGTGAAACTTATTTAAGGATGCATATTCTGCACCAAGCTAAGCTAACCTATGCAAATGCTAGTCAAACTTTGAAGATTCTTAATTAACTATCACTATAATTTGTGGATTTCTCTTTCTTAATGAATATATATGTTGATTTTTTCCTTTAATATATTTTGATGATAACAAAAACATGTATATGAACTTAACAAGATTTTTAAGTCTGTACGGTATTTAGAAGAAAGTAAGTTTGAACTTATTAGAATATATATCAGAGCGTATATCAGCAAGTTAGAATGTATATCAACAAACATCAGAGCATCAATTAGAATGTATATCAACAAAGATCAGAACATCACTCTATGTGTTTGGAAATATGTTCAACTGCTATTTCTAAGTTGTTTTAATAAAACAAATTAAGTTGGAAAAATGTGCAAGAAGACCTAGCTCCACTTTATTAAGTATATTTAGGTGATATATTCAATTTCGTTCCACTAAAGTTGGTCAAGTCTATGGGGATTTAAGTTAAAAGATGGTTAAGAATTAGATTTGAAAAATTGAGTTATTAAGATTCAAAACAATAAGTTTTCTGACAATCATGATTAGAATTGCTCAAGGCTTGAAATATAGTAAGGACATTAATTAGAAGAGGATTCTAATATACTCTTTATATAAGAACCTTTTAAACACATTAAGGCATAGATATTTGTAGTTTATCAAAGATAAGGTTTGTTAGATTCAAGTTTTTTTTTTTTTAACTTGAATATATCTTGTAGATAATCAAGAATATTCTTGTGTAATCCAACCTGATTTCTTATGGGATTTGTTTTCATAAGATCTAAATAAAGATATTGAAGAAGGAAGAAGATTTATTCATAGCAGTTAAGATAAGTAGTGTAGGATTTATCCTTATGTCCTCATCATTTAAAATATTTGAATTTCCATGAAGACAATAGAGGATGGAACTTATCATTACACATAATGACCTTTAAATTACACAAGCTTGGCAAAGGAACAAATCTGGAATAGCTTAGTTCGAAATTTTTGAATTTCAATATTCGATTCCTATTTTCATTAGATACTTCTATAATATCAAAACTGATTTTGTTTAAACATATTATGGAGAAAAATATGGAAATAGTCATTTCTAGCTGTTAGATAAGGGTCTATTTAATTTGAAGTCGTTGTTGATCAAAGGAGTATTGCACACTCAATATCAAACCTGAAGTTAAAAATACTCTTGAGCAGATTGTTAGAAACTGAGCAAAAACAGCTTTGTTATTTCATTGTTATTGATTTAGTGTGAAAAGTTGTAAAAAGCTATTTGTTTGTATTGTTTCAATTTTGTTGTAAACATTATTAACATTGTATCTTAAGTGTAAGAGGATTAGGAAGTTCTTTAAGTCCTGTGTTTAGCTTAGAAGGAAGCTAGTGAGATATGATAAAGAAAAGATTGGATACCCTTGTAATCTCTCATTGATTTTTGCTTATTGAAAAGTTTGGACTAGTGGAATGATATTGGCAAGGAGGATCAAGTCCCTAACAGTAGAGCTGGAAGAGAACAGTAGGCAAAAGCCCGAAGCTCTATGAAATTGCTTACCTAATCTTCTTACTCTTTGTCTTCTTTTCTGTCTAATTGTTATTATTAATTGTTCTTTGAGTTAACAATTAATTTCCAACTACTTACACCATTAAAGATATTTAAAGGGATTTTTAAACTCATAAATTTTAGTTTTTTGCAAAAAGATATCAATTCATTCCCTTCTTGATATCTTACTGGGACCAACAATTGGTATTAGAGCCTCGCTCTAATATCACAAAAAGTTAAGATCAATGGCAAAAAGTAATGGTTCATTGACTATTCAACCTAGTAAAGCTCCATTCTCTGATGGTACTAATTTTCTTTGTTAGAACTTTAGGATGGAGACGTATATCAAGGCAACCAACTATCAGGCTTGGGGAATTATTTCAAACGGAGATGTTAAAGTTATAGAAACACCTTTCACAATAAAAGAAATCACCAAAGCTGAATTGAAGTCAGAGGCTAAGAATTTGCTCCTTCTGAATTCTATCTAATCTTTTCTTATGATACAGCTAAGGAGATTTAGGATACATTAGTTCAGACATATGAAGGAACAGATACCATTAAGGAGATAAGAATCAATACCTTAATGCAACAATATGAGACATTTCATATCCTTCTTAGTGAATATATAAAAGATTCATTTAGTCGTTTCATGGCTATCACTAATGAATTATCGTCTCTAAGAAAAAAGATGAGTGATGCAGATCTTGTTAGGAAAATACTAAGGATCCTTCCTAAGGCATGGAATGTAAAGAAGATAGCTATTGAGGAAGCATTTGATATGACAAAACTTAATCTTAGTCAATTACATAGCAAGATAATGGCTTATAAAGTTGAATTCCTCAAATCAGAAAGTATGTTAGAAGATCCGAAGAGAAAGTCTGTAGCCTTCAAAGCTAAGGATGTTGAAGTAGATTCCGAAAGTGATGAATCTCATAAAGATGAGGAAGAAGATTTACTAATGCTAGCTAGGTGTCTAAATCGTCTATTGAAAAAGAAAGGTAAGAAAGTTTATAATTCAAGAAGATTTTCCACTAACAAAAACAAGAATAATGTAGGAAAAGGCTACAAAGAGAAAGAAGAAAAGAAAGAGATTGTGTGCTATGAGTGTAAGAAACCAGGACATATTAAATATGAACATCTAGTACTAATCAAGAAATGGATAAATACAAGAAGAAATGCAAATTGTTGATGGCCACATGGAGTGATTTAGACGAGTTAAAAATTAAAGCAGAAGTATAGAAGATGAAAACGAAGAAGCAAACTTGTGTTTAATGGCTCTTTTAGAGGTAAGCTTAGAATCTAAAAATAAATCTAACGATGAAATTCTAAAAGATATATGTGTTGAAATAAATAAGTTATTAAAAGCTCTAACTAAAGCTAACAACAAGAGTGTAAGAATTGATAATGAGAATCAAATATTGAAACAGGAAAAAGTAGCTCTTGTTCAATGAATAAACTACTAGGAGATGAAAATGATATTTTAAAAAATGATGTGGAAGGATTACACATTGCTAAGGAAGCGGTAGTAAATGAGAACTTGATACTAAAAGAAGAAATAAAAGGCTTAAAAGATTGTGTGGATGTCTTGTCAAATTCAATACAAAATACTTTCAAAAAATTTGATGAAAGTGATAAGAAACTTTAGCTGCTCATTTCATGTTAACGTATTGATCAATCTAAAATTGGATTGGGTTATGAAAATAGTGAATCCTCACATTCAAAAAGGGAGATATTGTTTATAAGACCTAGAGAAGCAAGTAAGAAAGAAATGACTGATAATAAGAAAGAAGAAAAGATTGTTAAGCAGGTCAGAAAGTTAAGTAGGACCTCCTCTGATCAGAACAGAAAGTGTTTACAAGTAAATGGATGCTTCAGAAACTCGATAAAAAAGTATGTCAGAAAATATCAAACTCCAATCTCAAGAAATATGGTGAGCAAAAGGTATAAAATTCAAAAACCCTATGCTTGTTTCTTTCTATGAGATATTGAAAAACATTGCTTTTATAAAAATTCCTAACTTAGTGATCATTAAGTAAGAAATCAAAATATGAGCTTCAATTTTAAAGGACCTAAGCTTTGTTGGGTTCGTAAGCAAAGTTGATTTGTTTGTGATGAATGTAGGAACATAAAGCCAAAATGAAGGGAATATGGTATCTCAATAGTGGCTATTCGAGGCAGATGACAGGTAATACTTTATTGTTCACAAACTTGATTTGGAAAGAAGATGGTTATGTTAAATTTAGAGGTTATGGTAGAGGTAAGATAATTGCAATAGGTATGGCTAGTTTTCTTCCTCATATAATCGAAAATGTGTCTCTAGTAATAGGACTAAAGCATAACTTGTTAAGTATCAGCCAAATATGTGACAAAGGATATAAGATAATTTTTTAACATGGCAAATGCATAGGTTTTGATGAAAATGAATCTAAGATCTTTGAAGGGTATCGGAAGAAAAACATTTATCTAATTGAGCCTGCAGAAATTAATTCAAAAAGTTGTTTCGTATCTGTGAATGATAATATTTTTCTATGGCATAAGAAGTTGGGACATGTAAACTTCTATCAAATGGAGAAACTATCAAACAAGCATTTAGTAAAAGGTTTACCAAAGATAAAGGTTCAAAATGATATTCGTTGTGTTGCTTATATGAAAAGTAAGATGAATTCAGTTTCTCATAAAGGTAAGAATGTCATCTTTACTAAAAGATCTTTAGAACTATTGCACATGGATTTGTTTGGTCCTACAAGAACTTTAAGTTTAGGTGGAAATAAGTATGGTTTAGTTGTTGTTGTTGATAACTTTTAAAGATATTCCTAAATTCTATTTCTTCATCATAAAAGTAATGCTTTTAAAAAATTTGAAGAATTTGCTAAACAAGTATAGAATGAGAAAGGAGCATCCATAATCAGTCTAAGGATAGATCATGGAAAAGAATTTGAGAATAATGATTTCATAACTTTTTGTGAAAATAATGGGATAACTTATAACTTCTCTGCTCTATATACACCATAATAGAACGAGGTAGTAAAACTTAAAAGCATGACTATTTAAGAAATGACACAGATTTTATTAAATGAGAGTAAAATAGCTAAGCATTTTTGGGTTAAAGCGGCATCCACTGCATGTTATATTATTAATCGTGTCTATGTGAGATCGTTGATAAACAAGACTTCATATGAAAATTTTAAAAGTAAAAAACCTACTATTTCATACTTTCATAAGTTTGGTTGCAAGTGTTTTGTGAAAAGAATAGATAAAGTTTTAGGAAAGTTTGAGGAACGAGCAGATGAAGCAATATTTCTGAGATACTCATTTAATTCTAAAGCTTTTTGAGTCTACAATAGAGCATCTAAAGTAGTTGAAGAATCCATCAATGTCAAATTCATTAAGGAGACAAGACATGAGGATTCTGATGATGAAACACCAATGATTACTAAGAAAGATTTAGTTCAACAAAGCAGTGAAGGGGTATCAAAACCTAAGTTTGAACCTGTGTTAGAAAGTGATTCTAAAAACTTCTTTACTCTTGGTAAGCTAGGAGGGAATTCTAAAGGGTTAATAAGGATTAATTTAGATTTTGGTAAATTAGAACCACAATCTCAAAGGATGTTAGAAAGTAAGTCAGAAAGTCCTAAAGGTTTATGTACACCTCCTTCTATTATGAGATTTAAACTACATCATCCTCCTAAGTAAGTAATAGGCAATGTTCGATTAGGTATTAACACTAGACCTAGTCTTCAAAGGATAGAAAATTATTTTGCATTGCTCTCTGAAATTGAACCTAACTTTATTGATGAAGCCTTAAGCGATATTAATTGGATTAGTGTTATGCAAGATGAACTTAATCAATTCCAAAGGAATCAAGTACGTAATATAGTACCTAGACCTTGTGATAAATCTATAATTGGTACTAAGTGGGTGTTTAAGAATAAATTAGATAAAAATAAAAAAATTGTAAGAAACAAAGCTAGATTACTAGCTAATGGATATTCTCAAGAAGAAGGAATGGATTTCAATGAAACATATGCACATGTGGCAAGGCTGGAAGCTATTAGATTATTGCTAAACTTTATTAGTTTTAAAATATTTAAATTATTTCAAATGGACATAAAAAGTGCATTCTTAAATGGGTATATAAAAAAAGAAGTATATGTTGAGCAACCCCTAGGATTTGAAGATCCATTTAAGCCTGATTATGTCTTTAAGCTTAAGAAGGCTTTATATGGTTTGAAACAAGCATCACGTGCTTGGTATGAAAAGCTAAGTGAATTTCTGCTAAGAAATGGTTTTCAAAGAGGTAAAGTTAATACAACCTTATTCTTGAAATTCTATGATCATGATTTATTAATTGTATAGATATATGTGGACAATATAGTGTTTGGTTTTACTAATGAAATTTTTTGTGAAGAATTTTCTAAGTTGATGTAGGCAGAGTTCGGGATGTCTCTCATGGGAGAATTGGATTTCTTCTTAGGACTACAAATTAAACAGACTGACCTTGGTATATTTGTTCATCAAGAAAAATATACCAAACAAATTCTAAAGAAATTTGGTTTTGAAAATTCCAAAGGTTCATTAATTTCGATGAGTACATTAACCAAGTTAGATTTAAAAGGCAATGGTAATAAAGTAAATGAAAAACTATATTGTAGTTTGATTGGCTCCTTGTTATATTTGATAACTTCTTATCCTAATATTTTATTTAGTGTATGCTTATGTATAAGGTTTTAGAGTGATTTAAAAGAAACACACCTATTTGTTGTAAAGAAAAATTTTAAGTATATCTACAATACTACAAAATTAGGAATCCGGTATCCTAAAAATCATAATTTTGATTTGATTAAATATTTAGATGCTAATTATGTAGGCTGCAAAGTAGATCGAAAGAGTACTTCTGATACATGTTAATCTTTAGGGGACAAATTAGTTTCTTGTTCTTATAAGAAATAAAATTCTATTACCCTCTCCACAACAGAAGCTAAGTATGTTTCTGTTGGTAATTGTTGTGCTCAGATTTTATGGTTAAAGCAATAATTATTAGATTATGAGTTATAAGTTATTTTGCAAAAATTTTCTTATTAAATGTGATAATACAAGTGTTATAAACTTGACAAAAAAAATCAAGTTCATCATTCATAATAAAATAACATTGAAATAAGACATCATTCCATAAGAGACCATATAAATAATGGAGATATACTAGTAGAGTTGTGCCAATTGATAATCAATTAGTAGATATTTTCATTAAACCCCTTGAAAAAATTCGTTTTGAATTTATTAGGAATGAAATAGGGGTTTGTAATCCTTTCTGTTAATTATTGTATGTTGCTGCAAAATGCATTTTTCGTGTTTAAAAATGTAAAATATTACTTCATAAAGTCTAAGTTTTATCTATTTATTTATTTTTGTTTTCTCTTATAGTATGTCTGTCTTTACGTGCAATCAGGAACATGAGTTATTTTTTGTTTCATGACCATTAAAGTACGTTGTCCTTTTGTGCTTAACAAACTCTTAAAGCACATTCTTTTCCTCGTACTTAACAAATTTAAGTACGTTCAGAAGTTAAATAACTTCCCCAACTTCCTACCTCATGATCCTTTCATATACATGCCCTTCTATCTCTCCTCTTTCTTTAAATTCTGGCATTTCTCCTTGACAAACCATGCAACTCAAAAATTTAACCAGACTTCAAACAGTGTTTCGTCGGTCTAAGAAAAAACCAAAAATTGTCACCATAAACCTTGTGGATGAACCTTTTGACTCTATAAAGTTGCCTCACAATAATCTAACCGAAGGTTCACCAAACCCTAACCATAACCCTCATCTAAGCCCTATACCTAAACCAAGTCAAGATCAAGATTTTGATCATTCTATGGAAAATGTGGAAAGAAAGAGTAAGTCAGAAAGTAAGGCTTCAGAAGAAAAGACACCCGAAGAAGAAAAGAAAAGGAGAGCCTCACAAAGAAGAAAATCGGTAACACAAGCGGTAATAAGCTTTGATTTTGAAGTTTCCTCCAAGGAAATTAAGAAAAAATCCTCACAAGATTAGAAAAGAAAGTGGTCTAAGGATTTTGATGAAGGTTAGAAAGAGAGTCAAAAAGTTGTTAGAAAGATTAAAGGTAAACCTGTTCAATTAAATTATTTCAATTTTTCATATTTCTCTAGGAACGGGTTACACATTGATAAAATGTTAGATTTTCTAGAATGTAGGAAATTATGTGAATTGAATGAAGTTATGTATGGTGAACTTGTAGTAGAGTTTTATAAAAATATAGATTTCAACAAAAAAAAATGTGATCAAGTCTAAGGTTAATGGGAAGAAAATTGAATTAACCGGGAAAGATTTGATCAATTGCTTCAGATTGAAGGATGTAAAAGATGATATAGAGTTTGTAAGCTTATCCAAGAGGGAGTTATTCAAATGTTTGAATGATGGAGTTGAAGTAACTCTTGATAGGAATGTTTTTATATTTGACTTTAATCTGATTGTAAGAATTTTGCATAAGGTGGTTGTAAGTTATATACTGCACAAAAGGGGTAGTACTACAACCATATCTACTAAAGATGCTTTAGTCTTGTTGAACATCAAATTGAAAAAGGATCTAGATATTCCAAGGTAGATTT
The DNA here is from genome assembly GCA_024138005.1 of Lumnitzera racemosa. Classification (NCBI taxonomy): domain Eukaryota; kingdom Viridiplantae; phylum Streptophyta; class Magnoliopsida; order Myrtales; family Combretaceae; genus Lumnitzera; species Lumnitzera racemosa. The sequence goes on along the minus strand of JAMXBC010000006.1, from coordinate 50,721,297 downwards.
TAAGACATATGCAATGGAATCTAGATAGTAAACCTTATAGATCTATGATTATGAAGTTACTGAAGTTTAAGGTATTTAAGTTTCCTAAGGTTTCGAAAATGCCTATACCAAGTAAAAGAATTGGAGAATTTGTTTTCAAACATATTGGAATTTTTGTGAAAAACAAACTGTGGTTTCTAGAGGATATGGCTCATTATATTCATCCCCATAATAGGGCAAGAAACTTCAATTTTGCTGACTATGGACTTGAGGGGGAGTTACAAATTTGAGAAGCTAGATTTAATAACTTTGATATTTCAAAAATTGGGTCAGAAGGTGTGAGAGAAGATCCCAAAGGGAAAGGAAAGTAAGTTACGACACACAAATAGAAATGAAAGAAAGAGTATGTGCCAATGATAGGGGGAGATCTTAACCTTAGAAAAGGAAAAGATAGAACAATGTCAAAAACTGAGTTAAGAAAGTGACTTAGAACCTATTTAGATCAACCTTGGGCAAACTTCTTCTGATCCTCTAAACTTTAGTAAACTAAAGTTGGAAAAGATGATTTCCTAGATCATTGAAGAAAAAATTGGTGAACAAAAGACACAAAAAAGGATTAACCCTTCACCGAATGCCTTACTTCATTAACCCCCAACTCATGAAACAATACCCTTTGAAAAATCTATCCCTCAAGATCACTCTTCTGTACTTAAGCCAACAACTGTTGTTGCTCTAGAAATTTCTCTAACGTTGGTACCGTACGTACCATTATTTGTTTCTCCATCCTTTCTTACTGAATCTGTTTAGAAATTTTCTTCAGCTCAAGGAAGTCTAGCCAAGAAGTACACTCGTACAAAAACAATAGCTCACAAGAAAACCAAACCTCAAAAGAAGTTGTAATCTCTTTAGTTTTTTTTTTTTTTTCTTATCAATTGTTCTCTCCAACAAGTTGTTTGTTTTTCATTTAGTTAGTTTTGTTTTCTACATAGGTTTCGTACCTTGTCAAAACTTATGTACTATGCTTCTTCATTCAATAGATCTCTTCTTTACTTTATATATTTATCTTATGTTTAAGGGGAGCATTTGAATGATAACAAAAAGGAGGAGAATTTTTAGGCACAAAAACTTCTCAAAGTCAAAAAGTTTATACCTCTATTTATGGTTGTGTCGACATATATTTTTGTGTAAATGTTGTTTTGTTATCATCAAAAAGGGGGAGAATATTGATTTTTTCCCTTAATATATTTTGATAATAACAAAAATATGTATATGAACTTAATAAAATTTTTAAGTATGCAGGGTGTTTAGAAAAAAGTAAGTTTGAACTTATCAGAACTTATATCAGTAAACATCAAAACATCACTGTATACGTTTAGAAATATGTTCAACTACTATTTCTAAGTTTGTTTAATTAAACACATTAATTTGGAAAAATGCGCAAGAAGACCTAGCTCCACTTTATTGAGTATATTTGGGCAATATATTCAATTTCATTCTACTAAAGTTGGTTAAGTCCATGGGGATTTAAGTTAAAAGATGCCCAAGAATCATATTCGAAAAATTGAGTTATTAAGATTCAAAATAGTAAGTTTTTTGACAATCATGGTTAGAGTTGCTCAAGGTTTGAAATATAGTAAGGACATTAATTAGAAGAGGATTTTGATATACTCTTTATGCAAAACCTTTTGGACACGTTAAGGCACGACTATTAGTAGTTTATCAAAGATAAGGTTTGTTAGATTCAAGTTTTTTTTTTTTTAACCTTGAATATAGCTTGCAAATAAGCCTGAATATTCTTGTGTAATCTAACCTAATTTTTTATGGGATTTATTTTGACAAAAAATTAATAAAGACATTGAAGAAGGAAGAAGGTTTATTCATGGTAGTTAAGATAAGTAGTGCTGGATTTATCCTTATCTCCTCATCCTCATTACTTAAAATATTTGAATTTCCACAAAGACAACAAAGGATTAGAACTTATCATTACATGCAGCAACGTTCAAATTCCACAAGCTTGGCAAAGGAACAAATCTAGAGCAGCTTGGTTCGAAATTTTTGAATTTCAATACTTAGTTCCTATTTTTATGGGATACTTCCACAATATCAAAATTGATTTTCTTTAAACATAGCTATTATAGAGAAAAATCTAGAAATTACCATTTCTAGTTGTTATATGAGGGTCTATTTAATTTGAAGTTATTGCTAATCAAAGGAGTATCACAAACTCAATATTAGACTTGAAGTTAAAAATACTCTTGAGTAGATTGTTAGAAACTGAGCAAAAACAACTTTGCTATTTCATTGTTATTAATCTAGTGCAAAAGTTGTAAAAAGCTATTTGTTTGTATTATTGACATTGTATCTTGAGTGTGAGAGGATTAGGAAGTTCTCTGAGTTCTGTGTTTAGCTTAGAAAGAAGCTATTGAGATAGGATAGAGAAAAAGACTAGATATCCTTGTAATCTCTTATTGATTTTTGCTTATTGAAAAGTTTGGACTGGTAGAACGACACTTATAAAAAAGACTGGATCCCCAGTAGTAGAGCTAGGAGAGAACAATAGACAAAAGGCTGAAGATTTATAAAATTGCTTTTCTAATCTTTTTACTCCTTATCTTCTTTTCCTTCTAATTGTTATTATTAATTGTTCTTTGAGTTAACAATCAATTTCCAACTACTTACACCATTAAAGATATTTAGAGGGATTTTTAAACTCATAAATTTTAGATTTTTGCAAAAAGATATCAATTCTCCTCTTGATATCTTACTAGGACTAACAATATACCTATAAATGTCTTTTGTTGTAATCGACTGCATAAATAATATGGACTAAGTGATTGTAGGCACCTCATTTTTGCTACCATTAGGATTCTTTCTTATTAAGCCAAAATAATAATAATAATAATAATAATAATAATAATAATAATAATAATAATAATAATAATAATAATAATAATAATAATAATAATAATAAACAAAAAAATAAAATTGAAAAAAAAAATAACAAAAGTATCAAGTTGAGTCAAGTCAGTCATTTAGGGTCAGATGAGACAATGGTTTAAGATGTACATTTAATTTACTAAATTCCAAGTTTTCAAATAGTTAAGCTTTATCAAAAATATTTTTTAGCTAAGTCTAATATAAAGTGGATTTTTATCTAATTTATATTAGGTTAAATAGACTTAAAAATTATTAAATAGGTTAGCATGTATTTTAGGCTAAATTAAGATGGATTAAATCAAGCCCAAGATAGAAAGCTCAAATCAATGTAAGGTTTGTAGAAACTTAATTAAATCTTCAATGAATCTAAATTGGATATTATCGTATCTTATGAATGTTGGATTTATTAAGATTGAATCTTCATTTGAAAAGTTCTAAAAAGATTCAAATTAATGGTTTATAAATAGTGGACATTGGGTTAGAAAAAAAATACACGTTTTCATAAACACATAACAATACTCCTCGTCCAAGTTTTCACATTCAAACTCATATGCCACTGTTCACTATTAACGTTTGACACATAAAGCACCTTCACATGTCTGTCCCTACACACAAACCCATACACAATTACACACATAGTCATATACGATCACATATAACCTTTACCTATGCTTATCCACAGTCTACTGCCCTTATCACGCTTGTTTAGAGCCTGTTACCTACACGATACATTTGGCACTACACGCCACTGTCTAGATACCATACATATTGCACATATAGTTCACCACAGTCCCCTTTACGCTCACACACTTACCGTCCAGTATTTTCCACTATTTACATTGGCATAGCACATACACTCATACACTTCACTTATCAGTGCACATAGGTCCATGATGCCGAACAGTGCACATCGATCACAACACACACAACATTGCATGTTGAACTACTCACACCATTCAACACACGCTTGATTCACATAGTTCATGTACACGTCCGATCACAAGCACTTCACGTTGCTATCTTCACGCATACATAGTTTACGTATAGTCTACTTTATGCCAACCAGACTCACACACTTCACCGATCATTGAACAGTCCATTCTAAGTCCATACAGTCCAAACTTTACACAAGACTAGTCTAGTCCAACACTCATGCACACAACTCGGTTATGGTGACCCGACCTATTTAGGTAATTAGGTAAATTATTTTAGTTGTTTACTTATTTATTTTTTAATTAATAGCTTTATTAACTTTTTTTTTCAGTGTAGGTTATTTTGATAATTTTTACATAAGTTGGATGTCATGCATTTTAATTAGATAAATTTGCAATTGTTTTAAAAAATTGTAATTTTTAAAATAAATTTCATATTTTTAGTTAAATTGCATCTTTTAGTTGCATATCTTTTTTTTTAATATTCATATTTTAGGAGAAGATATGTATCTAGATTGCATTTCTTAATAAATCTTGCATTTAAAGAATAGAAAAATTAATTTTTGACACCTAGTAGTTTTTCTTAAAATAAAAATATCAATTGGAGTTTTTTAAAAAAGATTTAGTTAGTTAGGTTTTTTTTTTTTAAATTGGATTGGTGAAGTTAGATCTTTTAGGTTTTTTTTTTTAAAAAATAATAATAAATTGATACTAACGTAAATCTAACTTGATTTCTTAAAAAAAAAATTAGCTCACTAAATCTTTTTTAAAAAATTAAAACTATATTGATTTGATCCCGACTAGTGGATATATAGACATCTCCTAAGCAACCATATAAAAAATAAAAAATAAAAATTTTCTTTTTTGTGGAAAATTCATAATAAAAATTATTTAAAATTCATCTTAACTATATTTTTCCATATCTATACATATTTTAGCACAAAGCTATTAGTTTTTTTATCTTTACATGATGATTATGTTTTAATAGGTTAACTCCCGAGCTTAGATTTTTTTATTTGATTTTCTAAAAGAAATAATAATTTTTTAGAATATTTGTAGACTTGTAGCCAAATTAGAGTTTTCCTACTTGAAAATTCTAATTTTACTTGTTACCAATTTAACTGGTTGGCGACTTCGATTTTTTTAAAAAACATTTTTTAAAAAGAAAAATTTTTCATCAATTTAATGTCAAGTAATTTATATTAAGCGAATTAGTCTTAATATAGGTTAAATTAAGGAAAACTGAAGTATGACTTGACATAATTGGCAACTCCACTAAGGAAGCTAATGGCTTAGCCATGTAAAAAATTAAATTAATTAATAGACTTTTTTTATTCTCTTTTTTTATGTTTATATTGTAATATAGTTGTATTAACTATGTTTTAGTAATGTAAGCCTTTAAGAAAAATCTTTCCAAACAGGCCCGTTATTGGAGATTTAGGGAGGGCTTTATTTAAAAGAATTATTTGTGTACTTAGATGTAGTCGAGTTTGGGCTACCTTAGGAACTTAGGATAGGTTACCATCGTGTAACCTTCGGGTCATTGGAATCCTTACCCTTGCTTGGTGGTGATAAACGAGCCCATTTAAGTTTCAATGTAGCCAATCAAGTTTTTCTTTGGAAATCCTTGAGGCTATAGAACTTAAGATCCGTAAACCTCACCCTCCTATATCATTTTTTTGAAAAAAAAAGGTGGTCATTTTTAAATTGTAGGAAGAATTTGATTATTATAATCTGTGGTCGATTAGAAATAGCAGTTGAACATATAAGTGTTCATGAGCTTTATTTTTTTAAAAAAAATCTTATTTTGATTCACTTATATATAAGTGTATTCTTTGATTGTGGGTTCATAATAATGTTTATAATTTATTAATTACCAACCATTATTGCATTATATGCATATGTAGCATAATGCATTTAATTTTTTTATATATATATTTGATTTTTTATGCTAATACTTGTTTCCATGTGACTGTTTTTGTTTTTTGTATTATATGTGTTTTTTTCTTACATAGTCTCCTAATAAGTAAAAGGGCTATGTAATTTAAAAGACTTGAAAAAGCTGCAAAATTATTAATATCACATGTAGCCCTATTGTAAATTTAGTATTTACATTTTTTTTTTGTAAATGATTGTGTAATCTTAGGTTTTATGTAATATAGTTATGGAAAGCTAAGGTAGTGTCAATCTTGAACCCATCCATGAGATCCAACTTGACAAGTACTCTTTCCCCGAAGGTATATTGAAATATTAGTTAAATTAGCTTCCGCTTACTAAGCAAGATTACATTCGTAAGAAGATTGGGCTGATCATATCTCTTATGCGAATCTAGCTTCATTGGCCACTAATTGAAGCCTTAATCCATTATTAGGATCTAAAATTTACAGCTTTTAAGTTCGGCTCACATGTGTTAGCACTTACTCTAGAAGAGTACTCTCAACTATTTATTGCTCTACCGCTCGAAGTAAACATAACAATTCGAGATCTTAGAGTCCAACCTAAGAAAGCCTTTATGACTTTGTTAGGAGTAAAAAAGGTTGCCTTAGCCCCTTTCTTATCTTCAGAGGGCAAGAAGTGTCTCATCATCTTAAGGTTAGTAGAGTGGTTTTCAAGCCCAGACACTTACCAGAAACATCATCAGATCTTTGTAAGGGATATGAGTCATGGATTGAGAAGAGAGTGAATGCCTTTATCATGGTGGTATTCGAGACAGTGTTATTCCCCTTCATGTATGGTCAAGTCCATTATAAGGTAGTTGAGCTAGTAACCCAATTTTCTGTTGGCAAATCCTATATATCAGCATTATTGGTATAGCAATTCAAGACACTCATCCATTTAAGGAAGTAAGAGCATGGGTATTTCAAGGCTAACCCTATAATCCTTATTATATGGTTTCTTAGCCACATATAAGGATATGGAGGGAACCTTCTTAGAGCGTCCTTAATTGAACATATGAATCTGATTGACAACTTTGCCCATCACCTTAAGGTACTATAAGAAGCTTAGTTTAAAGGATTGGGAGTAGTCATAAGCAAGATGCAACTAGGGAATTTTATTTAGACAGCTAAGTAGAGTAACCATAATCGAGTTATCCTAGGGTGCATCGATTATGCAAGGGTCTCTCTCATTGTCATTATGGGTTGTACAGGGTATTTCTCAGCTTGTGTCACTGATAGCTGGGTCCTCTTCAAAAAATAGCATATAGGGATTTCTTAGAAGATGTTACATTAAGTTATCAAGATCCTTGCTTATCCACCGCTACTTTGATTGAATCACTAGCAGAACTTTTGAAGCCGTAGGAATGAAGGGAAGTAAAAAAGGTGCTAAATGTAGGAACTTTAAGGGGAAAAGCTAGGGAATATTGAGCTACTAAGTAGTTTATCTATGATCAACCGTAACTCAGTATTTGCCAAAATACATAAACTAGATCGTATCCCAGTATTCGCCTAAATCATCTCATATTAAGTTTAACACCCATCAACTATACATCAATAACCAAGTCAATTATAATGGTTTAGTTGGCATCCTATTCTACTAAATAGTATATTTATTGTAACATTATCCTCTTTCGCTGAACCTATTGAACATGACTTTCTCATATCGATAGCCTATTAAGTCAAAGCCATTAATTTAGTGCCTAAATCTACTTACCTCCAAGATGTATAGTGCATTGTGTTATGCCCTGAAGTGGTAAAAGTCGTAATAATCCCGCCATGCAAACCATTTTAAAATAGAAGCTGACCATACAGCCGTCATCTGAGACCTGATTTATATAAGGAATCTACGACTAACCCATTTTGAAGTAAATAGTTCATAAATTAAATAAATTGCTTACTTATGAACTTAAAAAAAAAATATACATTTACATTAAAATAATCTGAGTATGTTTACAAAATTTAGTAACCCAACATAATCTACTTGAGTAATTTGTAAATTAATACTAAAAACTTTAAAGGTAGAATCTAAACTTAAAGATGTAACTGCTCATCTAGTTATTATCCTCACTCCCCCAAGATCCAATAGTTACAAGTTTCAAGGTAGAAATAAGCCACTTCCTAACTAGCAACTACAACAACATCTAAGGGGATATGAGTAACTATAGCTCCGTAAGTTGGAACAAAGACTCAAAACTACATGTCAATCACAAACACTGTTATCAACTAAATTAGTTAGATGTTATACATGTACAAGCAAATGCCATCATGCGATGTTGTCCAGCCTATCGTAAGATTAGAGAAATTATACCCACTCTAGTTTAAGTTAAAGAGTTTCCATTAATACAACAGGTCACAACCAAACCTAAGCTTGTGTAATGGAGACACTGCTCCCCTCGTAACTACCTTTGAACCACTGAATTTACCCTTACCATGACCTCCTCATCTGTTACTTAGTTCAACTAAGGATAAAGAAAGGACTAATTATGCTATCTTACGCTATCCCTTTTGAAGGAGTCGGTATTTAGCCGGAGAACTCTAGATTTCCCCTAATGGGTTGCTATACATGTTTGATTTAGAATTTCAAGTCATATATTTAATTAGATGCGATTTAAGGTATTTAATCATTGCAATAATTCATACAAATACAATCCAAAGCAATGAATCAGAAACATAGCATCAACTTAGAAACAAGTACATGCACGTAGTCCACTATTTAACAAGCATAATTAAGCATAATTTCAAGCCTCCAAAATACAGTATTATATTAATCTTAACTTAGCTGGACTCCTCACTTGCTTATTCAGGGTACGACTTGCACAAGTTGTTGCTGCTAAATCCTATAATGCAAATGTTGTTTCAGTACATATATAGCTATTTTATATAAACTCTATTCTATAGTACTTTTATGCTATTTTTATTTTAAGGTTTAATATACTTAATTATTCATGTTTTTAAGTCTTTTACAATTATTCCTAATTTAGATTGAGTTCTAATTTAGTTTTTGTAGTCGGTTTCTAAATCAGTTTTTTAAATTAGTTTTTTATTAGGGATTTTATACGTAAACCCTAGGTAATCATTCTGACCCATTATATGAAATTAATCACATTATTTTCAAAATTCCTAAATATCGTTTTCGATCTCTAACCAATGTTCTAGTTTGTATGGTACATTCTAATCCTGGTTGAACTACTAAATTTACTCCCATTATGATAAAATCTTATATTTTTCATATAATTATCCTAATCTGAGTTTCCTACTAGATTTATTATATATTCCTATTATTATTACAATATTGATTTTAATATAATATTTTCCTACTTATTAATTTCTTATACTTACATATTGCACATTATCACCTAATATGTCTATAATGAACACATCTAACATTCCCATCACCTCAAATATCATTCCTCAACATCAACTAACACCTCAAAATATCTAAATTCATCATAAATCAGAATTCATACCTAATTACCCTAAATTAAAAAATTAACTTAAAATTTACCATTTTTGCTTATTACATATTCACTACATAATACTCTAATAATTACATCTAATACCCTAAATGCTACAAATATCATACTTTATTAGATTTTAATATCCTAAAATTTATAATTATTCACTAAATCAATAATTATCTTATTTAATTACCTAATTAGCCTAAAATTACCCATTTTATGCATCATTTGAAGGAATAAAAATTATCTAAAAATTTCAAAAATTCATTTTTGAAAAAGGATCATACAGCACTATTTTAAATGCTCTAATTAGCCTATATAAAAATTTTGGGCTTAAAACTACACTCCTAAGGTTATTTATTTCTAAATCAAACAAAGCTTAAGTTTGTGAGATTTCTTAAGGACGGTATATTTATAGACATAATTTCATCAAAATAAAATTTTTTCCTAAATCTACATACTTAAAAACCTCATAATACCAAATTTCACAATTTTATAAGCATATTCAGTATTTTTACAAAATATGAAAAATCGGACTAACTGAAATTGATAGCTCCGGCCATCGACGGTGGCCCTAGGTGTGTTGGCCAATCCAAGTGCTACCACCACCGTATGGTAGTGGTGGCTATTTACTCTTAGGTGCTCATTGGGTCTGGGTTCATCTTATAACCCTTGTTTGCATACGAATTTTGTAATTTGTTTTTGTAAAATGCTATTTCTTCTTTTCTCTCATCTCCCTAATTATTATAAATCCTAAACTAACCAAATGAGCTTCTGATTTAATTTGAGTATTTATAGAGCCTTAGGTGATTTTTTATGCATTAAATTGACTTGACATGGGCCTTATCCTCTTCCAATTGCTTTTTATTTGGCTAAATTTTATTGGTTACTTTCATTTTCTACTCGCTACGCCCCTATTCTAGGCATTTCCATACTTTTTCTTGATTTTTCCTTAATTATTTATGAATTATCTTTAATTATTTAGTATTAATTTAGTATATTTCGAGCATTTTAAGTAATTTCGCATAAATTTATATATGGTACAAATAAATATTCCTAAATATTATTTAAGTTATTTCATAATTTTTAGTGTGTATATAATTTATTTCTATTGATTTATCAATTATCGGAATTCGTTCTAAGAATTTCTGATAAATAACAGAAAATTTTCATAAAATTTAATATTATATTAATTAATCATTTTATTACTTATTTTCCTAAATTTAAACTCACAAAATCACTTTTACTAATATTCCTAACTTCATCGTAAAATTTAGATTGGATCAAACGATTTGCTCGATTGCCTTAAATTCTACAAATTGAACCCCGAATACTTGATTGTAGGTCTTACACATTGTACACTTGTCCATGCAACACATTTGACACTATAAGGCAACTATTTAAGGCAAACATTCATTGGCCAAATTTTCACTATTATATTACATGTAACCAATAAACAACAACAGCTATATATCCATGGTCAAGTCAATCGGTTGAAAACTTAAAGTTCCTTATCACCTACAATCCAATATATACAAGTTAAATTCATTTCCATTAATCAATTAATAACATAATTTTGAATTAAGGTCCTCACTTTAGCCTTTAATTAAAATCTATTGGGTTCAACCTATCTCCATCAAAATACTTGAAATCAATCTTAAAATCATCATTAGAGTCACCTAACATGAAAAATCAGGCTAGGAACTAGGTGCATTGGTTAACCATTAGGATTGGTCGACGATCCTTAGGTAAGGCCAACCAAGGGTAGGTCCTTTAAGGCCCTTAATTAGCTACGTTTTATAGTTAACTACAGTTTTAAAGGGATTTTCACTAGATTTTGAGTTGTAAATTTATCCTTTAAAATTTTAGGTCCTTTAAATACTTGTACCTCGAATCAAATCTAACTTTATTGATCCAAACACAAGTTTAATGAAAACAACAAGTTGTTCATAGAATTAACCTTAAATTTTGATCTAAAAGCATAACTCAATCAAACTCCTACAATTATAATATGTAATAGTTGTAATATCCTTATTACGGCTATCATAGTAACCCTAACTACCACTTCAAGTATGCAACAATATTATATCAATATAATTGAGACATAACATTTTCATATCTATCATCCATTTGTAAGAGGTAAATGTACTTGAACCCATTTGATATCTAAGTTGGTACATTTATCACATAATTTCATATAAGCGTTATACTATTTAAATTCTCCAAAAAAGTATCCTTTAAGAGTTATATCTCTATTTAATAAGTTGCAATTGTACTACAAACTTCTAAATAAAATTAAATTGTTTCACCTAGCTTTTTCTTTTTCTTTTTTCTTTCATAAAATTACAATACGAGATTTATATAAGGAAAACATGGTAGAAACTATGAAATTCTACAAATCCTAATGTTAAGCCTTGTATATCATTTATATGGTATAGAGATTGTAACTTATAATGTGGAGCATAATTTTTTTTATTAGAAATTGTTGCTTTGCTTAACACATAAGTTATAGAAAATTAAGAGGTGGTATCCTTTTAAACTTTGTTTTACTACATTTAATTAGTTCGTTTACAAATTTATGTTGTTTAAGGCATAGCAAATCTGATCATATAAATTTACTTCTAAAAGGTTCCTTTAGATGCTATTGAACAAATTCTAGACCATTTACTAAATGTCTATCTTTTCTTAAAAAGCAATTATTTTACCTCACATTCAATTGAAATATACCAATATTATTTATAACTAAAATAATTAACCCGAAAATCTAATAAAGAAATTCAATCTCAAATATACTCATGATTTTGCAACAAAATAAGAAATTTAATTAATGTAGATTTTTGGGAATGCCTATACATACACACTTCATACTTAAACAATCAAAACAATACAAAAGGAAAATATTACATCTTTCAAGTTAAAGTAAATTTACATAGTAACTAAGGAGAAATGGAGATGGTTGCATTCAATAAGATCCTATTAGCTACTCTTCTACTTATTTCAATCAGTCTCTCTCTTCTCTCTCTCTCTCTCTCCACATACAAACTTTACTTGAGGAATGTTATAAAATATATGATTAGAAGTGTTATAGATTAGGTATAACGGAATAAAAGCATAAAATCACTAATGCTCATTTACAATATCTTTTACTTGCAGGTTGTCACTTACATTTGGAAGCAAGAAACGTCACTCGTAAATGCAAGACTAAGCATGATTGTGGTGATTCGAAATGTTGCAAATGCTTAAGCTATTTATGTTTGTGTCAATGCGCCCCACCTAGTTCTTCCATATTAGATGTATTTTTATCAAAGAAAACCTCATCAAAAGATCTACCTTGAAAAGAATATGCCAATATTAGTTTGAATAAATAAAAGCCTCTTAAATAATCTTTTAGCTTCTCTTTTTCTCTCTCTCTCTGAAAAGCTATTTATGCAAACATTAACATTTACATTTTTGATAATTTAGGTTTTTAATTTTTAAAAATAAGTATTGGCCAAAAAAAAAAATTAGTATAATAGAGTTGGTCTTCTAAAGACCATGGAAAAGGGTATTGATATGTTGCTTATGTTTGAGTTCCTGCCTTTAAACTAAACCATTATATATTATAAAAAAAAGAAACAGGTTTCAAATATCAATTGAAAACATCTCTTACACAAACATGGGTGACATTAATGAAAAAAAAATCCCTACATAATAGCGGGCTCAACCTCTAGATTCTTAGTTGAGATTGCTCTGATTGTTTAACTATGAAATGCGTATAGAGTAAGTATAGGCCTCGACCCTTATATACACATCTCTTATTTGTTGATGGAGAAATAGTTATAGATCTTTGAACCTAAACTACAAGAGCATCTTATTATAATAATTGGGTAGTGAAAAGTAGTAATGGCACCAATTGATTTGGAGTAAGTGGCCATAATATGATGGCCACCACTCTAACCTTGCATAATTATAACAGCATGAGAGACATGTGAAAATGTAATAAGACACATACACAATCATATATATATATATATATAATTTTTCTATCTATTTAAAATATAGTTCATATTTCAACTTTAATCTTTTCTAAATAGTGGTTTAAATGGAATATCGGTTTGATTAACAACTTATGCATAATGATGAATTTATTATCATACATGATATCTTATGCATATGGAAGAAGCAAACCTAAAATCAAGACTCATGTTGCATCGCTCTAAAGTAGAGTGATGAATTTGGGCATACTTTCGTGAAAGCATAAGGTAAAGACTTTCATTATCATTATAACATATTGACACAAAACAATACATTCAATCTATCATTGTTACCTAAATCAACCTACTATGTCTCCATGAGGGCTTGTATGTTATAATTAGGGTAATGTTGTCAACGTTAAAATAAATGGGAAAAAGGTATGGCTACTTTATAATTTAAGTGTTTATTTTTTTTTCTATTTGAGCTTTTGATATTTAAATTTTTTTATATGATTCATTTGTGTTGACTTATCAAAAATTATGTCATGTGTTGATACATGTCTATTATATTAAGTTTAATAATGCAATACAAAATAATAAAACTAACAAAATTATAAAAGATAAAAATTAAAAAAAAAAGAAAAATATAAAATTTCTTAGGCTCCATAGTGGCTATCTTACATAGTGCCAACTAAATATAAAACATGGTATATCGCTACACACCACACTAAAAAAAGAAGAATAATAAAAAGAAGATGTAAAGTGAGTTAAATGGGCAATCCTAACCTGATTCATTTTGACCCATAGGGGAAATAGGTTCAATTTATTTGATCCGTCTTTTAAACAGTCTAAAAAACCACGACACTAACGCATTTAAAAAGTAAGTTAAATGGGTTGGCTTGTGGATCAAATGTATAATTATATTTAATGGGGTAACCTAAACTAGCTCATCTTGGCTTATGGGTTAAACGAATTAGGTTTATTTGACTCACTTTTTAAGTAAGCCAAAAATCCTCAGCCTAAACCCATTTAATAAAGGGATTAAATGCATTGATGCATGATCTAAAACCCATTTGTACACCTATAAGGAAGATCTAAATAAGTTGCATCACCCATCAATGAAGCATCACGTGTTTGTGTTGGGTAGCTATGGTAGCTATCCCATAGAAAAAATATTGTTGTATAATACTGTTTCTTAGGATATTCTATTAAAGTGACAATTAGTATGGTTAGTTGGGTATAAGTATAAGTGGACTGGACAGTTAGCCTTGTTGTTAGTTGTGTGTTAAATAAGAGAAAAGGGTGTGTGAGTGCAAACACATGAGATAGTGATATTGTGCAAGAAAAGTGAGAATACGAGTGTAAAAGTACATTGAGTGAACAAAAGAAAAGTGTAAGTGTGTGCGTGTGTGTATGTAATATAGTGAATGAATAAAGTGAATCCTTCAGTGCTGAATAAAGTTAATCCTTCAGTGCATACTTGTCGTTATTCTTTGTGTGAGTGCTTGTCATTTTTAATTCAACTACAATAGTGGTATCATAGGTACATTGGAAGAAATCAAGATTGGTGAAGTTGAGTGTTGTTCGTGGTGATTGACCAATGATGAGTGGTGTTGGTAATATAGCTATTATGCTTCCTGTTTTAGATGGAAAAAATTATGATAAGTAGTGCATACAAATACGAGTTCTCTTTGGTTTTCAAGAAGTTTTAGAGATCCTTAACAATGGGTAGCAAGAATTAGGTGAAACAGCATATGATACTCAACGTGTTATCTACAGAGATGCCAAGAAAAAGGATTGTAAAGCCTTTTACCACATTTATCAGTATCTAGACACTACAAACTTTGAAAAGATTGCATCGACCAAGACAACATAAAAGTTGTGGGATTTACTTCAGAAATGTCATAAGGGGGTTAACAAATTAAAGAAGGTTAGGCTTCAAACGTTGAGAAGACAATACAAGCTATTACAAGTGGAGTCAAAGGAGAAAGTTAATGATTATTGCACTCGTGTGATGTCATTAACGAATCAAATGAAGTATTACAATGAGAATATGATAGAGTTAATGATCGTTGAAAAATTTCTTTATACTTTAACACAAAGATTTGATTGTGTAGTTGTTCCTATTAACGAGTCAAAAGAATTATCAGACTTGAAACTTGAAGATTTACAAAGCTCTTTAGAAGCTTATGAACAAAGAATGAATAAGAGAAATTTAGGGAAAAAAACAAACAAACTTTGAACAAGCCCTTTAAGCATAAACAAAACGAGGTGGTTTTAACCTTGTTAAGAACAAGAGAGGACATAGTAGGGGAGAAATGAGAGGACATGGAAGAGCATTTCTAAGTCAAGGGCATGAACAAGAATTCTCTAATGGTCAGATTAAGTTTGACATAGATAATATACAAAAGCGTGGTGGATCATATGGAAGAGGTGTAAGAAGAAAGTTTGATAAAAGAAGTATTTAATGCTATAATTAATAGAAATTTGGTCATTTCGCAAATGAATGTAGGAACCCTAAAGTGCTACAAAAGAATCAAGAAGATGCTGCCACGTATGCACAAGATGATGTTGAGTCGAATCATGTCTTACTAATGGTGACGTATGAATCTAATAACTCCAATACCAATTCTTGGTATTTGGATACAAGGTGTTCAAATCGTATGATTAGTAATAAGGATTGATTTGTCGATGTTGATGAAACTTATAAGAATAAAGTAACATTAGCTGATAACGGTATGGTTCTTGTAGAAGGGCTAGTTAAGATCATTATTAAGCGGGAAGATGGGAAGTATTCCTATATTTTTTATGTCTTATATGTGCCAAAGATGAAGAATAATCTACTCAGTTTAAGGTAATTGCTTAAGAAAGGCTATAGCATAAGGATGTGTGAAAGAATGTTGGTCTTGTATGATAATGAAGGGCAGCTAATTTTGAAGTCTCTATTAAGTAAGAACAGAACATTCACTATTGATATTTAAACCAGAGTGCATTAAAGTCCTAATGTAATGGTTGATAATGAGAGTTGGTTGTGGCACATTCAATTTGGACATCTTAATTTTAGAAGTTTATGTGAATTGAAGAATAAAAGCATGGTAACAGGTTTGCCCCAAAGGTAAATTCAAGGACAGTTATATGAAGAGTATGTGTTGGGAAAATAGATAAGGGACTGTTTCAAACATGAAATCTCTCTAAGAACTTCTAATTTACTTGAAGTTCTATACTTTGATGTGTGTGGTCTTATTGATACTCCCTCTTTTGGAGGTAATCAATATTTCGTTTCATTTATTGATGATTTTAATAGGAAATTGTAGGTTTATCTAATTTAAAACAAGAGTATAGTTTTTGGAATTTTTAAGAAGTTTAAAGTATTGGCTGAAAAACAATGTAGAGAAACAATCAAAATTTTGCAAATTGATGGTAGAGGTAAATATACTTCAAACGAGGTTAGAAATTTTTGTGAAGACAATGGAATTTTACATGAAGTTATAGCTCCTTATACACCATAGCAGAATGGTATGGCTAAATAAAGGAATAGAACCTTGATGAATATGGCTCAAAGTATGTTAAATACGAGTAAAATGCCAAAAGGGATTTAGGGAGAGTCAATTGACATAGCAACTTATATTTTGAACAGATGTCCTACTAAAAGGATGTCTAATAAAACACGAATAGGAAATAAACCAAGTGTTAAACACTTAAGAGTATTTGGATGTGTATGTTTTAGCCCTTTTTCAGATGAGAAGAAAAGAAAACTAGATGATGAGAGTGTATGTGCTATTTTCTTAGGATATCATTCCATTGGGGCTTATAAATTGTACCATCTTATTTACAAAGAAGGTATTTGTAAGTAAGGATGTTATGTTTGATGGAGGGAAGACTTAGCGGTAGGATGGTGATTTTTCTGACAATTTGAAACAAATGAAGGATTTGCATGGTTGGAGTAAAGATGAAGATGTAAATAGCACCTCACCCGGAAGAGAATAGAGTCAATACTGATCAAAATTTGCAATCTATATGAAGACAGTAGAGAACTAAGTAAAGACTAAGTAGGTTTGAGGATTATGAAGTATTTCCTGATAATATGATCACATCAGAGGGTGATTTGGTGCATTTATCTTTGTTTGCCAATACTTAGCAAATGATGCTTGAACAAACGATTGAGGATCGAAAGTGGATTGCTGCTATGGAGGAAAAATTGTCATCTATTAAGAAGAATCAGACATAGGATTCGATATAATTGCTTAGTGATAAGAAACCTATTGATGTAAAGTAGGTTTACAAAGTGAAAATGAAGCCAAATGATTCAGTAGCTAAATATAAGGCAAGACTTGTAGCCAAAGGTTTTTTACAAAAGGCCGAATTGGATTTTAATGAAGTATTCTCCCATGTAGCAAGAATTGAAACTATAAGACTTTTTGTAGCACTTGCAAGTTTCAATTCATGTTTAATGTTTCAAATGAATGTTAAGTCAGCTTTTCTCAATGGACCACTTGAAGAATAAGTTTATGTGTGTCAACCCCTTAAATTTGAGATAAAAGGATGTGCGAATATGGTGTTCAAACTTAAGAAAGCCTTGTATAACTTGAAGCAAGCTCCACAAGCTTCAAATAGAAGAATTGATGCATTTTTGGTGCAACGAGGTTTTGAGAAGTGTAGCTATAAGTATGGTGTATATGTTAAGAAGAGACATATGACTAATGTAAAGAAGTTGATGAAATATTGATCATTTGTTTGTATGTTAATGACCTCCTGGTCATAGGAAGCAATGAGTTAGAAATTGACAACTTCAAAAAAGTGATGAAGTTTGAATTAGAGAAGTTAGATTTAGGAAAATTATCATACTTTCTTGGTCTTGAATGTACTGAAGTTAAAGGGGGTTTATTACTACGTCAAACCAAATATGTAAAGGATATTTTGAAAAGATTTAACATGATTGATTGTAATTCTATTGCTACACCAGTGAAGATTGGTATCAGGCATATAAAAGATAAAATGAGCAATCATTTGATCCAACATTATTTAAGTAAACGATTAGATCGCTAAGATACTTGTGCAATAGTAAGCCAGGCATAGCATTTGGTGTTAGACTTATAAGCAAGTTCACGGAAAGTCTTAAGGTGTCTCATATGTTTGCTGCAAAGAGAGTGTTGAGATATGTAAAGGAAATGTTTGACTATGGTGTGCTACTTTAAAGTAGAAATACAATCAATTTGCTCAGTGTTATAAGTTTTCTAGATTCAAACTGTTATTGTGACAAAGTAGATAAGAAGGGCACAACTAGATTTGTATTCAAGTTTAGCAACTCTCCTTTTGCATGGAGTTCCAAGAAGTAACAGGTGGTCACCTTATCGACTTGTGAAGTTGAGTATACTGCTACATCGACAATTGCATGTAAGGCTATTTGGTTGATAACTCTACTAGAACAGATAAAGGTTAAGGTTGAGAGGCTAGTGGAGCTAAGGATAGATAATAAATTAGTGATTAATTTGACCCAACATCCTACTACTCATGATAAGAGTTAGCACATAAAGACTAGGTTCCTTTATCTAAGCGACCAAGTGAATTTAGTGTATATAACTGCAAATATATGAGACAGTGATACCATGTAAGAAAAGTGAGAATACAAGTGTGAAAGCGCAGGGAGTGGGTAGAAGAAAAGTGATAATGTGTGTGCGCGTTACATGGTAAATTAATAAAGTGAATATTTTATTACATACTTGTGATTGTTTTGTGTTTGAGTATTTATCATTTTTAATTCAACTAAAAAAAAAAGAAAGAAAGAAAACATTTGAATTTTTCTTTTTCTTTTTATTTATGTAGCTTTTGATTACTTTTGTTATATTAGTTAATTTAATATATCCAATAATAGTATTATGTTAAATTTCTTATTGAGAGCCTATCAAAACGTGTCAAACTTGACTTTATTTTCCACGAAACGTTGAAGATGTTATGCAATACCCAGTTATTGGCAATCTATTTTACATTATAAACGTATCCAATTATGGATAGAATTTTCTACTCTCGTCTCTTGATTTGCTTATGTATTGATACCTTTGTGTACCTGTAATGTTTGAACTTTCATGAAAGAACATTTTTCTCGCGAAAAAAGTAGATAGATAATTATGGAACTATTTTCAATGCTCTTTAAATATTGATTAGTTTGACCCAACTTTCTACAATAATTTATTTACCCTTCTCGAATATAACATCAAAGCCTTTCCAAGTTAGACCTAGATTAAGTCATCAATTGATAGATCCATTTCCCTCCACCTTCTCTTTCACGTACAGTTTCATATTTGATATTTCTTTTCAACATTTCCACAAAGAGGGAAAAAAAAGAAGAAAAAGATTGCGAGAAAGGAAACCTCAATTTGACAAGAAAAATTAAAACTTTCATGTGTGTCGTCATATATATATATATATATATATGTATTTCCTTAAACGTTAAAATAAACTAATATGCTCGTACAAAGGTCTGAGGGAAGGACACATCCCCATAGTATACATATCAGCATAAATGTCTTTTATTGGCAACTCTCTCTCTCTCTCTTTCTTTTGTTCCATATCAGCTTTCGGAATCAGAATTTAATGCTGTCAAAAGAATCAGGTCATGTACGTCCAGAGATTATGATCCCCACCAGAACTTATAGGGCTGGTCTCACTCTCGCCCAAGAAACAAGGGAGCTCGTCAAATTGGAAAAAGGGTTGTTGGGTTTTTTCCATTTCCATGCAAATTAAGGTAAGTAGGTGGGAGTTTTGTGCCTGCAAAGTGACAAGCTCCGCCTTTGCTTTCGCGAGTTCGGCTTGGAGATCGTTCAATTGCTTCTGGAGCTGTGAGATTGCTCCGGCACAACCGTAGACTGGATCTCGGATCCTTGCATTTGCTTCGTAAACCATGCTACTCACAGCATCTGGTCTTTGAGACTCAGGAAGCTCCTGAAAATTTATTATTGATGGATCAATCTTACGAAACAGTTTTGCTGGTGGATGATTGAAAACATTTCAGATGATCGACTAATAGCTGAATCTATATATATACATGTTTTTAGATGACTTATTTTAATGGAAATTTTATGTGTAAGCCTGCTCGATAAAATAACTTAAGTTTAATAGGTATTATCTATCACATTTACTATTAATAAAGTTTTAATATGTGTGTGATATATTAATATTATTATCTGTTCAAATATGACTAAAAATGGCGCACCATTTTTGTACATACGTGTAGGGAACCATAGTTACAATGATTTTTTTTTTTTTCCACTTTTTGATTTTTCGGATTCGTAAAGGCTGTTCAATCTTATTGCTCTTCATATTTACCAGGAATAGTATAGTAATCGGCAACCTTGTCAAATTTAGATTTATATATGTATTTTTTTTTTGTAACAGTAATTACGTAACCGAAGTTCTGTTATAAGTAAGATGTAAACATCAATATAGCTCTTATTTTCTTCCATATTAGGTCTAGAAATACAATTTCCAAATTTTAAATAAAGAATAATAAGGAAAAGAAATTGAGTACGCATTATTATATGTATTTTAATATCATCTTATTCAAATTTTCAAAATTAGGCATTTATTATATATAGGATGAACTATAAATACACTCTTTTGTTTTTGCTCCAAATATGGGTAGTCCCTACGATGAGTATGTTTAGACCTTAGAAAACATGTCTTAAGGTTCCTGATATAAAAAATGAGAACAGAAAGAACATTAACTATGATAAAATGTTCAAGAATAAATAAATATTGCTAGTTAAGCACTTAATTTCAAGTATATATAAGTGTTAAGTACAGATACAAGATATATCTATAATTTATCCTTCTGAAAGGTATATTATTGGCAAATATATATAGTGAAAATCAATTCATTAAATTAATACCTGCAAGAGCTTGATAACATTGGCTGCTCCAAAAACTCTATGAGCAGTGGTGAATTTATAAGGTTCGGTGGGAGGAAAATATGGAGCTAGAACACATTTGTCAACGCACCGCCGTCGGAGAATCTTGCAGGCAGCGCATGGACTAAGAACAACATTGTTGAGGCTAGGTGAAGGAGAAGATGGTGGAGGAGGAGGAGGAGGAAGAGGAGGAGGAGTAATATTGGTGGTAGGTGGAGTTTGTAAGGGGGGTGGTGGTGAATAAGATGGAGAGTATGCCAATATTTTAGCAGGTGTAGTATTTGGAGCTGAATATGTAAGTTCTTGATACCTTGAGTGCTCCATTTTTGTATTTGATAAAAGGGAGAGAGAGAGAGAGAGAGAGAAATTCCCTTTTTCTGGTTAGAAGCGGAGCATGGATATATATAGACTTGGCTGTATGGAAATGTGAGGTGTATGGTGACTTTAAGGGGGATGAATAAATAAACAGACTTGAAATGGTGTCACTAATCAGGAAATTGGAATTTTAGAAGTTTGCAAGGGATGACTTTGATTTTTCGTGGTAGCTACTACTAAGTCCAATTACTAGACTAAGTTAACGTCAAGGCTGCGAGATATTGCGCCAAAGCTAATTGAAAGGATAGACTTTGCATGAGAACAGCAAAGCTTAACTTAGAGAAGAGTCCGCGTGTTTGTTTCTAGAATTAAGAAGTTTCTACTTTTCTTCCCTTTGTTGGTTTTATTTATTTATTTATTTATTTTTCGACTGTTCGTTTGTTTTGCAAAGTTGAGAAGTTAGCAATTTGAAAAGGCATGGGAAAATAAAGGATATCCATACAAACATTGAGGTGTATTTCTTTTCAGTAAAAACTTTTCTTATATCTCTTTTAATTTCTAAGCATGACTTGAATCCTTTTTTACTTGTTGTTTTCATATTGTTTTAGTATTGGTTAAAACTGAGTGTTTAATTTTATTGAAAAAATTTTGATTGTTAGATGATTTGGTACCTGAAATTTGATTCTTATGGGCTTTTTTTGGTCCCTCTCTCTCCCAAAACAGTAAAAGTATAAAATTCTAACTTTACAGTTAAAAAAGAAAACTTCTTTAAATATATCCTTGCGTTTTTTTTTTTTAATCATCAATTGAGGAAACCCATATAATATTAAAAAACTTGAAAGCATCCCCTAAAACAAATTAATTAATGGTTGAGATTATATTAAAGAAAATGATGTTATGATAATAATATCACAAAATATTTAAAAATTTAAAAAAAAAATCAACCATTAAATTTATAACTTTACCTAAAATATGTAAGAAAATCTATTTAAATTTAATATTTTATGGTTGTTGTGGATGATGAGGTCACACTGAGTTAAAATAGGGGGGAAATGATGTTTCTTTTGAAGATTACTTCGACCCTTCTTTGATTAATTACTTGTAATAGGATTTTATAAAATTCAATTTACCGTTGGTAGCAAGGATAATATTCAGTAATGCTCTAAGGAATTTAGAAATGAGGAAATGTTTTTTTTTTCCCCTACATCTCCACATATTTTTTCCAAGCTCTCCTACATTTAGTATCTGAATTTTTGTCAATTATCAGAATTTAAAAGTATTAACTTATTGGAGGATAAGTAACAATTGTCTCACATAACCATTTTTGAATAACTACACTGTAAAATTTTCCTGATTTATTATTTATAAACTTTTAAAGTTTAGGTAGTTAGTTGCTAAAATGGGTAAATTTATTGCAAAATAAGTAAATTTCAAATATTAAACTAACCATTTAATACTTTATGTAGTTAATTATCAAAATAGATAAGGTTCAAATAGCAAAGTACAGTCTTCCTAAAAATAATAACTAAATAAATTCCAAAAATTTTACTGACACCTAAATTTTCGGTTTACTCATTGTCAAATCCTTATCCATGCTTGCAATAAAATGCCATGTTAACTCTTCTTTTATGGTGTCTTCTCAACTTCACCGGCATGTTGACATTACCCTTATAGCAATATAACTGTACAGAATAAAATTGAATCATGCGATAGGTTTGGTTACATAAATATTCAGGGACGATCCAATGGCATAATGGCTATTGTAGGCGTATACTTTAATGCTTGTCTATCATTAAAAATGTAATCATGAATTTTTTTTGTCTTTTACAACATATTACAACTATTACATTCCTGCCGCATATAAGAATTGAAAACTGAAGCGTTTTCCGCATTGGTTGAAGAAGAATCGTAATTTCCGCTTGACCATGTTCCAAAAAGAAAAAAAAAAAAAAAGCAAAAAGAAAAGAAAGAGTTGCGACAAGCACCGAGTATATATAAATCCATTTATGAATCTATATGTTTTGTTCCAAGGGATAAAAGAGGCTAAATTAGTGGAAAGATGGTTATGGTTTAAAGAAGGAAGGTATTCCTATTTTTTCAAAGGTAATATGGAGTATAGAAAATACCAGGAACCAATATTTGAGTATAAGATATTATAATATTGAAATAATTTATATTATACTTAAAAAAAAGGTTTGAACGATCTTTAATAAAAGAGTAATTATATCATAAATTAGAATAAAAAGAGATTTGAGTTTAGTTTATTTTATTAAAAAATAAATATTTATATTATTAAAAATATAAGAGTCTTATTTTATATATATATATATATATATAATAATGATTGAATGTTTAATACAAACAATAAATTATGGGTGGTGCGGTACGAGAGAGGTGGCAATAGGTGTTGACTGGGTCCTATGGGGCTTATGGTACGAAAAGGTCGTAATATTCTAACTAATTGCTTTTCTTGCGCAAAAGTACTATAATTTCCTTGATTATGGTGAAACATTTATCTTTGTTGAAAGCATATAACATGTGATGGCTATAAGGGTACTTCTACAGTTCTTGAATACTGCTTGCACATGTAATACGCGTGATGCCTATGTACGTAATAGGTCAATCTTGTCCTTTACCAGCTAAACCAGCTATCAAAATCTACTTTAGCTGTAACCAACCGTTACTATTACATGTATAGGAAAGGGCAATCATATATCCATACTTACCTCAAAGCTGTTTTCTTTTTTTATTTTTTATTTTTAATAGCTCTTGCATTGACAACTTATCAATCTAAAACTTCGACCTCGGTGCTCAATGGCGAGTATCAAAGTAGAGGCTATAACGTCGTTGTGCGCCAATGTAGAAACTTTAAAGTTGTTATAATACAATAGAAAAGGAAAAACCAAGGGAAAGAGAAAGAGAAAGAGCCAACGATAAGATTTATGTGGGAAAAACTCCAAATGAACTTGGAGTCGATAAACCATGATAAATGAGCTGCAAATTTACCTTGTTAGAATATATTTGTTTTCAATACAAGGATGGAGAGACTCGGTTGTTTAGACCTTACGTAACAAGTCTTTACGGTATAGACCCTAAATAAATCCATGGTTTCAAACATTGAGAACAGGTACAACGAAAAATGATAAAAAGGCTTTTTTCAGATGTTCCCAATAAATCGTTGCCGACCTGCCTCCAATCAAATGTTCGATAGGCTG
The DNA here is from genome assembly GCA_024138005.1 of Lumnitzera racemosa. Taxonomy (NCBI): domain Eukaryota; kingdom Viridiplantae; phylum Streptophyta; class Magnoliopsida; order Myrtales; family Combretaceae; genus Lumnitzera; species Lumnitzera racemosa. The sequence continues at coordinate 50,696,667 of JAMXBC010000006.1, read as the reverse complement.
GTTGAACGTGAACCACCGGTGCACCCACCAATCAATAATTAGTTTAAACCCTCTATATATCCTCTAAATTCCCGTCACACCAATTGGGACTTGGCTTTAGATTTTGTAACCTCCAACACATATTCTATCATTAAGATGTTGTCCCGACACCTGATCATACTCAGCATCCTACACAAGCACGCACATCCTCGAAATCGTTACATTAGACTCCACATCGCATACTTATGCTTAAGATTTTACACTCTACATACATGTATTTTCCTCTATTTCGAAAAATATTAGTTAAACATTCAAATGGAGGACGTGAAATGCATTTGGGGTAAGAGAGAAAAAATCCAAAACTTTTTCTCTGTTTTATTTCTCTAACCAAAATGATTTTGGCTCTTTTTCCTTTTTCTTCCCATACGTGTCCCATGTTTTATCGATTAACTAATTACAAATATATATAAAGTGATAAGAAACAAAAAAATCGTTATGCACAGCAGTTTTCAATCCAAATAAAAATGACTTCTAAATTCAGTGGTAAATTAATATAAGAAAATATAAAAATCAGAAGGTAAAATAGCGATGGGTTTTAAATAATTATTAATTTATTATATTAACTTTGTTTTAAGTAGGCATCTATAGCATTTATTTTTTTAATGGCTCTAACGATAGCTTATATATTAGCTCTATTTTTTTATTAAATTAGTTTTAAAAAATGATCATAAAATATATCTTACCATTGAGAAAAGCTTCGGCTTCTATAGTGAAAATATTGCGCTTAAAACTATTTGGCATACTTTAATAAATCCACTAATTATTTATCTTCCTAATTCTCCTACTTTTGTTGTTATGATCCTGCTGAAATTTCCTAGTCTATATCTATGCGTCGCGTAACAGTCGACTGTTTGCACAACAACTTGCTTTTAGGCAATCAAAACATGAGGAATTTGCCATGAAGTATCGTCGTTAGAGATTGAGCTCCTTCGAGGACAAATACTAAATGGTTATTGATCAAAATAATATACTACATGAAGAAGTAGGTTATGTTTATGCAAATTACAGCGTGTCAATATATTATCCTAGCTTTTTTTTTTTGGTTCCTTTTTTACTACTATAAACATACAAGATAAACTATGCCAAAGCCGGCACTTAGTTTATATTTTTGAAAGTGAACATTTATGGCTTTAAATCTTTCTAAAACGTGCGTTTAGACTTGTACATGACCATTTGCAATGGATTTTATTTATTAATTTATTTTTATTTTAAGTATTCTTCATCATCTTATCCTAGAAAAATATAGTAAAATAGAATCTAAAAGTATGTCATTCAAACATTTAAGGGTTTAAATACTCATCGCAAACATAAGACATGATGACTATGAAATGAATATAAGAGGTTTGTTTATAAATTACCAAAAAAAGTTTTGCTCATAACTGTAATAATATTTATGCACAATAATTGATGGCATGGGCAATCCAGAATTACACGATAACTCTAGCAGCAGGATGACGACTACTTTTTAAGAAATGTTCTTAATAATATAATAATCGTAAAATTTGCATGAAGTTCCTATCTGACTACATAGGAACATATATTATATTAATTACGTTTTCCCATTTGAGACCCAAATTAAATAATGGTCTGTGTTCCCAAAAAACATTAAGATAGTTTTTAGATACTCTTTGTATGTATACAGCTATTATCATTGTTTGTTGCTTATAGAAAGTAGGTATTCCTCGCTTTCACTCACTTTAGATTATCCAATAATTGCTCATATATTCCTTTAGATCCCATTTGGTCTGCGAGGATGACGCATGAACAGTATGCTGTAGTTTAGTTTTTAAACTTCACTTTTTTAAGAATCTACTTTGACATATTCAAATTATACCATTAAAAAATAAAGAAGAAATCGGTCCAAACAAATAATCAAATGCAGGTCCTGAGAACATGAACGTATAGATGTGAATATGTATGGACTGTAATAATACTATATGGTATTATAATAGCTATCATATAATAGGCCTTTTTCACCTTTTCTTTTTTCTTTTTTTTTTTCTTTTGCACAAAATATATAATAGGTTTTAGTTTTTCCATATTTTTCTGTCTTCCTTTATTTTCAATAATTATAATTAGAGGAGAGAAAAATTCAAATCTAATTCATCTTATTAAAAAACCCACGTTTATATTACTAGATTACAAAATCTTAACATCCCCACCTCGGCCTCTCCCCCTTTCTAAACATAGGCTTCATGTTCTCAAATTCTTTTTTATTCAACACTTGATTGCCCTGTTCTCCATCGACATGAGTTTAAATTATTGTTAATAAACTTAATTAGTTCTATATTTATATTATATCTTTGTAGATTTTTTTTTCTAAAATAATTATATGAAAAAATAAAATGCTTTGATCCAAGCGAATATATTTAGTGTTAAGCATGTATTAGCACTAATTAAGAACCTTTTTAAAATGGTCACCTTTAAATTAAAAGGGACAATATAAAAAAGGGTAAAGGAAGTAAGGAAATGAATCCTCTAAGGTATTGTTTTCAAATGTAATTCAAAGTCTACCTTTATTATCATCATCATCAATTTACCATAAACATGGTCCAATTAACCACACCATAATTTACAATGAACTTTTCCCCATGAAAATATTCCTTGTGTTCAATGAGAAAAAGATTCGTCGAGAATCACATACCAAATATTATATATACGTAATATATAAATATTAATTAAAATTTTGATAATATAGTGTATATAAAATATCTATAGTAATTGTTTTAAACATCATCATATGTGTGAAAATTCTTTATTAGTTAAATTTTCGTATTATGTATACGTAATATATAACTTCCGATTGGAATATATGTAGTGTGTGCAAAATATGTGTAGTATTTGCTTTAAGAACTAGAGATTCTACTATTATACGTATGAAAAAAATTTTAATAGTTACTTATTCGTATAAAATTGCAACACATAAAAGAGAGATCACAATTACTAATAAAATTACACAAAATCTCAAAAAAAATTAAGCTTGTTAGATTTACTGCCGATTTTATATTATTATATTTAACAGTAGTTTCATCTTACGCGTTAAATATAATCTTAATTTCCCATATGAAGAAGGTCCTAATCCTAACTCCTAGAAGTGGTTTCTAGCAACTATCGTCAAGCACCAAATGAGGTGGCGAAAATTTGACAGCGACGGGCATTTGGATTTTACCAGCTGGTTGAGCCCGCTCGCTGTCTCGTGGAGAATAATAACACGGAGGTTATTGGACTCTCTGCGTATAAGTTAATTAATTAGTCTACTAGCTTGAAGATATTTTAAGCTTATTTCCTACTTTAGAAGTACTAAAGTAAGCATGGAACTCGAGTTACCACATCCAATCAAATGCATGTAATAGTATGTATCTAATAACTAAAGAGATTACATATCATTCGAGAAAGTCCATTGAAATGTTTACTTAAACCACTTTAACGAACCAACAAAGATTTACTAGATTCCAATTAATTGCTATACTTTTTGGGTACAACCACGATTAACTCAATTTATAAAGAATCTAATTCGTAGGATACATTACATCTACTCATCATTCCTTTCGACTTATAAAATTATGCGGACCCGTGACATTTTTAAATTGTACAATGCTGTAATCTAATATGGCATCCACCAGATGGGAGGAGTGAACTAGACTACTTGACAGCTGATACGAACAGTGTGAGACAAGTAATATATGTAATGTGTTCAAATAGATATCAATGGATATCTCGTATTGGCTTTGCGATGCTAAGGAAATTGTTTGCCATAGCTGCTCCCTACGTAGTTAACCATCTCTAAATCTGACGTATGTATTACGATGCGATGGATGTTGCATCTAGGAATAAATTTAGGTTGCATGTGCTCGTGAGATAATTGTATCCAATCTTAGTTAGAATTTTTAACTTGCTGGGTTTTTATAGCTTACCCATCATGGGACTTGTTTTTAAAAATATTTCAGATAGCTAAAAACTTTTGGATAAGTTCACAACAAGAGTATAAGTTTTAACCTTATATGTAATTAATACTCGAGAATAAGGGTATACATGATAAACTATCATACTCTTTTTAGGGACAATGTTATTGTTTATATTTCAAATTTATCACTTTTTATAAAAGTTTCTATTTGTCTAATTATACACTTAATTACAGATTTAATTATCGCTATCTATACCTAACTTAATTTAAATTCATATTGTTTAGTCATGTTAGTATAATTAGCTAATAAAATGGTTGTCCTAATCCTAAGAGTCGTGCCATGACCTTAGGGTCGTCACGTGACTCTCCTGTAGTTGCGAGTAGCCATCCGCTACCGCCAAATGGATCTCGTAACCAACATTTTTGAAGTGGATTAAGACCGTAAAGGATGGCAAGTTGGTAACTTGTGGAGATCGCATAGCACCCTAAGACCATGGATGGCCACCTTTTAACTAATCATGCTAATTAAATTAACAGTATAAATTTAAGTTAAGTGAAGTACAGATAATAATAATTAAATTTTTAATTAACTGTATGATTAAATAAGCTAAAATTTTAAATATATAATTATAAAATGAAAATGGTAAAATTGAGATATAATCCATAATATTCATCCCATACTTTTGCTTACAAGACAGGTGTGTAAAAAAGATAGTAGCTATGGCGGTGTATGGCCAAGTGAGGTTTGATTTGATGGGAGCGACAAATTGTTCGCAGTTATGGTGAGGCTACCCGAGAGAGAAGAGAAGGGATTTGCACAGGGGGATTATTTTAGTGATCCTTGACTCTAGTGTGATATTTAGCACTTTCTTCAAGGGTCATGTGGAATATGAGGAAGAGAAAAATAAAATTAGAAAATGCTAACCAAATGACACTCTGATAACAGGCTTTATTATTAGACGTGTGAAAAATGTAGTAACCAGCAGAATTGAGTTCATTAGAGAGAGAAAAAGAAAAAACATGTATTAAAATGGAAAGCTTAAAAGTTCGTGTAACATTTGTGAAGAAAATCGTATGATTAACCATGTGGATTCATTGAACCTTGATATCTTGCCTAACAAGTCTACACACATCAGTCTCTATCTCTCTCTCCAAACTTGAGCTATCATGGATCAAGACAAATCCATTACGCCAATCATGGTCAGAAAGATTTAAGTATATATATATATATATATATATATCGTAAATAATCATTAATCATATTTAAATATATAATAATATTAATAATGAATTTTTAAAAAACTGTTCATTATCATTATCAAATATTACGTATTTAAATTCGATTAATAGATATATACTTATATGTACATATAGTAGCGTATACTATCTTAATTTGATAATTTTTGCATAGTCGTTACCTTGCAAAAAGGGAAAAAAAAAACCTGCATTTCCGCTCATGTTGTGATTATCGTCCTTGTTCATATATATATAAGTGATATCTAAGTGCATGCTAATGGAAATATATTAATGTGAATATGGTTTTGGACTTTTAATCCATTTTCTATTTTGTCCTATATATGCATACGATTGACATCACTCTTGGTTGACCAAGCCCCATCATGACCTTTACCAAAGTACATAAACCAACCTAAACGGTATGGAAAAGACCAGGACCGTAAGCATAGAAAGTGTTCATTGCCACATTCTCGCTCCTCGGATCTTTCAACCAAGAATGTTAGTTGGGTCCCCATACACACGTTATCGCCGTTGGTCTTCTATTTGCGCTCAAATAATAATCTTGCGATCGACTAGGCTATCCTCCTCACGTCTAACTGCAATTGCGGCCGGGGATTATTTTCTTTCTAGTGTATATTTCAAGTAAAACGACCAACAACTTATTGGTGGGGTCGTTTGTATATAATTTTTCTTTAAATATCTTAACTATATTTTATTTATATCTCTTTAATATTTAAGGTATATCTAATTGAAATTTCGTATTTAACAAACTATTTTATCGATTTAACGTTAAAAATGATTAACGAACTATGTGGAAGATAGTGTTTGCAAAATCACTATTAGGAAATGAAACTTCACTACATGCGAGGCAAGCACGATAATTAAAATTGTAACAATTATATGTTTTTATAATATTATAAAGCCTTTTCAAGTAAAAATGAATTAATAAAACTATGAATTTAGATATATAATTCTACCAGCTTAAAATTCCACCTATTCTATATCATTCTAATTCTATACATTCTAATTTTAGATGGAATCATAGTTTAGCAAGGGCAAGTGTTTAATAACTATAGTTTGTAAACTAGGAAAAAACGTATGATTTGGTTTTTTAAGTAACATTAATAAAGTAAATACTTAATTTTGGAAGAAGGATGTATGCTAGTAGCAAATATGCAATTCGAAAATAGTGCTAGACTTATAATAGGACCCTAAAAAAATAATAATAATAATAATAATAATAATAATGACAAAAAAGTAAATTAGGCCATAAAAAATATCCAGGATGCCTAATGTCCTTAGTCTCCGATGTTTAGAATCCCATATTCGAAGAAGTTTCTAATCTATGTCTTTACAACGTGAGGCGAAACGATTGTCTCAGTTTATATACGTAGGAATAGCATATAGACCTTAAAAAGAAAAAAAGAAGAAGAAGAAGAAGGCTTGTGTAAACTTTAAACAGTGTCAATGCGTTTTCCCTAATAGTTTGCTAAATTAAGTCAGATATAAATAAGATTGATCAGCTAAAAGTAAACTAAACGAATTATTCATCTAAATTATCTTTAGAAAAAAAAAAAAAAAAGAGCAAAGGATTCGATAAAGGGTAACATGGACACATATGGTATTACGGGTTAATCGAAAAAGAAACTTTTATCTAGCGAGGATTATGATTTTCGAATTCATAAGTCGGAGAGAGGAAGGAAAAAAAAAAAAAAAAGAAAGGAGGAAAATTATGATATAATTGAAATTTGATTATATTGTTTCTTTTTACTAAAAAAGTTGAGTGACCGATTAAATTATCACATTTGATATGCCATGTGTTAGCTCATTTAATATGCTAACTTCTAATGTGTTACATAGGCTAACACATATCATATCAAAACCGTAAGAGGTCTACCTCACCATTTTTTTGTTTTTCACTCATACATGCAATATGGGACGGGAGATATGGACATACATGCAGACGGTGAAGTAAGCTGTCGTCTAGAATGAAATTACAGGAAATTTATATAAGTCATGTCCGATATTTTGTTTAATTTTAATAGGAATCACATCATGTGGTTACAATACAGCTTTCTTCTCAGTAACAAATCTCGTTTTTGGAGAAGAGATACCGATCTCAAATCTTATCAAAACAGAACAACATAATTACTAAGTATTCATAGTTTCGTTGAGTTCAATTTAAGTATCGAACCGTATTTAAAATGTTTTTTATTTAAATATTTAATGGATTGAACCATTTTTAACAATTTAAGATTTTGAATTGAACCGTTTTAAATGGAATTTGGTTTGATTCTATTTGATTTGAACAGCTTTTTAAAAACACTATTTTCTTTTCAATATTATTAATAACTATTAAAGTTTTCAACCAATAGTAACGATCAAAATAAGGTACATTATGCAAAAATAAAAGTTACATAATATTATTTCATGACAATATTACATTTTAAATAAAGTTAAGACACATGAGTCAAATAAATATAAGTAACAATGATAAAGGAAAATAAGTGGATAATAAAGGTTAACAATGAAATAAGTAATAACAAAAAGAAAAAGGTAATTAAGATTAAACTAAAATATTGATGGGATTGATTACATATTTTTATTTTTTAATAAGAAGCTGTTTGATTTAGATTTAAGTAGTTTGATTCAAGTTGGTTTTGGTTTGACTTTTTAAATTAAACTGTAGATTATTTGAATCTTTTTTAAAACGAACCGAAATATAAAGAAACATATTTTACAATTCAATGTAGTTCTTAAATCGAATCAATTTAGTGCAATTTGATGCAATTCTTAAATCGAAGATGAATGAGTTTAATAATTACAAGAAAGAGCATAGACGTACCTCTTCAATATTAGAGGAATAAGCATCAATGTCTTAAAATAATAATAAAAAAATCTTAATATCTTTGTCATATACATATTATAAGAAACCTAACACTGCCCTTGGTAATTCATTGCATTCCTTGTAAATTTTCCTTTTCCGCTCTCAAAAATCCAGTGCAACATAGCTTGAAGTAGAATAATCAATTTTAGCTTAATAACAGTGATTACATCAAACCAATCACAGCCAAAGCTTTCTGGAATGAGGTCCTACTTCCATAGCAACAGACAAATCCAAAAAAAAAAAAAATAGAAGATAAAATATAAAAAGGGAAAAGGAAGAAGGAGGAGGAGGTAAAATGAAGCATCTAGAAGAAAGACGATTAGTTACATTGGAATGAAGGAGCTAATAAAATTGAAATCAAAACAGATTTTTGAAAAATTGAGAAACTTTAGCAGCCAACGACGTGACCCAGTGGCTGGCACAAATTTGCCATACATATGATACATGTACGTAAATATTCATTTATGTAAATGTATTGAGGACTATCCAGTGAAAATTTCCATATATGGGATGACCTCACAAGAAGTTAACGCTGGATCTCCATGTCTATCTTCTTGAGAACAATGCTCTACTCTATCACCTGAAAAATATTAAAAAGAAAAATATTTACATACTATATAAATAAATTGAATAACATATAAATATTAATAATATCTTAATATATATTTATAAAAAAATTATTTATTAATATTAATTATATTTTTATATATTAAAATTTTATAAATATTCATAAGTTATTTAACGTATTAAAACCGTTAAAAGTTTAACATTAGCATTGCATTGGACGTAATAGTAATGGAGAAGAATCTAAAGCAGCAGGAGAGCCAACACGTGATTATGTAGTCACAGTTAAAAACTACATCCAAGACTAGGCGCCCCGCTTCTCCCTTCTTTATTTATGGCTTAGATTTTTTATCCAATCTAACCGAATGTTTCAATGAAAAACACGTACTAGGATAAAACAATTTCCATTGAGTATTTTTTTAAAAATGGTATGCTTTCTAAGTGTTTAGTTTTTTTCTTATAAAAACAAGTTGAAAATATTTTTTCAGTATTTGATGCATGAATATTATATAACTCATAACCGTATCTTAATAAATTAATATCAACATATTACTATAAATAAAAATATTTTATTTAAAAGTAAAAGAATAAAATGTAATAATTTCTAATATACATTATTACAACTTTTTAATTGATTTTTATTATTTTTAAATGAGTTTTTTTTCCCTTTAAATTATTTTCAAGTTTAAAATATGAATTATAAATCTAATATAATAAAAATTGAATAGATATCATTGTTCCAAGTAAGAAACCTCGAGGAGACTAATTTAGAAAATAGAATTCCATTTTAAAGAACATATGATTTCCTTAAAAAAGATTGGGATTTTGTTTTTGGTTAAAAAAAGTTTTCATTTAAAGCATAAATGTGTTATACTAAAATGACCCTTTTCAGCATACCAAATGAGTGAAAATATAAAAAATGTTTGTTGAAAAATATTTTTCTTAAAATAAAAGAGGCTAAAATAAGCCAATTTCAATCACTTCAAATTTTTCAAAACATTTTACACTTTAAAAAAATGACAACATGCATAATTTTGGAATTTCTTTTTAATTATAATAATTTTAGAATTTTAATATATACACTTATAGGGATGCGATTGAGCGGGTCATTATAGAGTTTCCGATCTATCCGAATCGTTAAAAAACCTATAGGGTCAAACCTTGCAAAGTTTTGAATAGGTTTTGAAATTAATTCTCAATCTCTATAAAATTATAAGTTAGGTTTTAAAATTTAGGAAAAACTAGATGGAAAACCTAAATCTGTTTTAAAATAATAATATATACATATACAAGTGTTCTTAATCCCATCCCAAAGGCCCATATCAACTTATTACATTTGTTTATATATGTAAATAATGTAATGTATCTCAATTGATATATCACCATTTATACTTAATTTAATAAATTAGAAAGGACAACTATTAGTCCCTATTAAAAATGGATACAATTTTCTTTTCTTCCATAATTTATGTTCTTTTATTATTTTTTCTCAAAAAAAATCATGGGAAAAAGTAGTAAAACTCCATATATTGGAGTTAAATTTGGAAATTAATAAACTAACATCATCCATTAATATTACGGGTCAGGTTAGGTTTTAATTGGGTTTTCCAAAACCATATAAGGGCAGATTATGGAAATAAAATGAAAACCCTATAGAATTTTGGGAAGTATTATAAGGTACTAGATCAGATTCAAGTTTTGTAAAACTTGTCCCTAACTTGCCCTAATGGCATCCCTGTGCGCTTATCTTCCCAAAAGTTGCTAAAGCTCCCTTAAAAAGGCCCATTATTAAAGATAATTTTAGGACTATCCCAACAACTAAAGAAATAAATAATTTCTTTTTTAGTTTTAGAGGAAGTGATACATTGAAGCTTTACTTACACCCAATCAATACTTTCAAAAGTGTATTAACAATTTGCCTAATGTTAAACTACACTTTTTTTTATAGGAATCAGGCTATTAGGCTCACAGTCGAGCTCAAAGACTAAAGAAGTTGGTAAGGTAAATCCTCTTACTCCAGCCGACTCCTGCCAAAAATGAGTATCTCTTTGCCAAACCACTCTGCATGTCAAACTGAATGACTACTTATCCCTTAGAGATTGTGTGCCGAATTAAAGAATGCGAAGACATCCACCAAACCTCATACGCTTACTTACTCATGTTCAAGCTGACCACTTACTCGGCATCACCTTTGCTGAGAGGTTGAGAGAGAGACCTCGAATTAATCCTTAGTCACCCCTGTTCAGACTAGCCATCTGATCGTACTCTTTTGTCTATATCCTCTAGCAATATCCCCAATACATCTCCACCACGTGAATACCCTTTTTGTTAATACATCTCTTTGGGAAATACACTTTTTTCTCTTTTCCCCTCTTAAGTAAGTTATCATAACTTATCGAGTATAAATACCCTTATACTTATAGCCGTAACATCAAATTACCATTAATACACTAAATATTCTTTCTCTCGTAAACACTGATTATTTACTTTCATTTCACTGTTATCCTAACCTTTAAATAAGACTAAGTGGTGAGTAACCTTACCGGACCAATTCGTGCATCATATCGAATTGTGCCATGAGTTCTCGAAAATTTCATTAGTATATCATATCCTTTAGAGCTGGTCATTGACTTTGCTTACATTTCATTCACTTTTTTCGTTCTTTTGTGAATTCCTCATCACTCTTTTCAAGCTTTTGATAAACTTGGACCCATTCAGCAACCAGTTTTGTTTGTCCTTGGTCACAATATACATGATCTTAGTATCAGAGTGGATGTTTCGCTAGAGTTGTAGTAGATTGTTTCAAAGTTCTGTCTATACTCTGTTTTGCATGTATGGAATAAAGCAAGTTATTATGTTTGTTTAATTGTTGTGTTTGATGGCTGTTAAATTTTTTATTTGTAGAAGTGCTTATTGAAACACCTAATTAAAGAGTTTGAAAACTAAAATCTATTAGAGAAAATGGCGGAACTAAGTGTTAGCATTAGTGTTAAGGATGACAACAATGAAGTTATCCACTATAACTGACAGCCTTAGGGTATCCCTAAAAGTATTGATAAGAGACTTGATGAGATAGCTAACCTCTTAGTGGATTGAACCTAAGTTGTTTACGCCGAAACTGTGCATAACACCCCATAAGCTGCTTAACCTGTAAGAGGTCAGAACTTACACCCCATAAGCTGCTTAACCTGTAAGAGGTCAGAACTTAGCTCCACATGTTCGAGGTAAAGGAGTAGGCGGATGAGTAAGGAAAAGGATTGACTTGGGAGATATGGGAGAAGAGGATAAAGAAGAGTATTATTAAGAAGAGGAGGGAGTTCGAGCACCCAAAGCGTTTGACCATGTGAAGCTTCGGATTTCGAGCTTCAATGGGTCTAGAAGTGTAGATGAATACTTAAAGTGGGAAGAGAAGGTAAAGTATGTGTTTGACTATTACTAATATGAGGATTACGGGAGAGTGAGACCTACTGCTGTTGAGTTTTTTAAATATACCATCATGTAGTTGAAGAATTTCCAAGCTATGAGGAGACAAAAAGGATATAAAGAGATTAATACTTAGCCTGAGATAAAGAGAATACTCAGAAATAAAGTTAATCCAGATATTTATATGTAATATACTTTTGCTCAGTTTCAAGAGTTAAGACAAGGAGGTCAAACTGTTGATGAGTATGTCCAAAAATTTTAAATGCTTATGAGCCGTTATGAAATAGAGGAACCACCAACTCGAACGATCTCTGGTTTCCTTATTGGATTGAGAGGTGATATTCAAGACATTGTAGAACTCCAACAATTCACCACAATAGATAAAGCCATTCAAAGAGCTCAATGAGTAGAGAGGCAAAAAAGAAGCTGAGTATCGACCAAACTATTGACTAGCTGACCAGGACAAGGAAGTCACCGAGCTTAGTCAAATACCGAGCTGATCCAAAAGATGGATGTCTAAGTCGAGTCGAGGGGCCGACTTGACAATGACATGCTGATCCAAACTTGTGAGAAAGGATAAGAATCTAGTAGGAAGATGAACCAAATCAAATACTTCCAATGCCAAAGGTTTAGACATATGATCGCTTAGTGTCCAAATCAAAGAACTATAGTCATTAAGGGAGACGTCTTGAAGCTAGAAATAAGGAGTACTGATGAGGAACCAGAGGAAGCTCCTAAGGAGGAAGAGAGCACTACCTAGAAAGAAGTTTCTCAAGAAAACAAACTCATTGAAGAGGATGTATTTGTCGAGAACTTGGATCAATTGATCTTGGTTATTTGACGCGCAATGAACATGGAACCCTCATGCGAGGAGGAACAGAGAGAGAATTTGTTTCGTATCACTTATAAGGTGAATAATCAGGTGTGTGCCCTCATTATGGATAGTAGTAGTTGTACCAATGTGGCATCAGCCAATTTAATCACAAAATTGAAGTTACCAACTGTTGTACATCTGAGGTCGTACAAGTTGCACTAGTTGAGTGAGAAGGGAGTATTACAAGTCACTCGGTAAGTGTTATTGTCGATCACTATTGAAAATTACTCTGATCAAATTCTTTGTGATGTACTGCCTATGTGCGCTTCCCACGTATTGTTAAGTAGACCGTGGCTATTTAATAAAAGAGTTATCCATGACAGATACTATAACACGTATATGTTTGAGAAGGATGGCAAGAAGATCACGTTGAACTTGATGCTATCGAGTGAAGTTAACAAATTGCAGGCCAAACTTGCTCGCGGATCAAAGAAAACTCTAATGATGAGTAGAGTCGAGCTCCAAGAGAGCCTTAAAGCCAATGCATTGACCTTCATGTTGGTCAAGCTTCTGTTAGAATTGAATGAGCGAAGTGACTACCCTTAAAAGTAAGAGTGTTGTTAGATGAATATGCTAATCTATTCCCAAAACAGTTACCCGAGGGATTACATCCAATTCGAAGCATAGAACACTGCATCAACTTAATACTTGGCGCTGCCCTGCCAAATAAGTTAGCCTATCAGATGAGTCCTAAATAGGCTTCTAAACTCTAATGATAAGTCAAGGAACTACTGAAGAGAGGTTATGTTAGGGAAACTCACAGCCCTTGTGCTATTCCAGTGCTTCTATTACCGAAAAAGGATGGAACCTAGCAAATGTATGTTAATAACCAAGCTATGAACAAAATCATAATAAAATACAGGTATCTTATCTCGAGATTAGAAGAGATGTTAGATGAATTGAGTAGGGCTAAGATCTTCAGCAAAATTAATCTAAAGTCTGGTTACCATCAAAATTCGTATGAGGCTAGGAGATGAGTAGAAGACTACATTCAAAACTCGACATAGACTTTATGAGTGGATGGTCATGTCATTCGGCTTGTCGAATACCGCGAGCACTTTCATGAGATCAATGAACTACGTACTAAGAAATTTAATGGGGAAGTGTGTCATAGTGTACTTTAACAACATTCTAGTGTACAGTATCGACATGTCAAGTCACTATGAACATCTCCTTGCCGTATTGAATATCCTTTGTATCGAGAGATTACTTGGCTACCTTAAGAAGTGTTGCTTTTGCCAAGAGAAAGTGGTATTTTTAAGCTATGTAATAAGTAGAGAATGCTTACGAGTGGATGACAAAAAGATTCGAGCAATTATCGAGTGGTTGACTCTTATTACTTGTGTCGAGGTGAGAAGTTTCTATAGACTAGCTTTCTTTTAGAGAAGATTCATCATGAATTTTAGTACCCTTGCTGCACCACTTACCAATCTAATAAAGAAGAACACCTACTTCTAGTAAGGAGAAAAGGAGGAGAGAAGTTTTGCGAAGATAAAGGAAAGGTTGAACTTCACCCTTATATTAGCTTTACCCAATTTCAAAAAAATATTTGAGTTCAAATGTAATGTGTCAAGCATTAAGATAGGGTTATCCTAATGCAAGAAGACCAACTAATTACCTACTATAGTGAGAAGTTTAGGGGACCTCAACTAAATTACTCTGTATATGACAAAAAAACTCTTGGCGCTAATCTAAGCATTGCAAGTATAACAGCATGATTTATTGTCAAGAGAATTTGTTATCTATATTAACCATAAGTCCCTAAGGTACCTCCGAAGTCAGAAAAAGTTGTTGAAGCAGTAGACAAGATGGGTCAAATTCCTTAAAGAATTTAATTTTGCAATGAAAATACAAACAAGGAAAGAGTAACGTGGTTACAGATACTCTCTTAAGAAGACATGTACTTATTTTCGAACTATAAACAAGATTGTTTGGGTTTACAAGCATTAAGGAATAATACACTAGGGATCCACACTTTGGATCCATATTTGCGCATTGTGTTAATGAAAAGACAGTGAATGAGTATCATGTTGAAGATGGATACTTATACCGAGGAATGCGTGCCAACCTGTTCACTAAGGGAATTACTAATTAGGGAAGAAATGACTCTCTAATCATTTCAAGGGGAGAAAGACTTACAAACTATTGAATGGTCATTTCTTCTAGTCGAGAATGAGGCGTGATGTGCATCGAGTGATAGAATGTTATGCCTTGAGCAAGAGAGCTAAATGTTGAGCCAAGTAAGGGAAAGGAATCCCCTTGCTTATTCTAACGAGACCATAGGCTAAGTTGAGTATGAACTTTATTCTCGGATTACCACGAACTACCTGAGGCAAAGATTTTACAATGGTTGTCATAGATAAGTTCAACAAGATAGCACACTTTTGTGCCTTACTCCAATACTAACAATGCTTCAACTATTACTTCTCTTTTCATGTAAAAATTGTTAGGTTACACGACGTATCAAGAAGTGTAGTATTAGAAAGAAATCCTAAGTTCTTCAACCATTTCGAGAAAACTCTATAGTGATAAATGAGGACTAAATTGCTATTTAGTACTTCTTGTCACCCCCAAACGAATGGCCAAACAAAGGTAGTCAATTGAACTTTGGGATCACTACTTCGAGCTACAGTGGGCAAGAACTTGGCTAATTGGGACATCCGTTTACTAGTAGTCGAATTTGCTTACAATCGAATAGTACATGACACTACTAAATAGACCCCTTTTGAGGTTATCTATGGTTTCAATCCTGAGTTACCCAATCACACGCATGTACCTGAATCTAAGCAAGAAGACCCTAATGTGAGAACCCAAGCACAGTCCCTTCAATACATCTACAATAAAGTTACTTAACGGATAGACTAAGTTGCTAAAAGAATGTGAGAAAAGCCAAGGGTAACACGGTTAAACAATTCCAACCAAGAGCCTTGGTGTGACTACACCTCAGCAAGAAAAAGTTTCCAAGCAAGAGGAGGAATAAACTATCTACAAGAGCTAAAAAACCTTTCAGAATCCTCTAGAAGATCAATGATAACACCTACAGGTTGGAATTATCCAAAGACTATGAAGTTTTTGATACCTACAACATTGCTGACTTCAATTGATATTACCCTGATGGAGAACTGATCGAAGACCATTCAACTTTGATCCTAAATCCAAATCAACATGAAGGGAATAATAGGAATCAAGCTACTAAGCCTTTGACTTGTAACTAAGCTTGAGGACTAAAGCGGATGGCAAAGCGAATCCTCTTACTTTAGCTACCTCCTATCGAAGTCAAGTATCTCTTTGTTGAGCGACTTTACATGCTAAGCCAAATGACTGCCTATCTCTTAAAGATTGTATGCCAAATTAAAGAATGCTAAGACATCCACCAAACCTTACATGCTTACTTACTCATGTCTAAGCTGACCACTTGCTCGGCATCACCCTTGTTAGGAGGCCAAGAGAGGGACCCCAGATTAATTCTCAATCACTCCTGCTTAGACTAGTTATCTGATCGTATTCTTTTATCTACATCCTCCAATGGCATCCCCAATACATCTTCACTATGTGTACAGGACCACGTGTAGAATCTGTTACACTAATTATTGTTTTTCTTAAATATTCATTTTTATCCTTTATATTCTTTATACATTACTTCTTTGGGAAATACCCATTTTTTCTTTTCTCCTTTTAGGCAAATTGCCTTAGTTTATTAGGTATAAATACCTTTATACTTATAGTCATAACATCAGATTACCATTAACACATTAAATATTGTTCCTTTTGTAAATATTGATTGTTTACTTTCATTTCACCCTTATCTTAACCCTTAAGTAAGGCTAAGTGGCAAGTAACCTCACTTGATCAATTCGTGCGTCATATCAAGTTATGCTATGAATACTCCGAAGTTTCATTAGTGTATCATATATTTTGGAGCTATTCGTAGGTTTTGCTTACTTTTCATTCACTTTTTTAGTTCTTTTGTGCATTCTACATTGCCTTTTTTAGGCTTTCAGTAAGCCTGGACCCATCTATTGACCATCCTTGATTGTCCTTAGTCACGATACGCATCACTTTTTGTGTGAAGTTTCCAAAAACATACGTAGTTTTATGATTCAAGGTTGATTAAAATTGAAAATATCAGGATAACAACTTGACTTTTCTAAATAGTAATGAAAGAGAGAGAGAAGCTAGAGAGTAATCGTATCTTTGTCCATACTAGTTTGTCATTGCCTAGTGGCAATTCCTCGTTTCTCGTATATTCTACCACAAAGTCGACCAGCACTTATGCTTTGTAAGCCATTCATAGTTGATATTGGATTCTGTATACACTTAATTTCATTATGTACTTCATCATCCATCCAAATGCATCAAGCTTCTACAACACGATGCACAGCAGTTGATTTGTGAGTACAGTTACCTAGTATGCCTGAAAGTAAAACCTTAGCCATCGTACCATAATAACTATGGCTAGGGTGAACTTTTCGACTCAAGTGTATCTAACTTGAAGCCCGTGGAGTATATGGTTAATGTAGTATATAGGTCTATATTCTCTTCTCTCTATTCTAACCTGCATAGAGGAGAGCGCCTGGTCATTCACGGCCAAGTACAAAAATAGGTCCTCTTCGTAGACAAGCTTAAAGAGGACCGGTAGATACTTAAGGAAGTCCTAGAGTTACTGAAAGGAGATAGTGCACTCTGAAGTCCATTCAAAACCTTTGAAGCGAGCGCGGAGTTGCCTGTTTTGAGCAACTAAGTCCTTAGCTAGTTGTTCCATGCACTCCAGGCACTCCTCCAATATCGCCTTAGGGAGGGGCTGATTGGCCGCTGGTTAATTATTCACCAACTGGCATTCTCTTGCTCGTCGTAATGAGATAAAATGTTAGAGGAATTGTTTATAGGAAATGTGTTTATTGTGTTTGAGGTTTCAAGTGTAGGAATTCAAGTTCCCACAAATGAAGACAAATGTTGTTTTAGGATATTTGCCCGTAGTAATTGAGCTCCGCGTATAGTGAGCCTACAAAAAAAAACACTATGAGGGGATGCCGCAGCATTGTCCAGTATGGTTACTTTAATACTTAAGTTAGCAGAGAATTCTTGGAGAGTAAAGTACACTTAGAAGTAATATGTAAGCTTAATGTATACAGTGTAAAGAGAGTTTACTATTAGGTGGTAGTAGGATATTTATGGAGGAGTGGCGCTCATAGTTGAAGGATAATTAGTAAGGAAAGATCTTCTCCCACAAGTATGGGAGAGTGAGGTCATGATATCCAATATGTTCTACTTATCCTCCTTATCTTGTGCATTCTAACTGTTGTTGAGTTTCTTGGGCTTAATAAATCTATGCCCAAGGCTTGAGCCCACAATAGTGTACCTCAGATAATAAGATTTTATCGGATCCAAATTGGCTTAAAGGGCTTATGTCTAAAGACACCAAATGTAATATAAAGAAAAATTGTTATAGGAGATATGTATATACTCCCATTAAAAATCAAGGTACATGCAGATTTGAATACAATCTTATATATATGGATATACACTATGTTTGGGTTATTTTTAATAGAAGAAAAACGGGTAGAAATAAGTAGAAGAAAAAAAGAAATGAATGAAGATGGAATGAAAATATAATTTTAATTTTGTGTTTAATAACATATAAAGAAAATGGAAAAAAAATTTCTATTTCTTTTATTTGGTTTATCTTAGAATTGGAAATGAACGGAAATGGAATTAATGTTAGATTAAATTATCCTCATTTTTATTTTGATGAACAGTGCTATAAAGGATATTTTTGTAATTTACCATCCTTTCCGCTATGTTTTCAATTATTTTCTTTCTATTCTACCCATTTCCACTTCCTACTTAAATTGCTAAACATGTTACTTCTTCTTGTTTCCTTAGATTTCCCTCCATTTCTGCCTTTTTTTCTGTCAAAACAAACATCGTCATTTTTTTTTTTTTTGAAACGTTGAACTTGAAAACTAAATAACGAATTAGAACATGACGCATATATAATACATTTGCCTACAAGAACTAGCAATAACGTTAAATACATTTCTGCTTATTTATCATTAAGAAATAATTTATAGTAGTTGCACATATAAATTGCCCACCAGAGTGAATGAACTTTGACATTTTGTAATCAAATCTTCATCAAGAGCAACTAAGCTAATACTATCAGCATCAAAGTACAAGCAATATTTTTTCCATCAGAAACTTCCTTTAAGGACTCAAAAATCAAAACCTCACATGGCATACTGTTTTTCTCTTTTGGACCTATGTGTATGACAGTTTCTTGGGGTTAAAGCAATATTGAATTTCTTGACATCAATATGTTAGACCAATTTACATTTTCTTTCCTTCTTTTTTTTTTTTTTTTTCCAAGTCTATTCGAGAAATACTGATGCTAAATATGTAAATAGGCACAGTTGGAAAGCATTTGTCCTAACACCACAGGAAATTGTCAAAAGCCCAATTGAGGTGGACAAACCCTGTTTATATTTCATACTGCACCTTTCTGCTCTTGACGAGTTCAACACCTTCCTTTGATTAATAACATACATCGCCTAGGAATATAATAGGAAACAGCTAACTCCAACAATCCAACTAATGATCAGAAAGCAATCAAACATGGTATGGAGCATAGTAAAAATTCACAAATAAAGACAAAAAGTTATGCTATTTTGTAGACATATTTGTTCAGTTTCTCAACACTCGCGTTGAAGTTGGTTTTGTACAGTTTTGCACTGCCCACAGGCATTCCTAATAAAGAAAAACAAATAAACAAATGAATCGGCCTAATAAAAGGTGAAAGTGTATGACATTTCTAGTAAAATATACCAAAAATTAGGTGTCCTTGTTGTGGACTAAAATTTTATTCTCTTCATCAGTTAGTGCTAAGTTCGGTTTGACCGCTTTTCGCAATGAATGTTTCTTACTTCTAAAAGAATTAAAATAAACTTTTGGAGTTGGAACTGTTTAAGGGACAAAATAAGGTATATAATAGATTAAGCTTTCTAAGTCCACAATGTGTTCAATATGATTTTAAGTAACATTCAAGCATCTCGACCCAAAAAAAAAAAAAAAAAAAAAAAAAAAAGAAGTAACATTCAAGCATAGGTCAGACAATTAGGTAGCATATCCACATCAGAATCAAGCATCTCAAAAGAACATCCTCGGACATTCACTTTTGAGCACAACTAATCTCTTCAAGATAGGTTATTCTAAACCAAATTAGTCGTTTCTATGGATCAGTAAATATTTATTTATTTATTTTCAATTTCCATGAAAATTAATGGCCAAAAAGAAATATACAATGACATTTACATAACATACAAATTTAGATCCTAGATCCCCCTTATCTCGGCATAAACATTTAGCATGTGCAAGTAACAATGAAGAATAGAACAGCTAAAAAAGGTAGTTTGGTAACATATCTGATGATTCTGCACCCACTTTAAGAGTCTAGATGGCTCCACTATCAACCATGTCCTCTTACTGTAATAAGTGTTATTGTAAGAAACCTATTTCCAGAACTGCTTCAGAATAAGCCAAAACTTGATTCCATGTTTTTACGTTACTAATGGTACACGATCCCTGTGCATCTGTCCTCGTATTACCCTTTCAGGAAACCAACTAATTTTCATCTCACAATTGAGTAAACATATCCACCTCCAAGTTACCATGAGGAAGACTTATCTTGATTTTGCCTGAACCTACCAAATTTACTTCCATTACAAGTTTCCAACTAGGAGTAAACTGGTAAGAGCACGAGGTAGAAGGAAAGGGAAAAAAAAAAAAAAAAAAGAAGCATATGCTCAGCTTCATATCACCAAGAAATTTGGATAAAACCTTGGACCAAGTTAAAAGAGGAGAAATGGCAAAAAATAACAAAATTGTTGAAAAGTGCATCCGCGATCAAATCATAATTAAGTCAGCAGCTCATTCAGATACCTTGTAAATGGAAAATTACCAACTCCTCACATAGGCTACCCGAACTTCCAAAGTGCAAGCACTTTAAAATGCTTGGAAAAGACAAACAAGATCCAATCTATGCCAACGTTCCTATTTCATGTAATGCATCGTGATAAATAAATTCGAGATCAGCTGATCTCCAAATACACACTCTCCAGTGTCAACAAAGTGAATATGTTCATTTTGGATTAGCTTCCTTCCTTCTTACTTTTAACTTCTTAAATTTGATCTCACTTTATCTTTTTGTCCCAATCATACTACAAAAGAACTAATAACTAAATTCAGCATGGAAAGGAATATGAATTTTGGCATTCACCATTAGACAATGTAATCCAGCTTCAATAGTTGTCATCGTCCTTGCATCACAACATGAAATACTCAATGAAAATATCCATAAGAGTCACAGGCAAAGGAATAAAGGTTTAAATCAGCAATTTCCCCGTAAGTTCCTGGATCCACTCTCTCATATATTCAAAAAAATAGAGAAATTATCTGTTAACTATGAAATAATAAATCAACAAGAAATGGTTCACAGTTTACTTTGTCTCCCCATCCTGTATATAGTTTTTGAAGAGGGGAAAAAGAATACAATTGGAATTTTAAAAGTGGTGGCAGTTTTCTAATAACCATACTTTTGCATAAAACAAACGCATGAATAAATAAATAGCATTTTCTATAATGATATTTTCTATCGATCTTTATTTTGAGACACTCGCAAGGTGAGTGCATGATCCCCCAATTTAACTTAATTTATTTTCCAATCTTCTATCAACAGACATAGAAAATAGAATTGTTCGTGACGTTCATTGCAAGTTCTTCAACAATCTAAAGACATAGACTTATATATATGTATAACATTTCATCATCATTACAAGATCAGCCACGTATACCCTCCTCAATTACTATATTCGCCATGTTTAATTCAATTAAAATATGTTTCTTATCTCAAAGTAAAAGACCGTATGGTTTTTGAGCTCCTTTTATGTCCGCAGATTTCATGTCATTCTGATCCTAGCCAGGCAATGAGAATATTTAATGTATTAAGATTTAAACCATCCATGAATTCTGCTACATTTTCTTACGATCTCATGGTCTATTACCATTTCTTGTTGTGATTGACAGATTTATTATTCTTGTTGATCAGAGAGAGGGGAAGGAGAGAGAGAGTGAGTCCCAGATAATTTGATTAAACCATTTACTCAAAGAACCTGTCGGAATGGATCTGATTAAGCAGACTTTCGGCAATGGAAATAAAGGAAAGGAGTTTACTTTTTCAAAGATGGTGTTGAATTTTGAATGTGCAGAGGAGAGTTCAGTTATCTAAGAACTAGAAAGTCTTGAGAGGCACAAAATAGTGTTTAGAACCAAACTATTTCAATACAATTTGAATAGATCCCAAACTTTTTCTAATAGTTCATTGCCTAAGAGGTTTTAGAACCAAATCACATTTTGTACATCCCCATCCCCATCGATTACACCTTTTCTCGTGGCCAAAGAAACAAATAAGCCTTTGTACCATCATCGAAGTGTAATATGACTTTAAAGTCAATTTTCTTTTTTCTGGGATAATTACTTCCAACTCAATTTTGAATCAATTTGGTGCCTAAATAATGGGAATGCTCCACTAGGACCATGGTACGCAAAACTAAGATTCTCCAATTTAAAAAAAGAAAATAATACATCATGCACCTCCATTTTACATAACAAAGCGATTGCACGAGAACACGAAGCATTTTTCGCCCCTCAAAATCATGTGGGGATGTCTTAAATAAAACGAACATAAGCTTTTCCTCAGAACGAAGTCGTTATACGACCATTTACAATTACGAAAAACAAAGGACCATTTACATAATTCCGGGCCAAAATAAGACAAAATTAACACTACCCGTTTGCATTTTAGAAGACAACAAGAAAATCGAAACAAATTCAGTTCCACTTTCCATGGAAGCTCCAACAAGAATGAATATCTGCTCTCTTGCTTTTCCGCATAAGATTGAAAACTTCAGTTTTATGTAGACTTCTGGCAATTTCAATTGACAACCATCACATATATCCTTGCTCTATCAAGAATTGCAGAGTTGATATAACAGATTAGAAAAATAAATAGCCTCAATGTTCCAACAAATCTTAAAAGGAAAAGGTTTGGTGGGGGGGGGGGGGGGGGGGGGGGGGGTGGTGGGGGGCGCGCGGGGGGAAAGAAAAGAAAGAAAAGAAAATTGTTTGTTTCAACCCAATGCTTTCCTCAATAAATTTTTCCTTATTATGGTTTTGGCTGTCAGTATATCTAGAACGATAATTTGCTTTCAGAGCTTTTAACATATGAAGACTCTTAAGGAGAATTTTGATGTTTGTCATCTCTTCCAAAACTGAAGTCATGGTCTGTTCATCTAGGATACCAACGATATTCCAGGAGTTGCAGGAAGCATTGTCATTGACATAAGTCTTACAGGAATATTTGGTCACTCAGATACCAAACTACTGCTCCAATGTTCATATCAACACAATATGAGATATAACACAAGCTACTACAGCTAAAAACCTGATCTTTTCACCATAAATATCTACAATCAGATGTAAACAAAAGATGATCACTAATTTCTAACTGCTTAAATGATATTGTTTCTGTCATCAACATGACCGTGAAATCCTATCAACAGTAGACAGCACCAAAATACTATTTTCATATGTTTGGTGCAATGGGTTTATTTTATAGCTCGTTGTAATCAGCATTCTCAACAAAGTAGTCCAGTATTTTTATGATCCAACACAAACCGAATCATTTTTCACCAGTTTCACAATCTCTTAAGAGTAAGCACCGGCATGTGCATCTTCATTTTTCATTAGTCCCTGTAGCAAATGCATAGCAGATACAAGAATCTTCTCCCTTTCACCAACAAGGGAATTCAGCATGATATCAAAAATGTTCTTCAAAAGGACATGAGCCAAGATGCCAGGTCATTAAACAGCAGCTGATGAAAGTTTGAACATCAGTATTCGGCTCGCTGTAGTCTAAAGATGTTTCAAATTACAGAAGTGTGAATATTCACCAGCTAGTCTCCAAACTTACCCATTTCCAATGTTTTATGTTTTATTGTTTCTTGTATCTCTGGTTATCATCATGGTCATTGTGGCAGATTTATTCCAACTTGTGAAGTGATCGTACTGCTATGTATTATTTAATGTGGAGCAGTGTTACTGTGACAATGTAAAATACAGGGTTGTTTTACCTTAGCTTACATAAAAGTCTATCCTCTTCTTTAATCACCTTAATTCATATTATTACTTTAATGCTTGCCGTTCAAAGAGGAAACATACAGCTACATTTCCTAACCATTCAGTTGATTAGGGAAAAAAAAAAGATCATAAGAATGCATTCTAGTGTGTTAGTTCTAAACATTTCCCAAGCATGAAACAATTTCTCCATGTGGAAGGATATCATTTACCAGCCCTAATTAAACACCTTATTGACATCTGCATTTCCTGATCCAAACAATTACAGAGAAAGCTAAACTACAAAGCATTCAAGAGTCAATGTAGATCTAAAGAAGCTAGGAAAATGGTTAGAGCACCATATACAGTCCCCACAGAAGTCAGAAAGAAAGAAGAAAACAATTATCATTCTTCAATTTCAAGCAAAAAAGGGGGCCCACCCATAGTATACAGCAGTTTCCAGCCATTGTGGAGGTAAGGGAAGGAAGGACACATGTGCATCCAGCTCTATCCTTACATTTTGCAAAGAAGATATTTCCATGCATTTGAACCTGTAGGCCATATGTCATCAAAAAGCAACTTAATCATTGCATGAAGGATTACCCTTATCAGTTTCAAGTGAGGATGTAACCAATAACACACCAGCAAATGTGAGATGGATGGAAAATACAGCAACCCATCCTTTTAGAAAATAAAGATATTTACCTCAGCCCCTTGGGTATTCCATCATAGAAGAAGTTTTAAATTAACCAGCTTGCAAGGCTATAAACTAACAACATCCCAGGCCAAATAAATACATATTATCAAGCAGCCTTTGAAATGCTCTTTCGCCTTTTAACAAATCCATCCATCAGACGGATGTAGGTGGACTTACTAAGTACAATGCCTTTCTCAGTGATTTCCTCAATAATACTCATTGCATCCTTATATTTATTTTGTAAACATAGCTCGTCTATCTCTTGTGAATATGCTACAGACCTAGAATCAGGCTCCTCCTCACATTGGCTACCAACAACAGGTTGCCCCTGCTCATTTGATTTAGACAACTCGGGCAGTTTTCCTACTTCAACCATTTTTTCCAAAATATCTTCTGCTTCCTGGAATCTTCCAGCATCATTTAAGGAACTTACTACTGCATGATACATGTAAGCATCTGGGCCCAGTTTCTTTTCTTTCATTTCTGAAAGAAGTCCAAATGCTTCATCAAATCTCCCCAGCTTACACAAACTTGATATCAGTGTGTTGTACGTAACTGCATCAACATCTTTTCCTTTTGAATCCCATGTTCTAAAGAGCTTAAGAGCCTTTTCTAGCATCCCCTCTTTACAAAGGCCACAAAGGAGAATGTTACATGTAAAAACATCTGGTTTAAATGATCTCTCAACCATTTTGTTGTGAAACTGAAATGCTTTCTCAATGTCACCCTCCCTGCAGTAACCATATATGATTGTGTTGTATGTAGTTTCATCAGGGAGTAGACCGCTCTCTAAAAGTTCATTCAGCTTGTTAATTGCTTCGTTGGTCTTCATGGAATGGCACAGCCCACTAATAATTGAGTTATAGGTGACAACACTAGGGATTACCCCTTTCTTCTTCATCTCATCCCATAATTTCAAAGCAATATCTGACTTTTCATCTCTGAAATAAGCACTGATCAGAGTACCATAACTTACCTCATCAACATAATAACCCCTCATCCAGGCATTACTAAGCAACTTATATGCCTCATCAAGTTTTTTCTCTCCACAAAGAGCATAAAGAACAGTATTCAACGTAAAGTTATCCATCTTCAAACCTTTCTTTGACATCGCATCCATCATTTTAAATGCACAAGCCATGTCCCCAGCTTTGCAATACCCATTTATCAAAGTATTGTATGTGACACAATCAGGAGAGATTCCATCTTCTTCCATCTTCCTAATAGCATCGCTTGCTTCATCCATCTGCTTCTCCTTGCAAAACCACTTAATCAGTACGTTATGAGTTACCGCATTCAACTCCACCTTCCTTTCACGCATTTCATCTACTAACCTAAATGCATCTGAACTAGCCTTCCATCGAAAACACCCATCAACCAATGTGTTGTACGTCACTGCATCCGGCAACAATTTCAAGTTTTCCATCTCCTCCTTCAGCCTAAATGCCTCATCAATTTTACCATCCTTACACATTCCACTAATCATCACATTGTAGGTCCAAACATCGGGCAATACACCATTTTGCGCCATCAAATCCACCAAGTTAGCTGCCTCCTTTAACCAGCCCAACTTACAATACCCCGTAACCAAAATATTATATGTATTTCGGTTTGGTAACAACCCTTTATTTTTCATATCATGCAACAAATCCCTGGCCTCTTTCAACCTCCCTTTCTTACACAACCCATTTAATATCGTATTATAAGTAACTTGATCGGGCGAACAACCAAATTCCTTCATCATTCTATCAACCATTTCAAGAGCATCCTTAAACTTATTCTCCATACAATATCCGCTAATCAACACATTGAAGGTCGCTGCATTTGGCTTCACACCGAGTTCAATCATGCGATCAAAAACTTCTCTGGACAACAGAACCGAATGCACAGAAGGATACCTTACCAAACCAATGAGCAGCGTGTTGCAAGTAAGCAGCTTTGGGCGAAGGTGTTTCCTCCTCATCTTGTGGAATATATGCAATGCCAAATGCGGGCGGCGGCATTGAACATAGGCCCCAATTGCAGTGTCAAGGAGCGCCTTGGAGGGCCTCGGGACAGTCCCAGGCGGGCGGAGGATCATATCATGGAGGGAATGATGGCGATCAGAGGAAATAAACCCAACGAGTATCGACTTGGCAGCAGAGAACTTGTTGTACGAGAAGAGGCTTGGGAGGAGAGACAGAACGAGGGAGGGGGAATGGGGGATTAAAGTGGGGTATTGGGAATGGAGGAAATTGAAGAAGGAGATTAAGGTATTTGGGTTTAGGTTTAGGGATAGGGTCTTCGAGGAGAAGATTGAGAGGAGGAAAGAAGGGGTTAGGGAAGGGATGTGTGGGATTAGTGTTTGGAACTGGGGTTTTGGGGCAGAGAGAAGGGTTGTGATAAGGGTTTGGAGGGTTTTGAGGCTTGCGAGTTGTGGTGATGATGTGGAGTGAAGTGTGGGCATCGTAGAGAGAGAGGGAGGGAGGGAGGGAGGGAGGGAGAGAGAGATGTGGTTGTTTTCGGTTTCGGGCAAAGGCAACGAAAGGAGACGGTGAAAATCCTACGCGGTCGGAGACAAGAACGAGGGAATTCGGGACATTCAATTCCAAACTTCAGATACAAATTTTCCATTTAGTTTTTAGGGAAAAGGAAAAAAAATGAAAAAAAAAACACAAATATGGCTTTTGAGAAAATATTTTTAGATTTATTATAGTTAAAACTCCCTCTTAAAAGGGCAATTTTTCGATATACTGAAATCGCCTCTTTAAAAGATGGTTTCATCTACAAATCACATTTTATGTTATTTATCCCTCCACTTTAAACTTAGTCGAACATATATGTAATTTTAATTGAAAACGTAATCAACACGCGATGTTTTATAAGCAATTATTTTTTTAATCAATCAATCAAATTCTATCCAATTGTTTATTTATGAGATGTTCAGTTTTATCCTCATTCTGTACGACACAAATATGCATTTTGAATCAATATCAAAATATATTAATAACTTAAAATTATGAAGATATAAAACCATTATTAGAAATGTAATTACACTAATAAGATAGCTAAATAGTGTTTCAAAAATAAAGAAAGTAAATCGAAGGCAAAATATCCAAATCTAATGACATCGGCACCATCATTGAGCCAATGGCCAAACATCCTGGAGTCTTGCATTATCTCGGGGCTCAATCATCCGATTCACATCTAATTAGGTGATATGTCTACCATCTTAATTGTAAGCACTTGAAAACGATGCATACATAAAGACTGGTGAAGGGTGCATTTACATAACTCTCTTATCCATGTCATATTGAAAATCTCT
Organism: Lumnitzera racemosa; assembly: GCA_024138005.1. Lineage (NCBI taxonomy): Eukaryota > Viridiplantae > Streptophyta > Magnoliopsida > Myrtales > Combretaceae > Lumnitzera > Lumnitzera racemosa. Next base: position 50,668,573 of record JAMXBC010000006.1, on the reverse strand, counting down.
AACTAGCCTCCCCAAAGATATAGGGGGAGTATAAACATAACTAGTTGATGTCTCTCTCATGATAGGGGTATGGCACATAGGATCCCCAGAGCTCTCCTCAATGAATGACTTGTGGTACTCAAATCCTAGTAGTTTAGGAGATGTTAGTGGCGAAAAGTGTAGGGGAGAAGCATTGTCATGAATCCGTATGCTAAGCTGTCTACATACTTAACCTTTAACTCAACGACAACCATATCACTGACAGCCCCTTTCTCTTTATGGCTCATTCGGTGGGGAGTCATCTTTGTTGACATCAGGATCTGGTATAGTTGGGTTGCTTAGGTGGACCCTATTAATCTCTTGGATGAGGTTATCAACTTGATGATGCTCAAATATTATGTCCTTGTACGACATGTACGGCATTCTATATATAAAGTCCACTAGTATTTCGAACGCAAAAGTTTGAATTGCATATAAATAGAAAAACAAAAGTGCAATTAAAAAAACAATTGTACATACCATATACATCTAAGAAGCCTTTGATTAGTCAATGTATCTACGAGTAACTTGTTGGTATTAAAGGACGTAATCAAGATGTATACCGGGTGATGATCAAACTTGAACTAGTCAATTTTGGTGATCTTCCCAATGTGCTATCCAATCTATATGTTGTGTCACCTAATTTATCTCTGTCCTACCCCTCAAGTCGATATTGTGTAATACTTGTTCGATGTTAGGGTGGGCTAGGATCTCCTGCATCCTGCTAAATTGTCGAGCCATACTGTTAAGATAGTGCATTTCCATAATGTGGAAGCATATAAGCGATACACATACTAGCCATACAACACTCCTATCCTAACAATAAGTAGGGAATCTAGCAATATCATCATGGTCATAGGAAATCTAAACAACTTGAATTGACGATCAATAATGAAGATGAAAAAAAGTGATAGTTACTAAATGAATAAGGAGATGGTTTTAGTAAATACATACCTACTTCGAACGCTAGTGATCAAATGCATCTCCATATTGTCTAACCACTTGCGTAAGCAGTTTAGTCATGTCAAACTTCACCCCCCATCGACTCATAAGTGGTCGACCATCAACAACTGTTGTAATCCGACGATATAAAGGGGCAATGTGTGGCAAATGCTCCCATGCCCTCACCTATAGAGTCACTAGTAGATCATTAATCTCTTATGCATCTACCTTAGAAGCTAAGCACAACTAACAGTGCAACCACGCTAAGTAAGCTGCTCTCCCATGTATTGCCTGACTAAGGTGAGGTTCGATAGGAGAAAGAGAAACATAAGGTGTATGACATTGTTAAACTTATCTAAGAACAGCATACTCCTAATCAACTACATGATATGTGCCTTCATAAAGCGCTGTATTGTCTCGTCATCTGCATTAAAAGACAAATCAATGAAATTGTCCTTCAATTTAGCACCCTTTAGGGCACTCTTTAGTAGGTGAATTCCTAATAAGAAGTGACATAACTTGGCCCAACAAGTAGACGTTGTCATGCTAATAACTGCATTGCCGTTAACTAGTAGACCTATGAGTAGAGATATATCTTGTAACGTTACCATCATCTCACTAGTGTGGAAGCAAAACGTATGTGTCTCCTCCCTCCATTGCTCAACCAGAGTGATAATCAAGTGTCAATCTAACTGTATGAAGGGAACCTACCACATACCATTGAAGCCTAACTACTTTAGATATGGGATCATACGTAGATCTATCGGGATCTCCTCGCCATCATGATACCTAAATATCACCTCATGTTTGTGGCACTTGAGCTAATAGTTTTCCTATAACTAAGGAAGAAGAACTAATGTTACAATGAGTATACGAATTGAATGTATGTTTTCCATTTGCTATTCTTTACATGACCACCCTACACTAGCTTAGACCTATGAGATGGTTGTAAGTGAAGTAGTGACTTATCTTCCAGTCCTAGATCCATTTGCTCCTACAAGTGTAAAAGAGGAAAAAAAAAATACTAAGCTTACTACAAAACTCATAATGTAAAAACAAAGTGTTAGAATGAACAACTTCTTAAATGGGAAAACTGCATATGATTCCTCCCACTTACTGTAAACCTATTCAATTACTTTGCACTTCACTTTCCTAATTCTCTTGATGTGCATAGCATAAATGTATTGCATACAAATACTCGCCTGTAAGTGTCTTATGTTAATATTTGGTGACTCTTGAACATCCTTAATTAGAAAGTAGGATAAGGTATTAAAGTTTAATTTTGAGAGGTCCTAGCTTATTGTAGGATTGAGGCACATGTGTGGACGCACGAACCCGGTTATCACAAAGCATCATGCATATTGCTTCTTATAAGCTTTAAGTCTCCACCTGCAGCCCTTTTTCCAATCAACACATTTGATAGACCATAACGTCAGTTCGGACTTCTTCATAATGAAGTCATGGTAGTTCATAATATGATGTAGCCTTATAACTGTCTATAGATTTTTTTTTTTAATTTTTGAACTGCATGCCTACCTTCAATTCATTGTTGAAGCCCCATTTACCACCACTTATACTATCCTCAAATGCCACTAGTCCATCCCTTACACTTTCCATATAGAAAGGTACAAGTTTTGACACTCTAATCGCTTCCATACATGTCACTAACACATGCTTCCAATCGTTTCGTCCATGTGACGCTTGAGCTTCTTCTACTTCCTGTAACCAACATTTACTCAAGCCAACATCAGCATTACAATCTATATCATCAAAATCTTCATCAACGTTGGCACAAGCCAGTTCATTCTTCATATCAGTATCTCTAGTAAACTCGCTGGTGATCAATACATTAGGTTCACTGGACATGCCACTACTACTCGATACTTAACTCTGTAGGTCTACTTAAATTCAAACACCCCAATTTCAATTTGCTACCTAACATCATCGATGTGCCGTTCAACATCATGCTTAGCAGTCGGAGAGGCTATTGATGGTGGATTCACTTCATGAATTTCAATATACATCTCTGCAAAACCATTGATTTCAGTACGTCCTACTAAGGAAGCCATCAACTGTTGGACATCATAATCATCGCTGATGGGGATAACACAGAATATGTTCTTAGTCCCACCTACAAGGGGCATATGTGAATTGGCTTAATTCGGTATGTCATCATGTTAACCTGAAGCTGATTACATATCAATCCAATTACTTGATCATACATGACCCTAAATGGAACTCTAACTATTGTTTTTGGGCGCCTATCATACTGCACCCCATCCTCTCTTCCTATAATATTTTTACCAACATAACAAACTAACCTCATATTATCCATCATACACCTATATACCATATCAACTGTACAAACTTCAGCATGTGCATGTGAAAATACTAACTTATACAAGTAGACACATTCTACTCAAGTTCATGAATACATTACCTAATTTGATTTCACTATCATAACTCCTTAACAACACTAGAATCAGTAGTTATTCCAACTAAAAAAAATAAAGAAGCTACACTACCTCGTAAGCTAATTCATTATCTACACCCTTCAATAATAATTATTTGTACACATATTACCTAATACACATGTGTACATATAATATAGTACTTGCATACATTTACACATAAACCGTATTAAATAACGAACATAATGTTGTAAGAAAAAAAAATAAAAAAATTAACATCATACAAAAAATTGCAATACGTATATATACTTAACTAACGAATATAAATTTATACAAAAAAAATAAGTTAGCTTATAAGTAACAAATAATAGAAAATTATTCAATTCAACTATATGTCATAAAACAGATGGACATACTTATTTGTCCAAACATTACAAGTAGACAACAACCTACCATCATGCATTAAGTGGGAGCACTTTTCTTCGAAAAACATGTACTTGAAACGGTTCAAAACGAGTAAAAACGATACATTTTTCTATATTAATGTCTAAAGAGAGAAAGTAAAGCTAACGCACCGATTATCTCCCCATTTTCAATAAATTTCTCACAATAGAGACTTATACTACACAACTACTTTGATTTTATGGTTGATAGATAAATTTTGTAGATAGCTTAAGAAAAAAAAAAGGTTAAGAAAAGAAAGGATCGTACATAGAACAAAAGAAGAGAGGGATGAGGGTGAATAAATCCCCATGGAAATTACCTCTTTTAGAGGCAATTTCAACTACATTATATTCGAGAATATTTTCCCAGATACTACATTTTATATAAATTTTACATTTTTTCCTTTTCCCTACTTTTTAAATACGTATATATTAAGCTATAATTTCTTTCTTTCTTTTTTTTCGGTAATAAGATGACTTTCATTCAAACAAATAAACTAATACAATTCCACCTTAATCATCCCTTCTATTGATGTCCTTTATTACTTTTCAGTTTGTTTGTACCCTTTATTAATAAATACACACTCACAATATATGTGTAAACAAATAAACACAATGGTATATTAAATTTAAAATATAAAAAAATTATGAAATCATATTATACACACAACGATAATTAATGAAAAAATGTATACACATGGTCTAAGAAATACATAAAGAAGTGAATACAATTGCAGTGACACATTATAAATATATTTGTTAGAACAAACAATGTTATTTTCCCGTTAAAATTAAAAATATGCTAATAAATGTAATTTGCTTTTATCAAATAAGTTGTTAGGCACCTATGTAAACAGATAGATATTAATTAAGCAACTTATAAATTATAGTGCCAAAATTTTCAATATAAAGTCATTTAATTCTTATAAAACAATCTAAGGGTATAATCTTTTGTTATGAGAGTTGCACAACAAAACATATGGAAGGTGAAAACATGATTTGAAAGTATGGTAATATGAAAATAAGAGGAATATAAATATTTAGAAACTTTTGTACTACTAATTTTTTTTTTCCACACTGACAAATAAACTATGCTATTTATGAAAACAATTATTGTATATATTGAAGATATGAAAGTAAATAAAACTTATTTACTTGATATAGGAAAAGATGATATGTTTAGAAGGATATTAATATATGCAAAGAGAACGTTGGGTTAGACAAGGAATCAAAAATGATTATTTAGAGCAAGAGAGATGAATCGAAAGAAAAAAGAAAAATGGATGAATTACTCACATTTCCTTTCATTTTATTAGACTAGATTTTAATATCATATGTTTTAATGATTATTTCTAATATATTTCAAAGTGTTTAATAGAACTATAAAAAGATATCAAAAGCCATTCTTTCACTTAAATAATATAGATAAAGTACCTTCCATTTTAAAAAATAAATGATATAATGCTCTCCGGTAGTCTCACCAATAAAAAAAAAACATAGCAATTAAGATCATTTATAAAAGATAAATTATAATTGACTTTGTTTTATCTGTTTTGTTTTTTTTTTATAGTAAATGGATAGCTTTAAAGGTGAATATAAAGCAACAATAAACCATAAGAAATTTGAATGTAACTCTAAAATAAATGATGATAGATCAAACTTAGTAAAGGAATGAAATGTCATGATGAAAGTGAACACTGTTTTACTGTTTTACTCCATTGCTATCCCATTGCCATGAGAGACAAAAAAAAAAAAAAGAGAGAGAGGAAAATTATCTATAGTATTACATATGCACATTAATTGGATTTTTGTCCATTGTTATCTTAACTTTTTACATAACAATTATATTTTAATACTATAGACAAAGATGCCTTTCTTTAATTGAAAAATGTTATAAACCCTTTCCATTGTCATTTTAAGAAATCTCATCCATAGTAAGATGTAATTATTAAGAATACATATATTAAATGATGATATAAATATATTGAGAAAAAAAAAAAGCAATAGAAATTGAAAAAAAAAATGTTAAAGTGTACATAGATATGAAATTCAGTAAAGTATATATAGATATATAAGATAAGTTTATCTTCTTCTATAATAAAGAGATAGAACTGTAGTCACTTTTATTTGATGTTATATTCATAAAAAAAATAATAAAGTATTATTTGAGAAAAAAAAGAGCATATTTTTAGGATTTTTTTTCATTAGAGAAAATTTTGTTAAAATATTTAAATGATAAATTAATTATAGATAAAGAGACACACCTATAAGGAAACAAAAAAAAAATACTCATCTATATAAAATAAATTGATTATAAATAAAAAGACACAATTGTAAAGAGACAAAAGAATATTTTTTTTAATAGATATTACATTGAGGGAAAATAAAATTAAATTATAATTTCAAGAAAAAATAAAGTAGCTAAAGTTACAGCTTTATAACACATAAACCCATTTATCAATTATCAATTTGAAAAAAGAAGTAAAATTACATTATTAAACTCTTACATCGATATTTTTAACTGTTTTCTTAACCTAATATGATTTTGTCCCCAATTTCATACCTACAATTAAGCATATTACAAATAAATAAAGAATTGTTTGATTAGTAATTACTTTTTATGGTGACCATTTGTAAAATAAACTTCATATTCTACTAATATTTTAATAAGTATATAACTATTTGTGAAATAAATACAATTAAACATATCACTAAATAAGTAAAAAAGAAAATTTAATTATCAATAGTCTTTTTTGGGGTAAAATTTTAAAAGAAAATAAACCATTTGTAAAATGAGCACAACTAAACATATCATTAAAAAATAATAAAATAATTTAATCATCAATTACTTTTTATGGTGACCATTTGTGAAATAAATACATAGTTTTTCTTTTGCGAAAGTTCTAAAGAAACAAATAAACCATTTATGAAATATTTACATGTTTTTTTCTCGTGTTAAAGTTTGAATAAACAAATTTTACTCATAAAGTATGAGGATTTATGGATATCATAATAATTGAAAATTTGATTAAAGAATTATTAAAATTTATAGATATTAGAACTATAATTGGAATATGTTATTTTGATGAAAGATTTTTAGTTTAGATACCATTTTTTATTAAAGATTTGTATGTTAGATACCATTTTTTGCATAAGAGTTTTTTACCACAATAATGCTAACATATCAATGATTTATTAATCACTGTTAAGTGTGAATGGGTTGTTTGATGAAAACTCAAATAAAATGAAATATTAAAACAATAAAGACACCAAAGGGGTGTCTTTACCTTTAATATTATAGATAATTGCAATTCTTGAGAATTCCTATTCCCCATAAAGTCTATATTGCCATTCTTAACATCACCAAACAAATGGCGATTCTTTACTCTTTCCCTAATTTTATTCCCATAATGCCTTGATTGAAAATTAAAATTACTGATCATACTCAAATAAAACATCAAACCCAAACTTTTGTAACCCTAACCTAATTTAGTAGTATCTTCACTAATGTCTCATACACCTAAAATCATAGGAAAAACCTTAATCTATTAATCATCACTATCTTCCATCCCTTTTTCTATTCTCTCTCTCTCTCTCTCTCTCTCTCTCTCTCTCTATAGAAAACAATAGAGAATGGAAAAAGAAAGAAGAAAAAAAATTGTCAACAAATGCATACATGTAGATGGATTGTTACTATTCTTTATCTTTATTGTGAGGGATATGACTAGGATGTGTTCGAGATAGGTTTTATGAAGCCCAAACCTATCCCTATAAGATTTAGCATTTTTTAAAACTCTATTAAAATCTTGTAGAGCTTTTACTTATATTACCAAAACCTACCACCTATAAGGATTCGAGTTTCCTTAAGCCCTATAAGATTTTTCTTCTTATTATTAAAACTTACCCCTAAAGTTATTATGGACTCAATATCAAACCACCTAACCTTGATTATATTTTAATTTTGATTTTTTAAACTGTCATTAGTATATTCTTAAAGGATTTTTATAAATAAATGATTAATATGCTTATTAATCCTCTTAATAATATAATATAAGATAAATTTAATTAAATAGTTTATTATTTCTTATCGGGTTGAGTTTCTTATTAAGATTTTTTATAATCTCAAAACCTAACCCTAAACCCTATAGGTATTGTTTATCATATCTCGAAACCCAATCTTAAACCCTATAAGGTAGGGATTTTGTTAGTTAAGTAAGTTAAGTATCCTATTATAATCTATCCAGTTATATTCCTAATTACCATTTGTTTTCTATCATTGTCCTTGTCTTCATCCCTTAATTTTATTAGTGTTAACATTAGAGAGAGAATTGAAAGTTAGAGAGCAAGTTTTTGATGGGTCAAAAAAGAAAACCAAAAAAAAAAAAAAAATCAATGGATGCATGCATGGAGATAAAACATTAGGCTTGTTAAACTTTTTATGGATGTATTGGTTTGAAAGCTACACTTTTATCTGGGTAAGTGTTGGTTTTTTTAAGAGAGAGAGAGTTGAAAGAGAGAAAAGCTAAGATGCAGGGATCAGAGAGAGATAGAGTCCAAAGAGAAAGAGAAAGAGAGAAAAGAAAGATGAGGGCAAATATTTCCTTATATTTCAACCTAAAAAAATATGTCATTGTAATTTTTACTATGGGTTTATTCTTATTACTCTATTTTTTTCAACTAAATAATATAATATCCATTATTCTTTATTTTATTTCCGATGAATCTCAATTATATTCTATCTTTATTCCATTTTGTGAATTAAACGAGTCATACATCAAACAGCTATTAGTTAGGAGACTCTATAAACGTGTTTTGATTACAAACAGATATAAAATTACTATAAATTTGCATAAGAGTCTTCTATTAGAAGATCTATAACAAAAGGGGCCACATAAAAAACACAATCTTCATCTCTTTGTAGTTCTTCTTTTGATAAAAGATCTACTACTTTGTTTTCATTACGATGAACCTTGGAAAACACAATATTTAGAGGAAACCACATTTTTGTTTGAGCTTCTGATTTTGCTCCTATATTTTAAAATTTATGAAAGATGATTTTGCACCTATATTTTAAATTTTTTTTTGTTAAATTTGTGAATGAGTTTAAATTTCATAACTTTTCTTCTGTTTGCCAACGAATTTCATAACTATTTAATAGAAGATTTTATAGTGTCTCTATTTTACAAAACTAAAATCCAAAAAATTGAATCATTAATGGTAATGGGGTGATTATGGCTATGGCTTGGTTAAGATTTGATTCATTTTTCAACTCTTTTCTTTAATTTTTGCATTATTATTTAATTAAATATATTTAATAATATTATTTTATTAAATAGACTGATAAAGAGTTGATATATGTTTTTTAATTAATATTAACAGCTAATGATAAAAATCCAGGTCATATGTTTTGTAAAAAGGGAAAAAATACAAAGGTTATAAATTTGCAAAGATATGGAAATAACGATTAGAGTTTTGAATATTCTTTTATTTTCTTAAAAGACAATTTCAAACTAATTACTTAGTAAAGTTGAATTGATTTTTTTGGATAGAGGCAATGTTCATAGAGGAGCATTCTTCTAACTAATCATAAGTGATTTATTGATTGAGACAGGTTGTTAGGTGCAAAATCTTTAGAAACTTTGACAAATCTAAGTTTAGAGTTAATGCCATATGATAGGGAATTATATGACAATCTTAGGAGTTACAAATAAATGGTTGATGGTTTGAATTATTCTTAGGTAACTAAAGCTGATGTTCCTTTTAAAACCAATAGATGTTCTTCTACAAGCATCTTGTCAAACATATCGCATGTATAGTCGTTATTTTATTTACTCTCTTATTCTCTTTTGTATTTTACCACTTGTACATATTAGAATTAATTAAAGTTAATTCACACTCTAATATAAATAGTAGCTTTTCACCTTCTATTCACTATTCTTTCATTTTTGTTACATCAATTAAGAAGATTTTTCTTTGTCTTATTGTTTTGTTCATTGATTCCACACTACAATTAAGAGATTTTCATTGACTAGCAAATTCATCATGGTACCAAAGCACTCTGGTAATGATTTCTGACTTACTTTTGTTCCTTTACAATATTTTTGCTTTAGTGATTGAGTTCTATCAATATTAACATAGGAGATCAGATTAGTCGAGATCTTTTATCCATTTCTCCTTCTGATAACCCTAGCATAGTGTTAGGGGATATAGTTTTTAGTAGATTAGTTGAATATGAATCATAAAGGAAATAAAGGCAATTCTTGATGGGATTATTGGATGTGTATGAAGTTATACATAATCAGATACTTCCTACCAATCCCTTATCAAGTGTTAGTAAAGCATTTTACTTAATACTTCAAGTAGGGAAATAGTGGCAAATGACCAATTTGATATCAAATGAAGGAGATATGTTAGCCTTTTCTATTAGTAAAGTTAATTTGAAAGTCTCTATAGGTAATAGAAAGGATATTCAAATGAATAGGCTTCACTATAAGAATTGCAATGTAGATGGACACTCAATTGAAACATGTTTTGAATTGACTGGGTATTTGGAATAGTACAAAAGAAGATGAAACAAGAGAATAGGATCTTAGAAGCAAGTTGTAACTATTAATTGTCAACTCGACAAATAAGATTTATCCACTATTCTTAGCATTCATTTTGATCATGGTGTTGGATGCAATTGAATTCATAGAATTGATAATACAATTTGTTTTGTCTATTTTTTAGGAAGTCATTAAAATGATGCACAGGAAACAGTCTTATAATGCTGATTAATGAAGTTCATCAAATGTTAATTTTGTACATACTTCTTTTGCAATTTGTCTTGCTATTTTAAATGATTAGTTTGCTTCCTAGATTATTGATACTGAGGCTAGTGATCACATAACTCCTTTTGTACATCTATTCCAAACCAAATACATATTTTCACGAATGATTCATATTAGCTCCACTTTAATCTTTCATAATGTTCTTATAGTCCCGAATTTTAAAAATAATCTTTTCTTAGTTCCTAACTTATTGTTAACTTATCCTATTACTGTATTTATTGACAAACATATGTATGTATTCTAAGACCGGAGAACTAGAGATGTTGTTGCTAAAGCTCAACTTATAATGGCATGTATGTACTAAGCTAGATTCTATTAGTTGTGATAGTAGATCTTCAATTCTTTCTTTGCCTCTTGTTGCTACCAAAAGTAACTGCTTTCCTAAACCAGATTGTACTTCATTTGTTTCATGCCTGCTTGGGGCATTCATCTTTATCTAGCTTAGAACATATTTCTTATTGTAAACATTTTAACTTCAAAAATTTTCTTGTAAGACCTAACATTTAGCTAAGTTTAATTGCTTACCCTTTCCCAGTAGTGAGTATGTATTAAGTAGTTTGTTTCATCTCTTACACTTAGATGTTTAGGCATTGTATCATGTAACCAAACATATTAGTGAGCATCACTTTTTGACAACGATGAATGATTATTCAAGAGGAACATGGACATACTTAAATACAAATCTCAAGTAGTTTTTGTCTAGAAAAACTTTCTTTGCCTATGTTAGCAATCATTTTACTACTTGTCCGAAGTACAATAGTAGTGATAATAGGTAAGAATTCATTTCAAAAGAGTGTCATGCTTTATTTGTTAAACATGGTGTAGTTCATAAAAATTAGCTCCTTATACTCCTCGACAAAAAGATTGTGTTGAGAGGAAAACATCTCCATTTATTGGATACTTCCCAAGCACTAAGAATAGATGCCGGTTTACCTAAAGAATTTTAGGGTGATTGTGTACTCACAACTAATTATTTGATTAATCATATGTTAATGGCTATTCTTGGATGGAAATCACCATGAAGTGTTGTTTGGTTATATTCCATCTTATTAGTATTTACGAGTTTTTGGTTATTTATATTTTATGGCCAAGTTGGGTTCTCAAAAGGATAAGTTTGACAATAAAAGCTCTAAATGTGTTTTTATAACATATGCTACTAGATGAAATGGCTTATAAGGTTTATGATTTGGTTAAGACTTTTATAAGCAGAGTGCGGTGTTTTATGAAGATGTTTTTCCTTTTAAAATACTTGATGCTCTCTTACATTCCTTTTTTATTTTCCTGTTCTGATACACCATCCTAGCTTGCTATGTCTTTTTATTTTTTTAATCCTATTCTCAATTTGCATTCCTTACGATCTGTTACTTCTACTTCTTCATCTAATTTAGATGTTCCCTCTCCTTCTACTATCATCGATACATTTGTTCTTCCTATTGATGCTATTCCTTTTGTACCTATAGAGAGTAATTTCAGTAATTGGGCCTTTAAACTAATTTCATGCCATAGATCAATATCTTAAGCTAGTAATAGTGCTTAGGAAATTGGCCTATTTAGGGATGTCTTAAGGAAAATTTGGCTTGGTCAGAACGCAGATCGCCGGATTGGATATTTCACTCTTAATCTTGCTCGATTATCTCATGCATAAAAAGTAGACACGGAAATGGTAACAATTCTTTTAGGCTTATTTAAGCTTCATTTGGTCTTATTAGACCTTAAGGAGGCTTAGTTAGTCTTTAAACTTCACAATAATGATAATAAACTTTTTTTAACTAACAAAAGCCTTAAGCATACTTAGGCCCATATCTATGCTCATAAAGGCTAAAGGAGAGGCTAAGCTCCAACAAAGGAACTCATTCTCAACCATCTATCTTAAAACCATCCGATGGATAAGATTAATCTCCAAATTCTATAAATAAGAGGCTTCTTTTCTCATTTGATTCATTTAGAACATTGGCAAGCTTGAGATAAACACTAGAGCTTTGTTGAAATCATTCAAAGAAGATCAAATAGATAATTCATCAAGAACGATGCAAGACGAACAAGATCACCAAGTTTGATCGACTATTATATGTATGTTCAGGATATTGAGTTTGCCCATCCTTCCTCCCACTCCTCTTCTTAACGACATCCCTCTATGTGTGATCAACTTAAGATGTCTCTTAGATCAGTTAGTATGCTTATCATACATGATTGATAACTTATAGCAACCCTACCACCTAGTGCCTTTGATGTCTTTTGTTCCTTCTGTTGATAATATTCCATGTGTTAAGTTGCATTCTAAAAAAGTTAGCAAACCACCTAAATGGTTAAGAGATTATGTTCATTATATCAATCATGTTAGTTCCTCTTCTTCTTATTTTCGTAGTCTTAGTTTTGCTTTTTCCTCTATTCAATATCCTTTGTTTTCTTTCCATTCATTTTCTTCTTATCAATCCAAGCAATGAAATCAATGGCTAACGTTTTAATAACAAAATAAAACAACATCACATATCCAAGCACCTAAAGAGGAGTAATGGATTGAAGCCATGCATAAAGAGCTTTAAGCTTATGGAAATAATAATATTGGAAGTTAACATGTTTACCTTCGGTAAGAGTGTAATCGGTTATCATCGGTGTAGAAAATCAAATATAACGCTTATGGTATTGTAGACTATTGCAAAGTACATTTGGTAGCTAAAGGCTACACTCAAATAGAAGGTGAGGATTATCACAACGCTTTTTCCCTTGCTATTAATATATGAAGTGTTGACATTTTGCTTGACTTTTTACTATTAACAAATGGCCCATTTTTTTTTAGTGGATGTGAACAATGCCTTTCTTCATGGGCATTTAGATGAGGAGATTTACGTTAAGCCACCACCAAGTTATACAAAAGCAAAGCAAGGGTAGGTTTACAAGCTATTAAAGTCCTTACACGAGCTGAAAAAAAGCTTCATGTAAGTAGAATTTAGGAATTTCATCTTTTCTCGTTCAACTTAGTTTCACTCAATTAACTCATGATCATTCCTTCTTCATTTGAAAGGATTTTGTTAATTTCTTGGTTGTCTTACTTTATGTGGATAACATGTTCATCACCAATATTGATTTAAATTCAATTCATGTTTTGAAAAAACAATTGCATGAGGCTTTTATTATGAAGGATCTTAGTCATACTCATTACATTTTAGCTTTGAACTTTATAGGACAAATCATTGTATTCTTTTGACTCAAAGGAAGTTTATTACTGATATTTTATCAAATACGGGGTTTAGCAGCTACTAAACCCATTTGTACTCATTTACCATCAAGCCTCTAATTGTACGGTAATGTTAGTGTTCTTTTGGATGATCCTACCCTTTATTAAAGAATTATAGGGTGACTTCTTTATCTTATATTTATTAGCCCAAATGTTTCTTTACAGTTCATAAACTTAGTTATTTTGTAGCAAAGCCTCATATTAGACATCTTCATGCTACTTATCATATGCTGTATTATCTTAAAGGATCAATTAATCTGGGTGTTTTCTATTCTGCTTCAATCTCTTTTGAATTGCATGGTTACTCAAATTCTAATTAGGGCATGTGCTATTGATTGCAAACCCATTTCTAAGTATTGTATCATGCTTGATTTTTCTCTTATTTCGTAGAAAACGAAGAAACTAACTACCATTTCTGCTTCTTCCATTGAAGTGGAGTATCATTCTATGACATTTGCTACAAAGAATTCAAGTGGATTTCTTATATTCTCCAAGATTTGCATGTGCAAGTGGATTTTCCTATTTCCTTATAATGTGATAATTGTTTTACCCACTTATTAGCTGATCATCATAGTTTGTATAGTCACATGAAGCAAATTGTTATTAACATTCACTTTACTTGAGATCAAGCTTTTAAGGGATTCTCAAGATAGTCTTTGTTCCATCTAAGCTTCAACTTTTGAATGTTCTTAATAAAGTGGTTTGTCAACATCAATTAACTTTTGTCAAGTCTAAGTTAGACCTTTGTGTAACTCCATCTTAAGAAGGGGAGGAGGGGTTAAATAGTCTTTATCTATTTACTCACTGATTCACCTCTGTATTTTGCCTTATGTACATATCAGAATTAGTTAGAGTTAGTTCATACTAGTTCAGTATAAATAACAGCTTTTCAACTTCTATTCATTATTTTTTCATTCTTCGTTACATCAATAAAGAAAACTTTGCTTCATTTTGTCGTTATGTTTATACATTTTGCACTATAGTTTGGAGATTGTCATTGATTAGCAAATTCATCACATCTGCATTTTGGTTAAAATTACTTAGTCTTATAGAGAAGCAAGTTTAGAAGCATAATTGAACTATAGCTCAACTTATATGTAAATTAATGTGGATTAGGTAGATTCTTAAGAGGATTGGGCACAAAAATGATGATGGGCCTATGAAATTGTGGTATGATGATAAGATGGCTATAAAATAGCCTTAAATCCAGTGTTTCATAAGTAGATAAAACATATTGAGGTAGACCGTCATTTCATCAGTGAGAAACTTCAATCGAGACTACTTATTGCTCTAAGCTATGTTAATACCAATGAACAACATGATGATATGTTTTACAAAATCCTTAACTTGATCTTATGTTACCGATGCGTCTCTGGAGTCGAACATTCAGAGGATCACCACAACGAAGTGAACTGAAAGAAAGTAAAAGAAGATTAGTAAGGTCTGGGTAGCTATTGATTGAATATGACACACCAATCAATCTTACTTGGCTTATAATCTACTGCATATGACTCACTAATATGAACTATAGGGTCACTCGCCACTACTCCTTACTAAAGGGAATAGATAAGAGTTAAGGGTAAATGTGAACACTAAGGTTACTCAAAAGGGAAACTTGTATATTCTGATTATCAAAAGGATGATGTCTACATACAACAAATGGGGTTTATATACTAGCTCCACTAAAGTTACAAACATACATGGAAAAAATAAAAGGGTAATTTACAATTAGGATACACGAATGATACTAAAAAGGGTAAAAGAGACAAAAAAAATATCTTATAAGGAAGAGTAAAGAATCCTTTTAGAATGTAGTGCCAAAAGACGCGCGTCGCATGGTAGCTAGTGTTCTGAAATATAATACAGTTTAGAAAAAATAAAGAAAGGAGAGTCCCTTGTTAGAGCCGACTTAATTTGGATCAAGTCGAAGCTTAGTCAATCAATCATTAGAAAGTATTAAGCTTGGATTGGGTTCGTGTGTTAGTGGTCAACTCGAGCAATCATTTGAGGTTGGTATGCTTGGATGTCATCTGTATCATGGCATTATTGCTTTGTAGGTCGGCCTATATGCATGATCGAAGCTTAGTCAATTAATCACTAGAGAGTATTCAACTTGGATTAGGTTCAGGTGCTAGTGGCTGGCTAGGACAGTCATTTGAGGTTGGTATGCTTGGATGTCATTTGTGTCATGGCACAATTGCTTGGAAGGTTGGCCTGTATGCATGGTAAGTCGGCACATCTGCTTAGTAGCTTCAAGAACTATGTTGGCATACGTGAGAGCTTGGTATTTAGGTTGGCAATAAAGTGAAACATGGAGGTCGGGATAGGAATTATTGTCTTGGATGGGGCTTCGACCTAATATTCTCTATATAAGTCCTTAAAGTCCTCTAGCTTAGCTACACATGATTGGTCTAAGGACTTGATTCTTATCATCTACCTAAGGTTTGGAAAGATTTGTCTTCAAATCCGAAGTGGTCTTGGGCTTTTGTTCTTCCTGGGCATCTACGAGGTCTTCTTCTTCTCATCAATATGGAAATTAAGTCAAATAAATTGAAAGTGGAGGAAATACCATAGTTCTCGGGCAGCTCAATCTGGTAGGCATTGTTTTTGATCTGCTTCAAGACCTTGAATGAACCATCAACTAGTGGAGATAGCTTCCTCTATCTCAGGTGCAAAATCACTTTCAGTTGAGATGAATCCATACTAAGTCTCTTAGTTTGAAAGAAATAGCTTGTTGGCCTTAGCTACCAATCTCTTGTTGTCTCTAGTTGAACTTAGCAATCTTCCTTGTCACAGACTAATGTAACTCTTACAATTCTTAGGCTCAGTGGACTCTAGATTGACTCTCTTCAGTAGTTGCAAGGATACCAATCAAATCCAATGGAATAGTGGCATTGAAGACATAAACTACCTCGAATTAAGTCTTTCTAGTAGTGCTGTGGATAGTTTGATATATGCGAACTTCATAATAAGTAAACATAGATCCCAATTCTTCAAGTTCTTTCCCAAGATAGCTTTGAGTAGATTACCTAACATCCTATTCATCACTTCAGTCCAGCCATTAGTCTGAGGGTGGCTATTAGAGTTGAACACAAGTTTAGTCCTTAGTCTTCTCTAAATAGTCTTTTAGAAATAACTCAAGAATTTTGTATCTTGATTTCAAACAATAGTTTTTGACACTCCATGTAATCGGACAACTTCTTGAAAAAACAAATCAACGATATATAAAGTATCATTGGTTCGATGGCTCGAGATAAAGCATGACATTTTGCTGAAGTAGTCTGCTACAACAAATACCAAATCTTTTCACGAAGTCCATGTTGAGGTTTGCCTAAGGTAAGGTTGGTGTTAGTAGAGGTATATACTCTCTATGGGGCTCTCTTTTTCCTTTGGCCCTCTTATATACTTTAAAACTACCAATTACCTTATGGACATCCTTGACTAAACTAAGTTAGTAAAAATTTTCTTTCAACAAGTTAGTTGTTTAGATCTCTCCAAAATGACCAAATAATCCACCACTATGAGCTTTCTTAACTAACAACTTACATATGAAACAGCTAGGTATGCATAGCCTTCTTTCCTTGAAGACATAACCATCTCAGATATAATAACCTCCAACGGCAACTCTGTCTCTACACTACTCCACAATGGAACCAAAATGAGGGTCATGAGCATACTGCTTAGTGATAATGAAAACCCTAATAACTTCAATTGTAAGGTGGCTAGCAGAGCATCAACAACTACATTAATGCTTCCCTTCTTGTATCAGATCACATAAGAAAAGCCTTCCATAAATTTTAGCCATTTGGCTTGTCTCTTTGAAAGTTTGTTTAAACTCCTAAGATGCTTTAATGATTCATGGTTAGTGTAAATAACAAACTCTTGTGGTAATAAGTAATGTTGCTTAATAGTAAGAACTCGAAAAAGAGAGTACAACTCTTTTTCATACATAGAGTAATTCAATGTGGTACTACTAATTTTCTCACTATGGTAGGCAACTAGGTGTTGTTCTTGTATTAGTACTGCACTAATACCAATGCTTGATGCATCATACTCTAGCTCAAACAGCTTGTCAAAATTAGGCAAAGCTAGGATAAGGGTAGAAGTAAGCTTCTCTTTGATCTTCCTAAAGCTCTTCTCAGCTTAGTCCTTCCATCAAAATCCATCACTCTTCTTTGTTAGCTTAATCAAAGGGGTAACAATAGTATTGAAGTTCTTAATATCATGAAAACTTCATACTTCATTAACATTCTTCGGTATTGGCTACTCAAAGATAGCTTCAATCTTTTCTTCATCTGCTTAAATTCCTTCTCTTGATACTAAATACTCAAGAAAAACCATTTCCCCTTTATAGTATGTACACTTTTTTAGGTTCCCAAATAACTTCTCAGCTCGCAAAATATCAAACACAGCTCGAAGATGTTAAACATAGTTGTTCAAATCGGCATTATACGCCAATATATCATCAAAGTACATGACTACATATCATCCGATTAGGGGGCACATCATATGGTTCATAAGCCTCAAGAATGTGCTTGGTGTATTGGTAAGTCCGAATGACATAACTAACCATTTGTAAAGATCATGCCTCATCTTAAAGGTAGTCTTCCATTCATTACCTAGTCCCATGCAAATTTTATGGTAGCCACTTCATAAGTTAATCTTCAAAAATATCTTAGTACCATTAAGCTAATCTAACATGTCATTGAGCCTCAATATTAGATATCTGTACTTGATAATGATACAATTGATAGCTTGGCTGATGACGTACATGTAGAATGAAACATCCTTCTTTGGAACGAGCAGAGTTGGTACGGTACAAGGACTCATGCTGTCCCTAACATATCATCTCTCTATGAGCTTATCCACTTGCTTTTTTAGCTCGGTAACCTACTCAAGGTTCATTCTTTCAGTAGGTCAATTTGGTAGGGTAGCACTTGGCTGCAAATTAATATAATGTTCAATGCTTTAGATTGGGGGTAGTCCTTCAAGTAGCTCTTCAAGAAACAAATCAGAAAACTCATTAATCAATCTTCAAATATGTTCAAGTACTTCTTCCAAATCTCTTATCTCTAGTAGTCTTCTAATCAATAGAAGCTTAAACATTTAAAGTACTTCACTTCACTGGTCTTACATCTTAAGGTCTATCCTCTTTCATATGTACTCAAAGTCAGCCTAACCTCAGTTTAGCTTGATTGACCTGCTTGGCTTTCTTTAGGTTGATCGTTTCTCTCCTTAACTAGGCATAAAGAAGTTAACATGGAATGGGGGCTCAAGAAAATTTTGGCTTAGGTTGGCCTGAGGCATTTCTTCTTTATTTTCCAACCCTTTTGCATTGCCTTAATGACCTTTTATAGAGTGTAAAACCTCTATACTTCTACAATATTATGAATCTTATATTTAAGTCTAAAAAGGAGCCTTGACATTGTATGAGCTTTGAGCTCATCTATATCAGCTCAGATCACCTGCATCTGGAATTCTCTTACATAGTCATCAACAAATCAGCCACCTTAGTAAAGTTCCTGCCATTTTGCAAATGTGTCCTGTAAGTACATCTTGGACACAAATCTACCTATCAACAATCTCTTCATCTCTTCTTAAGCTCTTATACTTTGTATTCCATCCCTTTCTTTAGCTGCATTTAGATTCTTCTACCACATAGCAACATATCTAAAGAACATAGCAAGTTGCATTTTAATAGCATTTGTATAACCATAATAGTCAAACACTTTCTCCACCTTCTCTTCCCATTCTAAATATTCATCTACATCTCTACTTCCACTAGGGTGAGATTTGGACCTTAACATTGTCTAATCCTCAAGGAGTTTGATGTCCTCGCTGTTATGCTTGGAAATAATCAGCCTTTTCTTCTTCCTCTCCACACTCTTTTGCATCTATCTCCTCATCATCTTCCTCTATGTCCTTCAACTCCAGCCTTCATCTAGCAATCCACTCTACTACTCCTCCAACTTAGGGGGGGTTGGATTAAGTGGTTGGCTTAGTCACCTTGACCATAACATCTCTTTGGAACATTTTCGGGTGGGTTACGGTATAGCACACCTTGGGATTATTATTTATTATATTACATTGTGGTGACTAGACTCTCAACAAAATTAGTAAGTTTGTTAAATTTATCATCAGTTAACCCAAAAGTGTTACTACCATCATGACCATGACCAGTTAAGCACCACTACTCTAGTCACCAATAACATCTCAAACATTCAAATCTAACATGGTATAATACTTCTTGAATAGATTAATAACACAATATACAGAAAACGCTGCTACCATACCACCTAAAACTTCGACTAACATACTCTAACAACTTTAACATCTAATAATCACTCAAACAAGATAAAAATGAATTTGCTTTCATATGAACATATGGAAGCGACTGTGGAAGGAACACAACTGCTACAAACAACAAACTTGAACCAAAACTTCACTGTAACTTCATACACTCCCTATCGAAACGGTGCTTCGATACCAGCGAAGCTGATGCATCTCTGGATTTGAACACACAAAGGAGCACCATAACGAAGTGAATTGAAAGAAAGTAAAAGAAGACTAAGAAGGTTCGGGTAGCTACCGACCGGATATGATACACCGATTGATCTTACTGATCTTATAATCAACTGAATATGACTCATTGATCTGAATTATAAGATCACTCCCCATTACTCTTTGCTAAAGGGAATAGGTAAGAGTTAAGGATAAATGAGAGAACTAGAGTTGCTTAAAAGGAAAACTTATATATTCTAATCATCAAAAGGGTGATGTTTGTGTACAATAAATGGAGTTTATATACTAGCCCTACTAGGGTTACAAACATATATGGAAAAGATAAAAAGGTAAATTACAATTGGGATACACGAATGATACTAGAAAGGGTAAAAAAGATAAAAAATATTATGTATGAAAAAGTAATGAATCCTTATGAAATATTGTGTTAGAAGACACATGTTGCATGATGGCTAGTGTTTTGAAATATAGTATGGTTCAGACAAAATGAAGAAAAGAGAGTCTATAGTTAGAACCAACCTTATCTAGATCAGGTCAAAGCTCAATCAATCAATCACTAGAGAGTATTCGACTTAGATTAGGGTTGGGTATTGGTGGTAAGCTTGGGAGATCGACTCGGACAATCATTTGAGGTAGGTAAACTCTAATGTCGTATGTGTCATGGTACTGTTGCTCAGCAGGTTGGCCTATATGCTTAGCAAGTTAGCATGTTTGCTTGATAGCTTTAGAAACTATGCTAGTGTATATAAGAGCTTGGTATTTAAGTCAGCATTAGAGTGAAACATTGAGGTTGAGATAGGAATTCATATCTTAGATGGGGTTTCAAGCTAATATTCTCTACATGAATCCTTAAAGCCTTCTAGCTCATCTGTGTATGATAGGTCTAAGGAGTTGATTCCTATCAATTACACTTACGTATTGCCATTTCAATGATGATATTATAGAAAAAAGAAATAATTTTTGAAACCATATATATATATATATATATAGATATATAGATATATGCAATGATTTAACAAATGCCATGAGTACATAAGTTCATGCTTTATTACCCTTCGGTAAAAAGAACATGTTATCAGTAGCGTAGATGAAGAAACGTCTAAAACATTTATAGAACATCTAGATTTTGAAATTATTATGATTGCTACATGTATAGTAATTTTTTCAAAATTATCTAAAATTTATGATTAGTAAAGTGATAGAGACAGAGAATTCCAACATAATGAATGTGTTGACATAGACTAGCACATACTAAAATGCATTATGCATGCCATATGTTTAAGTACTCCATGTGTTGCCTTTTATTATTTATAACTAAGAGTAATGGAAGAGGTCTTAGTGGCAACAGACGAAAATGCAAGTTGCAATAATTTTTTCAGGAGTTTGAAAAGTTGAATGCAGGGCTTTCTTCAGTAACATCATGTTATCGCAATGTCATGATAAATTATATCTAATTTTAGTAAATCATATCATGAACGATGAAAGCTGTCAACACTTAACAACTTTATTTTTACTAGATTTCTATAAATTATACCCATCAATGATATAAAAACAAAACTATTGATAGTTTTCATTTTACCGTTTATGACATAATTTATTGAAATTTAGTGTAATTTACCAAGTCGCTACTATAACGCGTTACTGTTAAATTTCCCATTGAATGCGCCATTGTCGGTATATTGCAAGAAAGGCTATCCTAATGTTATAAGGTTGGTATATTTATTTGTTTGTCGATTCCAATATGAATTCAAATTTTGTTTGTTGATTCCAATATGAATTCAAATTTTTCTTCATTTAATCAACAAGGCCCTACAAGATGATATCGTATAAGTCATTCTCCAACTATATTTTACTTGTTAAGGGATATTGCATTAAATGAATGCTATTCAAGGAAACAATGTTTTCGAAGGACCATTGATTGCTCCTCTTTTATTTTAAGATGATATCCTATAATTTTATTGTTACCATCGAGTTGTGTAATTTGGTTAGGTTTTTAACTCCTTTTCTTTCTTTTTTTTTTAAAAAATAGGTGATAGGGGTTGGCCACCTACCATCTACTACTATTGAGTTGAATGACTTATTTTTTAAAGTGAGTTACAACTTGCTCGACCAAAAGTGGTCGTTCTAGCCACCCTTTAGCCTTATATTGGCAGATTTAAAAAAAAAATTACTTACTTTTTTTTTTCATTTTTCTATTTATCTTATTTTTTATTATTTTTAATTAATTTTATAATTATATATATTTAATTATATTATTTACTTAAATTAATAATTTAGATTAGCTTTTGTACACTTTGCAAGTTGTGATTGGTCACAAATTCCACATCATCTAAGGAGTTAAGTAGGGTATTATAAGGAATATCGAAACTTTGATTAGATAATAAATTGATCTTTCTAAAATTTAGGTACAAAATTACAAAAAGATAAAGGTTTGGGTACTAAATGCAACATTAACCCTACTATTTAAGTAACAAAATGACAAGACATTATTGGATCTATCCAAGTCTTCATTTTTTATATATTATTTTACTATAATAAATTAAATCAAATTAAACATTATATTTAAATTCATTTGTACCAATATACCACTTATATGTATGAGTGATAAATAAATACTAATTGCATCTCAATGCATGAAAGTAGTGATAATAGGAAGACCTTCTCTCTTTTTCTTAGTAGAAAATATACTAGCATGAATTAGGAAAAAAAAGAAGAAGATATAACTTATGGCATTAGATTTTTTAAAATAGGGTAAATTACGTTGGTTACACCTGTAAATTTTATAAATAATATGCACACCTTATTTTTTTAAAAAACCTATACTTATCCTCCTGCTTTTACTAACTAAGTCGTTGATGTAGGCTATTCAACCTAATGGGTGGTCGTTTACCATCCTAAGGAGGCCATGCAATGACGTGGTGATAACATATCATCATTTACATTAGCATCTAAGTGGGTAAATGTAAAGGGGCAAGTGGAAGTTTTTTTAAAAAAGTGTGTATTCTATCATTTACATAAGGGAGAAGTATAAATTTGTAACTCAATCTTTTGCATTTTTTTTATTCGAATCTTAAGCGTTTCCTTTTTTCTATTAAATTTTCTACATTTTCAAGTATTGTTAAAGAAGGACTTCTTTTAATGTTGTTTTGTTTTCAATCCATTTGTTCCACATAGTACATTTTGATTGAACCATGTATATTTATTAAATTAATAATATAATAAAATATTTAAAAATAAATAATATAATATAAAATTTAGAAAAATTTAAAAAAAATTATATAAAAAGAAACACCAAATAATAAAAATGTACATACATATAATATATATATATATAAATATAATATACATATGGCTGCTAGTTGCCCCCATCCATAGGGTAGATGGAACCAATTTTCTTTTTTTCTTTTTTTTTTTTCTGGGTTTTTCCTTTTTATTTTTTGATTTATTGATTTTATAATAAATATATATGTATAATATTTATTATATATATGTATGTACATTTTTATCATTCAATTTTTCTTTTTATATAATTTTTATTTTTTGAATTTTTCCCAAATTTATTATTTTGTTTATATGTAAATATTTTATTATATTATTTATTTAATAAATACATGGAATAATTAGAATGTGTTACGGGACAAAAAACATAACAGCCTTAATGGAAGTTCTTATTTGACAGTACTTGTAAATGTGGAGGACTTAAACAAAAAGAAGGAAGTGTTTATGAGTGAAGAAAAAAAATTGTAAAAGATTGAGTCATAAATTTTTACTTTTCCATTTACAAAATTACAAAGATTCAACACTTGTATTGCTTTTTAAGAGTATAATGCACTAAAGTCATGAGGTCATGTGAACAATGTTCTAGCTAAAACATGAGCAAATTAGTCTCCTAAGAGATTCATAAAAATTGCACTTGAAAAAATGACAAGAGCTTGTGTTGTTGCAGTGCTATCAAGTTGAATGAAATTAATACAGTATTAAGCTTAAGGTTAAGCTTCCTTTATAAACTTAAAAGCTCAAGCTAGCTTGAGTTCGATTGAGAACATATTTGGTAAGTTCCAATTCGACTCGATTAATTTAAATATTTTATAATTTTTTCCTAACCAACCTTGTATTGACTTATGTTTGAAAAATAAAAAATATTTTAATAATTATACTAAGCTTGATTAAGCTTGTAAGATTGATGAGCTTAGTATTTAAAAGCTCAAGTTTATTTCACTTATAGCTTAGGTACAGTTCAATTACAACTTGATTAACTTGAGTTCAAGTTCAATTTAACTATCACTAAATCAACTTTGAATAAAAACTTAGGTTGAGCTTAAGTAGTTGTGAACAGACTTGGTTCATTTGCTTCTCTTAGATAAAGCTACTATGAAACTAATACTATTTTAATTGGAGAAAATGATAATTAAGGTGTCCAAACATTTTATGTTTTATATTTTATTTCAATATTTAAGATCTAAACCATTTTATTTTTATGCCGTACTCTTAACTTTTCAAATGAATCAAAACATTCGTTGTTTGAAATAAGATAAAACGTTTAAACATGCCTCAACTAATATTTATATTTTTCCTTTTATTTTGGTGCTTAAATTTTAGTTATTCTATTTTATTTTATTATAGCACCTCAACATTTTGAAGTAATGATAGACAAGTGACTCATTTATATAGTTGTATATTAGAAAAATAATAAAATAATAACACTAATAATGACAATCAAAACATAGAAGGACAAATAAAAGGAATGCATTTCTTGAAACTTTGTCATATATAAGACTCCACAAGGATTTTTGTAATGTTACCGTAATGCTGATTAAGGTAACCTGCTATAAAAGGTTCGCATATTACCTTCTCCCTCTCATTTTCCCATGTAATTACTTTTCCTATTTAATTAATTATCAATATATTCCCCGTTCCTTTCCTTTTTATATTTTCCCCTTTTCCCATTATATTAATATTTCTTTTTACATAGTATTCGCTTTCCCATTTAATTAATTACTAATACCTTCCTTTTTACAATCCGTTTTTATAATTAAATATTAATATCTCTATTTTTACCTACCTTCATTCAAAATATTTTCTTATCACCTAAATTATTCATTTTATATTAAGTATTGTTTATATAATTTTTCTTCATTTATCATTTAAATTATTATAATGAAATTCATATAAATTAGAAATAATTGAATGTTTCATACATTTTCCATAAGAAAGGGATAAGTTATAGTGATTTGCACTATTTTGTATATTAGTTTTATAATTATTAGAAAGTACTAAAACTATACACAATTCATATAATCAGGTAAATTTCATGATTTATATAGATGAAACCCATACATATCATACCATACCATTGTCTATATACTATGTTGTGATTTATGGAAAATACTAAATCTATGCATAATTCTATAATTCGGTAATTTGCATTTACAATTTATATGGATGTAACCCATGCATATCATTGCATATTATCTATGTTATGATTAATGGAAATTACTAAACCTATACAAAATTCATATAATTCGATAATTGACACGTACAATTCATATGAATGTAACACATATATACCATTACCCATAAACTATATTATATATATATATATGTATATATTTTGTTTATGCAATTGGATTTGTGATTCATTGAAATTAAAAAGATATGTACCACATAGTTTGGATATAACTATAGTGCATATATATAATTTGTATAGTGTTAATCCATATATATTATTATCAAAATAAAATATATGTATTGTTCATATATATCATTGATAGTATCCTATCATAATGTGTACATAGCATATGTTTATAATTCATATAAAAATTGTGCACATAATATACGTATAGTTCATATATCTTATTGCAAATACACTATACTATATTATATATCATTACACTAAGATTATATATTAATGCTTTATAAATTACGTTAGTAAGTATATATAATTTCGTGTTAAAAAATTTTGTGCTATAATATTGCTATCTGCATGTAGTGTTAAAATTTTATACAATATAAGCGTAAATTTTACTGCAAAGGAGTAGGGTTTTATTGGAATGGAGTGCATTATTGTCTATAGTTTTATGTTACTGTCTATAGATTTTTGCATGGGTATAGAATTGTCGACAGTTTTTTAAAAATCAAAGCGTTCCGCATTTTGATATTTTTACAGTAAAGTCCACTGTCTTCATTAGTAAACACATGATTCTTCACACTAAAACCCTAAGTGTATAGTGAATACCTAGACAATAAAAAAAAAAACAACTGCTGTTATCTCAATATGGATTCTAATAGGCATGCATTTGATTTCGATTGTGACAATGAAGACGATATGATGTTCATGACTACGATACCAAAACCGATGCTGCATATGAAGATTGCATGATATTCCAATCTTTAGTGATGGTGGAAGCAATAATTCTTCTTGATACAATATTGTGATTACCATTGACATCCTATACAGGTTTGCATTCGATTAAACTTTTAGTGGGTAGAAAGTTTGCATCCTTTTTAGAAGCCTAGGATTCCTATACTAGGTAAGCTATTATAAATGGGTTTAGCACTCGTTTGTGTGATACTAAAAGAATGAGCAGAAGCAAGTGAGATTATGTCTATGTCTATGCATATGCATAGGGAGGGTTTTAGGGGTCAGCAACATCTTGATAAGACCGACTAAGTTAGAAAGGAAAGGGGATTGACTAGAATTGGTTGTCCAACAATGTTTAAAGTAAAACTCGTAGAGGATGATGGACTTTGGGAGGTCTTAGTTGTAAATATTGAGCACAATCATGAGCTTATGCTATCATGGCATAATTGCGTCTTAAATTCCAATAGGTCTATATCAAATGCTAATCAGGTTCAAATCAAGAGCATGTTAAATTTCACTATTCAACTACGTAATATAATGGAATATCTAGTTCGTCAAGTAAGTGAATACAAGAAATTTAAATTTACAAAGAAAGACTTATACATTTATATCAATAAGTAGAAGTGGCTAGATACCTCTGATGGTGATGCTGAGGCAGCTTTAACATTCTTAGTGAGCTAAAAGGAAGCTGATCTTAGGTTATTTTATTAGTACACCATGAATGAAGAAGGATAACTTATTCAAATGTTTTGGTCAGATTTGACATGTCAGCTCGATTATGCGTGTTTTAGAGATGTAATTGCTTTTGATTTCATATATCAATTGAATAAGAATCTAATGCCATTGGTCATGTTGGTCGGTGTTAACCATCACCATTAGACCTACATATTAAGCAGTTCGTTATTAGATAATGGGATGAAAGAGTCATATAGCTGTTTACTTGAGGTGTTTGTGCATGCAATGAAAGGTAAAAGGCTTATGTCAATTATCATAGAAAGGGATAGGGCAATGCAGGAGGCATTTTTTTTTTTTTATAAAGATATGAGGTAATCCATTTATTTATAAAGGGAAATTATTCTATTTCCAGGAGGTATTGGATGTACCAATTAGTTTAGCACTTTGAGAAGGTGTTAGCTAATTTAAGATATGCAAAACTAAAGGCTAACTATGAGAGTATATGCACAAAACCAATTATACATACTGTGATCAAGAGTTTTGAAAACCATACGACTTTCATATATACGAGGGCATCCTTTGAAAGAGCAAGGTTAAAGATTGGGTAGGAGGCGTTATGAATTCCATACTTTCGCGATGATAGCCAACTTAGGGTAATAATCTGCACTTTACACCACTATGAGTACCCCTCCACACTTGTAAGGTTAACATTAAAAAATGTAGACCAATCAATTAATTTTTAATGTTGATACTATGAGACTATTAGATTTCCTTGTATTCATGCCTTTCATGTGATTAAATTAGAGTTTCTAAATAATATACATCAAAATCTCATATTGTTAAGGTAGACTAAATTGGTTGAGAGGATTCATGGAGGTAATGAGGCTATGTAAGGCACTAGAGATACAATCCTGATGGAATAAGTCTAATATGGTGTACTATTAGCTGCTAGCCAAGTTATGTGTCATCTAGGGTCAAATTCGAAGATAGTCTTTTGCCAAGTAATGAAGGAGATCACATGCTTAACTTATGAGATGTATCGAGCCTGAATTTTTTTCGGTTTTTTTTTATTTTAATATTTTTCTTAACTTAACCTATATTTAACCCTATTCCCATTCAGCATAGATCCTCGACTAAGTATTAAAAAAAAAAAAAACTTAGTTTTTTCTATTTTGAAAGGTTTGGAGTTGCTACCTAACCGGAGTCAAGAAAATATGGGTTAAGTTAAATTGATTAGGTAGATTAATTTTAATTTAGCCACTAATTTAATGGAAAACCAAAATTTTTTAAAATGGTTTTTAAAAATCAAAGATTTAAGTTTAAGGGCTAACCTATTAAACCCTTAAAGAGTAGTACTTTCAACTTTTCGAATTTAAATTTATTTTTCAAAATACCTTACTAATAATATCTAATTCAAATTTATAAGTAAATAAACAAATAAAACTATATCTACATGAAAAAAATTATAAAAGGGGAAAAATAATTTTTTACAGATTTTAAGTCGCTCCCCGTAAGTACTTATGTACTCTGTAATAGAGATCAAACTTTCTATAGTTTATTCAGAAAAAAAAAAAATTTAATGTGTTGGTCTCTTTTAATTTTGAAAACATTTACATTTACATTTCTTTTTCGTTTTGGTTTTATTTTAAAAAGAATTATAAGAAATGGTCATAAATTGGTGTTTTCATTATTTTGGAAAAAAGGTTTTTCTAAGTGATAAAACATTTTTAATAATATTTTTCTCTTATTTATTTATTTTGACTAAAGCATTAAAAATAAATAAATAAACAAATAAAACTAAGTTTCCTTTCTTTTTTTTTCTTTTTTATCCCTTTTCTGTGTTTCATTTTTTTTTTTTTTTGCTTACAATACAATAAACACTAAAAAAAATTAAAAAATACATAACAAAGGAAAAAGAAGTAAGACCAGACCAAGGATGTAGTACGAGTCAGATTGAGTTGGAGTTCGAGTCAAATACTGTTCAAGTTCGAATTATGTGTAACCCACGTGTTATGGACAAACAAAGAGAGGACGATGGGCGTAGCTTACGCAACCTAATCTAATAGTTGTCGAAGGCTAAAGTGGTGTTAGATCGTGGTTTCAATGGGTTACGAGCTTAATTGTGAAGGTTTTTCTTACTTAGTCGCTATGGTTGGCAGTTAGTAATGATGGTGGTTGCCGATAGGATGGGGTTTGATGATTGAACTCTATAGAGACAATATTAAAGCTAAAGATTGGACTTTTATGAATCTTTAGGAACCTAAAAATCCATTAGAACTAATTTTATAGCTTAAGATTTTGTGGAGAGTGAGAAATCCTAGAGAAAAGTAGAGCCACAACTTAGGATTTGTAAAGTGAGGAAGCTCAGATTAAAGCTTAAATTGAGTGTTTTAAGCTTTGCTTGATGATCTAATGGCCTACCTAGATATCAATTTATATTAATCCAAGATCACTTGAGCATGGAAAGTACAAAATCGAATTAAATTTGAAAAAATCAAATGAGTCAGATTTAATTTGAAATCATTGAATTCGATTTGATTTTGTTCAACAAATTAGTCAAATGTGTTAATGGAGTTTCATTCTTACTCGAAATACACTATAGAAGCTTCGATTCTCTCCCAAATTGCTTAGATTCGAAAGATTGAGGTGAAATGGATATCTTGGATGCTAAAATTTCCCTTAATTTTTTATTTGATTTAGGCTACGTAATCGGATGAATTTGGCCAAATTCAAAACTAAGCTATGCCTAGCACATGATTCCACAAAAAATTTATGTGAAGTCACGTTAAAAATACATGCGAAGTGCTTGCAAACTAAGACCACTACACTGAGTTTACAAAGAGAAACATTAGGGAAATCGCGAGAAAAAGAAGGAAGGAGATGGAAACTACATGTAGTCATGTGCAAAGTATGTGACTACAAGCCTAATTGGTGCGTACACTGCATGCGTAAGACTAAAAAAAAAAAAAGAAGTAAGCACTTCTTGTACTTGCATATGTAGACATTGTCCACTATTAAAGCCTTCAACCTTTTTTGTTATTGATCAGGTTTTGCACCTAGTCTAACCCTCTTTTTTTTTTATAAACAAAGAAAAAGAATAAAAATAACAATAAAATAAAATAAACTAAACAATGAACCTAGTTCTAACCTAAAATTAAACCCTACAAGATTAACCCTAAAATCAAATTGTGTACATACATTAAAATATAAAATAATAAATAAATAAAAATAATTTTGAAATTACACCCAATTTGATGATTTTGCGCACTTAAGCCTTATCTGATACTAAAAATGAGATGACTTGGTTCTTGTGACCTAATGAAACTAAAAAGACCTATGACTTTTATTCAATTGCTCCTAAAAACTTTTGTATTTGTTCTTTTTTTTTTTTCAAATTTTTTATTTTTTTGAATTAGTACCCTTTTTTTCTTATTCTAAAAAAAAATTTCTAAAACTAAAGGAAAGTAAAAATGGAGTGTCTACAAGATACAAGAAGCTTTGGATGATGTAGATGCCACTCCAACCCCCAATGGTGCAACAAATGGCAAGACTCTTTTACCTTTTACCCTATTATGTCTATATTTTTTTGTTATAGCTAACTTCACTATGTTGTAAAGGTAAGATTAAGGATCTAAAAGTCATTTGAGCAAAAGAATCTCCCAACCAGCAATCAAAGTGACTGAGAAAGTAGTTTCCATGTGGCTTGTGTAAGCAAGAGGGACATAATCGTCTTTGTTACCCAAGAAATCCTAGGAATGATGTTCAAAACAATGGTACACATATAGATTTAGTGGTAAATTTAGATAGTCAATTTGAAGAAAACATTGCAGCATACTTTAGATCATGCACCTCAATCTATGAGAACTAGCCATTATCAGTTTTTAGACAAAACACAAACAACATTGATCTGTATAACAATAGCTTTCGATGTGGCTTGTGCAAGTAAGAGGGACATAATTGTCTTTGTTGCCTACGAAATCTTAGGAATGTTGGTTGAAACAATAGTACATGTGTAGATCCAGCACTAAATTTAGATAGTTAATATGAAGAAAACTGACAGGAATCCGACTATTGGACCTTTAACTCACAGCTGAGTCAAAGGCCTTAAGAGACTAATAAGGTGAATTCTCTTACTCCAATCAACTCTTGCTGAGGCCGAGATGATCTTTGCTACAAACCAATTCCTTATGTTAAGCTATGTAACTAACTCTTAGAAGTCGTATGACGACTGGCCGAATGCCCTGTTGATAACCAAACTCCGTACTTCTGCTTGGCCTTAATCAAGCTAACCTCGTCATTGGCAACATTGGTGTCAAGAAGCCGAGAGCCCGAGCACATCTTTATAGGTACCTCTTCTCGGACGAGTCTAGGTCTGCTCAACATTCCTACTTAATCATCAATCCTAACCCCACCATCTTGTTCATTCCCACCAAAAGTATCCTCAAATATTCTGTCGCCATATGCCCCAACCTTATATGAAGGAATTGGTTGCAATAATCATTATTCTCCTTGAAATTTCATTTCTACCCTTTATATTCCTTATACATTACTTCTTTTAGGCATTGTCCGTTTTGTCTTTTCCTTTTTGGGTAGGTTGTCTTAGTTTCTCGGGTATAAATACTCATTATACATGTTGCCATATCATCAGCCTATCATTAATACAGTGAATATTCTCTTTTGTGAACATTGCTCTCATTAGCTTATTTACTCTTTCAATCTTATCCTAACCATTGAGCAAGGTTAAATGGCGATAACCTCACTAAACCATCTCATGCATCATATTGAGTGTTGCCATGAATCTTTAGAAGTTCCTTGGTGTATCATATCTTTAGAGCTCTTTATGGATCTGTGTACTTTACGCTTACTATCATTGTACAATTCTATCCTATTCTTTAAGCTTTCGATAAGCTTGAACCTAATCCTAGCGATTGGTCTTGTTAGTTCTTGGCTTCGGTACATATCATCTTAGTATCAGAGTAAAGGTTTCATTTGGGTAAGCTATGTTTGTGTTTTGTGAAGTAGTACTTGTTGTAGCAGTATGTCGAAGTTGTAAAGGGAATCATAGAAGTGTTTGAGTAACAAGTAAAGTGTGATAGTTGTTCTCAAGTATCCTCTGTTTTTTTCCTTATTTCAAACATAAAAAATAGAGCAAGTTTCTGTATAGTAGTTTATTCATCTATATAGTTGCTGTGTTTACGAGTTACTTGGACATCTGTGTGGAGAGTATGTGTATTGTTTAGTTCAGAGGGATAGTGTCAGTTATATCTAAGATTCGAAGTTTGTAACCAAATTTATTAAAGAAAATGACAAAACCAAGTATTAATATTAGTATTAGGGGTGACAAGAGTGGTATTGTGGTATTGTCCATCATGACAAACAATCTTAAGGCTCCCCCCAAAGTACAGATTAGAGACTAGATGAGGTGGCTAACTTCCTCGTTGATTTAACTAGAGCTGTTCTTGCAATGGCCTATTGACCTATTGAGGCCATGTAGAACATTCCACAAGATGCTCGACTTACTAGAGGTTAGAACCTAGCTCGACAAGTTCAAGATGGAGGAGTACAAGGATGAGCATGATGAAGGATTGACTTAATAGATATGGATGATGTTGAAGAAGAAGAAGAGTGAGTTAGAGCACCCCGAGTTGTCGACCATGTGAAGCTCCAGATTCCAAGCTTTAATGCTTTTGGGAATGTAGATGATTATCTAGATTGGGAAGAGAACGTTGAACGTATGTTTAATTATTAACAATATGAGGATCGAGAGAAGGTAAGGACTACTACTATCAAGTTCTTAAGGTATTTTGCCATGTGGTGAAAGAACTTTCAGGTCATGAGAAGATGAAAAGGATACCAAGAGATCAATACTTGGCTTAAGATGAAGAGAATACTCAGAAACAGGTTTATGTTAGATACTTATTTACAAGACACTTTTACTTAACTACAAGAGATGAGGTAAGGAAGTCAAACTATTGATGAGTATATTTAGGAGTTCTAAATACTTATGATTTCTTGTGAAGTAGAAGAGCCATCAGCTTGAACTGTGTCCAGATTCTTTATTAGATTAAGAAGTGATATCTGAGATATTGTGGAACTTCAAAAATTCACTACATTGAATGAGACTTTAAGGATAGCCCAATGAGTGGAGAGATAAAGAAGAAGCCAAATGCTAACTAGAATTCCAATGAGCCAACTTGGTCAGACAAGTTAATCTATTTAAGGAAGTTCCCAAACTTAACTAAGTACCAAGTCAACTAGATAAATAGATGTCAGGACCGAACAAAAAGGCCGAATTGATGGTGACATGCTAACCTAATCATACAAAAAGGAGCATGGATCTAGGAGGAAGACAATCTATATCACGTGCTTCAAATGCTAGGGGTTTGGACACATGGTTGCTCAGTGTTTGAATTGATGAACTATGATCATCAAAGGAGACATCTCGAAACTTGAAGTGGATAGTACTGACAAGGAACCTAAGGAAGAGACTATTTCTGAAAAGGAAACCGCTCAAGAGAGTGAACTAGTTGAAGAAGATGTGTAGGCTGAGGACTTAGATCAGTTGATCCTAGTTGTTTAGCATATAATGAGTTTAGAACCCTCATATGAAGAGGAGTAGAGGTAGAATTTGTTCCACATCACTTGTAAGGTGAATGATCAGGTATATGCACTCATAATGGATAGTGAGAGCTGCACCAATGTGGCATCGGCCAACTTGGTTAAGAAACTAAAGTAGTTGACTATTTCACATTCAAAGGCGTATAAACTATAATGGCTAAACGAGAAAGGAGCACTACATGTCACTCAATAAGTACAGCTGTCGATTTCTATTGGGAGTTATTCCGACAAGATCCTTTATAATGTATTATCTATGTGCAGCTCACATGTGTTACTTGGCTGACCATGGCTTTTTGACTAAAGGGTTATGTATGATGGATTTCAAAACACCTATGTTTTCGAGAAAGATGAAAGGAAGGTTACCTTGAACCTAATGAAGCCGAGTCAAGTTAGCAAACTACAACCTAAACTTGCTCGAGGATCTAAGAAGACTTTAATTTTGAGCAAGGTCAAACTTCGAGATGCTGTTAGGGTTGACATACCGACCTTTATGTTGGTCAAAAGGATATTAGACTTAAAGGATCAGATTGAGTTACCCCTTGAGCTGAGAGAAATATTTGACGAATATGGTGACTTGTTTCCAAAATAGTTGCTAGAAGGTTTGCCACCATTTAGAGTCATTGAACATTGCATTGACTGGATGCTTGGCATTGGCTTGCCAAGCAAACTAGGTTATCAGATGAATCTTGAACAAGCTGTAAAGCTCTAAAGACAAGTCAATGAACTACTAGAGAAAAGGTATGTAAGGGAAAGCTTAAGTCCTTGTATTGTTCTGGCACTCCTTATTTGAAAAAGGATGTTACATAGCAAATGTGTGTTGATAGTTAAGATGTAAACAAGATCACCATCAAGTATCAGTATCCTATCTTTAGGTTGCATGACATGTTGGATGAACTGAGTGGAGTTAATATCTTTAGCAAGATTGGTCTAAAGTCTAGTTACCATTAGATTCGAATGAGGCTAGGAGACAAGTGGAAAATTGCCTCTAAAACTTGGCATGGACTCTACGAGTGGATGGTAATTTCTTTTGGCTTATCGAATGCCCCAAGTATTTTCATGCGATTGATGAATCATGTGTTGAGAAATTTGATCGGGAAGTATGTCGTAGTATACTTTGACGATATCCTTGTATACAAGGCTATCCAAGAGAGCCACTATGAACATCTTCATGTTGTACAGGATTTACTCCTAGTCAAGAGGTTATTCGGCAATCTTAAAAAGTGTTGTTTTTGCTAGGAGGAAGTGGTATTTCTAGGTTATGTAGTTAGAGGTGGCTTATGAATGGATGATGAGAAGATCTAAGTTATTATCGAGTGGTTAACTCTAACCACTTGCGTCGAAGTGAGAAGTTCCCATGGACTGGCATCCTTTTATTGAAGTTTCACTAGAAACTTTAATGCCATTGTTGCACCTCTTATCGAGTTAGCTAAGAAGAACATTGAATTTAAGTGGAGAGAAAAAGAGGAGAGTAGTTTTGTTGAAGTAAAAGCAAGGTTGACTTCTGTACCCGTATTAGCCCTACTTGACTTCAAGAAGATTTTTGAGCTAGAATGTAACGCATTAGGCATTGGTATAGGTGCTGTCTTAATATAAGAGGGCCGACCAATTGCCTACCATAGTGAGAAGTTTAGAGGATCTTAATTGATTTACTTTGTATATAGCAAAGAACTCTCAATCCTTATCTTAGTGCTCTAAGTATGGTAGTACTATCCATTGCCGAGAGAGTTTGTTATCTATACCAATCATGAGTCTTGAGGTATCTCAAAAGTCAGACTAAGCTATCGAAGCAGCAAGCGAGGTAGGTTGCATTCCTAGAAGGATTTAACTTTGTAATAAAGTAGAAATAATGCAAAAACAACGTCATTGCTAATGCTCTATGAAGAAAACATGTTCTCCTGATTGAGCTCCAAACCAAATTATTGAGGTTTGTGAGTATCAAAGATTAGTACCCTAAAGACCTACACTTCAAACCTATACTTAAGCGCTGTACCGATGGAAAGATTGTAGATGAATACCATGTGGAGGAAGGTTATCTATTCTAAGGTAGAAAGCTATGTGTGCCAACTTGTTCGATAAGGGAGTTGCTTATTAGGGAAGCCCACAGTAGGAGACTTTATAGACATTTCAAGAAAAGGAAAACATATGAGTTGTTGAGTGGAAGGTTTTTTTAGCTGAGAATGAGGCAAGATGTACATTGAATTGTCAAGGGATATGTTGTTTGCAAGAGAGCCAGATGCCAAACCAAGCAATGGAAAGCAACACCTTTGCATATCTGAACTAAACCCTAAACTGAGTTGAGTATAGACTTTGTCCTTGGTTTATCGAGAACTACCTGAGGCAAAGACTTTGTAATGGTTGTCGTAGATAGATTTAGTAAGATGGCACACTTGATGCCTTGCTCCAAGACTAATGATACTTCGATTATTGCTTCTCTCTTTTTGCAAGAAATTGTTCAATTACATGACATGTTGTGAAGTCTAGTCTTAGAAAGAGATCTAAAGTTCTTGAACCATCTTTGTAGGACTATGATGTCAGATGGGGACTAAACTGCTATTCAGTACCTCTTGTCATCCCTAAACAGATGGCTAAACAGAAATAGTCAATCATAGTTTAGGATCCTTGCTCCAAGCTACAATAAGGAGGAACTTAGTAGATTGGGATGTCTGTTTGCCTTTGATGGAATTCGCTAACAACCGAATAGTGCATGACACTACCAAGCAGACCTCTTTTGAAGTTATCTATGGCTTTAATTCCAAGCTGCCCCTTAATCACACCTTTTACCCATGTCCAAGCAAGAAGATCCTAACATAAGAGCTTGAGCCCAGTCCTTATAATATATCTACAAAAAAGTTACTCATGGATTGATCAAGCTATCAAGAAAATATGAGAAAGAGCCAAGGGAAGGAAGTTAGTACAGTATTAGCCTAGAGACCTAGTGTAGTTACACTTAAGCAAGGAGAGGTTCTTGAATAAGAGAAGGAACAAGTTGTCTACTAGAGTTGAAAGCCCTTTCAAAATCTTCCAAAAGATCAACGATAATGCCTACAAATTGGAACAACCCGAAGATTATAGAGTCTCGAATGCTTTCAACATTACTAACCTAAATCCTTTTCACCTTGAAGGAGCATTAGACAAAGACTCACTGGATTTGATCCCAATTCTAAATCAACCAAGAGGGAATGATAGGAATTCGATTACTAAACCTTTAACTGGCAATCGAGTCTGAGGCCTTGAAGGACTAACAAGGTTAATTCTCTTATTCCAGCCTACTCTTATTGAAGCCGACCAATTCCTTGTGCTAAGTTGTGTCAAAGTCACTTGCCAATTGGCTAAATGCCTTATTGATAGCCAAACTTTGCACCTCTAGTTGGCCTTAACTGAGGCAACCTCCTGATTGGTAACATTGGTGTCGAGAAGCCGAGAGCCCTAGCACATCTCCATAGGCACCTCTTCTCAAACGAGTCCAGGTCTGCTCATCACTCCTACTGGACCATCCATCCTGGTCCTAGCATCTTGTTTATTCACAATAAAAGCATCCTCGAATATGCTGCCGCCACGTACTCCAAGCCTATGTGAAGGAATTTTTTGCAATAATCATTATTCTCCTTGAAATTTCAGTTCTACCATTTATATTCCTTGTACATTATTTCTTTTAGGCATTGTTCTTTTTGTCTTTTCCTTTTTGGGCAAGTTGTCATAGTTTCTCGAGTATAAATACCCATTGTACATGTTGTATCATCAGCTTATCATCAATACACTGAATATTTCTCTTTATGAACATTTCTCTCATTAGCTTGTTTACTCTTTCACTTTTATTCTAACCTTTGACATTGATATTATTCTATCAATAGATGTCATGGTAGTAGCTTCTATACCCAACACTACTGTCAATAAAACAGCAAAACTATTGACACTAGGCACAATATATTGATAGAAGTAATGGGGTATAGAAGCCCTCACCATGGCATCTATCGATATTGATATTATTCTATCAATACATGTCAAGGTGGTAGCTTCTATACCCAATACTACTGTTGATAAACAATTGTAACTGTCGACAATAGTGCAAGATACATAACCCCTCTATAATGATTGTCGATATGAGACATTAACCATCGACAAAAAATCAAATGGTGTATCCTTACCCTACTAGCCCCCAACATAATGCGAATTATTGATAAAGATTGGAGTCTATTGACAGTTTTGCTCGATAGCTTTGTCGATAGCAGCAACCTTACCACATATTTTACAGAGCCTAATTTGCTTCACTAAAACATTGAATCATAGGACCTAATGCAACCCTAAACACAAAAACCTAATAATACGATAAAAAATAAAAATAAAAAAGTAAAAGAAAAACTCTAACATCTACCATCGACAATTCAATCAAAACACAAAAACCCTAAACCCCAAAAAGAAAAAAAAAAAAAGAATTTTCATGAAAGAAGTAGAAAAAAATTATGAGAAAACATACTCGGATGAATTTTTTAAGGATTGTACTATTCAAGATCACAAAAAATCTTATATACTGTGATCAATATGTTTTTATCCTGATAAACTTCCTTCTTACTTTGAGAGAGTGAAAGTGTGTTTATGCTTTTATGTTTTGGAATTTATTATTTTATTCAGTTTGTTATTTTACTATTATTTATTATTTTTTAATTCACAAAACCCATTAACCTATCGTTTAGGTTACAACTTATGTTATTTTAATAAAAGCAACGATGTAAATTTAGTCTTAGTAAATATAAGGTGTAAATTAACCAGTATTATAGTATTACTATTTTGCTAGCGTTATCATATGAACTCTACAAATGATGTCTAAATTTCACCAACCTCATGTATTTGAAAAACTCATGACTTTTATGATAGTTTGCAACTAAAATAAGATAAACATCTCCAAATAGATCACCCAAATAAAATTTTAAATTGAGATGATCCTAGCTTTAAACTCATTTTTTACTTAAAATTTTTACTAGTTTGCCCAATTTTAAGATGCTTATCTAACCCTATTTTTACATTGTAGTACAATTAAGAGCTTTTAAATGAGATATGATTCAAACGATTTTCTAATTAATTATAGTACCAAAAAAGAATAAAGCAACTTCTCTTAATTTTCCTGTTAAGTTTCTTTCTTTCTTTTTTTAATCTAAATTTCGTTTATAACTTTCTTTCTCCCTCAATCTTTTTACACTTCTTCTATTTTTTCTTTCCAAACTTTAAAAAATAAAGCTGGTAAGAGTACCTAGACTTTTTATTTCTCCGAATCTCTTCGCGGTTCGCACTTCTTTATTTTTTCTGTTCGCTTTAAAAAGTGAAGTTAGCAAATAAAAGGAAAATAAAGCTTGGGCAAAAGGACATGAAAGCTAAGTGCTTCGATAGTTATTATCATATGCATTATAACGGAGTCGCTCCACCAACATTCATTTATGTTATAATTTTAATTAACTTTACAATCATTCAAATAAAAAGAAAAAAAAAAAAAAGAGAAGCGAATCTAATTACATTCATCTCATTAAAAAAAAAAAAAACCAGTATTTATATATTATATTATATTATATAAAGAGCTATCTTTTTCCTAGTTTTCTAAAACAAAGTAGAATACAACTGTTAGACTTGTTTTAATGCCACCCTCTCTTAAGTTTCTTCAATATAACAAGTAGAACGCCTAATATACTTCTAGGAGTATTATCCTCGTCCACAAAGATCCTACATATACTCTTGTACTTGTACTTGTTTTGGAGCATACTTTTGTTGTAGTTAATCATAACCTTGTCGATCTAGACCTTTATGATATAAGCAACTTCATCCTATAAATAGAACCAAGTCCTTGCTCATTCAAACTCTTCCTGTTCATAAACTGCATGAAGCATGACATACACAACATGCACACATCGCATGTAAAGGGTTCGTTGCATCTAAACACCGAGTCCTTGCGAATGGCCTTATAAATTTTTCATCCATCGTGAGGGACTTGTAGTGACAGTTGCTTATCTTCAATTTCCTCAGTGTGCTAATACTGATAGCCTCCCATCTTTGATGTCTTGTAGATATTGGTTGCAGCGTACATCATAATATTAAAATTTTAAGCAAATGAGAGAGAGAGAGAGAGATAAAACGGATCTTGTACCTACAGACCAACAAATAATTTTTATGTATGGTATGACACGATAGCATATTTTAACAAGCGTGAAAGCCCCTAATCGTTTCTCCCCTTTCTCCCTTGTGCCCATCAGCTTCTTCACCAGACTTTCTTCCTCCTCTTCGACCATCGTATCTCGCAAGGATGCAGTCATACCCATTAGCTCTCTATTTACCTAGAGTAAAAACAGAAAAATAAATAAATAAAAATAACGAGAATGGTTTATCAAAGATTATAATTATACAATTTAACAACATAAAGAGGAAACAGGAATTTTCTTATAATCCTCAAACCGCATAACCATAAGGAGTTAAGATGAACAAGCAAACGCTAATGCTTCATGTCAGATTAATTTACACATTGCTATCTTTTCATCTGCATGTTAAAGGATGTTTTTGGTTTCGGGAAAGTCTGCAACAAAATTTTAGTTTCTCAGATCTGCATTAAATAAATGAAAAATTGGAGAAATATGGTGTCCCAAAATTTCCGTTTCAAAAAATGACGACGCTAGCTAGCTACATGCTAAGGTTGGAAAATGTCTTCTAAAGAAAGATCACCGAGCTTTATTGTACAGTATAGTATATAAAGCCCCAAGAAAGAACATTGACATACTCTTTTTCTATGGATTTTGAAGAATCTCAGCAATTTCAATTGAAATTTGCGGGACACTTTCTTATGGTTATTGAGCACCCAAGCTCCCCGGCAGAGACTTCTTCGAGATAACCATTAGAGTAGTCATCAATTTCTGAAAATATTTGGCAGCTAAATTCTGAGCTATCAAGCACCTACAGAATTTCACTAAAATTTCATCTATTTAGTAAATAAGTAGAAGCTAAAGTTGCTGGACGATTGCATTGATCTAAAACACAACTAGAAATCTGCCTTTGTGCACTTAACTCCTACAACAATAAGCCATGCTTTTCCTACCGCGTGGGGTAGGACTCATCCACATCAAACCTTTTCCCTCCTGAATAAATTTACCACGAATGCTCAAAAAACATTGACAACTCATCAAAGGACAAGCAAATGACTGATATATCCTGGAGAGATTGCAAAGAGAGCAAGAGACTACAAGAAATAGTAGAAGAGGTCTTGGCTGGTAATCACCACAATGATTTAGTTTAAATATCAAATAGAAAGATAAGAAATGGAGCATCATAGAATGCACACCTTGTCTAAAGAGCAGGGCGGTTGTTACAACACATGAATATCTATCTGCACACTCCAACTATGTAGCCCTGCAAAACCATTTCTGTTTTTATTCACGGAAAAAAGCATGAGCTACCTTTCCTAATAATGCAAAGGTACCAGCATAAAATGGTCTCAAGAAAATTTCAGAAGCACTTCTGAAGCATCAGCATACTACTTGTCCTTTTGAAACCTATCATTAAGAGAAAGACTGGCAAATTAGACGATGCAAGGGAACTCAGAACGTCTTTGAGTGGAGAAGGAGGGATTAAACTTATACCGAGCAAGGTAACTTATACCAGTGTAAAGATGCTGAACGCCCTTAGCAGAGAATTTATGTTCGAATGACCAAAATATTAATTTAGTTGAGTAAAAAAAAAAAAAAAAAAAGACAAGTCATTCAAAACCATCCATGGAGTTAGAAATACTAGCCTTGATTTTCTTACTCAAGTTACTGCAAATTTTCTAAAGAAAATCAGCTTACCCTGGATATTATTTTTCATAAGTTGCTATATGAAGACAACTTGATATGTCTTTGCACAAGTTCTAATGATACAATTTCTATCCAAGAAACGCTTGACAAACAGAAAAATAAAATTAAGATTGCTAAAAACAAAATCATAACCAGAGCATTGATCACAAAATGATCAGATGCATCAAATATTCCATATGCTACTAAATAGTTATCACATTGCAACCATTAGTCGTTCAATTTGATATAGCTCATAATCGCTAAATAAACCAAACTATTATATTTTGGATCAACAAGTATAATGAAAAAGAAATATCATTCTTGATCAAATGATTGTAAATTCACAAATTTATGTACATTTTATACAATACTTTGACTATATGATATGAAAATAAGAAAGAGCATACCATTTATATCATTACGAACGGATGGGGCTTTGCCTCAACTATCTTACTAAAAACCAGCAAGTTAGAAGATACTTGTAGAGTAAAGTAACCTTGAGTTAAATTAATTCTAGAATTCCTATTGCAAGATTAGAAGTTTTTTCATACTTCAATCATTCCTTCCAAATCTTAGTAATGAATTCGGTACTTTTGCCTCTTCAAAATCTAAAACCACTTTCTCATCATAAAGAAAGGATATAAAAAGTGAAGTTACCATTGTTAAGTAACAAATATAATGGTCAACACCATATTTACAAACTTAAATCTTTTAAATCAGATAATTGTGGTGCCAACCATGACATAGGATTAAGGCATGAGGTTATGGTTTAATCCCTTACATTGTCAAGTCTATTCACAAATGTATGATAATATGTTGTCATTGATAATAATGTTTTACAATATACAAGAGCCAGATATACAAGATTTTATTCTAATATTGGAAAGTCATATAAATATAATGAAATCGATAAACGTTACATATACAATAATATGCCCTCTCAATCTCATGGTGAGAGAGTCAGTGTAAGATTAGAGCAGTGATCTTAGAAAGCTGAAGTAGATAAATTTTTTGTAAGAATGTTGGTACGCTCATGATGCGTGGAAATATAACGAACAAGGACCTAACCAGTAACAACCACCTCTAGTACAAAGTGATAGTCACTATTGTTTTGTTTTTTGTGATCATATTGTATTAGGTCTGCTAAGAGGTAAATTGTACTAAGATTGTCATAACATAGGATGATGGGGAGCTAAACGAAAATGCCTAATTCTTGAGCAAGGTGGTAGATCTAAGTATATTTGACCATAGCCTATGCTAGAGCTCTATATTTAGCTTCAGTAGAACAACGAGACACAATAGGTTGTAAGCTCTATATTTAGCTTCAGCGGAACAATGAGACACAGTAGGTTGTTTCGTGGATTGCCATGAGATAAGATTACAACTAAGATAG
Source organism: Lumnitzera racemosa (assembly GCA_024138005.1). NCBI lineage: Eukaryota > Viridiplantae > Streptophyta > Magnoliopsida > Myrtales > Combretaceae > Lumnitzera > Lumnitzera racemosa. The sequence goes on along the minus strand of JAMXBC010000006.1, from coordinate 50,625,323 downwards.
ATAGCATAATCTATTATGGATCGATGAATGGTGGGACATCTAACCTAATTAGCATCAGCAAAGGTAATTAAAGATGTCTTAGATGTATGAAAAATGGGAAGTCCTAATTTAAGTATACCTTGAAGATAACAAAGGATATGTTTTGCTACTTGCATGAGATGAATTGTAGGAGAATGCATGAATTGGCTCAACTAATTCACCACAAAGTTAATGTCTGGTTAAGTAATTATAAGGTACTAGAGTGCACCAATTATCTCATGAGAGTTAGTAGGATTGGATAGATGAGGTGAGAAAGGGGTTTAGACAGGTTTAGAAAGATATATGTGATGGCATTTGAGGAGGTTATGAATAAACTATGACTGAGACGAGTGAAGAACTTAATTTGTACGACTGACTCGAATGTTGAGGAAGAAATGCAGTAGACCAAGATCTTTCATAGTATACTGATAGCAGAGAATAGAAATGTAGTGGTTGAGAAGTGAAGTGGTGCTACTAGTAAAGATGATGTCATCAACATAAAGGAGGACTAGTATATTAGAGCTTTTAAATAGAAGAAACATGGACGTATTAGCTTTGCTTTGACAAAACTCTAACTATAAGAGGAAATTGCTGAAGTGATGAAACCATGCTTGAGGAACCTATTTCAAACCATAAAGAGATTTCTTTAGTTTACAAACATGATATGGTTAGTGTAGATGAATAAAGCCAGGAGGTTGTTTCATGAAAATTGTCTCTATGAGATAACCATGGAGAAAGGAATTTTTTACATCAAGTTAGCAAATGTCCCAATCAGAAGAGATTGCATGAGACGAGATGAAGCCAATGGTGGTGAGTTTAATAATTGGGCTAAAGGTTTTATTATAGTCTATACCTTCTCATTGTGTGAATCCTTAGGCAATGGGGTGACCCTTATAATGCTCAACTTGTCCTTCAGTATTATATTTTGTTTGAAATTTCCAAGTACTGCCAACAACATTTTGATGGGGATGAGTAGGTACTAAAACCTAGGTTTTGTTCTTGAGTAAGCAGTCAAACTCCTCTTTTATAGCTGTTTCCCACTTAGGGGCTCAAAAAGCTACACTGTGATGTGGAGTCTTAGAAGCAAAAGAATGTATCTGTAGGTTGAGTATGGTATAGGGTTTAGTGATACCAGATTTGGAATGAGTATGTATATGATGTATAGTTTGGTTGGAGGAAGTAATGGTACTATGATAGTGGAGGTAATAGCAAGGGTAAGAAGGTATGAGTTTGAAGGGGTTTCTATAGAGTGTGTAGGTTTAGAAGTAGAAGGTATAACCCAATCATAGGGAGTAGTAATGTTAGATGTAGATATAGAAGTGAATGAAGGGGCATGAGGTTGAGAACGACTCTATGTATGATTAATAAGTTAATGAGAATCAATTGGCAACAGAGAGATGGAGATGAGATCAGGGAATGTTAAGATGGATGCTACTAAGGTGTTTGAGGAGGTGATAAGACTTATGGAGGTGGGTAGGGGAGTATTAAAAGCGCAAGTGTTTAGTGAGGTAAGGTTATGATAGGACTCTAAATACTGGACATTTAACCTGTAATCAAGCTCAAGGTTTTGAAGGACGAACAAGGTGAATTCTCTTAAAACTGCCAAGGCTAAGCTAATCTTTGCTACTAACCAATTCCTTATACCAAGCTGAATAACTAATCTCTTGAAAGTTATGTACCAATTGGCTAAATGCCTTATTGATAGCCAAACTCCACACCTTTGCTTGACCTTAATTGAGCCGAATTCCCGATCAACAACACTAATGTTGAGAAGCCGAAAGCCTCAACATGTATCCAATGGCAACTCTTCTTGGATGGGTTTAGGTCAACTCAGTACTCCTGTTCGACCATCCATCCTAGCCCTAATATCTTGTTTATTCCCATCAAAAGCATCCCCAAATTTGCTACCACTACATGCCCAAGACCCAAGTGAAGGAATTTGCTGCAATAATCATTATTTTCCCTAAAATTTCATTTCTACCCTTTATATTACTTATGTATTACTTCTTTTAGGCAATATCCTTTGGGGGCAAGTTGCCCTAGTTTCTCAAGGATAACTATCTATTATATATGTTACCGTATGATAACTTATCATCAATACACTAAATATTCCCTCTTATGAACATTGCTTTTGTTAGCTTGTTTACTCTTTTCACTCTTATCCTAACCTTTAAGTAAGGCTAGGTAGTGAGTTACCTCATCAAACTATCTCGTGCATCATATCGAGTTATGTCGTAAATCATCAAAAGTTCCTTGGTACATTATATCCTTAGAGTTGTTTATGGGTTTGCTTACTTTACCTTTACTATTTTCATGCAATTCCATCACCTTCTTTAAGCTTTCAGCAAGCTTGGATCCACCTTAGCGACCAGTGTTGTCTGTTCTTAACCTTAGTACACATCATTTTGGTATCAGAGTGGAAGTTTCATTTGGGGTAAGTTATGTTTGTATTATATGAAGAAAGTCACTTAAGCATTTGAATAAGTAGTAGAGAGTAGTAGTTTTTTCTCAAGTATACTTTGTTTTGCCTTGTTTCAAACATTCGAAAACAAAGCAAGTTCTATATTAGTAGTTTATTCATCAATGTTGTTACTGTGTTTCGACTTAGTTAGACATTTGTGTGAAAGGTATGCATGTTTTTTAGTTTGGAGGAATAGTGTCAATTATATCTCAAATTCTAAGTTTAAAACCTAATTTTTTGAAGAAAATGATAGACTCGAGTGTTAATGCTGGTATTGAGGATAACAATAGTGGTGTTGTCTACCATGGCCGATAATCCTAAGGTACCTCTAGAAGTATGAACAAAAGTCTTGATGAGGTAGCTAACCTCTTAGTTGATTTAACTAGAGTTGTTCATACGGTGGCCTATCAACCTGTTGAGGCGTGCAAAACACCCTACAAGCTACTCAACCTGTTAGAGGTCAGAACCTAGCTTGATAAGTTCGAGTTAGAGGAGTAGGAGGACAAGTACAATGAAGGATTGACTTAGGAGCTATGGATGATGTTGAAGAAGAAGAAGAGCGAGTTAGAACACCTCCAATTACCGATCATGTGAAGCTTTAGATTCTAAACTTTAGTGGTTTTGGGAATGCAGATGATTATTTGGATTGGGAGGAGAAAATTGAGTGAGTTTTTTATTATTATTAGTATGAGGACCGAGAGAAGGTGAGAACTATTATTGTTGATTTCTCAAGATATGCTGCCATGTGATGAAGAACTTTCAAATCATGAGGAGATGAGAAGAATACAAACAAGTCGATACTAGGCTTGAGATGAAGAGAATACTTAGAAATAGGTTTACATCGGACACTTACTTGCAAAACACTTTTACTTGGCTACAAGAGCTAAGATAAGGAGGCCCAACTATTGACAATTATGTTCAGGAGTTCCAAATACTCATGATTTGTTGTGAAGTAGAAGAATTGTCAACTAGAATAATGTCCAAGTTCCTTACTAGATTATGAAATGATATTTGAGACATTGTGGAACTTCAACAATTCACCACATTAAATGATGCTATAAGGATAGCCCAACAACTGGAGAGATAAAGAAGAAACCAAATGCCGACTTGATCCTTGACAAGTCGACCTAGTAAATTAAGCTAACCTATTTAGGGAAGCTATTGAGCTCAATCGAGTACTAAGCCGACTAGACAAATGCATGTTAAGACTGAATAAAAGGGTTGACGTACCGACTCGAACATATGAGAAGGGGTAAGGATTTAAAAGGAAGACAAGCTGGATCAACTGCTTTAAGTGACAAGGTTTTGGACAAATGGTCGCTTAGTATCTAAACCAAAAGACCATGATCATCAATGGAGATGTCCTAAAGATCGAGGTAGATAACACAGATGAGGAACTTGAGGAGGGGAAGGAAGTGGAAGATGAGGTTCAAGTTAATGTTGACTTGATTAAGGAAGATGTGTTTGTAGAAGACTTGGATAAGTTAACTTTAGTCATCCAATGTACCATGAGCTTAGACCTCTCTATTAAAGAGGAGTAGAGAAAGAACTTTTTACACATCACCTACAAAGTATATGATCAGGTGTGTACATTCATAATGGACAGTGGGAGTTGCACCAATGTAGTAGTATCTACCGACCTGGTTAAGAAGCTAAAGTTACGGACTATCATACATCTAAAGTCGTACAAGTTGCATTAGTTGAATGAGAAAGGAACACTATACGTCACTTGGCAAGTATTGCAACCAATATCTATAGGGAGTTATTCTAATGAGATTTTTTATGACATACTGCCCATGTGTGCATCCTATGTGCTACTTGGTTAACCCTAGCTATTCAACCAAAGAGTTATACATGACGGATTTAAGAATACCTATGAGTTTAAGAAGGATAGATGGAAGGTTATTTTGAATCCTATAACACCGAGTCAAGTTAGCAAATTGCAAACTAAACTTATACGAGGATCTAAGAAAACCTTAATTGTAAGTAAAGTCAAGCTCCATAAAGCTATAAAGGCCAACATGCCGAATTTTATGTTGGTTAGAAGGCTACTAAAGTTGAAGGAGGAGAATGAGCTACCCCTCGAGGTAAGAGAACTACTGGATGAATATGCCAACATGTTCTTAAAACAATTACCCAATGGATTACCTCATTTAGATGTATTAGGCACCACATTGACTTGATACCTAGCATTACCTTGTCGAATAAGCCAGCTAACTGGATGAATCTTAAGCAGGCTTTTGAGCTTCAACGACAAATCAATGAACTATTGGAGAAAAGATATGTAAGGGAGAGCCTCAGCCCCCATGCTATGCCGGTGCTCCTTATGCCATAAAAGGATGGAACTTAGCATATGTGTGTAGGTAACAGAGTTGTCAATAAGATTACTATCAAGAATAGATACCCTATCCTAAGGCTGGATGATATGTTAGATGAGCTGAGTAATGTAAGGATATTTAGCAAAATAGATCTAAAGTTAGGGTACCACAAAATCCAAATGAGACAAGGAGACAAGTGGAAAACCGCATTTAAAACTTTACATGAACTTTACGAGTGCATGGTAATGCCTTTTGGCTTGTCAAATGCCTCAAGTAATTTCATGCGGTTAATGAACCATGTATTGAGGAATCTAATAAGGAAGTATATGTGATGTACTTTAACGACATCCTTGTTTATAGTGTTGACTATGAGAGCTACTGTGACATCTCCATGTTGTGCTCAATGTACTATGAGCCAAGAGATTATTCGACAATTTGAAGAAGTGTTGCTTTTCCCAAGAGGAATTAGTGTTTCTAGGCAATGTAGTAGGAAGAGGAGGTTTGTGAGTGGATGATGAGAAGATTCGAGTTATTGTTAAATGGTTTACTATAACCACTTGTGTCGAAGTGAGAAGCTTCCACAGACTGGCATCCTTTTATTAAACAATCATTAGAAACTTCAGTGCCATTGTCGCACCTCTTACTGAGCTGACTAAGAAGAACATCGAGTTTAAGTAGGGAGAAAGAGAGGATAAGGGTTTTGTTGAAGTGAAGGTAAGGTTAACTTCTACACCCGTATTAGCTTTACCTAACTTTGAGAAGATTTTTGAATTCGAATATGATGCGTCTGATATTGGTATAGGCACTGTCTTAATGCAAGAAAGCCAATCGATTGCTTACCACAATGAGAAGCTCAAAAGACCTCAATTGAATTACTTTATATATGATAAAGAACTCTTAGCCCTTATCCATGTGCTCTAAGTATAGCAGCACTACCTATTGTTGAGAGAATTTGTCATCTATACCGATCATGAGTCTTTGAGGTAATTTAGAAGTCAAACCAAGCTATCAAAGCAACAAGCAAAGTGGGTTGAATTCCTAAAAGGATTCAACTTTGTGATAAAGTACAAACAGTAAAAAATAGTGTCATTGTCGATGCTCTATCAAGAAGACATGTTCTCCTAACTTAGCTATAGACTAGATTGTTGCAGTTTGCAAGCATAAAAGAATGGTACCTTAAGGACCTACAATTTGGACTTATACTTAGGTACTATGCCAATGGAAGGACCATAGATGAATACCATATGGAGGAAGGTTATTTGTTCCAAAGTGGAAAGTTGTGTGTACCGACCTGTTCAATAAGGGAGTTACTCATTAAGGAAGCCTACAATGGAGGACCATCTGGATATTTTGGAGAGAGAAGAACATATGAGCTATTGAGTAGATGGTTCTTTTGGCCGAGAATGAGGTAAGATGTGTATCGAAGTGGTGAGGGTTATGCTACTTGCAAGAGGGCCAAATGCTGAACTGAGCAAAGGAAAGTAATGTCGTTATCTACCCCAAATTGACTTTGAATTGAGTTGAGCATAGATTATGTCATCAAATTACCTAGAACTGCCCGAAACAAAGATTCTATGATGGTGTTCATGGATAGATTCAGTAAGATGACACACTTTATGCCCTACTCTAAGACTAACTATGCTTCGACTACTGCTTCTCTCTTTTGTAGGAAATTGTTCGGTTATATGGAGTATTGAGAAGTATAGCCTCAGATAGAGATCTAAAGTTCCTAAGCCATTTCTAGAGGACTTTATGACATCAGATGGGGACTAAACTACTACTCAGCACTTCCTGTTATCCCCAAACTAATGGCCAAATATAGGTAATCAATCATACTTTGGGATCACTACTCTAAGCTATAGTGGGTAACAATTTGGCTAATTAGGACGTCTATTTGCCCATGGTAAAATTTGCTTACAACTGCACAGTACATGATACCACCAAGTAGACCCCCTTCAAAGTAATCAGTAGCTTTAATCTTGAGCGACTCCTTGATCATACCCCTATATCCGTGTCTAAGCAAGAAGACCCTGATGTAAGAGCTTAAGCCCAATCCCTACAATACATTTACGAGAAAGTTACTTAGCAAATTGAGCAAGCTACCAAAAAAATGTAATAAAGAGCTAAGGGAAGGAAGTTAGTACAGTTTCAGCTAAGAGACTTAGTGTAGTCATACTTAAGCAAGGAGAGGTTCCCAAATAGGAGAATGAACAAGTTATTTTCTTGAGCTAAAGGCCCCTTCAAAATCCTCTAGAAGGTCAATGACAATGCTTACAGATTAGAACTACTCAAAGAATATGGAGTTTCGAATGCATTCAACATTGCCAACCTCAGTCCATATCACCCTGAAAGAGCATTGAACGAAGACACGCCAGAATTGATCACAAATCCAAATCAACCAAGACGGAATGATAGGAATCCAACTATTGGACCTTTAACCTACAACCGAGCTTAAAGCCTTAAAGGACTAATAAGGTGAATTCTCTTACTCCGACCGACTATTACCAAAGCCAAGCTAATCCTTACTACTGACCAATTCCTTATATTGAGCTAAGTGTGCTAATTAGCCAAATGCCCTGCTGACAGCTAAACTCGACACCTCAACTCAGCCTTAACGGAGCTAAGCTCTTGATCAGTAACATTGGTGTCAAGAAGACGAAAGCCCTAGCACATATCCATAGGCACCTCTTTTTGGATAGGTCCAAGTTTGCTCAACCATCCATCTTGGCCCTACCATCTTGTTTATTCCCACCAAAAGCATCCCCGAATATGCTGCCGACATGTGCCCTAAACCTACGTGAAGGAATTTGCTACAATAATCATTGTTCTCCCTGAAATTTCATTTCTACCCTTTATATTCCTTATACGTTACTTCTTTTAGGCATTATCCTTTGTCTTTTCCTTTTTAGATAGGTTTCCTTAGTTTCTCAAGTATAAATACTCATTGTACATGTTGCCACATGATAGCTTATCATCAATACACTGAATATTCTGTTTTATGAACATTGCACTCATTAGCTTGTTTACTCTCATTAGCTTATGTACTCTTTTCACTTTTATCCAAACCCTTAAGCTAGGCTAGGTGGTAAGTAACATTATTGAGCCATCTCGTATGTCATATCAAGTTATGTCGTGAGTCCTTAGAAGTTCTTTAGGGCATCATATCCTTAGAGCCACGCATGGGTTTGCTTACTTTACCTTTAATATTTTTGCACAATTCCATCACCTTCTTCAAGCTTTCAACAAGCTTAGATCCAACCTAGCAATCGATCTTGTCTATTCTTAGCCTTAGTACGCATTAGGGTAGGTAACTGTAAAAGGGAAGTAGGCATTGTAAAGGTAAATGTAGGATAAGAGGTGATGGGAATGAAGGTAAATGATGAAGATGGCATAAGTTATATATAGGAAAAGTTGATTTCATGAGAAATTACATGGTATCTAACATAAACATAACAAGGGACAAGATTAAGATAGTAGTAACCTTTGTAAAGAGAAAAATAGCCAATGAAGGTGAAAGTTTGTTTAGAGCTTAACGATTCATGTTTGGAATGCACATGTACCCAAAAATGAGAAGAAATTGATAGGCTCGTGGGATGGAGTGTAGGAGCTCAAATGGTGACTTGTCATTATGTATTGCGGAGGGAAGCTGGTTAATGGTATGGGCAATAGTTAAGGTAGCATCAACCTAAAAGAAGGGAAGTAAACTAGCATGTAAGCTTTTGGTGTGGGCCAAATCAATGATGTAGCGATGTTTGCATTTTGTAACCCCATTTTGTTGGGGAGTGTAGGGGTAGCAAAGTTGAAGTCTGATGCATTATTCACATACACAATTTGTAAGAGCCTTGTTAATAATTTCACCACCACCATCACAATGAAAGATTTTAATGCAATTTGCAAAGTGGTTTTCAACCAAGGATTTAAATTGTTGGAAATAAGACAACACTTCATTTTTATTATGCATGGGGAAAAGCTATGAGTATTTGGTACAATCGTTAACAAAAATTACATGGCAATGGAAACCTAAGTTTCATCTAACTAGCAACTGCTAAACATTAAAGAATGAGATCTAAAGGCTTCTAAGCCTTGTTAGGTGATTGTAGGAAGGGGAGATGGGTAGACTTCCCAATGTAACAAAAGTGATAAGGAGTGGTGGATGCTGAAGATGACTATAGGATATGTGGGTATGGATGTAAGGGTTATGTACATGCTGCATGTAAATTCGCACTACATGTGACTAGGGAAATGACTTGAGTAACTCGTGTAGGATGATCATGAGAGAAGTATAAGGAAGTATAGGGAGGAGGAGTAGGCAATCTTGGTAAGGCTTTTATACAAATGGTGACAGGTAGAGGAGCACGATGGCATCAAACTCCATAATTGATGAATAATGGGGTAAGGTTTTGAGGTGTTTAGGTGTTTAACGTTTGAGACAAGATTCCAATAGAGTAACAACATTGATGAAAGTTTTTCTATTATCTAAATGAAGATATGAATGGGTTATTTATAAGAAATGATAGTAGATCTCATCCATCAGATCATGATGGCGATTAATGGTTAAGATTGAAGCCTTTTATTAATGAATCTCAAGTAAGCTATTTTTATGGGTTTATTCTTAGATAAAGACTTCATTTATTATTTTAGTATGAGATAAACCAAAAAAGGTTAGATCGGACGCATTAATCCAATAGGCCCTATTCTAAGCCCACCATGCTAAAACTTCTTTAATCATCCTGGATATTTGGAATCAACTTTTGGTTTTTGTCACCTTAGCCCAAAGAGTTAAACTTGATTATTTAATGAGCTTAAAACTCAAACTTGAATTTAACCTACTACATTGACTTAATGCGAATACTTTGACACTAAAAGAGCTTTTGAAGGACTTCGTTGTGAAGGTGATATAGATGTGAGTGCTAAATTTCTTTAGGGAAAATTAATGCAATGAAAGACTAAGGGAACTGAGCTTTATGAAGAGTGATTGGGTAAAGAAGACTCCTAGTCGAATGTTGAAGGAAGACTTAACTTGTCTAGGATTCCTTAATAGAAAAAACATAATTGTCAAAGCTAACAATATAGTAATTATCCTAGCATAATTTGATGGCTGATATAAGATTACGTGTGAGAGGGGGAATAAGTAAGACATTATAAGAACTAGGTTACAACCATGAGCAAAAATTATAAGAGTGCTAATGTAAGTAATGTCTAATGTAGCAACCTTATCAAAACCAACATAATGAGTACATTCAGTAAGAATACCTACATATGGAGTCATGTGATGTGTGCCATCAGAGTTAGGGTATTGAATGGCATCATAGGATTCACCAAGCGATAAGGAAGCAAACACCTAGTGTACATTTGCATAGGACTCATTGAATTTATGGAAACATTAAAGGGCAGAGTGACCAATCTAATCACAAATTTGATAAGTGATCCAAGCTAAATAAGATTGGGATGGTGTATCTGACTGGCAAGTACGTCGTTGACTATAAGAGCCATGACTAGAGGTGATAGGGATCATGAACCTATCACATGCCCCCGAACTCAAGGACTCACTCATATGATCTGCTGAGCTATTTGAGGGGAGTTAAACTTTAAAGAGCAATGCATGCTCCAGTCAAACTTACCGAGTTACTCTACTCTCCACCTTATCCAAGGGACTATTAAGGTGATCGACTTGTTGTTGAACTGACACGCTCCCGAACTTGAAGACTCGGTCATATGATCCGTTGAGCTATTCAAGGGGAGTTAAACTTTAAAGAGCAATGCATTCTCCAGTCTGACTTACTGAGTTACTTTACTCTCCACCTTATCCAAGGGACTATTAAGGTGACCGACTTATCGTTGAACTGATATGCTCCTGAACTCGAAGACTCGCTCATATAATCCACTGAGCTGTTCGAGGGGAGTTAAACTCTAAAGAGCAATGCAATCTTTAGTCTGACTTGCTGAGTTACTTTACTTTCTACCTTATCCAAGGGACTATTAAGGTGACCGACTTGTCGTTGAACTGATCCTTCCATAATACATTAGTCCAAGGCCAAACACCAAACTCGCATACTATCAACATGCTACATTGCTAAAGCCGGGTTGACTCCGATCCTAAGCTAACCTGACAATAGACCACCTCCCAAATTAGCCCTTCTTCAATTTGGAACATTTGAGCTATTGAGTTGTCGAACTGCTGACTTTAACCTAATCTGCTCAGAACCTGCTTTACTTAATAAGTAGCATCATTAGGACTATAGAATGGACATCTAGCACACACCTTATTTTCTAAAATCCGTATTGTCCTTTTGTAACCAAATATTCTTTTTATTCTATTACAACTCTACCCTTGTAAATTATTCATTTTCCTTAACTAGTTGAAATCTTTTTGTAATTTACATTAACTTAGGACTTACCCTAACAGTTGCAACAGTGAGTACCATTGATATTCAAACATACTCTCGTGAGATAAGTGTCTTCTGCTTACTTTTGTTCACTCTTATTCAATCCTTTATGAGCATAGATTAGTAGCGAGTGCCCTCCGGCTACACTTATGCATAATATCAAGTGCAACCTTAGTTCATGTGAGGCGTTAGTGTATCACAGCCATTGTCGGTGCACAAGACCCCTACTTGTCCTTCAACAATCATTTAACCTTTGGACCATCTCGCGATTCATACCTATCTCCTTAGTTTGTGTAATACAGAACATCATGTGTTCAATCACATTTTTACCCATATCAAGAGGTGTGTGATTATGAAGGGGGGTGGTAGGATGCTCTCTAAGTAACTGTAGTAGAATGACTATGCTCCCTAGACTTAAAGTAACTACGTACATAACCTCGACTTCTATGATGGGAAGAGATGGCTTATGTATGAAGAGTTGTAGGAAGAGAGAAGGCATCATCTATATCATGATAATGAAGCCATTGTTCATGATTAAGTAGTTTGCCATGAACTTGTTCAAATGTAAGAGATGTTGGGGAATGAGTGAGAGTGGTGATAAGTGAATCACATTCACATAGAAGACCATAAAAGGCATGAGTAATTAGGTTAGTAGTGCTGAGAGGCTTGTGAATTAAGGAAAACGGTTCTGCAATTGATTTTAACTCATGGTGATAATTGGATATTGAAGAGTTCTATAAGCGAAGTGTTAAAAGACATTGTTTTAACTCCATCTCCTGAGCCATGGAATTATCAAGAGAGCATTATCTAAGCACATTCTAGATATCTTAGGTAGCTAAAATGTCATAAATCTCCATAACGAGATCAGTAGATATGGTAGCAAGGAGAGTTCACGGACCATGTAATTTATATGGAGACATTGCATTTATGCTAGATTTAGAATGTATTGTGTACTAGAAGGAATAAATGGATTATGAGATGGTGCAATAATGATACCGTCAACATATTTGTAAAGATTCATTGAGATAAGGAATGAGGTCATTAGGGATGACTACAATTGATAATCGTTAGTAGAAAGTTTAATAGTGACAACATTGGAAACATGATTAGGTTTAACTTTGAAGGGAGGGTAAATGTGAAGAATTAATAGGGTCAGATGAAAGAGATGGCTGAGTATTTGTGTATTATAAAGTAATAGAGTGATGTGAATAACTAAAGGACGAAGGGATTTGTGGATGGAGAGAGTGGGTCAGGTTAGTGTTGGGGGAGATAAAAATAGAGTAAGGAGAGTAAGACTAAGGTTGAGAGGTGTCATGGAAGGTCTAAAGAGTGGTTGTGAGATGGTAGAGAGAGATAGAATGAGATGTAATATAGTGGAAGGATCATTGTTGATAGGGTTAACCACTATAGGATGAAGGTATATGTGTCACCATGGTTAAGTAGATTGGTGATGAACATGAACAAAGAATATGTGATTAGATTTTTTTTTAATGATGTTAAAGAGATATTTGTCGAATCTAAGAAAATAAAACCGTGAAGAGATGTAATGTTTGAGAGATAAGATGAAAACGTACTAGAAATACTTATACCATGTTCACAAATGTGTGATAATATGTTGTTATTGATGATAATTTTTTACAATGTACAAGAGCAATATGTACAAGATGTTAATCTAATATTGGAAAGTCACATAAATACAATGAAATTGATAAATACTACATATGTAATAATAGAGTCAACCCCCTTTAATTAAGTCGCCCACTTGTTGGACCTTAATCTAAATCTAAATATAAGTGAGGGGGAATGTTAAGCAATAAATATAATGGTTCACATCATATCTACAAGCTTAAATTTTTAGATCAAATAGTCATGGTGCCAACCATAACAACCATTATATTACATTAAAACTTCTTCCACTTCATCAGTCTCAATCAAAGTTCGATCTTCAAGTAAGGAGGAATGTTAAGTAATTAATATAACATCTGTATTGCATTTGCAAGCTCAAAGCTATTAGATCAAATGGTTGTGGTGCTAACTATAGCAACCATTACATCATATTAAAACTTTACTCATATTTAATACGTTACCAACTTGATGGGCCTCAATCAAACTGCAACCACAAGTGAGGAGGAATGTTGAATAATCAATATTATAATGTATACCATATCTATAAGTTCAAGTTTTAAAATCAAATAATTGTGATAATAGTCATAACAAGTACTTTCATGTCAAATTCCTTATATTCCAAATGAAATTGCTCTACTTAGTACAATTAAGATTTAATAACTTCATTCATGACATTTAAACCACTTATTTAAATTAATGTAATTACAAATTTATAGCTAAATATATAATTTGAAAATGGAAGTCCTAATGTGTGGCATGCTTGTAAAGTTGTAGTTGATTAAATAGAGAAAAATCAATTCATATGAGTAAAGGGATAAATGTATAAATATACTAACCTCATAACATGAGCAACATAGGTTGTAAGAAGCCAGATGACTGCAACTTATTTGTTTGTATGTTGCCACTGAGATCTCTTCTATCATTGTATGAACCAATAGATGTTACCTTTGGAAAATGTGACACTATGTTAAGGATCTATTACATGTTTGTGCATTTAAGTGCATACAAGCTAATGCTGATACGTGTATTCTATTGAGACTCTAAGTCTCTATTATAACCATTACAAGAAAATGTGCCAAAGAGCCTCTCTATGGATTACATGTTTCCTAAAATATAGGAAGCTTGAACTGTCACCAGTAACATAGTAATACATTATTACAGTTGTTAAAATGTGGAATCAATATAATGATAATCTAATGGTATACAAAGAAAAGTAAGAATCCTTTAATAATCCTACTTTTCTCTATTGAGTAAGGTTGGAAAATGCAAGCAAAGATAAAATTTCACCCCTTATTTGAGTAAGGCTGGGTTTGGGGATTAGCATACAAGGAAGGCTTATGCCAGTAACTAAAGGCATGATTCCCCTTTACTTAATAGGGCTTGAAAGGCTTGACTATACCACTCCCCAAGATTACGTTAAGAGAGAAAAGCTGAGAAGGAAGATTAGAAAAGCAAGAAGAAATGGGGAGCTTAACCCGTGCAATCTTATGTTGCCCTTATTGCCTCTCTATACTAGCTTTCCAATCAAAGGAGAAAGCTTATCTTTTCTGCCTGAGTTTGAAATCCTCGTGTTAACCCCAACCTCTTCCCCAACAAGCTTTGGCATTTCCCTATCTTGTTAGGTTAGTGGGCTTCAATAGCATTCTAGAAAAAAAGATGGTTTGATTCACTTAAATTTGAACTTCATAGGAAGGGGTCCTTCTAACGCTAGTAAAGGAGTCTATCTATCTCTCAAGGGAAGGTTGGTTCAGCTCAAACATACATACATCCATCTAGTTGCTTTCTTTAGGTTACTTAGGTATTAAGAGGGACGTGGGAAAATATGGAATTCATTTACGGGAATGGGCGAAAAAACAAATCCATTCATCCCCTTTAAGTGAATTATAGCTACCTGAAAAATAGTCGAGTCAAAATCCTTTGCACCTATAGTCCTCCCTTTATTGAAGTTGAATCAAGTGATAGAAGAAGCCTAGCCTCTTTGCAACAACTCGTAGAGGAAAGGGAATGGAAAATCGAGGGTGAAACAAACAAAAGGACGTAGAATTCTTTTTTTTTTTTTTTTTTAAGGTCTATCCTCCGATTCTTAAAATTTCTATGCTTAACTTAATCTCCACCCTAGTTTTTTCCCTTGTGAAATTAATAGTTTTTTCCAAAAAGAAACAATTTTAGGTAGACTTCCATTATGTGCGCGGTTTATCTAGTTATTTAAATAGTTATGTTTGTATGAAAGCTAACCCTTTTGTAAGGATACTGTTTTAGCAATATGCCCTTTTGACCTTATCCCCTTAAGGGTTGGGTTCTAGTGGCAAGTTTTTGGACTGTCTAGACCATTTTATTTTTATAAAAGTAGTAGCTTGGTTAGCCTCACACCCCTTATCATGCATATCTGCAGGGGTTGTTTGTATTAGCATTTTGGCGCTTGCCTTATAATTCTCAATCCTCATTCTCTTTCGTCGAAATGCCTTAAAAAAATTATTCCCTATATTACTAGAATTGGAGGATAGAGTGCTAATAACTTGTTCAATTGATCTTAAAGAACCAACTGCGAATATGAGTACTTCAAGTACCGAAAATGGATATAAGACCACCACTAGTTATGAACCCTAGAGTTGATAGTGGAACAAAACATATTCTTTTGATAATACCAACCACGATAACACCAATAGTAGTGCTTACTAGTATAACACCAACACTTGATACTTCTACGCATGACGTTAGCTCTCAACCATTGTAAATTAAGTCAATGAAGTTCTTAGTCCTGTAGTTTGAAAGGATAGCTATTCAATATTAATTAGTTTACTGTACTGGTGCTTACTCGCTACAACTCTATCATGCTATAAACACCTTTTGTCTATATACCAAACTCAACAAAATAGTTGCCATCAATTATCCATCTAATGGTATTCACCACTCATGTGCCCTTTATGCCCAGCCATTTTAAAGAATGCTTGCCCCCCTCCTATCCAAAAAAGCAAGTAATAAAAAAAAGGCTTGCTTCTACTATTACGCCTTTTCCTTTATGATAGGATCGTTATTAGTCCTTGTACCCTCGCATAATCAATTTATCATAGCCCCATGTTATTATTCTTGATGCATTAGCATTAAGTCATTTTGCTATCATTTGAAATGGTCTATGTTAGAGAAGGTGAAATATCCTATGATATTACATTTGTTAGTCTAGTTTGTAGAAGTAGTACATTTCTTTATGAGGGAAACTAGCCTATAGTCCTCTTGTATAAGCCCTTAAACTAATGTATCAAGGCATATCATCTCTCTAGTTGCCTAATCTAATAAGCCAGAACATGGTCCACAAAGTTTTAACAACCAGGGAAGCCTTTGCCTTTGCTTTAGTTAGTTTCCCTCCTAGTGTTCCTAGAAGCTTAGTTATTATTAGGACTTACCGTAACAAATCTGACTAAAATGGGTCCTTCAAAATATCAAAGAAAATTAGAAGGAAATGGTCCACAGACGAATAAG
Organism: Lumnitzera racemosa; assembly: GCA_024138005.1. NCBI lineage: Eukaryota > Viridiplantae > Streptophyta > Magnoliopsida > Myrtales > Combretaceae > Lumnitzera > Lumnitzera racemosa. Next base: position 50,609,037 of record JAMXBC010000006.1, on the reverse strand, counting down.
AGTAGGTGATTTGAAGTTATTTGGAGGATGTAACTCACTAGCGAACACAACACGACTTGACACCTCACTTAATATGACACATAAGTTGATGTTAAGCTCCACCTACCACTAATCTTGAGCTACTCGGCAAGATTAGATAAGAGTGTATGAAAGATAGACTTGGAGAGGGTTGTCTCACAAGAATAGAATATTCAGTATTAATATGTAAGTTGTCTTTGGCCTACAAGAGAAATGGACTATTTATAGTAAGTCTTTAGGGCAATATTACAAATAAAGAAATTATAAAAAAGTATATACTAAAGGAGGATTCCTAGTATATATGAAAAAGGGTAAAAAGGACAAAAGACAAAAATGGAAAAGTGGTATAACGTTAGATGAGGTGCACATATAGTAGTGCAACATTGGTCCCGTACGAATATTCTCTAAGCACAGCAAGCAAGAGGAATCGAGATGTTACAGTAATAAAAGGGGGCGGGATAAGAGAGATGATAGCATGCCGAGAGAAAACTACTCAGTCAGTAAATGAGTCTCTCGTCACTCGGCAAAAACTTTTTAGTAGCAGTTGGTCAGATTACTTGCACAAGGTCTTCGGCAAGGGAATGGTCAACATCATCACTACCGAGAGCATAGATCATAGTATGACAATGTTGGGAGTTTAGCCACCTTCCTTCAGTATAAACTTTCTTGTCGTCAGCATGTTACCGAAAGAGAATATTTTGGGTGAGGAATTGCAATCTTCGGAGCCGTACACGAGTAATGGGACCGCCGGTCAGCATTCCAGCAGTTCCCCTAGGTTGCTGAAGATTTTCCCTCAAGTCTTGGTCTTCATCATCATCCAGCACATAGGGAGTCAAATTGGCAATGTTGAAGGAAGTAAATATGCTAAAACCTTCGAGTAGCTCAATCTATAGGCATTATCATTAGTGCACCTCAAGATCTTGTAGGGTCCATACGTTCTAGGAGATAGTTTGTTAGTCCTTTTGCTAAGGAAGCGTTCATTGTTGACAAGATCCTTAGGGGTATAAACAACTTACCTCCTTTCGCACTTTCCCACTTCCTTCTGTCGGGTTACAGTTTTGGCCAATTGCTTGACAATCTTCCAATGTAACCTTTAGAACTCCTCGACACGATATAAGCCAGATTAACTTTCCTCTTTTATAGTCGGGCTGTTAATTAAATCTAACGGTAGGTTCGAGTTAAGTCTATAAACAACCTCAAATGGTGATGTTCCGATTAAGTTGTAAATTGAGTGATTATAAGTAAATTCAATGATGGGTAGGCATAAATCCCAATCATGAGAGTTCTTTCCAACAATAGCACGTAGGAGATTACCGATAGTTCTATTAACTACTTTAGTTTAACTGTCTATCTAAGGGTGGCAAGAGTAACTGAATAGGAGCTTTGTACCGAGTTTCTTTTAATATTGTCTCTTAAAAGAAGCTCGTAAATTTTGAATTATGGTCAAACACAATACCTTTCGGTACTCTATGTAGTCACACAATTTCTTACAAAAAGAGATTAGTGACGAATAAAGTATCATTAACTCTGTGGTAGTGAATGAAGTGGCCCATCTTGTTAAACAGGTCAACTACCACCATGATTGAATCGTATCTTTTCGGTGTGTAGGGAAGGCTAAGAATGAAATCTATGCTTAGATCGGTCCATGGTTGCTTGAGAATTGGTAGGGTGTATATTCTCCATAAGGCTCTCTCCTCCCTTTTGTATATTTACACACCTTATAGCTCTTAAGTATTTAGTGCACATCCTTCATCATCCCAAGCCAGTAAAAATGCTTCTTCAATATCTTAATCGTCATCTTTTCTCCAAAATGGCCAGTTAGACCCCCAGCATGAGCCTCTTAAACCAATAGCTCCCTTGCAGAACTACTTGGCACACAAATTTAGTTGCCCTTCATAAAAAACCCTTCACTCAAGTAGAACCCCTCTACAGCTCCTTTAGTATTGCACCTGGTTATCAAGGATCCAAAATGTAGGTTATGCTCATATGGATTAGGAAAAGTACAGAATCCGAGCACCTTAACTTGCAACGTTGTGATGGGGGTATGATGGTGAGAAAGTGCGTTAGCCACTGTATTGGTGCTTCCCTTGTTATATCTGATGACATAATAAAAGGTCTCTAAGAACTCAACCTACTTGGTGTAACGCCGAAAAAGCTTCTGTTACCCGCGAAAATGCTTAAGAGATTCATGATCTGAATAAATAATGAATTCTCTCGACAATAAATAATGCTACCAGTTCTAGAGTATTAGGATAAGGGCATAGAATTCCTTGTCGTAGGCTTAGTAATTTAGGGCAGTAGCTTGGAGTTTTTCGATGAAGTAAGCAATGGGTCGATGCTCCTGCATGAGGACAGCACCAATGTCGACACCAGGCGCATCACATTACTTGAAAAACCTTTTCAAAATCTGGTAGGGTGAGTTTTGGAGCAGACGTTAGTTTGGTCTTCACGTCTTTAAAACTCTTTTGAGGCTTTTCTGTCCATCTAAACTCAATGTTCTTCTTGGCCAATTCAATCAATGTTGCAGTTATAGAGCTGAAGTTCCGAATAAATCTCCGATAAAACGAGGCTAGACCATGCAAGCTTCTGACTTTGGCAACACTAGTCGGCATAGGCCACTCATTAATAGCTCTAACTTTATCCTCATAAACTCAAACTCCATTCCTTAAAACGACATATTCGAGGAACATAACCTCATTTTGATAGAACGTACATTTCTTCAGGTTACTGAATAATTTCTTGGTACAGAATATGTTAAACACCAATCTCAAATGTTTAACATGTATGAGGAGGTTGGCAATGAAGACCAAAATATCATTAAAATAAACCACAATGCATTTGCCGATCAACGATCTTGGTACATGATTCATCAGCCGCATAAATGTATTCAACACATTAGTTAGTCTGAATGACATCACCAACTATTTGAACAGACTATCCCTTATCTTGAAGGCCATCTTCCATTCATCCCTAGGTCTCATTCGTATCTGGTGATAGCCACTCTTCAGGTCAATCTTAGAAAAGATGCAAGCGTCGTGTAACTCGTTAAGCATATCATCAAGCCGTGAGATCGAGTATTGGTATTTGATAGTGATTTTACTAATAGCTCGATTGTCAATGCACATTCGCTATGTTCCATCCTTTTTCAGCACGAGTACAACAAGTACAACATAAGGACTCATGCTCTCATGGACATATCCGCAATCTACCAACTCATCTACCTGCTTCTTCAATTCAACTACCTGCATTGGATTGAGCCTGTAAGCGAGTTGATTTGGTAAGGCAACCCTTGGTTAGTGGTCGATGCAATGCTTAATTCCTCTTAAGGGAGGTAAACCTTTCGGCATCTAATCAAGGAAAAGGTCAGCAAATTCCTGAAGTAGCTGCTATACTTCAGCAAGTAAGTTTGCAGCGTCTCTAACCTTTAAGGATCTCCTAACTAAAAGGAGCACATAGTCTTCGGCCTTTGCTTCTTGTGTAAACTGAGCTCAGGAAATCACCAAGGACTTCCATTGTAGAGATCCAACAACGTTTTCTTAGGCTTCTTTACACTTCCTTAGGAGTCATAAGTGTCAATATAATTTTCTTCTAGTTCTTTTGAAACATGTAGGTATTTCTATACCCATCGTATAACACTCTTAAGTCAAATAGCTACGGTCAACTGAGTAATATGTGAGATGCACACATGAGAAGGACATCACATAACACTTAGTCCCTGTACTTATCACTAATGGTAATTGGCACTCTGACTTGCTCAGAGAAATATAATCCTCCATTCTCATTCAACCAGTGAATCTTGTACGGGTTAGGGTGTGGAAGAGTTAGCAATTTCATGGCCTTAACTACCCCTTGCGCAATGATGGTGGTACAGCTCCCTCCGTCAATAATCACGGTGCATAGCTTACCATTCGGCAATTCGTATGAAAAAAGGTTCTTTCTTTGCTTATTCTCGTTAGCTACAAAAGTATTGAGAGATCATCGAACTACAAAGCAACACTCGACTCCACCCTCAGGAGGCATCTCAACATTAGGATCTTCCTCAAATTCTTCTAGCATCTAATCGATTACCACTTCTTTCTCTCCTTTACTCGCACTTTCTACTTCAAACTGAGGCAATCTCCCTTTATGGTCATGACTCGGCGGTTTAGATATTGACTAGCCACGTATCTATCGCCAAGGCATTTAAAACATTTGATTTCTCAAGTTTTCCTTCCTGAACTATGATCCTGGTCTCTTTAGATCTCAAGCTCCTCGGTTTTACTCTTACCTCAGCCCTTGTCTGGTCGACTAGGCATGTAACTTCGACGTTCCACCTCGGAGCTGTTTGAAACTCTGTCATTCATTGGTCGGCTTAGTAGGCCACTCCTGTTTGGAATCAATGTTCGGTTACTTAACATTTGGCTTAGATTTCCATCGTTGCCTTTCAACTCTATAGGCCATACGGATGGTTTCTTCCAGAGTTGTGAGGTTCTGTAACTCCATGATGTTACCAATCTTGGCCCGTAGTCCAAAGATGAACCGTGCTATAATTAAAGTCTTAGGTTCATCGACATCACATCATATCATGAGCAACTAAAACTCTTGGACATAGTCATCTATAGACCTCTTACCTTGCCTCAAGTCTTGGAGTCATCGAAAAGTATCTTGTTCATAATGTTCGGGAATGAACCTACTTCTTAGACTTCTCTTTATCTCATTCCATGTCTGGACCTCGCGTCGAGTCCTCAGGCAAACATTCTATAGCTTCTTCCATCACATTGACGTATATCCAGAAAATTCTAACGTAGCCACTCTAATGCGGATAGCACCATCATAATCATAGAAGTCAATCATCTTTTCGATCTTCTCTTTCCAATCTAGGTAGTCATTAGCACTACCAAACCCATTGAAGCTTGGAATCTATACCTTAAGATGTTCCATACCTCTTGGCACTCTGAAATCACTCTCATCATTCCCAACATACTGGTCTTCTTGTTCTTTATACTCTTCCACTTCGTCCAACTCTAACCTTTTCCTCATGACTTTATTAGCACATCATAGTAGTGCTTGGTTAACTAAAAAGGCTTCTGGAACTCACTTGTTCATTTGCCTCCTTAGCCTATCCTCATTTCTCGGCCCTACTCAACCACTCTCTTACGCAGTTTAGTCTCTAAGACCCTATTTACTAAAATAGCCAAGTTAGCCACAATAGCAGCAAGATCTTGTATCTGCTCATCATTAGTACATAGTATTTGTTAGGTAACTTGACTACAAACATTAGCATCACTCTCGATATCGTTAATCTCTCCCTGTATACTAGGGTTCAATATTCTCAATACAAAGCTTTAGTAAAGATACTTTACTCAAATGCTTTCAATACACACAAAAATATATCGAATAGTAGACTGACTATCACTACACAGTTCTCAGTTTCAACCTCAAGCTCTAATACCAGGAAATTATATGGTGTGCCTAAGAGTTTAGTTATTACAAGGACTTACTATAACAAATCTTACTAAAATGGGTTCTCCAAAATATCAAAGAAAATTAAAGGAAATGATTTACATACGAATAAGAGTAGCTGATGTGAAACTACTTGGAGGATGCAACTCACCAATGAACACAACACAACTTGACACCTCACTTAATATGACGCACAAGTTGATGTTAAAGTCTACCCACTACTAATCCTAAGCTACTCGGCAAGATTACATAAGAGTATATGAAAGATGGACTTAGAGGTGGTTGTCTCACAAGAACAGAATATTCAGTATTGATATGTAAATTGTCTCCAGCTTATAAGAGAAAGAGACTATTTATAGTAAGTCTCCAGAATAACATTACAAATAAAGAAATTATAAGAAAGTATATATTAAAAGGGGATTCCTAATACATACAAAAAAGGGTAAAAAGGACAAAAGACAAAAGACAAAATAGAAAAGTGGTACAATATCAAACGAAGTAGACAGGTGGTAGTGCAATATTGGTCCCATACGAATATTCTCTGAGCACAGTAGGCAAGAGGGATCAAGATGTTATGGCAATAAAAGGGGTTAGGATGAGAGAAATGGTAGTATACCGAGAGAAAACTACTCGGCTAGTAAATGAGTCTCTCATCACTCGTCATTCGGTAAGAACCTCTAAGCAGCAGCTGGTTAGATTACTCGACATAAGGTTCTCGACAAGGGAATGGTTGGTGTCATTATTACCAAGAGCATAGATCATAGTATGACAATGCAAGGAGCTTAAGGAGTTTAACTACCTTTCTTTGGTGTAAACTTTCTCATCATTAGTAAGTTATCGAGAGAGAATTCTTTGGGTGAGGGATTGTAGTCCTTAAAGCCATGCGCGAGTAATGGTACTACCGGTTGGTAGTTCATCACCTCCTAATCCAAAAGCTAGTAGTTTAGTCCCTAGCCTTAGCTCATTCCCTTCAGTATTTAAGTGAAAACGCGCTTATGGGTTTCTTTCCTTTTGTTTCAACATTGGAGATTAATTCTTCCTTCTCATCTAGTAAGCCTATTTGTTGAGTATTCAATATCCAGTGAAGTGTAATCACCCTCTTTTGCAAAAGTAATTCAAAATTTCTTTATCTTCTTTGCCTTTGAGTAAGAAGCTGACCCTTCTTTAAAGTCGTATCAAAGGAAATCGATTCACTCCGGAGCATGTTTCTAAAACGTTGTAAAATTTCTTATTTATTGTGAAGAGTTCTTTTAATTGCTTTCTCGAATCAAGAAATTTATTTTATCTCTTCGCATCTTTTGCTTTTGAAGTCTGATTTCCTTGGTTCTATCAAACACAAGCTTTTTGCCTTTCGGTATTGAACTTTATTTTCTCTTAAGCCTGGGTTACAAGGGAAGTTTGTTTCTTTCCTTGAAACTGCTAAAACTGAAAAATGGCAGTAGTAATAACAACAAGGCTCTACAAAGCAACTCCTTAAATCCAATTTAAGTCCAAGATCCCTGCTATAAGAAAGGTCCTCTTCAGCAGCATCTGATTCCGCATTTGAATCTTCTATTAAGGATAAGGCGATTTTCCTATATTGATTGAAATACTTGGTTTCAGCCTACTAACCTTCATTCGTTGAAAACCTTTCAAACAATGAAAGAATCAAATCATTTTCCCATGGTCTAATAAATTTCCCTGTTTGTTGTATCAGCTTGAACTAAGCTTTTAAACAAACTAAGCAAGTGAATAAGAAAAATAGGAATCTTGTAGTGTCACTTTTTGTCACATTTGACAGCTAAATTCTGAATTGTCAAAAAGCAGAAATTTTTATCATTAATTCGTCTATATAGACAAAGAACCCTCCATTGCAGGTCATATGCATTGATGCAAAATGCAACAAGAAACCTAACCTTCGAACCGTTGAGGGAATACATAGGTGCCTCTTCCACCTCACACTATCATCTCTCGTTCTCTATTTATGAGCTTTTCTACTGCATGGGGGAGGACTAATCCACATCCAGCAGCCTATTCCCGCCCGCTAATCAATATACCCTTGAATTTTAAAAATTAACAACTTGTCAAAAGGACAAGCAAGGGGTCGGTAGATCCTGGACAGTATTGCAAGTAGAGAGCAAGAGCCTACAAGAAAAAATAGAAGGGGTCTTTGTTCAACCTCCATGATCTCACTGGAAGTCAACTTAATCATGCATCAGTGAGGATTTAATGGACAAATGCAAATAATGACGCCTCAGATAATCAAGCCTTACCCCAGGGGGCAGTATCATTGTCGTAACATGCAAACAGATATTTTGGTAAACCATTTCAGTAATTAGCTTCCAACGCTAGTTTCTGCAGACTGTTTATTCCTTCACAAAACTATCATTGACAGAAAGATCAGTGAGCTACAAAAGCATTTTTTAAAGGAGAACTTCCCTCAAGCATGGCAATCAAATCCATGGTTAAACATCCTTTGCAAATTCGTATGTGGAGCTCACCAAAATTTTCATTTATGTTGGACTGTCACTTTTTAGCCATCCAAGTTTAGTAGTTATTCGTAAATGCTTCCTGAAACAAGTCAAAACTCATAAAATTTGTCAATCTAGAGATTTAAAACCCACAATAATGCTACTATTTATATTATAATTTAATAGAATACCGAAAATTTCCATTAATTATATTTCTTGTCACTGCACAAATTTCCATGAAGCACAATAGTTAGCATCCATTATAGTTAAGACCTAATTGTGCTCGGAAATCGATAATTTGGTATAGAGAGTAATTTCAATAAGGTTAGATCATATATAGGATGTGACTTTTATAAGATTATACATTTGAAAATGCAGTAACCTACTATAGATTCTTCAATATTTCAAAAAAATGTCAAACCACGGGTACGGCATAACTATTTATTACATTCAGCTTGATTTGGAATTAATGAAACCAAAACACGAATCCTCTGACCAACAGGGGATGTCTCAAAAAAACAAGATGCTTAAAAGAAGGAAAACCTAAATATCAATTTCACTCTGTAAATCCATAGCTATGCTAAGGACAAAATCCATCATGATCATAATAACGAACAAGAACTGCAAACCATATGAAGATCAAAACTCCAAGTTTCACCAGATTTTATCAATACTCAACCTCAAATATCAAAATCAAGTACTGACATTCTAAAAGCTAAAGCACAATTCAAGAAAGAGAGACAAACAGGGAGAGTACCAGCAATATCTCTCTGTAGAACTCCAGTGAGGCCAGCCATCATGAGCGACTCTAATGGAATTTATAGATTATATTTCTCAGCGATTCTTGATGCAATCCAGAGTAGGATGCTTCCCTCATTCAATTCCTTCACAATATATCAAATAAATAAACAAAGGAAATCAAGTTCAATCACTGTATTTTTAGAAAATAACGCTTCTAGTCGGGGAACATTTTTTGAACACAATAGAACAAAATAATGTGATTTATGACGGTTCTTCGCTTACATTCACTGGATATGGCTCATTCAATACGAGCAATCTTTTGCTGCTCCTCTCCACTATTTTCCTTGCACTTGTCCTCCAGCTCTGGACATCCAGCGATCCTTAAGCCTTAAGCCGAGTCATGCATTCTGGAAGTGATTTCAAATCCGGGCACTCAATGATTTCGAGCTACATAAGCGATGTAAGCTCATCCATGCGATTTGATAGTGAAACTAGTTTAGAACAGTCGAGTATGTGGAGATAAAACAAAGACGTGACATTGAAATGCCAAGTTGGAAGGGATGTGAGTTTGGGAAGGTTCTTGATGCTCAAATATGTTAGGCTCGTAAGGCCCTGTAGTTGCTGCATCTCATTCTGATTCTCATCTACGGACACATCAAGCACCTCACAATCCCAAATAACGAGTAACAAAAGGGAGGATAGATGTTGTATGCCAGGTGAGAGAGAGGTTAGATTCGGACACCTATGAATTGTTAGTGCTTTGAGTGAAGAGAGACTTTGAAGACAAGCCTTCGGCAAGGTCTATAGACAAAGAATCCCATCGATACACAAAAATTCCAATTTTTGAAGTTGAAATGACTGCTTGAATAAATTTTCGTTCACATTAAGAAGATACAATGACCCAAGATCCCCAAGTAGCGGCATGGACTTTAGTTAAGGGCTATCTCCAATATTTAAACTAGCGATACTAGGATATGGAGGTCCGGTAGCTAAATCTCTAGATGAGTGCCTGTAATTGTAATTATCAATGGATTCAATTGTACCAAGTTTGAAAAGACATAAAGAACTCAAACGAGATAGTAGACCTAGTGGTGGGAAGTGCTGGACTCCATTGCATACCTGCATTCTAAAATCTAATAGATTTGTCATGCATCATCCATTTGGGAAATCGTATTCCCTCATAGCCACCTATGCATATGTCACTGAGATTTGTATGCGGTTGGAGTCCTTCTAGAAGTGTTTCATGATTTTCAATCAGCTCAGCTTCCTTATATCCTCCTCCTGTTTCCGGCCATACAATTTCCAAGCACTCTAACGAATGCTTTGCCTTAATACCTGCTTTCTTAGATTCAACGGCTGCATTTTTAATGGGACCACGTATTACTATATTGAGTTTTCCTCTCAACTTATTCAAGCCAGCTAAGTCACGTAGCCTTGCACAATTCTTCTGGCTGGACTTACAATTACCAATAGTGAAATATGTTAGCGTGTGTAAGGACGTCAATTGTCCCAAACTACGTGGCATATGTGTCATTCTGGGGTGCTGGTCAAGAACAAGATGCCTAAGATCACCTAAGCTTCCACTATCATCGGGCAACTTCCTAAGGCTCTTACAGTCCTTGAGCACCAATACCATCAGATTTTGCAAACTTTTTACACAACTAGGAAGCCGTTCCATCTTTTTGTTATGGGAAAGATCGAGATGGAAAAGGTGCCTCAACTTACAAAAGGAGTCTGGAACCACCTTCATATTTGTATAATGGAGGGCCAAAAGTGCAAGCATCTAAAATCCGACATAATTTTAAGGCAACTAGATTTACTTAACTCATCACTTTGACTTCTTGTAGTGTGTAGCAAGATCCTCAGTTCATAATAACATCCGTACTTTTGCGTTTTTACCTTGAAGCTTTGGAAGTTCATCTAATAGATCACGATTTGACGAATAAGATATACGACGAGTTCTTGGTTTAGCTCCTTTTATATTAAAGCCCTCCGTGTCTACCACCAGGCAAGCAAGATCATGCATTTTGCATACTGTTTTATTAGCTAACACATCACTTTTTATATCTTGGAAAAAGTTTCCCCTTAAAAGTTCCATGAAATAGTGGTCTAATAGATCTAAGTCATCATGATCATTACTTGGAGGTGGTTGCACAAATCCTTGTGAGATCCAATAACTCATTAAGGTAAACTTTGGAATAGAGCAGCCCTTTGGGAATAATGAACAAAATGCGAAGCAATGCTTCAAATGCGATGGGAGGTGATAGTAACTTAGCTTAAGAATAGCAGTTATATCATTCTCCTTTTGCATGAATTTCGGTAGCTCCTTTTCCTTGAAATATAGCCAATCAGCTATTGTTCTTTGGGAAAATAATATACCTCCAACAACCCGAATAGCAAAAGGACTGCCGCTGAACTTCTTGACTATTTCTTTCGCAATGGAAATTTTTTCTAATTCGGATATCTCGTGTCTCCTGAGAAGCAACTCGCTTGAACAATTCCAAGGAGTACTCACTTGATAGGCCTTTTAAGAGAATGAGGCCCTACTGCACCAGCAGCCTGTGAGACAACTTCAGTACGTGCAGTAGCAAGTATCTTGCTTCCTCTAGCTCCTCCATCTAACAATCTCTTAAGCCTAAGCCAATCTTCCCAATTTTCATTCCATAAATCATCCAGAACTAAGAGATATTCCCTCCCATCAATTTCTTTACGAAGAACACTATGCATTTGATCCATTTCGAGATACACTGGTGTTTTCTTTGCACTTGCAATTATACTTCCTACAATCGTCCTTATATCGAAAACTTCAGAGACATAAACCCACATTGTTAGTTCAAAATGAATTTGAACGTCTACATCATTATAGACATATTGAGCAAGTGACGTCTTCCCCAGTCCACCAATCCCAGCAGTTGAAACGACAGAAACATTCTCTTTCGTATTAGAGTCCTTATGATTTCTGTCTTGTCATGGTTCCTGTCAATTACTTCTTTTTGACCTATGAATGAGTGCGTTTGGTCTCGTCTTCCATGCCCGATCTCTAATCCCATTCCAGTAGGGCGTTCCTCCAGATAAAAGCCCCTATCACCTTTGATGGCGTCTATTTTGGTTCTTACTTCCTTCCATTTATTTGCCATCTTCAACCTGGAAACAAGCAAAAGAGAGTGGCTCCTTAGATCTCTCAGTCGAGCCTCCACAGAGATATGGTCGGGCGAGTCCTCGGCATCATGAAGCACATCTTTCAGTCTGTCAAGCCAATCCTTGACTAGATGGCTCTTATAAGATTTTTCTTCAGCATCGAGCAACACAGATTGTATAGTGGAAATCGTGTTCTTCAGTTTTTAAAACTCATTCTCGAAACCCCGCAGCCGTGAAATTTCTCAAAAAAATTGGCAGAGAGAGGTTGCGGATAATATTGCCAGCGAGATTGACGAGATCTGATTCTGCCATTCCTTTTCTTTTTCGAGAGCGAAATCAGAAAATTTAGCGAATGCCTGGAGTTGTAGAGACGAAGATGATGATAGTGTTGTTCTTAGACCTATTCATTTGGCTCCGAAATCATCTAACCTTATAAAAACATTATTATTATTCGTTTCCGTTTCCTCATCGCTGGTTTATACTAAATCAATGGCTTCTTGCTGACAGCAGCCATCCGACATCTGTATGAAGTATGGTCGCTTAAAGTGGTGGAAGAAACACGTTAATTTATTTGTTACTATTTTATTAAAGTCATATCTCCTTTCTATTTACTAAAGGCATAGCTATTGGTTTGGCGAAGGTCGCAGAAAACATAATGGGATTCTCGCCACTTTCGAGTCCGTGTTTAATGACAAGATTCGGATATGGTATCTCTAAATGTTACGTCCATGTTTAAAAACTCTTTTTTTTGTTTAAAGATTTCTCTACGTTATCGTCAAATTCATCATAAAATTTCTTAACGTTGTTTTATCCAATACAATGGGATTATATTTAAGTTCATTATATATTTCGCCGATGCTCGTACGACGTGATCATTGTTTTATCCAATACAATGGTGGATTGAGGCGCAATTGGAATTTTTGCCTTGAAATTTTGAAATAAATTAAAAGCATATGCATCGGTTTGTTACGTGCGCCCTCCCTATTTTTTATCCAATACAATGTAATTCGCCGTTATTAGCATCTATCATTAATTTACCATAAACGACGTCCATTCAATCTTACCATAAATAACTTTTCCCATGAAAATATGCCTTATGTTATCTAATATCACATACCACGTGTTATTATATGTGATACATCAACATTAACTAAAATTTTGGTATATGTAGTAGATGTAAAATATATGGTAATTGTTTTAAATCCATGATCATATGTGTGAAAATTTTATAATAATTACTATTACTATTTCGTATCATATATATATATATATATAGTGTGTAAATACTAATTAAAATTTTTATATATATACCATATGTACTAGTTGTCTTAAGAAGTAAGAACTACTTATTCCACTATCATACGTGTGAAGAGTTTTTAATATATACTTTTTCATATAGAATCACAACCTATATACAAAGGATCAAAATTAAAAAGAAAATCACACCAAATCTTATAAAAGATGAGCTCGTTACATGTACTACGACTTTAATATTATTATAATTAACAGTAGTTTCATCTTTCATGTTCATCCCATAGTTTATGCGAACAATGATTCCAATATGAGACGGTTTTTATGTGTAATGCGTCAAATAGATATCGGTGAATATAGGTTGTTGGGGAAATTATTTGCCATTTGCCCATGCTACTCCCTACATTAAGTAACTCTTAATTACCAATTTAGGCAAATAAGATTGTGGAACACTAGCTACAAATTAATTACCAAGATCATAGTTGAATGCTTACGGCCTATCCTACAGGAAATCATTAACCCTTGTCAATCTAGTTTTCTGCCTAATAGGAAGGTTGTTGCTGATACTGTATTAATCATGAATGAGATCCTTCATAGCCTTAAAAGAAAAAAGGAAAATTGGATGGATGCTCATCAAAGTGGACCTAAATAAAGCTTTTGAAAAGTTGGAATGACACTTTGTTAAATGGGCTTTACAAGCACTAGGTCTTCCTCATCACCTAATTAGCATTATCATGCAGTGTATCACTTCTTCCACCATTGAAGTAAATTATCAATGGTAGTTTATCACCCTCAACCCCCCGCCTACAAGAGGGATTAGGCAAGGTGACCCAATATCACTATATCTCTTTATTTCTAGTATGGAAATCTTGAGTAGGGTAATTGAAAGGCATGTGGACCAAGGCAACTGGCAGCCAACATCACTTATCTCACCTTTTTTATGCGGATGGTCTGGTGCTCATGGATAAAGCCATTAGGAAATCAGCTAAGGCTGTTAAAAGCACTTTAATGGAATTTCAGGAATGTTCTGGCCTATGTTTTAACCCTAAGAAGACTAAGATCATATTCTCTTATAGCACCCCCTCAAGAACTAAGAAGAGAAGTTATCGATATGCTGGGATGATGACTGAGAAGAAGACATTTGGATCATACTAGGGATTCAATCTAAACAAAGGCCTAAAAATAGGAACAGTGCAAGGGCTAACAATTCTTCAAAAAATTAGAAACAAACTCGGGAGTTGGAAAGGAAAATTGATCAGCATGGCAGGAAGGGTATAACTGGCAAAATTTGTGCTTTAGATAACCCCAGAATACTATATGCAATCTACTGCTATTCCTAAAACCATTATAGAGTAGGTTGAGCATCAATTCAGGAAATTTGTCTGGGGAGAAACTGAAAATAGGAGGAAAATGCATTGACTAATTGGTTAAACATCACTACTCTAAAACACTATGGAGGACTTGGGCTAAACAATTTAGAAAAGGGAAGTATGGCTTATCAACTCAAGAGACTTTGGGATTTCAGGAATCAATTCTCTTTGAAGGTAGTGCTTTGCAAAGAAAAATACTCTAGTAAAATTCATGGGCAAGAATTGATAACCACAAATCTAGGGAGCTTAACTTGGAAAGAACTTGTGAGAAATTAGTCTTGGTTGCACAACCAAGGATGTTACACTATAGGCAATGGAGAGAGAATCAATTTTTGGATAGATACTTGGCTCAAGTCTGGACCACTTTGCAGCATTGGCTACGGCCTACATAAAAACCAGGCACTTCAAGTCAAGCTCTAACATTGTTTAAACAATGACACTACTTGGAAAGAAGATTAGATTGGTTACCCTATAGGGAAATGGCTAAGAAAAGTCCTAGGTCCAATCTATCTTATAGGTTCAACACAAGATGAAATTACCTTCAGAATCAAAACTAGGAAAAAAGTGAAACTAAGGGAAATTTATAGCCAGTTAACTAATATCACAGGAAGCACTATCACTAGAAGTACACACTGCAGCACTGATTGGATATCAAAAGTAGAGACCCTACTAAGGATAAGACTCTTCCTATGGAGAGCTATTAGGAATGAGCTCCCTACAAAAGTAAAGTTAAAACAAACATTATGATTAACTAATTCATCGTGCTCTTAGTGCAATCAGGAAGAAGAATCCTTGCCACATGTGTTAAGGGACTGCAATCACATTCGAATTGTTTGGGCTAGTTTTACTACGGTTATTCGGCCCACTGGTCCAAATGAATGGGAAGATTGGTTGAGGAAAATTCCACCCGTGTAAACAATAACAACATATGTACAGATATTCCCTGGAGAGTTCAATTTCCATTTATTATTTGGAATATATAGAAGTATAGAAATAAAAAAGTTTTCCATGGTGGCATTATAATTAGAGAGTTATAGCACCAGATAACGGTTTCATCACATGAATTTTAGGCAATGTGCAAAAAGAAAAATCATATTAGACAATTAACTGTCTGAAACGTTGCCTGGACTTCGCCCGCTCGTGGGTTTGTCAAACTCAACATTGATGCTTCGGTATTTGACGAACACGAGGAAGCAATTGTGGGGTGAGTTGTCAAAGACGAAGCAAGACACTAGCTTATGGGTTTCATAAGAAAAGTTGGTTGCATTAAGATTCTTAAGGCCGAGCTCTAGGTTCTCTATTGGGGATTAGAATACTGCATAAGAATGGGGCTCAAAAAGATTGAAGTCAATATGGACTCGAGAGTTGCAGTTAATTTGTTGTATAATGAATCTAATACTGTAAATGGTTATGCAAATGTTATTAATGCTTGCAGGGAAAAGATGTCCCTCTTTGATCGAGTATCTGTCCAGTTTGTGCACCATGAAGTGAATGCTGTTGCTAAAAAGCTTGCTAGTTTTTTGAAGAATAAAGATGGACTGGAGGAACTTTGTCTTTTTTTTTTTTTTTGTAACTATTACTATATATGGATTGTGTCTGTACCTTTGGAAGGGAGGTTACGATACCCCCTTGACCCTAGCTACTACTATCCAGTTATTTTGTTTTTGCTATATGATCAGGTATGTTAAAATGTTCTCTCATGTACTAGGTTATACTTTGTTCAACATCTATGGATAAACTTCTTATTTCATCGAAAAAAAAAACTCTTAATCTGACATGTGTATTGAGATGCATTGGATGTTGCATCTAGTAATAAATTAAGGTTGCATAAGCTATGAGATTATATCCTGCCGTAGATAGAGTTTTTACTTACTATATTTTATAGCTCTTTTTTTTTTTTTTTTTTTGCTAGATTTTATAGCTCGAATAATTAATAACTTTTGGATAAGGAAAAGGTTCTCACCCTTGCCAATACTTAATTTCTAGACAACAAAGATACTATCCTCATCCCTTTTATGTATTGAGACATGTCACAAATTGTACCTATGAGTGGTATGTGGACAAAGTGGGCATTGATTTCACGATAGCAATGAATTGTTGGCAATGATGGTAAGGCCACCTGAGAGTAGGGTTACAAATGAGCTGAGTTGCGTGTAAGCTCAGCTTTACCTCAATTAATAAACGAGCTAAGCTTAAGCTCAAAATAAAGTTTATTTACGTAAACAAGTTAAGCTCGAGCTCTAGTTCAGGTTTACAAACTTATTCACTTAGACCCACAAACTAGCTCAGTTAGACTCATGAGTAGATTTACGAATTTTATATATATTGCACATATTATATATTATTAAAATCTAAGGGATAATATATATGTATTAATATATAATATATAATCTAATCTTTGTTCACTATCTATTAATCTATTTATTTATATATTTATCAATTTTTTATACTTAGGCTTGTTAATCAGTTTGAAACCGGCTCGCTTTAGGCTCGAGCTCAATTAATAAATAAGTCAAACTTGAGCTTAAGACAAAACTCGTTTATCTAAACGAGCCAAGCTTATGTTTTAATTTTAGGCTCAATAAAAAATTTAATTCGAGTTCGAGTTTAAGCTCGAGCTCGATAATTTTTAAACAAGTCGAACCTGAGCCTTTAAAAACTCAGTTTAGCTCAACTCATTTTTAGCCTTACTTGTGAGAAGACAAGGGATTTGCATAGGGGATTATTTTAGTGATCCACTTTCTTCAAAGATCATGTGGAATATGAGAAATAATAAAAATTGGATTGTAATTTACCACAATCGACATTTCATTAAATATCTAAATTTTTAACAAACGTGACATAATAGAATAGAAAATGTTAACCAAATGACACTCCAAACAGTAATAACAAGCTTTATTATTAGAACTGTTTCGAAAATATAGCAACTAGCCTAATTCGGTTAAGAAAAGCAAAAAAAAAAAAAAAAAAAAAAGAACCATATGTTAAACCTAGAGTTCATTATTTGATTTTAATGAGAACAAAACAAAAAGTGTATAATTAAACTTGTTGATTTTGATAAGAACAAAACAAAAAGTATATAACTAAATATATTGTTTTTAAAGAGAGCAAAACAAGATGATGATTAGACTAAGTATTATTTGATTATATTGAGGTAATTAAATAAGATCAATTAATTTGCTTAATGATTAAATATATTAATTATCTCCACAAGAAATTTAATCTTTTGAGTGGTGATCAAATGATCTTGAAGTTAGATTGCAAAAAGTATTTATTTGTTGTGTATTAAAAGAATTTTCAGGTAATATTTGATCTACCGGATTGACGGCTCAAAGAAGAACCAGGTTGACAGTATAAAGCCCTAAAAAACGTAAAGAAAATCTCATTGGCTTGAAGGAGCCAATTTCCCGGTTATCATGCCGGTAGAGTATTTTGTTACCAGCTTATTGGTAGTGTAAGGTATCAGCAAGTCGATAAGTCTAATATAATTAGCCATTGGAGTATTTAATGTATTGTAACATGAAAATTGAATAGGATGATTTAAATATTCAACAACCTGACCAAAGACAATAAAGAACTAATCTTTTGCTTCAATATTTCAACATTGTATTATATTATTATTGTCGATAATTCTCATTGTCTCTTGTACCATAAACTGCTAATATTTAGAGAGATTTGAAATGTAGTGCTTGTGAGCTATTAGTTGCAAAGTATCGAGAGTTAAAAGCACTATACCAATAATTCTTAAGATTGAGTTTTTATGTTACGAGTTAAGATTGAGTTTTGTGTTGTGAGTTAAGATTGTGATTTGTATTGAGAGTTATGAGTGTAAAACTCATGTAATCAAGTTTATATTTGTATAGCTTTGAAGCTTGGATTGAGAAATCAATAAAGTGTTGTGAAGTTTTCGATTGAAGGCATTGTGTGTCCGTGGAGACTAGGGGACAATTCAAACTCCACGTTATATCTAGGCTTGATCTTCTTTATCCTTATCTCTTTTAATTTCCATAGTTATTATTGTTTTATTATTGCTTTTAATTATTTATATCGAAATAGAATTGTAATTTGTCCTTAAAACTCAATTTACTCTTCCTATTGAGTTTAGCTTAGTATTCTTCAATTGGTATTAGAGCTAGTCTCTAAATCTTTTGCTTAATCACATATTAGAGTAAAGATCATGGCATTTAATACACTAAGCTTTATGAAAGGGAAAACTATAAATAGACCACTACTCTTAATCGGAAACAATTATCCTTATTGGAAATGTAGGATATATATCTTCTTAAAAGTACAAAATAGATTATTGTGGTAAGTAGTAAACAAGACCATTCAAGATAGAAGGCAAAGAAGAAAATAATTACACCAAAAATGATTAGAAGTTATTAGACTTAAATGAAATAGTTATGAAGATCTTGCATTGTATCATTAATGAAAATGACTTGAATAGAGTTTACACATATAAGAGTACTAAGGAAATTTGGGAAGAATTAGAAAGTATATATGAAGGAACTAGCAGAGTAAGGGATACTAAGATAAGCTTATTATGTAGATAATTTGAAAACTTTAGAATTGATCCAAACAAAACTATTGATGAGATGCATAATAGATTCATCAATATCATCAATCTTTTGAGTGTTCTTGGAAAGACATTTACTAACCTTAAAATAATTCTAAAATCCTTAAGCCTTTGCCAAGATATTGGGAAGCTAAGAGAACCGTGATCGAGGAAGCTCATGATTTTAACACAATACCAAAAAAGCAACTCCTTGGAACTCTTAAAACTCATGAGATGGTTAAGAGACAAGGAGAAAAATCTAAGAAGAAAACAATTGCTTTAAAGGCAACCAAGGAAAGCTTTAGTAGTGATGAAAGTGATGATGATAATGTAGCTATGATCACAAGAAATTTATGAAGTTCAATAAGAAATTGGTAAATGACAAGGATGAAAACACTCTCCGTCTAGAAAGGATAAGAAGGAAGTAATCAAGTGTTACAATTGTCAAACATTGGGTCATATTCGACAATATTTCCCAAATCTTAAGAAAACCAAGAAAGGAACAAAGAAAAAGGCTATGATGGCAACTTTGAGTAATAGTGATTCAAGTGACTCAGATGAGGAAATGTGCTTCATGACCATGGATAATGAGGTATTTTCTACTTCTAATGATTATTCATTTGACGAGTTCAAAAATATGTATTATGAGTTACTTAAATAATTTATTAAGGTTCAAAAGAAGAATAAAATGATGAAACAAATGATGTTTGAAATAGGAAGTTAATTTGATCTATTTAGAAATAAATATAATAAAGTGAAAGATGCTAAAGAAAGTTTAGAGGAGGACAATGAGTACTTAAGATTAGAAGTTAATAAATTAAATAGAAACAATGAAGCATTGAATCTTAGAAATGAAGAGTTGGCTAAAGAAAATAATCATTTGAAAGAAAAGTGTAATTCTCTTGAAACAAAAGTTGATAGCATGAAAAATGAGGATAATATGGTTAACAGGCTAGGAGAACTTCAAATTGAAAACTTTATCTTGAAGTTTAGCCTAAATAATTCAAAACAAACTATAGCCAAGTTCGTGAATAGAGAAAAGAATTTAGATAAGCTCCTTGGCTCTCAAAGATAAGGATTGAAAAAAATCGAAATTAGCTATAGTAGGGAATATATTTACAAGTCTTATAAAAGTCACTTTGTAAAAGTAACAACTAAGACTTATACTATTGTAGTAAATATGGCCATATTGTACATACGTATGCAATACGTCGCAATACCAATTTGAATCATAAAGGTAAAATGGCTTAGGTTCCAAAAGAACAAGAATATATTATTACAACTAACCACAAAGGACCTAAACTCATATGAGTACCAAAAAAGCAATCACATATTTTTATAGGAACTTCAAGTGAGAGCAACTTAAGAAACTCGAATAGAGAATGCTTAAAGAATATTCGAAGTACATCCAACATGGTATTTGATTTAAGAAACTCATTCAAGTGGTCTCTATAGAATAACTAGCATATTTAGTGTGTATTTGAAATTCTTTATGGTTATTAGGCTTTCATGTGCACACTTTTGCCATATCTTGATCTTCATGTCAAATATATGTTTACATGTGTTTAGTTGTGCCAATATTTCATGCTTAAATGGTTGGCTTGATTTAATTATGAAATTATGCATAATTGATATATCCTTAACCACCTTTGAGCCCACATAAGTATTTAGGGACTCAACTAGTGTTTTTGTAATTACTATCTTTGCAAGCCATGCTTAAACTTTTATCATGTCATAATACGCATATAAATCTTGCTTAGAATGGATAATTGTAAACATCATACTTTTTATGCACATTTGAAGTTTCTCATGTATATTTAGAATCATATGCGCACAATTTTGCCATGTTTCGATTTACATGTTTAAATCCAATTCCTACATGTTTAATTTTGTCCATAGATTATGGTTAAATGATTAATCTGGCCTACTTTTGTTTTCGTGCAAATTTGATTCTTTTAGACTTAAATTAGGCTCTTATTGTTGTTTGGGAAATTATGCGATCATTTTGTCCATTTGCATGCTATATGTTGTGATCACGCTACCCTGATATCTGTAGACACCATTGAAACTTGTTTAGAATACCAAATTATCATGAACTTGATTTAGTATATATGTGTGACATTAAGTTCAATTTGCATTCAATAGTTGATTTTGATGATTTCAAATGGTGATTTCAGGACTTCTAAATCCTTCTTGTGATAATTTCCTTCCAATAAGCTTAAATATGATGATGAAACTTACTTGAAGTATTGTTTTGTAATAACTATGCCTCATTGCTTGAATTTAATTATTCATACATTTACATGGCTTAATAATGAACTTTCTAGTAACTAATGGCTTAATTTCGTTAAATCTTGCTAATGTTGTTAAAATATAAACTTTTTACACTCAAGTGGACCTAAGAAACATGCTCATATAGATTTCATGCATAAAACATAGCGTTTAGCATGCTTTAGGCACACTTGAAGTCATTCATAAGCAATTAAGTTGATTTATGCACAAATTAATTATGCATTGGTTTCTATGACCAAAACCAGGTCTTACATGCTAATTTTCATCCCTAAATCATGTTCAAGAGGTCAAATTAGTTTGATTTGAATTTTGTGTATATTTGACCTCTCTAGACCCTTTTTAGATTCTAAGTGTATTATGGAGCATTTCATGACTATTTATGCCAATATGAATGTTGCTTAGTTTAATCACGCATTTTTTATGCTTCTTGGTATCTTTCAAATATGCTTAAACCATAAACTTGTCTTGAATTTGAGAAAGAATTCATATTTGCTCAATAGCTGTATTTGTGCTTAACATTTGATTTTAAGGAACTCAACTAGTGATTTTTCAATTTATAGAGTTTTAAAGCTATATTTTATTTCTAACATGATTAAACATGTATTTAAAATTTGCTTGAAGTGTTAGTATGTAAAAAAAACTCAATGCCTATGCACATATTTTGCTCCTACATGCACATTTTCATTTCATCATGAATTACATGGTTCAATGAATTTGATTTGGTTAAATCCTTGGTATCTAGTCAAAATTTAAGTTTCTTAAGCCTTAACAAACTCAAATAAACTTGTTTAAAGTGTTAAAATACTCATTAAATCACTTCAAATCATCTTGAGTAAGCAACTTAGACCAATGAAGTGAACTTAACTCATTTTCAATAGATTTGCAGACAACCGGCATGCTAATATCAACAACCACCAGCTTGCTGGTATACTCCTCTCTATAAGTAAATTGTTTCAATACTGTTCTAAGAACCGGCATGTTGGTAACCCTAACTACCAACATGCCGGTATACTATTTTTTATAACAAATTTGCAACAGTTATGTTCCTATAACCAGTATACTAGCTCCCCATACTACCAGCTTGTCTGTACCTCTATTTCCAACCACAAATAACGTCGTTACTTTCTCTCTCTTTCCCTCTTCTTCCTAAAACCCTTCTTTCTCTTCCCCCAAACCCTAAAATCCTTCTCTCTCTTCAATCTTCCATTTCTAAACTCTCAAAATCATATTTTTTTTTTTCATTAATCATCTCCAAATCCACACAATCTCTCATTAATCTCTTCACTTATTCAAATCACATTCTCATCTTCTCTTTCACATGACTTTCTCTCTCTACCAACCCTCCATCCACTATTAAGATGCCACCTTGATGAATTATAACCACTTATAGATGAACTATCACTACTCATCTTACTTCATTCCTCCTCCAACTTAAAAATGATGATCTACAAGTTGCATGAATTGCTAACTTCCAATTTATTTTGTATATGCTCTTCATTATGTTTTTCTCATGTTATGAATTTAACCATTAGCCATTCTATTATCTTACCTTGGCCATTTGGATTCATTGAACCTTGATAGTTCATGTAACATTTGTGAAGAAAATCTAATGATCGACCATTTGAATTCACTGAACATTGATTCCTTGCCTACACTACTCTCTCTCTCTCTCTCTCTCTCTCAATTCAAGTTATTATCATGGATCATGACCATATTATGCCAAATATGAGAATAAAGACTTAATAGATAATATATATTGTGTGTATATATATATATATATAATTATCAATTACATTTAAACAAGCAATGATATTGATAGTGGATATTTATCACACTAATCATTATTGTATATTTGAATCATAGTTAATTTGATAATTTTCACATTCTGGCTTCGTAGGAAAAAGGAAAAGAACCTCCATTTTTACTCATTTGTCACTATTGTCCTCGGTTATCTATCATTGATATCCAAGTGCAGGCTAATGGAAATATATTAATGTGAATATAGTTTTAGCTTTTTAACCAGTCTTTATTTTGTCTTATATGCATACTGATAACTCTAATTTTAAACATACTTCATAGGGTGATTTTATAGTATTTTCTGCACATTTTTTGTTTTCTTTAAAGAAATTGATACTTAATTGAGTAAAATTTTGATTTCTAGGTTTGAACGCGTTCTAGGATCGAAAACGAAGAAAAGGAATCAAATTTCACTCAAATTGGAGTTCAAATGAAGAAGTTTTGAAGTTTTGAAATTGTTTAGAAAATTTTGCCTTAGTGCAGAAAGTTACACGACCTGGGGATACGGTCATGTCTCAGGCCGTGTCTGGTGACGAAAACAAAATCTTTATAATACACATATAAAAGGATATCTTAGGGTTTCAAAAGATGAGAGACATTAATGAAACAGAAAGACACAAGAGACAAGAAGAGACTTAAGGAGAACATCAATCAAGAAAGAGGCGAGAACAACATCGATTTCAAGATTAGAGAGATTGTTCATCAAATCAAGAGGGGTTTTCCATGCTTTATTTTATGTTTTTGATAGAACTCGTTTTTAAATTTATTATGATAGCTTAGAATTCGAGTATTTAGAATTATGGAACCTAGGGTTTCATGTAACCCTTGGATTGAATTATAATTTCAATAAAGTTTCTATCTTTTCTTGATTCAATTATGTTGTTTAATTGTGGATTGATAATTCTAGAGTGTCAATATATGATATTATGCATGTTAATTGAGAAATTGCATGTGTAATTAGATCTAGGCATAATTGAAGAGAATTACATGTATACTTAGAGATAAGATACATGTTTCTTCCGGAAAGTTGATTGTTTGTGTGGGAATTCATTATACATTAATGTAATTCTAAATTATATTACTAAGTGAAGAGATTCTGGTAAATAATTTAGGATTAGGGTTAATATGCTTGAGAAAGTATTAGTTTTAATTGTGAATCCCTTCGATCAAGAATTATAGAAACTTAATTGAATATATTTTAAAAAGGTTATATGTTAAACACTAGGGGAAATAATTCCTAAATACATTATTGCATACTTGAAGTCATTTGTAGTTTATTGATTCATAATTTGCGTAATTCAGTCTCATAAGTAGTTTAGTTGTTAATTTCAATATTTTTAATTAATTCAACTTTCATAATTTTCCGGTTAGATAATAAAGCTAAGGTTAATATTAGTATTCAAAATCTCTGAGGGATCGACTCAGACTCATATCCACTATATTAAAATTGATAGGTGCACTTGCCTCATATCACATACCAATGACATTATTTTTGGCTGACCTAAGCCCCATCATGAGCTTTACAAAAGTACATAAACCAAGCTAAACGGACGAAGAATGTCTTTGGTTTCTGATATTTTATGGTTAATTAAAGTTTGTGGTAAATATTTTGTTAGTATAAGTTAGAAATTTTTAAATGAAGTAATTTAAAAAAATTATTTAATATTTATTAATTTAGTTATTTACTATTTTTTTATTGAGCGTTTTACGTATAATATCTATCATCGGGTCTTTCAATCAAGAATTTTAATTAAGCCCTAATGCACGCCTTACTGTGATTGGTCTTGTATAATCTTGCAATCGACTAGGCTATCCTCTTCACGTCTAACTGAAATTGCGGCTGAGGACTATTTTCTTTCTAGCGTATATTTCAAGTAAAAGACCAACAACTTATACCAGGGTTGTTTATATCCTTTTCTTTTATTGTTTTTAAAATACCTTAATAATGTCTTATCATATGTGTCTTCCGTGTCGAAAGTATATATCTAATCGAAATATAACGTTTGAAATATTATTTAATTGATTCTAATATTTGGGACAATTGTGTCTAAATCTTGTTACAATTATGGAGAAGATGGTATCAGCGAAATAAAATAACTATTATCTAATCATATGAGTTTACCATGATATATTCGAAGCCTTTTCAATTAAAAACGAATTGGTAAAGTTATTAGTATTGTAATGCCCCATAAGCTGGGGGTATAATCCTGCCATGTATTATCCCTAAAGGCTAACATGTTAAAAGCATTTAGGACATTTATAAGTAATTACAAATTATCTACCAACATGTTAAAATTATTAGATACTTTTCATATATTTTAATGATAATAAAAATAAATAAATGTTAATGAATCATTAAGATTATAAATATTGCAGGTATAAGATTACAGGTATTCAAAAGGATTCTCAAAAAAGTTTAAAAATTACAATCTGAAAAAGATTAAAATTGCAACCTCAACTATCTTCAAAAACTTATGCAGAAAGTCTGATTTGATTCAAAAAGAAAATATTCTAAAATTCTTCAGAAAATATTTCAAAAACTTTATAAATAGAAGTGATGTAGCATTTTAGAAGTTTGTTCAAAGACTTTAAAGAAAAGAAAAATTGATACTCTTTAAAAGGTCTTTCAAAAAGTTAATCTAGAAATATATAACATTAAATTTTATATCAAATTCGAATTCAACAAGGCTTAACTCCACTAGATTGGATATATTAAGGAAATACACTTAATCTTGTTTCACTTAAGATGGTATCAAGATCCATGGGGATTTTTGAATGAATTAATTTTTTATAAATCAAGATATGCAAAAATACGGATAAGGATAAGGTTGATTCAGATTTTGTGGAATTTCAAATCTTGAATATAGGTTTTTATCCGGAAGTTGTTGATAGAGCATACCTCTTCGTCAAATTCAAATTAGAAATTTATCTGGTGGTTATGGATTGAAGTATATATGATCAAAATAAGATAAGAAGAGTTGTTTTTTAATTTTAAAATACCGAGATCTTCTCAAAATATATAAGGATTTTCTTTAACAACTAATGGTTGGATATACACAAAAGTGAAGATAATCTTCAACAAATTAGCTATTAGAAGATTTTAATATAAAAAGAGAAAGGATTCAAAACATTAGTTTTACAACTTTAGAAAAAGTCTTTTGCTACACAGAAAAGTTGTAATCAGATTCTACCTTCTGAAAAGTCATAGAAAGTCCTTCA
Organism: Lumnitzera racemosa; assembly: GCA_024138005.1. Lineage (NCBI taxonomy): Eukaryota > Viridiplantae > Streptophyta > Magnoliopsida > Myrtales > Combretaceae > Lumnitzera > Lumnitzera racemosa. The sequence continues at coordinate 50,582,764 of JAMXBC010000006.1, read as the reverse complement.
AATACTTCTTCAGAAAGTTACACTAGAGCAAACTATAGAACAATTGTTATTTCTCTTTAGAGCGAAATTAATTAACTTTTATATTTGTATTCTCACTTATAATTTGTAACTTTTATTTATTTGAGTATTGAAGGCAAGTACATTTATACTCTGTAAATCTATAATTAATCTAGATTGTAGAAAGGTTAGATAAGCAGAGCAGAGTATTGTGAAAGCCTGTGTGTGAAAATTGTTAGTAATCTTTTTACATTTTTGATTTAGTGAGTTAAGAGGAATGGTACCGGTGAAGTAGACTAATTCTTCAACAGTGGACTTAAAAGAGAGTAGTAGGTAGAAAAGTCGAAACTCAATAAATCCTTAGCTTGATATTTCCCTTCCTTACTCTTTTAGTTTGCTTTATTAATTGTTGTGTATTGAATTATGAAAATATCACCGTTTACTAATATAAGTTGTTAAGAGGGGTAATTTTATTTTTCTTATATTGAAAAAGTTTTCAAAAAGTTTAAAAATATTAATTCACGACCCCTCTCCCTCTCTCGATATCTTATAAGAGACTAACAATTTGTATCATAGCTTCGTTCTAATATCTTCTAGAGTTTAAGATCATAGGTAAACCAAGCAGTAGTTTAGCAGTTTGCCTGATAAGGCACCATTTTTTTATAGAACTAACTTTTCCTATTGGAAATTCAAGATAGAGACTTATGTGAAGGTATTAGATTATCAAACTTAACAAACTATCTCTGTAAGAGATCTTAAAGTTCTAACTATCATTACATCAAGTGATGATATCACCAAAGAAAAACTCAATTCAAAGGCTAAGAATCTTTTGTTGAGTACTATTACAGGATTAGAATCTTATCTAATTACTTCTTGTGCAGTAGCTAAAGACATTTAGGACACTTTGGTGCAAACCTATAAAGGCACAAAAACAATCAAGGATACAAAAATCAACTCACTGGTTTAATAATATGAAACATTTTATATCCTTCTTAGTGAAGAAATCAAAGACTCTTTCAGTAAATTTACTATTATAACTAATGAACTATCTTCTCTTAGCAAAATTATTAATGATGTAGATATGGTATACAAAATACTAAGGATTCTTTGCAAAATTTGGAATGCAAAGAAAACTGCTATAGAAGAAACTTATGATAAAAAAAATTAACTCTAAGCCAATTGCATAGCAAGCTCATGGCATATGAAACTAATTTTTTCAAATCAAAAAGTACTTCAAAAGATTTAAGGAAAAAGACCATAGCCTTCAAAGTTAAAGAAATAGATACTGATTCAAAAAAAGAAGATTCATCTGAAGAAGAAGATAAGGACGTGACACTTCTAACTAGAAAGCTTAGCAAATGACTTAAGAGAAAGGGTAAGAAAACGTTTACTAAAAGATTTACTATAATAAGAATTGATACATTGATGTAGGAAAGGCAATCAAAGAAAAAGAGGAGAAAAAATTCAAAAAGGAGATTATTTACTGTAAGTGCAAGAAGCCTAGGCATATCAAATACGAGTGCCCTATGTTAATTAAGAAAATAGAGAAATTTAAGAAGAAACACAAATCTTGAATGGCAATATAGAGTGACTTGAAAGATTCAAAAACTGAATTAAAGGTTCAAAAGAATGCGAGAAAGCAAATCTATGTCTCATGGCACTTTCCGAGGCAGATTTTGAAATTGATTTTGACTCTAATTTACAAGTACCTAACGATATATGTGTTGAAATTAACAAACTCCTCAAAGCTCTTTCTAAGTCAAGTAACAAAATATCTAAACTTGAATCTAAAGTAAAAAACATTGAAAACCAAAAAGCATGCACTTAGTCAAGCTAATAAACTGCTAGTAGATGAAAATGACTTTCTGAAAAATGATTTCGAAGGATTGCATGTTGCCTGTAAAGCCTTAGTCAATGAAAATATTACTCTAAAAGAAGAAATCAAAAAATTGAAGAATCGTGTGGAAGATTTATCTAAGTCAATCAAGAATACGTTCTGCAAGTTTAATGAAAGTGACAAGAAATTATAAATATTGATTTCTAACTAAAGGATAGATAATTCAAAATCTAGACTAGGCTTCGAATTTGGAGATATATTTAAAACAAAGAAAGAAATATTTTTTGTTAAATCAAAAAATATAACTTAAGAAATGATTAAAAGTAAGGAAAACAATAAAGCATTTGAACCTATCAGAAAGTTCTCTCAAAACAACGATAGGAATCCCTTTAGAGGGTACAACAAAAGGTGGAATAAAGGGTGTTTCAAAAAAAAATCTAAATCAAAGGAAAGTGGTAAGTAACAGGTATACTGAATAAAAACCTTATGCTTGTTTTCTTTGTAATAAAATAGATAATATAGAAAAACATTGCTTTTACAAAAAAATACAAACTCGGCAATAATTAAGGTTCAATTCAAAAGATAAGCTTAAATTTTGACGGAGCCAAGCTTCGTTAGGTTCATATATAGAATTGATTATGCTTTGATGTGTACAAGATTACAAAGTTAAGATAAAAGGAACATAGTATCTTGATAGCAGATATTCAAGACACATGACCGATGATGCTTCGTTGTTTACAAATCTAGAATGGAAAAAAGATGGTTATATGAAGTTTGGTGACAATGGTAGAGGTAAAATAATTGCGGTAAGATCAATTGGTTTGACACCTCATTCAATCAAAAACGTATTGGTAGTTATAGGATTGAAACATAACTTATTAAGCATAAGTCAATTGTATGATATAGGATACAGGACAGTTTTTGAACATGATAATGTGTTGGCTTTAACAAGGATGGTTTTAAGCTGTTTAAAGGATTCAAAAGGAAGAATATCTAATTAAGCCATTTGAAGTATCATCTAAAAACTATTTTATTTCAATAAATGATAACACTATGCTTTGGCATAAATGACTAGGATATGTGAACTTTCAACAATTAGATAACTTGCCTAAAAAGAAATTAATCATAAGCTTACCTAAGCTACATACTCATGAGAATATTTGTTGTGCTACTTATCTTAAGAATAAAATAAATTCATCTTCCCATAAGAGTAAAAAGATTATCTCTACTCAAAAAACATTAGAATTATTGCATTTAGATCTATTTAGTCCAACACATAAATTTACTTGGATCTTATTTTTGCATCATAAAGGTAATGCTTTTAAAAGTTTCCAAATCTTTTCAAAAAGAGTTGAAAATGAAAAAGGCCTCTCCATCATCAGTCTACAAATTGATCATGGTAAGGAATTTGAAAACTCAAATTTTATTTCTTTTTGTGAAGAAAAAGGCATCACTCACAATTTTTCCGTACCCTATACTCCACAACAAAATAGAGTAGATGAACGCAAAAACAGGACTATCTAAGAAATGACTAGAACTTTACTTAATGAAAGTAATATAGCTTATCATTTTTTGACAGAAGTAGCTTCAACAGCTTATTATATCACAAATCGGGTATATATAAGACATTTGACAAATAAAACTGCTTACGAGAGTTACAAAGAAAAGAAACCTACAGTTTCATATTTTCATACATTTGGTTGTAAGTGTTTTGTTAAGAAAACAGGAAAATTCTAGGGAAATTTTGAAGAGAGATTAGATGAAGCCATCTTTCTAAACTACTCTCTAAACTCAAAAGCATATTGAGTATACAATAATAAAAAAAAAGTCATGCAAGAATTAATAAATGTCAAATTTATTGAAGAAACAAGCCATGAAGAATCAGATGATGAAATTCCATTTGCTTCAAACAAAAAGATTACAATGTATCTTGATTTAGAAGAAGAAAAGACAAAACCTCCTTCAGAAGGTACTTCAGAAATTTCAAGGATGCTTGATGAATCCAAAACAAAACCTGAATCAGAAGGTACTTTAGAAATTAATATTAAGTTTGTTGAAACACATCCAGAAGGTAAGTCAGAAGGTTCTAAACACTTTCATACTCCACCATCAACTTTAAAATTTAAAACCGATCATCCTCTTGAGCTTATAATTGGTAATGTTAGGTCTAAAATAAGAACAAGATCGAGCTTACAATATTTTGAAAATCATTTTGCTCTAATATCCGAAATTAAACCTCATTCAGTGGATAAAGCTTTAAATTATAGTAACTGGATCTTGGTCATGCAAGAAGAACTCAATCAATTTCAAAAAAATCATGTTTAGAGTTTAGTTCGAAGACGTAAAAGCAAGTCAATCATTGGAACTTAATGGGAATTCAAGAACAAACTAGATGAACATGAAAAAATAATTAGAAACAAAGCACGGCTAGTAGTTAAATGTTAATCTTAGGAAGAAGATATAGACTATGATGAAACCTATGCTCCTGTTGCTAAATTGGAAGCCATAAGATTATTACTTACTTTTACTTATTTGAAAAATTTTAAGTTGTATCAGATGGATGTAAAAAGTACTTTTCTGAATGGATTCATAAAAGAAGAAGTGCATGTTGATCAAGCCTCTAAATTTGAAGATCCCATCAAATCAAATCATGAGTTTAAGTTAAAAAAGGCTTTATATGGACTTAAACAAGCTCCATGTGCTTGGTATGATAGATTAAGTCAATTCTTGATTAAAAATGACTTTCAAAGAGGAAAAGTAGATACTATACTTTTTATGAAACATTATGGAGAAGATATGTTAGTTATACAAATCTATGTTGAGGACATTGTCTTTGGTGCAACTAATGAAATATATTGTCAAGAATTTTCAAGATTAATGTAGGTAGAATTTAAGATGTCACTTATGGGTGAATTAAACTTCCTCTTAGGATTACAAATCAAACAATTGGAGAATGGAATATTTGTTCACTAAGAGAAGTACACCAGATAGATATTGAAGAAATTTGGTTTAGGGAAGACCAAGGATTCTTCAATACCTATGAGTACCTCAATAAAGCTTAACATCACAAGTAATGGCAAAAAAGTAAATGAAAAACTCTATTAAAGCTTAATTGGATCTTTATTATATCTAACTGCTTCATGCCTTGATATTTTGTTCAATATTTGTGTGTATGCTAGATTTCAATGTTTACCAACTGAAACACACTTAACTGTAGTTAAAAATATCTTTAAATATATAAAAAGCACTATAAAATTGGGAATTTGGTATCCTAAGAGTAAAAATTTTGATCCCATAGGATATTTAAATGCTAACTATGCAGGTTACAAAAGTAAATAGAAAGAGTACCTCAGGAACTCGTCAGTTCTTAGGAGATAAGTTAGTTTCTTAGTCTTCCAAGAAACAAAATTCTATTATTCTTTCAACTGCAGAAGCTAAATATGTATCTATTGGAAATTGTTGTGCATAGATACTTTGGTTAAAACAACAGTTAGAAGACTATGGAATAAGTTGTAAAAATATATACATAAAATGTGATAATTCTAGTGCTATTGATCTGCCAAAAGATCTAGTTCATTACTTAAGGTCAAAACATATAAAAATAAGGCACCATTTCATTCATAATCATGTAGCAAATAATGATATGAGTGTTGATTCTATTCCAACTAAATATCAATTTTTGGATATTTTTACTAAGCCTCTAGATAAATTAAGGTTTGAATTTATTCGTAATGAAATAGGTGTTTGTAATCCTTTTTGTTAATTTAGAGAGCATTTTTATTAATTTTCCTTGTTTGTGTATTATTTAAACATATGCAAAATTTTTTTCTATTTGCTGGACGTGAAAAGATTTAAGGCCTTAGTAAGTCCACAAAATCCTCTTTAGTGGGTCCATTAAACTAACCCACTCTCTTATGGTTAAATACCATTAAATATAGCAATTTAATTCTCTACATATTATAAAAGCCATAGATTATTCCTCTTCTTCTCATTTCATCAAGCTCTTCATTATCATCTCTTGTGTTTTTCTTTCACCCAACTTCCATGGTACCTAGAAAATCTACTCGCATTGCTGCTAAGGGGATTAAATTGAAAATTCAAAATGTTCCTAAGAATCCTATTATTCTTAATGAACAAGAGGCAGACACCACCATCCCTATAAACCCGCAACCTAATCCACTCTCTGAAACATACCAAGATTCATCTGAAAAAACCCTAACCCAAAACTTCATGATGAACCATCAAAAGAAGCTGCTCAAGAAGTGAATCAAAAGAATGGCTTCGAGTTACATTTTAAACAAATTCAAGAAGTTAATTGGAAAACTGATCAGGATGTTCAAGAATCTAGCTTATCCGAAGAAATTGCTGAATTTGAAGGTTTTGATCCCTTCAACAAACCATCTAAAGAAAAATCTGAAAGAAATCCTTTTGAATGACCCCCTATACCCAAACCAAAGGAGACTCCATGAAAGTCTAAGGTTGTTACTCCAGTAAAGAAGACATCGAAAGCTTCTAAGAATGTGAAAAAGTCTTCGAAAGTAAAGACTCTAATTCTGATGAGAATCAACCTCTGACCACATCTAAGCTAAGACCTATCAATGCTTGTCGAAGCCAAACTGCAGCCAGAAGGACGAAAGGAAAGAAGGTGAACACTCGGCATTAGTTCTGTTGTCAGCTAAAGTACCAAGAGATCACACAGCCGAGTAATCGGAACCAAAGAACCACTTGGCACATCAGTAAGAGATTCGTACCGACTAATTCTATGACTCGGTAATTTTAGGGCAACCTCTCTAGTGTCTCGGCCAAGATACGCAAGACATCAGGGACCTCTTCTCGGACTTGGACATCTAACTATCGATCCCATCCGGTTTGGATACTATTCCTCCTAGGACATGTCGAGTCCTATAAAATACACAGTTTTGTATTCTTGTATATATTTTCCTTCGTTTTATTTATGGGTATTTATAGGCTCAATTCTTTAAGGTTTAAGGCCTTATATATTATTTATAGTTTTGCCACTAGGGTTTAAGACTTGCTATATATAGCAACATTTGTACAGATACAAACAAACAGAGAAGACAGATATATATACAAAAAGTGAAACTTTCCTCTTTTAAGCAAGGCTATACTTAAGTTAGCATTTGTCGAATTATTGAGTGTTGATTAGACTCTTTAATCATCCCCGCGATCTTATCAATCTTGTTCTCAAATTGTGGTAAACCCCTTCATTTAAACCGGTTAGTAAGTTGCCTCTAACTTTCATTTGAAACTCGAGCTAACATTTAATGTTCGTGATTCTTATCGAATTCTATTTCGATCTTAAACCCTTGATTGTGTTTGTATCTTGGTGAGTTATATCCATTCACATTCACTATAAAAAACCTTCCTGTTCTTCATACCCATCTTCCTTTTGAATACCCATTCTTACTCTTTCATTCCAGATCCACTGCCGTTTCTTTCTAGATCGATCCTTTGATCCCTTATGATCTTGGTATTAAAGATTCAAACCCGTATCATATTAATATCAGAGCTTTGGGGAAATACGCGTACTAGTGTTCTTCGAAGTAGATTTGTGGTTCTAACATTTCTATTAATTATTGTTCTGTAGTGTAGTGTGCTGTTCGTAGTAGTAAGTAGCTGCAAAAGCCAAGCAGTGGTTGTTTCTGAGTTACTATAATTCTGTTTTGTTATATCTTCAATTTTTCTAGAAAATTACAATACAAACAAGAAGGTTGAAGGATAGTGTCAACAACACTGGAGACAGCCCTTACGAAAGCTTGAGGCGACGTGTTGACAACTTGGAGTTCCAGATTCAGAATCTCACTAACTCTATTCAAGAGCTTACTGGGTTAGTCAGAGGTCGCAGACGTGATAGCCTAGAGGAAAGAAGTAAGAGAACACCCACAAGTGAGAGTGATTCCAATGAACTTTGTAATGATGCGAAACGGCCAAGAAGTGCTGCTGAGTCGAGAAGAAGAGAAAACCCGCTAATGTCGAGTCGAGGTAATGATAGGAGTATTGAGTCTATGTTGAACCATAGAGCCCGAAGAAGAGAGCCAAGGCCGAAAAGAGAAATGGTTGAGCAATCCGAGGTAAATTGACCTGTTCGGAATATAAGGAATGAACCTCGAGCACCTGGCCGAGGATTTGACAATATAAAGCTTAAGTTGCCGACCTTCTGTGGAAGTAGTCGACCTAAAGAGTTCCTTGACTGGGCTCCTCGAGTCGAGAAATTGTTTAAGTGCTACAAGTATGATGATCGAATAAAGGTTAAGCTAGCTTCACTATCCACTATTGAATACGCAAGTCTTTGGTAGGATAAGCTAGTTGCCAAGCGAGATGCTAAAAGAGAAGAGCCAATCAGAACTTGGAGGCTCACTAAAAGATTAATGAACCAACGCTTTGTGCTGACTTATTTCAAGCAGGAGATGCTCCATGCTTTCCAGCACCTGACACAAGGTTAAAATACTATTGAAGAGTATTTGCAAGAGTTTGAGACCTTAATGACGAGATTTGAAATTGTTGAGCCACAAGACCACACCATTGGTAGATTCTTAAGTGGACTTTGAGACGACATTGCCGACATAGTTAAATTGCAGTCATTCAACTCTTTAGACGAGCTAATTAATTTGGCATTAAGAGTAGAGAGGTAAAATAGAAGAAAGCATCAAAGGCCGAGTAGCTGACCTCAATAAGGTAGCCCTAAGCCTGAGAGGTATGTCGAGAGAAGGTAAGAAAAGAAGATGGAGAAAGGCAAGCCTAGCTAACCAACCCATGTCGAGAAAAAGATTGCCGAAAAAGAGAAGGCACTTGGCAATAAGGCCTAAGAAGTGGAGTGCTTCAAATGCTTAAGCTATAAATATATTGTGTCCTAATGCTCAAATAAAAGGGTCATGGTCTTGAAGGGTGAAGGGCTTGAGGCTCAAATTAAAAGCTAGAATGATAAGAGTTCGGAAGGCCAGTTGATAGAAGAAGAAGTCTATCTCGAGGACTTCGATAAACTCTTGGTTATGGAAAAATGAGCTGACCTGAAGGTAGATCTCAGACAAAGGGAAAATTTATTTGACACGCAGTATCTAGTGAATGGGAAGACCTATTCCCTAGTTATCAATGGAGGTAGCTGCACCAATATTGTCTCTACCGAGTTGGTAGAAAAGATGAAGTTGCTGACCTACCTGTATCCCTGGCCCTATGGATTGAAATGGTTTAATGACAAGGGAAAGGTCCATGTATATAAAAGAGCACGAATAGCATCCAAGGTTGGACAATACGATGATGATATTGATTTTGACGTAATGCTTATGAATGCTGCAAATCTATTTCTTAGCCGACCTTAAGAGTATAACCAAAAAGTGATCCATGATGGCTTCCTCAACACTTACACTGTTCGAAAGGATGGAAAGAGCTATTGCTTGACCCCCATGAGCATTGAGGAAATCGAAAGACACTTGATACCTATGGTGAAGAGAAAAGGGAAGAGAAGTTTATTTAGCATTCCGACCCGTACTCAACACTTAATGTCAAGGACGACTTTCTTTTAGAACCACGGTAATGATAGGAATTACCCTCCGACCACATCCAAGCTGAGACCTATCAATGCTTGCCAAGGCCAAACTGCAACCAGAAGGACAAGAGGAAGGAAGATGAACACTTGACATCAGTTTTGTTGTCAGCCAAAGTGCCTAAAGATCACACGGTCAAGTAATTAGAACCAAAGAACCACTTAGCACATCAGAGAGAGACTTGTGCTGATTGATTCTATGACTCAGCAATTGTGGGCCAACCTCTCTGGTGTCTTGGCCAAGACAAGCGAGACATTAGGGACCCTTTCTTGGACTTAGACATCCAACTGCCGACCCCATCTGGTTCAGATACTATTCTTCCCAGGACATGCCAAGTGACTTCATGCCGAGTGACTGGATGCCGAGTCCTATAAAACGCACAGTTTTGTATTCTTGTATATATTTTCTTTATTTTATTTATAGGCCCAATTCTTTAGGATTTAAGGCCCTGTACATTATTTACAGTTTTGCCACTAAAGTTTAGGACTCGCTATATATAGCAACATTTGTACAAATACAAACAGATAGAAAAGACAGAGATATATACAAAGAGTGAAACTTTCCACTTTTAAGCAAGGCTATACTTGAGTTAGCATTTGCTAGATTATCGAGTGTTGATTAGACTCTTTAATCGTCCCTACGTTCTTATAAATCTTATTCTCAGATTGTAGTGAACCCCTTCATTTAAATCGGTTAGTGAGTTGCATCTGTCACTCCCTAAAGCGACAGAATCATAACAGCCCTGTAGTATAAACCATTCTAAGATAGAAATTAGCCTTACAACCGCTATCTTAGACCTGATCTACACAAGGCATCCACGACTAACCCACTTTAAAATAAACAGTTTGTAATTTAAATAAATTGTTTACCCAAAAAAGTGAGAAAATATATATATATACATTAAATTCAGTTATTATAATTAACGTTTACAATATTTCACTGTAACATATTTCCTATTATTACATTATTCAGAAATGAAAAATTCTAAAATAAAAGCTTAGACCTTAAAAATATATGTTTGTTCTTCAAATGTTTTTTCTCACTCCCCAGGATCCAGCAATTGCTAGCTTCGGAGTAGTTGTAAGCCGCTTTTTAGCCAGCACCTATACGATATCTATAAGGATGTAAGTAACCATAGTTCAGTAAGTTAGGATGGAGGACTTAAAACTATACCATAAATATAACCAGGTTACCAACCAACTTATTAGGTATAATGCATATACAAGCAAAAGCAAATGCCATCACATAACATTGTCTGGCCCATCGTGAGATTAGAGAAATTGCGCCCGCTCTAATCCGGGTTGAGTAATTATCATTAATGCAACAGCTTACGATCAAACCCAGGCTTGTGCAATGGAGAAACCGCTCCTCCTGCGACTACCTTCAAACCATTGACTTCACCCTCGCTGCGACCATCGCGACCTCCTGTCACTTAGTTAGATTAAGGACGAAAAAGGAAGCATTATGCAATCCTACGCTATCCCTTTTGAAGGGGTCGGTATCCGGAGAATCCTAAGTTTCCCCTAATGGGTTGCCATACCGGTCCGATTATGATTACAGGTCATATATTTAATTAGGTCCAATTTAGGGTGATCAATCATTTCATACAAATCATACAATATAAGCCACAACAATAAATAGCATCACTCATAATCAAGCACATACACACAACCGACTATCTAACAAACATAACCAAGTATAAGCCTCCAAAATAGAGCAACGTATTAATCCCAACTTACGTCGACTCCTCACTCACTTACTCGAGGTTCGACTCGCTCAGGCCATCGCCAATAATCCCTAAAACACAAACGTAGTTTCAGTTTTTTATATAACTATTATAGGTTACTTTTATCCTATAATGCTTATTGTTATCTTTTGTTTAAGTTTTAACATGTCAAATTATCTAAGTTTTCAAATATTTTACAATTATTCTGAGTTTGGGGCTAGGTTCGTGTTCAGTTTCCATATCGATTTCTAAATTTGATTCTAGTTCAATTTTTAAGTATTGTTTTATACCTGAACTCTAGAAACTTGTTTTAATTCACAATGTGAAATTAATCACCTTACTTCCAGATATCCTAAATACCATAACTATCCCTAATTAGTATTTTATTATATCTGGTACACTTAAATCCTTAATAGTGTACCGAATTTACTCTTGATATGAGAAATTTTTATATTTTTCATATAATTACATAAATTTAAGATTTCTATCAGATTTATTGTATATCCCTATTATTTATATAATATCAATTTTTATTCTAATATCTTCTATTTATTATATTTCTAATAATTATGTATTATGTTTATTATGTACATAATACACATATAATATTTGTATCACTCTAATTACCATCTCCTAGTATCAATTATCATTTCAGAATGTCTAAATTCATCCTAAATCAGATTTTACACCTAATTATCCTAATTTACAAAATTAACTTCAAATTTATTATTTTTCCCTATTACTTATTTACTACATAATTAACCTAATAATTACATCTAACACCCTAAATACTACAAGTATCATACTTCATCAGATTTCAACATCATAAAACATATAATTATTCACTAAATCAATAATTAACTATTTAATTACTTAATTAACCCTAAATTACCCACTTTATGCTTCATTTTAAGACCTAAAAATTATCTTAAAATTTTAAAATTAATTTTTAAAAACGAGATTCATAGCACTATTCTATATCATCTAGGTAGTCTACACAAAAATTTGGGGCTCAAAACTAAACTCCTAAGGTTATTTATTTCTAAATCGAAATATGCTCGGTTTTGCATGATTTCTTAAGGACCATATACTACGGGACATATTCTCATCAAAATAATATTTTTCCTAAAAACTACATACATAAATATTTTAGAATAACAAAATTCATAACTTTCTAAGAATATTTACTATTTTACAAAATTACACAAAATCGGGCTGAAAATTGAACTCACCGATTTAGGTGTCTTCGACCACCGTCGATGGACATGGTTATGTCGGCCCACCTAGGCACTACCACCACCGTGTAATGGTGGTGTCCATCTACTTGTAGATGCTCGTCGGGTCTGGGTTCTCCATAGAAGCCCCAACTACATATATTTTTTTGTGATTTTTTTAAACCCTAATTTACTCTCAATTTCTCCTCTCTCTAATTTTATTAACTTCCTAACATTCAAAATGAGTTTTTAAAAAATTTGGAGTATTTATAGAGCTTTAGGAAAATTATTGTGCATTAGTGGTAGCCATCTACTTCTAGATGCTCGTCGGGTTTGGGTTCTCCATAGAAGCCCCAACTACATAGATTTTTTTGTGATTTTTTTAAACCCTAATTTACTCTCAATTTCGCCTCTCTCTAATTTTATTAACTTCCTAACATTCAAAATGAGTTTTTAAAAAAATTGGAGTATTTATAGAGCTATAGGGAAATTATTATGCATTAATTTAATTAGACAATTAACTTATCTTCTTCCAATTTGCTTTTTATGTTGTTCAAATTTAATTGGCTAAATTTTTTTCTTATTTTCCCTAGCTTCCATGATGCAAATCTGGATCATTCCTTATTTTTCTGATTTTTCTTTATTTTTCCTTTATTAATTATGAATTTTCTTTAATTATTTAGTATTATTTTAGCATATTTTGCTTATTTTAAGTAATTCTACGTATTTCTACCTACATGTAAATTCATGTATTGTACAAATAAATATTCCTAAATATTATTTAGGTCATTCTATGATTTTTAGAATACATATAATTTATCTCTAGCGATTCGTTAATTATCGAAATGTATTTTACGCATTTTCGATAAATAACAAGTTATATACTTAAAATTTGAAATTTTTATAATTTTTTATTTTATTGCTTATTTTATTGCTTATTTTCTTAAGTTTGAACTTACGGGGTCATTTTTATTAATATTTTTAGCTTTACTTATAATTTAGGCTCAATCGAATCTTTCAGTCAATCAGAACCTTGAGTAACCGATTATGGGGCTTACAGCATCTAACCTTCATTTGAAACCTCAAGTAACATTTAGTGTTCATGAGTCGTATTGAACTCTATTTCAAGCTTAAACCTCTAATTGTGTTTTTGTTTTAGTGAGTTATATCCATTCACATTCACCATCAAAAACCTTCATGTTCTTCATACCCATCTTCCTTTTGAATACTTATTCCTATTCTTTTGTTCTAGATCCGTTGCCATTTCTTTTTGGATTGATCCTTTGATCCCTTATCATCTCGGTATCAGAGATTCAAACCCATATCAAATTTCCTCCTTCAAATCAAAAGACAAACCTAAAAAGAGGTATACAATAAAAGGTAAAAATCTCTCCATCAAAAATTCCTTTTATTTAGACTTATAATTCTTTGACAAAAACGATTTTTACTAGATGCACTAGTTATTTTGGCAATGCTAGGGAAGAGAAAGATAAATGTTTTGAAAATCATGATACAATACATATGGTAGCATTTGGATGTTAGGTCATATGGAAATTTTTTTATGACTCTTTTTAGTTTCAAGAAATTGAAAATTCCAAGAGAAGCAAGTTGCCTCTTTTTCCTTATTAAACTAGGTGAAAGAATCTTTAAACAAATGAGGACTTATGTGAATGATAAGCTTTGGCATTCACATAATGGAGGAATTTTTGTTCATCCCTCAAATCTTGGAAGAAGGGTAATAATAATCGAAGAAAATAATAATGAAAAGAAAAAGAAGAGAGGAAAGGAGCTAGATAAAAGGGAACCAAAAAGGAAAGGGAAATTGATTAGACAATGAGGTGGCATAGAATTCAGGGAACCAATTGAGGCACCTTCAGATAGTGATTCAGAAAGTTTAAAGCTACAACCGATGAGCTATAAACAAGGGGAAAGCTTAGCTTTTATTAAACAACTTTTTGAAGGAATCAAGTTGTACAAAAGTTAGTCAGGGATCAAATTACTAGAATGAATGACTTATTCAAAGCCTAGGTCAAGGAAAATATTGCTAAATCAAATCTTGATGACTAAGCTTATCTTGCTATTTTTTTTTTAATGCCCTATACGAACTCAACTAGGTAAATGATTTGTTCTTATCTCTGATCCTCACCTCACACCTATTAAACCATCTGTTCCTATTTTAGACACTCCCCTCAAACTGCCTGAACCTAATCTCCCTACTATTTCTACTCAACCAATAGATCATACTAATTTCATCCTTGTTCTAGCTTCAAATAAGACTCCTGTCATCTTTCTGCAATCTCTTGACAAATCACCTCAAATTTCTACACATGTTCTCAATCTTGAAGAACATATACCTCTAGAAGGAAACACATAAACTCTCCTTATGGCTTTCACTAAAGAAGTCTCTTTACTTGTTCTTATCCAAAACATACCAACCTTTGACAAAAGCAAAGAACCAACTTCTTCTGTCGCAACATCTTCTGAAGTTAATTCGTCTCCCAACAAAGCTCTTCTAACTTATTTTAGCAGATTCAAATTGTGTGCTAAAAAGAAAACTAAGAGATCTAAAAAATGATTCTCTTTGTGATTCTCTTTCTTTTGTCCAATATTTTAGCTTTAGCTTAACTATGTATTAGAATATTTTGTAAGTCCACTTGTATACTTGTTTCTTATCATTTCTGTTATTTCTGGACTTTGTTAAGATATTTCTTCTAATCAATGCAGTATGATCCTTTATTTTTGTTATCTTTTTAATCATTCTGCATGTTTTATAAAGATTAAGAGGGGAGTTCATTCTGCACAATATATTAATCAAAGATGATAACAAAAAAGGGGGAGAGAAAAACCAAAAACAATTGTGGTTTGCATATTACACAACATAATGATTATGTACTTGTGATTTTTTTTTTTCAACTTGATTCTTGCATTTGGTTTTATAATAGTGTTTTTATTATCATCAAAAAGAGGAAGAATGTTAAGTATTTCTCATATATTTTGATGATAACAAAAAGGGATAAATACTAATGAATCATTAAGATTGTAAGTATTTAGAAGGATTCTCAGAAAGTTTAAAAATTGCAATCTCAAAAAGATTCAAATCATAAACTAAGTTGTCTTTAGAAACTTATTCAAAAGATTTGATTTGATTGAAAAAGTGAATAGTCTAAAATTTTTCAGAAAATATTTCAAAAGCTTTATAAATAGAAGTGGTATAGCACTTCAGAAGTTTATTCAGAGACTTTGAAGAAAGGAAGAATTGATAATCTTCAGAAGATCTTTCAAAAAGTTGATCTAGAAATAGACGTTGAATTTTATATCAAATTCAAATTCAACAAGGCCTAGCTACATTAGATTGGGTATATTAGGGAAATACACTTAATCCCGTTTCATTTAAGATGGTATCAAGATCCATGGAGATTTTTTAGATAATTAATTTTTGATAAATCAAAATATGCAAAAATACGGATAAAGATAAGGCTGATTCATAATTTGTGGAATTTCAAATCTTAAATATAAGTCTTATTCGAAAGTTGTTGAAAAAGAATATCCCATCGTCAAATTCAAATTAGAAGTTTATCTAGTGGTTGTGGATTGAAGTATATATGATCGAAATAAGATAAGAAGAGTTGTTTTTGAATTTCAAAATACCAAAATCTTATCAAAATATCTAAGGATTATCTTTAACAAATAATAGTTGGATTACACAAAAGTGAAGATAATCCTCAACAAATTAGTTGTTGGAAGATTTCAATATAAAAAGAGAAAGAATTCAAAACATTATTTTTATAACTTTGGAAAAGTTTTTCGCTACACAAAAAAGTCATGATCAAATTCTACCTTCTTAAAAGTCACAAAAAGTCTTTCAGATGCTTCTTCCAAAAGTTATACAGAAGCAAACTATACAACAATCGTTATTTCTTTTTAGAGCGAAATTAATTGAGATTTAAATTTTTATTCTTACTTATAGTTTATAACTTTTCTTTGTTTGAGTGTTTAAGACAAATACATTTGTACTCTATAGATTTTTTATTAACCTAGATTGTGGAAAGGCTACATAGGTAGAGTAAAGTATTGTGAAAGCTTATGTGTGAAAATTGCTTGTAATCTTTTTATGATTTTAATTTAATGGATCAAGTGGAATAGTACCTATAAAGTAAACCAGGTCCCCAATAGTAGAGTTAGAAGAAAGCAGTAAGTAAAAGACCAAAGGCCAAAGCTCTATAATCCTTAATCCAATATTCTCCTTCCTTACTCTTTTAATTTGCTTTATTAATTGTTATGTATTGAATTATTAAAATTAGAGGTGTGCAAGTGGGTTAAATGGGCCAATCCGACCCAGCCCACTTTGACCCGCGGGTTCAATGGGTTAACAAATTTCATCCCACTTTACAAAGGGGCTAAAATTTTACTGGCCCAACCCAACCCACTTTAGCCCGTGGGTTAAACGGGCTAACCCACTAACTTTTTAATGAAATTAATAAATTTAAAATAAATTGTAAAAAAATAATTAGTTTGTCTTGTTCGATGATGCCATAATCAACTTAGGACATGTAGGCTATAGCACAAAGCACATGCTTATAAATCCATAAAAAAACAATAGATTACTTTTATTTTAAAGCTAGAGAAGACTATTGTTGTAAATGAGCTAATGCTTATTCCATACTTTAACTAATCTAAAAGAAAAGACTAACATTCACTAACATGTTGGTCATGTCAAAAGCGGGACAACTATATTGACTTTTATGAGTTATGACTACTATATTGATAATGACCTCTTCATCAAACTTTGAAAAATAAATAAATTTTTACCTATCCACAATTCTACATTCGATGCTGCTGTCTTCCTTCTTTCCCTACCCCTCATCCCCTTTTCCAGGTAAAAACTAGGGATATACATTTATGAAACAAGAGCCCAATTTACAGAGTACATAAAAGACTGTAGACTGATAGCCTAAACAAGAGGAGTGCTATCAATCAAAATTAAAAGAAAGAAAGAAAAGAAAAAGTAGGAGTGCTAAACTCCTTAATATGTACATAACATAGGTCCTTAATCAAAAGATTGGTGCATAGAAGTAAGAGGTCTAAAACACAAAACATCATTAACTTCAAAGACTAAAATAGCTAGCAAAAGAAGAAACAATCTGTCTTTTTATCAACCAGAAGATAAATTTCCAAGATAAATCAGTCTTCATCAATGATCACATTTGAATCCTCCATTGACAATGTTGCTTCAAGTCCTTTTTCACCTTCATCTATAATACACAAAATAGCAAATAATTAGATGGAAATATTAAAAAAAATCAAAAGTTAAGATTACATTTCATTTAAATGAAAAAACTACCTTCCCAATTGAATCCTCGTAACCAATTACGTGTGCAAACTAAAGCTTCCACGTTGTCAGGAAGTATTGTACTACGATACTTAGTAAGAACACGAGCACCAATACTAAAAGCAGACTCAGAAGCAACTGTAGTTATTGGAATGCTAAGAACATCAGAAGCCATTATACATAAATCTGGATACCTTTAACGTTGAGTTTTCCAATATTCTAATACATCCAATTCTGAGTAAAAAGTCATATCCATTACCGATTCTTCCAAATAGAGATGTAAGGAAGACTTATCGGTAGTATGCACCTCAATTTGACAATATGCCTACATCATAAAGGAAAAAAAAGGTAACTATCATTAATCATTATTCATTAAGCATGCATCCCAGCATTATTACAAAATAAATAAATAAATGACTAGATTGGTTGAACTTACATCAAGAGTAGCAGAGTCGATACCTAAACTTTTTCTGAGCCCAGTATTCCCCGTAAGTCCTTTCCCTTTACCTTTACATGCAAGTGTTTAAGAAGATCCAACATGAGAGCTACTGCATATTGTATTTCTTCCCTTACTGCCGTCATACTCTTCAAATAGCCTATACAACTTAGTCTTTATTTTATCTAATTTCTCTTCACAACTAAGTGAATCAATTTTATTAAAGCAGAACTTCAAAAAATTGAACTTCATCCGAGGATCAAAAACTGCTCCAAGTGCAAGAATGATGCTGTATTCTCTCCAATATTTATCAAATTTTTGCTTCATCTTAACACACATATCCCTTATAACAAAATCCCCACTTGTCAAGTTCTCGTTCAGCAAACACTCTATCCTCCATACTTGCAAAAAATATAAATTTGACGTCGGATAAGAGGATCCAGACATTAAGTTTGTAATGGTATAAAAATGACTCAAAAATCTGTATAATTTTTGTGCTCTTTCCCACTCCTCCACTGATGGACAATATTTATAATAAGAATCATTCAATTGAAAGTATGAAAAGGTATGCTGATACTTTAAAGCACTCTCAAGCATGAGATAAGTTGAGTTCCATCTGGTTTGTACGTCCAAAGACAAACCAATACCAACATCACTAATGCCAACTTCATTAACACACTTCCAAAATTGTTTCATTCGGCTTTCAGACCCCTTTATATACTTTACACTCTCTCTTATCTTATGCAGAGCCTCACTAGCTACTGTTAAACCATCTTTAACAATCAGGTGAAGAATGTGGGCACAACATCTAATATGAAAAAACTCACCCCTACAAAACAAACTACCTTATAAATTAAGCTGATCTTTAAGGAAATCTTTCGTGCAATCATTAGCAGATGCATTGTCCAAGGTAAGAGAAAAAACTTTCCTATCAATGCCCTAATCTTGCAAAAAATCAAACATTTTCTTTGATAATTCGAGTCTCGAGTAAGGAGGGGGCATGTAACAAAAAGAAAGAATTTTATTACTTAGCTTCCAATTTTCATCTACAAAATGAACAGTTAAACACATGTAACCCTCACTAGTGCAAGCTGTCCATAAGTCTAAGGTCAAACATACTCTACCAGGAATTTTTTCCAAATCATTTTTCAACTTCTCCTTCTCATTTAAGTATAATCTCCATACATCAGATGTGGTTGTTTTCTTAGAGATAAGCATATAACTAGGATTGAAATGCTTTATGAGTTGCACAATACTCCTATATTCGATAAATGAAAAAGGAAGATTGTGTTCAATTATTGCCATTGACAAAATTTCACAAGCAACTTTATAGTCCACTTTCCTTGACTTTAATTTTCCAAATTAATCAATGATCATTTCGCCTACATCCTGATACTTAGGAAGCAAACGACACTTTTCGATATGTCGAATTAAAGTAGATGTCCCATACTTAGACCTACCAACAACATATTCATTCTTACATCCATTACATCTTGCCCTTTCTTTACCATCTTTTCCTTTTCCTATCTTTGTAAATGCTTTCCAAACAGGAGAAGTATTTGCTCTAAGTCTCTTACCTTGAGGTTCTATAGAACCTTGAGACGTTCCAGTAGTAGTAGCATTAAATGGATCGCCAACATCATTTCTAGGTGCTTATGCTTCCGACTTGTCATCCTCATTGATATGTTGGATAGTTGTATCATCAGTAGCATTGATATTTTGATCCATTCTAAAAATAAAACACAAAAGACAAATTATTTGTCAAATCTCTAAGTATAATTAAATTGCTAATCTAACCAACTCAAAATCTAGTACAGTAGTAAAAAGGAGTAAACTAAGTTTTCTTAAGTGTTTTAGCTATCTAAGCCGTGTTTTTATTTTTTTCGATCAAACTAAGAATGCTTTCATTGAATAAAGAAACATATGTACATATAGTAGAATTATGTTTTGACAGCCAAAATAAAAGACAAGTCAAGCTAGATTAACCTACTTCCATTACATTCTATTAATACACAAAAAGAGTAGGGTCTTGTAACAAAATGCAATGCATTACACAAAAGCTTAGAATTCATCGGCTTCTATTGTACTCCTAAAATTCGCTATTAGTAAGAGTTCAAACATCAAGGCATTGGTAATTAAACATAAGACTAGGTATTCCAAAAATAAAATGATTTATTTGTACCGGCATTGGTTCTTCAGTAGCACTCTGTTCAAGGACACATAATTTGCATTGAGTTTCTACACTTTGACTTTCTTAAATTTTCCTGACAAATATTGTTTCTGTAGTAAAAATGCTGGTTTGCTAGCATTGACTCGCATTGGGAGCCGAAGAGTGGTATAAATCTTAGCTGGTTTTATGATATTCTTCTCTATATTGGGTAAATATCAAATGATGGTTCTAAATTCAGAATAAGTGGTCCATATTACTTGTTCATATATACTAAGCGTGCATTTTATGCAGGGAAATTTGGAGCTATCCTTGCTTCCATTCCAGCACCTATTACTGTAGCTGTGTATTGCCTCTTCTTTGCCTCTGTTGGTACGTAGATGAAATCACCATCTCATCATTTCCTAATTCTTGCCGCGATAATTAACATCACAAATTTTTCACTATGTAACCACTAACCAGGCACTGGTGGTCTCAGCCTCCTCCAATTTTGCAATCTTAATAGTTTCAGGACGAAGTTTATTCTAGGATTCGCAGTTTTCATGGGATTATCGATACCCCCAATATTTCAAAGAGTATGCAGTAGTCAATGGGTATGGTCCAGTACATACTGGAGCTAGATGAGGCAATGCACAAGGCACAACGCATACCATCGATTAAACCTACGACTCAACACTCAACAGTCAGCATACACACGCAAGACAACAGCACACATACATGACACGTATGACATCAAACACCTAAGCAACATAACCCTAATGACAGTCGACAACACATACACACACAAAACATAACAGTATACAAGACAACGTGCAACCCTAACAACAACACATAGTAGTACAAACACGAATGGCAATTTCTTACAGTAGACACACGCATAATAGTCGATAGCAAACATACACACAACAGTACCCATAAAAGGATTTAATCTTAAGTCTTAACAAGAGAGAGAGGATGCTTACAATTTACTTATGACAGTTGATAGCAAACATAGGAGTCAAGACAGGCACAAGGGAGAAGGGATATACTATCGTTGCTTCGTTGGTGAGTAGGATTATGTTATGGCCTTTGGAGATGGGCGGTGAGATAGTGATTGTTCCAAATTTCCTATTGATAGAGGAGAACTGGAGAAGAGAGGAAGACTGGAAGAGTGAGTTGTTGAGGGTTAGGGTTTGAGAAAAAAAGAAGAAAGTGATTAATTCTTTTGTCATTCAAAGTTTCAAACTACTTACAGAGTTACAATCACTGTGGTTTGTAGTCTTGTCTGTGTTGTTACTGTTGTACCGTGGATTGTGTCATTGTGGTGTAGCCATCATCAGATGTATCATGTGTAGAGTATAGTGTAGTATTTATGTTATTGTGTTAATGTGACAGACTAACAGTCTGTCAAAGCCATTTTTTTTTAATAAAAAGTGGGTCAACCGGGTTTGTTACGGGTTAGCCCACTAGAACCCGCGGGTTAAATGGGTTAGGGAAAAAATGACTCGCTTTTATGCAGGCCAAAAAAATCAAGCCTAAACCCACTTTAAAAGAAGGTTAAACAGGTTGGCCTGCGGACCAAAACCCATTTGCACACCTCTAATTAAAATATTATCGTTTACCAATATAAGTTGTTAAGAAAGGTAATTTTATTTTTCTTATATAAAAAGTCTTCAAAAAGTTTAAAAATATCAATTTACCACCACTTCCCCTCCCTCTTGATTTCTTATACGGGACCAACAAAAATATCTTTACATGCACATAAATAAAAAATGGCATGAAATAACCGTCAAGTCCATAATTACATCAATCAATTGCAAAACTTGTACAATCCTAATAACTAGAGCTCATATCTCAAACCTATAAACTAGAACCAACTAAGAGTCTCAACTGCTCCAAACATACCAACTGTACATAACAAATTGAATCTCAGGTGACTACCCCAACATAAATAACAACCAACCAAGTAACTCATAATACATCAAGAAAAATACAACGAATCGTTAATGAGTCTCAGCTCCTATAACATCTAGTCCTTTCTAACTAGGTGAGACTTGTCCCATCACAAAGTACTAAAAGTCATTATCTTCATCATATTAGTAATAATCATAACCAACATCATCGTAACCTTCAAATCCATCATAAATACCTGTGCCTGCAACTAAAAAAAAAAAATCCCCAAAGGATGAGTTATGCACAAAATAGAACAAGAAATCATATGCGCATGAACATATACCAATAGACTTACGTGCATTACAAGTATCACTTAATGCAACAAGCATCAATTTAATAGTCTTTATTAATTAAGCCAACAAGTAGCATACTTTTAGTATCTTAAGACTTGAGGTAACTCGTGACCTTAAAGAACAAATAATATTCATAATACTATAATATTAGTGTTGGGTCCTAAGTCCTCCCAATGTAGAACTCCACTTAGAATAACATTACGCAAGGATCAATAGGTGCCCTATCAAGACAATTAGTCCTACTAGAATGGTGGCCAAGACCAAACATACAGAATTACATACATTAATTAACCAAATATCATTAAGTCCATTTAAGTTTTCTAACCTAACACACACCACTAAACAAACAAGTATCGTGTACCTGACTTTAACAACTTCAAAGAATATGTTAGATCTCCTCTCCTAAAACTTGACAATCAAGAAAGAGTTTAACCTAGAATATGAGCTCTTGAAAAAAAAAAATCAATAAGCTAGTTTATTGAAAAAATTACTTAATATCGTTAGAATTGGGATAGAAGAAAGGACATGTGAAATGGAAGATTTTACCCAGAATTCAATGCAAAATGCACTAAGGAAAATTTCGAATTTAACAATGTGAACTTATTTTCAAGGAATATGAGAATGCAACATCTCAATAAATCAAGCTAAACTATAAGTGCCTCAACATGATAAAAAATATCTCTCTAATTGTTAATTCATGATAATTCAAGGATAATTAATATTAGGGAATTATAAATACTCCAGAATACTAATATTCAAAAAGAAAAGGAAAATTATATATTGTAATTAATATGAAACATGTAGGTATAATTTGAGATTTTTGTACTTAATAACAAGAAATTTTCATGTAACAACTATAAACAAGTACCATAATCAAGAATTATTTTCAAAGGAATCCATATAATATACATTTTGATATGTTTCTTAATTTATCTATGCTAATAAAATATTCTCAAAAGATTACATGTTGTTATATGCATTTATGTATATCCTATATGTTATAAATTGAATGATTTCATGGTTTAATAAGACATATATGTGTGTTTATATATATATATATATATATATATATGTATATGATTGTTTCTATTATATATATAATAGTATAAGTTATCTATAAGCTAATCTATATATTTAAGTTAGTTATATTTACAATGTATAATTGTCTTTACTCCTATCATATTCCAAAATTAGGTACATGAATGTTTAAGCATATATAATGGTATTACTTTAAAGTGTATTTAGCGTTTATTTAAATTGCGTATATATATACATATAAATGTATGTATGTATGAATGTATATAAGTATTTCCTACATAACTTATAAGTCTATTTTCTATTTAATGAAATTTCTACTTTCAAAAACTTTTCCTAATTACCTATATAAATAAGAGTTTACTCCATATCATAAGTCATATAAGATTAAGTTACAAAATGTTATAATAAGTATATATAAGAGGCGTATAACTAATCAAAGCTTGCTATACGAAATGGTATTCATGAACTTCCCAATTCCTCACGATGACCTGTTAGACATTATTTTAATTATAACTATTAATATGCTATTTTAGGCTAGACCAAATCTAAGCAAAATTGAGCCATGAGCTAAGCAAAGACCTAAGCAACCCTTCAAATAGTCTACAACTTGACTAAACGAACAACACCAATTGACTGTTCAAGCCACTCTTCGACTTACTGGCTGCTAGCTTGGTCATATTGCTTATCCCTAAGCATGTGCTCACTTATATAGGAGCACCCTCCCTTATGGGCGCACTGTAGACAACCAACGAAGCACTCAAGCCCAAGCAATCGTTCCCCATTCGAGATGCCATTTCTTTTTTCCTTCTCCTCTCTTTCTCTCCTTATTAATTATCCCCCTAACATCTGTTGTTTGGCTAGCACACCTAGATCTCAAACATTGCTGCTAGCATGTGTAATATCCCATAAATTAACAATCAAAACATGAACATCTAAATATTAAGACAATGCCATATCCTTATACAATTAGGATTGATAATTGATCTACGACATTTAGGAAAGTAAATTGAGGAATTCTCATACATGTGGAAGTAAAAAATATAATAAAATATCAAAAATATAATTAAGATAGTGAGAATTTACTTCATATGAGACCCTAAAGTCAAGTTTAGGGTAACTTATCCAATTAAACCCAAACTTTACAACTAAGATAGAAAAGTTAGTTGAAATGGTTTGGTGAAGCTGGATTTTGAAAATAATTACCCAAAATCTCGATTTTGCCCTTAAAAGTATGATTACTTAATATAGTATAAAAATTATCGAAACCCTTAAAACTAAGTTAGGAATGCGACAAGCACTTAGAGATGAGTTTATTAAACAATAAAAGAAAATAATATAGCATAATATACTAGATGAGTACATATATATTCTTATAAGTATACCTGGTATATATAATAGATATACCCATAAATTAACCTAAAATTACACAATTATATACAATATGTGCTAAATTCATAAAAATAATTAGTGAATATCTTTTAAAAATAAAAGATATGTTAGAAACATTATTATATGAGTACAAATACACATTACATGTGATATATACATAAGATATACACTTGTAAAATAACTAAATACTAATATAATATATATAATATTAGTATTTAATTAAAATATCTATTAAAGCTTATCCAATAGCCTTGAAAATTGTAGGACATGCTAGAAATCATGTGGCAAATTGTGGGAGTTGATTTTTGCTAAATCAAAAGTGAAATTTTTGTAATTAAGCCACCTCCTATTGTGCAATATTTAAGGAAAATATTAAAATAAATTACTTAATAATTAAGAAAAAATTCAACTGACCTTAATATCTATAAATAAGACTCCCCTTCAATAGATACACATTTAGGAACCCAAATTATAGAAAGGAAAAATCATTAAAAAAATTAAAGGAAAATAGAAAAATTAAAACAAAAATAGAGCAAGGACTATGCTACAACGGTTCCTCGACCATTCGATGACATGACGTGGAGTCTCGCCGCAACTTAGTAGAGCCACCACTGACTAGGCTGGTCAATAATCCCTCTTCGGCCAATGGTGATCGAAGCTCCAATGAACTTAGGTTCCGAATTTTTATCCTATTTTTCTCTATTTTTGAAAAATTATTAAATTAATTAGAAAAAATATGAAAAATTAATTACTAAGTTATTTTATATGTAATTTCATTTTTTTAATTTATTTTTACAAAATTAGGAATGTTTAATATACTTACTTGACAAATGTAGTATTCATCCGAAATTTGAAATTCAAAATAAATACATTGAATAATGCAGTTTCTAGCTCAAATTTTTTGTGTAAGATACTTATGATATATAGATAATTTCTACATAGCTCGATTTTTTATTTGAATATTTTAAATATTTATTGTATTTTTTGGCTTAAAAATAGCTTGAAATTAGGTTAAAAATGTTAAATAAATAGGATTTATGAAATTAATTAGTGAAATTGACCTACTGATTTCTAATGAAGTATAATGATGTTAAGATACGTTAAAAATAATTTTGTACAAAAAGAATCATATTTGGGTAATTAAGTGTAATTTAAGGATAAAATCGTAATTTCAAATATATAGGTGATGAATGGATAACACGAAACTAAGTGACGAATGAATTCCATATATTTTTAGGAGTCGATAGGAATTTTTGGAGAATTATTTAGGAGCTATTTATTATGAATTTACGTAGCAAAGTAGCTTAAATAACAAATTGATACCCAATTCTAATAATAATAAATTAAAATATAATAAATAGTTGACTAAAAACTATCTATTTGTGTATTAGTCAGATTAGATAAAAAATTATAATTTTTTATATATTTAATGATATTTTAATAACCAGGATATATTATTAAGGTATTATGGTCAAATAATACCTATATTATAGATTATATTGACAAATTACGTAAAATATGGTTTAATAACATAAATTACGTATAGTACGATAAAATTTGATTAGATACGTATATCGGTGTTAAAAAACTCGAATTACCCGTTAAAAATCATTTCAAGAAATTAGGACTCATAATACGTATTGTTAAGTTTATACGAGCTCAACGACACTATTTTTACTAAAATCGGATAAACCTAGGTAATATAACCTATATCTCTATAATATTACTAATTTATGTACTACTATAACTTTACTGTAATCGAAACGTGATTTAAACCATTAAAAGTACGTTTCAATATGATCGAAACGATATATTATGTGTGATAATATAATTACATATATTATTAATAAATAATAACTTGACTTGACTTATATAATAAAACTATATATTATTATTATAATATACTTTAGATAAGATCCTAATATTTTTGTAACTATTATGAAAACTAAATTTAGATTTTATATATATAGGACTCTTCGGTAATCAAATCGTTGATAACCCGAGTTTTCCGTAATGAACATTAGGACAGGTAAGTAGAATCAATGCTTTACAGCATTTTTGGATATTATTTCAGAATATCTAGATACTTTGGTATGTATTGGCTTGTAATTGTAGTTAACTGTTTGTGCGTACACAACATTTGTGGTTGGGTTTCAATTTGCTGTAATGGGAGCTGAGCTCCATGATATGGTTATTCTATTAATATTATTATACTTAAATTGTTTGAGCTTAATTAATCATCCTGAAAAGATGAACTAATTCAAACTTAACTTAACATTTAATCTAATATACATCACAACCCATTAGGGCTAACAACTAGGATTCTCGAGTCAAACACGAACTCTCTTCGATGAGAATAACTGAAATGGTCATTTTCCTACTCTTAGCTAAACTAAGTGATAGGAGAGGAGGTCATGGCAAGGTTGGGGACTGTGATTCAAAAGTGGTCATAAGAGAAGGATGTTCTCTATTGTACAAGCCTTAAATTGGTTTCAATTTATGAGTGTGTGACGTCAATTTACTTAACTTGGATTAAAGTGAGAGTAATTTCTCTAATCTCACAACGGACCGAATAACGTCGTGCAATGACATTTGCTTATACATATATTACATCTAACCAACTTGATTGAAAACCTTGCTTATGATGTGCTAAGAACATACTTCCGTCTTCACCCCTACTTACTGAGCAAGTTATTGCTCATTTCCCTATAATTTGTTTTGCATGTTCCAAATGGCTTATAAGTGCCTACCCAACACCAGAAACCTAATAAATTAAGATGAGGAGCGAAATACAACAAGAAATAGCCAGTTATTACCCTTAGTATTAACTTTTTATCTTTTAAGGAAAACTACACAAGATTCCTTAAAGAGCTTGGTAATTTTTAATATTTTGATATGTATATAAAATGATAGGTACCTGTGAGATTTATTACTACTCTTTTATAAGGCTAAATTATAAGTTTATTATTTCAAAAGATTACTTCACAAGCGAATTAAATACTTCAAAGAGGTAAAGTCGAGTATGTCTGGTGTAAACTAGATATAAGATAACAGCTGTGATGACAGTTTTTATCTTAGGATAGTTCACATGGCGAAACTATTACGACTTCACATTTTCAGGACGTGACAGCATGTTTACGGCCAATCAATCGATAGAGCTACCTTATCCTCATTGCAATGTATGTCCCTTATAGATAGAGGGTATGGACCAATCCTGGGTCAAGACGCATCCTTGGAAGGTAAGCTCTTTATACTATAAATAACATAAAGAGCCACTCTCTGAACTATATATTCACATGACTAACCGAGCGCTTCTTACTAATTCCCACAAGAGTGCTCAAACCTCTTCGCACACACATATGTGAACTTTTTTAGCTCCTACCTTACTAACTTGAGTATTAAAGGACCATCATGGATCAATCCATCAGAGGCTTCTTATAGGTGATTATGAACAAGGAGCACAATCATCTTTTAAGCCCATCAAGACTCCTTTGAACTCAGTATATTACTCCAATCAGTAAAAACAAATTATAATATATGTGTGTGTGTTGAACCTACACAATTCAATCATAACAATACGACAACTATAGAATGGCATTATAAATTAGCCTACCACACTTTATTGTGCTTTCTTCTAGTTAATGTCAATGGTAATACTCAAA
Source organism: Lumnitzera racemosa (assembly GCA_024138005.1). Taxonomy (NCBI): domain Eukaryota; kingdom Viridiplantae; phylum Streptophyta; class Magnoliopsida; order Myrtales; family Combretaceae; genus Lumnitzera; species Lumnitzera racemosa. The sequence goes on along the minus strand of JAMXBC010000006.1, from coordinate 50,554,182 downwards.
TCCCTAATAATGTCAACTAGTGTTTAGAGTTATTAAAAAAAAAAATATTGAAAGATAAATCCTCTTAACTAAATTCTCTTACCGTAATAATTTTAATAATTGAATAGAAACATGGGTAATTAAATTTTCTTAGCTAAATTCGTAAATGAGTTGGAATTTTTACTTATATCTATGGACTTCTTGTGCATCGGTTGCTTATTATGAGCATAACTTGAGAAAAGGAAACCTAGGTGACCTGAATGCTTGAATCCAGCGACAAGCTGAGAAGTACACCCATATGCAAATTAAGCTTCAAATTGAAGTTTGAAGCATCAATTTGCAAGTGCTGGTCCATTTTCAATTAATGGAAAAATATAACCAAGCAAGCCAACCATTGCTCGGGTTGCGCAAATGTAAGTGTAACTATAACCAGGTTGTATATGCTCTCTGTCTCTATGGCGTTTGCGGAAAATTAGCAATAGCAATTGAACAAGCTGAAGAACACAAGTTCTACGGCTTCATTTCAGCGGGCCTTCGCCTGGCTTTGCCCATCAAAAACTTCTTTAAGACAAACCTCGCAGAGGTTTGGAGCAAAAGAGATAGTAATTGGTAGTCATCATTTGCTAATATATTTGATAGCAAAATTCTGTACTGTCAATCATCCAAATAATTTCAATCATTATTTCTCAATTTAGACATAAGTGGAACCTAGTTTCAGGTCCTATACATTGATCTGAAGTGCAATCAAAATCTGACCTCAGAAGCAGATTCATTATAGCTATCTGTTTGTTGGATGAATCTGACAGGGTATGTTTATATCCTTAAGGCAAAACGAGTGGTGAATGGCTTTATCTTGATCTGCTTAATGCTCTGAACCTGTATGGCTATTGGACTAAATTTCCTGTCCCTGTTCCTAGTGATCATATTGGAATCAGCATGCGATCGGCAGGAAGAAAGATGCTTGCACCTCTTCCCCCTTTCATTACTATCTGCTGTATTCAAGCATTATCCAACTGGATTGGGTTGAGCCAAATAGGCCTTAGTTCCTTCATAATGACGTTCCGTCAAGCCATGAACCATAGTCTAAATGCCTACCTAATCACATCATCCGTAGGTTTCTGTCGAATCTAAAGTCATGGATCCCCAATTTATGATTGCTCATTCTCATATTCAGCTCGTGCCATGTACAAGTAGCACAAGCTTAATGGTCAGATAACGAAAGTTTTGTGACATATCAGGAACAAGGACACCTGATGAATATCATTTTGACAAAGGCTGAATCTGGCGTAAGATCATAGGTTCTAAACTCTGTAAGGTTTGCTTTTCCAGGCCTCAACCATATCTAATTCAATAGTAATCGCTTGAAGAGGGTGATCTTGAAACATTACATCTAGTAACCTTAAAGCAAATTTCATGAAATCCAGTTGAAAAGGGGATGAGGAAATGTAGAAATTCGAGCAGATCATCATAATCTTTGTCCTAGAAGCTAGTAAAGGGAACATCAAACAAGTAGACGGCCAACTTAATATTTAGCCATTCTGTCATTTCAGAATTTAAGATTTAACAACATAAAACATATCGATCAATCAGTTTTCAATGCTGAACAATTTATGGGGAAGGTCTTATTGATGAGAATTCACATAGATTAGACACAAACCATTGAGCAACGATATTTCCACAAAACCCAAAAAAAAAAAAAAAAAAAAAAAAAAAAAAACAAATCGACAAGCTTCCTTCCCTAGTAAGGGACAAATATTGATGACAAAATCAGGATTTGTGATTTTAAAATAAGAGCGAGAACTTGGTAGAATTCAAATAACATTTTAATCATTTATTTGAGTAGCACTGACACATTATGCGATTAATCTAGAACTGACTGATTAACCGCATGTCGAGAACATTTTAAGCATTAGCATGTTGGACACCAGAATCATTATCAGGTTGCAATTCTGCTGGAGTCACTCATTTTTTAAGGCAAAAATACGGAAGCTGCCCGTCCACATCAACGCTAATAGAAAAGACGATGCAGCTTTGGAAAATACATATTCCGTCTATAGAGCTGCTCTGATAGAAAAAGGTTCGGTTTGACTGCAGAAGGCGACATTGTCTTCAGATACAACACAATGCATATACCCTGTTCAAATAAAGTAGACCGATATGGAACAATTCAGATACAACACAATGCATATACCCTGTTCAAATAAAGTAGACCGATATGGAACAATTTCCATACAATTTATGAAGAACAAGTGCTCCAACAGTTATTCATCAATGATAAATACTACTTTGTCTTTCTTCTTAAAGTCATGCAACGTGTGATCCACAACCTGCACGAATGAAGATTAAACAGTTTGGTCCCTTGATTATTTAGATTGGCATGTCAGGAGTAAGAGCGCTATTCATGATGATGTTCATGTAAAATAGGGCTGTGCAAATACGTAAGCTACACCTTATGCACAGTAATGTGAATTTCATAAATAACCCCACATATTGCTTCTTACATAGTTTTGAAAATTATGAAGTTGAAACACACCATTCTGAAAATCTTTCTCTAAAGGATAGTTGAACTACCAAAAAGCTGCATCAAATTTATTAACACTCTCACTAATCTGACTGAATCAAAACCAGTTCACAAAAGAAAAAATGCATCTAAATTTTGTAATTAATGCCATTAGGAACTGACATACAATAACTTCCCCTTCGGTAGCTAACTCTTTAAGATTAAAATACTAGGTCTAGTGTTGATTCACATTTACTACAAGCAACTGCATGGAACACATTTTCCTAGGTCATACACAAAGGACAATTATGAACTTCTATCTCTCTGTCCCTCCCTACCACACACCACAACCCACAACCCCCCCACCCCAACCCCAAACCAAAACTCTCTCTCTCTCTCTCTCTTTTTTTCTTTTTTACTGGGGGATAATTTCAATAATTAAATCCAGCTTCTCTCCATGGATATACTTACAAGTGCTTACATCCAAATAAAGACGCATGATACACGGAGGGTGAGTAAGAAGAAAAGTTTGGTTGCTTGGAAATCCGGTTCTATTGATTCAGCCCAAAAAACAAGCTGAAAAAAAAAAAAAAAAAAAAAAAAAGGAAGATTCTGCTGGGTACATTTCCAACCAAATTTTCAATGTGTGTGTTTGTTGGGGGGTTTTGGGGTTGTTATCTAACTTAACTGGTGTTGACTGGTTGCTATGCCAAGAGATATCAGTGCAATTAGAGGCCATGGTCCCTCATCCACAGCGAGACATTAATGTCATTATGAACCAACATATCCCAGTTGCTAGCTTTTTAAAGCAAAATACGAAGTCCAATACTAATTCACATCAACTATAGGCAATGTAGAACATTTTCCTAGGCCATGTAGACAGGAGATTATGAACTTTTCACTTTCTTTTTCTTGTTGGGGATATTAAATAATTCACCACAGGCTCTCTCCATAGATACACTCACTAGCTACAATTCATATAAAGGAACAAGCTACAAGGAGGCGGAGTAAAAACTAGGTTTGGCTGCTTGGACAATTGATTCTATTGGATATCCCACCGATTTCGCCACCTAAGCTAGAAGCTAGACTTAATTGGTGAAATGGTGTTGTCGACTGGTTCTTGTGCTCAGAGATATTTGGTCCAATTACACTTGTAACCTTTACCCAAAGAAAGATATCGATTCTATTTTTCTAATTCCATTTTTTAGCCTCACTGAAAAGTCGGGTTGATTACTTAGGTTCATGGTCAATATTAATGCTATGGAAGAAAAAACTACTTACATGTTTTACCTACAGTAAGGTTATAGGAACAAGTGCTGAAGCAAATGCAAGAATTTTAAGATGAAATTTTTTACTTTTGTCAGTTTGACAAATTTGCTTATGTCAATGTGTACTGCAAATTGCCCTCAGAAGCATATGAAGTTTTCATCTATAATCAACCTGTTTCAAGTCAACTGTGCATTGGTTTAATTGTTATAAATCTAGTATTTCAATTCCTCAGAAACTTTTGTAAATTATCTAGGAGAAACTTAAAGCAGTTCGTACTGAATGCAGAGAACCAAGCAACATATAGTTTTGACAACTATCTGAGCACTGAGGATATAGAAAAACATTACGTTGGTATTGCTCAATTCTAAGTTGTAGAAGTCCATTGCTTCCACCTTGAATAGAGGCCCTGCATGCCATGTGCCCCGGTTAAGCTTAATAAACTTAGACCCTGAAATTCTAAACACACGCACGTCATCAATTGCTGGAGGCATGTAGAAATGGCCACATTTAGACATCAAGATGTTTTTGCTTTTATCATCCTTTGCCTCACTTTCACTCACAATTGATGGCTTGGCAACTCCAAGATACCAAACATGGCCACCTATCGAACCAAGACACTGGGTCACACTGGCATGGTGTGTTATGTTTGAGAACTTAGGAGGCTGGTTTTCCAAATGAATGATATAAAACCTGAAAACATGAGCAGATTTACAACATCATAAATTTCCGATATATTATTAAAAAAAAAAAAAAAGATGAAGATAAATTATAGTTTATAAGACTCGACAGCAGAGAGAAAAGTACCGAATGCGTTCAGAAGCTAAGAGGAAAGAGAGTCTATCAGGGCATAAGAGATGCAGAGAGCCCACAATGCTGGTTAGAAGAAGATGGCCATAAAACTGTATAAAAGCTTCCTAAGAAACTAGGTGCTCTCACATCTTTGTGATTTCATGAAACTCATATTACAACATTAATTTGGTTCAAATAGAATGGTCCATATTCGAATAGAAATTTTCTCTGGAGCACCTGCTGAGAAATATTCATAAACCCACTTGAACCTAAAACTTATGTCCCCTATTTGTGATGCAAACATCATCTCCAATGAGATACCAAACAAACAGCACTTTTTTGGAGCAGCAGATAAAGATGAGACATTACATCTAGCACTAAGTTTTTTATCCTCACCAAATTATCCCCAATGAGAAAATTGACTTAACAGATAGAAAACAAACATCAAATTAAGAAATATTTTGTTTTATAATACAGTGTCTATCAATCACACAGCTTTTGGAAATGGGACTAGAAATCTCTTGAAGCATTTCCCTAACGTCACATCTAAGTCATATTTATGTAAACAATGAACAGCAGCACTTAAGAAAGAGGACTAACAGAAAATCAACAATATTTTTCATGTTGACATAATCTGCAATCCATTTGGAGGTAGATTTAACTATGGATTGACTTGAATATAGTCATAGAAAACTATTTGCATCCCAAAATCTACCAGATTTGATTTTTTTGCAAACAGTCATCTTTCGTATGTACGAAGAAGAATATACATAAAAAGACGAGACTGAACCTGATGCAATCCATTGAACAGTAAAATTTCTTAACACTATTAGGATAATTGTGCTAGAAGTCCTTTATATTTGTGCCAAAAACTAATCAAGTCTCTCAAGTTTTCAGTGGGCCATCTAACTCCTCTATGTTTATCCAAAATATGATCAAATTCAAGTGAGTTATTTGAGTTTTCACACCAAGAAAGGGTTATGTATATAGTTATACATGCTAAAATAAGGATTAGTTGGTACAACAACACAAATGTAAAGGATTTAGATGACTCAAGAACATAAGGGACATTAATTAATTTTTCACATAAATTTAGGGGGGCCTTACATGACCTAATTAATTCTTAGAAGACTTAATTGACTTCCAGAACAAACATGGAGGACTTCTTGCATGCTTTTCACAAATGCTATTTGAACATTGATACATATTTAAACAAATCAATATCTACCTGATGATTCGCCATCACATCAACCATGACAGACAATAACTAGACCCTTAATGTCCCTATGTTGGTGATTCTTTTTTGACTAAAGGACCTTGAATTTGGTAGGCCAATATCCAACCGTCCCATAATAAGCTCTCAATATCAAAACTAATGCCTGTACCCTTAACATTGGACCTCTAGGTATAGTATGCAGGTGTAAACAAGCATTTCATTTTTCCCTAAAATTTGTTATATTTGAAACCACACAACTCTCCGAAAAGCCTCAAGCTCATTGAAAGAGATGAGTTTTCTTTATATCTATAAAACTCCGCTCACAGTCTAGAGCACGACTCATCATGTGAATTTACAGTCAGCTCCGATACTTAAAATTAAGAGAAATCATCTGTCAAATAATTTAAAAAAGATGAACCAAGTAGACGCCTCCATAAGATTCTAAATTTCAGGAACCTGCCCAATTTCTTATTGTACATCTTGATAATGTCAGGTTCCTTCGTCTATCAATTTGCCAGCTCTAATATTTAACACGGATGGATTTCACCTCAGTGGGACAGGAAAATTCTAACATAGATTGGTCGATATAGACCTTGTTAGGGCATTATGCGCAAAAATATTTCCCCACAGGAGAACAATGTTCATGGCACAGCAACTGCCACTGTTGCATGAGGGAGACGAGGGCCTTGACAACTAATCCAATTATTAAACAATAATCAGATCATCTCAACCAAATAAGCAAGAAGAAGACATCACTAATTACAAACAACCACAAAGAGAGAGAGAGAATGCCTGGGGATTCCACGGGAGAGATCGAGCTGCGCATCGTTGGGACCGAACTGATCACCATCGGGAGTAGGTTCGATGACTTGACCGTACTCTTTGAAGGTATCTGGTGTGGCTTCGACTGCCTTCAACCTCTTCTCCTCCATCTTCACTTTCACCTCCGCTCTCTCTCCCACGCACGAGACTGACAACAATCCTCTTCTGACTTTCGTCGTCTTCTGGTTCAGACACGATATCGCCCCTGCAGCTACGGGTTTAGCATTCAAAATGCACATTACGGCGTGGTATTTCGTTATAGAGTTACCATCAACCAACCGCCCTTTTATCCCTTTCGGTTTGCGTTTTGCTCAACTCAACTACACGGGAGACGAGTTTAAGCATTAATAATACCAGGGCTACGGAAAAAAATCGCACCGAATCTAATAGAAAAATGATTTCTTTTAGATCATTTCATTTGCAGTTCGATTTCACTTTGACTAAATAATTGGTGATTCGATTTGAAAAAGTGATTATATAAAAATAATTATATAAATAATAATGTAAAATCGAATGTACAAGATGCAATTTTACCTTTTTATATGTAGAGTAGTTACATTAATTTAATTTCATACATTTCTCGAAAAGATGTAATATTAGATTATTTATATTTTATATGATTATTACACATTGAAGATGTGACGTTAGAGTAAATATTTATCGCATGTTGAAAATATGATATTAAAGTAGTTATATGAATTTAATTTATTTTATACATATATCATATTAATGGATCAGTATCAAAATAATTAAAATTATTTCATTTATATGATGTAATTTTTTTAAGGAATGGTAGACATGCATTACATCCATATTTATTCTAAAATTCAATCAAATTTTAGGTTATTTGGTTTGAATAGGATGAGTTGGAGGACTTCTACATTAGCTTTAACAAAAATATGTTACTATAATACTAGTCAATCTAAACAATTAATTTAGTAAAACTTAATTAAATCGTTCATCCTATTAAAATAAGTTAAGTTGTTATCCAAATTACAAATTAATGGCTTTTATAAGTAATTAATTAAATAGAAAAGGGAGAGAAAAGGTAACTTGCTATGGCTGTTCTATAACAGGTTATATTGGCTAACTTTATAGTAACAATATTTTTCTAATATTAAATAACTATTTTGTGATAGTTGTTATGAAAATGATTTTTGTATATTTAATTATTGAATATATCTATCACAACCATATGTCAAGACTTTTTCTTTCATTTTTTTTTTTTTTTGTCAAGATAAAAGTAAGATTTGATCTCACCAGTGTAGTTTCAGCCTAAAAATTCGTTATAACATTCATGATACATATCATTTTTGCTTTTCCAAAAGATTAGGATGCTTTTAAAATAAATTCTTTATGAAATAAACATTTCTTTGATAGGGAAATAAAATTGTCGTTGAAGCTTATGCAATACTCGGATCTTATTTTAAAGTATAGATAATATTGAAGAAAATAATATATTTACTTAAAAAATTATCTCAAATAATTTTTTTAATAATCTATGTTTAAATTTTAGATATCATGTAAAAACTATTATTTAATTATATAAATATATATTAAATATTGGTTTTATATGAATGATTGATAATTCTTACGTATTTATTTGAAATGTTATACCATTTGAAAAGGATATATTGTTGCTTGTTGTATATGCTTGTTGGCCGTAAAAATAAAACGGACTTGTGTGCTCCACCACATTAGATTACTTTGGCAACAAGCTTGGTTTAAGCGTAACCACCGAGTCCCTTGGTACATGTATGCACGATTAGGGGATGATGGGTTGTGTCATAGGATTTGCTATCTATTAAGTCTCTTCTCCAGTGGCTTTGCTTAGTGTACTTTGCTGCCAGAAATGTAGATCATGATATGAATCCGGTTACCCTCGATTTGTGAATTAACCCATTCATGGCAAAATCTTTCGGCCGTGTGCAAATTGAGGGCATCAAAACTCTATGTGCTTATCAAAGTTTCTTACTTCCAGGAATCTGTGTGTTAGATTAGATTTGATTCGTTTTCCCATCAGGCCAGGGTTTCTGCAAGATCTTAGTATCCAATGCTATAACCGAACCTTTCCTTTCAAGTTTTAAAGACTAGTGGTCTTTGCTATCACCTGCCTTTACTCCATGTTCTGGCCAAGAGCCGGTTTAAAACTGACGTAGATTCAGACAGATTTAACGCCCACATTTGTTTTCTTTGGGTTAATATGTGAAGCCACAAAGGAGGTGTTTCCAGCTATATTTAAAAACTTTCTTTGTTTTTTTTTTTTTTTTTATCAATTATGGGGAAGAAAGACTTTCAACTCTGATATATTCAGATAGATGACTAATGGCGATATTACTAAATTATTAGAGTCTTAGTCTTAGGTAAAAGACTTATAGGAGAATCAGTCACAACCAATTACCAAAATTCAGAGCATATGGCTGGCGGTTCCTGGAAACAAACCGGAATGGCGGGGATTGTTTCCACGCGACTCCCAGGTCCACCTCCCTTAGATAACGATCATGCAAGAACTGGCCCTATGGTTTGTGGAACGGGCTACCCTTGCACATGCCACATGTAACAAGAGTTAAAAATAACCCAAACCCTTTTTTTTTTTTACTTTAATGATTTTATCTATAGCAAACAGCAATAAGAACACGAGGAAACAAGCTAATTTCTACTGAAAGAATCAGGAAAACCGTCTTGTGAACTATAGTTTTATTTTGATCTACAAAGACAAAATTGAATGATACAAGTAAGCTACAAAGTATAACCATATAGTTCTTCAAAATTCTCATTGAGGTTGTCATATAAGATTTCAACCCATTTTTTCTAGCGGTGGAAAACTTCGAGGTATGGGCTATTCACCTCCCATCATCTGCACAGAAAGAGCAAGACATCAAAATCCTATTCTCGGTTACATTACAGCGTCCTCAAAATAGTTGCATATTCATTTTGCTTGTTGAAGAAGGATCTAAACCGTAGAAACAATTATATCAGAAAATAAAATAAAACAAAATATTTGCATGCATTTGGACTGCAACATAACTTCAATGAACGAGTGGAACAAAACAAAATCAAGCGAATGCAGCACAGAATACTCCCCTTCTCAAAAACAACGGAGCAAAAGATTTTAAACAATATCATATGGATGGTCATATTTCTGTCGCATTAAATGAAATCAGCCTTTCCCTAAACCTTGGATAGATTGACCTCCAATAACATGCAGCAATGGGCAGCCAAGAAATGGACAACCTATTCTCAATAATCCAACTCAAATTGGAAAGATTGAATGAAAGCTAAAATGAGAGATCAGTTCTGCATCCATTGTGGCTACAAAGGCATTAGACTTCCAAAGGTTTCAAAAGATATTAGCAGAATCAATAAAAAAGAAGCAACAGTACACAATTTTTTCAAAAGCACGTTAATCCCAAAAGAAGATGACTAATTCCTAACTTGTTCAGGAAACCTTTCATTAGTATGCATAGCTTTTTCCATTTTCCATTAATATTTGGGTTTGGGTTTGGGTTTTGATTCGGGGGGATTTTTTTTTTTTTTTTGGTTTTTTATTTTTGGGTGTGGGGTGGCGTAGTTGGTGTTTTGGGCGTTGGTGGGTGGGTGGGGTGGTGGTGTTTGAGGTTGGTAGGTGGGTGGGTAAGGTTATTTTAAAGTACTTGATAAAAATAAATATATAAAGCATAAATGCATTGTAATTTGGTCTACCAATTACAGGCCTCTAATAGGTCTTAGCCTGCAAAAGAGCATTTACATTGAGCTTGCATAAGTAGGTATCTAAATGCCTACAAATTTCTTGAGAGGAGAAGGAAAATGAATGGAAAGTGTGGATTTCAATAAATTTTCCCTTATTTGGAGAAGGAAAATAGATGGATTTTGGAGGAACCCTTTCCCTATAGGCCCTCGTTACTTTTTCCCCTCCAAAGTAGAGAGATTTGCAAGAGAAAATGATTGATATTCAAATATAAACTTACTTTTAAATTCTTGTCACCTTTTTTAAGATAACATATAGGATAGTTTAAAATAATTTTTAACTATTATTTTGCAAATCACTCCTCCCGTATTCATTCCTTCCTCTTTCCTTGATACAAACTAAAAAATACACTAATAATTTCTTTCTATTTTCTTTCCTCTCTAATTCATTCCCCCACTTTTCTCTCCTCCTAATTCGTTCCCTCTTCCCAAACAGTACAAATTTAATTACCATGATGAGTCAAGCCCAAGCATCAACAACAACAGCTAACAAGTCACAATGCAAGTAGGAGGAGGGAGCATGGAGGAGGCAACTGGAGCTCTAATTATGGGATCTTTTCTAGGTACTAAACCATTGCATTGCATAAACAAAGAAGAGATGCACCAAGCAAAGGGATTGCATTTTAATTACAATGAGCATTTCACTTGAATGAACTATGGCTAGAAGCTCTTCTAGGTGGAGTCAGTTGATGACAAGGATGAAGCATGAAACTCCTCAGCTCTCAATCCAGTCAACTCAGGGACGAGTTCAGTATCTAAGGAGGGAATGATGTAAGGAATGTCTTTTATAGTAGGAATAATTATTTATCTCCTTATTCTAATATTTATCCATCTTTTTAGGATATATAGTTAAATTGTATCTACTCCTTTATTTAGGAAAGTTAAGAATGAAAACCTATCTTTGCACAAATAAATGTTTAACGCTGTAAACAACCAGATATATTATTTATATTACAATTTCAAAGAGATTGGAAGATTTTATATCAACAAGTCTTGAAATCGGAAGGATCTATGCAATGAGTCCTCAAACCATTATCCAATCAGAGATGGAGGTACCTTAACAAACCTAAACACATTCCAAACATCAATTTAGTAGCAAATCATCCAATGCCTATATTGTCAAACCTCGTTCATTATAAAGCACCAATTGTTGTGGCATTTGAAATGAATTAAAAGAAATGAGAAGATGAGAAAATTGACCTTGAATAAGTCTCCAAACATCCCTTGCAGAGGATTTCTACGTTGGACTCCATAAAACCTCTCAGCAATAGCATCTAGAAACTGCAAGAAGTAACCGTTACTATCACAAACATGTCTTGAAGTGAGCATATGACTGATAACAGGCCATCAAGTTAACAAAGGATTTCAGGTGACATCATCAATTGCATTTTTTAAGTTCCTACTGGAATATATATGAATATATGTTTAGCATCCTAGAAAGAGAGAAATATCACATCCGTATGTAAGAAAATGTACCTCATTAAATGCAGGATCTCTATCTATACTAGACTTGTAATTCACTCTCATCATATTGAAAAGGGGCAGCGCATCTCTTTGTAAACTGCATAGATTATCAAAAGGTAAACGAGGTGAGAACATAATGTTTGTAGCCTTCTTCTTAATTGTGAGATTACAAGTACAACATATTTAAAGCCCATGGTCAAGTTTCCATTAGTTGTGAGCATGAATATGCACAAACAAGCAAAAATAAGAAGTCCTAAGTGCTACTAATCACCGATTGCTAGTAGGAAAAAGAGAAAACTCAGAAACTAGGTACAATTTTCTAGCTATTGCAGCTACATATATTGGGGCAAAAATATTTTAGTTCCAATTTGTTGTGTTTCATGATGTTGCTTTGGATATTGTTCGGCTTTTGAGCATCTTATGAGATATCACATTATAGGAGTCTTTAAATTACATTACAAAGGCTTGCAAGTACCTTAATCTAATGAGAAAATATAGCAAGCCAAAAAGTATCCTTTCTTAATTTAAATTAGTATTTAATATTTCATGAGATCAGCATGTCTCTCTAACAAACCCTTAATAACAGGAGATTGAAGGGTCTTCTCTAAGAAGCCCTCAACCTTTTTTCAAGGAAATTGTCCGAGGCTAAATCCTGCACTTGAGTTTGTAACATAGCATAATTATTCCAAATTGTAAGTATATTTACAAATTTTTTACATCATCCTCATAGAGTTGAAGCCTCAAATATTCAACTCAGAAGAAAATGATGTCTATCTAGTGTTTATGTTGATAATTACTAGAAAAATTTCCTATCATATTTATAAATATGTAGCTTATAGGATGCATAGGATGGGGTAACAAGCAAAGCATGTCAGTAAGAATATCTGCAGAAAAAGACATAAAATGCCTTACACTTGCAAAAGAAAATCTATATACTGCATTAGATCTGATTTAGGCATTTCAAGCTCGTTGGACTCCACTAGCTTCTTTATTTCATCCAGCAAATCGTTAGCATCCCTTAGATTGCCCATAGATAAATACCTGTCAGAAGAAGAAATACATCAGAGCATTACAAACAGAGATAAGTGACTAATAATATTTCAAATACTTCATTAGTTATTTCAACTTTTTTTGGGTAGCTCCAAGTTGTTCATGATTTTAGTGAATCAACCAATAATTTTACTAGAGGTAAAAGTTTCCTTATCCTTAAGGAGAAAAATCTCCTCGGTGATGCAAAATCCAAAGTCTTTTAGAGCAAGCTCGCAACAAACAGAAGAAAAAATATGGAACGAATACAACCACCATAAATAATAGAAATGTTAAGTCTCTAATTTAGCTCTTTCACACGGGCTCTGCTAAGAAGATTAAGAACAGCATGCTGATACCCATTCCCATCGATCAAGAACTATGCCCAAAAATCTCCCCTTACATTCAAGAAAAAACACAAAAAATAACTTGCCATCAATGGATCTGAAATTCTTAAAATAATCAAATATCATTAAGTCATGTCATCCAAACCATCAACCATAAATTTATAGATTATACTAGCATTTGGAAAGACGTGAATTCCAGTTTTGCAAGTCAACTTACATTAAAACTGCCCTCGCAATGGCCAAATCATCCTCACCCGGGTAACACTGCAAACATAAAGAGTGAAAATGAGCATCATAAGCAATGACTTGAACTAACACTCCACTCTTCATGAGCTAACAAATAAAATAATCCACTTGTAACTTCTCGTTTCAACAATGGGCAACACTGTTTGAAACTCAAAGGCAGGTTATTGGCAGTTTGGACATGAGCTAGAAGCATGAAATTTTAAACTTGATATACATACATACATACATATATATTGAAGAGAATTTAGGACACATAAACAATATAATGTTTGCATTCTGCACAGAGAGGAAAAGGAGGATTGTTAGCTATGTTCAAATTCAACCACCACCCGAACCTTTAGTAATTAAAAAGAAAAAAGGTAGCTTCGGCCCTAGTCACCACCATGGGTCAAGGCATACCCTCCAAAATAACAGGCCACTTATGGGGATATTCACACATTACCCACCAACATAGCCCTTGTGTTTTGCAGCGAAATTCGAACGACATTGTTCTTATAGACCGTGGCCAGTTTTTACCAATTTAACCAATTTGCATTCAACCGTATTCAATTTTATCACAACATAATTAGGGGTAAAATGCTTAACAATTGAAACAATCAATTTTATCACAACATAATTAGGGGTAAAATGCTTAACAATTGAAACAAAAAAGAACTCCATCTACTTTACTCCATTTTTGACCTGATAAATGCCACACATTGTATTCATTTTCTTATGTCAGTACCATTTGGATGCAACTTAATATGTGATACCACTAGTAATGTAGGGGGAAAAACAACCACCACCACCTAGCAAACATGCTAAATTGGACAAACTTTGATTGTGTCTCTACAAGTGAGACCAACAAAAATATAGAACTCCATATCAGTAATTGAAAGTCCATGGTAAGCGAAGAAGCCCTAACCTTTCCCATAAAATTCACTAGAGTTGATGCAAACTTCTTTAGATTGTTTCCTCTTACAAAATGAAATGTCACTTTGGCCATATCCTGGAAAGAGCAGTCAGTAAGTAGTATCAATTAATGGCACAATATGAAAGTATTGCAGTAAACAAGCAGGAGCAATGGGACATGACCAGCACTTGCATATGTGTGTGTGTGCACGCGCGCGCGTGCATCTATGTGTGTGTGTGTGTGCACGCGCGCACGTGCATCTATGTGTGTGTGTGTGTGTGTGTGAATTTTCTCCATTTCTCTTCTCCCTCTCTTTTCTAGATCTATATCTATTGAACCACGCAAATCACCACATGCATAGAAAGTCAGATAAATAAAGCAGCATCAACTATCCTCTTACAGACATGCTCTAACAATAGATTTGTCATCATATCACCAAAAGTAAGGCTCTTTATGAGAGATAAAATCCATGGTCTAAACTTTAACTTCATGATTCGTGGCATCTGGGTATGTTATGCAGTTATTTCCAGTTGAAACACCACGTTGTGAAGTAGTGAAGGTGTGAACTAAAAATTCTGGCATCTATTGTCAATGAAGCATGCAAAGTTACAAACATAGCATGTCAACTACCCAACTCCTAGGTCTCAGAGACAGAGATTAAGAATGCCCATGCTATTAAATCACAAGCCTTTTGCTAACCCACCACTTCAGGACATTCAGAGTATATGTATTCAGCTAGCATTAAATGTAGTTCAGGTGATCCACCCTTATGAGATCCAAATTGTGCAGACCACCTGTTCAACAAGTAGAGTGGAAAAGGTCACTATAACAAAAAATGATGACACAGAAACACAAAGTTGCAGATCATGGTTTCTTTTTTTGGATAATCAATCATGATTTTTTTAAGAACTGACTTTCTGCAAACACTGGGGGAAAACAATAGAAGATGACAATTTGCCAACTCCATGGCACAAATATTCTCCCATCTTATGGCTTATGGTCCAAAGGAAAGCTCACCAAAAAACAAGATTACTTAATGAGGAGTAGTGCACTGGATTTCCTGTTTCAACTGTGGTGAGCCATAAGAAACAAGCAGCACCTTTTTCTCAAATTTTAATATCCCATAGTCACATGAGCATTAGTAATTTTTTAAGGAGACACACTCAATTGTTCAAAAACCTACATGGACTGGCATATAACAATCTGTTGTTAATGGCAATAGATATATTAAATCTTACTATGCATAAAAGGATTCTAAGATACTGTCTACTTTTGTAGGCGAGAACAGAACTTTAGACTGGCAGGTCCTAACCCCACATGATGAGGCATTGTCTTTCTGTTTCACTTTCTGTTGATGTTTAAGCAGTCAATATATGGCTGCTGACTCTTCTTGTAACTGACAGCTCCTGTAAGTACCCAGGACTCTTTTTTTTTTTTTTTGGCCAAATAGGACTTGTTTGTCAATACCAAATAATAAGAAGAAACATTCTCTTGAAGTTTGGAGTTTGGGGGTTTTTTTTTTTTTTTTTTGGGGGGGGGGCGTGGGGTGGTAGTAGGCTGGACCCATAGAAGATGATAATACCCATCTGGGAGAAAATAGTACTTGGCATGCATCCTTCCCTAACAATGGTTCATTCATGCAAAAATTAAAAGATGATTTTTTACTTTGATGGCATTAATTCTACAACTAGAGGGCAAACCCCAGTGCAATGATGATTAAGTTTGCCTCTTTGGTGATGAGCCATGGGATCAAGGTGAAAAAAAAGCCTCCTTTCAAAAATGCAGTGGTAAGGCTGCATACAAATACATTCGTTGCACCATCTGAAACCACTTTGCATGCCAAGTAAACACCAGACAATTGTACAAGGAGAGCAATAGAAATCTTCCTGATCTATCAAAAGATACTGATAGTGAAAAATAAGATATGTCTACTTGTTAGAAGAAAAAGATGCAAACCATCATACAGTGTAAGGAGCTATATTTGAATATATGAGCATTCCCGGTCTCCTTATCTTATCATGGCATATTTTAAAGTGCCCAAGGACATATTATATTTCAGTCACACATCTAAACCCAAGTATAAAATGATATTCAATACATATAGAGGTCAATAATATCTACATGCACATAATGACAATAAGCCATTCAAGTATCACGTCAAAGAACATTGTAAAACTTGTGATAAAGAAGTGAGGCCATCAAAATAAAGAGCCAAGGCCCAACAAAACAATTATTATGTATGCAGGAAGTAATGTCAAATTTGATAGATAGGAATGGTCTGAAATGAAATGGAATGTAATAGTATAGATGGAATGAAGATTGGGATGAGATATCCATCCTTATGTTTGGAAACGAGAACAAAATCATTGATTCTATTCCAATGGTATTTACCATTATGGCCTTTTTGAAATCGAATTGAGTGTGTATGCAATGGTATTAGTTTAAAATGCTCTCAATTTGTTCATACAACAAATATACATCATAGATTGAGTATGTATGTAGTAGAATCACGATTTCGCTCTCTCAAAAGCAGAATCAAGTTTCCCCTTAAAAACAAAATTACCAATTCCAAGGAATCATAATTCTTGCTACTAAAATTGCTTTTAAACAAGGAAAGGATATAGAACCTGAAATTGTGATTCATTTCCAAGTCTCTTTCCGTGTACCAACTTATCATAATACACCAATGCAAGATAAAGCATTTCCTAGTCAATCTAGCAAGGCCAACTACAAGCTTTTTTCCCCCCCTTTCAGTTGATGGCCAACTATAAACTTACTTTAGAGCAGCTTTCAAGAATGATGAGCAGCACTCAACACGTGTTTTTGCTGCTGCTAGGGCTTCTGATAGTTGCTGCACATCATCGTCATCACCCAAGTGTTGAGGTACAACAATTTGAGGAAACAACTTGTAGATTTTCCTGACACAATCTAACACATAGAACTTTCATAATCCATACAGAACATCAACAAAAGATAGTGAAAAAATTCACAGCAAATTGTATAGATTAGGATCACTACATAATAACTGGAAGAGTGAGTGACAGAACACAAACGCACAACTTGTACAAAGTGAAAAAAAAAATAAAATAAAGAAAGATCAAAAACAGGAAAAAAATGCTCTTTTCACATTTTGCTCTGTGCAAATTCCACCTCAAAAACACCACTGGGTCACTTCACAAGATATAACTCGTGCAGTGCTAAAGTGGACCCTTCAGATTTAATACAGCTTTCTTGCATGTGAATATACATTTCCACCAGAAATATTAAAACAGACCAGTCCCTGACAGAGACCGTCGAACTCTTATATACCTTGACAGAAACATAAACTAACACCCTTCCAGCAAAAGTTATTACAAAATTATCAATGCACTATGCTTGCATTCTGAGAAATTCAACAGTGATCATGGATGTGATAGATTAATCTTATTCTTAAATATTTTTTATACAAAGAAAACTAGAAACAATGACATGGGATATTGTTTCTTCTTCTATTATTTATTCAGTTTTGACCAAATTGATACCTAGCGAAGAAATCTCCCACTTTTTGCATATATATGAACCAACACAACTTTGCTTGCTGAATGATTGGTTTAAAGTAATGAGGAAACATTTGGAGGCAGAGATATTAAAAATCAGTGGCACCAAAGAGAAAGGACTGACCAAGTGTTTCATCATTGTATGGATAACTTCCTTTAACAAGTGCCTCAACGAACAAGACAGCAAGCTCAGCACCACAGGTTATCTGTGGATTTACCAAACATGTTGTGAATGAGAGATCTCACAAACAAGTAATCAGTATCTAGATGACTGGTAAGACGTAATCATACGATGGCAGTTTGCCAGCGGAAAATGGCACCAAGAATAATATTAGCACTACTTGTAATACTTAGCTTTTATACTTGCATAGTAGTAGGAGTCATGACCAGTAGCATGTTGCAATGTGGCTAATAGAATAGATGAGTTTTGAGTATAAACAGGAGTCATATTTTACATTTCTCCAAGCAAGAAAGAGAGGGGAGCTCTAACTTGTGCTCTTGTGTGCACTTTAACATATCCAATTAGGGTTTGGTATGCACATTTTCCAAATTCAATCAATAATACTACTTCAGGACATGTGAAAAGCCAAATGTATCCTATTTTTCATCTCATAATACGTCAATTGCACCCTTAAATGCTAGTATTCATCCACTGGCTTTCAATCAATTTATCTATGTATCTCAATCCACAGTGAAGTTCCAAAAAATCTTCAGTAAATGATATATTTACATGTTCACACACACAATATTTGCAGAAACTACCCATCCCATTGCAAGCAATTGGAGGTTCCGACATATTCAGGCCCATTTAAGCATATAATGGACAGAATTTTCTTGTCCCAAATGTGTTTCGTCCGCTTTCATCCATACATGCTGCTATGTACAGTAAAAAACGCAAAGTGGATACACATTAAATTGCTCCATACGAGGAAGCATATGATGCTGGGACGCAAAGGGGAAATAAACATGGAAACTCTGTCCACAAACGTGTATTAGCAGCATTAAGATAAGTAAAAGAATCAAACCTGGCCTTTGGTGAGCTGGATACATGCACCCGAATGCAGGATATCCAAAGCTTCTGATATCCTCTCAGCAGATATGTATCTGATCAGATTCCGACATTTAGGTTAGACTCCCAATTTCACAATGCATCGAGTTTTAATATAAAAAGAATAACAATCAATTTTCAAAATAATCAGAACTACATTACTTGAGCAAATTCCTAAATCAAATCCATTACAAAGTAAATTTCAAAAGAAAAAAAATCATCAAATACCTGGCGCTAATAGACTTATACATCTGCTGAGCTCCATAGTAATTACCTTCCTCTACAACTTTCTCTAATTTCTCAATATTCTGCACATGCATAAAGATAACAAATTAATCAAATTCCATATACCCCCATCTTATAAACAATTTATCTTAAAATTATTCTCTCTCTCTCTCTCTATACGTGTATATATATATATATATATATATAATATATATATATGATGAAAGTAAACAGAGAATAGGAGAGAGACCTCTCGAGCAGGAGGTAAGGCGGCTCTTCTGAGTCTCTCGCGCAGCATTTCTTCTGTTCCTTAAGATTTGCTCCGGTCACAAGTTGTTTGATCTGATGTTGCAGGGAGAAAAGAAGAGATCCAGTTGATGATTTAATGTTGGAGAAGAAAAGGGTAATCTAAGTTGGATATTTGCAATGTAGGGTATGATTTTATGTAAGGAGGACTCTGTTGATTAGTTGTTGATTAATCGATACCTCGTTGTTTTACACCGCTAAATTGGTTTGGTGGACTCTACACAAATTTTGTCTCCCGATTCAGTAATTATTGGAAAGTTACGAGTCGATGATTACTTAAAAATAAATAAATAAATTATAATGAAATGTCTTAAATCTGCCCATGCGACAAGTTTTCAAAGAATATGGATTTTTTTTATCAAAAAATAATAGAGAAAGGGACCTTGGCAATAAATATTTGCATTATGGTTCCTTTTATGATTTTTGACACATAGGCTTTCGATGTAAAAAATTAATTAATTATGACCCAAAGAAAGCGCACATAGTATGCACGTCTTTATTGTAACAAAATGCATCAAGTATGTATATTGTGCATTTTTAATACAATGTATATAGTGTATATATGTAGATACTTCATTTTTGTCTTCCTATAATTTTAAATTTTTTTTTATATTAGAGGGTTTTCATATAGAAAATTTAAAAAACACGAAAAAATAGAAAATAGTAAAGAAAGATAGAATTTTTAAGTAAAATGGCTTATTTAGGTGAACAAATTATTTTTAAGAAAATAATATATAAAGTTGTAAATAATTTAATTAAATAGCACGTTGTTTTGTAGGATTTTTAGGTTATTTCATAAGTTAAATACTATTTTATTACATAATTTAATAAGGTACAAACCAACCACTTGATAGTTCTACAATTTAACTTGACATCACATTTAATATGAAGATCTTAGGTTTAAATCTCGCTATGGACACAAAATGCCTTTTATTTTTTTTACAAGACACACCAACTACATATTACGATACCACTACACCACATGTCTATTGAGGGGACATGTGACACTTCATGGTTGTGATCATAAGCTATGATGGAGTTATGTTAGCATCTTGACACATGTCATGTTGTACCACATATCAAGATATGTAACACAATGATGCGATAGCTACTCTACTATGTGTTTAGTAATGTGTCTTGTCAAGATACGTAGCATAATAGCAATAGATCGTACAATTGACATAGCGCTACGTCAGCACATTTTTCTCCTATTTTCCCCCGCTTTCCTTTTCTTTCCCTAATCCTCATTGTTTTCTCACTAGATAGTCCACTTTCAAGCTTGATTTAGGGGGTTTTCCTTTGCAATTTAACTAAATCGATAAGGTAATTATAGAGTCTATATGAAATTCTTCAGATTAAACCCTTAAAATCATCTAGATTCAACCATTTAAGTGGTCAAATCTTCCTTTAAAGTTTAAGGAAAATTTAGGTCCAAGAGTAAAGCCCTTGACTAAGCTTGAAATTTGAACATCAATGGCCAATTTCGAAGCTTCCTTTAACACTTTTTAGCAAGATTGAACTCCAGTAAGCATGTGTTGACAATAATTTACAAGCTTTTCCTTTTCCAATCCACATGTTTAAGTGGGTCAAAACATGTACGGTTAAGCTTGAGTTTATGATGAATTAATCACCTTCCTTCCTTGTTTCGAGCTCCAACACTATAAATTATAGCTTAAACGAGCACTCCAGGCAAAAGCTATCATCATATCATTCAAATTCTCCACTCAAAATTGAAACTCCTAAACTCTTTCTCTCTAACTCTCAGGCTATCTCGCTCTCCTTCTTTTCAAACCATTATGACCACTTTCGAGGTACGCAACCACTACAGCCGGATCCCCCATGACACAAGCTTTCCAATGCCACCAATCACAAGCTCAATCATAACCCCAAACTCTACATCTGCCACTAAAAGTCTTAACCCCACCACCGCAATCGCTTTTTCTTCAAAAACCACTAGGGCAAGCTCTAACCTCTATGGCATTTGTCCTACACTACCCCCTCCTCTAGCCCAATCAACCTAATTCAAATCTGAAACACATAAAAGTCTTATCTCCCTCTCATTTTGGTGATCAAAACCAGTCGAAGCATGCCCTTACTGCTACTACTATTGAAGATTGCTTAAGACTCGACTCAGATCTAGTAGTCCAACGCAACCAATCTATACACTTGAACTAAATTTGTATTCAATTGAAGTCCGACTCACGTACCCTACTACATCCTTGGTCTAGCCTTTTGTTTTCTATTTGTTGTTGTTTCACTGTTTTGTTTCTTCTTCTTCTTCTTCTTTTTCTTGTTATTACTTATTTATTTATGCATTTCATGTAAATACTGCAATTGTAACAAAAAAAGAAAAAGAAAAAGGTAAGTTCCGTTTATTTTTAATTTCTTCGATGAAACATAAAGAAAAAAAAAAGAAAACATAAGATAATAAAATAAAGAAAATAAGAAAAAAATTGAAAATCATTTCATAATTTAAGAAAATCCTTTATTTCCAAATAAATAAACTCTTCTTTCTCAAAATTAGGTCTTTTTAAAACTTTTCAAAATAAAAATACCAAAATTAGGACCATTTTCTAGAAATTTTTTTAAATAAAACAAATGATTAAAAAATGTTAAGTTAGTCGTTTCCAAAATTAAAAGTTAATCACACATTAAATTTTTCTTAAATAAACTACGAAAAGTCTAATTTCTATTAAAAGATACATAGACACTTATGGAGCAATTTAAAATAGAAAAATCTTTATATTTTCCCTTTTGAAAATAATTTCAATTTGTTATTTTTGTTCTTTTTTTTTGTGCAAATGGAATTATTTTTTTTTTTTTGTAAATTTAGAATTTATGCTAAAAGGGGTATTTTGAAAAATAGAATTAAATTCAGAAAGATAAAAGTGATACTCATTAAAGTTTAATAGATTACCCCCCAAACTCAAATATTTGGTTTTCAAATTGGTTTTTATCATGGTCCAGTGTTTAAATTAAAATCAATCTACTTAATTGGTTTTGATTTAAACCTTTTCCTAACCCCAGTCAAGTGGTAAGTCCAAGTAATTTTCAAAACATATTTAAAACTTTAATTTTCCTTTATTCTTTGTTGATAGTTAGTATTAAACGGGTTAGGATTTAATATTAACCGAATTAATGAAAATTAATAAAAACTAAGAAAAAATCAAGCTTGACAGGTTGGTAAGTTTACTAGAAATGTCAAGAAGGTTAGCTACTTAAAAAACATTCCGAAATTAAATTTACCTTTCAAAATATCATGTTATTTATTTATTTATTCGTTTCTTGTAATTATATTTTGTTTTATTATATTTACTTGTCACATGCAACATAGGGATATGGAGGAATGATTGCATCAATGATGCAGAGTAGATGCAATCAGACTCAAACTATCTTAGGATCTTAGGTGGGGGTTCATTATAATAACTTTAGATGTTGTAAAGTAACTATCTTCTAGGGTCAACCGAGCTACCCTACTTAAGCTTCAATGTGATCAATAAACCGCTTCCCCAAAAGCATGTAAGATCATAAAACTTAAGGACCTTTAGAACTTACCCTAACTGCATTTACAAACCATTTCCCATAATTGGCAAATAAACATGATGTAGTAAGACAAAAAAATAAAAATTTTAATTGTAAATTTTCTTAATCTTTTCCTTTTAAATATTTTCTTTTCTTTAGAATATCGATGTAATTCCCATGTAACTAAGATAGTTCTAATGTAATTTTCTCTTCATCATTTTTGTAGAAAATTGTTAGGTCCTCTCTCACAATGGCCTTTTTTAAAGAAATCTATACACGAACCTTTAGAACCTAAAGCAATATTTGAAAGATGGTTTTGATTTTTCAATCCAAACCAACAAAAAGTCATTGAAGATAAGATTAAGCTTGTCCTCTTATTACTCAAAGTTCAAGTTAATATCACCATGGTATAGGGTTTGTTCCACTTCTGAGACCCTCAAAGTCAATCTTTTTATTTTAGCCAATGTTGACTAAGCCCAACTGTTGAAAAATGCTCCTATCTGTTAATAGTACCCTTTGTTGGAAGCGGAGGGTATATTTCAGATATCACCATTAGGCTTGCAAAGATTTTCAATAGGCTTCTAGGCCCTTATAAATCTGAAATATGTAAAATATGGGCAAATCCCCACAGAAGAATCATTAGGGTAAACGATCTCTTCACTTGATTCGCAACCTCGTCCAACAACAATAAAAAACTCTTTTATACTAGCTTGGAAGATTGGCAACAACATAGAATCAATGCTTATATCTTGGCAACATTTAAGATTGTTTTATTTCTTAATGGGATATTTCACATATAGCATAGGATTATAGAGTTAATGACCTAATTTTTAGAAAGAAAGTCTTACATCCCTATGCTATTAGTTGCATAAGCTAAATTGCTCAACTATCTCCAAGAGGAAAAGAACGGAGACTTGAAGACCAATATGGCCTTGCTCATGGTTTGGTTTATTAGCCATACCTGAGCCATAAACTTGACTTCATTCATAAAAAAGGCATCCAGAAGATAAATCCCATTGATGTGTTTACTATTATTATCGAACTCCTTATAGATGTTGTTACCTATCATTGGGTTAGAGCTTTCCAAAAGTTCCCCATTAAAGATATCTCTTGAGTTGTAAGATAGATCAAAGCAGCTAAGTTGAAGAAAAGAAAGAAGATGGAAGAGGAACCAAGACACCATAAGAAAAAGAGAATCTAGACTTTAAGGCTTATTTGTAATGAATCTTTTAATAATGTAATGGAAACTTCAAAGATATAATAAAAATCATTTTCTTGCCACATCATAGTTAGTTTTCCAATTCCCTTCTCTTCATCTACATGTCCTCATATTGCATTTTTTACTTATAAATATTCATTGTTGGCTTATATAACTTTATGAAGTGAAATTAACAAAAAAAAGGTGGGAGGGGGTAAAATTTTCTGAATAGGCTCATATTCTCAGGCTTCTAATTATAAATATTCGATTTTGTCCTTTTCTTAGTGCCTTCCATTCCAAGTCTTTCCAATCTTTTGTCAATTTATACATCCTTAAGATTATATTTCTTGTAGGTCACTTTTTAAATACCTATAAGTTGTTAATGATTGATTATAAGTATTTAGGCTCTTATTTCGTTAGAAATGTTTTTCTATTCCTTGTAAGCTATTATCCTTTAAATAAGCCCTTTTCTCTATCAAAAGAAAAGTAGTTTTTCAATAAAATAAAATAAAATATCAGGGAGTTGTTATTAGGAGTAATGGCCAACAGTGGAAATAATGACAAATTTAATCGCACCAACCTTGTAGAAGTGAGGTTTCATTTATTAGAGCAAACTATGGGGAAAATAACTAAACAGATGAATTTTTTAGTTGATAGCATCATTCCACTCAAAGCTACAATGTCATCAAAGGAAGAGCACTCGATAGCCTGACGTGGGAAGTCTGTTGAAGCAGCTCTTCTAAAAATAGAAGAGAATATCAATCCTACTTTTTGGCCTAACACTTATTCTTTCCTGTTGACCTAGAGCTAAGTCAAGAAAGTATCAAAGAGTTGGAAAGGAAGCTAACTAAAAAGATGAGAGTACTTGGGAATGATGATGGATTCAAGTGGGCTTGGATCACCGACTTTTTCGCGTATGACATCAAGGAATACCTAGGAAAATTTAAAGTACTAAAGTTTAAGAAATATAACGGGATCGGGTCCCCCAAGTTATACATCAAACTGTATATCCACAAGATGAGTAAATACGTCCAATATGACCAATTAATTGTCTAAACATTCTAAGACAGCCTAACAGGTCCCCACACTATGCTAGTATGCCCAACTTGATCTCAATCAAATAAACACTTGGGAAAAATTAGCTCAAGCATTCTATGAGAAGTATAAGTTCAACATTGAGACAACTCCTTCAATTTGGGATCTGCACGTAATGAGAAAGAAGAAAAATGATTCCTTTAAAGAATACACCTAAAGATGGAGGGTCATAACAACTAGAATCATTTTTTATCTCCCTAAAAAGGAATTAATATTTGTCTTTGTTGACTTATTGGAGGAACTATATTA
This sequence comes from Lumnitzera racemosa, assembly GCA_024138005.1. Taxonomy (NCBI): domain Eukaryota; kingdom Viridiplantae; phylum Streptophyta; class Magnoliopsida; order Myrtales; family Combretaceae; genus Lumnitzera; species Lumnitzera racemosa. The sequence continues at coordinate 50,528,706 of JAMXBC010000006.1, read as the reverse complement.
TAGGCAATTGTTAGGTAACAAAATGGCTAATTTTATAGATTTTATACTTGCTAAAAGCCGAATTGAAGAAGCCATAGGAATAGGAAAGCTGACAGGAAAAAGACCATCCCTATTAGATTCTAGGGCATATATAAATACTATAATGTCAAAATCTACACTAAGCAAAAAAGGCCCAAAAACACTTAGAAGAAAGTTCACTCAAATCTTTATCTCATTATCTCAAGTCATTAACTAACTAAGAAACGAAGGCTTATTGCAACAGAAAGCCCCAATGCCAAGATAAAAGCTAAGGAAATATAAACCAAATGCATAATGTGAATACCATATGAGTCAACAATGGCATTCTATTGACAATTGCTGGGAATTGAAAAACATTGTTCAAGACCTAATAAATGTAAGGGTATCCAATTGGATTTAATTCAAGGATAGGGGTAGATTTTGCAATAACCTTTACAACGTTTGCAAAAGTCAAAGTGATTCAAATAAAGTGTTTTGTTTGATTTTCTCTTATTTATAAACAATAAGAGCAGTTGAAATGACAATCAAGATATCTCATTAGTTAAAAGGTTTAGAATGAAGAGAGACAAGCCGAATCCTAAACACCAACCCTGAGACACTTTGAGAGTTAAGCGACATCATTAGGAGGCTATTGGACTCATTACTTAAGGAAGGTCTATTTTGAATTTGATATGTGAATCAAAATGAAGTTAGGTATTCATTTTCAACATCTTAAACATAAAAGCCCTCGTCAAACCCATTGAGCCTTTTAAATGAAATATTTTCAAATTTAAACCTTATTAAGAACCAACCTACAATTAGACAAATAGAATGTTAGAACTATTATCAGGAGAAAAAGGTTAAAACTTATTTGTGCCTGCTCCAGTCACATCTATTCAACTATAATTTTCATCATTAATAACATATTTTCTTTGAAATGAAAAAGTGCCTGTATCCTAAATACTATACACTTTAAGTTGTAAGGTAAAAGAAAGAATAATCACCTTCATCTTGAGTCAAAATGAAAATGAAAGGAAAAAAAAAAGAAAAAGAAGGAAATGGAAAGTATGCTTAAGAAAGAAATCTGAAAAAAAAAAAAAAACAAAGTGATCAAATCCAAAGCCTTGAAACTTGAAAATGATTAGGGGCATATACCTCATAAGTTTTCGAAGTAAAATTCATCCCTTAAAATAAAAACCCTTAAATCTAAAAGAGAAAGGGTAAATCTACTCCTCATGCAAACTAAGGCCCGCCTACAATTCCATCCCTTCCCAAGGCCCTTTTGACTAAACGAAATAACTTATCTTTAATAAAAGTTACATTTAAAACTGAAGCAAGCTTAATTTTAGTTTTATCTATAAGATTCTTGACTTGTAAACCCAAGTTAAACAGTGATTCTTTCATAAAAAGCCATTTCATTAATATCAATTTCGAAACCAAAGATTGAAAGCCTTTATTATATTGCAGTCCAAAAAAGACCTAATGAATTAATTAAAAGTGTATCACTTGCAAAATGGACCATAATTTTTGAAATCAAAGTTAAAAGAGAGGAATTTAAACCAAGAGTACAAGAAAGCCATTTTAGACTAAATCTATCTTTAATGAGATATCTTCCGATTAAGAAGAAATTTGAAGAAGCCATGCCTAATAACATGGAAAGCCATTTGCCCTTAAAGAAATGCAAAGACCCTCAAGAAAGAAAAGGGCTCTCTTAGACAAAGGTGGCCTAGGAGATTATTTTGTTATGTTGTTGAAAAGCATGTATACTGCTCTCATAGAACCTATGAAGAATCCAAACTTGTTAGCAAGTCAAAAAAAAAAAAAAGGAAGATTCATTCTCCCTCATTTTAGGCCATTATTTTCCCATGTCACCCTAGTAGTCCAGGTTTTGAACAATTCAAGATAAGAGTCCTCATTCCTTTTTAAAGCCATCTTCTCTAAAGTTAACCTTAGCGGTAAGCTTCTGTCATTCAAATTTAGCCACCTTAACAACTATTGTTTTCAAAGGGGCTCATTTCCTATTATCCAAGTTTAGAGATCTACTCTCGCATAAAAAATTGCTCCCAAGTTGGCCTTAAGGGCTAGAATCACCCTCTTAAACATAATTACTCCCATGGTTGATGTCATTCCTTTGTATCAAAGGAGTTTATCACTAACATCTACTCTATCTTAGATAGCTCTCAATTAACAAACCTATCATTTTAAAATCTTCAAGTTATAAGGTCCCCCAAGAATATTTACATAAGCTCTTTTGCTATGGTCCATGTGGATCAATTACTCTTTAGAACACTGTCTATGTAGTAAAAATGTTAGTGACTACATGCTGTAGGAGCACTATCCCAATTTGATACCTTCGTATCGCCTGCTTTAAGAGTGTTATCCTGAAATCTTTTAATCAAATGCTTTAGGAGCGCTATCCTAATTTGATACCTTTAGATCGCATGCTTTTGGAGCGTTATCTTGAAACCTTCGGATTACATGCTCTATAAGCGTTATCCTAATTTGAAATCTTCAAATTGTATGCTCTATGAGCACTATCCTAATTGAAAACCTTCAAATCTCATGCTCTTAAAGCATTATCCTAACTCGAAACCTTAGGATCGTATGCTTTATGAGTGTTATCTTTATTTAAAATCTTCAAATTATATGCTCTTGGAGCGCTATTCGAACTTAAAACATTTGGATCACATGCTCTTAAAGTGCTATCCTGATTTTTTTCCTCTCTTTAAATTCCACTTAAAGTGTACCTACCTAGTATAAACCTGCTCTTAGAGTGCTTTCTCTCACTTTCATCTTTTACCCTTCGATAAACCTTATGTGGACCAAGCCTAAGACAACTAGCTAGTTGTAATGCCTCTTAAGGCAGTTTTACCTCTAAGGCAACAATGGTGTCTCTTTATTTTTATGGTAAAGTTTTACTCAAATTTCACCACATAGAGAAGCAACCATAAAGACTATATTTTTGTCCCCTATAATTTTAGATTTTTTTTTAGAATAAAGGGTCCTAATATAGAAAATTTAGAAAAGTACAAAGGAATTGAAAATTTATAAAATTACAAAAATACAAAAAATTTAGAAAAAAATAGAAAATTAGAAAATAGCAAAGAAAGGTAGAATTATTAAGGTAAATGGACATTTCTAGGTAAATAAATTATTTTTAGGAAAATAATATTTAAAGTTGTAAATAATTTTTGTAAGATTTTTAGGTTATTTCATAGGTAAGTACTATTTTGTTGTATAACTTAACAAAGCATAGGCCAATGACCTGATAGTACCACGCTTTAACTTGACATCACATATAACATGGAGATCTTAGGTTCAAATCTCACTACAAGCATAAATTGCCTTTTATTTTTTTTAGAAGATAGACCCGCCATACATCACAATACCATTGTACTACATATCTATAGAAGGATACATAGCGCTTCATAGTTGTGATTGTAAGCTGATGTAACGCCACGTTAGAATCTTGATACGTGTCGTACCATGTGTCTTGACATGTAGCATAATGACATGATAATTGCTTTGTTACATGTTCAGCCACGTATCTTGTCAAGACACATGGCACAACAACAGTGGATCGCTCAACTTTCATGGTGCTAAGTCAACATATTTTCCTCCTCTTTCCCTAGTTTTCCTTACCGTTTCCTTACTGGATAGTCCACTTTTGAGCTTGATTTGGGGCCTTTTCCTTTGCAATTTAACCAAATTAACAAGGTAATTATAAAGTCTACACGAAACACTTGAGATTGAACCAAAAAACTCATCTAGATTCAACCATTTAAGTGGTCAAATCTTCCTTTAACGTTTAAGGAAAACTTGGGTACAAAAGTAAAGCCCCTTTACCAAGCTTGAAATCTGAACATTAATGGCCAATTTCGAAGCTTCCTTTGATACTTTTTAGCATGATTGAACTCTAGTAAGCATGTGTTGACCATAATTTACAAGCTTTTCTTTTTCAAATCCGTACGTTTAAGTAGGTCAAAACGTATATGGTCAAGCTCGGGTTTATGGTGAATTAACCACCTTCCTTCCTTATTTTGAGCTCCAGCACTATAAATTAGAGCTCGAACAAGCACTCTAGATAGAACCTATCATCATATCACTCCAATTCTCCTCTCAAAATACAAACTCCCGAACTCTTTTTCCTACCCGTTTCTCTCTTTCCATCTTTTAGAACCACCATAACCACTTCTAAGGTATGCGGCCACTATGGTTGAACCCTCTACAACATAAGCTTTCTAAAGCCACCAATCATAAGCTCAACTGTAACCCCAAACTCCACATCTACTACTAAAAGCCTTAACCCCACCACCATCGTCCCTTTTTCTTCGAAAACTACTAGGGCGAGCTCCAACCTCTATAGCATTTGTCCTACCCCCTTAATACCAATCGAAAACACACAAAAGTCTTCTCTCCTACTCATTTTAGTGATCAAAACTAACCAATGCGTACCCTTGCCACTACTGTTGTTAAAGATTGCTTAAAACCCAACCTGGCTCTAACGATCTGACCCAACCGATCTATATACCCTACCTCAATCTGCATTCAATTGCAGTCCAACCTACGTGCTCTATTGCATCCTTGGTCCAGCCCTTTTGTTATTTATTTGTTGTTGTTTTTTTTTTGCTATTTTGCTTCTTCTTCTTCTTTTTTTATTATTATTTATCTATTTATTTCATGTAAATATTGTAATTGTAACAAAAAAAAAGAAATGGGTAAGTGTCGTTTATTTTTAATTTCTTCAATGAAACATAAAGAAAAAAAGAAAACATAAAATGACAAAATAAAGAAAATAATAAAAAAAAATTGAAAATCATTTCATCACTTACAAAAATCCTTCTTTCCAAATAAATAAACTCTTTTTTTTTCTCAAAATTAGGTCCTTTTATAATTTTTCAAAATAAAACATCCAAATTGGAAACATTTTTTAGGAATTTTCTTAAACAAAATAAATGATTAAAAAATGTTAAGCCAAATGTTTTCAAAATTAAAAGTTACCCACACATTAAAATTTTGTTAAATAAACTACGGAAAGTTTAATATCTACTAGAGAGTATGTAGTAATCTACGGAGCGACATAAAATAGGAAAAAAAATTATTTTCCCTTTTGTAAATAATTTTGATTTGTTATTTATTATTATTATTATTATTATTATTATTATTATTATTATTATTATTATTATTATTATTATTATTATTATTATTATTATTATTATTATTATTATTATTATTATGCAAATGGAATTATTTTTTCCTTTTTTTTATATAAATTTAGAATTTGTACTAAAAGGGATATTTTGAAAAATAGAATTAAATTCGAAAAGTTAAAAATGGTATCCATTAGGAATTAATAGGTTAGCCCCCATATTAAAATATTTGGTTTTAAAAAACCTTTTCAAAAATTGGTTTTCATCGTGGTCTAATATCTAGATTAAAATCAATTTACCTAATTGGTTTTTATCTAAACATTTTCGTAACCCTAGTCGAGTGGTGACTCTAAGTATTTTTTAAAACATGTTTAAAACTTTAATTTTCCTTAATTCTTAGTCAAGAATTAATATTAAACAAGTTAGGGTTTAATATTAATAGGATTAAGGAAAATTAATAAAAGTCGGGAAAAAATCAGGCTTAACAATGCACCTTTAATATATGTGATATGCACTGAAGGTGTATGTAGTGCGTGTGCCTTCTTTTGTTTCTATCTGTAGATTTTAAACAAAATGACTTAGTTATCCCAAGAGACATTGTATCGTACATTTTGCAAACATAAGATACAAAATATTAAGCTATCTAATCCAATTCACCATGTTCAATATTAACTCCCGATATTGAAAGGCATAAGAACAAAACTCAGCACACAAAATGGACATCCACTTTACATAAGAGATTATTGAGTAAGAAAGAGTTCAAAATATAACGCACCGACACAAAAAGATTGTCAAACATTGCGAAGTTCAAAGAAAGCTAAACTTAGATTCAAATTGTAAGTATATGTACAAAATATGTGCTTTATTTATGTTGATACAATCATTTATGATTAGTATAAAGTCCATCTATTCTCTCTTATCTAGGTAAAGCTTTTGATGGTATTGGATAGAAGGGAATTCCTCCGACTGTCTGGTGATTGTGTAGGTAGTAACGGTGTCTCCTTAAAATCACCGGGAGGCACTAGGCTAATAGGAGGAGCTGATGATAGCTGAGTGATGCATTTGCCCATGGAGGACTGTCAGTAACTTGAATGTCACTTTTGAGAGACTAGAGGAGTTACGAGCACTAACTAATGCTGGAACTCAAGAGTCATGTAAGAGTTAGATCCGATCCCCGAGTTGGACGCAACTCCAAATCTGAGGCATGTACTATACCTAAAGCTAATGTCTCAAAGGTTTACAAATTGTCATCTTTGTGACAGCAAATCCTCATCTTAGCTACCCTAGCTATGCCTCGCTCGAACCTTACCTCCTTGAACTCAGGCCTTACCTTTAGGTAGTGTACAAAGAGTTAGCATATCCCCCGCTGGTGGTGTTCCTTACTTCCCGCCATGGTCGCTAAGGTATGGTTGCTACTCCCTTTCATCCTACAGATAAAAGATGAGGCTACTGTATTGCTCGATAAACTAACACTCCATCTATAATACCAAGTGCAATTGGATAGTCTAATGCCAACTGCACATGCTGAAGCGAGTCCACTTGAAATAAATAAACATGAAGCTATCAATATAGATAATAGAAGTTAAGTAAAAGTATAAAAACCATGGGATGATTGCTTAGGCACTTACCAAATGACCATTAGCAATTCTTTAGTTTGTAATGTCATGTTGGGTGATCTACCGGTGCCACAGCCAGTAGCCGAGGTTAACTCCATTAGGACTTTGGATATGCATTAAGAAACCATGCCTCTATCCCCAAACTTAGATGTATCAACATCAGTCTTACCATGGAAGTCCAGTTAATAGAGCTACTCAAAGGTATCCATGTCCTATGATAGGTACTGGTAGCCATCGAATGACACAATCAAGGAAACACCACTGAATGATGTAAAAACATATGAGTGACACTTGTACTATCCAAATGTACTGCCTAGGCTTGCAAAAATCTAGTAGCAACTACTCTAAGTACGTCTCCCAAGCCACTTAAGAAAAAAAAGAAGAGAGTTAATGAGCGTTGATAGTTAGATATGATAGCACAAGCAAATATAAGAAGAGTTACCGTATTGTATTTGCTATGTCATCTAGAGGTCGAATGTTATGCAGTATACATCTATAACATGTATAAGATGCTAAGTCATATCTTGCATAACTCTCTCCATGGCCACTGATGTCCTCTCCTCATCAATCAAGAAATCGTATCAACTAAGCGAGGTAATGTGTGGGAATTTGTCCCAAGCCCATACGTGCAGAAGAATCGCGGCCCTATCTAGCTTATGTACATCGGGGGAAGAGGCAGAGCACAACTATCTACACAACCAAGCCAAGTATGCGAATCCCCAATTGAATTTCCCTGCAATGAAGAATTCCTTTAAGAATGGTATAAACATGAGGTATATCAAGTTGAAGGATTTATCCACGAAGATAAATCTCCCCATTAAGCTAAGGATGTAAGCACATGCGTACTACCATGCTGTCTCATCATTTGCGCCGTAGGGAAGAATCTAGAAGTGCTTTTGTAGCCATGTAAGTGACATACGAGCTCCCCTCATCTTAGTAGGCCTGATGCCCAATAACCTCTCACCCACATCTACCAAACTCTTATCATCATCTATCTTTGTTCTACTCCCCATAACAAACACCTCTACTAGAAGCTTGAACTATACCTCTACATCGGTCGCCTCCACAGTAGGAAGGTGAAAGGTGTATGTCTCTAGCCTCCATCTCTCCACTAAGGCCATGGTCAGCTGCCAATCTATTATGATGAATGGAAGCTGTATAACTCCTTAGAAATCAACGTCCCATATGTAAGGCTTTACCCTAGCATATACGAGAATATCACGCTTATCCTTACGTAAAGACAACTCATTGCGCCGTACTCGTAATGTATAAGCAATCTCCTACAGACATGAGTGATTTAGTAAGTAGGTAATATAGCTTGTATGGAATAATAACAGCATATGAGAATGTTATTATTAACCTTACCTTACTAAACGGCCTACAAACAATGGTTGGCTTGCCTCCCGAGTATGTATGGATTGATAGATCTTGGTTCCATTTATCCTACAAACACAAAAGACTGTAGTCAATAATCAGAATAATGTATAAGTGTTAGGTGTATACATGAAGTGTAACATTATGCCTATATTTTATGCAATATTTACTGGCCCTATTTATCTATGGATACCTCCTTCTGTTGTATCCTTCTTTCCCACATACGCTTTCTTTCAACCCACTCCTTAACATCCATTTCCATGCAATATTGCTTCTACCTAGGTGTATTCGGGTAGAGATAAGGGAAGTTAACTTATTGCTAGTTTAGCTCGTCACCAACTAAGTAAAACTGGGAGTTACAACACTCTATCTGGTTCACCTACTTATTCCATAGGCCTATTGTTGATTTTTTATCCACCTTCATTCTCGTTACCGTTGCACATGCGTAAGAGCAAAGGATCCTATATATTTGCCACTTTTTGACATATGCATGTGTGACCTCTAAAGTTAACTGTAGTCCTCCCTCCTCCCTTCCAGCCAATCCTCGTCATTCGGGTTCCACTCAAAATCTCAAATAAGTTGTTCTGAAAGCTGAATAATGTAATTTTATGTATACTGGCTTATCCTCTCCACGTTTTGTACATCTCTAAGGCATAGTCAATGAAAATTTTGCTAGCTTCAATTATCTCTCTAACTTCTCAATGTCTATCCTCCCAATAAGCTACGTAGTTGTAAAATATCTTTTTGACTAATGTAATAACGAGTAATCCATGTACTGATTTCAAAACTGAGTTGTAGCTCTCAACAATGTTCGATCTCATACACCCAAAACGGTAATACCTATCATATGCTAATGTCTACCTGTCCAAGTCCACATTCTTAAACCACTCAAGAGTGTCCTCCTTAACTTGTCCTAACTGCTCCGTAAAGCCTTTGAATTTCCTTTCCTGTATCTAAACACATGCAAACCACATAAGTTCCTTGTATAACTAGTTTTTGTAGGCTATATTAAAGTTGCTTGCAATGTACCATAGGTAATATCTCCAAACTATAAATGGAGGTTACCACCCATTTAATGGCTCTTTATATGCAAAATTTGTCATGCTCTGAAGTGGCAAAGTCGTGGCAAAGTCGTGACAGTCCGTCGTGCAAACCATTCTAAGATAGAAATTAGCCTTACAATCGCTATACTAGACTTGATCTACATAAGGTATCCACAATTAACCGGCTTTGAAATAAATAGTTCGTAATTTAAATAAGTCATTTACCTAAGAAAGTGAGAAAATATATATATACACTAAAATTTAGTTATTACAATTAACGTTTACAATGTTTCACTGTAATCTATTTCCTAGTTAATACATTATTTAGAAATGAAAAATTCTAAAATAAGAGCTTAGACCTTAAAAATATATATCTATTCTTCAAATGTTTTTCCTCACTACACAGGATCCAACAGTTGCCAGCTTTAGGATAGTTGTAAGTCACTTCTTAACTAACACCTGCAACGACATCTATAGAGATATGAACAACTATAGCTCAATAAGTCAAGACGGAGAACTTAAAACTATACCACTAACACAAACAAGGTTATTAACCGATTTAGTTAGATGCAATGCATGAACACATAAATGCAATCGTACGACGTTGTTCGGCCTGTCGTAAGATTAGAGAAATTATATCCACTCTAATCTGGGTTAAGGAGTTACCGTTAATGCAACAATTCACAACTAAACCCGAGCTTATGTAATGGAGACACCGCTCCTCCTACAACTGTCTTTGAACAATTGAATTCACCCTTACTGTGACCTCCTCACCTATCACTCAATTTGACTAAGGATAAAGAAGAGACTAATTATGCCACCTGATACTATCCTTTTCGAAGGGGTTGATATTTGGTTATGAAATCTTAATGTTCCCCTAATTGGTTGCTATATAAGTCCGGTTTATGATTACTGAACATATATTTGATTAGGTCCAGTTTAGTGTGATCAATCAGTTCATATAATACAAGCTAGAACAACAATTCAGAATCATGGCATTAAACTTAGAAACAAGCACATGCATACAACTACTACCTAATAAGCACAATTAGGTACAACTTCAAGCCTCTAAAATATAGTAATGTATTAATCCTAACTTACTTGTATTCCTTGCTTGCTCACTCAAGGTTCGACTCACTCAGGCTATCGCCAATCATCCCTATAATACAAACATAGTTTCAGTTTTCCATATAACTATTATAGGTTGGTTTTATTCTATAACGCTTATTGTTATCTTTTGTTTAAGGTTTAATATACCTAATTATCTAGGTTTTTAAGTCTTTTACAATTCTTCTTAAATCATGTTAAGTTTTGTTTAAATTTTCGCATCAATTTTTAAATTAAGTTTTTAACTTTTTTTTTTGTTAAAGATTTATACATACAATATAATAAATAATTCCAACCCATAATGTAAAATTAATCATATTATCTTCAGATATTTTAAATATCATTTTTAGTCTCTAACTAATGTTTTAGTTTGTGTAGTACACCATAATCCTAATTTAAATACCAAATTCACCATCGTTATGAGAAAATCTTATATTTTTCATATAATTACCCTAATGTGAGTTTCCTATCAAATTTATTATATATTTTTATTATTATCACAATATCAATTCTAACCAATAGTTTCCTAATTATTAATTTCTCATACTTACATATTACAATTATTACCTAATATGTACATAATGTACATATCTAATATTCCGATCACTTCAAATATCGTCTCCCAATAACAAATAATATTCCAAATATCTAAATTCATCTCAAATCAGATTTTGAGCCTAATTACCCTAAATTACCAAATTAACTTAAAATTTATCATTTTTACCTATTATATATTTACTATATAATATCCTAATAATTACATCTAACCCTCCAAATGCTACAAATAGCATACTCCATTAGATTTCAACATCGTAAAACATATAATTGTGCATCAAATCAGTAATTACACATTTAATTACTTAATTAACCCTAAATTATCCATTTTATCCATCATTTTAAAGCCCAAAAATTTCAAAAATTAATTTTTGGAAAAGGGATTTATAGTACTCTTCTATAACCCCTAAGTAGTTTACATAAAATTTTTGAGCTTGAAACTATACTCTTAAGGTTGTTTATTTCTAAATCGAAACATGTTCGATTTTGCATGATTTCTTAAGGATCATATATCATGAGACATATTTTTATTAAAATGATATTTTCCTTAAAAAATAAATACAAAAATATTTCATAATAATAAGTTTCATAATTTTACAACTAATTTTGATATTTTTAACAATTTAAAAAAAATCGGGTAGAAATCGGAACTCACTAGAACTGGTAGCTTCGGCCATTGTCAGTTGCCATAGGTATGTCAGCCTATCTAGGCCTTACCACCACCATGTGGTGGTGGTGGCCGCCGTTCACTCCTAACTGCTCATCGGGTCTGGGTTCTCCTTAAATGCCGCAACTACATAGTTTTTTGTAAAAATCCTAATTTTCTCTTAATTTTACCTCTCTCTAATTTTGTACAATTCTAGACATCTAAAATGAGCTTTTGAAATATTTTTTACTATTCATATAGGCATAAAGAAATTTTGATACATTAAATTGATGTGACATTGGCCTTATCATCTTCCAAATTGCCTTTTTTGTTATTTTAATCTAATTGGTCGATTTTCTTTCTTCCTTCTCAGCATGCCATGCCTCTCTTCTAGATATTTTCACATTTTTTTTCTAAATTTTCTTTAATTATTTATGAATTTTCTTTAATTATTTAGTATTATTTTGGCATATTTCGCATATTTTAAGTAATTACGCGTATTTATACGTACATGTAAATACATATATGGTATAAATAAATACTCCTAAATATTATTTAAGTTATTTTATGATTTTTAGTGTGCATATAATTTATCTCTAGTGATTCGTTAGTTATCGGAATGTATTTTACGTATTTTTGATTAATAACGAGTAATATACTTAAAATTTGGAAATTTTATATTCTTTTATTTTATTACTTATTTTCTTAAATTCGAGCTTATGGGATTACTTTTATTAATAATTTTAACTTTGTCATAAAATTTAGACTGAATCGGACAATTTATTTGATCACCTTAAATTCTAGAAGCCAAACCTTAAGTAGCTGATTATGGGTTTTACAAAATTGATACTAGATGCTCAATTGGAGATAAGACAAAGGGTTTCCCCCTTTTGGCCAACTACATGGTTTTTAAGTTTCCGAAGGAACTACCCTTATGTTTCTCTCGATTCTGTATCAATTAGCATAAATGCTAATAGAACCATGGAATTGTTCCCATCCATGCTATATGTAACCAGCAACTTATGACCATACTTATTGTATAAGAAGGTGCCATCAATACAGAACAGATGATAGGATTTGAGGTATCAACCCAACAAAATGCCAAGTTTTAGGCTATATTGGAGACCTGTTTGTGAGCTCCTCACGTATAAAAGACCTATTGATGCCCTTTACCAAAGTTGGAAGACCTACTCTGCTCTATTTGGCCAGGTTTGCTCAACTCAGTTATGCTTGCTCTACTGTACCAGGTCTACTTTACTCTGCTAATCTACATTACTCTACTAGGTTTGTTCTACTATGTTAGTTTATTTTGCTCTACTCTATAAGTCTTTTCTACTATGTTGGTTTACTCTTCTCTACTCTAACGGTCAACTTTACTCTACTTTAATGGTCTGCTATGCTGGTTTGTTCTATTCAACTGGTTTACTCTTTAGGTTGGACAAAATTTCAGATCCGCCTAGTTTAGGTTTTTAAGGTCTCCAATAGCTCATCAACCTAGCTCACCTACTCCTTACCCCAATAACTTATTTGACTCTTTATTTTTACTTATGTTATTTAGACTTCATATTTCTTGTATTATTCCTCAATTACCCTCATGTTTATTTTGTATTTATGGGAATGCCATTAGGGTATCCTTTTATTTACAATTTTGTTACTATGTATAAATAGGACCCCTACATAAGGTTTTAGATAGATTTTGCACATTAATGAAAAGCCCTTTCATTCTTTTCTCTTGAAAAGCTCTCTCTTACCAGCTCTTATCAATCCTTTTAGCAAGGATTGTAGTGGTAATCCTACTAATCTCTTTGTGCATCATATCAAAGCAATGATTAGGCAGTGTAACATCTAGTTGGTGTGTCACATTTGGCTAAGTAGCTCACGGATTCGCTAAAACCCTCGCTAAACCCATTCTCTTTTCAATCCTTTGGTAGGATCAAACCCACCTCGATATCGCCAACCTTGTCTACTCTCGACATGGCATATCATCTTAGTATCAAAGTGAAGGTGCAACGAGGGAGGGCATCATTTTCTTGGTTTACCATTGTATCATCAAGAAACTACAACTTTTTGCAACTAAATATTTGGAATTTGGATTTACCCACGATTGAATCTCGTTTACTATGTTCCATATTGCATGCAATCTAGTAGTAGAAAGAGTCATATGCTTTAAAAAGGAAACCCTAGCCCATTAGCCTACAAGGGGATTTCTTTGTACCCATTTGGAAAGAGGTTTGGTAATTTGAGGTTTGGTGGTGCATAATCATGCTGAAACCTTAAGGGTTACTATTAAGACTTAACGAAGGTGTTTAATTAGGGTTTAAAATTGCAAGAATTAGTAGCTGTAGAAAATTACTGTTATGTTCAATTTGGTGCACTCGAATTGTGTAAGAAGCACCTTAGCTTTTGATTTTGGGTGTAACAAGTGGTTATGTAAGTGACTTATACTCATGTGACTTTTGAAGCTTCTAATGGGAGATCGGCTAAGTTCCGAAGTAAACCATCAATGAGTCAGACCTCGGAGTTGAGTTCCTTTAAGTTGGTGACGGACATTGGTTGGGTAAACTGTAGAGAGGTAGAGGTAAAAACACCTAATATGGAAGAGATTGGAGTGGTAAAAGAGTTTTTGGACGTATTTCTAAAGGAATTACTAAGGTTGCCGGCAAAGATAAAAATGGACTTTGCAATTGATTTGTTACCAAAAACGAAGCTGATTTCTAAAGCCCCTTATAGGATGGCTCTAGTTGAATTAAGAGAATTAAAGAAGCAATTGCAAGAGTTGTTGCATCAAGGGTTCATAAGACTGAGTGTCTCTCCTTAGGATACACCAATGTTGTTTGTTAAGAAGAAGGAAGGCCCCTTAAGACATTACATAAATAACCACGAACTAAATAAGGTAATTGTTAAGAACAAATATCCTCTACCTCAAATCAATGATTTATTTGATCAGTTGAAAGGAGTTGGTATGTTCTCAAAGATTGATTTACAATCTGGTTACCAACAACTTAGGATTAAGGCAAAGGATGTACTAAAAACTACTTTTCAAACCCGATATGGACATTATGAGTTCTTAGTAATGCCATTTAGGTTAACTAATGCTCCAACAACATTCATAAACTTAATGAATAGAGTATTTCGAACCTTGCTAGATAAGTATGTAATTATTTTTATAAATGACATCTTAGTGTACTCAACTACACCTAAGTAACATGAAGAGCACTTAAGAGCAGTAATGCAAACTCTATAAGAGTACCGGATTTTTGCTAAGTTATCGAAGTGTGATTTTTGGTTAAGAAAATTTTCATTTTTAGGGCATGTCATCTCAAGAGAAGGAATCTCAGTTGATCTCGAAAAGATCAAAGCTATAGTTGAGTGGAAAAGGCTAGAAATAGTAACTGATGTGAGAAGTTTCCTTGGTTTGGCAGAATATTACAAAAAGTTTGTTAAGGATTTCTCCAAAGTTGCATAACCTTTAACTTAGTTAACTCAAAATAATGTCAAGTTTAAATGGAATGAGAAGAGGGAAAAGAGCTTCCAAGACTTGAAGAATATGTTAGTTTTGGCACCAATTCTTGTGCTGCCCAACAATGAAGAGCCCTGTATGGTACATAGCAATGCCTCTAAGAACGATCTGGGGTATGTTTTAATGTAAAGTGGAAGAGTCATAACATATGCATCGAGACGATTACGACTGCAAGAGAAAAATTATCTTACTCATGATTTGGAGCTTGCAGCAATAGTGTTTTCTTTGAAACTATAGAGACATTATCTGTATAGGCAAAGATGTGAGATATACATAGATCACAAAAGTTTAAAGTACCTATTTACCCAAACAGAGTTAAACATGAGACAAAGGCATTGGCTAGAGTTAATTAAGCATTATGACATAGACATTAAGTACTACCTAAGGTGAGTGAATACCATAGCTGATGTCTTAAGTAGGAAGAATCATGTAGGAGTAGCTTCATTGCTCATAGTCTAAAAGGAGTTAGTTAAGGAATTTGAAAGACTCAACTTGGAGTTCTCTTGGCATCAGGCTAACATTGAATTATCAACTTTAATAATGAGCCGGCATTATTTGAAAGAATCAAAAAGGCCCAAGAGAGTGATTCAACCTTAATACAAATACGAGAGGAGCTACCTAAGGGAAAGTATTTGGACTTTAGCATTGATGAGAGAGGATCCCTCCATATGAGTGAAAAGTTGTGTGTGCTGAATGACCCTGAGCTCTAGAAAGAAATCCTAAACGAAGCTTACTATTCTAAGTATTCCTTATACCTAGGAGCGACCAAGAAGTACCAAGACTTAAAGAAAAGTTTTTAGTGGAAAGGCATGAAGCTAGGCATTGGTAATTAAATATTAAAGTGTGACACCTACTAAAGAGTAAAAAAAGAACATCAACGACCTAGAAGGAAGTTACCATCACTTAAAGTTCTTGAATAGAAGTGGGATCAAGTCACTATAGACTTTCTGTCAGGACAACCAAAGATTGTAGCAGGTTTTGATACAAAATAGGTAATTTTAAATCAGCTTATTAAGTTGTCACACTTTCTCCCCATTAATACGACATAGTCATTAGAGAAGTTAGCCCGTCTTTATATAAAGGAAGTAATGGGTCTTTATAAAGTGCCCAAAAGCATCATTTCAGATAGAGACCTTAGATTCATGTCTAAATTTTAAGACTCCAACAAATCTTGGGAGTTGGGTTACGGTTCAGTACTAATTATCATCCCCAAACCAATGGTCAATCAAAAAGGACCATTCAAAATCTAGAAGATATGCCTCAAGCCTACATCCTTAAGTTTAAGGGGAAGTTAGGATACCTATTTACCACTAGTTGAATTCACTTATAATAATAGTTATCACTCCACAATCCAAATACCGCCCTATGAAGCCCTATATGGGTGGAAATGCCGGTCACCACTAGTTTGGGACGTTGTAGAAAAGGCAGTGTTGGGACCAGACCTAGTATAAGAAGTAGCTAATAAGGTAGGTATCATCAAACAAAAGATGAAAGAAGCTTAAGATTGATAGAAGAGTTAGGCGGATCTGAAAAGGAGGGAAGTTGAGTTTCATGTTTAAGCTTATGTTTACTTATAAGTGAGCCCTATTAAAAGCATACACAGAGTTTAAACCAAAGGAAAGTTAAGCCTAAGGTACATAGGACCGTTTGAAGTGTTGAGTCAAGTTGGGAATATGGCCTACTGATTAGCTTCACCTCTAAATTTATTAGGAATCCACAATGTATTCCATGTATCGGTTCTAAGGAAACATATAGCCAACCCTAACCAAGTAATTGAGTTGGAGCCAGTACAACTGGGGGAGAATTTAACCTATGAAGAACACCTTATCATAATCATCAACGGTAAGGTACAAAACTTAAGAAATAGAGAACTATGGTATGTGAAAGTGCTTTGGAAGAACCATGAATGGGAAAATTCAACCTAAGAAGTAGAAGAGGAAGTAAGACACAAATATCCTCACTTATTTATTGAACCAAGTATACACTAAAGTTTTGAGAGCAAAACTTATTTTGAAGGAGGGGAAGATGTAAGCCTTGTAAAAATTTCCAAAGGCTAAGATAAAATTAAATGCCCTAGTATTGTCAAGATTTCTTGGATCAGTAAATTAAATCAATTTACAAGTTATCTTCAAAAATATATAACTTTTTGGAACAATAAAAATTTTACATACCAAAATATTTAAAACACTTGATACTTAAATGCTTTAACTTTTGTAGATCGTATGTATAGTTGTATTACACTCAGATAAAAGAATTATTGCGGCAATTGTGTCCTATAGTAAATATTTTCCTTTTCCACTTATAGCTAAACATTTTCTTCCTAGTACATTTGAGAAATCATTGTATAGGCTTTTGTTCCTTAGCTCATCCATAACCCTAAGCAAATCTAGGACACTTAGGACTTGTTTTAAATGGAACTATACAAAGGAATAAAGCAACCTAAGAAGAATCTCTTATATTTCTTTTTTTTTTTTCTAAACAATACAACATGTACTTGCACTACTTACTCTACATGAAATCTACCTTCTCCAAGCAAAGGTTTTAACACTAGTAAACTTAAAGATCAAGTTAATGGGAAATTATGTACATCAACTCTCTTAGACAGCAATGGTCCCTTTCCTTCATTTTTCTATCCTTATTTCTCTTAGGTGGAAGCATAATTCATCACCTCAAGTAGTAATTTGGAAAAACACTTCACCTGCTAACTCCTTAGGGTCATGAGTAGTGAAAAGTTTTCCTTTCTTCCACCATTGTCTCCCCTAAAAATGATAGGCAGCGGGTGAGAACATCTAAATCCTTTTTCCTTCACCAACTTAGCTAAGAGATAGATTTCTTATAATAAGAATATATGGTTGTCACTATAGGAAGGTCAACTAGAAATTCGTAGCTATTACCGTATGAAGGCCATTATCGTGAGTAAGCCACTCTATCTTATTTTAGCACATGTTACACTTCCTCAACACATAATCACAACAATATAAATTTGGAATCTAAATATAAAAGCCTAACTTCAAGTAGTAAGACGTAACTTAGCATTTCTAGTATTTGCCACTTGAAAACTCCTATTTTGAAGCTTTAAAATGTGTTTATTGCTGTCCGTCTATGTAGACACCTTTTTTTCGCAATTTTTAATAGTTTTTATTGAGCTAGAAATATAAAAAAGAAAAGAAAAGAATATAATAAAAAAACAATAAATAAATGAAAATTGAAAAAAAAATCTAATCGAGTTGTATCAAGTCGAGTTGAGTTAAGTCAAGTCGAGTCGAGTCATTTAGGGTTGAATCAGATAATGATACACGATCAATTTAATAAACTTTAAGTTGTTAAAAGATCAGGAATTATTGAAATATTTTTAGTTATGTCTAATATAAAGTGAATTTTTTTTTAGCTAACTTATATTGGGCTAAAATATACTTAAGATTTATTAAATGGGTTATTAAGCTAAATTAAGTTGGACTGAGCAAGATCTAGAAAAATAGAAAGCCCAAATTAAAATAAGGTTTCTAGAAACTAGGTTGAATCTTCAAAGAATCTAAAACGTATCTTCCGTATCTAAGATTCATTATCGTATCTAGGGTTTGTTAAAATAGAATCTATATCTAAGAGATATGAAAGATTCAATTGTGGGTATTACAAATAAGAATTTAGTAGTAGACTTAAAGAAGTTTTTCACAATTCCCAACGCACAATACATTTACTACATAATCACTCCACATCACTATATTCACTCTCTCACATTCACAATCAGATTTATAACCCTCACCGATACATGCCTTACTCACATTTGCTCCATTGACCACTTACAATCTCACATACATCCTCACCTGACGACAGCACACACTACAACACGATCAACTCACTATCCCTTAATCACTCGCACAATTCTACTCTCAATTTCACATACATGCATGGTCCAAATAGCAAACTCAATTTCACTCTATTGCACACCAACATTAAATAATACACTATGCGCAAGCTAAGCCAACCCATGTCCCTTAGTACAGTAGATGGGTTTTGTTCTTTTGTTTATTTTATTTTCTTTTAGTTTAGTTTTCCTTAGTTCTTTCATTAAACTGTTAATGGTCCATACTATTTTTTTTTCCTCCAGGTCCTTAGATTAATTCTCATGGAATAATATTTTATACATAATTTGTATATTCATCAAGAATCACTTTTTTAGCATATTGCATTTTTTTACAAAAATTACATCTTTAAAGTTATTATATTTTTAGAAAAAACATATATTTTAGAAACATTGCATTTTTTTAGATGAAATTGCACTATTTTAGAAAAATTGCATATTTTATATACAATAGCATATTTTGTATCTTTAGGATAAAATTTTCACATTTCATATCTTGGTCGCATATCTTAGAAGGTTAGGATAGTATTATATAGTTTCCATTGAATTTGCATTTTTTTAATTAGGCATGTTAGGAATTTTCAATGAAAATTGAATTTTATTACTTAGTTAGTTTTTCAGAAAATAATTTTTAATTGGTGTATTTTCTATGGTTAAAGATCTTTTCTATGGTTTAGGCCTCTTTTCTATGCTTTAGATATATTCTCTACGATTCTGGTATCTTTTTTATTATTAAGCATCTTATCCATAGTTTAGATATCTTTTTTATAATTTAGGCTTTTTTTTTCTATAGTTAGGTATATTGTCAATAGTAATTATATTTTTTTCATGAAATGGCACGTTTTTCATGATAATTGCATATTAGCATATTTTCATAAAAGTTGCATCATTTATTTATTTTTTCTCATTTAGGTACTTTAGAATTTTTTTTTGAAGTTTTGTCACATAGTAGTTTTTCCAAAAAATAAAAAATACTAACTTAGTATCTTTTTAAAAATTAATTCTTTAGTTTTTTTAATTGAGAATTAAAATTAGGTTTTTTTTAGGATTTTTTAATAATAATAAATAATTAAATAAACATAAATCTGGCTTGATTTTCAAATCTAAAAAGAATCCACCTAATAAATATTTTATAAAAAAGAACTACGTTAATTTGATCTAAACTAATAGGTACGTAGGCATCTTCGAGGCAAACATATAAAAAATAAAAAAAAAATTCTTAGAAATTCGTAATAAAAAATTCACATATTTGTATATATCTTAATATTTTTAGAAAAATATAAAGATGAAACCTATTAATTGATTTTTTTTTTTTATTTTTACATGATGACTTAGTCTTAATAGATTAGCCCCCGAACTTATTTTTTCCGGTTATTTTTCTAAAAATTATTTTCTTATAAAATATGTAGATTAGTGGCCAAATTAAGATTTTTCTATTCGAAAACCCTAATTTTATTTTTTTACCAGTTTAACTGTAGTTAGCGACTTTAATTTTTCAAAATATTTTTTTAAAAACATTTTTTTTAAAAGAAAGATATTTCTTTAATCTTATGTCGAGTGATTTATATTAAGTAGGCTAAGCTTAATATAAATTAAATTAAAGAAAACAGAAATAGGACTCGATAGAATTGGTGACTCCACTAAGGAAGTTTAGTGAGTTAGCCATGTAAAAGTTAAAAATTAATTGATAGGCTTTTATATTATTTTTCTTTTATGTAATGTAGTTGTAGTGATTGGTTTTAGTGATGCAAACCTTAAGAAAAACTCGACTCAATGGGCCCGTATTGGGGATGTGGAGGGTTTTATTTACTAACAATCATTTGCATGCTTAGATGTGGTTGGACCTAGACTATCATAAGAACTTAGGATGGGCTGCTATTATGTAACCCTCAGATTATTAGGGTCTTTACCTTCGCCTGATGGTGATATTTAGGCTTCGATATAGCCCACTAGGTTTTTCTTCGAAAAGCCTTAAAGCTATAGAGCTTGTAACCCATATACTCCACTCTCTTACATCATTCTTTTTGAGAAAAAAAAAAGGGTAGTCATTTTTAAATTATTGAAAAAGGCTGATCAATTGGCGGTCGGTTTGTCTTTCTTTTTAAGACAGAAGGGAAATTAAGAAATTAGTAATCCTTATATATAAGTATTCACGAGCTTTATTTCTTTTTAAATCTTATTTTGGATTTACTTATATATAAGGATACTCTTTGACTGCAAGTTTATAATAACTCCTATAATTTATTAACTACCAGCCTTCATTACATTGCACGCATATGTAGCATATTGCATCACATTTATTTGCTATCTTGTGTAATATATGTGAGTCTTATAGATTTTGTCTCATTTTACGAGTAATAGGTTGTATAACATAAGATTTAACATAGAAAGCACAAAATCATTAATATTCCTCCCTATACCATAATATGCCAATGTAAAAAAAAAAAAAAGTAATAATAATAAAAGAAAATTCATATCAACTTTTAAATTTTTTTTTGGCATATAATTATATAAGTTAGCTATGGTAAAGATTATTATGAAATTGTCATTTTTTTAAAGGCTTTTCAACAATTTTTTTTAAAAAGAAATTTCAAAAAAGATATTTTATAATAAAAAAATCAGTTTCATGATAATTTTATTTACTTAGTTGATTTCTATTGCAATACTCCATATGTACCATATTGTTAATAACTAACAATATATAAAAACAAAAAAAAAATATTTAACCATAAGACTTCCATTATCAATTATTTCCCATCATAAAGTTATCAATCTCGTAAATGTCCAAGTTCTTGTTCATCGCTATTACGGTCTTGATAAAGCTTTTTCTATAAGTTGTCACCCTTATGTTATATTTTAATAGATTTCTCATTGTAAATAATTTCCACTTCTCTATATCACCCTTATGTCATCCTATGTCCTTAGTCATCAGTCCTAATGTTTTCTTTATTTGGATTTATTAATATCAGCATTAGGCATCTGTAACATAAAATTAACATTGTTTTTTTTCAATAAAAGTTTCCAAATAAGAAAAAAAGAAATGTTTTCAAAATTAAAAACTTGATTTTTTTTTAAACAATGTAGTGTTGTTAACAAGAAGAGATTCTTGTAGGCTTTGAAAGATTGCTTTTAAAGTGCTTTGGCCCAACTTAAAGCCTATAATCACTCGTTTTTAAAACCAAGATGTCTGAAGCTCTTGAATAAAGAATAGCCATAGCTGAAGGGGTACTGAGCAAATATAAGGAGTAAGTCGAGACCATAGCCTATACCTAAGCCTAAGGTTCTACTGACATATCGTCTAAAGTAGATGAATCTAAAGAGTTGTAGGCTCATGAGCCCACTATCAACATGATACAAGGATTGGGAAAAATGCTAAAAACAAATTTAAATAGTCAAGTTCAGGGGGCATGTTACTGTCAAGGTTTGGAAAAAAGGATTGCAACTCTAGAAGAAAAGTTAGTGATATTAGAAGAAAGGCTCCCAGATATTGAAATGGAAATAGGTAATGTGCTCAAATAGCTCAAAAACCTACATCCTAATATGAATAGGAAGTCATGACCTAGGCATGAAGATGATTCAACAAAAGTGAAGTCAAGAGTGAATGTGCCAATTAAGAAAGCCCAGAATCAAGGGAAGCCGTCCCCAATAAGAGGAGGTGACTTACATAGTTCAAAATTCCAATAACCCAAGTGTTTAAGCAATTAAGAGATGTAAGACTGCTAGCATGTGAAAACTCAACAAAAAAAAAAATACAAGCCAATGGTTCATGACACCAATAAATGCTGTGAATATCATGGGTGCCAGGTAAGGCATACGATAATAGGTTGCTGGAAATTGAGGCATAAGGTACAAGATTTGATTGATGCTAAGGTTATCCAACCCAATTTTCTAAAGATTGATAGGTCTATGGGCAGTGGTTTCCCTAACTTAGGAGCATCAAATAGACAACTTCCAACATTGAGTATTGAGGGTTTACTACTACCATCTGACTAGGTGGCTCACCATTTGAAGCAATTGGGCATATATCTAAAAGAGCAATTCAACTAAATGGGCCAAGTTCAAAGAAGTGACAGAAATGGGGGCAAGAAGTGGAAAATAGTTTTAGTTCCTGTATTTATTTCTTTTTAGAATAATCTCACTTTAGAGATAAGATTTATTTGAATAAAGTGTTTTTCTTGTGCATTTTTTTTTCCTAAGATGTGTACTTAGCTAAGTTCAATAGGGGCATATCATTAGTTTGTCATTAATGAAACGCTTCATGCAAGGCTTAGGGCAAGTGGAAATGGATAAAGTAAACGTGAACTTAGAACTTAAAATTTTCCACTTAAGGGGATTAGCACATTACTTAAAAGGTTTAAGATGAAAAAAGGAAAACCATATCCTAAACACATGTGAGAGTTGAGTGTCACAATGTGAGTACTTGAGCTCATTCCTTAAAGGAGTCTTGTCTTGAACTTGATACATGTGTCAAAACAATGTTAGGCATTCATTTCATTATCCTTTGAAAACCCATTTGAGCCTTTTAGGGATTTTTCTTAAAATTTAATCCTATCAAGAACCACCCTAAACTAGGGTAGTTAGGAGGTTAAGGTCATTAATCTGGAGAAAAGGGGGTAGACTAACTTATACTTACCTTAGTCATGCCAATTCATGAGTAAATATTGTTATAGATAATTAAATTTCTTTAAAATAAAGAAGAGCTTCAAATCATATACACCTCACTTAGGTTTATACACTTATTTTAACACCTTAGGCCTATGGATTTTTCCCAAACACTCCAAAACCATATATACTTCTCTCCAGCCTATACTCTTTTAACTATGGTTTTAAGGCTTCGAATCCCATCAAGCAAAAACTTAATAAGGAAAGGTGATTGCCTTAACCAAAAAAAAAAAAAAAGAGAGAGAAGAAAAATAGAAAGAAAAGAAAGAAAAAAAGAGAAAAAAAAAAGATTGAACAATATTAGTAAGGTGATCACCTTTAATGATGAGCTAAACCGCCAAAAGTCTAAACTTGTGATTGTATCCAAAGGCTAAACACTTTAAATTCCCAAGACCAAAAGCAAAGCTTTCATTTTATGATCTCACCCA
The DNA here is from genome assembly GCA_024138005.1 of Lumnitzera racemosa. Taxonomy (NCBI): domain Eukaryota; kingdom Viridiplantae; phylum Streptophyta; class Magnoliopsida; order Myrtales; family Combretaceae; genus Lumnitzera; species Lumnitzera racemosa. The sequence goes on along the minus strand of JAMXBC010000006.1, from coordinate 50,504,746 downwards.
TTATACCTCCCTTGCTGAAACTCTTTTGACTAAAGAAATCGATTTATCTTCAGCAAAATTTGCTCATAAAACTGGGAAAAGCCCATATTTAGTTTCTCTTAGGTTCTTGGCTTGTAAACTCAAGACGAATGGTATATAATTTCTTTAAAATTGGCTAAAACACATTGATATCCATTTGCTCGAACTATTAACCAAAAGCCTTACATTGCAAAAGACCTAATTGATTGACTAAAGTATACCATTAACAAGATAAGCTATAATTTTTGGAATTGATGCCAAAAGTGAAAACAGACTTATGAGAGTGCAATGAAGTCTACTTAAACGGAACATTTCAAGTAATGATATCTATCCCCTTAGTGGAAAATTAAAGAATAGTTGAGTGCTTTCTCAAGAGCATGAATAATCTTAACCCCAAGTTTAAAATAAGTATTTCTGAGATGTTTAAAGATCATGAATTATGCTCTTGGAAACAATACTGAAGGAATGAGTGATCAACAGGCAAGGGGTAAGTCAACCCCTTGTTTGTGATCTTTATAGTCTTAAAGACTTTCTTACTTGTTAGCAATACCATTTTCCATTAAAGAGTATTTTTTTTTTAAATTTCTTGAAGAAAGTGAAGAAAAAAACCTTTTTAAAAGAGAAATGGAACCTTTTTCAAAAATTGTAAATATAGATTTCTTGGAAAGAAAAAGTCAATATTTTCAAAGAATTGTCAAAATCTCTCAAACTCAAATCTTAGATCATTTTGTCAAAACTCATCAAAATCCTTGAAATTCATGAATTGCTTGCCCTTTAGTGCGCTGTCTATTTCATATAGTAATCTTAGATTGCTTGCTCATAAGAGTACCATCCAATCTTTTTTAGGATCACTTGCTCAAAGAAGTGCTGTCTTATGTTTAGTTGGATCACCTGCTCATAGGAGTACCATTCAGTCCTTTTTTAAGATCACTTACTCAAAAGAGAGTTGTCTTATTCCATAGTTGGATTGCCTACTCATAGGAGCGTCATCCAATCCTTTTTAAGACCGCTTACTTAAAGGAGCACTGTCTTATTCCTTAATCAGATCGCCAACTCATAGGAGCGTCATCCAGTCCTTTTTAGGATCGCTTGCTTAAAGGAGTGCTATCATATTTAATCCTTTACTAGGATCACTTACTCATAGGAACATTGTCCTATCTATTTCTTTTTGGATCGCTTGCTCAAAAGAGTATCGTTTAGTCATTTAAAAGATCGCCTACTCATGACAGTGTTATTTCATTTTGTCATCTTATCTTCGAAAGATCTATCCTTTCAAGAAACTCATCTTAAAAAAGATCTATCATCTTTAGATTATCTACTAAAACAAAACAAGTTCTTTTTGAAACCTTGAAGAAATCTATCCTCTTTGGATCATCTAGTAAACTAAAACAAGTTTTTTTTTTTTTGTAAATTTCAAAGAAATCTATCTTCTTTGGATCATCCACTAAACCAAAACAAAAAATTTTGAAGAGATCTATTCTCTTCAGATCATCTACCAAACCAAAAAAAATTTTTTTTAAACTCTCGAAGAGATCTATCCTTTTCAGATTATCCGCTAAACCAAAATAAGTCAATTTGACCCCCTATGGTTTTTTCCCTGTTCTTCCAAGATAGGTACCCTAAACTTTTACTCTATCCTTTCAAGATAGCCCCCTTTAAAACTTTTACCCTATCCTTACAAGATAAGTATCTTAAACTTTTGCCTTATCCTTTCAAGATAAGCTTCCCTTATAACTTTTGCCTTATCCTTCCATGATAGGCTCCCCTTAAAACTTTTGCCCTATCTGTCCAAGATAGGTATCCTAAATCTTTAAGCCTATCCTTTTAAGATAGGCTTCTTATCTATTACCCTGTTCTTTCGAGATAAGCATTCGTTTGCCCCATCTTATCAAGACGGGCTGTTATCTTTTACATTGACCTCTTAAGACGATATCTTTCATCAAGATAAAACATAACTTAGTTGATCAGTTTAAAGTAGGGTTTAGCAAAAATAAGTATCTCTTTTATCTTTATAATGAAGTTCTAATCAAACTTCCTTACAAGGAGGAGTAACTATAGACACCTCATTTTTACCTATTTTTTTAGTAGTTTTATTGAGCCAGAAATATAAAATAATAATAATAATAATAATAATAATAATAATAATAATAATAAATAAATAAATAAATAAATAAATAAATAAATAAATAAAAGAAAATTGAAAAAAATAATAATAATTAAGTTGAGTTGTATCAATTCGAGTTGTATCTAGTCTAATTGAGTCAAGTCGAGACGTTTAGGCTCGAATCAGATAATGGTAAGCAATCAATTTAATAAATTTTAAGTCATTAAAGGATCAGGTTTTATTAAAATATTTTTAATCCAGTCTGACATAAAGTGGATTTTTTTTTTTTTACTTAACTTATATTGGGTTAAAATAGAATTAAGATTTATTAAATAAGTTATTAGGCTAAATCAAGTTAGACTAAGCAGGACTTAGAAAAATAAAAAGCCTAAATTAAAATAGGGTTTCTAGAAACTAGGTCAAATCTTCAAAGAATCTAAAACGTATCTTCCCTATCTAGGATTCATTATCGCATCTAGAGTTTGTTATGATAGAATCTATATCTAAGAGATACAAAAGATTCAATTATAGGTATTGTAAATAAGAATTCAGTGGTGGACTTAAAGAAGTTTTTCACAATCCCTAACATACAACACATTCACCACATAATCACTCTACATCATTACATTCACTCTTTGACATTCACAATTAGATTTACAACACTCACCAACACATGCCTAGCTTATATTAGCTCCATTAACCACTCACAATCTTACACACATCCTCACCTGACAACAGCATACACTGCAATATAGTTAACTCACTATCCCTCAATCACTCACACAATTCCACTCGCAGTTCCACATACATGTATAATCTAAATAGCAAACTCAATTTCACCCTACTGTACGCCAACATCAAATCACATGCCATGTGCAAGCTAATTCGACCCATGCCCCCTAGTATAGTAGATGGGTTTTTTTCTTTTGTTTATTTTATTTTCTTTTAGTTTAGTTTTCCTTAGTTCTTTCATTAAACTGTTAATGGTCCATATTAATTTTTTTTTCCTCCAGGTCCTTATATTAATTCTCATGGAATAATATTTTATACATAATTTGTATATTCATCAAGAATCACTTATTTAGCATATTGCATTTTTTACAAAAATTACATCTTTAAAGTTATTATATTTTTAGAAAAATCATATATTTTAGAAAAATTGCATTTTTTTAGATGAAATTACACTTATTTTTTGGAAAATTTGCATATTTTAGATATAATAGCATATTTTGTATCTTTAGGATAAAATTTACACATTTCATATTTAGGTCGCATATCTTAGAAGGTTAGGATAGGATTGTATAAGTTTTAGCAGATTTGTATTTTTTTAATTAAGCATGTTAGGAATTTTCAGTGAAAACTGAATTTTATTACTTAGTTAGTTTTTTATAAAATAATTTTTAGTTGGTGTTTTTTTGTATGGTTAAAGATCTTTTCCATGGTTTAAATATCTTTTCTATGATTCTAGCATTTTTTCTAGTATTAGGCATCTTATTAATAGTTTAGGTATCTTTTCTATATTTTAGATTTCTTTTCTATGGATAGGCATATTGTCGATAGTAATTGTATTTTTTTCATAAAACAATACGTTTTTCATGATAATTGTATAGTAGCATAGTTTCATAAAATTTACATCATTTATTTATTTTTTTCTCATTCAAGTACTTTAGTGTTTTTTTTTTAAGTTTTGTCACATAGTAGTTTTTCTAAAAAATAAAAAATACTAACTTGCCATTTTTTAAAAAAATTAAGTATTTAGTTTTTTTAATTAGGAATGAAAATTTTTTTTAAAGATTTTTCTCAATAATAATAAATGGTTAAATAAACATAAATCTAGCTTGATTTTCAATTCCAAAAAGAATTCACCCATCAAATATTTTATTAAAAGAACGATGTTGGTTTGATCCTGACTAGAAGGTACATAGACACTTTTGAGGCAAATGTATGAAAAATAAAAAAAATTCTTTTTTCCCTTTTTTCTTAGAAATTCGTAATAAAAAAATAAAAATTTACTTTAGTTATATTTTCACATATTTGTATTTATCTTAGTATTTTTAGAAAAATATAAAAAATAAGCCTATTAATTTTTTTTTTTTACATGGTGACTTTGTCTTAATAGGTTAGCTCTCGAAGTTAGTTTTTCTGGTTATTTTTCTAAAAATTATTTTTTTAGAAAATACGCGAATCAATAACCAAATTAAGGTTTTTTTACCCAAAAACCCTTCATTTTTTTTACTAGTTTAACTAGTTGGCGACTCCAATTTTTCAAAATATATTTTTTTAAGAAAAATATTTCCTTAATTTTATATTAAGTAATTTATATTAAGCAAGCGGAGCTTAATATAGATTAAATTAAGGAAAACCAAAATAGGGCTAGACAGTCTAGCTTTAAAATGAGTTTGAACAACCGTGGGCTGATGTGTTATACTTATGTGTGTATTGTGCTATAGTTAGTTGTAACTGTTTGGTTATAAAGTGTAATCAGAGTTTATTGCTACTATTCACTTGATAGAAATCAACTCCTTGAACCACTTACATGTAGCCAAGTTAGAAGACTATAAGAACTCACACAAAAGATACTAGCTAGAAACTCCATTCAAGATAGTGATTCCTATTCCAAACGTTACCTTTTACACTACTATCAACTTGAGTGCTAAGCTTTCAGAAAGTGCCAATGCAGTCTTTGAGTTACCGAGCATACACACCTACTTGTCGAGTGTATAGGTCAACCTATCGAGCATACAAGCCAACCTGCTAAATAGCCATGCCTATCGTCGAGCTCTTACCATGATCTAGAGAGCGTCTGAGTAGACTAACCTCAAACATCTAACTAAGTTGAGTTGCCAAAACATCCAACTTGAAGAAATGCTAACTTAGACTCCTCATCAACAAGAACAGCTTTTGTACCTATCACCAACTAGCCCTTAACATATGTCTTTTGGCACGATATTCCAAAAGGATTCCCTACTCTTTTTGTATATAATATTCTTTATCTTTTTTACCTTTTTTATTATGTTTTATGTATTTTATTTGTAAATTACCCTTTATCTTTTCCATGTATGTCTTGTAACCTTAATGGAGCTAGTATATAAAACCTATTTACTTATATGTAGACACATCATTATCATTGCATTATTGAATATTACTAGTTTCCTTCTTAAGCAACCTTAGTGTTATCACTCTCCTTTAACTCTTATCTATTTCTTTTAATAAGGAGTAGTGGCAGGTAACCCTATAGTTTAGATCGATGAGTCACATCTTGCAAATTATAAGCTAAGTAGGATCAATTAGTGTATCGTATTCGATTGGTAGCTGCTTGGATTTGCTAATCTTCTTTTATTTTCTTTTAATTCTCATCTATTGTGGTGCTTCTCTATATGTATGACCTCAGAGACGCATCAACTTTGCTAGTATTAAAGCATGATTCTAAGAAGGAGTGTATAAAGTTATAGTAAAGTTTTGGTTTGTATTTACTATTAGTAGTTGTTGTGTTACTTCCGTAGCTATTGCAGTGTGTTTATGTGAAGTAAGTTTTGAAGTTGTGAGCTGTGAAGCAAAGGTTCGTATGTTGGTAAGTGTAGTTCCTATTGTTACTCTTTTATACCCTGTTTTTTAGTACGAAAACATAGCAAGTTTGTTTCTATTGTATTAGGGTGAGTATTGGTTATTGAAGTTGTTAGTATGTATTAGTAAGGTTTTAAGTAGTAAAAAGAAGTGTTTGTTGTGTATTGCATTGTTAATCTATTAGAAAAATATTATACTATGTCAGATTCGAGTGCTTAAGGTGTTATTAGTGACCAAAGTAATGGTGCTCATGTTAGTCGAGGCTAAAATTGTAATAACACTCTTAGGTCAATCAATGATAAGCTTAATAGACTCACTAATCTTATTAAAAGTTTGATTACTGTGATGTAAGTCAACAAATAGCAACCATAGGGTGTACCATATCATAATCTACTTAAGAATGTTCCTGAGAGACAATATGGCTAAGGTAGTTGAGTTAACCTCCTAGTTTGATCCCATCAAGCTGGAGGAGTTACGGATTGAGGTGCTAAATGTTGATTGGAGTTAGAAGAGATTGAGGGGGATGATGAGGAAGTAGATGTAGAAGATTAAGGGAGGAAGAAGAAGAGGTTAAATATTATTAGGCATAAGAGTGAGGACGCCAAGCTCCTCAACGACTAGGAAATATTAAGGTCCAGATCTTACCCTTTAGTAGAAGTGGAGATGCAAATGAATATTTAAAGTGGGAAGAAAAAGTGTTTGACTGCTACGAATACACTGATGCCATTAAAGTGTGACTTGCTACACTTGAGTATTTTGGATATAGAATTATGTAGTGGAAGAATCTAAATACGATCAAAGCAAGAGATGGAAGACGAGGTGTACGGACTTAAGAAGAGATGAAGAGATTGTTAAGGGGAAGATTTATGCTCGAGACTTACTTGTTGGACATGTTTGTAAAGTTGTAAGAACTTTACCTAGGGAGACAATTTATCGATGATTATGCGAGAGATTTTCAGATGATGATGATCTAAGTCGACATGGATGAACTCATAGCTCATACAGTATTGAGGTTCATTTTCGGACTTGAATATGGGACATGTAACACTGTAAAAGTAAAAATATTGTAGATACTGGAAGAGGCCATTAAGGTAGCACAAAAGGTTGAAAAGTAGAGAAGAAATTCTCTAAGCCGATCTGGGCTGACATTTTCCCGAGCTTCTATTCCACACCAACTTACTTATATCGAGCTGAGGAAAGATATGACCAACCTGATGATAGCCGAATAGGCCAATAAAGCTAAGTTAAGGATAGGCTGACCCTGAGCACATATGAGAAGGGTTAGACCTCTAGATAGAAGATCAACAAGGTGAAGTGCTTCAAATGCTTGGGTTCTAGACACATGGTTATTGAGTATCCGAACCAACATGCCATAATACTTTAAGGAGATGTAATGGATAGCACCAACAAGAGTGAGCCAAAAGAGGAGAAGAATGTCGGAAAAATTGAAGCCAAGGAGGAAGAGGAGACCTATATCTATGCTGACCAAAGAGAGGTGATGACTTTAGTATTGAGATAAGTACCGAGCTTTGAAAGAAGATTAGAGAGAGAATTTATTCCATACAAAGTATATCATCATGGGACAATCGTTCACCATCATTATAGATGGAGGGACTTGTACTAACATTGTTGCATAGTCCTTTCTGTAGAGGTTCGGACTGCCAACCTCTAAATACCTCTAACCTTATAAGCTAAATTAGCTTCATGATAAGGGTGCTCTACACATCATAGAACAAGTATATGTGCCTTTTAGTGTTTGGAATATATATGGGGATGAAGTGGTGTGTAATGTTATCCCTATGGGAGCTTAACAACTATCACTTGGATAACCTTGGTTGTTCAACCAATGTGTTATTCATGATAGATATAAGAATACATATGCCTTTGTTAAGGTTGGAAAAAAGATTGAACTATAACTTATGACACTCTTCCAGGTAAACGAGACCCATAACTTGCTAACCCAAGCTAATAAGAAGAAAGCCTTAACAATGAGCTAAAGAGAGCTCCGAGCTGTTGAGAAAGCCGATAAGCCTATGTTTCTATTGATTAGACGATTGTTGGAGATGAGAAATCTGGAAGATGTTCCTGATGAGATCTGAAGATTAATTGATGAATTTTCCAACTTGTTCCATGAAGAGTTGCGGAAGGGACTACCTCTAGTATAAGGCATAGAACATTGTATTTATCTACTAGGTACAAACCCGCCAAACCGAACCTACCTATAGAATGAATCTTAAGCAAGCTACTGAGTTAAAAGAGTAAGTGGACGAATTGATAGAGCAAGGTTATGTGAGGGAGAGCATGAGTCCTTGTGCTGTAACAACTTTGTTCATCCGAAAGAAGGATGGTATATGGCGTATGTACATGACAACCTAGCAATCAACCAAATTATTGTTAAGTACAGATATCCAATACCAAAGCTCGATGACAGGTTAGCTGAGTTACATGATGCTCAAATATTCACGAAGAATGATCTGCTAAGTAGATACCACTAATTTTACATAGGACCTAGTGATGAATGAAGGACTGCTTTCAAGATAAGGAATGGTCTCTACTAATGGTTGGATATGTCATTCAGACTTACAAATGCATGGAGTAAGTTTATGCAGCTTATAAATCATGTAAAGCATCCACTAATTGGAAGATGTGTAATCGTATACTTTAATGATATATTAGCATATAGTGCTAACCTAAACAACTATGTTTAACATCTTTAAGCTATTTTTGACATTTTATAAGCCAAGAAGTTATATGGGAACCTGAAGAAGTATATGTTTAGTTAAAGTGAAGTTGTCTTTCTTAGGTATATAGTACCTAGAGAAGGAATCTGAGTATATGAAGAAAAGGTTTGAGTTGTCTTAGAGTAGACAATATTGAAGAACGTCACTAAAGTACGAAGTTTTCATGGCCTTACTTCTTTTTATAGAAGATTCATTGAAAACTTCAATACGATTGAAGCCTCCTTAACCGAGCTAACAAAGAAAAGTGAAGGATTCTAATGGAATGACTGAGCTAAATAAAGCTTTAAGGAGATCAAAGAAAAGATTGCTATTGCCCTTGTCCTATCTCGGCCAAATTTTGACAAGCCATTTGAACTGGAATGCAATGCTTCAGGCATTGGCATTGGTATAGTCTTGATGCAAGAACGACGACCAATTGCTTACCATAGTAAAAAGCTTAGTTGTGCCGCGCTGAACTACTCTCTATACAAGAAAGAATCATACTAGCTATTTCAAGCTCTTACTATATGGCAACATTATTTATTACCATGAAAGTTTGTACTTTACACTGACCATGAGTCATTGAAACATCTTGAGAGACAAATTAAACTTTCGAAAAGGTAAGCTAAGTGGTTAAAATTTATGAAAAGTTTTTCCTATATGATCCCGCACAAGGTTAATGCCAACATGGTTACGGATACCCTATCATGTAAGCAGGATTTTCACTTATCACTTACTAATATGCTCACAACCCTATTTTGGTCCTCTTCTTAAGTAATGCAGAGAAGGGGTTGCTGTTGGAGGATATTATATCAAAGATGGCTATCTATTCAAAGAGAGAAGACTATACATCCCAAGCTATTCCACACACGAGTTGTTGGTTAGGAAAGCTCATAGCAATAGATTATCTAGTCATTTTGGAGAGACCAAAACAGTTAACTTGTTAAAGGAGAACTTTCACTAGCTTGATCTAGCCAAAGATGTCCATAAGTAGTCAATAGTTGCCCTTACCTACATCGACCTCACCTTAAGCCGACCTCAACATGGACTTTGTCCTAGGGTTGCCCTAGACATCTAGGGGAAAGGATTCAATCTTTGTTGTAGTGGACTGCTTAAGCAAAATGGCATACTTCATCCCGTGTTATCAAATTGACAACACTCTATACATTGCTGATTTGTTTTTGTTGGAAGTTTTTTTATTGCATGGAGTACCAAAGATAATTGTTTCAGTTTGAGATATAAAATTGTTAAGCTATTTTTGGAAGACTTTTTAGAAAAGGCTTAGAATTAATTGTGTTTACCTCTAGTAGCCACCTTCAAATTGATAGCTAGATTAAAGTGGTGAATAAAACACTAGAAAATCTATTCTGAGTTGAAAGAACTTAAAAGATTAGGCTCTATGTCTACTAGTTATGGAGTTTGCATACAATTGAACTGTCCATAGCACCACTAGGAAAACTCCATTCGAGGTTATCTATAGCCTCAATCTCTTTATTGCCCTAATATGATCGGTACCTTTGCAACTACTAAAGAGAGTCAATCTAAAGTCAATCGAATACATCAATTTATGGCAAGGAAGATGGCTAAGTTTAACAAAAAACAATACGAGATCGATAGTCATAACCACCTAACTAATTCTTTCAGACTAGGAGATTTAGTATGGATTCACCTCAATTGAGAACGATTTCTACACCCGAAATAGATTAAGCTACCTTTTAAAAGCTAATGGTCTATTCGAGGTCCCGAAGAAGATCAACTGCAATGCATACCAAAGTGAATTACTCGAGGACTATGGTTTTTCCTCTACCTTCAATATGTCTAACCTAACTCCTTGATCACTAAAAGAAGACCCAATAGATGCTAAGATAGAATAAGAACCTAAGATCACTTCTGATTTGAAGGCAAATCTTTTTTACCCCCAAGCAAATGATAGGAATCAACTCCTCAGATCAATCACAGATAATTGAATTAGAGGACTACAAGGACTCATATGAAAGATATTAGCTCAAAATCTCATTCAAGACAATGATTCCTATTCCAAACCTTACCTTTTACACCACTGTCGACTTGAGTGGCAAGCTCTCATAAGTGCCAACATAGTCTCCGAGCTATCGAGCATACATGCCGACCTACTAAGCAGTTGTGCCTATTGCCGAGCTCTTACCATGATTTAAATAACATTCGATTAGACTAACCTTAAACATCTAACTAAGCCAAGTTGCCAAAACGTCTGACCTCAATAAATGTTGAACCAGACTCTACATCAACAAGAATAGCTTCTATATATGGTGCCAGTGACCCCTTGATCATGTCTTCTAACATGACATTCCAGAAGGATTTCTTACTCTTTCCATACAGAATATTCTTTGTCTCTTTTATCCTTTTTAATATGTTTTATATATTCTATTTGTAAATTACCCTTTTGTCATTTCCATGATAGGGATCATGGACCGATCATAGGCTCTTGAGCTCGAGGACTCACTTAATTGGTACGTCGAGCTATTTGAGGTGAGTTAAATTTAGAAAAGCAATAACCCATCCTATTACTTTGATTTTCACTTCATCTAAGAGACTACCAAAGTGACTGACCTATTACCAAGTTGACTCTTCCCTAATATATGTGTCCAAGGGCTAATATAGAACGTACATGCTGTCTACCCGAATCATTGTCAAGGTAGAGGTAACACTAACCCGGGTCGACCATTCGAGGCCAACCTAACAATGGACCATCCCTTAGGTAAACTCTTCCTCAATCTGGATCATCCGAGTTATCAAGCCCAACTAATTTGCTTAGAACCTATCCTACTCGGTAAACAGCATCATTGGGACTATAGAAAGAACAGCTGACACATTTTATTTATTTCACTTCTATACTATCCTTTGTAATCAAATATCCATCTTTTTGTTTAGTTACAACTTTACCCTTATAAATTGTTCCTTTTCCTTTTCTAGTAGATTCTTTTTGTAAGTTATACTAATCTAGGACTTACCCTAATTGGGTTATATAAATACTTATAAATGGTAGTAGCTGCAACAAGAGAATACAATTAACATTCAGACATTTTTCTTCTTGTGTGAACTAAGTATACCATGCTTACTTTTAACTACTCTTATCTAGCCCATTGAGCGTAGACTAATGGCGAGTGACCTCTAGCCATACTTATCCATCATATTAAGTGCGACTTAAGCTTGTTGGTACGTCATATTTACTGTCGGTGCATGAGGACCCTTGCTTGACTTTTGGCTCTCATTTATCTTTTAGATTGTCTTAAGGTTTGGACCTATCCCCTTTTTGGTTTACGCAATATTGGATGTCGTATGTTCATTTACAGTCATGCCCGTATCATTCCATATATGTGTTATGACCTTAATGAGGCTAGTATATAAACTCCATTTACTTATATACAAGCATATCATTATCATTATATTATTGAATATTACCAGTTTTGTTCTTGAGCAATCTTAGTGTTATCACTTTCTCTTAACTCTTATCTATTTCCTTTAGTAAAGAGTAGTGAGTAACCCTATAGTTCAGACCAATGGGTCACATCTGATGAATTATAGGTCGAATAGGATTGATTAATGTATCATATCCAATTGGTAGCTGCTCAAATTTACTAATCCTCTTTTATTTTCTTTTAGTTCTCATCTATTGTAGTGCTTCTCTGTGTATACCCGGATATGCATCACCACTATTATAGGTGTTGGTATGTTTAAATTTTAAGCAAGAATGGTTAAGTGTTGCTACAATTTATGTTTATGCGCTAAATATGCTCTTATTATCTCCTAGCATATGTGTTCTATTGCAAGTATGGCCTTTAGGTCATGTTTAGCAACTTGTGAGAGGCTATAAGTTTTAGTATTAGGTGTATCATGTCCTCTTTGCTGATATAAGTGCATGTATGTTAGTCCTATTCCTTTGAATTTTGAGTAAGTGCTGCATGTGCAGTTAACTTGGTCTCTTGCTCTAATTATCCTTATTACGTATGTAGAGTTGATCTTGTTATGTAGCTATTATTGCTGCTAGGTTGGGATGTATCTATCCTATTGTTGTGTAGTGTAGCTACTAGGTGAACCATGTTTACTCTATATCATGTAGCTACTGTAGAAAGGTTATCACGTATGTTATGCTAGTCCTTAGGTCATTATGATGTACTATCACCCCTGAGTCGTAGGTTAACTAACTAAGCTACTCTCTACCTTAGTTCTATGTACTCCTACATACCAACCCCATACCCCCACCCCCTGAATAATGGTACAACTGTGCATATGTACCTATCCTTCTCTTGGTATGGTTACGTCTGCTAAGGAGTTCAAATAGGAAATTGAAATTCTTTTCCCTTCTCCCCTGTTCTATCATATGGTTAACTACAGCTAAAGACCTTGTTCAATGAGAAGAACTTAGCCACTTTCTTTTTTTCTTTTCAGTATGTTTATACCTACTGTTGAGCATTGTATAGCACTTAATTCAGTAGCAGACAAAGTAGGTTGCATTCGTCCCTCTTTTCTTCACTTCAAACCCTAAGCTCAACAACTTGTTAGCTTTAAGTCCAACAATAAAGTGTGTGCTGCTCTAGTTTAGGCTAAGCAACACACATGTATGAGACAATTTAACACCTCTAGTAGCAGTTGTCTCCCCCTCTCTTGTCTGGTTGAAAACTATAGCTTTATTTAGATTCCCCACCTTCCATTTCAGCTAAACTACTAAGTTTGTGTATTGGCCCAAAAAGGAGCCATAGTGGGACACCAACTGCAACCTTAAACCATCCCTTACATGATAGAAATGTACCCACTACAATGTGATTGGAAAATATAAGTCTAACCCCACTTAAGTACTACTACTTAACAAAAGTCTAATGGAGTCTTGTTAAACTACCCAATTTAGGAGATCGAACTTACTTGAATCACTTCTTAAGAGCAATAGACTTAGAATAGTGACTAACCAATTTAAAAATTAACGCTCCCTCACTCATCAACTTAACTACCTAAGTAATATAACATACTTAATAATACAAGGATAAGAGTGTAATTAGAAATTATATATATACACACATATATAACAACAAGACATAGTCACAGAATCATTAAAAACCAATTCATTTTGCTTTTATATTCGAATAATGGCATTAAAAATTTTCTTTTTATCAGTTGATTACAACCAGGATTGTGATCTAACTACAAACTATTATGATTCGTGACCTATTATAGCTGAATGAGTTTCCTATGATCCTATGTCTTATGTATGCTTATAATTTAGTCACATTAAATTCTTAATTTAATTTATTGATGCATAGGGGGAATTAGGGAGATGCATATGTATGTTATTACATGGTATTGAGTGAAATGAGAACATTTAGTATATAATTCATCACCCTATAATATGTGCATTTAGCTAAATTATGAAGTGTTTGAGATAATTGATTGCTCACCTAGTGAATGAACCTAATCGAATCTGAGCTAAAAATAATGTTAACTGGAATACGCATCTTCATGACATATTCATATGAAAAATTGGGCAAATACATTACACGAAGGTAATGAAAAGGTCTTACGAGGGTTGTTATTATAATGAAAATGAGTTAATTGTACGGTGTACTCATACTAAATAGCCTTATCCTAGCCACGAGCTTACTAAACGCTACAGACGCCAACCTTGTGCTAAGGATCATCATTTAGAGACCTCCATTTAGGAGTAAGCAAGGACTGTTAGGCTCCACTTATACGCTACACCTGAACTTAAATCTTTTTATAAAAGTAATCTCTTTTCTTATCTAATGATAAAGTGGAGTCCTAACCTATGATAAGTTCAAATGTGGTACCCAGATCTATTAGACTAAAATTCTCCAGTCCTGACTTCAGAGTGTAAAAATTTGAGTTACATGCAGTACTTAGGCAATTGCATATATTTGCTTGGCATATTGATTTTCTCATGTATTCATATGTTTGCTTAATTTGATTGACAACTTATTTGCCGACATGGTTGAAGTTTCTCACTAACTAGTTAGCTTACTCCCTTATAGATTTTTATTGCAGATACCGAATCATTTTACTATTCTTGGGAAGGGTATACCTAAGATGGCAATTGCTAGGCTTTTGGAAACCCTTGGGAGGGTTCTCTTCTTTTCTTTTGTTTCTAGTGTTTAAGAAAGCCATTATAGATATATCTTCGTTGTAAGACTCTCTATTTTGATTAACTGTATTTATTTTTGTTTCTATCTTTTGATAGCCAATATTACAAATGACTTTGAACATCAAGAGATTGAAGTCCGTTGATACTATCGGACTTGAATTATATAAAGTGTTTTTTTTTTTTTTATAGTTATGAAAACTTCTACTTTTAATCATATGCTTGATTCTCAATTACACACACACACACACACACAAGGTATCCGACTTATGTCAATCTTAATAACTATCTATAGGGTAATTTTCTAGTGATTAAGATAGTTTTTGGTTTGTTTTCAGAATTTTATTGTCCCATTCACTTCATTAAATTAAAAAAAAAAGGGGAATAAAATTAGGACTCTTAAGGAATTCAACAATATGTTTTCTATTAATTTATTTAGTTGAATTAAAAAGTAGTTTAGGACTATTCTCTAGAATCTAGTACAAAGTAGCCCAGGAAGCCATGGAATCGGTCTATTGTACTTCAATGCCACAAATCCTCCTCAATAAATGCTCTTCAAATGCCTTGAAAAATTCCATCTTTTCCCTCTTCAATAATTTATCCATAGAATTTGTTCCTTTCAAAAGCCAATCTATTCCTTCCCAAAAAAGGCCCTTTTCCTAAACCCTCCTCGAAGTAAACCCTACTCTCTCTCTTCCCAAATGCTAGAAAACACAACATGATGTTTACGGTGTCTATGGCTTGTTGGTGGTTGATAGGTGGTGGGAGAATGTGGTTTAAGTATGTGGTTAATATGCAAGCTTAAAAGGAAATCGTTTCTACCCATTGTTGTCGCGTAATAGGGAATCATTTCTACTCAAAGGAGCTATTAATGTCATCATTTCTACTCAAAGGAGCTATTAATGTCATCATTTCTACTCATGGTTGCCACCGGAGTTTCTCTCCCTTTCTTTTCCAAGAGTTTGAGTTTGTGGTCACAGAAGTATGGTCATCTAGTGGTGGTAGGAGGGTGTGGTGGTGTGTTGTGCTATGAATGGCTCATGTAGAGAAGTGGAGGAGGATCTTTTCTTACTGAATTGAGATTCATGGGTCCAAGTTAAGAATCCCAATTCAACAAAATGGGAAATTGAGATTTCTCATGTAATTTCTATTATAGAGTAAAAAACAAGGCAAATACTGTAATAGGAATTCATAAGAAATAAGAGGACAATAAAATAACCATCCCCCTAAGTGAACATATTGTATGGGTTTGAGGTTAGCTTTTGGACAAATCTAAAACTTGATAGGAACCCAATAAAAATAATAAATGATCATCCTATATTATTTGCATGTATACATTTAGAAAGATTTTATTTTCCTCTAGCTGCTTATATGTGTGTTTGTGTAAGGACTTTTTTGGTCTTTGTTTCCTTCTCTTTATTAGGGTCTTTTATCCATCATTATTATGCTGACTTATGTATCAGAATGACCCGCCGAAGCAAACTTTAACATCTAACTAATCGTCTTTTCTTTTGCAGGAAGCTAAAAATCCAGAAATCTCTATCAACAAATCATCGATGCGAAGATCACCCATCAACATTAACATGATAAGTGAGAAAGATTCCATTCAAAACTAAGGATTGTTTCGCATTTTGAATGTAATATTTCATATACGACTTCTTTCATGAATTGCCAAAATTCATGTACCGATCCGTGACAGATCTGGTCTTGCTATGGCGTTGAGTATTAATTTCTTCTCCACATTTGAGCAAATCTATTAACGATCTATCGCCTGCTCATGGTTCTGAGAAATTCTCTTATCATCACCACTGTAAATAAAAGTTGCTCGGCAAAACTGTGCGTAGAGTTTGGAAAAAGTGCATGGGCGAAAAAAGACAAGGCACATCCTATACCCTCGAAGTACTCTACATCGTAATTTACGGTTATGAGAAAAGATAAGGCACATCAATATATTCGACAAGACCCTACAACCAAAGTCACGATTGCGTAACAGAAGCAGCAATAACAACAACCTGGTCAAAGAAGAAAATTGCTTGTCAAGCAACTTTTGTATGTCCTTAAACTCGGCAAAGAGTTGCTCTGATCCGTGGCTTCAAGTGGCTGGTCGTCCATGAAGAAAAACCATGAAAAACGCTTGCAGATCCAACAAGCATATCATTTTATATGGTGGAACTTGTTGCAGGTGACACTAGCATCCTGTTTTCTGTTTACCTTTCACAGTTGTACCGACAGCACTTGCAATTGCAACATCCATGGATGTGAACCTCGCCAAGGCGTCCCTCATTACTAAATGTATCACCTTTACCACGATGTGTAAATCTGAAGCACCCATATTTCTTCTCCTGTTTGCCTTTGCCTTTGCCTTCAGGTTAAAGTCTCCAGGCCTTAGACTTTCCAGAACCATCATCATCTCAATTGGAATCTTATTAACAAAAAAAACATAAGGGTATTATCGGCTCCCTTCCGCGAATGGCCATGATCCGAGCTGACTTTCCCACACGTTTAATCCGTACTCAAAGGATCTAACTTACCGAACCAAATGTCGACGATTGCAGACCCGAGCTGCTTTAAACAACAAACCCGATCTCCACACGAGCTGGTCAATAACCACAACATTCGACCTTCATTAACTACATTCAACCCATGGTATTCGAACAAAAAGTCCTAGTCGAACCAAAGCTATACTAACTTGTTTTCTAAACCCCAGTAATTGACTCCGATCAAGCCTAGATCCAACCTGTTCCAACACAAGCCAAGCTTCACAGCAACAAAACCGTGTTCTCCTCCACAGTCATGGCCAGTACTTGAACAAAGCACTCTGCCCGAGTTTCTAGTGCATTGCCGAGCGAAGCATCCTCAAAGAGCAGCACGTCCAAGCACCAGACTGAGGGCTAGAAAGCTCTAAACAACAACAGAAGATCCCTGCACTATGTTAACTATGCCGAGCAGGTCCTTAAGGCTTCATATATACTACAGCCGAGACTCGTCCGAGCTACTTACTGACATAGTCGAGCTTCAGAGCTACCAAAACTAAGCAGGGCAACCTATTTCAAGTTAAGCTCGACCATGTTTCAAACTGAATGCCGAGCACGGGTAACTCCGAGCAGATGGAATCCGCCCAAACGGCAATACCAAGATTTTAATGACCTATTACAACAAAGAATCGAGCTTCCTATCCATAAAAATCTAACCTCTGCAGGTTGTGTAGCTACAATATGGCACGGAGGCAAGAGCAATGCTTTTACATGCCAAGCTCCAAGCTACCCACAACAACTTGTGCCCGTTGGCCAATGAAGCTGATTCGAGATGGGACAAAGCCGAAAAGTCGAGCGTCATTGCCGAGCGTCATTGCCGAGCTCCCATGAGTCCGAGCTCTGCACTTCCCGAGCATGGCTGACAAATGCTTCACTAAGTTGCTATAGCAAAACAACGACAGGCCGAGCCTCGTTGCATTGGCAAAATGGCCAAGATTCGACCAGAGTCTGGCAGTGCATGGAGTTTGAGCTCCAATAAGCTATGGACAGCACAGCATTGGCCTGATCTAAATTGCTTGATAGCCGAGCTGCAAATCTCAAATTGCCGGACTAAGCAAGTCTATATCCTCACCAAGGAGAATCCGAGCTCTGTATATGGTCGGGATCCTTGTAGCCAAGCGATGCATCTGTTATGATAGAAAATAGAAGACAACTAAAGATAAATAGAAGATGTCCGAGGTATCCAGATGAGTACATGTGAAGACTTAAGCATACTATATTAAGCATATTATAACAAGTAACATGAAGAGTCATACAGATAATTAGTCTTACAAGCTGTTTTACAAATAGTTACAAATTTTAAAATTATTAGCCAAAGCAACAAATTTTTCAATTCACAATTACAAACGAACTACTAGGAATTGAGAAACAGATAAATAAAAAAAAGATAGTAGTAGTTAAGTATGAAAAACTGTAAATAATGAAACCTTTATGTAAATGAGCTTTTTTGGCACTCAAAGTCCAGGGTTCTTCAATAAAGAACTTTTCTACTGTACCATCTATTCTTTTGTTCATATCTTGCATACAAAGAACAAATAGGTTAGATAATATACACATAAGAGAGAAATTAATAAAAGAGGACATCAGAACATAGATTGCCAAGACTACTTCTCAAATATGTAAATTTCTTTTTCAAACCATCATCATACTGAGAAATTTAGGAAAACCTAGTTATTATCCTTACAGTGCGAAGAGAAAAGGAAAGAGAAGAGAGAGAGTTGTACTTAATAGTCTAATTGAAGGATCCAACGAGTGGATTGTTTTTGTATGTCTAACATGGGAACTATGGGACCAATATGCACCATTTGTGTAAAAGAAGAAAAATTGTATCTAGTGGGGCCTAGGCTGACCCATAGTTAGCTTAACAATTAGTGCTATCGTTGTTCATTAAGTGTTAGTCAAAGATTGTATTCAAGAAATGGCAAACAATACAAGAGGAATAACAGGTTTATAAGAAGATATTCAAAAGCATGACGTTAGGTTTATATCTTTGGAATCAAGAATGGATAATATGGAGCATATAATGGCCGAAATGAATGAAAATTTCAAGAACTTTGTCACAACCAACATTCAGAAAAGAATAAAAAAAAATTCCAGGGTCAATGAGGATTCTTCATCATTTTCATCCCATAATGGTTAGGAGTCATATCAGTATTATTGATTAATTAAATTAGATTTACTAAGGTTTTCAAGACAAGATCCTGAATCTTAACTTTTTAAGGTAGATCGATTTTTTGAGTTACATGAAGTTCTACCATCTCAACGGTTGAAAATGGCTTCTTTTGCTATGGAAAATAAAGCTTTACATTGGTTAATAAAGAATGATTTGTTAGATACTTGGTCAGCTTTTGAGAAAGTAGTTAAAATAAGGTTTGAACCTTCAATTTTTTAAGATTATTAGGGTAAATTGTCCAAATTGGTGCAAAAAAGATTAGTTTTGGAGTATCAAAATGAGTTTGAAAAGGTTATCTAAGAGTTTTATCCAAAGTTACTTTGTATTCGAATTAGAAGCCAACATATAGGTAGAGGTGATATCAGCTAGACCATCATCGCATTTGGAAGCTATTCGTTTAGCCAAATTATATGAGACAAAGCTATAAAGACTTCAATAGATCATTTTCTTTAACAAAACCTCAATACCAACAATCTTTTTCAAACCCACACTTTTCAAATAAAAATTCCAACCCATCTCTCATTTTAAACTACATTATCAACCATCCTTTTAGAAACCAACCATTTCTTCCATCTCATCACAGGCTTCAAATTAAACAAATAATCAAAACATTCGTACTAAGACCAATTCCTAGAATTCCAACGATAAATCATTACCTATAAAGAAAATGACAATAGTTGAATTGTCTTTGAGAATAGAGAAAGGGCTTTGTTATAACTATGATGAAAAATACTATAAGGGACATGTTTGTAAAGCAAAGTTTCTTGTGGTAATTTAGCCAAATGAAGACTTGTTTGATTAAGAAGAGGATTTGCAGTTATAAGAGGAGAAGGAGGAAAGTGGTGAAGTAGGGATTTTATGAAACAATTGATGAAACAGTGGAAATAAGTTACCATGCAATTTCAGGATCTATGGCTCCTAAAACATTAAGGTTAAAAGGAACAATAAAAAGTAAGCATGTTTCACTACTAGTAGATTCTGGAAGCACGAATAATTTCATGCATCTTAGTGTGGCAAAAATGTTAGATTTACCAATAATTGCAGTTCCTAAGTTTTCTGTGATAAATGGAAATGGGGATTATTTGACTTACTCAAGTATGTGTAAACAAGTACCATTAGTGCTTAATGGAATTATATTTTTAGTGGATTTCTATATTTTGCAAATTTAAGTAGCTAAGTTGATATTAGGAATACAATGGTTGGTAACATTAGGCCTTATTACTATGGACTATGCTTTGTTAAGCATGAAATTTTTGTAGCAAGGAAAAACAATGGAATTTCAAGGAAATAAGGACATAATTCTAAAGCAAATTGAAGGATTAGAGTTGAGAAAATTGATTATTAGTAATTGATAAAGTCTAATATTGTGGCTTGTTTTTTGAATTTAGTGGCTCAAAAGGAAATATAATTTCATGATACTACCAGCAATAATGAACTTGAATCATTATTGAGCAAATTTCAAGATATTTTTGTGACTCCTACATCACTACCACCAATACATGATGTCTAACACCATATTCCCTTAAAAGATGAAACAAGCCATAAATGTTAGACTATATCGCTATCTTTACTTCCAAAAAGGAGAAATAGAGAAGTTGGTCAAGGAAATATTGGAGAGAGAGTTATTCAACCTAGTAACAACCCTTTTTTGATCACCAATATTGCTAGTTAAGAAAAAAGATGGATCATAGAGGTTTTATGTGGATTATAAGGTATTAAATCAAGTAACTATCCTTGACAAATTTCCAATACCAATAATTGATGAGCTACTAGATGAGTTTGGGGGAGCCACAACCTTTTTAAAAATGGATTTATGTACGGGATACCATCATATCAAGATGAATCTAGTTAATGTACACAAAACGACATTTAAGATATATGAGAGACACTATGAATTTTTGGTAATGCCTCTTGGTTTCTCGAATGCACTAGCAACATTCCAATCAATAATGAATAACATTTTTAGACCATATCTTAGAAAATTCATTATAGTATTCTTTGATAATATTTTGATACATAGCAAAAACGTACAAGAACACATGGTGCATTTAGAAAAACCCATTGAGTGTTTGAGGAAACATGTTTTTTACCTTAAAAAGAACAAGTGTTCTTTTGTCAAAGATAGTATTGACTATTTGGGTCATATAGTTTTAAAAGAGGGAGTGCAACTAGATCCAGAGAAAGTGGCAGCAATAAAGAACTAGCCTCAGCCTACATCAGTAAAGTAGTTGAGAGGATTTTTGGGCATTACTAGTTATTATCGACACTTTGTGAAAGATTATGCTAAGATAGCATTTCCTTTAACAAATTTGTTAAAGAAAAATGGTTTTGATTGGAGTAATGAAGCAATGGAAGCTTTTCTCAGGTTAAAGGAATCACTAATCTGTACACCAATTTTAGCTTTTCTAGATTTTTTTATGTCATTCATTATAGAAATAGATGCATTAGGAATGGGATTAGGTGTGGTTTTACATTAGGGACAAAAACCCTATTGCATATTTCAGCAAGAAATGTAACCTAAGGATACAAAAAGCAAGTGCTTATTTAACAGAATTATCAACAGTGGTGAAAACAATGAGAAAATGGAGACAATATCTCTTAAGGAGGCATTTTATCATTAAAACAGATTAGAAGAGTCTCAAAGAATTACTTACTCAAGCAATTCAAACTTTAGAGCAACAATAATATCTAGTGAAATTAAGGGGGTATAATTATGAGATACAACACAAACCAAGCCTATATAATAAAGTAGTAGATGTGTTATCCAAGAGGTTTAAAGAATAATTCCAATTGTTGTCCTTGTCAATTCCTTCTTTTGATTCAATTAATGTACTATAAAGGGAATTAAAGCATAATGAGGAATGGATCGATCCCTTAAAGACTTCGAGTATTAATATTAACCTTATCTTTATTATCTAACAGGAAAATTATGAAAGTTTGAATTAATTAAAAATACTAAAATTAACAAACTAACTTAATTATAAGACTTAATTAAGCAATTGAAAAAGCGATAAAATCAAGAACGACTTCAAGAAAGTAATAACATATTTAGGAATTATTTCCCCTAGAGTTAATCATGTGATCGCTTAAAATATATTCAATTTGGTTTCTATTATTTTTGACCGGAGGGATTCACAACTAAAGTTAATACCTTTCTCAAGCATATTAACCCTAATCCTAAATTATTTACCGGAATCTCTTCACTTAGTAATATAATTTAGAATTGCATTAATGTATAATGAATTCCCATACAATTAATTAACTTTCCGGAAGAAACATGTATCTTATCTTTAAGTATACATGTAATCCTCTTCAATTATGTAAAGATCTAATTACACATGCAATTTCTCAATCAACATGCATAATATCATATATTGACACTCTAGAATTATCAATCTACAATTAAACAACATAATTGAATCAAGAAAAGATAGAAACTTTATTGAAATTATAATTCAATCCAAGGGTTACATGAAACCTCAGGTTCCATAATCCTAAATACTTGAATTCTAAGCTATCATAATGAATCTAAAAACGAGTTCCATCAAAAACATAAAATAAAGCATGGAAAACCCCTCTTGATTTGATGAACAATCACTCTAATCTTGAAATCGATGTTGTTCTCGCCTCTTTCTTGATTGATGTTCTCTTTAAGTCTCTTCTTGTCTCTTGTGTCTTTTTTGTTTCTGTAATGTCTCTCCTCCTTTTAAACCCTAAGATACCCTTTTATATGTATATTACAAAGATTCTGTTTTCGTCACCAGACACGGCCGTGTCCCCAGGTCGTGTAACTTTCTGCACTAAGGCAAAATTCTCTACACAACTTTAAAATTTCATAACTTCTTCATTTGAACTTCAATTTGAGTGAAATTTGATTCCTTTTCTTCGTTTTCTATCATAGAACGCATTCAAACCTTGAAATCAAAATTTTACTCAATTAAGTATCAATTTCTTTAAAGAAAACCAAAAATGTGAGGAAAATACTATAAAATCATCTTATGAAATATGTTTAAAATCCGAGTTATCAAATTTCCCTACACTTGAGCATTTGCTTGTCCTCAAGCAAATAAATCAAAATAAAACTTTCAAGACAAGAAACGCTAAACAAAATTTATCACTATTTAGGAAACCGGTGAACGAATACATTTGACCCTTAGAAAAGTAAGAAAATTATTCTCAATCAACTTGCAATAATAAAGTCAACCAATTTCATATGATCATATTCGAATGCTCCAACAATACTTAATACTAGAGTTCACTAGTTAATTTATGAAAATCAAAGTTTACCCAAGACATTTAACTAAGGATTCTTAAACTAAAAATTAGATTTAACATCTCACCAACCGAGAAAGAGTCATAAAAATTTTGTCCATTTGACTAAAGTGTATACAATTCTCTTTTTCATCTCACCAAGCACCATAATTTAAAACAAACACATTTTACATCCACTCATCCTCTGATCATCCCCCTAGTTCATGCTTTTGTTGAGAGGTTTCTTTAAACTTACCTTATTTAAGCATAATTGTGTTGATAGCGGGAAAGAATCTTGCTCTTCTAAAGGACCAAGACCGATCCATACCAACTTATTCCTTATATTGATAGCGGGAAAGAACCTTGCTCTTCTGACAGACCAAGGCCGATCCATATCAATTTTTTTCTTTTTTTTTTCATTTGAATTGGCATTGGGACTCAATCTGACTCTTTTGACGGACCAAGACGAATCCTTACCAATTTTTTCTATTCATACACTTGTTATTACTTTTGACCTCCAATCATTGTGATTTTTCAGGGGTTTCTAAAAAGAAGAATTTCATTTGTTTGCTTGCTAAAAATTATAGGACTCTTAAAAATTTCTAAGAGAAAGGTATATATAAAAGTAAATTTTAAAAATAACCATGACTAACTCTCAACTAGTGATGTTGCTCCAATCTCAAGTCCTAAAGTCCTAAGCTAAATAACCCATAACTTTCTGTAAACCCTACTTTTAGTGGCCTAAGACTCGATTATGAGTACCCTCCGAATATTCCTAAAGATCAACTAAACTAAAAACTTAAGTTTATAGTTAGAAACGAATTAAATTTTTACAATTCAAAAGCCAATTGTCGATAAAACCCGAGCTTGAAGAACTACGAGCTCTAAAGCTACTTAAAACCTTAAACCTTAAAACTATTAAGGAATTTTAACCCTAAATAATTAATCGATGATTTAATTTGAACAATTTCATTCAACTTTAGAAAATTTCACAATTCTACAAAAATCAAATCATAAATTACAAAACAATGTAAGATAAAAATCCTAAAATAATTTTTTATAAGGCTATGCCCTTATCTTCATATATAAGCCTTACACATAAATAAGTAGACCAACCAATCACCTTAGATAACTTATCAATTGAGAGTTGGAATCATTTATCAATTGATAACTTATCAAAATCTAGTGATAAAACAATTTCCTTATCACCTCTTCACTTATAATACATATGGACAATTTTTCACAAGAATTCATAAGCTTAACTTTAATAAAGGAGACAAAACCACTCCATGGCATAAAAAGACTTCCAATGGCAGATCTAAAAAGGGGAGAAAGGGGGGCCATGCACTTGTCATTCACCCATCAATCACTTCTTCTTACATATCACTATTCACCTCTTAATGCTTACATCATCAAAAGTTGCAATTGTTGACTTTATGTAAGCTACAAGACAACACTTTCAAGACATTTAAACACTCCTTCTCTCTCCATTTCCAACCGGCCACACTCTCCACCATTTCTCTCCCTTTCAATTTCACTTTCACTTCATCTTTCTCTCCTTTGAAACAAACATAAAAAGGAAAAACAACCTTACCCCACAAAATCAATTTTTTTCCATTTTGAAGCTTCACTCACGACATTATTTTCCTTTGTTCTTGTATCATTTTTTTTCACCATATAAGACCTTTTAAGACCATTAGAATCTTCCATAAACCCCATACCAAAAGAACAAAAGATTCGGGTTTCAAAAGGTAGCAAAAAGGAGGAGGTAAAGTTAAGAGCTAAAGTGGAATCTTAGTGCATAACCACCACACTTTGCGTTAAGGACGAGTAAGTGATTCTTGGGATGTGTGGATTAGTATTTATGTTAGGAGACTTGGATTTCTTGAAGATATGAGTAAGGTTTAAGTTGTTAGAACACCAAAAATCGTTTTAAGAAACAAACCATAAAACCCTTCCATGAAGTTGAAATATGAGCATGTAAAGTTGGTGTTTTGTGAAGACATTTGTTTAATACTTTGAATGGAAGATTTTAAGCTAAGAAAATCTTGAAATGAGAACTTTAATGGAGGATAAGCATGCTGGACATGAGGGTTTCATAGTCATTTGAATGTTGATTTTATTTTCATTAAGCTAAACATGCTCAAATCTAGACTTAAGTTAAGGAAAAATCCATCACATAAAAATTTATGAAGAAACCAACTTTGTATGACATGAGCTATGATATGGGAGTTGTATTAAGTATAAGATCTTCTATTTATTTATGTGGAGCATGAGTTAAAAGATCATTTGATGGAAGAAAATTTAAGTTAAGATTTGTACACAAGTAGTTAAGTGCATAATCTACCACCTAAATTTAAGGAAATGATGAAACAAGTTAATGAACCAAGTAAGGACCCCTTGGAACCATCATGAACAAACCTAGAACGTAGGAGAATGAAGCCTAAAAATATGATAAAAGTAAAAGAACAAAGTGAAAAGATTAACTAAAGCAAGTATAGTAAGCATATAAAGCCTAAAACTCAAAACCGAGCTTAAAACTCTCAAAACAAGCTTAGAACTCTAAGCTGGGCCTTCAATAAAAATCTTATCAGCACCTAAAGTACCAAGAGAGGTTGTTTTGAAGCCCATAAGAAATCCACATAAGGCCCCATAAGCCCACCAAAGTCATTAACTTTAGTTTGAACAAAAAATAAGCCCATTTGACAACTTAAGCCCACTAAAGGGCCCAAGAAGTGGTTGTTAGCCTTCGGGATATAAATCAATTTTGTAAATCTGATCTCAAGGAGTATTTTAAGCTTAGGATAAAATCTAAAGATCAAGCCCAAAGGATTCCTCAAGTTATCAAAAAGCCCATTTACCAAGTAAGGCCAAAAAACACTCCAACACATGAGGAACACTACTGTTCTGACCCATGGACAGAATTATATACCTCATTTTGAAAATCTAACCTTACCACATTAAGTACACTAAAAAACGATGAATATTAACTATAAGATCATAAAAATCGGATTTAAAACAAAAAAGTTATACGCGATTGAACTTTAGGTAAAAACCGGGAAAATTACGAAAACTAGTTAAGAATATAACTTAAGGAAAATTTACTTAGTTTCTTAAGTTTGCTTCAATTCCTTATAAAAATTATTTCAATGATCAGGGGACACCGTTTATGGAGACGACTTGCCTCCGAACTACTTTGACTGACCCATATGGCAGAGTGAGTAAATTCCCGGTGACTCTTTACTTGATTGTGCTTGTAAAGTAGATGCACCCAATCTTATATTTATAAATTTGGATACTTGTGGGATATGGGAGATGCATGTGTATGAATTTATGGATGAATGTGATGACTTGTTAATTATATATAATAATGGGAATCGTTTGTATGAATATATATACATGTGAATTGTATGGAATGAAATTGGTTTATCACCCTTAAAATCAAGTTAATCACTTATATGATTAAGAACTTAAAATGAATCATGCATTCCCCTGATTGCATACGGGTAACACCGACTGTCGCTTCACGCAGAAGATGGGAAGGGACTCATAGGAATATGAGTTTCTTGCAGGATTGGGCACTAGCTATGCCATCATATATATTGAGTCTATGTTTTAAGCTGATGGGCTTACTAGGCGCTGGGAGATGCCAACCATCGGCGAGGGGCCGAGTCTTATGGCTTCTGCTTAAGGTGTGTGTTTGTGGACTGCGGAGGCCTCCACACTGCTATACTTAGAATTTTTAAAGGATATGATTTGATTTTGGTAAAGGAAGTATATATATATGTAGAGTTTTGTTTTGGTATGAACACGATAGTGCAAATGAAATAAAACCCAAGGTCTAGAACCCAGATTTTGGTTTGGGTTGGTTAATTATCTCCAAACCCCAACTTTAGGGGGCGTAATTCTGAGTCGTATGTAGTTCCTAGGTCACTGCATACGTTATTTGGCATACTGATTGTTCATGCATTCATATGATTGTGCATATAATAAACTTTTGCTATGTGGTACTAATGAGGGCATTTATCTCACTAAGCGTAAGCTTACACCCCTATAGATTTTTATTGGTGCAGGAGAACCTCTTCGTCAATCCAGGCTGAAGCATGCTCGTGGTAAGTCTTGTGTAGAGACGGGTTGGAGCGATCAGAGAGCGAAGAGGACATTTTGTAATAGATTATAGATATTTAGATACTTTTATGTATTTATGCATAACTTAGATTTTATGCAGTTCTGTTATGAACTGCATTTGTTTGTAATATTGTTTTGGTGTGAGTTTCACGAGCCCACACAATTAGTTAATTTATAACATAGAAGTAATTTTAGTTAAATTGCTCTATATTACTTGTCTATGGGCCTAGTGGTAACGTAGAGTGGAAGGAGTCTTGTATATCATATAAAAGGCCTATGATTAGCAAGGGGGTTGATAATAAACCTTTATAAGGTACATGGCGACCTATCATGACAATGGTACTGTTGGGTCGTTATACTTTGCCTTCCAAAAATTTGACTAATCAATTCTAGTAAAGTATAATAAGATCAATAATAATCAAGACAATACAGTTAATTTGGCTTAACACTTGTTAATCACCTATTGCAAGTTAACTTAAAAATTAATTGGGTCAAATGTGAATAATTGGTATCCTAAACAGTAATAAATTCATATATATCCTCTCCCCACACTTACTAACGTACATTGTCCTCAATGTACCACTAAGAAAGCACAATATCAAGATATCAAACAAGAAAAAAACATCATAGGGAAAAAGGAAAATATGTATTGAAAATGAAACTAATACTTCCCTACCTTGGAGCATAAGATATTCTAATGGAGAAAGAGTTGCTAGTTGCTCAACAATAGTGCCCTCATGATTAGAACATGATATAATAGATGTGGACCTCCTTCAAACAATCTACTTTTCACGATTTTCCATTGATGACCTGAAAAGAAACATTGAATCGCGTTGGATTTGATGAAGAAATGTATTGATGAAAAGTAAATCATGAGGAGAAGAAGAAGAGAAGAGAAGAGAAAAGAAATATGTGTTGATGTGTGGAAGTGTGTGAAAGAGTGTGTGTGTGTTGAAATAAATAGGGCATGTGCTAAATCATGTAGGTTTTGGGCAGACACGGGCTGGGACACGACCATGTCCTACGCCCGTGCAACTCTCTGATTGCAAGGTAGCTGTCCTGGGCAAACACGGGTTGGGACACGACCGTGTCCCACGCCCGTGTAACTCTCTGATTGCAAGGTAGCTGTCCTGGGCGAACACGGGCTGGGACACAACCGTGTCCTATGCCCGTATAACTCTTTGATTGCAAGGTGGCTGTCTTGGGCAAACACGGGCTGGGACATGACCATGTCCCACGCCCGTGTAACTCTCTATGTTCGTGTGTGAATTTTGGACGCACACGAGCTGGGAAACGACCGTGTCCCACGCCCGTGTAATTTTCTGTAGGCAGTCGGGAATACTGGGCGCATACGGGCTGGGACACGACCATGTCCCTTGCCCGTGTAACTTTCTGTACCCACGTAGTGAAACTGAAATCTGGTGGACACGGGCTGGGATACGACCGTGTCCCACTCCCGTGTAACTTCCTGTGGGTGGGCAGTTTTGAAGGTCTGGATGGACACGGGCTGGGACACAACCGTATCCCATGCCCGTGTAACTTTCTATTCTATTTTTTTTTTAAATTCATGAATTTAATTTAAAAATAAAGGAAACTTAAAGAAATAAAAGTAATTAAACTAGAAAAAGAAAAAAGAAAACTAAAGAGAAGAATAAAAATGAAATTAAAAGGGAAAAAAAACCTATGACTAAAATTGAAACAAATAAAAGAAGCAAAGCAAAGCAAAGTTTGATAAAAGAAAAATAAAATGAAATAAACTTAAAGAACTAAAGTGTAAGAAAAGTTAGACATGGGTTGCCTCCTAAAAAGCGCTATAGTTAACGTCAATAGCTCGACGGGATACGTTTTGTAATTCATGATTCTTCATCTAGGTGGAGACTCGCTTTCGAACTCTCCATACGAGTGTAGATTTACCCTTCGGCCATCGACCTTGCCAATTCCATTTCATTGGTGCATAACTTCCATAGTTTCTCTCCTTATGATACCACTTATCAAATTCATATAGCCTAAACTTCTTTATTTTGTCTGCTTTTAGCTTAGATGCGGTTGTCATTGGGAGTTTTGAACTTTTCACCACAAAGACATGTTCTAAATGATTTCTTGACAGTTTTGGTTCCAAAAGTGGTGGCTTCTCTTTGAAAGATTTTAACCTACAATCCTTTGGCTTGTGGAGTGGATCAATCCTCTTCTTGTCCACAATGGATTCATGAACTTCTATTTGAGCTACCACTTCTGTACAATTGGGGTTAATTACCAAATTTTCATCTTTCTTTTGCAAGCAATAGCTTGAGGAATCCTTAGCAAGAGTTTCCTGCACACATGTAGATCTAACGATATTAGTGGCATTAACATTGTGACTTATGTCCTCTGAGTCAAGAAATTTGTTCGTTGCCTCTGGAGTTTTAAAAACTATTTCATCATCCCCGACCCGTAATATCAACTTATGCTCACTAACATCAAAAACAGCCTTAGCAGTGGCTAGGAAGGGTCGACCTAAAATGATTAGCACCTCAATATCTTCATCCATATCAAGTATAACAAAATCTACAGGAAAGATGAATTTGTCTACTTGCACAAAGATATCCTCTATGATGCCTTTAGGGTATGTGATAGACCTATCGGCTAATTGAAGACTCATGCCCGTTAATTTAGGTTCTCCTAACCCTAGCTTTTTGAACAATTTATACGACATCAAATTTATACTAGCTCCTAAGTCTGCCAAAGCATTATCTACCAACAAATTGCCAAGCATACAAGGAATAGTAAAACTCCCTGGATCTTTTAATTTTTGTGGCAGCCTTTTCTGGAGAAGTACCAAGCATTCCCCGTTCAATGTAACGGTTGTAAGCTCCTTCAACATCCTCTTATTCAATAGAAGATCTTTTAGAAATTTTTCATATTTTGGCATCTGCAAGATGACATCAACAAGAGGTAAGTTAATGTGTAGTTGTTTGAAAATATCAAGCAATTTACCTAATTCCTTATTTTGATCAGTGTAACTTTGCTTAAGGCGCTGCGGGTAAGGGATGGGAGGCTTGTACTCCTTCACTTTTGGCGATTCCATACTTTCTTTTGATTTTAGTGGCTTTGCATCTTCCTTACGATTGATTTCCACTTCTTTCTTAACTACTTCCTCACCATCCTTCTTCTCCACTTGCAGTTTTCTACCACTTCTCAAGGTCACAGCACTAACATGTTCCCTAGGATTGACCTCGGTACTCCCTGGGAGTGTCTCTTGTTGCCTCTCAGAGATCATTTTTGCAAGTTGACCAATTTTATTCTTCCACACTAGACTTCTTTTCTTGAGGAAGAGGAGGTGGTAATGGTCTTTGAAATCTAGGTGGGCCAAAGTTGGTCTTCTGCTAGCCTTGGTTTTGATTTCCCCATGAGAAATTGGGGTGATTCCTCCATCCGGGATTATAAGTGTTACTGTAGGGGTTATTTTGTTGTTTGGGTGGATTTCCTAGATAATCTACCTGTTCCAATTGTTCATATTCTCCATACCCCTGCATACCAAAGTCACTTACGTCCGATTGCACTTGTTGAGGTCCAATAAAGAGTGCATCAATCTTCTTACTCAATAGGTTCACCTTGGCTGCCAGAGCAGTGGTCAAATCTACGTCATAAATTCCCATAACCTTTTACTTGGCTCTGGTGCTTTCCCACTGATAATTTTTCATCACTATTCCTTCAATCAGGTTTTGTGCTTGTTCAGGTGTCTTTGTGTTCAAAGTACCCCCTGCGGATGCATCAATAATTTGTCTCGTAGATAAATTGAGACCATTATAGAAGGTCTAAATCTGCATCCATAATGGAAGGCCATGATGTAGGCACCTTCTGAGCAAGTCCTTAAATCGCTCCCAAGTGTCATATAGAGTCTCCGCTTCCAATTGAGCAAAACAAGAAATACCATTCCAAAGTTTAACGGTCTTTGCAGGTGGGAAATACTTCTCCAAAAATTTCTCTACCAATTCATTCCAAGTTGTGATTAAATTTCGTGGTAGAGAGTTCAACCACTGTTTTGCTCTACCCCTCAAGGAGAAAGGGAATAGCCGCAGTCGGATAGCATCATCCGTGGCTCCATTGATTTTAAATGTATCACAAATCTCTAGAAAGCTAGAGATGTGGGCATTAGGATCTTCATCTTGGAGACCATCAAACTGAACATATTGTTGCACTATTTATATGATGTTAGGTGCAATTTGGAAGTTATTAGCCGCGACGGTTGGCCTTACAATACTAGAGTCAGCTCCAATAAGTGTAGGCCTTGAATAATCAGACATGGTCCTATATGCTTCATCCCAGTTATTAGCCATGTGTAGTGGATCTTCTTACTCAATGAATTGAGTGTTGGGCTATTCATCTTCTTCCTTGATTTCAACGATTAACTCGTTGTCAATGGTCGCCACAATTTGTTTAGGTCGCGATCTCAAATTTTGAAGGGTAGTTCTCTCAATTTCAGGATCAAGTTCTACCAAATCTTCTGGGTTACTTCGAGTCATGAACTGCAAGAGTAAGAAATATAGAATCAATTGCAGCTCTTAGCTAATGAAAATAAACAATGAAAACAAAAGAAAAAAAAAATTGTTAAAGTAATAAAGCAACTAGTGTTTTTAATATCGAAAGTCCTCGGTAGCGGTGCCAAATACGTGATATCAGGCAAGTGCACCTATCAGTTTTAATATAGCAGATGTGAGTCCAAGTCCATCCCTCAGAGACTTCGAGTACTAATATTGACCTTTGCTTTATTATCTAACCGAAAAATTATGAAAGCTTGAATTAATTAAAAATACTAAAATTAACAAACTAACTTATTTATAAAACTTGATTAAGCAATTGAATAAGCGATAAAATTAAGAACGACTTCAAGAAAGTAATAACGTATTTAGGAATTATTTCCCCTAGAGTTTAACATATGATCGCTTAAAATATATTCAATTCGGTTTCTATTTTTCTTGACAGGAGGGATTCACAATTAAAGTTAATACCTTTCTCAAGCATATTAACCCTAATCCTAAATTATATACCGGAATCTCTTCATTTAGTAATATAATTTAGAATTGCATTAATGTATAATGAATTCCCACACAATTAATTAACTTTTCGGAAGAAATATGTATCTTATCTCTAAGTATACATGTAATCCTTTCCAATTATGTAAAGATCTAATTACAAATGCAATTTCTCAATCAACATGCATAATATCATATATTGATATTCTAGAAATATCAATTAACAATTAAATGATATAATTGAATCAAGCAAAGATAGAAACTTTATTGAAAATTCTAAATCAATCCAAGAATCACATGAAACCCTAGGTTCCATAATCCTAAATACACGAATTCTAAGCTATCATAATGAATCTAAAAACGAGTTCCATCAAAAACGTAAAATAAAACATGGAAAACTCCTTTGATTGATGAAAAATCTCTCCGATCTTGAAGTCGGTGTTGTTCTCGCCTTTTCCTTCTCCTTCTCCTCAAGTCTCTTGTCTTCTCTAATGTCTCTTCTTTCTTTTGAAACCCTAATATGTCCTTTTATAGTGTATCAAAAGGTTTTCGTTTTCTTTGCCAGACAGAACCTGGGACATGACCGTGTCCCCAGGTCGTGTAACTTTTTGCCCCTGGCCAATTTTTTTTACATAGATTGTGTAACTTCAAAACTTCATAACCTCTTCGTTTGAACTCCGAATTGAGTAAAATTTGATTCCTTTTCTTCGTTTTCGATCCTAGAACGTGTTAAAACCTAGAAATCAAAATTTTACTCAATTAAGTATCAATTTATTTAAAGAAAACCAAAAATGTGAGGAAAATACTATAAAATCACCATATGAAATATGTTTAAAATCAAAGTTATCAACCACCTCAAGGGCCTTCCTTTTCTAGCCTGCTAACTCTTCTTTTATACTAGCTGTAAGCCTCTTCCCAATACCCTTGGCAGGAGAGGAGAGTACCATTAACTCCTACTCACCTACAGTAGGCTTATGTCCTCCTACCGTAATAAAAGACTCGAACAGTAGAGATATGGTAGTCTCAGACTTGATCACCATCAACTTTGTAGTAATGGTGTCAAGTGGGATCCACTACAAAACTGGCAACTCCTTGTGGCTTGTTTCCCCTACTCCTAACTTCTACTTGGGGACTTTGGCTTTTAGATCAATAGCCTTCTTTTTAGCCTTTATTCTAGCTTCCTATCGATTGAGGAGGTCCGATCCACTAGGTTGGGGCAAAGTTAATACAAACATAAGCAACTACAAATACTTAAGAGCCCTACCATGACCAGCATAAGCAAAGAGGAATCCCTATTCCTCGGACGATGACAAACAAAGAATAGCTTCTTACAAGCCTAAGCTAGCACAACGGAGGAGTGAATTCATGCCAAGTAAAAATCTATACCTCTCAACCACATCATCATAGACTTCTCCATACCCAGGAAAAGTTAGGAGATCAACTTAGAAAAGTGCTTCTATATTGTCTCATCTGCATTTATTAATTGATTGTACTTTGAAGCCATGAAGGCCTCAATCTCCATTACGACCATAGAATCACTTGGACTAAGTTTCTTCAACTTATCGATTTGAACCAACTCCATCTAGTAAGTCTAAAAGTTCTCCTGTTCAGGTAACCCTACTGCAAGGAACTTGTCCCTTTAATGCTTCATGGATGAGTCCAAGCTACCGAACAACTTCTTCTCCTAGCAGTTTGAATGTAAGCCCATCCTCTTAACCTCTTCTATAAATAAAAATAATTAAATAATTATGATGTAGCCCTTACAACTAAATACTCATAGAGGGCTTAAGATGCCCTTAGGGGGATCTAAGTAGAACAGTACCTATGATAATAAAAAAATTTCCCTTTCAAACTCTATGAAAGGAAGGCACATCCTAAACTCCAAACACTTCTTGTATACTACCCTCTTATCTAGCCTAAGCACTTGTAATACCATACTAGGTTAATTCCCCCAATATAATTACTTAAGCAGTAATTTACATTAAATGGCGTACTTTTGCTCACCTGACAGTCGAGCCTGGTTTTTCAACTCTCGGTTTTTTTATAAAATTAGATATTTCCTAAATCGATCAGTACTAAACCCTACTCATTTAATACTGATCCTCAATTAGGGTTTAAAGAAAACAATTTTTTCAACTTGAAAAGATTTAGAGTCACCACCTCACTGAAGTCAGAAAAAAAAAAAAGTTAGGTTATAATTAATTGGATGAATTGGTTGTAACTTAGCTAACGGTTTATCGATTAGAAAAATAATTTATAAAATGGTTTTTTGAAAACCAGAGATTTAGGTTTAGGGATTAATTTATTAAACCCTAAACGGGTACCACTTTTTAACTGTCCAAATTTAACTTCGCTTTTCAAATATACCTTTTTTAATTTCTAAAACAGCTAATTATAATACATGCAACTAAATTGATCAATGTACATAAATATCTAAAAATGGAAAAAAAAATAAAACTTTCCATATTTTAAGTCACCTCGTACTAACGTATGGGTGCCTACGTACCCACTATTTAGGATCAAATTTCCGTAATTCGTTCACAAAAAAATAGCAACTTGATTAATTTTAATTTTTGAAAATTTTTCGAGTTTATGCTTTTATCCATTTTGATTTTTTTTTTTAAATTTTCCCTAAGGATCTTAAATTGGTTTATTTTTAGAAAATCTAAAGTGCCCTAATTTGGAAAGGATCCATTAATTTTTATTTATTTAAAAATATCTTTTTCTAAGTGGTAAAACATTTTTCTTTATTATATTTTTTTTATTATTATTTTTTCATTTCTATTTTTTATTGTTTTTAATACGTATACTTTTTGTTAAACTATGAAAATAACTAAATAATTTTTTTTCTTTTTGGTTTTTCTTCTTTTCTCTTTTTCCTTTTTTTTTTTCTTTCTCTCTCTCTCTCTTTTTTTTTTTAATTACAACAAACTACAAGAATGAAATAAAATAAAATAAATAAATAAAACAAAAACAAAAAAAACAACAATAACAATTATTTAAAAGGGTCAGACCAAGCTACAAGGATTTGACTTGGGTCAACAACGCAGGTCAGATCCCCACGGGTTAAGCCACGCACAGCTAGTTGAAAGGGTATTTCAAAGGGCATTTCGGTGGGTTTTCGAAGGGGGTAAAGGTGGTTTTGTGTCGGATTTATTAGACTTTAGGGGGTATCTTCGATGCTACCGCGTTTGTTGGTCATCCATGGTGGTCGTAGTATAGTAGTGGTATATGTGATGAGAAAGCGAAGGCATCGTGGGTCAATAGGTATGGGCCGAAAGTGGGTGTATGAGGCTTTGATTGGGGCAGCGGTCACAGTGAAAAGGTGATGGTAGCTTAGGTTAGTGGAGTGGTGGTACAAGGTTACAGCTGAAAGAGCGATGTTATGTGCGTGTATAGGTTGCGCAGCTGAGAGAGAGATGTTGGTAGGTCTATGTGAGAAGGTGAGGTTCTGTATGCGTGGGTGTAAGTTCAATGGGTGGCCGCATGAATGGGTAAGGGTCGACAGGTGGTGGTAAGTGAGTGGTGTGATCGATGGATATTGTACAATTAGGGGGGGAGGGGGGTGTCATGCGGTATAGAGTGGGTTCTAGGTAATTGTCTGGTCATGCTTATATAGGGAGGTGGTCTACGTAGCTTAGTGGTTCGGTGTTAGCCGAGAGTGAGGGGTTAGAAAGAGAGGGAGACTATAGACAGAAAGGAGATGGAGGAGAGAGAGTAAGACACCGAAAGAGAGAGACTTATGGACAAAGGGAGATGGTAAAGAGAGAGTAAGACGCCGAAAGAGAGAGGGGGCATGGGTTAGAGAGAGGAAGAGACCCAAAAAGAGAGAGATGCCGAAAGAGTCAGTGGTCTATGTGTTGTAGGTCCCTTTCCGACTGTTTTCAAATATCCTATCCCTACCCGCGCCTTGTATGTGTCTCCCTTCCTTTATAAATGAAAAAAATGAGAAAAAAAAAAAAAGAAAGGAAAGAAAGTAAAAAAAGGAAAGAAATTTTATTTTCATGACAAATCATAACACGTCACGTGTCACACTTAGACACGTGGTCTAATGATATTTTGATATATGGCAATATGTGGATTTAAAAAGAAAAAGATTTAAAAACCATCCTTATGCCTCCAGTGAGTTTCGAACCTTTGTCCTTTAGCTTAATCCATGTGCTTAGTCTATGTGTTTTATTAATAGGCCATTGGCTTGTGCTTTAACCATATGTGTAATTATGAACCAGGTTAGCCTAGGCTAGATTTAAATCTAAGCCTATGTTGAATGGTTCTTTATTCAAATTTATTTAAATAAAAATCCTATTTTATTTAAACAACCTAAAAAATTTATTATATTCTAAATTCCTTATTTTTTTAATTTTTTGTAACTTTTCAAATTTTCTTATATATTTTCCTAAGTTTTTCCATTTTTTATATTTTTTCTAAATTTCTTATTTTTTGTGTCTTTTCATACTTTCCTATTTTTTTTATTTTTCTAGAATTCCTTTTTTTTTCTAAATTTCTTCATTTTTTGAGTTTTCTTTAATTTTCTATTTTTTTGAATTTTTTCTAATTTAAGACCTAATAACCTAATTTGAAAAATAAAAGGGAGCAAAAATTAGGTATTTACATCAACCATTTGGCCTCGAACCACTTCCAAGCCTCTTAAACAAATCAACAACCTCTAGCACCCTTTCGCATAGGTACACATTACGTGGGATGGCACTCATGAGCTCTACCCTGTCTATCTCCACTACCGCCTTCGAAGATTCCTTCTCCATATGTGCCAACATAGATGAAACTTCTTAGGCCACCATTGTAAAGGGAGTGACACTTCCTATTGCTTCAGAATCAAAAGGAGTTAGTTGGTATTTTGATTAATGTGATTCAAAATGTGACTCATCAGAGTTTTTCGTCATCTTTAGTTGTGGTTGAAGAAGAAAGTAGAGAAAGAAAGAGAATCGATTGAGGAAAGTTGGAAAGACGAGACTATTTGCAGTAGGAAGACAAAGTGTGAGACTCATAAAGTGTTGAATTAACCGACCCAATGAGTATTTATAGGCCTCAAGTATCGGAAAAGTATTGGCTGTTATTAAGATCTAAAGAGGCGCAATTCCTTCGATGTACTGCAATGATTATATGTAATGACAGTTTTAATTAGACAATCGAGATCAAAGCAATAATATGATTGCAACTACATGCATACCTACACAGACATAACAGCTGTCATGTAACATAAAATGTGCTTTGGAAACATACACTAAGATTGGAATTTGAAAAGGGTAACTTCCTCAAGAAGTTTAGCCGAAGTCCCTTCAACTTCCTTACCTACTACAATACTCAACAAAATAGCCCAAAAAACCCTTATGTTTGACACATACAAATTGAATCAATCTAGCCATATCAACTTGAACTCAACCTTAATAGAAGTGACCTTACAGCATCTCTCGAAATTGACTCCTTAACTTGGCACTCTCCATTACTTTAGGAGGTCAATCCTTTTGCCCCTTAGCTTAGCACCTAACCCTTTCAACTTATTGAAGATGTGATCAGCTCAATCAGACTTAAGGGGTATTTCTCTAAGGTTAGAATCCAATCGCATCACATCGGCTTTTTCCCTTATGGGCACTCTCCTTATCATGGTAGATCGGCTAGTCAATACATTGAGTCTCTTTAGAACCTATCCTGCCATTCTTTCTCCTTGCTACTCTATCGGCAACGAGACTACGAAGGTGGCGATGAGGGGGAAAGGGTTTGTAGGAGGGGAGAGGACATATGTTCATAGAATATTTTGGACAATGGTCTCTTAGGCCCACACCAACCTGTCTGGACCATAAGTCAACCTGATTGGGCCCATGGTCAACCTGATTCACTAGCACCTTACCTAATCACTCCATTAACCGACCTTAGCATAGGCTCTCCTAACTAACCAACCCTTTTAAATGACCTACCCGACCTTAAATAGTCATAACAGTTATTAGACAAGTGGATAAGGCTTAGAGACTCAATCAACCACCATGACCCTACAAATCTAGAACACATTGGAGTCCACACTCTTACTACCTAAGTCACGTAGATGTGTCAACATGATGCACGTCTCGGTAACCTTGCTCTATAAATAACCTTAAGCATCCTATCTGTAAACCACCTTGACTCTCTGTACTTACACTCCCCTTATAAGCCCTTTGCATTCTTATATACTCTCTTTGTCTCCCCACAGTTTATTGATTTAAATATTGAAGTAACTACATCAATAAGATCCTAACACCCCTCATAGTGTTTTATTTTATAGGCTCACCAAACAAATGTAAAGCCCAAATCAATCTACTTTATTAGTTGAATCCTCGTCCATATTAATCACATTTTAAATCAATTCTTTTAAAGTGATAAACCCACATCAGCTTTTAGTCACTTGAAAATCACCTGCTCATTGATACCTACCATTCCTTCCTCTTATACTTCAATCCACTCCTATTGAATCCTAGCTTCCCTTCATAATCCCTGTCAATTCCCTTTGACTATTGTATCCCTTTAACCAGTTTATCACTCCTTCCCTAATAATTTCATCACACTCGTTTGAACCAGGATTTAAGAGTAGGAACGAAGGGGATGTTCAAGGAGGTTAAACTAAGATAAGCTTAACTAAGAACGGTTAGGGGCATGCTGACTCATATGTTACTTTTATGATTTAAGGTTAATTTGGTTTAAATTTTGATTTAGGGTGTGATTTAATGTATTAGAATGTTAGTTGATGATGAAAGATGATAATTATAGTGTTGAAGAAGTTAGATGTATACTTCATGTGTAAATTAAGTACAATAGGTAATATGTGAAATATGAAATTAAATAAGTGAAAAATATTACATTAAATCGACAATATCATAATAATAGGAGGATATTATAAATTTGATTTGAAATGTAAATTTAAGAAATTATGTGAAAAATGTAGGTTGTACTCATATTAGGAATAAATTCAGTAATTAAATTAAGAATATAGTGTACCGTACTAATCAAAATACTGGTTAGGAGCAAAAGTTAGAACTACTAATCAAAATTCAGAATTAGGACTTTGATTTAGTAGCAAAAGTCAAAATTAGGACTAATAAAAGTATATTAGAGAGTCAACTAAAATTTGAACCAAAAGTTATATCTTTACTTGAATAAATTATGAGGAAAAGGTTAAAAGACATTTATAAAAATTATAAGTAAAGGGTAACCAAAAGGTAAATTAAACCCTAATTCATAAGCTGTATCACAACCTAGCTTAAAACAGAAATAATTGTAAGAGACTTAAAACCTAAATAATTAGATGTAATTATACCCTAAACTGAAGATAACAATAAGGATTATAAAATAAAGCTTATACAAAGTAGTTATATGAATACTAAAATAACATTCATATTATAGAGATTATTAACAATGGTCTATTGTGAGTCGCACCTTAAGTGAGCAGATAGAAAGTCTAAATAAGTTTGAGATCAATACATAACTGTATGTTGGAGTACTGTTTCATAGTACTCAAAGGCTTAAGGTTATACTTATTTGTGCTCATAGGTAGTTTGATTGTGCGCTTGCCTGTGTATATATGTTCTTGAATGTATTGTGTACTATTTGCAATTGTTTTGTATTGCATGATTCAGACTGATCACTTTAACTGGACTTAATTAAATATATAACTTGTAATTCTAAATTAGACCAGCATGGCAACCCATTAAGGGAAACGTTTAGGGTTCTCCAACTAAATACTAACCCCTTCAAAAGGGATGGCATCGGATAGTATAATTGGTCACTTCTTCATCATTAGTCGAATTAAGTGACGGGAGAAGAAGTTGTGATAAGAGTGAAGGTAGTGGTTTGAAAGTAGTCATAAGAGGAGCGATGTCTCCATTGCACAAGCTTAGGTTTAATCATGAGCTATTGAAATGTACACTAAACTCCTCAAACCAAATTAGAGTGGGTATAGTTTTTTTAATCTCACGATAGATCGGATACCTTTGTGCGATGGCATTTGCTTGTCACGCTAAATTAAAATAATTGGTTGATAATCTTGTTCGTGCTTAATATATAGTTTTAAGTTTTTGTTCAACTTATTGAGTGATTGGTTGCTGACATCCTAATAGATTTTATAAGTGGTTACTAGGAAGCGGCTATATAACTACCTTGAATCCAGTTATTGCTGATCCTAAGGAGTAAGGAAATAAAAACTAAAGAATAGATACATTTCTAAGGTTTTAGTTATTAATTTGGAATCTTCAATTGTCATATAAGGTATTACTTAGTTAAGATTA
Source organism: Lumnitzera racemosa (assembly GCA_024138005.1). Lineage (NCBI taxonomy): Eukaryota > Viridiplantae > Streptophyta > Magnoliopsida > Myrtales > Combretaceae > Lumnitzera > Lumnitzera racemosa. The sequence goes on along the minus strand of JAMXBC010000006.1, from coordinate 50,463,845 downwards.
TGCTATGAAATCATTGTAATAGTTGGATTATGATATATGTTTTTCATACTTTTTTAGATAAATAACCTGTTTAATTTATAAACTGTTTATTTTAAAGCATATTAGTTGTGGACATCCTATATAAATCAAGTCTAAGATAGCGACTGTAAGGTCTACTTATATCCTAGAATAGTTTGTGTGGTGGGATTATTATGACTTTTCCGCTTTGAGGCACAACAACTGCCATAGCTCATTTAGATATGTAAAAAACCTTTAGTGTGTTGGTCAATTTTAAATTAGGAAAAAAGAAGCTAAGTATACATGATTATCTAATTTAATTTTTTTCAAAGAAAAATAATTTTACTCGGTCATAATTTGAAAAATCCTAAGGTTGGATCACTACTTTTGTTAAAACAATACCATTTAGTTTTTTTTGGAGTGATTGTGAAAAATTATTTTTCTACATGACAAAAAAATTTTCAAAAAAATAAAAAGAAAACTTATTATGTGTCTTCTTGTGGCGGCGATTCGTGCTTAGGAGTGAAACCTATGATCGAGCTTAGGCTTCCATTAGATATATTCTAGTTACTGAAGTGCATATCCTCTTTGCTCAATGTCCCACATGTTTCTTGCAGTTTATAGGACAATCTTATACCAATCTTCTATGTAAGCAGTCAACTCAACATTGGTACCATATAGGTAGGCTCACTAATTATCAAAGATGGGGCTTGTTATACTAAACACTTGCTCAACAATGACCATTAACATTAGAGCAGTAAGTACTTTACGAGCAATGCGAGATAGAAGTTAATAGTCCCTCATGTACCTCTACTACCACTCCAATATATAGAAATCCTTGATAGAGATATGCTTAGAGAACTCAAAATTCATATTTGTATAGTGCTGCAACTTAGACAATGGCTTACCTGATCATTACCTCTTCAATTTTTGCACCAGCAACTGTTCACCCATAAATAAGAAATGCCGTTCCTTAGTGGGTAGCAAAGGAGAAATTGATAACTAGCCACCATATTGACATCAGTATTGCTCGAGCATCTCCTCTATGTCGACCATCGCTACAAGTACTTCATACTATCTTCTTAGTTGTACATATCTTGGGAATCCATTAGATCTTCAATATAACTATAATATGTTTTCAAATACATCAATAATACTTCATCTTTATAACAATGATCTAGAATAGTGATTACAAGATAAATATGAGGAATATCTTTATAATACGATAACCACTTAAATGCCATATCATATATACAGGCATGTAGGTTCAGTTCCTCAAGGTCTTAAAGTAACACACCAATTATATTGATTGCTGCATAACAAACAAGTATACACTAGGCTTGTAAACCTACGAGAAAGTCTTAATAATATGATGAAAAACTTTTAGAACTTTTAGTAACTAGATACATGTATCCCCATTGTTGGTGAGAATGTTAACCTTATGTATGTTGTACATTGTGAAGTCATACAACAGTTTGTTGTAAGAAACAATACTGTGCAACAACTTATATGTGAAGTTTCAGTGGTGTTGCTCATCCATCTTAAATTTTCGAAGCCTCTTCCCATGCTCTATGCAAAAGTTCCTTCACTTTTTGTGAAGGGATGGCCTCTTCATTATTATTTCAACCACATTTTTAATTAGAGCTATATTGTCCTGTAAAGCTGCAATGCCATCCTTAACAGATAAGTTAAGAGTATCACATGCACAACGTCTATGGAAAACCTCCCTTCCCCCCAACGCAAGTTGACAATAATTTTGTAGATTAGATATTAAGGCTGTATTGGAACTTACATTGTTATAATCAATCCATACTTAGTTAGGATTTTTCTAATAATTATGTAGACGTTTTGCACCATGTAGCACTTGTTAAGTACCTTAGAGCTGATAGTCATTTATTAAGTTGTTGGTTATCCTCTATCTAATGAACAGTTATACCCATATAAGAATTATTACAGGATCTATCCATATGTCTGCACATATGGACATAAACATATAAAGTGAAGTGAACTTACCCACGGGCTCCCTCTTACCTTTGCAATAAAGCTCCTACGTGGCCTAAGATAACATGTTACGGCTAAGTTGTCACAACCTAAGGTTGAACATCTTTCGCTTGTATTGATTTTGCCATTCTGACATACCCTAGTTGAATAACGGGTGCATGTTGGTTAGGTACTGCGCTAAGTTGTATTTGTGCCTCTCTTGATCATATCTCATCAGCACTTATCTGAACGAACCGTCGCCTCAGGCAATCTATTATTATATCCTGTCTGTCCTCACCTCTCTAGGCCACTTCGATCTCAAGTGCCTATTGAGGTTACTATATCCCTCTTCGGTTTTTCAAGTATTTTCATCTGTACCTTTACAATAATGTGTAGTGAAAATACTAGATTTACGAGGTTTAGGGGGCTTATTTGAGCATGAAGGCTTCGAACAGTTAGGGGCATGCTGACTCATATGTTGCTTATCTATTTTGGGAATCATTTCTATCTTATCTACTGATCCTTGAATATGGCCATGGGGCAACTCATCCGTAAGGGTTCAAATCTAACGGATCATATAAGGACACTCATGTGAAGAGATTCAAATCTAGGAAGTCATTTAGGGACACTCATGCACAAAGATTCTAACCCAGGATGTAGTGTACCTTGATAACTCATGCTTTGAGGCTTAAGTTCAAAGCCAAGAGGTAGTATACCTCGGCATTCAGCGTTCTCCACCATCTCATATGCCCTCTGCTTGTTGAGATCATACTCGTAATCCGGGTACACTTGAACTTTGTTGAATCGCTGTAGCTTAGACAACATACTAATTCCAGTACCCTTACCCTTACCTTTCTCATGTAAGGAGGAACTATGCTTCTTTCCAGAAAAAGTACAGTATAAGAGTCATTCGGGGAGATAACTTTTTTTTTTTTTGTTTACTACAAGAAAAAATTTACAATTGAGGGACAAAAAGAAATTACAAGACAATGCAAAACATAAATTATTTACTAAGTAAGTATATACAAATGTTTTGATTAATGAAATGGTTCGGTGAAGTTGAATAAAGAATTATACTTGAAGCCTTGTGGTTACTGAAAAAAATATTTATCTAAGAGAGTTTCAGAATTGCAAAATGTGAAGGTAAAATAATTAAAGCATTCGAATGTTTTTGTGAAGGAGTGTTCGCTCCTCTATACTCCAATTTATATGCAACTCAATTGGTCTGTACATCTTGCTTAAAATTTGAAATGAAACCATTTTGAAGCTGCAATGTTTGAATTCTTCAAATTTTCAGACGCTTTACTTACACTGACATCTAAAATTTTTTTTCAGCGCAAATGTCCTGCCTCGAACAAGAAGAGTCATAACAATTCCATCGTGTAAACCAACCTAAAATAAAAGTTGACTTTACAGCTATTATCATAGATATAGTCTACACAAGGAGTATGTAACTCAACCAGCTTGAAGCATTCATTCTAATTCCTGTAAGTAATCAAACCTATAATATAGCTTTACAAAATATTTATTCTATATAACATGTTGTCTCATAATACAACAATACTTACATAAATGTCTCACATTCAGAGTTATAATTTACAATTAGAGTTTACCAAAAACTACAGGTTTTACAAACTATTTACAATAAGTTAGGAAACTAGTAGGCATCTTAAGGAATTCTTAGTTAGTTTCCTCAAAATTCAAAACAAAAGTCAAAAGCCCAAGTTTAATTGATTCTTCATTCCTTACTTTCCCAGTTAACGTCACACTAACTTAGGAGTGATGGTATCTGAACATCTTGGTCTTCACTCAATATTTGTAAAAGAGTTTATAGGGACATGAGCACAACTAGCTCAGTAAGCGAGACGAAGTCAGAAGAGTATAAAACAATTACAAGCAAGATTATTAATTATGATGAAATGTAATATAATTAATTAAATAAAACATCGCACAATGTTACCCGGTCCATTATGGGGTTAGAAAAATTACATCCGCTCCAACTTGGATTAAGGAGTTTTATTGCGACTCAAATCAGACCAAACTTGAGCTTATGTAATGGAGAACACTCTCCTCCTATGATCACCTTTAAACTACGGCCCACGAACTTACTGCGACCTCCTCACCTGTCACTTAGTTCGACTAAGGATGAGAAAAGAACCATTTCAGCTATTCTCATTAAAGGAAGTCGGTATTTGGCTCGATACTCTTAATCATTTCCCCTAATAAGTGTTATGCATGTATGGTTTTGTTGTATTCGAATAATCATTAATTGTAATCAAGAGTGACCAAACAAATTCATATAATACAAAAATAATTTGAACATGCAAAACAACATACCAAGAAGTTCAACTCCTATCACAACTAAGTGTCATATACACATACAATATGTGTATAAACAACTAATTACAAACACAACTAGAAGTATTCCTGAGTCTCTAAATGCTTTAATACAGTATCCCAATAAGCAGTGAAGCTACAAATCTCAACTTACCTATCTAAAGCTCACTATGAAAGACTCAGGTAGTCAACAAACTAACTATTGGGGAATCCTATATACACAAAACCTAAACTTAGTTTTTGTAATAGTTATGAAAATAATAAGGTTTTATCTAAAACAGCCATATATATAAAAATATATTATCACTATAATATATAATTTTATTATATATATAGATCGAGTTAAATTATTAATTATTAATAATATACGTAATTTATACTATTAAGTATTATATATTGTTTTGATCGTATCGAAGCGTACTTTTAATTAGTTAAATTACATTTCAATTTCAGTAGGGTAGTCATAATATGTACATTTTAGTGATACTATAGAGTTATAGATTATATTATCTAAGATTATTCGATTTTAATAAAAATAGTGTTGTTGGATTCATGCAGACCTAACAATACGTATTATGGGTTCTATTTCTAGATATATCTTTTTATGGGTAGTTTGAGTTTTTAATACAATTATACGTATCTAAATGACTATTATCGTATTATGCGTATTTTAGGTTATTAAATTATATTTTACCTAATTTGTCAATATATCTATATAACATAGGTATTATCTAATCCTAATACATATATAACATATCCTGGTTATTGAAATATCATTAAATATATACTTTTTTTATCGACTCCGATCAACACATGTATAGGTAGCTTTTATTGTATTATTTATCATATTTAGCCTATCATTAATAGAAATATGTCCCGATTCGTAAATGAAGTTATTTTACTATATAAATTTGTAGTAATTAGCTTAGGTTACTAAATAATTCTCCGAAAATTTCTATAGACTCCTAAAAATATGAGCAACTCAGCTGTTACTTGGTTTCAAGTTTTCGATCTATCGCCTATATATTCGTATTTACGATTTTACCCTTAAATTATCCTAAATTACCTAATTATGATCCTTTTTACACCAAATTAATTTCAACCTATGTCAACATTATTATTCACAAGGAATTAGTATAGGTCCATTTCATAATTTAATTTTATAATTTCCTATTTGTTTCACAATTTCAGTGTATTTTCAAGTTATTTTTAGGCTAAAAAATGAAATAAATATTCAAATCAAAATTTAAGCTACATAGGAATTACATATATATCATAAACATCCTATACAAAAATTTTGAGCTACAAATAACATCATTTGATACATTTATTTTGAATGTCAAATTTCGGATGAATATTAACTTTCTTAAGTAAGTATATTAAATATTACGAATTTTTCAAAAATAAAAATATTACACAAAATTATGTTTGAAACAACCTAACTACAAATTTTTTCATAATTTTTTGGGTGAATTTGATAATTTTTACAAATTATTGAAAAATAAGGCAGAATTTTGATATTCGTATTCTTCAATGCTTCGGCGGCCGTAGGGTGTTCAGAGCTTGTTGAAACACCTACACACTAGGGGCACTCCTTGGTAGTGAAATGGCTCAACAATAGATTAAAAGATACCCTAAGAATTGATCCAACTCAGTAAGTTCTTTGTTTTTCTAATTTTTTTTCTATTTTCCCATGATTTTTTCTAAATTTTCCTTTCTGTAGTTCAAGGTCCTAAAAGGTCTAAAGTAGTACTAAAGATCTTATATATATTAGTTTAAGTTGGTGGAAGGTTATCATAATTTGTTTGAAAATTTCTCTCCTTATCTTCTTGAAATTCCCCAAGTAGGAGGTATCAATTAGAGGGGTTTGACTCTATTGAGGCAACTTATTGATCTTGTAGGAGGAAGCCACTATGATTCCAACAAATTTCGAGATGTTTTGAAGCTATTTGAATCAACTTTTGTGGATATTTTAGTTAAATGTTAATAATATATATTATATTAACATTAGTTATTTAATTAATATATAAATATTTACCTTATGTATATATCACATGTAGTATATACTTAACTCATATAATTAAATTTCTAACATATTTTTTATTTTTAGGATATGTTTCTTATTTATTTATATGAATTCAGCACAATATATATATAATTAAGTAATTTATGGTTAATTTATGGATTAAGTATTATTTATACTGGCTATACTCATTAAAATACATGTACATTCATATAATAAATTATACTATATTATCTCATTTTATAACATAATTAACTTATTTCTAAGTTCTTGTTGCTTTCTAAGTTCGATTTTAGGGGGTTCTAAATAATTTGATATTATATTAAATAATTCTACTTCCAAGGACAAAATTGAGATTTTTGGTCACTATTTCCAAAATCTAACTTCACTATATCATTTGGATTAACTTTTCTATTTTAATCATAAAATTTAAGCTCAATCGGATAACTTTCCTTAAAGGCTATACATTTAAACTCAGTTGTCCTAAACTCAATTTTAGGGGTTCATACAAAATACATTGAACCATTTAAAATTTCTAATACATTTACGTATGTAGACACCTAATTTTTGCCCCCTTTTTTATTTTTCAAATTAAGTTATAGGGTCCTAAATTAGAAAAAGTTACAAAAAAATGAAGAAATTTAGAAAAAAATACAAAAAAAAAAAGAAATTTGAAAAGTCACAAAATAAAATAGGGTATTTAGAAAATAATAAATTTTTAGGTTGTTTAAATAGAATATAATTTTAATTTCAATTTCAATAGTTTTGAATAAAAGATTGTTAGGTCTAAGCTTAGATTTGAATCTAGCTCGGGCTAACTTGGTCTATATGTGTAATTAATTACATGTATGAATAAGGAAAAACCAATAACTTAGTTGGATAAACATCTGAACTTAATATTGCATATGACTTGGAGATCCTAGGTTATCTTTTATCTTCTTTTCTCACTTTATTGTCATGTCATTGCCACGTCATAGGCTACGTCATTGTCAACTCACTTCTAAGTATGGTAGACACATTTCAACACATGCCGATACACTCCGGCACATTTATACACGCACAGCTATGTATTTGGCACTACATATTGTCTAGGTTCGTCCAATCCAAAATTGGAAGAAAATCATATTGCATTTAATTTTTTCTATCCTTAACACGACCATGACACTTACAAATAGGGGTCCACTCTTCATTTTCAAAATACAACAAAAACTTCGAAACACTTTAGAAAAGCAAAAATTGAAGTTTCCTCTTTCTAGCATAGTTCTTCTCTCTCTAGGATAGCATTCCCTACGGTGTTTGTTGACGAAAACCACCACCATCGAAGTGAGCCGACCAAGCCGATCTAAGCTAAAGTGAGCCAACTCAAGCCAAAATGAGCCGACTCCAAGCCGACCTTTTTTTTCATTTGTTTATTTGTAAATGTTATAAATGAGAAAAAATAAAAAAGAATAAAAAAAAAGAAAGAGAAGAAAAAATAAAAAGAAAAGAAGAAGAAGAAAGAAAGTAGTCTATTTATTTATTTTAATAGATATATATAGAATACGTATAAAATAAATAAGATAGTATAATAAAAATAAAAATAAATAGATTAGTAAACAAAAATCGTTTTCACACTTAGAAAAGTTAAGTTTTCTAAAAATGAATGAAAATAAATCAATCAATTTTCAAATTAAAATCATTTAGAAATTTCAAAAATAAAATCTATCTTAGGACCTCTTATAATCTTTTCTCGAATCAACTCAAAATGGGTAAAAACGTAAATCCTAAAATTTTTCTAAAGATTAAAATCAAACCACCCACTAAAGTTTTTTATAAACGAACTACGAAAGTCTGATCTCGAATAACGGGTACGTAGGCACCCGTACGCAAGCATAAGGCGACTTAAAATATAAAAAGTTTTATTTTTTCTATTTTTAGATATTTATTAATCAATTTAGTTGCATGTATCATAATTAGATGTTTTTAGAAATTAAAAAGAGTATATTTGAAAAGGAAAGTTAAATTAAAAAAGTTAAAAAGTGGTACCTATTTGAGATTTAATAAATTAGCCTTCGGAGCTAAATGTTTGGTTTTCAAAAAAGCCGTTTTACAAATTGGTTTTTTAATTAATAGACTAGTAGCTAAGTTATAACCAATCCACTTAATTGATTATAACTTAACCCCTTTTCTCGACTCCAGTCGGGTAGCGACTTTAAATTTTTTTAAGTTAGAAAAAATTATCTTTTTTAAACCCTAGTCGATGATCAATATTAAACGGGTAGGATTTAGTATTGATCGGTTTAAAGAAGACCTAATTTTATAAAAAAAAAACTAAGAGGGTGAAAAAACTAAGCTCAACAATGTGCAATTTAAATTTCAATTTACTATATGAGATTTTCACAATCACAATAAATACAATGATGCATGTGAATTTAATATGAGATAGAGACAAAACTTTTGAAAAGTTATAAAAGTGAAAAAAGGATTATGATGAAAAGCTATAAAAATGAAAGAGAATTGTGATAGTTAGATATGGACATGTGAATGAAGGGGTGGGAATAGTTGAGAGTGGAAAAAGTAAGGTTGGCTGGGTAAAAGAAAAAGTGAAGAAAATGTAGGAGAAAAAGTAGGTTATAGAATTTAAGGCATAGATTGTGGCTTGGGTTTTTTTTTTTTTTTTTAATAATAAAAGGACGAGCTTTGAACCATTGGGTAGGACGGTTTTGCTCACTCAAACTGTCTGAGCCAATATGGCCCATCAATTCAAGTAGTGATTTCAACTTATGCTCCCTTAGGTTGAACTAGTTTACATATTGGAATCCGTTCTTACACAGGTTTGAAATACTGACAAACTAAAGAAAAATGAAGAAAGGAATTTTTAAAATTAAATATGCCATCAACTTAGCATAAAACTACTCTTTTTAATATGGAGATGGTTTAAGAGAAAAATACATAAATTTATCTTAAATTCTTTGAATAAAAAGAAATTTTAAAAATTTAAGGACTTTTTTAATACTTTAACGAATTTAAAAAATACATTTAATAAATTTCATTCATGATTATTCTTTTTTTTATCCTCCTTATTTAAATAATTATTTTTTCTTTATTTTCTTTCCCTCTTTCTTCCTTTCCAATTTTTTCCTTTATCCTAAACATATTGGTTGGGGAAACATTCCCATGGTTTTAATGTTTCGACGGACTTTTATCTATATTTCCTCGAGTAATGGGTTTTTGTTGTCGTAATGCTCTTTTTAAGTATTTACTAATAATGATAATATGTATTTTTCTTACTAAAAGAAAAAAACTTCCATTAAATAGTATATCATATTATAATTTTTCAAATGACTCTAATCAACTACATTTTTTTTACCAATTTAAAAATTATTGAGATTTTTTATACTTGTCGATTTGCCAATGATTTAATTACACAAATATTAATTAAACAAAAATAATTATATAATTACCACTACAAAAATCGCATATAAACATGCAATGTGCATATGAGCTAGGGATGTAACAAGAGGTGAGTTTTGTGAAATTGGAACTCATCCCTATTAAATTTAGTGTTTTTTAAATCATTATAAAAATACTATAAGATTTTATCACCTACTCCTAAAACCTGAGCCTATTAGTTCTTGATCCTATAAAGGTAGATTTTAATAAAATCTAAAAGACTATAAGGATGGATTTTTATAAGATTCTATAGGAATAAATTTTTTTAAGATTCAAAAGATTTTATAGAGATATATTTTCATAGGGTTTATATGAGATTAAAGAGAGAATAAAAAAAAAGTTAAATAAAATTAAAATTATACTTATTGATTTAAATAATAATAAAAATTGAATGTGTTATATAATGTAAAACTTATATAAAAAATATAATTATATAAAAAGTAAATATTTATATTAATATATACTTTTTAAAATCAAATTAGATTTCCCATCAAGATTTTTTTACAATCATAAAACTACATTCGAAACTTTATAAAGTTTTGAATTATATCCTAAAATTTGATCTAATTTTTATCGGCTCGATAACGACGCGTTTGGTTTGCGTCTCAAATGTAGGTTTCTTTGTTTCTGATACTTGTGTAACTAAAATTATATAATTTGCATATAATATATATATATATATTTTGGCATAGACGTGTTACGCGTAAAAATATTATTCCACACATCAGGTGTCCTTGTTTATGATATGACGACGGCGGTGTCTCTTTGACAAGTGAAAGGCACCATCTTCTTTATCAGTAAGTTCCCCATTTTTCAGCTTGCAAAAAACTCATGATTATGCCTTTGAAAATGTTGGTGAGATCCTTTCATGAGTTGCTTTAGTTTTTTCTGTTAGTTTCTTGGATTTATTAATCTATTTCAATTTGTCCTCTCTAAGCCGGTGCATTGAATTGGTTTGTCTGTGAATTTACAAGTTAAAGTATCGTGCACATTACCTGTTTGATAAAATTCCTACATGGTTTACGTTATGAGGATCAATCGGAAACTTGATAGAGTCCAACTTCTTGCAAATTTTTGTGGAAAATACAGTTGCTCATATTGCATTGATACTTTCGTGATTATTGATTGGATGGATAATGTTAACGGAATAGATGAAGAAACATTTTCTTCTTTGCATGTATTTCTTGCCCTTCCTTTTTAGTAGTTCAGTAATTTCATTTATAGGAAAACAAATGTGGGGTTTGTACAGAGATGATAAGAAACAAAGATCCCTAGTAATAGGCTTTTTATGATTTAAAACAACTCCTTGCATAGCTCGATCCCCTTACAAACATGATGACTCAAAACACCTAGGTAGAGCACTCAGTGTAATCATATTCTCTCCAGCTAGGACAAAGGGTGTGGTCCGTAAATGCCTGTCATTCCTTTCCCTGCTAGATGGTGCAAACAGTTGACCAGAGGGGAGCTGCTAACGCAATTGAAGGGGTCTCATGAATCTGGATCTAAGCTTAGCTAGTAGCTTGTGAGTCATCCTAGTAATGAGATTTGCCATGTATTCCACTTTGTCAGTTAATTGACTTTATACTTCCTTAGAGTAATTAAATCCAAAAACTAAGTGTTCATGGAAGACCTTGTAGAACATAAGAAGCATCAGTTTACACTTATCGGTGCCAAAGGCTGTAAATTACTCATAGTCAACAGTATCCTTCAAAACACAAGTTGAAGAATAAATGCATGCTGTGAGACATGCCTCCTGACCAAACACATCTCTCCCAATTCACCCTTTAATTTGGCATCATCAGAGTCTCATAAGCCATCTTTACAGAGGAATTTTTTGTAGAACTTAGCCTCCAAACTATGTACTGCACTGTCCTCTAGGATACTTTCCAGACTAAAACTTGGGGTACAAGACTTAATACTTTCCCAAAGCTGACTGTCCGGCCAATCCAACTCATTTGGCCAATCAAGGATTAAAGCCTGGAATGGGAAGGAACATAGAGTTAACAATATCCCTAGCACCTAGGTGCTCATGGAATAAATTCAAAAGATGCCAGCTATCAAACCAAAGGGAAATAGAATTCCGTTCCCTATTTTCCAGCCCACCAAAGGCTTAATTTTTGGCTGAAGAGCAAGGAGCTTCCTCCATTCCCAAGAGAATGATGAGGCTTGAAAATCCATAAGGATTTACCCTTAAGAAAGTTGGAGCAAACCCATCCAAGCCAAGGGCCTTCATCCATAGAGTTTGCACATGATTTAAATGTGTTTGACTTGGTAGCTTCAGTTTGTGCCCTAATAATGCTGATAATCTCAAAATTTGCTTCATGTCTTAGAGCAATTACTTGCTCCCATCCCACTTTGGCCGTTGCTTTTCCCTCATTACTTCCATAAAGAAACATTTTCACCTGTATGGTGAGAAGCTTGGATACATTTTGGCAGGAGGAAGGTGGAACAGCAACAAACTTGCATTGAAAATGCAGCCGACTTGATCAGTTGAACACTTCCCTGCATAGGGGAGAGATTTCCTCATGCAATGATTTATCTAATGGCTATTTTGACTTTGAAACTTTGGTTGATATGAAGGGCACCCTTAGATAACAAACAAGAAGCTCCCCGTTCTGAAACCCGAAGAGGAGTGTAGGATTTGATCTTTCAAAGGAAGAAATTCCACTAACGAGAACTTGACCCTTTGTCGGTGCAGTCATAATTGGATCAGACTTTGACTCTGGAAAAGACAAGGGGTCAGGGGTGAAAGGTGCCATTTGGTTGAACCAAGCTCAATAGATTTATCATAATATATTTTCATTTCAATTTTAAAAACAAATCTTTGGATATATATACAATATCTGGCTGAAAAAATCTTTATCTAACCAATTTGGTTAACTAAGTTTTCTTAAAAGGTCAACAAGTTGATTGCACAACATTGACAACCTGGCTTTTCATTCCAAATATATTTTAAAGGTAATCATACGACGACATTGTAAGAATCTTTTTTTTTTTTTTAAACCTTACTCAATAAAGAGTTCTTTTTTTATTGATTTTGGCAGGAGTAATTCATGTGGGTGAGACTACTAAAAGCCATGTCATACCTCATTCACTTATGCCTAGTTGGTTATTAGTTGCAATGTCTGTTGTCTTGCATTAGACGTTTGAAGATTCTGGGGAGCACTTCCTCTCTTATTAAACTTGCTTAGTGTGTTTTCTTATGGCTTCATGGACCCATATAATTGTTTGTATAGACTAATGGCCTTATGGCTGAATTACATTTAGTCCAAACATTTGCATGGAGGATTGCAAAACATGACGAGTTGATGACATTGTACTGGTTCTTCTGGCATCCAGTTGTTATTGTTTGATGGGACTGTTCAAATGACCTGTCCCTGATTTCTCGGTCGAACTAGTTGGTAGCATCTGGGTTTGACAATTTTGCTCTTATTCAGATTTGCTTCCAAGCTCAAAAGTCTCCAAATTCAACTAGAGCTTCTTTAATCTACCGAATAGACTCAAGAAAAGCATCTGAAACAACCATTAGGTCATTATGAAAGGGCAAATGGGAGATTCAATTGGATTGGCATCTCTAATGCAACCTGAATTATCGTTAGTTGTCTTCTCTTTAATACTTGGGAACCCTAAGCCTGTGATAACCATGCAAGGATTCTTGAGAAATTGGAATATTATAATCCTCCTATCGCTCACAGAGGCAGCCTGTTTCTTGCCTATAAATGAAATAGGGGGATCTTCAAGCTGTATGCCAAAACTATACCAGAGTAGACACTCTTGTCTTGATCTGAGTTTTCATACAATATTACTTCATAATAATTCAATTCTTTTCCTTGATAGATTGAATTTAGAATAACTTATTATGTGATGTTGGAAATTTTGGCATATCACAGAATAAATTGACAGAAAGCAAGGTAAAACTACACGTACCTTTTTTGTAAAAAATTGAATCATGAAAATTAAGATAATGCATCCATTGTGTTTAAAGTTGGATATCTTGGCAGAGTTTGATGTATGCATATCTGGGTCTTGAGCATGTAGTCATTTCTTGCTGAATGTAAAATGTAACTGATGGAAATTCGAGAACAAGTGCTTGATGGAGGGGAAACTAGCATAAGAAGGTTTTTATGAGGTCTAGCTTTTACTATTTATTAATTTGGTTTGGTCCTGTTACTTTACACTGCCACAGTATTTCAGGTTTAGGACATAGGACTTCAAATTTGCTCTAAATGTTATCTCCTTAAAAAATGAATCATGCGGTATATTAGTGCTGTGAATGAGTTGATTTGCTAGCAAGCCAATTGAGCTCAATTGGCATTGTTGATTGTGCTTGGCAATTTTAACTACAGTGGAAATGTAAAGAAATCATGCAAGTTTTAATCTATTTGAATAGCTTGCACAGTTGAAAGCAAATATTTGAATGTTCAATTTGTGTAGTTTATTCAGTGTAGAGCTGTGTTTCGACATTTCCCTCTTTATTAGATTCCGGTTTCTAGCTATCTGATATAATGTAATCTCTTATGTTATATTCTATAATCTCATGATTGAAGGCATAAGAGTTGTTCAGTCACATTGCAAGTTAATTCCCGTAGGGAAAGAGCATTTTAGGGAAGCAGAAAGGTTGTGTTTGAATGGCTGTGGAAGCTCTGCAGGCAGCTAAGGCATATCGTCTCCTTATCAAAGCAGTCAAGCAACATGTTGGGAAGGATGAAACAAAAAAGCATTTTATAGAATATGTGACTCAAGAATTCCGTAGTAATTGTGGCTTGACAGAACCTTGTCTGATTCAGCAGAAAATAAAGCTTGCCAAAGACTATACATTTCTGCTTAATAGTGTCCATCATCACAAGGTTTGTTCCTCTGCCGTTTGCACTATGAGGGTTTATAGCTGGCCTTAGGGAAAGGAAAGGATAATTGCAGTAACTTTTCACCTTCGATAGTTGCTTAAGGAAAAAATATCAGCAGAGCATGAACATTTTACATTTGGTTGAAAGTTTGAAAAGTTAAAAGAATAGAGATCAAGGTTCCATTGGATTTTTTGACCTATGAGTAATGCCTCCCTTTTACTTATCAAGGACCTAAAAGTAGCTAAATATTTTAGCAACTGAAAAAATATGCAGGGAAGAAATAAGCAATTTGTGATAAGGGGTTTCATATTTTTCCTATTCATTCACTTTTGGGAACATTGAGATAATGCCTAGAAGAAGGTGGAATCAATAGCATATAGTTTTCTCCATTTCACTGCCTTCCAATTATCATTTATCACATATTTGAAGCATGATTCCATTTCTAATTTTCTACTTCAGATCATTTACGTTGAATTTATTTCCTGGCTTAACTCGGAAGAAAATCTTTCATGTTTCTAGTTATTGAGAAGTGCTTGTCTTTCTGCGTGGGTTTAGCCTGTCTAGTTTGTTAAACTTTTCATAGAATTTATGTACATCATTCAAGCCATGTTTTCTCAGTTTATATATATATATATAAATCCATTCACAGTTACATTGACCGTTGTTGAGCTGTCTAATGCAATGGCAGGGTAAACAATCTATAGAATCTTTTTGTCTGTCAGCATGAATACCCAGTTTCTTCAAATCGTGGTGCTAGATTATTTTAATGATTCTAATGTCAAAACATCCGAGGAGGACCCTAGGGTTCTCCATGCACCTTGATTGCTAACTTGGAACCTACGAGTTGTTTGCTGCCTTCTGACCTATTCTGAAATATTTGCGCAGGATCTACTGTTCTCCTATAACATTGCAGTGGATAGGTCGGATGAAGTAAAAAGGATCCTCCACAAATCCGCTGCAAATGTGGGTTTTAAGCTTCCTGATGTGTACCAGCATTAACGAGTGCAGTTAGTCCATGATCTTTCAACTGTCATGCTCATATAGAGTTGAATGTCCTGAACGTCCGTGCTGAAGAGATTTGTTTGAGGAAGCATTTTGTTAATTTGAGCTTATAACGTCAATTCTTTGTACTTGCACCGTCAAATAGCTTTAGTGTCTTAATTTCCAGCCAGAAACTAACCAAAGGTGTAGTCACTTCACTGGGGCCAGCTGGTTTAACATTTTCTTTTGATATTTATGTGCATTGTGTGTACTTACATAATTACATTGCTATCTAAAGGTTTTAGCAGAAGGACATCACCATTCTTTGCCTGCTAAATTGCCAAAATTTTTTGCTTTCCTTCTGCAAAACATTGTGGGTTCACCCCTTACTAATTGTAAGACTTATGGAAAACTTTTCCTCTTACATCATTCCTTCCCTTTTTTTTTTTTTTTCATTTTCCAAGTAATGGAAAGTGTATTGAAAATTCCACTTTCCTTGCCTCCTAATTCCTCATCCCAAACTTAGGTCAAATGATTCGATCCTTGAAATAGTGGAGGAATTTTAGTGAGTTCAAGTTTTGTGTGAAAAAAATGATGACTAAATCTTGGGCTTTTGGAGATTATAGGCTTTTTTCTATAGAGGGTTGTATGAAAAAAATGATTGTTGAATCTTGGGCTTTTGGAGTGGCATTGATGAATTTTAGGAGAGAGCGGATTACTGATATCTCTAAGTTGATGACATTTTTAACAACTGCTGCTTATAGAAGAAATGAGATTATAGAGATTAGATTATCTCGGAGGAAATTATGTAGATTATGATGGTAAGTGTGGGCCCCCTACCCGACTAATTGGAATCGAATAGGTAAATTTAGGATATCGGTAAAACTAACTCAATTAACTTAAAATCTTATGTATAGACTCTAGACAGTAGTTGAGAAAATCTTATAAATCTTGTAAGCTCAGAATTTTAAAATATTAAGAAAATAGTTAAAATAATAGAAATTTACTATATCGTTATTATATTATTGATTACACACGATATAGATTTCAAAAATTAATGAATACATCGAGATATATTATAGGAGAAATATAATTAATATTGGATTAAATATATATAAAAGATATGTATGTGCATAAGGTATAATTATTATATAAATATATATACCCATAATTATTATAAATACTTGAAACTAAAGAAAATTCACTAAATAAATAAATAAAAATTGGGAAAAATCATAAAAAATTCTATTAGGCAGCTACAAAATAGGTGGAGAGGTATAGCAAAGATTGAGGACATATGAGAAATGTGGAAACATATTGGTGACACCTAATCTTATAAGTTACACATATTGATAAGGTGAAAAAATCACATGCTAACTCTAAGTAGACTATGAAAAGATAAAAGATGATATCTGAACAAAGTTTGGTCATTTCTTAGTTTAGGAAAAATTCTAAAATTTGGAAATGAAGAGAGAGAATGAAGGAAAAAGAAATTAGAAAAATATAGTGTAAAATTGGGGTTTTACGAGCACTTAAGTAAGACGCGTAACTAGAAGTGAAACCAAGAAGGGGGCTGAAGGAGTGATTGGTGACAAAGTGAGCCAATACAGCCTCCTCTCCCTACAGTGGTTGGAGCTTAGGTCTTTGATAAGTCATTAATTTTTTTTTATTTTATAAAAAAATAAGGAAAAATAATAAATGATCACAAAAAATTATGAAATTCGGTTTGCTTACGTATTTTTGCATGATGAATTCAAATATTCAATTAGATTTTCAAAATTTTGAGTATAGTTATGAGGTCCTTAAGAAATACGTCCTGCATAACGAATTTTAAATGAATAATTGAAAGACTAATTGATGTAGTTTCAAACTAAATTTTTTTTGTTATATTCTTAAGATGTTGAATTTTGATGTTATGTAGTTAGATTGCAAAAAT
Source organism: Lumnitzera racemosa (assembly GCA_024138005.1). Taxonomy (NCBI): domain Eukaryota; kingdom Viridiplantae; phylum Streptophyta; class Magnoliopsida; order Myrtales; family Combretaceae; genus Lumnitzera; species Lumnitzera racemosa. Next base: position 50,446,315 of record JAMXBC010000006.1, on the reverse strand, counting down.
CATATTGTCAGAGTTTGGGGAAAAGTTTGTTTTCGTCGTAACAATAAGCTGGATAGGTGTTTTTAAAAGACTTTTAGTGATTCTTTATAAAATTATAGTGTGATATATAATTATTACTCTACATCAATTTAAAGTAGATTACTATGATTTAAGAAATAAGGATTTTCAAGTGAAAAGTTAGTATTTAGTGAAATTAAGGTTACTTTTCTAAGTTACAACATTAGTATAAGTAGATAATTATTATACTAGGGAATTGTTGTATATAATTAAAGTTTTTTTTGTTGATAATTACTAACATTATAGAGTGTGGAAAATTCTAGAAATGTAGAGTAAGTTTGTGTATGAGTAAACCAGTAAGTTGTGATGATGATCACAAAGTCAGAAACTATGCTAAAAAGAAGATCAGATCGTACTTTGGTAGGGAATAATTTGATATACTAAAAATTGGCTTTGCATTAAAAAGTAATTGATACCGGAACTTTATAACTATATTGAAGTTAGAACCTTAATCAGAATCTTAGTAGAGCCTTAGTTAAAACCTTAGTTAGAATCTTAGTAGAACCTTAGCCAAAACCTCAGTAAAAACCTTAGTCAGAACTTATCTTAAGTCAACAAAAAGTAAATAAATAACTAAAAAACTTACTTATATTAGAAGGTAAACATACTTAATAATAAAAATAAGCTCTTACCTTATATGTAGATTTAAAACTGAAGTTATGTATTGTTTTCTAAGGATTATTAACAAAGACCTCGAATGCAAAGTATAAGAGCTGATGACATTATGTCCAAGCAACTTAAGATCTGTATGTTGTGGTATATTGAAGTATCATATCAAGATATAGAGAAGTAAGAACACTTGTTTATGGTTGTAACTAGTTTGTATGTGCGTATGCTATGTGTGTGCTTGAGATATTGATTGATGAATAGGGAGTTGAACTCTAAGTGTTGCTTTTTGCTTGAACATATATATTGTCTTGTGTATATGAGCTCTACTGATCACCTGATTAATCGGATTAATCTTAAACTGATTAAAGACTTAACTTGACATTTACAATAACCCAATAAGGGTAACAATTAAGGTGTTAGACTAAATACCAACACTTCTATGAGGATAATAGGAATGGTCATTTTCCTACACTTAGTCGAACTAAGTGATAAGAAAGAGGATTGCAGTAAGGTTAGGAACAGTAGTTCGAATATTGTTTAGGGAAGAGAGTGTACTCCATTGTACAAGTCTAGATTTAGTATGATAATGTTGCGTTGAACTCCTCAAAATTTATGTTAGAGTAGACATAATTACTCTAACTTTATAATGAACCGGTTAAATATTATAAGATGTTTTATCATTTGCTTACTACATTTGCATCTAATTCATGATTTAACAACCATGTTTACTAATGTATTCTTATAACTTCTTCCCTTCTTATTGAGTAATATAACTCACATCTCTATAGATTATTTTGTAGGTGCAAAATAGTATTACAAGATGCCTCATTACACTTGTTCACAAGTTAGTTCTCACTGGTTTAGGAGTAAAGTGAAAAAATCTAATGAATGGAATGAAACCTAGGTCTCTTTTGTTTTTCTTTTGTGAAAGAATTATAAGGTTTTCTTAATAGACTTTTATAGTCTTCACTAGCTAGCTGATATATATATATGTAATTCTATTGTGGAGATGTAAAGTTTATTTCGAAAACTTTGAACTTGGGGTGTATATAAGATTATGTAATGAATCAATCAATTGATAAGTATGAGAAAATGTGTATTGTTAAGTGTTAATCCACAAGTTTAAATACTATAGATACCTATCTAATTGCTTCAAAACTAGTTAAGTTGCTGTTCACTTTATTGTGAACTATATCTATATTAGTAGTTGAGAAGATAGCTTTTAGTTTAAATTGGTTTACATGACGGGACCGTTACATTTTCTCAAATTTAAAACATGATAGTGAGGGAAGTAAAGGTAATTGTGGTTTTCTTTAAAAATTATTATTATTATTTTAAGGTAGGTTAGCAATGATGAATAGTATTCCGAAAGAAATGAGATTGGTAGAGACGAAAAATAGAGACTGGGAAATGCTTTAGGCTTCCTTGGGTATTTTATTCTTTCACGTAGAAGGCGTCAGCTAAATATCTGGGTGATAGCGTAATATTGCATCATATATGATATCATAATTAATGATCTTTGTAAGGTGGACAAAAGTTCTTGTCTATGATTTTTAAAAGCCAATTAATCAGGTAGAATAAGAGTAAGTTTCAATGTCGTAGTAAGAATTACTTGTCCAACCCTTTAAATACTTGGAATTTTGGAGGATTACATACCAAATCACTGAATCACATAAAACTTACTCTCATTCTACTTACTAATATTCATGAAATTTTGCATCATTCTTGGGACTATGCTATTCAACGGGCATTCCTAACCCTGAATTTCCTTCAGACGAAGAGATAAATATAAAATCCGCGTAGTTAAAATAAAAAGCCATTTTGTTTAGACTCGCGTTTTGTCCGTCAGAAGCTGACACGGCCCCCCACCACCAACACAGGATGTCATACGAGTCTAAAGGAAGAAGCAGTTACATCTTAAAAACTGCAACGTGTCAATGCAAGAGCCCATTTGGCACCCAAAGCTCCTCATCTTATTCCACCTGTACAAGTGAGGTTACATGTAAAATTACGAAATTTACACTTTCTGTATTTCTTTTCTTCTGCAACAACCACGTTTTTTACGAATTCGGAAGAGACTACTGCATACACCTCCACATCATATTGCCATATCCTTAATTTCGTTAAAAATGGGTTCGGAGACTTTCTTAGAAGTAATCCTTGCAATACTCTTGCCACCAGTTGGTGTCTTCCTGCGTTATGGCTGTGGGGTAAGTTTAATTTCCTCTTGTAATTATCATGTTCATGACACTGGAACCATACGGTAGTGCGATTTTTTTTTTTTTTTCAAAATAGAAAGATTGTTTGATTTATGATGAGTTTGGTGATTGTTTATGGCAGGTTGAGTTTTGGATAGATTTGCTGCTGACGATTCTGGGATATATTCCAGGAATAATATATGCAATATATGTATTAGTTGGATAGTGATGATTTGTTATGTAACTTTTAATTAGATGTTTTTGAGTTTTAGTGGTTATGTACTTTCTTTTCACTTCCCTAGATTGTTTTTTTCTTTCTGGCTATATATATTCTCTTTGAGGCGGTTACTCAGCGTTCAGTTTGATCTATCACTGAGATTGTAACTTAGTGGTGGTGACATACTTGAGTAAAACGCAGCAGAAATTAAGTAAAACAGATCATTAATCAAACAAAGCAAAATCCACATTACATTTATGAAATTTATTTTTATGAACTTTTGAAATCCAGTTTTAGTATATAATAATTGGCTGAAAATCCAGGATTTAAATTATCAGATTCTGACGATTGCCATGCATGGGTGAACTTTTTTATTTGATTTCTTGCCTTCTTCCATAGAAGAAACTCGCTGAAATAACTATTATTCCATTCTCAACTTATTTTGTATGTTTTTTTTTTTTTTTTTTTTTTTTTGGAGGGGTAATAATTTCTAATATTATTATATTTATGGGAAATCAAAAAGGCCAATTTATCGTGTATTATAATATCTGCCAGGATAATTACATCAGTTTTAACCTCCTCACGGAAACCACAGTCAACCAAGTCTTTCTGCAGCAAACTAATTAATATACTTAAACAGGAGATATATTTACGGGAGGATAAGCAAAACAAAAACATCATCTTCCTCCTGCATTCTTCCTGCCATTTAATTCTCTTGGTATGGCTTCAATTTCCACCTCCTAACTCCAGGAGAGTTTCGCCCCTGCCATGATTGCGTTGATATGTTTTTTAATTTAGGATTTACAGGCTTGTTTAACAACAGTTCACTGCCAAGTGAATCAGTATAATATATTTGGACTCTGTCAAAGTGCTCTTGCCCCAGTAAATTCCCCAAAATTTCTGCAAGTGAAATTTCAAATTTTTTCCTTAATTTTCTTTCCGAATCCTAGAATCCACTTAGCCCCTCCAATCGTTGCTCTTCCATATTGCAATGCAATACCTAGCTTTACTCAAACTTCCCGGGGTTTGCTCCTTTGCAGATTCTGTACCTCCACTCTATTTAGTGTCTTAACCTTTCTCAAGTGATCCCCCATGTTCATGGCTACATCTTCTGACCTAGGACATTAGCCCGTCCTGCCCCTTCCTCTCTATTCCATCCTATTGTATTGTTTGGCCTTCTTCCACCCAAGTCTTCTTATTGCTTGGCAATCCCTTCCCTGAAAGCATGTAGTACGTCTTAACTTCTTTGTTCCATGCCTCAGATTGATCGCAGCTGGTATACCGTCATGTGGAATTCTCCATAACAGCAATTCCACTTCAGGAATGTGCACAGATCTCCATATCCAATTCCATTGTTCTGGTTTACTAATTCCTTCTTCCTCCATCATCTAATAACGATGATGATAGATATCACTTAGGCACGTTATAACCATCTCTTACCTATCCGTCTATTCTTACGTTTGGTCTGCAATATCCCCTCATAGGATCAAGAAAGCCCCCCCTTTTTTTTTTTTTTAATTAAATAGTATTTTCTTAATTGCTTCTGATACCTTAAAATAATTATAAAAATCCGTTTTTTAGTTTTTTTTTTATTATTAGTTTTTTTTTTTTATAGTTACTTCTAATATCTTAAAATAATTACAAAGAACAATTATTACTTATTTATTTTATTTTTAAAGAACTGCAATTTCATTCATATTTTATTTTAATCAATAAAGCAGACATGAGCCATTAAAGTACGGCTTAGCCTAGAATTCTTATTAATAACATTCATGTGTAAGATATTTATTATTATTTACACGAATTGATCTATCCACGTACTCTAGGCTACATTTCTCATAGGATATATATGGGGTGTATGGGATCCTAATTTCTCTTCATTCCATCTTTCAAAGATTTAGAAAATGAAAATTCTGAGATATTCATGGAAGTGGGAAATGTTTGTTTACTTTGTTTGAGTAGCTTCAGAGTGGTGGCTGTTATTTGCTAATTGCAACTAGACAAATTGGGTTAGAAACCTATCACTTCGTAAAAGATATGTGTTAGAATCTCCTGTAACTCATCCATACACTCATCCATACAAATAAGAAAAATGGAATAGTGGAATAGTTTTCAGTTTGAATTAAAAATAAATTTCAAGAAATTTGAGAGAGAGAGAGAATTTTAAAATAATAGTTCTTGAATAAAATAGATTTTTTAACTTTTATAATTGGTATTTATAATATTTTTTATAAAAACTAATTTTATAACAAACTTTATTAATTATGATTATTTAATATCTTATTTAACTAACTAATCCTAATATTTACAACTATTTATTAAGTTATTTAATTAATATCTAAAATCATAATCCTAATATTTACAACTATTTATTAAATTATTTAATTAATATCTAAAATCATAACAATATATTAACAAAGGCAAAGTCTTCTCTGTTTTCACGTTTTCATTCTTCGTGATAGGACTTGATAACTATGTCCACGTGTAGCATCTTCAACTTTTAAAGAAAACATAAGTTACAAATCACATAACAAAAATGAAAATTTGTGCACTATATGTTGGCATAAAATTATTAATTAGAAGTTGGTTGATTTGAGAATATTTATTTATACATATAAATATGCAGTATGTAAACACTAATGATACATACGATATAAAATTGTTACAGAATGAAATAAAGTGAATGGATGGAACACTTATTATATGGTAAAAAATCCAATTATTATTGTTGATGGAACACTTTAGACATGGACCTCTCAAGCCTAACCGTATCCGATGTGTCTCGTGGTCTATTATTGTTGTTATTATATGGTGAAAAATCCTATTATTATTATTGATGGGACGCTTTGAACATGGATCCCTCAAGCACAATCGTATTCGATGCGTCTCGTAGTTTAGAGCTTATCCTTATGGGCTTAAGCCCTAAACCTATATTGATTAAGCTCAGTAAGACCTACAATGGTTAAAATGCACAAGATAAGGATGAAATAACCACGTTCTGAATAGGTGAGACAAGTTAGACATAACAACCTCACTTTCTTGCACTTGTAAGAGAAGATCTCTCCTACCAACTGATCTTCAATTACCGGTTCTACTTCACTATAAATATCGGGTCACTACCCCATGATAAAGCTCTCTAAACTTTGCACATCAAGTTTGCATACTTAATTTCATTACTTCCTACTCTTAAGTGCCCCTCATTGTAATTGTTTTGCAGGCCCTATATGTAAGAGCCCAATCACCTATCGATAAGAACTTAGAGACGACATTTGGCGCCATATGTGGAAAATTGAATTTCTACACCTGAAACCTCAAACACATATCCCACAAAAAATTCTTTTGACATTATGTCTCAACACGATGAGCAAGAAAAGCAACAGTTAGTAAATAATCAACTCGAAGGCAATCAACCCCTCCCAAAGGCTGTGTTAGAGGAACACTTGGAGCATATGGAACGATTAGTTGAAGAGTATGCTGTGCAGAACAAGCTGCTTCGCGCACAACTAAACAAATTGAAGCGGTACAGTACACAAACTCACCTTCCTCGAAGCTTCGAATGCCTGTACTAGGTGGGATAATACCCACCAGCAACAATAGAATAGAAAGGATCAACAACCTGATCCGCTATTGCATCAGCAACTAGTAAGGTCTGCGGCCACCCAGACCGAACTCTGGCTGGCAACGAACAAGAAGCCGACTCACAGGCTCATTCGGTTGCATGATGAGCTCACTTAGTAGATAATGCTGACCTAAATGAGTTTCATATCATAGTAAAGTGGCTCTCCAAGCAACAAAGGAACAAGGTTGCTAGCGATGCTGGGATGATCGCCAGCAATAAGACCCCCTTCAATAGGGGTGTACAGGATGAAGTGTTGCCCCCTAACGACAAATTTCCGTCCTTCAACTAGTATGACAACATGGGTGATCCTGACGATCATCTTCTCTACTTTCACACGCTTATGAACCTTCTCAGTCATGGGGATGCTAAAATATGTAAGGCCTTCCCAAGCACTCTGAGGAAGGTAGCTCGAATGTGATTTAACCACCTTCTTGCCAATTCTATTAGCTCATTTGATGAGCTGGTACGAAGATTCAACCTCCATTTCAAGGTAAGCAAGCCTCCATCTAAGGACACGTCATCCTTGTACATAGTAAGGCAGGGTGAAGGCGAGTCCCTACGAGTCTATGTAGCCCAATTCAAAAACCCCTTGGTCAAGATCCCTCAACTAAATGAGGGAGTCGCTGTCTATGCCACCTAGCTCGGCATTTAACTTTCAGGAGATTTCTTTCGATCGTTCACGAAGAGCAAGCCGAAAACCCTGACTGACTTGTGGAACAAAGCCTAGAAGTACATCGATTAGGAAGACAACATTCGCGTCAGGTGCAACACAAACTGAGAAGGGTCAGGCGAAAAGTAAGATAAGGAAAAATTCTCTATAAAGGATCGCCTCACCTGTAGGATGCAGAGCCAACTAGAAGGGGGAGAGTTCTAGGATGAAGAAGTGTCAAGCCAAGTACGACTTGCTCCCTACTCTATTTTACACCCAGTACAGACCCTTAAATAAACCCATTGCTCATGTATATTTCAAATTGAAGCACTAAAATTTGCTTTAGCAGCTGCAAAAGATGTAAGGGAACCCTAATCATCAAAACTCTAACAAATACTGTCAGTTCTACGAAAACCATAGCCACATAACTGACGAGTGCTTCCAATTGAAGAATGCTCTCAAATATGCCATTTAGTGCAGTTTCTTCAATGAAATGTGGCCCATCGAAGGAAGAATGACCGTTCTAATGATGATAGAGATAAGGCACCTCAAAGGCAACAGATCGAGAATGCCCATGTCAAGTAGAATTATGACTACTACAGTGATGGTATCCTTAATGGTATTATAAACATAATCATAGAGGAACCATACCCTAAGAGTTGGCCAAGCACTAACAGCTCAGTTAGCACCTCGTTAGAGGTGTTGGCCATAAGAGAGAAGAGACAGAAGCTAGAAACTTCCACCTCCTTCTCCGATGAAGACCTTGAAGGGGTCGATACACCCCATCAAGATACCTTGGTGATAGGGGCGTGGATCTCAAAATTTGAAGTCTTAAAGATTATGGTAAATACTAGTAGCTCTACTACCATACTCTTCCTCTATACATACGAAAGGGTGAGGAAGAAGCTACCGGTAAAAATGAAGCTATATCACCATAATCTATTCGACTTCAACAAAAGTACAGTCCGAACCAAGGGTGTTATTACATTGGATATGGAACTTAATGATGACGACCATGTAGTACAATGAACCATAGAGTTCATAGAGTTTGTTGTGATTGATTACCCCTCCCCCTACAATGCGCTCTTGGGAAGACCAAGTCTGAATGCGTTTGGGGTAATCACATCCTCCTTTCATTTGAAGGCCGAATTCTTGACCCTAACTGGGGTAGGAGTATGTAGTTGTGATCAAAAGCTCTCACGAGAGCTATACATCAGGGCAACCAAAGGAGATGGCATCTTTACCCTAAAAACAGGCCTATAAGAATCCTCCTTTCATTTGAAGGCTGAATTCTTGACCCTAACTGGGGTAGGAGTATGTAGATGTGATCAAAAGCTCTCACGAGAGCTATACATCAAGGCAACCAAAGGAGATGGCATCTTTATCCTAAAAACAGGCCTATAAGAGAGGCTGGCTAAGAGGAGCGAGCCTAGAGAGAAAATAGAAGACATTTAGATTGGAACCTCACTCGAGTAGACCACAAAAATTAAGATTGAGACTGTAGCCAAAGTGAAGGATGAAATCATCGCCCTCTTGCGAGTAAATTCGAATAGGTTTGCGTAGTTGGCATTGGACATGCCCAAAATTTCCCTCGACTTGGCAACACACAACCTTAATATCGACAACACAACACAACTTGTCAAGCAAAAAATGGGACATTTCGCTCCAAAAAGGCAAGTCGTAATCGAGGAAGAAGTATGGAAGCTGCTTAAAGTCGACTTCTTAAAGGAAGAAAAGTATACGACATGACTAGTGAACATGGTACTCGTAAAGAAAAAGAACGGGAAGTGGCAAATGTGCGTCAATTACACCGAACTCAACAAAGCCTGCCCTCAATATTTTTTTCCCTTCCCTAGGATCAATTAGCTTATTGATTCTACATCAAGACATACCCTACTAAGTTTTGCGAACGCCTTCTTGGGGTACAACCAAATCAAAATAGACCCGAATAATGAAGTCCATACCTCCTTCATCACCTATTACGACACATATTGCTACACCGTAATGTTGTTTGGATAAAAAAAGCTAAGGCCACATGTAAGCCCCAAAGTTTAGCTAAGTAACCATAGGATTGAACTTAGAACCCAAGGTTTAGGGTGATCGGCTGAAGGATCCGATCATACCCAAATTATAAACTATTGAGAGAAATATTAGTAAAAATGACCCCGTAAGCTTAAATTTAAGAAAATAAATAGTAAAATAGGAGATTATAAAATTTTCAAATTTTAAGCATAATAGGTATTAATCATCGAAAATGCGAAAAGTGTAATGAAATAACTAATAAATTACTAGAGATAGATTATATGTACACTAAAAATTTTAGAATGACCAAAATAATATTTAGGAATGTTTACGTGTACCCCACATGTATTTACGTGTAGATAAAAATACGCGTAATTACCTATCAAAAAGCCAAAAATCATGGAATTGGTGCAAAATCCCATCAAATTAATGAACATTAATTTCTAAAATTGTCTATAAATAGGGGAAAAAATTCCAAAAGTCCTTTGATCAGTTTATGATTTGAGAAAAATCAAAACACCGAAAAAATCGAGAGAAAATCCAGAAAAAAAAAACTGTGCAGTTAGGGATTTTAAAGGGAACCCACACCAGACGAGGAGTTGGGAGTGGACGACCACCACCACCACACGGTGGTGGCAGCGCCCAGGCCGGCCAATAAGGCCACGGCGGCCCGCGGTAGCCGGAGCCACCCAAACCGGTGAGTCCAAATTCCAACCCGATTCTTGTGAAATTTTGTAAAAATAGTAAATATAATTAGAAAATTATGAATTTTGTTATTCTAGGATATTTTTGTATGTAGTTTGTAGGAAAAATATTATTTAGATGAAAACATGTCCCGTAATATAAGGTCCTTACGAAATCATACAAAACCGAGCACATTTCGGTTTAGAAATAAATGACCTTAGGAGTGTAGTTTGGAGCTCAATTTTTTTCTGTAGGATGCTGATGTGATATAGAATAGTGCTATAAAGCCATTTATTTAAAATTAATTTTTGAAATTTTTAAGTTAATTTTTAGCCCTAAAATGATGGTAAAATTGGGTGATTTAGGGTTAATTAGGTGATTAGGATGTTAATTAATGATTGAGATAGTAATTAGATGTTTAGGGATGTTAATCTCTTATGTGGAAACCTAATCCTAGTCTATGGAGTGTTAAGTGTAAGTAATGAAGGTGTTATGTGGTAAATATAGAAAATTAGGAATATGTAGAATTAAAAATTAATAAATATGGAAAAAATTAGGTTTAATTAGATAATAAAATAATGAAAATCAGAACATAACAAATCAGAAACAAAATTCAATTTTAGGTAATTATATGAAAAATGTAAAAATTTCTCACAACATGAGTAAATTCGGTACACTAATACGGATTTAAGTGTACCGGATGGAATAAAATGCTGACTAGGGGTAGTAATCGTATTTAGGAGATCGGGAAGTAATGTGATTAATTTCACATTATGGGTTGAAACGGATTTCTAAGGTTGGAATCTAAAACATTACTTAGAAATCGAACTAAAAACCTAATTTAGAAATCGATGCGAAAACCGAACCTGAACCTAACCCCAACCCTAAAATAATTATAAAAGACTTAATACCTAGATAATTAGGTATATTTAACCTTAAAAAAAACCTAACAATAAGCGTTATCGAATAAAATGAACTTATAATATTATATGAAATACTGAAACTACGTTCGTGTTATAGGGATGATCGGCGATGGCCTGAGCAAATCGGACCTCGAGTGAGTGAGCGAAGAGTCGAGGTAAGTTGGGATTAATACGATGCTGTATTTTGGAGGCTTAAGATTATGCTTGATTGTGCTTGTTAGATAGAGAATGTGTGCATGTGTTTGATTATGGGTGATGCTATGATTCTGTTTGTTGCTCTGGCACATATTGTATGATTTGTATGAAAGGATTGATCACCCTAAACTGGACTTAACCAAATATCCGACCAGTAATCATAATCGACATGCATGGCAACCCGTTAGGGGAACTTAGGACTCTCCGGCCAAATACCGACCCTTTCGGAAGGGATAGCGCAGGATTGCAAAATGGTCCCTTCTTCATCCTCAGTCGAACTAAGTGACAGGAGAGGAGGTCGCGACGAGGGTGAAGACAGTGGTTCGAAGGTAGTCACGGGAGGAGCAAGGTCTCCATTACACAAGACTGGGTTTGGTCGTGAGCTGTTGCATTAACGGCAACTCCTCAACCCGGATTAGAGCGGGCGCAATTTCTCTAATCTCACGACTGGCCGGACAACGTCGTGCGATGGCATTTGCTTGCACATGCATTGCACCTAATAAGTGATTGAAAACCTTATTGTGTGTATGGTATATTTTTAAGTCCTCCGTCCTAACTTACTGAGCTGTGATTGCTCACATCCCCATAGACGTCGTGCAGGTGCTGGCTAAGAAGCGGTAACCAATTACTCTGAAGCTAGCAACTGCTGGATCCTGGGGAGTGAGGAAAAACATTGAAGAATAAACACATCTTTTAAGGTCTAAGTTTTTATTTTAGAATTATTTTTCATTTCCGAATGATATAATACTAAGGGATATACTATAGAGAAATGTTGTAAACTTTAACTGCAATAACTGAATGATAACAGATATATATAATTCCTCACATTTATAGGTAAATGATTTATTTAAATTACAAACTGTCTACTTCAAAGCGGGTTAGTTGTGGACGCCTTGTGTGGATCAGGTCTAAGATAGCGGTTATGAGGCCAACTTCTATCTTAGGGCAGTTTACACGGCGGGGCTGTTACGACTCTGCCGCTTCGAGGTGTGACACCACATACCAGCAAATGGCGACGAAGCTATTCAGGCCTCAGATCAAGCGTAATATGGAGGAGTACATCTATGAAATGATTGTCAAGAGCTAAAAGCCAGTTAATCATGTTAAGGATCTTCAAGAAGCCTTTTACCAAATGTGCACGTACAACATGAAGCTAAACCCCTAAAAGTACGTCTTTGGCGTTGGATCTAATAAGTTCCTTAGATTTCTAGTCATATAAAGAGATATCGAGGCCAACTCCAAGAAGATCACAACCATTAAGGGAATGAAGCCTCTAACCTCAATCTAAGATATAGAGAAGCTGATTGGCATGGTGGCTGCCTTGAGCATATTTATCTCAAGAGCACTGACAAATGCGCTAAATTCTTCAAAATTCTCAAAAATCCCAAGGGTTTTGAATGGACTTTCAAGTGCACCAGTGCCTTTCAGTAGCTCCAGGACTTCCTTACTCATCCATAGATCCTTTCTAAGCTTATCTAAGGGAAAGACCTATTCTTGTACCTAACCATGAGTGACCGAGACTCTCTTCTGTGCTAGTCCGAGCAAAGGAAAGAGAATATAGGCCAATCTATTACGTCAGCCATATATTGCATGGGCCTGAGGTTAGGTACACTTAGGAAGAAAAATTCTCCTTAGTCATTGTCATCACAGCCTATAGTTTAGGCCCTACTTCCAACACACTAGCTAATTGTACCATGGATCAACCACTATGTACCATGCTGCGAAAACTTAATGTGTCTAGACAGTAGATGAAGTACGCAATGGAATTGAATGCATATGGAATCTAGTATCAACCACGAATGGCCTATAAGGTAAAATTGATGGCTGACTTCGTGGTAGAATACACGGGAGAGGAGGAAATACTACAAGGCAATGACAAATTGGTGTAGCTTCTCCACGTCGATGGATCATCCACTTCGGGTAGTAAAGGCACAGGCCTTATTTTAACTAGCCTGCATAAGGTCAACATCTGTTATGCCCTTAAGTTTGGATTTAATTCCAATAGCAACAAATTTGAATACAAGGCACTTATCTCCAATCTCAAGTTAACTAAGGAAATCGGTTCCGAGCACTTACGAATCTTCTCGAACACTATGCTCATTGTCCTATAAGTCTAAGATGAATACAAGGCTAGAGACGACACTATGGTAAGGTATCTAGAAAAAGCGAAGAGCCTCCTAATGGAATTCCTTTCGTAGGACATGCAGAAGATCCCCCAATTGAAAAATTCAGTGGCAAACTGGCTATCTAAGCTCACCTCTACTAGTATACGAAAGCTCAAGGTAAAGGATAGCAAGATCTTCATAACGTACCTATCGGAAAAAAGTATAACTCCAGGCTTAACTGAAGTTTTGAAACTAACTACAGCAACACCAGAGCTGAGTTGGATGGGTCCTATCCGAAATTATTTGGAGTAGGGCAGGCTCCCAAGAGAGAAGAGGGAGGCAAAGAAGCTTTGGTACTATGCCACCAACTACACGCTAGTCAACGGTATCCTATATCGCAGGGGAATCAGCCTTCCTTTGCTCTAATGCCTTCGATAAGGGGAAGGGCTATGCATCATAGAAGAGCTATACGCTGGAGTATGTCGTAATCTCATTCAGTCCTAAGCCCTCTACTTAAGGGCGCTATGGCTCAAGTATTATTAGCCCACCATGAAGTCAGACATAAAGACCGTAACCTAAAATTGCCCATAGTGCTAGAAATACACTTCAATCAATGATGTGCCCAGCATTACCTTCCAACCCTTGATGAGCCCATGGCCATTTGCGCAATAGGGGATTGACATCCTCAGTACCTTCCCAAAAGCTTTAGGAGAATAGCAGTTCATAATTGTTACCGTTGATTACTTCACGAAGTACGTGGAGACCAAAGTAATGGCCAAAATTACGGACATAAGTGTTGAATCTTTTATCAGAAACAACATTCTCTCTTGGTTCGGGGTCCCTTATGCTCTCATCACGGACAGCAACCGATAGTTTGATAACCCTAAGTTCAGGGAATTCTGTGCCAAGCACCACATCACCCCGCACTTCACCTCGGTTGCCCACCCCCAATCAAATGGATAGGTAAAGGTAACCAATTGGATCATTTTGGATAGCCTAAAGAAGAGCGTGGACCAGTCTTAGGGCACTTAGGCCGATGAACTACCTAATATCTTATGAGGGTATGGGACCACCTACTGTGCTTTTATGGGCGAGAACCCCTTTTGCCTTGGTTTTAAGTCAAAAGCAGTCCTCTCTATAGAACTTAAGCTTCCTAACATCTAGACTCGAAGTTTCGATGCCGCCCTTAACGACTCACTACTGGAAGCGAGTGTTGACACCATCGAGGAAATCAAAGACCTTGCTATTAGCCGACTAATCACATACTAACATCGGGCTAACTGATACTACAATCAAAAGGTTAGACACAAGGAGTTCAAGGTTGGATAAAAGCTAGAAGCTACAGGTTCCCGTGAAGGGCAGGGCAAGCTAGTCCCTAATTGGGAAGACCCGATTCGAGTCAGGGAAAGATTGGGCAATAAAGCATACAAACTGGAAAGATTGGATGGCAAGCTCATCCCGCAGACATGGAACACGGATAATCTTCGACTCTATTTTGATTAGAATTCTATTATGTACAATTTTTCTTTCCAGAGTGACGAAATAAAAAGTTGTTTCATAATTGATTGTCTACTTCTCTCCCTCACTCCCCTTCTTTTTGTTGCCTTTAAAGAGGCATATAGATAGTCAATTGGGCAAGTTGGAACGCCACCGACCTAACCCCCACTCAGGTAACCTTGACAAGGGGAAATACTCCTTACAAAAAGGAACTCCCCTATGTCGAGCAGGTTAAAACACCATCAACCTGAAGCATCCTTGAGTAATCTCGACAAGGGAAAACACCTCTTACATAGAGGAACTCTCCCATATTGGGCAGGTTGGAAGACCACCGATCTGACACCCTTCATCTTCTCCCTCGGATAACTTCGACAAGGGGAAACACCCCTCACACAGAGGAACTCCCTCATGCCAAGCAAGTTGGAACACTATCGACCTAACCCCTCTTCAAGTAAACTCGACAAGGGGAAACACCCCTTGCACAAAGAAACTTTCCCAATGGTTAACCTTGGTAAGGGTAAACTCCCCTTGCATAAAGAAATTCTTAAGCAGATATATTCAAAGGCAAAAAGAAAATAGGAATATGAAGAGGATGTTTCAAAATATTCATCTATTCATTCATTGACTGTTGAATTAAAAAATAAAGGTCGGCATCTCGACTCGACTTACACATGTTTAAAAAAAAAAGAAAAAGAAATATACATACTAACTCCTTGGATCAACTAACTCCAGTAGTTCAGAAAAGTCCAAGGCATTGCTCTGTTCGAAGCGCTGATCCATCGATGCTTCAAGCGAGAGGCCTTGACTTGGAGCGTGGCCTGAGGGATACAAATTAGGAGCAGCAAAAGGATCACTCATAGATGGATTGTCTTGAGGAACTGCTTTGGAAGCGGCATCCTGCTGGGTTGTTAAGGTAGAAGTGGATGTACAATCGCCTTACCCAACCCCAGTAACAAAGGGAGTGCCTGTATCATCAAAGGTTGTTTAAGTAGCCTCTCTTTCTTGCACCAAGGCTTCCCTTTTCTTGTTGAAGGTCAGGGAATCCAGAAATTCGAGAAAGCTCAAGTCTAAGTCCAAATAATGGGAGAGTACCTCTCTCTTCGTACAACACATGAATTCGTGGTTAGGTCTTCCAACTCGTTCAGCCACTCTTTAGTCTTCTAATAGTCAGCAACCTCCTTTTTAACAACGGCATCTCTAAGGACCTCCCTAGTCTCCATTTTGGAGATGATTACCTCCATCTCTAAAACTTTCCCTCATTACTTCTGGACCTATTACTCCAATCCGACCTTCAAGTCGGCCAGCTCTAGCGAAGTAGCTTTAACACCTTCACACTTGGACACTTTCATTGCTAGCTTGGTTTGTAACCTAGCCGCTAATACCCTTAACTTGACATTCTCTTTTTTGAGTCGGGTCCTGACTTTGCCCTCTTCGTCCAACCTCTAAAGGAGGCAAGCCTTTGTCCTTTGCTTGTGCTTTAGTCGAGCTTTTAGGTCATTGGCCTTCTTAGCTGCCTTCTTAGCATTCTCCTTCTCTCACTCTGCATCCTTGAGCTTTGCCTTGAGCCTTACCACTTGCATAATAAAGTGGCATAGGTGACTGTTAGCCTTGGTGATTTTTTTTAAGTACCTATTACTAAAGTCTTTGCATCCCATAAGTACTTCTTATGTCAGCACAACACCTCCCAAAAGGACTTTACCTCTTGAGCCACCTCGATATCATTAGGACCAAGCCCTTTCTCACCTTCAGTTCGGACCATCCCAATCTACTACATCTAAAAGTCTGCCTCCTCAAGCAATTTAGCTACCACATATTCATCCTGTCATCCCTTCACTGAATCTACAAGGTCACAAAACAACTTCTTGCCTTGGCACGACTAGAGGTAAGGCTATCCCTAATGTTCTTCCACATGTAGAAGTGACCGAATAGCTTTGGAGTAGCCCTTACAACCAAGTACTCATAAAGCGCTTGGAAAGCCATCAGCATCCTCCATCCATTGGAAAGGATTTGTAATGGGCTACACTGGTGGTAGTTAAAGAACTCTCTCTCGAAGTGACTTGGAGGGAAGTGCTGCCCAAGCTCCAGTCACTTCTCAAACACTATGGAGTGCCTCCCTGAAAGCAAAGCTACCCATTCATCTTTATAGGGTAACCTTATCTGTTACCTAGGAATCACCTTGACAATAAAGTTGCTCATAATCTAATTGAGGACAGCTGGTTTACTCTTACTTACTTAGCTGTTAGGCCCCTTACTTGTCTTAGGAGCTTTGAACAAATCTTTTGGAGGGGGAAGGTAAGGGAGCATATGCAGACATATCCTTAGGGATGGCATTAATGATCCTGGCCTTATCCATCGCCTCTATAAACCATCCTTGTGGGTTTGTCAAGTTGTAGTAGTAACGAGACCTCGTCCTCCAATATCTAAGGGGGGTTACTCCTTGTAGAATGAAACCAAAAATATGTAGTGATGAAGAAGAATCTATCTCACCTCTATTAGTTAACATAGTTGCAACACTTAAAGAAGGAAGAAAGACTTTAGGAAACTTTTAGTGTTAATGAGACACTTTGGACATAGGCTCCTCTAACCCAATCATATCCGACGAGTTTCATAACCTAAGACTCACTCTTGTAGGCTTAAGCCTTAAGCTTATATTGTCCAAGCCCAATAAGCACTGAAACGACTAGAATGCACAAAATAAGAATGAAACAACCAAGTCTTAAATAAGTGGGATACATTAGACATAATGACCCCACTTTCCTATTCTTGTAAGAGAAGATCTCTCTTACTAATTAACCTTCAACTGCTGACTATACTTTACTATAAATATCAAGTCATTACCTAA
The DNA here is from genome assembly GCA_024138005.1 of Lumnitzera racemosa. Lineage (NCBI taxonomy): Eukaryota > Viridiplantae > Streptophyta > Magnoliopsida > Myrtales > Combretaceae > Lumnitzera > Lumnitzera racemosa. Next base: position 50,428,698 of record JAMXBC010000006.1, on the reverse strand, counting down.
TGGTAAATCTCTCTAGACTTTATACATCAAGTTTACATACTTATTTTTATTACTTCCTACTCTTAAGTACCCCACTACTAACTTAAGTATCGAAGTGGCCACGCCGGATAACCCCCTAATATCCTCTCAATGTATATTGTTTTGCAGGCCTTATATGTGCAGAACCCAATCACTTACCGGTAAGAACTTAGAGATGACAATTACTATGACTAGAGCAAAGTTCTTGGACCACAATATTGCCCTACTATTATTATGTACACTTGCCCAGTAAAGGAAAATTCATTTAAAGGTGCATTTTACACATACTTTATGAAATTATAGACTCATTTTGCAACCTTTAATCAAGTGCCCAGAATTTCCTTCTTTATATTCCTCTAACCAGAAAATTGCATCAAGCAAAATATTTTCCACGTATGGACTGATGATATAAGAACTAATGAAGTTGAGCTCATAAGCTAACAAACAATATAACTCTTGTGTAAAGCAGTGGAATTTATAAATATAGCCACCACTCAATATAGATACTGAAATCAAAGCATGAATACGTTGAGCTTTCCAATAGCAAATAGAAAGTTACTCTTTTTCTAAAGTCTCTTAAATTTATAAATCTATGGTTATCATTATTTAGATTTTTAAAATATCCTATGAAGTCATGTGTTTTAAAAGATCTAAATAATGATAACTACTAATTTGTAACTTTAGAGGATCTAAATTCTAGTTTATGTTGACAAGGACAATATTACAAGGCTAACTTAAAAATGTACAAAAGGAAAAATCTTCGCTAGATATGTATCTATCAAAGGGTTAGGGTAGAACTAAGGAACAATTTCTATTTACTTCGAGAAATAATATATATGTCACAAACATAAAATCTAATCTTTTTAGATGAGAAGAACCACATGATTAACTTAGAAACTAAGAAAGAAAAGTTAAAGGAAAAAAGGAATAACAAAAACTATATTGTTTGAATCTTAAGAATTTCTATCTTTAAATTTAAGTATCTTTTCCATTTGAAAACCATTTCACTTTTTATCCCTTAGAATCTCAAAAAGTATCCTTTTATATTTATTTATATTATTCGTGGAATTCACAAAAACAATAGTAACACTAAAGACTCCCTAATAAAGACTCGAAATTTATTAAGGATCAACCATCAAGAGGTCCTTCACATGGAAAAGTAGGTCAAAGACCCTCCATTAAAAGTACTCTTAAGCTACGTCTTTTATTTCCCTGTTTTTCCCACTCCCCAACCCAACTCCCCCTTTGTTACTCCCATTAAGAAAAGAAATAGATATTCTCGTGCCTCATATACATTGCCTATCTAAACAAGTGATTGCCAAGACACAAGTTCCATTAAAATCCAATAGGTTTCATTGAAGCTTAATTGGAATGAATCAAAATTTTTTTAAAAAGAATCCTTCCAATAGAATTGGCCATTTGTTATACCCCTTCTACTAGACCGACATTGACATTGAGAGCAAGAAATAAGGAATCTTCTTTTCGACTCTGACCCTCCCACTCTTGTCATTGTATGATTTCTAAAATTGATGGATTTTCCTCTTACTATAACAGCGGAAGTTGATTCTCCATCTAGAATTTCATCAAAATAATTCATTTAACTTAAATTAGCAGGGCTGATGAGGTAAAAGTTTCATACGATGATTTGCCTCACATTTTTATTATGAGGTATGTATCTACTATTAAGTATGCCCCATGTTAAACGATCTCCTTATTGGTGTTATTGTGTTGAGATGGGGCCACTTTGTCTTACAAATACGATAACATGTCAAAATATTACAGAAAATCAATCGTTGGCATGGAAAGTACTATTCAAACTTTTCTCAAAATGATAATATCATAATTACACTATGAAAATCTTTATGTTATCTTGATATATGAAATTAGGGAAATGCGAAAGAATAAAGAACATGTGGAAAGTTACTGGAAGTGTCGAATACATGTGTCAAACATCAATTTTTCAACTAAGATATGCGGGACATTTCCTAGACTTAGAGAATAAAATGGCATTGATTTGATCTTCAAGGGAAAAATTACAAGTCATCTTTACTGCCATCAATTATAGTATAATTAATGAAACACTAAAAATTATCATTATGCATTACCCCAACAAAACATAAACTCAAAATGGAATAAAATGGATGTATGTACAAGTAAAAAAAATCAGAGAAGCTGAGAATGGGAGAGAAGAATGAATAAAGTTTTATGGTGCAAAAGCTTAATTGAAGTCATGAGATGAGCCCATTAGATATGAGCAAACATACATGACACAATAATGGGTTACAAGATTTTATAGTGGTACACAGCTCATATGTTGAGCTGCACTTGCATGTTAGACATAAAGATAATTGAAAAATAAAAAATAAAAATAGGAAGAAAGAAAGAGAATAAAAGAATCTTATAAAGCCGCCCAACCCCCCCTCCCCCTACTGATACAAAAAAAATTAAGAATTAAAAATAACAAAAATAATAAGAAGAAGAAATGGAAAAGAAGTGCCACCCCAGATCAGATAATAATGTTGTTCTGAGCAGCCAGCCATCATCTTCTCTTCCTTTTTGTTATTTGCCAACTAGCTATTTGCCACCTTTTTATAGCCTTCATAACCTGCACCGACTGCACCTATTCCACAGCCAAGCAAACTGTTTCTGTAACATATCAGTCTACAGCTAACACCAATTCAATGACTATAAATTAAAGTTACTCTTGCCATCGTCCATTTCTGGCAAATCTTTCATGTTTCACCCCCTTCTCACATTCATGATGATATTAACTCTTTTGGCCAACTACATAATTTCTGGGGATAATTTTTCCATTTTTAAAGGAGCAAAACATCCATGTGCAAGAGATTCACCACTCATGATGGCAATGAGCACATGGCATGTGATGGAAACAAAATTATAATGTTTCCAGCTGATGTTGTTCCCCAATTTGAAAACAAATTCAAAAGACATACTATTGTAGTCGTAGTGGAATATTCTATCAATCTGCATCTAACTCCAACATGAGATCACATGAGAGGAATCAAATTACAAAGAAAAAAAAAAATTAAAAGTTCAACACTCCTTCAATTCATTCACAATATTTTTTTTAGATACAACTAATGACAAGGTGTAAATGATTTGTTGAATTGAGAAATGTTTTGCTTACTTGAAGAGAAAACTCTAATAAATGATGTTCCTCATTTCAGACATTGACTAGGTTGTGCACATTACTAAAAAAGAAAAAAATACAAAAAAAAAAAAAAGGGAGGCAACCTTAAAGTTTACGATGGACAATATAAATGCATACCTGTGTTAGGAGCAATGGTTGCCGGTTTAGACATAATAGTGGGTGGAACTGTAGTTGTCATGGGACCAGCTGCTGCTGTAGTAGGAGGGAAGATGTGGGCGGGTAAGCCCATGGTGTGGGCTTGATTGTAGTGATGGTAATATAGGTACATTGGCATCAATGTGTTTGCACCCATAATAGCTTGCTCTGGGTACACTTGTGAGTAATGCCCATTCATGTAGGTTCCACCTGTGTAGTTTAGCTTCTGTGCAATTGTCCATTTTAAAATTTAAAAGAAAAAAAATCTAAATTAGTAAAAAAAAGAAGGAAATTAGGATAGCAGATCCAACTGGCCATTAATATTTGAACTAATTTTCTGTAATTTATTTATTCTTTTGAAAACTTCGTGCTGAAAATAACCTTCAAAATAGCCTTTAAATTCCATGATTGGTAAATAAAAAATAAAAAAATGATTAGCAATAATTTTGGTAAAACAATGCTTAGTAATAATTTTTTCTTTTTTTTTTTTTTTTGGGGGGGGGGGGGGGGGGGGGCGGGTGGTGTGTGGGCGGGCTAAGTTGTGAAAAGAGATCGCGAAGTTATTGTTGAAAATCATTTCTCTTGATGTATTTACGGTTTTTCTCCCTTCCCTGTTTCCTCGATTATCACATTTAGCTTGTTTTTCCAAGTACGGAGTCATTAATTTGTGGAAGAAAGGACTAAAAGGACTGCTTTGTAGCACATGTGATATAAACACTGTTCTCTGCCTAGACAGAAAAGTTTTCGTTCACTCCTCCTCAGTCCCTATGACAATGGTTGGAAAAATAAATAAATAGATGAAGTATAAATGCTAGTTATATGATATGGGCCAAGGCGACAATAAATAGGACCATTTTCACATTATGGAGTTTTCAGCGATTTTTAGAGAACCAAATGGTGAAAAATCAAATCAACAGGCAAAAATGTACTTGCTGTGGGTCAAAATTGTTCTTTGGGACTCAACACTAGCATAGTATCCTCATGGATATAAGATCTCGTCTAATTTTAGTTGAACATATTTATGAAAATCTTACTTACATGATTATAGCTCATATCAGCTGCAAGATAGGCGGGTGAGTACCTAACACAAAGATTAATTAAGAGCGAGTCAGATTTCATTTAACTAGAAATTAAGATCAAACCGTAGATCATGGAAAGGTGAAACATACCCATAAAAAGGCACGGCTTGATGATGCTGTTGGTGGTAAGGCATAGCTGGTGTGCCTGCAGGGTAGTACCACTGGACTTGATTTGCTGGTGTTGATGGAATGGACCTTGGCCCAACAACATTATTGGACCCTACGTTACAATTAAAATAAACACTTCAAAGCCCCATCAAAAAATGGATTTTTCTTCAAGAAAATATTTCTTCTCTTGCTTATTTTTTCCAATTATAGAAAAATCTGTCATCTTTTGTTTTTCTTTTATATATATATATGTATGTATGTATGTATGCATGCATACCAATTTCCATCATTAAGTAAAATATATATATATATATATATATATATATTCAAGAACTTGCACCTGCTTTTTCGATTATTCTAAATGAAAATTAGAGTGAAATTTTTTTAAGTACATAGGTGCAATGTTCCAAAAGTTAATGATATATTATTGTGCATTTTGTGGACAACTTTACATAGACATAATAAAAATGCAAAGTAACATGTGTATGCACGTTGGTCGGAGAAATGCATGTTGTTATTTTTTTTATATACCTTGTTGAGGTGGCGGAGTAGGACGTGGTGGAGTGGAAGCGGACTTAGGGCGACGTGCACCAAGCGAAGCGAGGTTGCAATTCGCTCGGCGGCCATTGATAATAGGGGTGGCATCCTCGCAAGCCCTCTTAGCTGCTTCAGGATTCTTAAATGTCACCTATAGAACAAAAGGGGCACACACACACATATATTAGATCCAACATTCTTAAAACGCACCAACATGAATAATTATGTTAAAAGTACCATGATCCAAACCAGTCAACCTAAATTTAAAATTTTAAAAAGAAAGAAATAAAAAATAATGGAAAAGGCAATACAATAAAATTTAAACAAGAAATACAAAAGATGGATTTGTACTTACAAAACCATAGCCTTTAGATCTCCCAGTTAATTTATCAGAGATGATGACAGCCTCCAAGATCTCACCATATTTTTCAAAATGCTCTCTCATGGCTTCCTTTGGAGTTTCCCATGCAAGTCCTCCCACAAACACTTTGGTCAGTGTTGTGTCACCAAACTGACCCATTGCATTATTGTGATTATTAACATTACTCATTGTCATCTCATATATATATATATATATATATATATTTCCCCAACTATAAAACCTTGAGCTTATATGCCTATCCTATGTATGTATCTAATACTAGAACTTATGTTAACTAACTAAACTAATGAAATGTCTGAGAGCTGGCTTTAGGAAAATGTGTGTCTTGAAAGAAACAGAGAGAGAGAGAGAGAGAGAGAGGGTGTCAAGGGAGTTTCGGGAGGGGAGGTGAAGGGGAATTTAAGGAGCGAGATAGAGGGATGTGGATGGTGTCCAGGTATACATGGTGGGAAGGTGGAAATAAAATAAATGGGAAAAAACAGGAAGACAGTGAAGCACACAGGTGGACCCTTTTTTGAAATCAAATACATACAGACGCGTGTAGTCATTCACATAAGACCACCACAACAAAGCTGAAAGAGCTTTTTAACATTTTTTTTTATCACTAATTTTTCCTTTTAATTTAGTTTATGAATTCGTTGCCTTGGGAAGTGTAAATTCTAGATAATTTTTTTTTTTTATTTTAGAAGTACAATATAAACTGTTGTATTTTTCTTTTTCCTTCTTATCGTCTTCGTCTTTTTCTTTTTCTTTTTCTTTTTTTTTTAGTCCATATCTATTTAGTATCTCATCTACATGCATTCTCTTGAAATTTATTAGCATATAATTTGTTCTGATTTTGAAACTGATACTTTGATAAATCATCTTTTTTTCTCTCTCCATTCTGTCATAATAAGAGAAAAGATGATTGAGAAGAAATAAAAGTATACTTTCAATATTTGACAAGTTTTTTCTTTCCTATAAACCTTTTCTTTTATTTTTTATTCCAATCCTTACCCTTTTCAAATGCTTACCAAGGAAGTTTTTATGTTAATATTTTAACCCTTTCGTCCGCAAATGAGACTAGCATCGCTTGATTGATTTAAATTATTAATTTTAAATAAATAATATAATTAAACATATTTTAACAAACTAAATGAACAAAAAGCAATAAACAATAAAAAAAATTTAAAACAATTATAGAGAATTTAAAAAAGAGTTAGGCCAAGCTAAGTAAAGTATATTTTTAAGTTATCTGCTACCATTTGACCTGTAGGATAGTTTGAACGACTATAAAAAAATCCACGAGTTATGATCAATAAATAAAAGTAGATTGTTTGATCTACTTATAGTAAACCCACCATTGCAAATTTTATTAAAACATAAAAAGGAAAAAAAGCTTTAAAGTTTGATCAAGATGCAATCAATGGATTTTAATTTTTTTCCCCTTTTATTTTGAAAATTTTTTAGTAATCAATGGTTGCCAACTATTTAAGAGGTTTCGTGCTATCCCCTTAAGATGGTATACAGCTATCTATCTCTATAGTAGGTGAAATGACTCACTTTTATTAAGTGAATCGTGATTAATCGGGTTATTGGTAACTATTTCAGTAATCCCAAAGTCAAAATGGTTGGTTTGGTTATTTTATATTTTCTTTTTAAATATTCTTCTACTTTATTTTTCAATTTTTATCATTTTTATTAATTTAGTTGATTTATATACATTTAATTATATTATTTATTCATATTAATTATTTGAATGAATTAGATCATTTGCTAATGGAGAAATTAGTTGTATTAACAAAACCGCTTGAATAGAAAAAAAAAATGTTTGAGATTCAAGTAGAAAAATACTCAAATATTAAAGATTCAAAAGTGTACTTTTCTCATAATTAATTTTATAAATGGTTGTGATATTTAACATCTTTAAATGGATCAACTTGAAGGTATCTCAAAATGAAGAAGAAAGCATAAAAAAACTATGTTATCAAATGCTCAACAGGCGGTTGATCATACTGAACAAGCTGATTCAAAGATAGCCCAAGCTGATCCAAAGATAGCCCTACCATATGCACTCTTGAATAAGGACATTGATCACTTAACTGGATTGATGTACTTGTATTTTACTATGTTTAGATCTTAACTTAATGAACATAGGATTTGAAAATGGTGTTGAAATAATACTTAAAAGATGAATTAATAGGCCACAATAGGTAAAACCATCTTATGATTAGTTTAGATTGTATTTCTTTTTTACACTTTATGTGTCTTGAAATCTTTGTCTAAAATAGAGGTATTCAAAGTAATAGTTAACTGTAAAATATATTACTCATCTACATTGAGATATCTTAAAGAATAGTTTTAAAATAGTGCAGTTTAGTAAGAACTTACTAATTTCTCTATTTAAGAAGCCAATGTGGTTCTTTTTCCTCATTTTCTATATTTTAGAAAAATAGAAACCCCCTTCTGTCCCTTTTAATAAGTGAGCACCTTACATCTTTAACGCTCTCATCTGTGCAATTTAAAATATTATCAAGGTAAGAAAATTAAACATCCGAAAGAGATAGAGGTAAATGGATAACCCTATTGTACAAAGATATCCACCTAAGTATCGATCCATTAGGTAAATTTTAGGTAGGTAATAAGAGTCATGGAATAGATTTTGGGTAACAATTTTTCTAGAACCTGTTTATATATGGTAGAGTATAGATATAAAGTTAGGACGCCTTGTATCTAACGAGGAACCTATACTATAAAATATATGGGATATAAGCTATAGGACACTTATACCCACCTTGTAATAATAATTGAATAATATTAATAAATAAAAAAACCAATACTACTACATTTTCTTTTTCAGTCTTAAAGAAAACAACAATAGAGGATCAATCCATAATAAAACCATAAGACTATACGTTACTTATATTTACTGTTCAATCCTCTCTCTTCTTCTTCTTCTTTTGTTTTTTAATTGGTAAAACCCTCTCTTTTCTTTTAGTATCTCATTTCCTCCTCTCCCCCTCCCCCCTTCTTCTTCCTTTTAAACTAACATTAGTTTAATGAGTTCTTTAAAGCATCTCTACTCTTAGCTTCTTGTCGAATATAACCTATCTAAGTTACTCGACACATGATTCTTATGTTCTATGTATAACAATCATATGGTTTTGATATAAAGTTATATTAATGATTTGAAAAGAAAAAATAAAAGAAAAGAAATTAACCATGACCTAATCTAGTGCTTGAACATTTCCAATTGTAAGAATACACTTTATTCTGTCCACCAAAGTTTCATATTGTTCCAATTTAAAATGTATTGCAAATCTATGAACTTTTCAAATTATTATTGGCTGGTCTAATGTTAGTATAGTCACAAGTTTGATATTAATTATGCATCCAATACAATATTTTAAAGGACGATTAAAGAAAAAATACAGGTTTTACAAAGTACCTTATATCCTGTAGACTATAGAATTTACATGATAAAAGATAATTCCAATGTGTCATAAGATAGGTTTTAAGTACAAAAGTTTTAGAGTCATTACCTATATAGTAGGGCAAGAGTAAGGCTCCATACTTGTAAAATCCAAAAAAATAAAATAAAATAAAACAAAAGAAATAGAAGGGAAATTAGGGGGATAATGCATAAAAGGAAGATAATAGGGATACATGACAAGCTATAGTGCTCCTAATTGTAGGGCATTACAATACTTTACCCACTTTATATTTGCTCACCCATACAAATAGATAGGTAATTTAAAAGTTATCCATCTTTCTATTAAGATCTTTAGGTAGTACTTTTCCCTCATTTTCTACGTAAATGAAAAAATAGAAACGCCCTGTCTTTGTCTCATAAAGTGGTGCCACCTTGTACCTTATAACTTCTATACATGAACTTTAAGAAAATAATTTCTATTTCACTTTCCTATTGTTGTTTCTCTTATCCTATATAAAGTTACATTTATGCAATGTTTTGAACCAAAATAATAAACAAGGCATACCATGGTTATGTAGTGGATTGCCACTATGAGAAGCATGTTTATGTCATGTGAAGAGTGTTCTCAACACTTAGTGTGTGTGGCACTTCAACCCCTATACACCCTATGGGGAGGCTAAGTCACCTTTATTTTTGATACACATGAATACACTTATTTAGAGAGAAAAGTAGAGAGATATTTGCTTAATTAAGCAATAATATTTGTATTTTTAAATGGTTTACAAATATGAGGAAGACCTCTTATATGTACAAGAGACTTTCATCAATGGGTGGCTTTGTAATATGGAACCTCTAACATACAAGCATAAAAAGGTAAATAAAAGGGCTAAGGAAAGGCTTGTGACACTTATGGTGTATGGGATGTGGCATACAAGTTGCAAATGTCATTTTCCTATCTTACTTAGAAGGCTAATGGTCAAATCCTATATTGGACCTTAACCATAAGATTTGACTTTAAATTGGCCTTAAGTAAGTCAATCTTTTTAATTGACTAATTAATAGTCTAATATAGATTTTGATGATTTGGTATAGAAACCTTAATTTTTGTTATCTTTAAGTGATCGAAAGACTTCACTTATAACTTGATGTTTTCTTACAAAATTGGAAAGAATAGGGATTTATTAGACGCTTGGAAGGTGTTTAGATGAACTTAGTGTACTTTGGAAACGAATGCTTGCGCTTTAGTGTTTTAGGATAAGACTAAACTTAAGAGATTTGAGTAATGCATTATTGGTAGAATTACCTTCATTGAAGATTTTTCTTGAGTCTGTTGGTAGACAGCCAATCATTCCCTAGGGCATTTGATCACCACTAAGGTAGTTGACTATCTAAGATTATGGTTGATAGTCCTTTCCTACTAGGGGCTTGGTTCAAACTTTAAGCCCTTTTATCTACTACCTTGCTTCTAGGGACTCTAAGAAAGTGGTTTTTTAGCACTTTGAAGTGTTAAATGCTAATTCTAATCATACATTCATAAGTGTTAGATTCCTAGTTATATTTAAGACGTTGCTATAAGTGTAAATCATGTAAATAAAGTACTACCTTATGACTACCTAATGTGTTTCACTATGCTTAATTGAATCACTCTTGCCCATAATCGATTTATCATGTGTAGCTCATACTGAGGCCATAACAATGACATAGGTAGGTCATGAACTGGCTATTTGTTCCCCCTATAGGTTATATACTTAGGAAGAAGTGGCTAGTTGCTAGGCACAAATTTTACCTTATAGATAGGTAATATCACAAAACTATAGTTGAGACTGGTTTGAATATCTAAAGAGAAGTTATCAACAAGATGTATTCATAGTATAGGATATAGCTAATTATGGAGGTAGCAAACTAGATTATTGATGGTTGATTTGGCAATTGATCTAGTATGAGACAGTTAGTGATATATTATGATTATGGTGTGGTGTTGGCCTCATTATGTTGGGAATTATTTCTAATAGTATTTGCTGACCCTAGCATAAATATATAATGAATTAGGATTGTGGCTATTGCTTCACTTTGGTTGTGCATTTAGTTATTTGTATAAAAGGCTTACATGTATCTTTGGTATATGTATGTGTTTGCTATAATTCTTGCTTATTGGGCTTCAAAACTCACCTATGTATGAGATTTTAAAATTTCAAGTATTACAAGCTTAAGCAAAAGTAGAAAGAGACAAATGTTCAAACGTTAGTGTCATCACCAGCATATAAAGTCACATTAGATTGTTATGCTCTTTATATTGGGGACACAACATATATATTATTTTATATCATTTCAGAATAGCGTATGGAAATATAAAGAAAAATTGACAAGTGCCTTATCCATATTATTAATAATAAATACACCCTTGTTTTCTTTTTAATCAAATGATTAATGAAATCATAAGAGGAAGGAGAAAAAGCTTTATTTAAAAGAGAATAAAATAAAACAATCAAAAGAAGAAAGTAAGAGATAAATACATTGTGTTGTTTGCTCAATTTCATTTGCTAACTTTGTCAAGGAAAAACTAAAGCTTAATTACTAGTAAACTTTGTGACTTTGTGTTATGATAATTAAATATCTTTTGGAGTGATAACTTACAAGGGTGAAATCATGGCGTGTTATTACATTTTTAAACTTTACCTTACTGTTTTGGTAATCCATACATTAACTAGGAAACATCTTCTTTGATACTTTGATTGAGAAGAGCAACTAGATTTTTGGGCATGATCTTTTATGGAAGTAAATTCAGATATATGACGTGGTTTTTAAGATTTTCTCAAATCATTAATCTACTCTAGATAGCAAAAAATTCAGATCAATGTCTTACTATATTGGCTAGTACCTTTCCTAAGGGAAGAGATTCTTTTTTTTCCTTTCCCCCAAGACTAAACATATTCGCAACTGCATATAAATAAGTGCTAAGTACAAATGATGTGATATCAGAATTTTAACGATAGGCCTTCCCTTAGGAATCGTATAACTTTACATTATATTTATCTGTTTAATATATAAAAATTGTCAATGTATATAATTTCGTATGATAGTTATTAGTAAACATAAAAGGAAAGAAAATAGAAAAAGCAAGTGAACATACTTTATTCGGTTCTTTGCCAATATTCCTAAACTTTGAAGCACTCGTTAGATGATAGTAATTACATATATATTACCGTCTTTAATTCTTGATTAATAGGTCTAGCTAAGAAGCAACTCGTAGTAGAGGAAGCACGATAATAGTTTTGGTAAAGAGCATCAAGAAACTCTTCTAATGCTGCAATGAGATTACCACTATGTCTTCCTTTAATTTAACTCGTAAAGTCTAATTATTGTTATTTTAATTTTATGCCTAAAGTTGAAAATTTTTAAATATCATATCAATGAAACTTTTGCTTATTAAATTTATTATCTCATTTCTCATTGTTTAAGGTAAAATGTTTTAGCTACTAAAGGTTTTGCTAAGGCATCTCTTTAAGGGTGACGGAGAAAATAAAGTTGACCAGTAAAAGCATGATTACGTAATTTTGAACTTTTAAATTTATAAGGAAAAGTTTGATTAAATATGATATTTAGTAATATTAGATTTTAGGGCATAAAATTGAGACAAACATTCAAAGTTATGACAATGATTTTAACAACGATATGTTACGAAAAAAAAATCATAATTAGAAGCTAATGTAAAACATATTACGTTAAGGAGCAATGAAATTAGCCTTCAATTTTTTATTATTTTAAAGAAAAAGGTGCATTACATAAATGTGCCTTTATTTCTACGTATAATATAAGGAATGTGCTTCTCAGAAATGTGCCTTCCTTATATTATATATAAAAGTCAAAACGTTGTTTCGAAATGTGCCTTCATTGCATACACCTGTACTAAAAAATTTACAGAAATGAGAACCCTTTTGCAAAAAACAATACATTCAAAATAAAATCAACATTGACAAATAGTTGAATATTGGATCTCTAACTCCAAGTATCACCTCATGTCAATCATTCCCAACTAATTTCCATGTTTCCAACTCCAATCACCAAGTCAAGAAGTGTTAGTAAAATGTTACTTAAAATGTATCTCAGTACATAAAAAACATAAAGGACTCAAAAATAAATATAAGCAAATTAACATCACTTAAAATGTATCCCAGTATAAATGTTCATCTAAGTTTTTCATACATAAGCTAAAAATGAATACACAACTACTTCCTCTTACTCCTACTCTTAGTAAACATTGGCGATATTTACAATGTCAACCCTTATCTAAACCTCCTTTGTTCAATAATAGTTAGAGCATGTGACTCCTATGTCCGAATCTATTGCTAAGGTAGCTCAAAGAACTGTAGAGGATCAACCGCATATATTTAGGAAAGACCATCTTCATGAGAACTCACTAACCTTCTCTTTTAAGGAGTTAGTGGGGTTGATATGAACTCGTAGATGAATATACGAACCCAGTATCACACAAAAGATAATGGATGGGTCCGAACCGTGAGATGACCTGAAAAGACAAATGAAAGTTGATGGTTTTGTAATCCTACGTACTAACTCTACAAATATGATGCATCGTAGAACCACATACAGACCTAAAACTCACCAAATGTGACACACCGGTTCAAGTGATAGAGTTTCTCACCACAATTCTTACTAAAGAGATTGATAAGAGCGAGTAGAAGAGAGTTTTCAAGAGAAAAGTCTCAAAGGTTTTTTATTAATTATCAAAGTTTTCATAAAACCCTATACAAGTATTCTATTTATACAAGTGGTAAAGTTGTAAATAAAATGACTAGAGGATGCACTAGTAACATTCAAGTAATTATAAATAATACATAAAGACAATTTAGGAAAAATACAAGAAATAGAAAACCTAAATAACATAAGTAAAATAAATAGCCAAGTGAGATTTTTGGGTAAAGGCTAATGTTTTGGTTCCAAGGAGCTATAGGAGACATTAGGGTTTTGAGCTATCGTAACCTGAACTTCTAGACGATCTGCTTTTGTTTGGGGTCGACCTGACATGATTAATGTGGACCTTGTATGATTAGATTGACCTGATATGGCAATGTCTAAGCTAGGATGACAGGGGTCAACCCTGTATGGCTGGGCTAATCTGGCATAGATGTGGCCAACCTATTTTCCCTAACCTGATGCGGCCAAGCTGATATGATATAGTTGGGCAACCTCATCATGACCAAGCAAATCTAGGCTAAACAGACTCGGTCAAGCAAATCAATCTTGATAAAGTAGAGCAGATGGGCAAGATAGGATAATCCAGTACAACTAAGTAGAGTAGACCCGGCATAATACAATAGAGCCAACCACAGTAGGGCAAAATGGACCAAGTACAACAAGGAAGACCTAACAAAGCAAGGCACAAATAGTAGGTCAGGAAGGAACTTACAGAGCACGTCGGGTCTTCCAATATTGCCATAGCTTATAGATAAGTCTGTGAGAAGGCTTGATCAAGGTAAAGCAAGACGTACTTAACATAACAAGGCAGACCCAACAAAGCAGGGCAAGCCATTTAATGCTAACATAGCTTATAAATAGGTCACTCGCTCGCACGAAGCTTGCAAGTAAGCCTCCTACGTAATCCGAAACCTAGCATAGCATCGGGTCGGTACCTGGAATCTTATCATCTCCTCCCTCTTGGAAGAGTTTCAACCCAAAACTTAGTAGTTGGTTACTCTAGATCCCTCCGAGGTCAAACTCCAATCGACAAAATTGAAATTTAAACATAGTACACTTTAATCCTTGCAACAAGGGCATCACAAGCTGATGCTCCCTCCACTCAACATGGGCTCTATCAATCAAATATTTTATCTTTGATCTTTCCTTTCACTCATCATGGATTCGATCAACTATACCTTGGTAATCCTAACAACTATCTATTATTGGAAGCAACATGATCTCAGGGTCATACAAAAGATCATGGGCATGTAGATCTTGTACCGACAGGATGTAAGATGGCTCGTTAGTCATGAGTACTTCTGCCTCTTCAAGCTGGGATAGCTTAAGCATCATGATCTCCTCATCAGTTGTAGTCAACATTCCCTTTACTTCCTCATAAATTGATTCTTCTTCCTCCTTCCATCTACACACTTCAAATTTTTCCAACACAAGTATACTGAGAGTCAACATAATATATCCCTAATATACATATCCATCACCTCAGTCCTAATAAACCCCAATCATAGTAATTCCTGGAGCTATATTCTATGCCATTCATAACAAGTAATGGAACCACTTCCAGAACATGAGGGTTTAATTGCAATTTAGCTTGGTCTTCCTCGGCTCTACTGTTCATCTTCCCAGCAACCTCCATCTCTCCTTCCCCTACTTCCTTTCCTCGAGCTTCCTTTTTGTCAGCTTCCTCTATTCGAGTATCCTTTTTTTACACATTAGAGTGATCAGCATCAATAGTGGATTCTACTCTTAGGGTTAGTTGGATAGCTTCATTTAAGCTTCTTACTCATGAGAGGCTAACATGTTGCGCAATCTCCAATCTCAATCCTCTCATGAATCGCGAGATAGTACATGAAAGAGGCTCATACAATTCACATCATCGTAGAGTGCTTTGTATTCTTGGGCAAATTCTTGGACACTCATTTACCTTTGCCTTAAGGTAGACAGCTTTTCATACAACTCATCTTAGTACGATAGAGGTACAAATTTTTCTCTCATTGCAAGTCTTATTGAGCTCCATATAGTACTCACCCCTCTTAGGATCCTTTGTCTTAATACATTCTTTCACTAAGTACTAGCAAAGCGTTGAAGTTGATCCTCTATCATACATTCTTTATCTCATTTAGGACACGGATACTTTTCAAAGACTTTAGTAACTCGAAATTCCCAATCCAAGTATTCGTCTGGAGGTCCATAACCATCAAACATGGGTATTCTCGACCTTATATCTTCATAGTTATAGTCATAGTCATAGTCACAATCACAACCATATCCTCCTCAATTGTCATAAGCCATGTTAAATGGAAGTATCACTTCAGTAGACTAGCTCGGCTCACAAGAAGTCTTGTTGGCAATTACTAGAACTATCCAACACTCTGTGATTCAAGAATACGGTAGCTCGGATGCTTGCACAACTTAGATCTTCCACTTCACTTTAGCACTTCGACTCAACTTGAATGTTAGAATCAACTCGGCTATTAGGTTATAGTAGTTTGTCGCCTAGGCTTAGATACTACAGACCAACTCGACAAGTTGAATAGCCAAACAACTTAGCTTGGTAACCTTAAGAGTATAACAATTCGGCTCGATAAGTTAATGGGAATAACAAGTCACATGTACACGCCTTTTGCTGGTCTCAATTTGAGCAGCACTTCACTAGAATGACGTGTTAGCACTTCTTCAGTTCGACACTCTCAGTCAACACAACAATTCATATAGCTTCCCCAAAGTGCAACAATAAAGCTTCCACAACTAACAACCACCAAACAATACTAATTAATATCAAAAACCCTTATTTCAACACGAGTAGCCACAACACGTTCCACTAATTGTTGTTGCGACTATACGAAAGAATCCCATTAAATGACCCATTCGTTCAAATTTAATAACCCAAACCACATAATTTGAGCACTATTGTCAGAAAAAATCGAATACCTACTTCTCAATTTAAAGCACCTAATTCACACCCCCTGTAATTTCTGAAGTTATGGTTATGTAACTCAAAAACCCTACATAGTCTCTATCCCAACACACATAACCCAATTGCGCTCTTCACCAATACAACAACAGACTCGCATGACTCTAATTTTCTAACCACCACCACTACAATAGTACAACGTCACTCTAACCTATAGCTAATACAACTTGAACTTCAAGCATGCTTCTAACTTAACTCTGGTAACTATTAAACTCAAACATATGGGTGTACACAGAAATGACCCTCCTCTGTTTTTATAATGAAGGACAGAGTACAACAAAGCACAATAAGAACCACTCTTATTAACCTACAAATCTCCACTTTGTAGCTCAAGATCTCCAAACCTACCTCAATCGAACCAACTCCAATATCTACAAAAAGGAACATGACCACTAATCAACAAACATGAACAACCCTTTTTGCAACAACCTTACACGTTTCCTTTGGGAACGGTACTCTAATACCAAGATGATACGAATTTGTGGATGAACGCACAAACCCAATATCACTCAAAACCCAATGGATAGGTTTGGACTATGAGATAACCCGAAAGCAATCCCACACACTAACTCTACGAATATGATGTACTGTAGAACTACACATGGACCTAAGACTCGCCGAATGTGACATATTGGTTCGAATGATAGGGTTACTCGCCACAATCCTTACTAAAGGGATTAATAAGAGTAGGTAGAAGAGAGTTTTTAAAAGAAAAGTTTCAAGGGTTTTTCATTAATTATCAAAGTTTCCCTAAAACCCTATATAAATGTTCTATTTATACAAAGTGATAAAGTTATAAATAAAATGACTAAAGGATGCCCTAGTGGCATTCAAGTAATTACAAATAATACATGAAGACAATTTAAGGAAAATACAAGAAATAGGAAACCTAAATAACATGAGTAAAATAGATAACCAAGTGGGATCTTCGGGTGAGGACTAATGTTTTGGTTCGAAGGAGCTATAGGAAACTTTAGGGTTTTGAGCTGTCTTGACTTGAGCTTTTGGTCAATCTGCTTTTGTCTAAGGCCAATCCAATATGACTTAGGATGACTTGACATGATTAGTGTCGACCTTGTATGGCTAGACCGACCTGATATGATAGTGGCCAAGTTAGCATGACAAGGGCCGACTTTGTATGGACGGGCCAATCTGGTGTGGATGTAGCCGACCTGTTTTCCCTAACCCAGTACGGCTAAGCTAATATGATATAGCTAGGCAGTATCATCATGACCGAATATATTTGGGCTAAACAAATTTAGTCAAGCAAATCGATCTTGATAAAGTAAAGCAGATAGGCATGACAGGATAGTCCTGTATAGCACAATAGAATAAAACTGATCACAGTAGGGCAGAATCGACCAAGTATAGCAAGGAAGACCAGGCAAAGTAGGGCACAAATAGTAGGCTAGGACAAAACTTATAGAGCATGTCACGTCTTCCAATATTACCATAGCTCATAGACAAGTCTGTGGGAGGGCCCAGTCAAGGTAGAGTGGGGTATACTCAGCATAGCAGGGTAGACCAAACAGAGCAAGGCATGCCGTCCAATGCTGACATAGCTTATAAATAGGTTACCCACTCACACGGAGCTCGCGAGCAAGCCTCCTATGTGATCCAAAACTTGGTGTAGTATCGGATCGATACCTGGAATCCTATTAAGGGTAAAGGGAGAATCTTGTTGAATCCCCACGAGCGAAGTCTCAAATGAAGGCCTGACAACATGCCCACATCTATTCAACTAGATGATCCCATGACATGGGAGGGTCTGGAGTGTTATCAACATGCAAACTTTGTCGCCACTATCTCGCTACTTCCCTCATCCTAGTTTAATCATCTCGCCTGGGTGGATTTGGATAATCATAATCAGCTTAATTTGAGTCATTCTTTGCCTCCTTGTGCTCCTTAGCTAAATATGATGGGCACAAGGTCACTAGTACGTGGTCATGTAGTAGCTTCATATCTCGAACAACATGGGCTCGAGCCATAAGATAATTGGACTAGTCAATAGAAATTCTAATTTGCTACAACTCATCAGTTAGATTCACATGAGGAATTGCAAAGTCATTCAACTCTCTAGTAAGTGTTGAGAATGTACATACCATGACTCCAAGCAAAGTTATAGTGTGATTTATTTACCGACATGTAATGCTCTTATATCAATGTGGGTACCCATGCTTAACTTCACTAAGTCCATCGATCTATATGATTGTATTATATCATTCATGCCAAATGACGATGTAACCTGAATGCTATGTAACCTACTTGACCTCTATCTTACCTCATAGGTTTATGGAATGCAAGGGATGCCTCTATGGTGATGGAATTCTATGTAGGCCACAAAACCTTCGCTCAATACGCTCTGGGAAGCACCACTCTACTATATGGAAGCAAGTGAGCAATACCTGGGTTACCCAAATGGCTCTCTCATGTTTGCAAAACACGAGGAAGAGATCCAAGATATCTTCAAGGTATAGTTGCCATACGACTTGTAATTACATATGTTCGAAGTTAGTGTTTTTGATAAGGTAATGAAAAGATTATTTACAAATATATAAGAAGTATAAACTTAATCTAGACTTTATTTGTCCAGTGCACCCTAATAGGTCTTCACAACATGGGTTAATTGCTACTTGGTATCCTGATCCACCCTTCGCTAAGCTACTAAAGGCATTTAACGATCTATAACTATCCCATGTCTACTACAGGGAGCAATGTGTAGAAACTTATTCTAAGCTCAAACCTGCAGGAGAACTACTGCCCCTTAACAACCTCTCCCCTCCCAAAAAAAAAAGAAAAAAAAATCTTACAAGCCATGTCCTCAGATACAAAAGACAGTCATCTATATAGCCATGCTAAACAAGTGGATCCCCAACCGTCTTCTCCTACCCTGCTAAAGTCCTTTAGAAGGAGTAAGAACATAACATGAACAAGAGAGTTGAATTTGTTAGCAAACACATCCCCCAAACATAAATAGAATGTATATTTTAGTGTGTCGCTTAACCTACTCCTCGTTAACTCTAGTAGGCAAGAATAGAAAACAGCTAGCTAATCAACTCAACTTGACTTGTCCTCCCTTACCCTCGATACCCTCAGGTATAACACTAAGATATTTGGCACAAATCTCAAGCTACTCCCTATAAGTGCTTTTAGTCACCGACAAGCCATTAATTAAGAGACCAAGTTGCTCCTCCATGTCTTAGAGGGTGATCGTGAGCTCACCATGAGCCATATGGAATCTTGTAAACGAAACAATCTTGTATAAGCGACTCATAATGCATTTACATTTGTGTTGTTAGAAAAATTGAATTGTTAATGCCTTTACATGTCTAGCCTAAACTCAATGTAATCTATGTCTTTCCTGGCTAGTCAAAACTAATCTATTGATAGGTCCATGCCCCATCTACCTTGCAAAGGCAATTACAAGAAGTTAATATGCAGTATATACCATTGAAGTGATACAAGCAGTTATAATGTAATAAGCATAAGTAAACAAAATGCATGTATATCCTACGATCAAATGTCAATTACCTACCAATTCCTATCTAGCACCTTCTCTTGTTATGGCCGTCCCTCTTACATATACGGCATGATGTTCTATTTAAATGCTTTATAAAGTCCATTTCCATATGATTACGCTTCCTTTTAGGCTTGCCTTTTTTGACGCTACAGTCTCAAATTAAGGCAAATAGTTAAGAGGTTAGCAACAATTAGCCAGTTTAGCTCATCTCTAATTGGGAAGAAATGGAACCTATAATGCTGGATTTGATATGTTGACCTGTACTACTCCTTTGTAGATGACATAATCTTAGTTCTTGAGAAAGCCACCACAAAAAATGCATGTGAGCATGGGATTTTGTACATTTTTCATTTGTTGTAAGTGCACAAGCTATTCTTGAAGTCAACTATATGCATCCTCTTACTCCCTTTTAACCATACACTTTACGCGCGCTACCCGTTTCAACCTCAAAGATCTTTTATGCCTACTAAAATGCATTGGACAATGAGAAATCATCCCTTTTTGTCCAATTCTCCAACATCTTACTGGCATATTTTGTTTATGGTTGGTTCTCTGCAATTCTGTTCATTACAACCCCATATCACTTGTTCTAGTGCTGCACATAATTGTAGAAAATCTTCATTACAAGGGATGTCACCGCTAATCCTAGGGTATGCAACAAAATGGAGTCATAACTCTCTATAATGTTCGAGGTAATGTAATAAAAGTGGTAGTACCCATCATGTGCAAGTGTCTATTACTCAAGTGGTAATCTATTAAACCATCTTAAAGCATCTATATTAATGCTTTTGACCTTCTCCATACATTTTTCGAATTTATGAGGCTGAGCTTATGTTGCAACATAAGTGGCCCATTTTTTGCATTGTTTGTTCTTATATACCTTATTAAAGTTGTTAGCGATGTGACGTATACACCATCACTACATAGCAAAAGAAGGTTTTCATTTATTTTCCACATAGTCTAATGTATATTGGATACTCTTACCTCTGTCTAAAATAAGGCATATTGGTTCTTATCTTTCACAATCCCCTATTACATGTTACTTTAGCTTCTTGAGAAACCAACTCCATGTCTTACCCAACTTTATATCAACAAGGGCAAAAGCCAATGAGTCTATATGGTTTGCTCCATCTATACTATAAGCAGTTAAAAACTTATGAGTGTACTTTCTATACCAGAATGTACCATCAATGCTAATAATGGGGCTATAGAACTTCTATCCTTCTATCCATGGGCCAAATGCCTAAAAAACCCACTTCAAGTGTGACAGCATCGACTCACTTAATCTATTCCAACTTCAATCAACCTTGGTTCCAAGAATTCTAATCTATATTGCATTAAGCAACCTTAGAAGATGATCATGTGATTTCTCCTGATTTTCAAACATGCCCTCAATAACCTTCATCTTAAGCAAACATATCCTTCTTTTAGCTACAATGTGCTGAAATTCTTGGTTGACAATATTACGTAGTTGAGAAATCTTCATAACTAGATCATCACTTATCATGGTTAGGAATACATTGGCTATTGTATTATAATCTAGCTGCAGATGACCTTGATGTACGAATGGATTTACACATGTATAGGCACCCTCTAATCTAATTATGATAAACAAGTGTTCGACCTTCTTCTTACAAGCATGAAGGGCTAGCTTAATTGACTCAAAAAAGGAACATTTAGACTAGTTTATCCACTTTCAACCCCTTTAGTGCACACTTACACTCAATGAGGCTAGCTAGTTGCCTTGGGCCCATAAAAACCCCCATTAAGATTACCATAAAATGAGTAAGCTTAATTTCATTTATCCGTCATCAACATAATTTGATGGTTGAAATCAAGTCTAAGAGTTTTTAAATAATCAATCATGCATCCTCATTTAGCATTTCAAAAGCTCTAAACATCAGAGAAATAGTACAATTGAGAATTGTAAGGTTGATGCTCAATAGCTCCCTTACTTGCCACAAGTGTATTTGAGCCATTGAAACTATCCGTTTCTTTTCTCAGCCACTTCCCTTTGAGTCTCTCTTAAAGTGTCATCCACATCATTACTCCTCTAAAATCACATATTACTAGACTCATACAACATTCACAAGATGAAGTTGACTACAGATCCACCTCTACCCTTACTTAAGATATCTATTCAAGACTAAACAAATGAAGAAAAGGATTTGCCTAATTTTATAATATAAAAGTTTACAATAGTAATTTTTGTCCATT
This sequence comes from Lumnitzera racemosa, assembly GCA_024138005.1. NCBI lineage: Eukaryota > Viridiplantae > Streptophyta > Magnoliopsida > Myrtales > Combretaceae > Lumnitzera > Lumnitzera racemosa. Next base: position 50,406,431 of record JAMXBC010000006.1, on the reverse strand, counting down.
CTAATGAGGAAAGTTATGATGGTGTGGCTTTTTTAGCTCTACAAAGTCCTTAATGAGTAATAAGGATGGGTTTTCCTATGAAAATCAAAGTGATTCCAAACCTACACCCCTTAGGGCTTTTATTCAGCTTTAAGATTTATTCCAATTGAATAAATCGAGTGGTTCCAATATTACATTGAACTAAAGCAAAGTTACTGTCATTGCACTTTAATAACAGCATGAACTTTTTTGGATTAATCATTTTATCTTATTCTAGACTGCAATTATAACATAACCAAATACAATTTAAACTAAAGCTTTTAATTAGATTAACATATCAATCTAAAAGCAGATCAACATTCAATGAAAAGTTAGCTTTTACTTATTTAAGTATCCCTATTATTGTTTGTAGCATCCTTCTTGTTATGCAAGGATCCTATTAAATGAAATTTTCCTATCCAAAAATAGTGTCCAAATTCATACCTAGCTAATCACGTGCTATCATGCAAGGAGACCTCGTAATAAAAGTCACCATTTTGTAACTTTTTTTTTCCAATACATGATGATAAATGATTGACCAAAATACAAGAGCAGCACCATTTGAGAATCTTTAAGTTTCATTTAGGTTCTACCTTCCAAGTGTGATATAAATCTAGTCACACAATAGTATTATCTATATAATTTTATTTATGGGGATGAAGTAAAATTCTATAAGCCCTTCATGTTTGGTGATTTTAACTGTTTATGAATTTCTTATAAATAACCAATAAAAATTATTTTAAAGATTCCTAAATCCAAAGTATAAGATATAATTGAAACTTGATGTAAAATTATCACAATATTTCATTATATAGATATCAGGTACATTGTTTTCATTCAGTATTTATAGAATGACATTTACTAAAATTGATTCCTATACTTTTGTATAGCCTTAATATCATTGTTCTACCAGTAAACAATCAATACCACACTAACACATGGTAAAATTTATTACATAGCATATGAAGAAAAACTGCTTTTTTTTTTTTTACTTGTATATTGAAAACCTATAAAATATCATGTATACCACAGCATGTGTTACGATGACATATGCTATAGTATTTCATATAGCAAATGAAGAAAAACTACTATCATTTTTTATTTTTGTTTTTGTTCTACTTAGAATTGAATATTTGTGAAATTTTGTATATCTTATTTTTACAATAAATATTATTTTGATATATACCATTATAGTATATATTATAAATCATAGGATATTTATCTATATCATATGCAACATGTGTGTGATGCATATAACTATGATATTGATATCATATTTATTACACCATGAACTCAAAGTGTATAATAGTCTAATACGTATTCTTATCAGTTAATAAGGACACATCAAACTTAGAAGCTTATGGACTCTAATTTTATTGTCCAAAGTTTATTATCCATAGAAAGTTTTAAAGCAAGTATCAAATGGATGGGTTTTGAAATCAATGATTAATTCCTACCATGCAACATTCATGAAAAATTGCAGGTAACTTAAGCTTCATTAATGAATGCTCATTACAGCAAATAGCATTTACAGTATTAATCAAAGCATCATTTATATGTGGGTAGCAAGTACAAGCAAACCTAGCATCTTAGGTATAAAACCATTAGTGGATCATATAATCCCTTAATTTCAATGATTATAAAAACAAAATCATCATATATAGAGTTCACGATATGTATCAACCATTTATAGCCTTTTCTATTATCAAATGTCTACAATGGGGTACATTACCAATTATGGCTTGCCAATGGTTTATTGCAATTCTTAACTTGTATTAGAATTGGTTTTGTCATATCAATGACTTGCTTAGTAGTAATATATAGCATTAGTGTCTAATTACAAGCCATTCCATCTTGAATGGTAGCCTTCAACAAACAATATATATTCAATGATAGGAATCGAGCTACTGGACTGTTGACCCACAGCCGAGCCCGAGGATTGGAAGGCCTGGCATAGCAGATTCTCTTACTCCAGTCAACTCTTGCCGAAGCCGAGTATCTCCTTATCAACTTGTTTTACATGCCAAGCCGAACAACTCCTTTTTGTCTCATAGATAGTGTATCGAGATGCAGAAAGCTAAGACAATAGCTAATCCTTACTCTCACCCATGCTTGACGATTTACTTACTGGGCATCACCATTGCCGATATGCCGAGAGAAAGAGTCTGAATTGACTAAGCTACCCCTACTCGAATAAGTCAGCTGATTGTACTTTTTGTGCCCATCTCCGAACAGCCTTACTAATACAGCATCATCACATGCATATAATCATATGTAGAATCTATCATACTAATCATTGCATTCCTGGAATATTCATTTTATTCTTTTGTATTCTTGTACATTATTTCTTTAGGGTAATGCCTTTTTTTGTCTTTTCCTTTTAAGTATATTGTCCTAAATTCTCATATATAAATACTCTTTATACTTATAGCTGTAAATGATCATCTTGAACATTAACACACTTGGCATTTCTCTTTCGTAAACACTATTTTGTTTACAATCATCTCACTTTAATCCTAACCCTTGAGCAAGGTTACATAATAAGTAACCTCACTAGACCGATCCTTATGTCAATCGAATTGTGACATAAGTCTTTGAAAGATCTATTGGTGTATCATATCCATTAAAGTTGTTCATGAGTTCTGCTTACTTTTCATTCACATTTATCCTTACGCACCATTCCCCATTATTCCTTTCAAGCTTTCTATAAGACCCACAATCAACTACTCGAGATTTAATTCGTAAAATTTAGAGCAATCGAATAAATTATCCGATTTAGTCCAAATTTTACGACAAAGTTAGAATTATTAGTAAAAGTGATCCTATAAGCTCGAATTTAATAAAATAAGTAATAAAATAAAAGAATATAAAATTTTCAGATTTTAAGTATATTATTTATTATTTATCAAAAATGCAGAAAATGCATTCTTATAACTAACGAATTGGTAAAGATAAATTATATGCACACTAAAAATCATAAAATAACTTAAATAATATTTAGGAATATTTATTTATACTATATATGAATTTACATATAGGTGGAAATATGCGTAATTATTTAAAATACTTAAAATAGGCTATAATGATGTTAATTAATTAAAAAAATGCATGAATAATTAGAGAAAAATCATGAAAATTATGGAAAAATGTGGAATTATCTTGAAAGTAGTCGTGGCGGCTAGAGAAAGAAAGAAATAAAAAAAAATTAGCCAATCAAATTAACACAACAAAATTTAAAAGAAGATAAGGTTAATGTCACCTCAAAATTAATGTAAAAAATATCTATGGACCCTATAAATTTAAAAAACTCACTCTCACTCCTCATTTTGTCAGTTTAAGATCTAGAAAACATATGGAGAGGAGAGAAAAGAAGAAAGGGTATTTTTACAAAAAAAATTACAAAATTTGTGTATAAATAGGATCTTAGAAAGGAACCCACACCAGATGAGCACCTAAGAATGGACGGCCACCACTACCACACGGTGGTGGCAACACCTAAGCTTGTCGACAAGGCCTTGGTGGTCAGTAGTGGCTAAAGAAATCAACTCTGGTAAGTTTCGATTTCTCCCCAATTTTGCTTAAATTGTTAAAAATATCAAAAATGTTTGCAAAATTATGAAACTTGTTATTATGGGATATTTTAGCATGTATATTTAGGGAAAAAATTATTTTGATCAATTTGCGTTTAGAATTATACTATTCTTAAGAAACCATATAAACCCAAGTTTTGTTTGAGTTAGTAATAAATGACCTTAAGAGTATAGTTTTGAGCCCAAAATTTTTGTTTAGATTACTTAGGGGTTATAAAATAGTGCTATGAATTCCTTTTTCAAAAATAAATTTTTGAAATTTTTAGATAATTTTTAAGCCTTAAAATGATGCATAAAATAGGTAATTTAGAGCTAATTAGGTAATTAAATAAATAATTACTAATTTAGTACATAATTATATGTCTTAGGATGTTGAAAAGTGATGAAGTATGATATTTGTAATATTTAAGATGTTAGATGTAATTATTAGGAGATTATGTAGTATATATGTGATAGGTAAAAATGGTATATTTTAAGTTAATTTTGTAAATTAGGGTAATTAGGTGTAAAATCTTATTTAGGATAAATTTAGATATTTTGAGATGTTAATTGATGTTGGGAGATGATATATGGAGTGATAGAAATATTAAATGTGTATTATTTACATAATAGGTAATAATACATAATATGCAAAAATTGGAAATATAATAAATAGAAAATGTTAAAATAAAAATTGATATTATACTAATAATAGGAATATATATAAAATCGTGTAGGAGATTTAAATTTAGGTAATTATATGAAAAATGCAAAAATTTTCTCACATCGGGAGTAAATTTAATACACTAATAAGGATTTAAGTGTATCGGGTAAAATAGAATGCCGATTTAGAACTAAAAGTGATAATTAGGATACTCGAGCCTGATGTGATGAATCTCATGTTTGTGTTCGGATCGCATTTTTAGGCTTTACATATAATATTCTTAATTAAAACCTAAATCAAAACTATATTCAAAAACCGAACCCTAAACTAACCTAAGATGAATTAATAATGACTATTATGTATATGGGAAGAATTAGGTTAAACCATAACCTAGAGTATATATACATGTACATATCATCAAGATATAAATACTAAAAACGCATTTATATTATATATTATAGGACACATGAAGACGAGTTAACCTGCGGTTGATTGAATGAGTAACCAAGGATACCAAGTAAGTTGAGATTAATATTTTTGTATTTCAAAGTACTAAATTGTAGTACTTGGAAGCTTAAAATTGTACATGATTGTACTTATTAGATAGTTAATTGTACGCGTGTGCTTGTGTTTGAGTTTGAAGATATGATTTCGATTGCTGTCCTAGCTTATATCTATATGATTTGTTAAAATGATTTAATACTTTAAACTAAGCCTAATTAAATATATGACTTTAAATTCTAAACCGGACAGGCATAGCAACCCATTAAGGGAACATTAGGAATCTCCGGCCAAATACTGACCCCTTCAAAAAGGATAATGTTAGATGATATAATTGGTCTCTTCTTCATCCTTAGTCAAACTTAATGATAGGTGGAGAGGTTGTGGCAAGGATGAAGTCAATGGTTCGAAAGTAAACGCGGAATGAGCAGTGTCTTCATTATACAAGCCTAGGTTTAGTCGTAAGCTGTTGCATTAACAAAAACTCCTTAACTTAGATTAGAGCAAGTGCAATTTCTCTAATCTGACGATGGGTAGAACAACGTCATGCGATGGTATTTGCTTGAATACGCATTACACCTAATAATTTGGTTGATAACTCTGTTTGAGTTTGCTATATGGTTTTAAGTCTCCGTCCCAAATTGTTGAACTATGGTTGCTTACATCCCCATAAACTTTGTTATAGGTGCTAGTTAGGAAGCGGATTATAATTACCTTGAAACTACCAACTATTGGATCCTAAGGAGTGAGGAAAGACATCTAAAGAATAGATATATATTGTCAAGGTTTTAGCTTTTATTTGAAATATTTCATTTTCAAATAATGTATTATTTAGAAAGTATAAGGCAATGAAAGCCTGTAAACATTATTTGTAATACTTAAATCCTAATGTCTATATATATTTTCATATTTTCTTAGATAAATAACTTATTTAATTTATGAACTGTTTACTTTAAAGTAGGTTAGTTATGGATTGGTTGTGTAAATTAGGTTTAAGATAGCAGCTATGAGGTTAGATTTTATCTTAGAATAATTTGTACGGCGGGATTTTTACTAGTCTGTCACTTTTGGGCGTAATACTTTCTATAAGCTCAAACCCATCTAGCGACTGGCATTATCTGTTCTTGGTTACGGTTCATAACACGCAATCCATAACCTCATTATTAGAATACCAATCTCACTACAAGCATAAAGAGAAACATTTACTTATCAAAGGTTAAATACAATCTAGACTCATTACCTACACCTAACATAAACAACCAACAACTAAAGTAAAATAATCATTTACTTGTACCGATTTTCCCATACTCAAATTTATTCTCCTATGTTTCTTATAAATTCATAAATCCAATTATTCTAATAATCTTTTGTAAAATTGGACTTAAATTGTTGTAGTTACTTCATTAGATAAAAATCTAGGTTTAGGATGTTTGTAAATCAACTTATGATTAAAAATTACATTAGGAAAAAAGTTTGGAATAATATTTAGGCAAAACAAGGAGTTAAGAATGATTTAGAAGAAAAATGGTTGACTAAGCTAAGAAGTAATTAACATAAACTTGGCAAAAGTGATCAATTACTTTGCCAATAGAGTCAACTAGCTACCTAATGCGGTTGATCGCATGGAGGAAGTGTTCAACTTCATGAATGGTCTTGACTATGTTCACTTCATTTTTTCCATTTTAATGCACTTGTTATGCCTAAGTTAGGTTTAAGGTTTTATTTTAGTATCTTGTAGATGTGTTTCCATTTTAAGGCTTATAAGAATCAACTAATTTATTGACTAAGTTCTTTTACACATAAATCTTTGTTTTAGTTGTTAATTTAGGGTTTAAGTATATTTCACTATAGTTAAATCTTATGTTAGGGAAACAATTTACTAAGCTTAGTGTTTAAGGTTTGATTTATGGTTATAGATCTCTTAAGTACTTGTTTAATCTATTATCTATTTAGTAATTTTAATTAGAATAAAAATCTCGATGTTTTAAAGCTCTTAGGTTTAGCGATTAATTAAAGTTGAAGTTCTAAACTTGTTTCAAGAATACAAATCTATTATTAAGATCTCTTATTTGCAAAATCTTGTTTTTCATTTCAGTTTCATAATTTAATATTTCTATTCTCTTCCATTGCAACAAATAGTCACTTACAAGACTAAAATGTTAGATAGGTCCTAAGGATATATTTATAGTGTTTAGTGTTTACAATAAATTTAAATCATGTGCCCATCTTACAGTAAATTTTAAACATCATAAGTATATCTTAACAATCTCAAGTTGCTTATATTAATTCTCTTCATTTATCTTGATTCCCTAATTATTGTTATTTATCACGTTATAGTAATTTGTGTAAGCATGTGTGCATATATGGCTATACATATATATATATGTATATATTGTATTAACATCCTTAATTATTTATTTATTAAAACTAAAATTTCTGGGGTTTCACTATCTATTAGTACTATCTTAACATTATAATTTTTTATAACATGTCACATAATTTATATTATTTTTTTTATAATAAGCACAATGTATATATTGATCAAATATAATATTAAATTATGTCATATGCAATAAAATACTAGACTACATTGAGCTAGAGGAATAAGTAGTTGCCATGCATGTGTCTCAATATAAAAGATGTCTTCATGTGTATACATCTTGCAACCATACAGTACATGAAAAATGCCATTATGTCAAATAATCCACCCACATTCCGTATTATTTTACCTTTAATGTAGAGACATAGTAAGTTTTAGATTAATAGTATTCTAGTAGTGACACACCTCAAATGGGTTCCCTAAACAAATATAAAATAATTGTATAATAAAACACTAAATATTTAGCTTCTCAATATTTAGAAAATATTTTGTTTTTAGAATTTAAAATATAAAATTAATAAAATATTTAGCTTCTGAATATCTATAAAATTATATTTTCTTTTCAAAACTTAAAACATAAAATTGATAAAACTTTTTTCCTATCACCAACTCATTTTCTTTTAGGTTTAATTTAATAATCTTATATGTGATAGTGAAATTCCCATTCTACTTTTAAACAATATAGTTTTACATAGATATCTTAGAAAGATTAAGGGTATTTTCTATAGATAAATCTATATGCTCATTCAATTTTAACCCAAATATGCTCAAAGCAAAGAAATTATTAGAATAGGATTGTGATTTCATAGTTAAAAACTAGGTGCATGGATGAATAAACTCATTTAAAAGAAATTTGAGTTTTAACTTAATATTTACTTGAGCCTATCTCGATCGCAACAAAGTTAAGAAGCTTGAGTTACTAAGAAATTTTATGAGTCAGAGTTCAAGTTTCATGATAGTTGATTTGACAAGCTCTTATAACTAATTGAAGTCAATCGAACTCAAGCATAAGTTGAGTTATAATCACGTTTGTAAATCAATATTATTTTAGTTAAAAGAAATTTGTGTTGAAATGAGCCTAAATGAGCTTGATAAAATTGAGTTTAAACTTGCAAGGTACCATTGTAGCCAAACTAGAGATAATAAATTCAAACTTGATTAATTTTAGATTTTAAATTTTCAAATCGAGTTCAAACTCAATCTAGTATATATATCGATGTAACCATTAAATGGGTTCTTAATTTCAATTCGTTGATATTCCTAACAATCTCTACATATCTAACAAGGTTGATGGACACTCACTTGCCAAAACCAAATTTTATTTACTTACTATGACACAATGATCAATCTATTCTCGTCCTTTTATTAAAAAATAATAATAATAATTTCCTTACCACATCCAATGAAAAAGCAACAATCATTACAAGGATCATATAGTATTACGTTTCTGTCCATTTTTTCCGATAATTGCGAACTTTTCATATATAGAATCAAAAGTTCGTGATAAGGTTAGATATCCATTGTAGGGCGATAATATATATATGAATAAATTGAATAACTAACTTATTTGATTTAATGGACCCTGGACCGGGGGGATCGCGTGCGTTAAATCGCGTGTCCGAAACCAAGAAAAATTAACAGGGGCAGTGACAGCTAAATGCCGTACAAGGATGACGTGGTCCCCACCTTCCAACAGATTTATCGATTGCCACATGGAGCCCTAGGAATAGCAGTCGTCAATACTGTTAAAGGCCGGTCGTTTTACCGACTCGACTTATACGACCAAGCTAATACCGATTAAATTGCATGGAGCGGCTCAATAATCATATTTATTTTCTCATCGGTAGAACTAACGCCGTAATTGAGAAAATATTTTCATAAAACTCCATTCAATCCAAAATGCTATTGGGTGTCTTGAGATGCATCCTAGACCTTATTAAGATTTTCTAAAACATAGACCGAGAGTTTTTTAGATTTTTCAAAACATGTACGAATATTTCAATATGATTAAAATATTTTAAAAATCATATTCTAATGAGAAAACATAACTTATCCTTAAAAACTAATATTTGACTAATGATATAAAGTAAATTAAAATTTAAGAGATATGAATGATCCATCGTATACTCATATGATAAGATTACTATGTAAATACTTAAAACCCTGCTAAAACCATAATGAACACACAATCACAACATACTTCGAATTCTCTAAATAACATCTGCTTTCAACAATTTACTTACCATACCAAATCAACATATTCATTAAATTCCCCTACCATACTAGCAGTAGTACCAATCCTATGAATGTGATCATAAATGTAGAAAACTTTCATCTTTTCTACTTAAAAAGAAAAAGTCCACAAAGGAGTTAGGAGAAATCTAGTATGTAATCATTATAAACAAATACAAATGTAATGTAAGCATGTTACTCACAACCTATAACTAATGCATCAAACATAAGATATTATCTTTAATTAGGTTTACAATCTAAACATCTCAAGGCTTGGAATGGCTAATCACTCCCTAACATATACATATATACATATATTAGTGGAGCTACTTGCGAATACCCATCAATCATAAGCACATTCTAAAGTCGTTAACATAACGATATTAGTATTTAGTCTACTATAATCGTCCATAAAGATTTATTATACAATCAATGCAATCCGATTATAGTTTCCTTTTAGCCAACAAACCCATATCTCAATAACTCCCTAGTCAACAATCTACTAACTCGAAACATGTACATGCGATATTATCAGTGCTTACCACACTTTATGGACACTACTCCACTTGTGACGACACAACTACTAATCTATGGTAACCATATCTAATTACTAGTAGTTTAGACCTTTCAATCTTATCCAAGCACAAACAATATTTATCTAAGGTTTCCATATACTTTGGTCCATTCAATTTCTAACATCCAAATAAATAAAATAAATAAGGTAATCACATACTTAGCTGATGCTTGCAAAACTCAAATTAATTAACTATATAGTCAACACTTAATACAAATATATTACTATTCATTAAATGCCTTAATGGTATAATAAATTGATAAGCCTACGTCTAAAGGTTGATTTTAAGTAATTTCAACTAAGATAAGCATATAGGACTTCAAAAGTAATCATTTAAAGCCTTCTAGGGAATAAGCAATTAACTTAAGGCCTAAAAGGTTTACGAAGTACACAATTAAGCTAAGCAATTGACCACACCAAGAGGAGTCGATCAACTAACTCAAGAGATAAAACTAATGGTCAACCACTAAGTATGAGCTACTCAACTAGCCATGTAGCCTCTCCTAAAACTTTATATTCCTGGTCACTAGTGCTTATCGCATAACTAACCAAGCTATTCCATAGTCAACCCAAACCCAAATCTTTTTCTCTAAATAAATCTAAATTGTTTATGCTTTCAAATCTAATCTTCAAATTCATCTTCTAGAATTATAACTTCAATGATTCAACATTGATTTATCTCATGACCCCAATGTAGAAGCATTAAATCTACAATTCATATAATTTTCAATGTGTTTTCTCTCAAAACTCCAATTAGATTCTTGAATCCCAAATTAAGCTAAACCCTAACTTCCACAATCATTCACCATTCCATATGGGCAAACAAGACAAGGACTCATCAATATACCATTTTGTGTTTACTAATGCAATTCCAAGAAGCACCACTTGTTCTCAAAATTGCAATCCCTTACAAATTCCTTCAAAACAACAAGTTATAGATTAGGATTCTTACAATATTCTCACACTTAGAAATTAGAAAGAAGGTAAACTTACTAGTACTCGCTAAAGTCACCTTCCACATGACCATACTTCCTTGCCCAAAACTCATTTAATCCTATATTAAGACTTAATTGAATTCTTAGAAAACAACTAATGAGAAGAGTTAGAGGAAACATCTTAGTTTCTCATATAAGATTGAATAAATTTCTTGCGGGTGTGGTGGGGGTTAGGGGGTAAAGAGAGATAGAGATAGAGAAAGAGAGATTGGTGTGTAAAGGAAATAAAGATAGAGAAAGATTTCTAAAACCATCACCTCTTAATGTTTGAAAAGTTAATCGTTCAGAGAATGAAGAAAACCAGAAGGTTTAAAGGTCTTTTGGGGTTGACCCTATTAGTAGATATAAATGTGCATTAATTAAAATGAACAAGCTAATTTTATTTTAAAAGAACCAGGAGTGCTAATATACTAAAATACCCTTCACTTTAACTTATTTTTCTCTTGTATTTCATTCTCCCCCTTAAATAAATTTCATTCTAAAAATTTATATGTGACTTATCATCCATTTGTAGTGATAGAGTAGGTAAATACTATCAATATATCCCGTTGAATTATAGAATTGTAGCAACGGTGGAAGTTACATTTTCCATAGTGGAATTTGGTTCCAATGGTAATTAGTGGATAACTTTTAGAAACCTTGAAGGAATAGAAGAGAAATGTGTTGTAGTGGTGATTTTACAAGCCATTATAAAAGATAGGAAGAAGAAAATGACTTAATTTTGTTAAGAGAAATCAAAGCTCTAATATCATGAAAATGGTTTTTATATTTTGCATAGTTTCTATTGATCATTTGTATGAGTAAATACACGTAAATGTTACAAAAATTAGATAGTAAATCAATCCTAGTGACAAAGTCAAATATTATGAATACAACTATTAAAATTAAGACATCTTGAATATAGACTTTTTCTTGCCAAGTATCTTTATTGGGCTACATTTAGCTTTTCCTCCTAATCAGTTCCTTGGATTTAGGATATGAGTCACACTTCAACTTATTTATTTACTCAGTTAAATCCAATTATTACAATGCTCAGACCCGCATTCATTCGAAATCAAATAATAAAGCCTTAAAATGGATGAAGAATATGGAATATATTTACATCCATTTATTATATTGCTCTCTACATCCGAGGTAAACAATACAAGTGTACAAGATAAAGTGATCCGCAATAATTTATTCATCATTTATACATATTTGTATCACTTTTGTGGTGTATGTCACGTGTATTACATGTGATTTACATTACAATTTTCTTATAATATTTAGCCTAATAAATACTTAGTATTCTTGTACACTGCAAAATTGGTCAAAATGATCACATGTGGGTAAAGTGCATAGGACTCAGCATTGCCGGCTTGGTGTGTTTGATAATCACATGCACCCACTAGTCCTCACTGGTCCAGCTAAATTCCCTTCATATTTGTTTCAAAAATATTTAACGCAGTAGTTGTAAGGTCTAGTCATCACTTATTTTTAATCTACTTAATTATTTATAAAATTGTTACAGCTCTTTACAAAGGGCATCTCTTGGAAATTAATGGCTTTAGTTGGGCAAACAGGTATTCAAGTACATAGTTGAAATAAACTGAAAAATCATGGCACCACCTTGCATAATGAATTGAAAAGTCGATAGGCCATACGTTTCCAGGACAATTACAAGGAATTATATGATCATTACGACTGAAAAAATAAAAAAGAAGAGCAAAGCTATTAGGCACAGATAAAGAAAAAGTGATTTATGCTATTTAAAACATTATTTTATTACTTATGGAAGGTTCAGGTTATAGATAAGATCTTATATGTTGATATGTATGTATACATATATGTATGTGGAAAATTATACATTAGAAAATATGCATTTAAAGTCTTTAAATGGAGGATGAATGCTAGAAAAGTGATGCAAATAGAGAATAATGTTATATTGGATTAGAGGATGAGAATTACACACTAGAGAGTGCATATTTTATGTCATCTATGCATGATAATATTACATTGGAGTCATAATATCATTTTATATTTGTATCATTGTACGTAATTTAATCCTTTATTTGATTCATTAAAATCTTTCATCATCTAATCCCTTGTTTTCTTGTTTCACTTTTGTAGGTAAAAGGGAAAAGGATAGGGAAATCAAACTGTTACTTATCTGTCATCATAACGATATTATCATTGAAAGTAATATATATGGAACTCAAAGTGCACCGATAGCATATGGTCCTTTATATATACATGTAGTACTTAATTAATGAAGACTAGCTATAACTTTTTGACCTAAAATATGCTTCTAAGGGAAAAGAGATCAGACTACGTACCTTTTCATATAATATATAACTAATAATATAAGAATGTATAGTAGATTTTTCTCATAGGTCTTTAACAAGTATCTCGTGAGTACTTGACAAAAAAGGGACCTTACTAATGTTAGGTGTTTATTTATACCAAAAGTAAATAGAGTATGAGAATAAGAGCCCTACAAGGGAATTTTCATTTTTGCCTTGTATGTACGTGAAATGAACATAACCATAACAAAACAAATAAACACACAAAGCATGAAATTATGAAAGTGACATACAAATTGCTTCTATAGTAGATTCTATAGATATTCGAAAAGTGTATTAACATAAAGCTTTACCAAAGAGAATCCTTCACTTTCATAATACTTGTTTTCTGTTATACACATATCAAAGCAATATGGTTTCTGAGATAGTGTTATTAATTTACCTAAAGGCCACCCATAGATCTTATTCTATATATACATTCAATTTATTAAGAATCAAGTTGGGTTTGAGAAATCATTATAGGATGGATCTAACCATAGCATTATATAAAAAATTATCCTCACCTGAATAAAAAAATATGAATATCTTTATCATAGAGTTTCTTTTATAGACTCAATCCATACTCATCATGTATAATTTTTAAATCTTAAATTTATAAGATTCATGTGAAAAAAAAGGTGAATTTCATAAATGTAAAAATGTATGATCTATAAACCATACATTAGACAACCAAGTGAAGAATTTCCCCATTGTTATTACATGTCATTATATATTCCATGCATGCATGAGATGGCATTACGTAGGTTTTTCATTTTGTTCCATAAGAAAGTCGTATCTTGGGTCTTTTTTGTTATAAAAAGTGGAATTTGGCATGATAGAAACGAACATTGTAAGTAGAACATTTGGATTGGATGCACGTCACTTTGTTGCTAGAAACCTCTGTCATTTATTAACACCTATTTGATTAATCCAACATATGAAAATATATCAAAATTAAGGAGGCCTAAAGAGCCGGCATGATTATTTCGGTGAAACGTGTGCCAAAAACGTTCTATGTTAATTTTCCCAAAGTTTTCTATCCTTTTGTCAAAGGAAAGAGATTGTGAACATGTTAAACGAAAAAAAAAAAAAAAAAAACAATGAAGGGAGAAAAACAAAGAGTCAATATGCTTTACTAGAATGGTTGCCTTTTATCCCCCATTTTGGCTAGAAAAGACAAATTTAATTAGAAATTAAGAGATAGGAACATGGGCGTTTGCTACATCATTTCCGCGAGTGGGAAATTCAGGTTGTTTGTCCAAAGAAGAGATAAGTTGCAATATAAAAGTTATATGAAGGGAAAATCTAAATAATAGTATACCTATCAAATTTTATTAACACTGTATTTGGATATCAAGGTATCAATGGAAAGCAACAGAATTAAGTAAAAATGGGAGGAAAATTTGTGTTTGGTAATTTCAATAAGGCATAGAAATAGAAGAAATCAAGTAGAAAAGAGTAGAAATGTTTCCACTATAAAGCCACTTTTGTTTCTCTCTAAGTTTAGAGAGAAAACAAAAGAAATGAGTCAAAATAAAATGAAGTTACAAAGATACTCCTAAAAGCAAATTCAAGAAGAAAAAGTTATGGATAATTTTAGTTTATTAAAAACTTTGATTTTTTCCATTTCCTTTCTTATTCCAACCAAACAACATAAAAATGAAACATTTTCTTTCATTTTCTCTTATTTCCATCTTATATATTTAAACAAGAAAAACAAATAACATTTCCTTTCTTATTCTTTCCAAAGATTTCCAACCATTTCCACACTCCTTAAAATTTCCAAACACAGCATGAAAGCAAATATTTGGATGAATTTCAAAAGTTTCTAAAGCTTAGAAGATAGGGATCGAGGAAACAACTTCATGGGTGTGTAGGGTACTGAGACAATTTACTAATAGAATAAAATATATAGGTAGCAAAATGATTTTACGATAAACCAACTAAGCTCAATGGTAAATTGTGCCAATTATTTAGGTTAAGTAATATAACCATATAATAAAATCCAATTCTTTGGATGACTTATGGCAATATGGTTTTACTCTATCTTTCTCAACAAATTCCAGCATTTAATAAGATTGAACTATTGAACCCAAACACTAAAAGGCCCTCGAAAGAGTTGGTTCATCTCATCCTTTAATTACTAGAGCAATCCAATAATGATCATGTACAGGTATGCTTTATAAGTATTTAGAAGTTTTCTTCATTCAAGATTATTTTGAGATTAGAGAAACAAAATAACCAAGCTTCTATACTCAAAAATCATATTAATTTTGGATAAATTAGATTTCAATCCATCCCTCTTAAAGTCTCAAGGACAACAAAAGTAAATGCTCCATTACTCATTCTCCTATCACAAGTACATCTACATGCTGAGATTATCTATTTCTCCTTCCAAAATCCTCTCTCCAAGTCATCTTAACTTACATTTATCATCTTCATGTGAAGCACAAGATTCACATCATACGCAAGTATCACGCTCCAAACAGAAAGAGTCATGACAGTCCTACCGTATAAAATAATTTAAGATAGAAGCTGACCTTACAACTGCTACCATAAATACAGTCCATACAAAGTGCACACAACTCAACCGACTTGAAGTATCCATTATGATATCTATGAATAATCAAACCTGTGGTATAATTTTACAAAATACCTATTCTATTTAACATATTGTTTTATAGCACAACAATACTTACATAAACGTCTTAGATCAAAGTTATAATTTTCTACAAAAAAAAAAAACACATGTTTTGTAGATTATTTACAATAAGTTAGGAAACCAGTAGGCATCCTAGGGAATTCCCAGTTAATTTCATAAAAACTCAAAAAGAAAAGACAAAATAAAGGTCAAAAGAAAAGTTAAAAGTCCAAGTTCAGTTGATTCTTCGTTCCTCACTTTCCCTATCAATAACACACTAATTTGGGAGTGGCGATATTTGAACATCCTGATCTTTACTTAGTACCTGTAAAAGAGTCTATAGGAATGTAAGCACAACATACTCAATAAGCGAGATAGAGTTAGAGGAGTATCGAACAATCATAAGCAAGGTTATTAATTATGATGAAATACAATGCAGTCAATCATATAAAACATTAAACAATGTTATCCAATCTATTATGAGGTTAGAAAAATTACATCCGCCCCAACCCAGATCGAGGAGTTTTATCGCGACTTAAACTAGACCAAACTCGGGCTTATGCAATGGAGAATACTCTCCTCACGTGACTGCCTTTGAACTACGGCCTCCACCCTTACCATGACCTCCTTACCTGTCATTTAATTCACCTGAGGATAAAGAAAGAACCATTTCAACTATTCTCATCGAAGGATGTCGGTATTTAGCCTAGCACTCTTAATCGTTTCCCCTAACGAGTGTTATGCATGTCTAGTTTTGTTGTAGTCGAATAATTATTAGTTGTAACTAGGGGTAATCAAGCAAGTTCATACAATACAGAAACAATGCGAATATGCAAGACAATACACCAAGAATTGCAACTCCTATCATAACTAAATATTACACACATGCATGACATGCGCATAAACAACTAATTATAAGCACAAACATTAGTACTCTTGAGTCTCCAACTACTTTATCATAGTATCCCAACAAGCAATAAAACTACAATCTTAACTTACCTGTTTTGAAGCTCACTATGGAAGACTCCAGTTGTCAATAATTTGACCACTAAGAAATCCTATATACACAAAACCCAAATTGAATTTTCGTAATAGTTACAAAAACATTAAGGTTTTATCTAAAACGATTATATATATATATACATATATATATTATAATAATATATAGTTTTTATTATCTACATATATATACATCAAGTTAAGTTATTAATTATTAATAATATACGTAATTTATACTATTACGTATTATATATCATTTTAATGGTATCAAAACGTAGTTTTAGTTGGTAAGATCATGTTTTAATTCCGATAAGATTATCGTAATGTGTAAATTTTAATAATACTATAGAGTTATAGGTTATATTGCTTAAGATTATCTGATTTTAGTAAAATTTTACTAAAATCGGATAATCTTAAGGACCTAACGACACATATTACGGGTTCTATCTATTTCTAAAGATAACTTTTAATAGATAGTTCGATTTTTTAATCCAGTAATACGTATCTATATAAATATTATCGTATTATATATATTTTATATTATTAAACTGTATTTTACCTTATTTGTTAATATAACCCTATAATATAAGTATTATCTAATCTTAATACTCTTATAACATATTTCAATCATTAAAATATTATTAAATATATTACACATATAGATAGTTTTTATTCAACCATTTATTATATTTTAACCTATTATTATTAAAGATTTACCCTGATTCGTAAATTAAGCTATTTTACTACATAAATTTGTAGTATTTTGCTCAGGTCACCAAATAATTCCCCAAAAATTTATAGACTCCTAAAAACATGGTGAATTCAATCATCACTTGGTTTTAAGTATTCGATTTATCACCTATTTATTCGAATTCACGATTTTACCCCTAAACTATATTAAATTATACAATTATGATTTTTTTTGCACAAAATTGATTTCAACCTATCTCAACATTATTATAATTTATTAAAAAAAAAAGTATACGTCCATTATATCATTTAATTTTATAATTTTCTATTTATTTCACAATTTCAACATATTTTCTAACTATTTTTAGGACGAAAAATACAATAAATATTAAAAATATTCAAATAAAAAATTGGGCTACATAGAAATTATCTATATATCATGTAAATCCTACACAAAAATTTTGAGTAAAAAAATATATCATTTGATATATTTATTTTAAAAGTCAAAATTTGAATAAATAGCAGTATTCTTAAGAAAATATATTAAATATTACAAATTTTTTTTAAAAAAAATATCATGCCAAAGCTTGTATGAAATAATCTAAATATAATTTTTTTCAAATTTTTTTGGGTGAATTTTCTATTTTTAGAAAATTATCGAAAAACAAGGCAGAAAATGGACTTGGCTATTAGTAGGTGCTCCAATAGCAAGGTAAGGGTGGGGTGGTAGGTGGTATGTTAGACTGGCTAGGCACAATAGGTACTAGTGGTGACCGATTGAGATGGTTGTTAGGTGTTCATCTGGATCGGGTACAAATAAGGTACAGTAGTTTCCCCTGTTTTTGTTATTTTTTCCTTATCTTTTTTCCTAATTTTCTACATTTTTTCTATTACTTCCCTAAATCCTAAGTTGCTAAACCTCACATGTCTGAAGTTCTTGCCCCTCTTATATTGCCCCAAAATCGACTGAAAATTTTCCTTCTATTTTATTTTATTTTATTCTTTTTCTTTCTTAATTGAATCAAGCACAAGGTCCCCTTGTCTTCATAATTCTCCCTTTTGAATCAGCAATCCAACTCCTATGGCATGCTACGCAAACTTTTCAACAATTGTAAATGCTTTTAGATAAGCTTTGATAGATACTTGGCTTAATTATTGATATTATATATATTATATTAGTATTTAGTTATTTTACTAACATACAAGTATATATCTAATGTACATACCATGTATAGTATATAATCATACTCGTATAATTATATTTCTAAGATATCTTTTATTTTATAAGACATGTTCCTTAATTATTTTTTATGAATTCAACACATAATATACACAATTTAGTAATTTAAGGTTAATTTATAAATATAATAATTATTTATACTCGTAAAAATACGTGTTTATTCAAATAGTAAATTGTACTATATTAGCTCATTTTATAGCTCAATCAACTTAGCTCTAAATTCCGGTCGCATTCTAAACTCAATTTTAGAGGTTCCAAACAATTTGGTACTATATTAAATAATCTTACTTTTAGGGTAAAATTGGAAATTTGAGTCGTTACTTTCAAAATCTAACTTTATTGAGTCACTTTAACTAACTTTTTTGAGTCACTTTAACTAACTTCTTTTATCTTAGTCGTAAAGTTTGAGCTCAATCAGATAACTTTCCCTAAAAGCTCGAAATCTGGGCTCAGTTGTCCTAAACTCAATTTTAAAGGCTCACAACATGTACTAACATCTATTAGTTCCTCATATCTACATTTTAGTGACTCCACTAAGGAAAGAGCAAAGTGACAATAGAACAATGTTACCTACAAGAAAGAGAACAACTAGCCCAGCTAATTTTCATAGGAATAGGAAGTCAGCTATGAAAACACTGTACATAATGTCTTACTGCTAGATAATATCAACTAAGACAACTCAATGAAAAAAGGCCCAATGTGGCATAGATGAAGCTAATGATGCAAGAGGATGCAAAAACCTTAAATTGGTTGCTAACAATGCTCACTCAATTTATTTTAGAGATATCGCAATTGTCATGCAATAGTGTGCTGTTTTACCTAGCCTTTTATTGCTGCATAGCAAGGCACTTAATAAGCATCAAACTTACAACCCTTGACAATTCGTAAACTTAGATGAATATAAATTTGTAATTTTAAGACTTTCTATATATTTAATTGATAAAGAAGTACATATTTAAGGGTTTTCAATATTTATGAATAAATAAAAATAAAAGAAATGGATGATTTGGTGATAGGATACAACACATCAATCATCAAATCAAATTGTGCTAGATTAAATTTAAGACCAATATTACTTAGGTAAAAAATTCATAAAATTATTGGTATGACAGACAATAATTCTTAAACCAAAATTCACCGCAATAAAAGTTAGTAAGTACAATAATTGAGATAAGTCAATGATCGACACTCATTTAATAATCCATGATAATTTTCTTACAAGTATAAATATATAGTTTATCATGTCATTACAACAAATTACAACTCTACAAGTAATGAATTGACACATTCATGCAACACTCAAACCAACATAATTTACAAATATTAACAAACATATATTGCAACAATTTAACTAATATATCTTATATATAACCAACAAGCACTTAAACTAACATGCCTTCAAATTTGACTCAATGACATATCTTCAAAACCAAACCAAGACAAGGCAAAATATATAAAGAAAATTGGTAGCTTGCATATGATGGGCAATAAACTACCTCATTTGGACCGATTGATTAGCTTAAGGCTACTTTATCAAGAAGGCAATTGACCATGCCTTCCTTCAAGCCTTCTTTTCCTTCTTGACTTGTTGAAATAATCTGATGGGTTCTTGCATTTGCAACATTGACTTGAAATGCAATTCTTATCAACATTGTCCATTAGATATAGCTAACTAATCCACCTACAACTGAAAAAGATGCTCCTAAGTGAAGGGATGAACAATCTCTCACATAGTTTTAGTCTTTATAAGTCAAAAAATGGTACTTGAAGGAAAAACCATAAAAACCTAACCCAGTAAGTCTTTGTCCTTATGCATCATCTTCCCAACATATTTGGCAGCTCCATCAATCAACATAACTTTACTTTTACAGCCACAAGTGAAGCTACTAGCTCTACTCGTGATCTTTATTTATCATGAAGGAAGATTTATATGAGTACTTAAAAGTACGCAACCAAGTCTTCAATTGAAGTACTAGATTTAGAGCTTTCTTACTACCAGCACATGGTTACAATGCCATACCTAAGATGCAATTCCTAATATAAAATTTATTAATTGAAAAAATAGTCATCCCACTATTTTAGTATAAATTAATCACCATTCCTAAGGTCAACCTTGTAATAAAGTGATTTGTTAATGTCATACTACTCGAATTATGGATATTATTGTAGCAGTGGCCATAGATATCAATTATATAATTTAAGAAAATTATGAGTTCTTTCTTAACTCGTCATTATCCTTTTTGTACTCCAAATAATACCTAATAACAATACTAATTACAAATAATGAGTGTTATATGGAATCACTAACTTTTTTTTTCGCTCAAAGAATGAGCTGATAGCTCAAGAAATATAGTAATCTTATGAACACTATTAGGATTGTATCAGCATTTGAGGTTACAAATCATAGTGACAATAATAAAACATAATCAAGTAGAGTTTGAGAAAATTTGACAAATAGATTTATCATTAAGAACTTGAAAATAATAAGAGTAAAAAAGAAAAAATAAGATTAAACAAATCCATTAGTGTAAAAGTAGCTATAATGATCCGCATAATCATGGGGTATAATTTTCTCAAATCGAGTCTATGAGATTTCTACAACTCTTTCTCACTCTGACTTATTAGCATATATATATATATATATATATATATATATATATATAGTTTACAATGACTAGAAAATAATAGTAACATGAAAAAGGAAATTACTTGTGTACCAAGGAAAGATAAAATGAGAACACAAGACTTTTTATTCATATGTATGGTAACTGAGACTACCTCTTCATCGACACCTTCTAGCATAGAATCAAATGTGAATCTTTCATGTATTTGCTTTCAAGGTATCGTTCTATCTGTAGATAGCTCTTGGTGCACTTTAAATTGGAGTTCAAGGCATTAAGAGATCCTTGATCCTTAGAGAGCTAAGTCGAATGATATCCTTAAGGATAAACTCAACTTACAATTTAGATATGAGTCAAACCAAAAGGGAAGATAGGGAGAATTATTTTCCAAGAAGTTAGATATTCTTTGATTATCCTATCTTGCTGGGGCATAAAGTTCACATAATACAATAGGATTGCCTAAGGGGTGTTTCCATTCAATGCTAAATCAGATACAAAAATAGATTTCCCTTCACCAAGCATAGAAGTTGAATGAATAAGATAGAGCACATCATAATTGATTATAGCCCAAATTAGTTGACTATGCCTTTTAGTAGCTAACTACCCTTTCAGCTTTTGGAATTGGTTTCATCCCTTGTAACACCTTTGTTTATTAGTCAAATTTTTGAGCTTCTTATAAAGTCAAGACATACAAATATATGTCTCTATCTTTGCTTAAATTTTCATAACTCAACACATATACATATAGTCGAACTTCACTTTATTAAAGCTCTATCTTTGCTTAAATTTTCACAACTCAACACATATACATATAGTCGAACTTCACTTAATTAAAGCTCTAGCAATTTAGTCTTACTAGCACCTAACCTGACTACTTGGCACAACTACTAACAAGTTCTCATTATCTAATAGGTAACGATTATGCCTAGCTATAATCTCTCTTTAAAATAAATGACACCACTTCACTCATACTAACTCTTATGCCCTTAATCATCAAGTATTCCTCAAACATCTTAGCCTACATCTTCCTCTAGATTATCTTGACATTAGGACTTTGTTTAATGCTTGAGTGAAGTAAAGTAAAATTATTCTTTGCTTTACCGATACCACTTATTACATTATAACCAATGAAACCATCAATATCCCTCATCTTAAAATTGTCATGCATAATAAAAGAATCAGGAATTATAGTATCTTACAATACAAATAAGCTATTAAACTTAATCTTCTCATAACCACTAAGCCTCCATATGACACTTCCATGTAAGATGATGTCACTATATAACTGATACAATCCCTTCAACTAAGATATAAAATATTATAAAAAAATTACACCAAAGAGTACAATATTTGGGGGTAAGTTCAAATAAGACATTAATATTTTAAAAAGTTCAATTAAGGAATTAATATTTCAATGAGTAATAAAAACAAGAGATCATTGTTATAACAATGTTAGCTTCATCGAAGATAATTAGTGAGCAACATACGGTACCGGCGCTTATATGTGTATTTAAATAATTAATAAATATTAAAAAATTAAGAAAATACATATAATAATAAAGAATAAATTAAAAAGTAAATTAAAATATAAAAAATCATGAAAATTAAAAACTAAATAGTATAATATAAGGATAATGTATAATAATAATATAATTAAATTAAATTGGTAAAAAATCAACAATTAAAAAAAATTCAAAATTTTAAAATATAAAAAAGGTTACCCCTAACCTCTCATTAAAAAGTTAATCCCTTATTCAAACTTTTTAAAACGTTAATCTCTTATTTAAATATATTCCCAAAAGTTATACTATTCAATGTAATTCTCCTAAAACATTATTAGACAACCTTTTGTACATAGCTTACATTTGATATTGTACCTATCTGCCTATTATGTAATCTAACTTAAAATTTACCTATATTAACAATTTTGCCTATTATCCATCTACACAAAATTATTCTATACAATCTTATATATCAAGGACCAATCCCTTTAGCAACAAATGTGGAACACACTCCCAAAGTCCAATTAAGATAACCTTTAATTGCTAGATGCCAAAAATACCATGTTATACTTTAACTCAACAACGGCTACATGAACTACTTACTTTAACTCTATCATGCCATATCTACTTTCATTTCGACTCTCTGGGTACTCTGTCCTTGCATGGCCCCTCTATTTACATTAAGAACACATCATGTGCCCAACCTCTGTACTCCTCCTTTGAAATTGCTATTGCCATCAAATATTTGTCAATCTTTAATTACCGTTTTCTAGTTTAATCATTCTTTAGCCAACAAGTTACTCTTAATTTATTACATCTATAAATTATGTTTGCTAAAGATCACAATGTTTCTAAACCTACGGAATCAAGACCATATAGAGTATTGCAAGATCATTATATGGTCATTAGTCTCAATCTTAACGTCAATATTTTTTACATCATTAATGAGAGACATAAACTTCAGAATATGTTACCTTACCAGTGAACCATTACTCATATGGAGTGAATACAAACTTCTCTTTAACACTAAACAATTTATAGGAAACTTAGTCATATATAGTTCTTCTAATTTGTTTCATGGTCCTGAAACTGTCTTCTCTACTAATATCTCCTCTAATATATTATTTGTTAAACTTAATCAAATTATCATCAAGGATTTTTTTATCAAGTTCCACTGATTTCTCTTCTTTCATGGATCTAACTACTAAAATAATGTCTTCTTTAAGCCTAATGCATTTTGGATCCTTCCTAGTTTACACTTGTCATATAACATAATCTATACATTTGTCAAACATCTCATTGCTGTACTTAGTCGCCATCTTTTTGTTTCTAAATCATAAGACTCCAAATCACTAAATTTCTAGCTTCCCCATCAATTTTTTAGTTTTGCAATTGTCTTTTACATTGTGTTATCTACATTACACAATTCATCAAACTTAGCTCTATTACCATCAAAAGCTTTTCATCTACTTTTGCTTAATGCTTATCCTCAACGAATCTTGCTATTGACCAAATGATTTCTTTTCAGCCTAATTGCACTAAGATCCTTCCTCTAATTTACATGCCATAAAACGTAATTCATGTTCTTCAAACTTCCAAACGTCATGTTTAGTTATTCTCTCTTTAATGTGTTGATTTAAAACTAAAAATCACTAATCTTGTCCCTCTTTTATTAATTTTTTTTTTATAGCCCTATAGCCATCTTCTCCAATAATATTTCCTATAATACATTATTTATTTGCCACCAATATTTAATGCCTTCTAGTTAAGTTTTACCTACTCCTTCATAGATTCATCTACTAACCTATTTTCTTCTTGAAGCTTAATTGCATGAAGATCCTTCTCATTTTTCACTTTCCATGAAGCCCCTTTAAAGCATTCATAAAACTTCCACATGTTGTACTTGGTTGTCATCTCTTCCATTTGTAGATGGCAAGCACAAATCACTAATCTTATAGCTTTCCTAGTATATTCCATAATCATTACAGTTGTTTTATCCACCGGTATCTTTTATTATATGTTATTTTAAGTTATTAGGCGGATCGCAACTAAGGCTTTTGTTGCATCCTACTAACTCCTCATCCTTCATGGATATGGTTAAAAAAGAATACCTTCTACAAGCCTAATTATATTAAGATCTATCATATTTATCACTTACCATTAGATAATTCATGTATTAAACAAACTTCTAAATGGAATACTTAGTTGAATTACTTCAACATATAAATTGCAAACTCAAAAGCACTAATTTTCCTTTTGTGTATATGAAAGTTATTTAAGCCACCTAGGATGTTAACCAAATTTTAGGTTTCAAAACAGATGACAAGAAATAATCAAGTAGAGAAGGAGAATAACCAATATATGGATTTAAGGTAAGAAAACTCCAATAAAGTAATTTAAAAAAAAACACCATAGGTCAGATTAGATACATGCAATAGTGTAATAGCGGTAATATAATGATTCACGAAATCAGAGAGCACAATTCCCTCAAACCAAGTTCCCTATACTTTTTAGTTCTCTCTTACTCTATCTAATACAATTAATAAAATATATAAATATCTTATATGGCCCTAAACCTTAAAACACAATAAAGAAAATCACTTGAGCATAATGAAAAAGACAAAACATGAAACCAATGGAAGTAGATGTACATCACAGTTGATTACAAGCTAAGTTAATAAACTGTCAATTACTAGATGACTATACCTTCTACTAGTCGATGGCCTCTTCTACTTCTCTTATGTAGCTCTACTCTTTGCCACATATGCGTCCATTACTCTAATTCTCAAACCTTAAATTCAAGACATACAATAGCCATCCTCGTACATAACTAAATTTCCATTTCTTGATGAGAGGTAATGTCACCATATAATAACCTATATATCTTCTAGACTTGTCTTTTTTTTTTTTTCAAAGAAAAACTTTTGAAATTAATGTTGTTAAAGGTAATTCTTAAACATAAGCCGAACACCTTAAGCCTAAAGCTAAGCACCTCAACCTACAAGATCGTGACCCAAAGCAACTCTGAGTCAACCACCTTAGGCCTATGACTAGACAGCTTTATCCATGAGATAACAACACCAATAGGGCTTATGAGGTTGACCATCTTAAGCTTAAGATCAAGCATCCATTAGGTGCAGCTCGATTCAGGTTGATGGGTTTGAGGAATCGAAAGGCTTAACCTTGCAAGTTCCTATCTAATCAAGGCCAACCCTTAAGGACTACAAGCTAGCTTCCTCGGAACCTTTGGTAGTTTTCTTTAGACTAACTCCTTTAAGACAACACTAAAGCTCCCGTCAATCCCCAACGAGAACTTGCTCAAAACCTAACTATACAATACTTACATTACAATTAATGCGATGTGACCTTTGATAGCTTATCTTTTTGAAAGCTTGCGATGTGACCTTTAATAGCTTGTCTTTTTGAAAGCCTACCTCACTTGTACAGCACTATCAAGCATTTGTTAAGAAAAGGTAAGCATAAGGCCCAAAAATAATTATCCCTCCTTAATTTAGCTACTAGTTTACAAATATTCTAAAAAACAAATAACTTTTAGAAAAATAACCAGAAAAACTAAATTTGGAAGCTAACCTATTAAAACTTAGTTATTATGTAAAATGAAAAAAAAATTAATGGGCTTTTATTTGTATAATTTTTATAAAAAATACTAAAATATACACAAATATGTAACAAACAACTAAAATAATTTTTTTATTATTTTTTATTACGAATTTTTTGAGAAAAAGGAGAAAAAAATTATTATTTTTTATGCGATTACTCTAGAGATACCTACATACTTGCTAGTCAGAATCAAACTAACACAGTTCTTTTTTAAGAAATATTTAGTGAGTGTAATTTTTTATTTTGAAAACCAAGCCAGATTTACGTTTATTTAACCATTTATTTATTTTAAAAAAACTAAAAAATATAATTTCACGAATTTAAGAAAACCCTAACTAACTAATCTTCTTTTTCAAAATCTCGACTAATTTTTTTTTATTTTTTTTTAAAAGATCACTATGTATTAAAAAATATCTTTTCTAAATCCTACATACAAGATGCGTTAAGATACATGTCTAGATGTGCATCTTTTTTTAAATCCTAAATGCGAGATACATTTAAAATACATATCATTTCTAAATTATATATACAACATGCGTTAAGACATGATTTAGATAAGTATCTTCATATGTGTCTTTTCTAAATCACAATTATAAGATATCTTAAAATATGCATCTAAATACGCGTCTAGATACGCATCTTTTTTTCAAATCTTAAATTTAAGATACATAAGATACGAATCTTGAAAAAAAGATATGCAATTTTTTTAAAAAATGTAATTTTCAACTTAAAAATACAATTGAACTAAATTTATTAAAAATTGAGATTATCTAAAAAAAACGAGCAATATGAAAATAATAAAAAAAAAACCTATACTTAAAAAAAATTAATTAGTAAAAATAATTGAATTAGCTAATAAAATAAATAAATAATAATAATTTTTCACCTAAACAAATCAAGCTACGCGTAATCGATGCACTCATGATCGTGCATGCAATGATCGTGCATGAGTGTACTTGCGTCAACAGTGCATCAATGAATAGTGTGTGCGAATGAATTTAATTCAATTTGATTTAGCCAAATAACATATTTAATAAACCTTAAGTTTATTCTAACTCAATATAAATTAGATAAAAATTTACTTTGTATCAAACTGGACTAAAATTATTTTAATAAAACTTGATCATTCAACGACTTTTAGAATTTATTATTTTCAATACATACTTATCTAATTTGATTTCAAACAACTCGACTCGATTCGATTGAACTCGACTCGACTTGATATGACTTAACTTGATTTAACACTTTATATTTTTTATTTTTTCTTCTTTTATTTTAATTTTCGTTTTTTATTTTTATTTTTATTCTTTTATTTTTTATTTCCAACTCAATAAAAATGCTAAAATAAAATGATAAAAATAAAGTGCCTATAAGAATATTTGTTCAAATTTTGAAAATTTTTATATTTTTCTATTGAATATATCTTTTACGTGAAAATAAGTTATAAAAAGATGAATAAATTTTTAACCAGATCCTTTAGGCTATTCACCCACATTTTCCTTAATAAATTAAGATTAAGATGATATATAAAGAAAAGAAGGGGGATGAATGGAAGCATAAGGAAGTAATAGCTGGTTGGACGGGAGTGGCAGTCAAAGCTTCCTGATTGACTGCTTCAGAAATGAGATTTCATTCCACGCCACCAACAACGCAATCCACATCACATTACACGAGACCATGACCATCGATATTTCCCAATTTCAATGTTACGCTCCCCTTCCCTTACCATTTGGATGACAGCTAGAGAATATGTTTTCCGTACTCCCCTATAAGCGCGTCATCTTCACATTTTTTATACTTTATCTATTAAATTATAAATAATATCCTAGATAATAAAAGAAAAATTTAATGGTCTTAACATACTACCATATGAATTAATAAATGACTTGTAAATATTAAAAATAATATCTAGTTTCTAAAAAGATCATTTATATTTTTATGTATTGAAATCTTATTAATACTTACACGTTATTAATCAATTTAAATAATATGTTAAGAATATTAAAATTTTTCTTGTACACAATTTTTTTATCTTGTTAGGAAACTGACAAAAATATTTGAGAGTTTTCGCTTTTTTAATTATTTTAAACCTAATTTTATAATCTTTTCTTATTTTTTTTTTGTTTTTTTACAAAGTTAACTTGATCAGTATACATGATCTTTTTTTTATGTTAGGAAGGTGAATGTATAATGCTGACCTATTCAAGGACGTTGTAGGCTTTTTAATTTCAAAGAAAAAGAATAAAATGTATTCAAGGTTTAGTAAATAAAAAATAATAATTACAAATGTTAATTTTATTTAATATGTCTACGGAAATAGACATTTATATCCACTCCATAGATGTTTATATATTTGTATTCTTGCTAATCACATATTATCAAACAAAGAAAAATAATTTTTATAATCGCTATTTTATACCTTTTCTTCATGCATAGCAGTATGTCATTGATAGAAACACAAATAGGGATGGAAAATTGCTTAAGCAACATGCAATGGCAGGATAACCATGGATAATATAGAAACGTAAACTTTGGATGTATAAACATATACATGTGCATACACATTGACCAAAACACACAATCTAAATGCTAATTTGAAAAATTATATTGATGTTCAAGTTCTAATATGGATGAATTTTCATAATGTATAAAACAACTTATGAAATAATATATTTCCCTTATACAATGTCAATAATGAGGTTGAGCATGTAAAATAAATTGAATCATGAATAGTCATAAAGCTTTGACGTTGGTTTTGAATTTTTAAGATAATAATTTTAATAGATAATCGATACATTTTCTCAGCCTACTAACAAAATCAACCAACTATGAAAACTGAAGATCTTGAATCCTCTTTCTCTCATTTGCTATCTCTTGAGCTTTTAATTTTATTTTATTTTTAGTTCTTTCAAAGTTTTATATTAGGATCCGAACTTTTATTTGAAAAGTGTTAAAGAGATGCATGGATCAATAGGTAAACTTATTTTCAATAAATATGCGGTTTCGGTGTTCAGTTTAATAATATTACAGAGGCACGTGGCGCGTGACAGAGCCATAGCGTGGAGTAAATCACTTGGTGGGGGGAGGGGTTGGTGGGAAAGCACATGAACAAAGGCCACATGAGACTAGGCAGATGTGCTGAAATCTTTATTTACTCTCTTTCTGGATAGCAATGTGGCCAGCTGTATATATAAGAAATGAAGGGGTAATTTTGGAAAAGTACACAAAAAAATTTTGCAGTAAAAAGGAAAAAAAAAAAAAAAAAAAAAACAAGGCTTTGACGAAGACAGGGAAAACCCAATCGAGCAGAACGGAACAGAACAGAACAGGCTGAGACACTCTCGCATTGTGTTGTTGGGGGCATATGTTTGTCTTTTGAGTAAAGAGAGAGAGAGGGTGGGGGGGTGGGGGAAGAAGTAGAAGTATGAGTCTGACTAATGTTGTCTCGAGAAAGCCTCATGTAGGTGTCTTGATGGTGTGAGTTGGCTAACGTATGCTGAATAAATGTATCCAAGATTAACTAGAAAATGGATCTACATGGTATATCATATATCATATTAATAAAAAGGTAATTTTATTAAAATCTAAAATCCGTTCTTTTTTATATGATTAGATGATTTTAAACTAACGTCAAATATCATAAAGTTTCACTTCTAGTTTTCTAAAAACTACTTTTACAAGATTACCTGTACTATTCTAAGAACGTACTTATCTTAGGTATATTAGTTATATTATCCACTTAATTAATTATATTTAACATAAGAAAACATAATAATGTTTGCTAGTCATGGTCCAAGTTTATTTGCTCCATTGAAGAGCAATGGTTGCATTTTTTAGTTTGAAATTATTCAAAGCTTAGTTTATTATCATATTATTTTCCAGACAAAATGTTCTCATATTTGTAAAATATAATAATGGATTTTGTGTTATTATTTATTTTAAAGAAGTGAACCTATACTTCTAATAAGTTACAATTTTGTGATAGTATATTATGATAAATTTTTTTGAATTATATTATCATTTCCATGATGTATAACTTCATAAGAAATATTTAATTGAAAAACATGCAATTAAAATGTTTAAGATTACTAGATTGATAAATATAATAACTACAAAAAGATGGAAAATTCGATAGGACATCAAGCAAACTTAGCTCAAAAATTTTATATTATAAAAACTTCACAAAATTTTACTAATCGCATAATATGTTATACCCTATAAATTCTACGAGACATAAGTTCCATAGTAACTTTTAAAAGTTATAAGATAGGTTCCAATTCAAAAATTCAACGATTCTTATTTTGTATCGGTAAAATCTCATATTCTATCTATCTAATACCTATTCACCCTTAATATATTATACCTTTCGAGGCATTTATCATAGAGCTAGTAAGTTATAATGCAAATTCTATCTATATAACAAGGGGTGGAAGGAAGACCTTAAGTTAAAAATTTAAACTTATCCTTTATTATACACATATTTGAATTTTGTGCAAGTCGAGTGCATCTTACATCGTTTTTTATTTATGAGAAACGTCAAAGGTAAAGCAAGGAACACTATGGTGCTCCCCGTATATAAGAAGTAATCATAAAATGCCCTGTAATATAAACACCCATAAGAATATGACTTTTTGAGATATTTCTTATCTTTTTACAAGCCAGAAATTTTATTTGTTGAAAAATTATATAGCATATAATACCATTAAAATGTCTTGTAATTGTGTGTGTATATATATATTTATTTATTTAGTGAATGCCTCATGCGCATTAGTTATAAAAAAAAAAAAAATATGGGATGCACTAATCTTACTTATAAAATATATTGTAGATTTTTTGCATGAGATGAATTTGATAAGTTTTGGGGATACTCGTTACTTTATATGACTTGTTTTGAATATTATATGAACATCACCCCACTTGAAAAAATTTCCCCTTCTTTCTCGAAGGATATAAAATTCCGAACGTATATCAATCCAAAAACTTATTGAAAAAACAATAATATCTTCCAACTAAGAAAAGCCACATTATGCTTGGTAGATATTAATGTGAATGCTTTTATATTCCACCACTTTCAACCATTAATCATGGACAAGTATGATTGCTCTTAGCTACCATAATAATATGTAATAACAACAACTAAGGTTGTCAGTGAAATAAAGTGACCTTCCTGCAAACTATTTATGTTAGATTTAATCCAGCTCCAAAAATATTAAAACTTGAGACTATTTTTCAAGTATAATTTTAACAGATGTCGAGTACGAGTTATGATATAATTTTCATCATTAGTGTAAAATATTCTAAATGAGCTTATTCGAATTTCATTCACACTTATTAATATTCGACGTCAAAACTGTAATAATCTAACTCAACTTGATTAAACCTCCTACAATAACTAGTTGTATTATCATAAACATTATAAACAAGATAAAATATTTTTAGGTGAAACAATTTACTTATAAAAAAAAAAAAAAAAAGAAGTCAATTTCGCTAGAAATTGTGGTGTGAGCACCCCCAAAAGTTTTGGTTCAAGTAATATCTACTGCCTAAAGGGTTAAACTTATTACCAAGACACCATTGAAGTGGTAATGGTCCAACGTCGGTCCAAAAGACGACTAAGGTTCAGACATGCATGCATGCATGTCCGACTTTTATTCTATAGGCTTCAACGTCACCTGGTCTCAAGAACTTGGAACATTGCTGGGCACCATTTGCTGCTACTGTGGTGGCACGTAAAGAATCATTTTTTTTTTTTTCTTTTCCATTGTATTAAAAAAATAAAATCTATAAATAGATCATGAAAAGAAGGAAAATCTAATCAGGTTTATTTAGAGTTGGGTGCATCTTTTATATTTTGTATATAAAAAATGAGACTGTATGTAGATCTCGATTTTCTTAATATTAAACGCTTAATGAAAGATATATTTTGTATCGTATACATATAATCTAATATATTCTTTCCATCGTGGAGGCAATAGTTGTTAAGGGTGATTAGTTCCACACTGATAGTAAAGAACCACGTCAGAAAATATATATATATATATATATATTAGGTAAGGGAAATATTTTCATCTCTTTAATATAATATTTTCCTATTCAGCAGAAGAAAATTCACGTGATTGTAATTAGTTTTATGTTACCATATAAAAATAACTATCAGATATTACTTCTCTCTAAAAATACCTCTTCTTTCTAACAAAAGAATTATAAAATATCAAGCAAATTTGGACGACTTTAAATCTAAATTGATAAGTTCTTCACAATAAGATATCACAAATAGAATAATACAATATGACTGGAAAAATAACTATAGAGATAAAACATCAAACATAATATGAAACACAATGCGACTAAAGTACGTATACAAATACAAATTTTCTCGGCTACACGTTCAAGTTAAAGTGAATGGTTCAAAAGTGGTGAAGAAGCAAGGATACATATGCGGCGGTGTATAGTTCAATATTCACATTGCGAGTGGACAAAAGGGTACAAGCACGTGACTGGTTATGATAAAAACAGCTATAGAAAGAGAAGAGAAAGGCCGTGATTACATCATAGTATGC
Source organism: Lumnitzera racemosa (assembly GCA_024138005.1). Lineage (NCBI taxonomy): Eukaryota > Viridiplantae > Streptophyta > Magnoliopsida > Myrtales > Combretaceae > Lumnitzera > Lumnitzera racemosa. The sequence goes on along the minus strand of JAMXBC010000006.1, from coordinate 50,373,303 downwards.
TCTCTCTCTCTCTCTCTCTCTCTCATTCTCATTCATTTGGAACAAACCTAAACCAATCGATCAATCTCATTAGCGTTAGGGCTTGTATTACATATAAATATATAAAAATTGGAATAAAATGAATAAATAAATAAGAAGGCACGAGGTGACCATCATTTGTTGGGTGCACGGGGCAGCCAGCTCGATCTTCAGATCAAACCCACTTAGACATATTTACCCACTTGCCTCCACAATATCTACAACTCACCATCATCTGTTCAATACCGTTTGCTTTGCTACACAAATTGTACTCCATGCCATTGCCAGTGCCAGACATACACAATATATTATTCTCTCTTTTTTATTTTATTTTATTTTTAAGGGCTGTTCCGGTTCCTAAATTTGCTGGCCTGGATTCCTATTTTACCATTTATTCTCTTTTTAGGACTATTTAAACATATCGTTTATCTTTTATATATATATATATATATATATATATTTTACATTTCTCTATGTTTTCCATGAATACAACAGAAGCATTAGTATACTTTCTTCTTTTTTTTCTTTTTTCAGCCTACTACCATATATTATAACTTTAGAAAAAAAAAAAGAAAAATTACATGGTCCATTCCATTAGAAGATCAATATTCATACTATTATATTATAACTACTTGATAAAGTATAAGTATACTTGCTATGATGCATTCACCTGTTCCCCTATAGAAGCAAAGAGGGAAAATTAAGGGAGAAAAAAATTGTAAAAGTGAATCATTATACATGGCAGTAACTAAAAGCATACACGGACTTAATATAATATTAAGAGCAATATAACTTGTTAAGTATACATATCAAACCAGTTGAGAAATCAGGATATTAACTATTACGTATTCTTAAAGCATCACACACGTGAAATCGTAAACAAAAAATTGATTATACTTATAATGTACAAACTCATGCCTTTGGTAAATAGTAGCATGAAATTTCATGAAAATTATGTCGTTGTGACAATAATGAAGTGATTACATGAGGCCTAGTATGTCCCGAATCCTTGTAGGAAACACAGTATCCAGCTTACTGTAAATGAAAATTTGCTTGACATTCCATAATTTTCATGTGTAAGAAAAGAAACTATATATCTTCAGGTAAAAGGAAAATTAATTTAGTGACTAGGTTTCGTTAAGGGTTGAAAAGATCTTTGGCAGTGTATTCTAACCGTGGGTGAAACACGTGTGAATTAGATGAAAAATATTATATAAATATAAACCATAAATCGCATTGTGACATTAAAAATAATAACAATGTCACAATTTATAAATGCAATTTAATTTTTTTTACTATAGTAGCTATCTAGCATTTACCAAATACCAAATGCGACATATATCAATTATATATCTATGTCACATTAAAGAGATGTAACACTAATGTAAAATGTATATCACATCTTTAAAATACAAGATAAGCTTGATTATCAATATGTATATAAAAGCTCTTGTCTTTATGAAATTTCATGGAAGATTATATATCTCAATAATGTTTGACGTTCCATAATTTTCCTACCCTATATATACATATACACACACTCACTTACATGCACATGCACGTGCACATACACAATATATACTAGCGAACATACACTTATGATGTGTGTGCAAAATATAAAAATAACGGTATGATAAAATTTTAAATATAAAATAATTATTGAATTAAACTATAACAATTCATAATTAAAAAAAAATGTAGAATCATAAGAAAAATGACACAATAAGGTCTCTTATAATGATTGTACATTAGTATAAGAAAGTAAAAAGGAAAGAAGAATTACATATGAAAATTCTTACGAATCTAAATAGTGATAGAATTTTCCTTTTGATTCATGCCTCCATACTTTTATTTAAAATAAATTATGTCATATCCTATTATAAAAAAATAGAGGTATGAATTGAATTTATGGTAAATCACACGTAATTATCATTTTATTCTGTATCAGCATTATCAATATCATATTTAAATTTTTTTAAATTTTAATTAAACTTTAGCAAGTCACATTACACATTACTTTATGCGTAAATAATAGTAGGTTATCAGTTATATAAAATCGTAAGAAGAAAAACAGATTAAAGAAAATACTAATAGTGAGTTAGTAAGAAGAGGGAAATATGAGGAGAAAATAATGGAGGAGTAGAAGAGAATTCATTAGTAGTGAGTTAATGAAGTTAAAAACAAGTAATTTAGAAATTTACTATAATACTCTATATAATTATTTTTATATCACTGAATAATATAATAGTTTTAAGGGTATTTAATAAAATTTTATGAAAAAAATAACTACTCTAAAGGGCTTTAATATATATATACTAGTGAATGATGCACTCGTGTTGCGTAAGTATAAAATAAATAAAATTATGTAATATAATTAAATATATTATAATATTGATAAAAAATAATAATAAATGAGAAAGAGAGAGAGATAAGAGTCGCGGGAAAAAAATAAGAAGTAATGAGAATATTAAGAGAGAGAGAGAGAGAGAGGGAGGAAGGAAGTAGTAGAAATATTAGAAAAGGGAGAGAGAAACATAAAATCCTTAAATTATTTTATATTTATAATCAAATATATTTAAAAAATTATTTATCAATAATAATAAATTTTATTTAAAAGAATGAATAAGTAAAAACAATTAAATTAAAGTTCCAAACGCTTTAATATAATATGATATATATTTATATCTCTAAAAGAAGGTTCCAAACTTTATTATCGTTGTAGGACCAATCATTCTCTCCCAGCACAACAGGATGACCAGCATCTTACATCAACTCCTATAATGAGTTAAAAAAAAAAAAAAAAAAAAACGCTTAAAGCCAACCTCGAAAAAATCTTTCTTTATATTGTTTTCACATGAGGATTCTTTTTAATAAAAATATTCCACATCGAGGATAAATGGCAAAAAATAAGGACAACTAAAACAGAAATTAGAACGATAGGGTAATCAACACCCGCTTAAAACAAAAAAAAAAAATACTTGATATGAGAAGATGAAGTCACATTTTTACAGTATGTATACTATTATATGAAGATCAAAAAATCAAGAGTAATACAACAAGATCCCTAAACACGTCGTATTCTACCTATCCTATCAAATGTGATGAAAAAAACAAGCTTTTGTTGGAATAAGATCGAATAATCGATTGAAAAAGTGAAAAGAACGATCATAATTGTATTTACCAGCATTAGTCTCGATTTCTATGGCATAAATTTTTTTCCTTTTCCTTTTACCAACTACGTTCTGCGTTATAATATGTGGGGAAGGAAAATTAAAACCAATCCATTGTGTTACGTGGGTCTCGGCAGAAAGAATCTAGTTTAATATTTGCAATAAACTTCCTTGTGAAAAGCGAAACTAGAATTCATTTATAGCAATTACTGGGAAGGATCATCGTTTACGGACATCCAAAACTGTTGAAAGAACCTTAAAAGATGTCAGTTCTTGGAAGCCTTTAGGAAGCAAAATCGTATTTTTCGAAAATAGGCCGCGTTTAGTTTGAGCTCGATATGAGAAAGGTAACTCCTTAAGCCAGGCACATCCTCCTAACTGCTATTCGAAAATTATTACTATAAGACTGGCCTACAACGAATATAAACTTAAGAAATTTGGAAGAGCATTAGTGGATCTTGCTCAAGGAATATAGTCCACCTAAGGTTCTTTTTTTTTTTTGGGTATTGCTCCCCAGAACAGAATTATTGTTTGAAACCTAAGCCAAAACTAGAGAAACTCTAAATAAAGAAGATAAATTTTTGTTGCTATCTCAAGCATGTCCTGGCCAATTATGCAAACATATTAGTACATAATTATGAAAATTTTGTTTAACTAAAACAAGTACGTGTATACGATGGATCTGAATAAACCACATCCAATTTAGGTTGATTAGTACAATATTCTCGCACTAACATCTTCTTGTTTAGAGTACGTGCATAACTTGAAAAGTTCAGCCAGTTAGTCCTTTAGGCTTAAGACCCCCAAGGAGTCATGAAGATTATTTTAATCACTTGAGTTGGTTCGGAATCGTTCGGTTCCCATACCCATGAACCGGATCAAACAAAAAAAGCACCAACTTTTGGAATGATTTCATTCAAGCTTGTATTTTTCTAGTCACCCACGTGACTAACCAAAGCCATTTTATTTCCGACACGTGAAGACTAACCAATCTACATTTTTCACCCAAATTAGGCCCAAAGAGAAGACGTTGATTTGATTTTGATGATTCCAATGGCCATTACGGAAACAGGCTTTCTGTCTTCCAACTCTCAGACATGCACAAGGTACTACCATGTGAAAGAAGGTACTGTCACAGCTCACGGTGCAGGGATTTTAATTACAGAGCAGAAACATGCCAACCGACGTAAGCAAAACACGAAACCCATAACAATACGACAAATATGACTAGTGTAACACAAATTGATACCATTCTACAGCGGATTACTGATTTCTGAGGTAGCTCCAAGCTAACGTTTAACATTTAAAAAACATCAACATGAAATTAGACACCACCATGACCAGCCACCTCTGACACTAAAAACTAAACTGCCAACTTGACCAAGACATGCCCAGTGAGAATCGTATGGCCAAAAGAGAAATGCAGCAGTCACGAGTTACAGAGCAGGCTTGTTTGCAATGTTTTGGCTACAACAAAAACAATACTCAAGCAAGCTACATGTGTTTACTACTCCAACGTCTAGAAAGAACAAAATATCCAGTTTATACACAACCACAAAACACACGACCATCCAATTGTGGAAGGGCTGAACGAGATCAATGCTTCAATGATTTCAGATTGATCTTAAGAGCAAACACATGAAACTGAAGATTAAGTAGTTCTTATCTATATCTATCGTGTGGCTTAGGACTTTAAACCCAGTAAGGCAACACACCTGGTTCATTATACCAGTACAAGATGCAGTCTTGCACACTATGCATTACACCCACGTGCATCAACATCATGCCCATACCATCTACATTCATGCTCAGGCAGTGAATAGCATTTCCTAATGTCGATGGAGATCTTACCAATATGAGCGTTTATCTAGACTTACATTACGTCGAAATTATGTTCATTCATATGTCAATAACTGAAATTTTCGATGCCATAATTGCTATCAGTATTAACATGCTGATGGAGCGAACAACACAGGCAGAATATTCTAAATGCAGCAAAGTCAGTCCCCTTGATGATATAATTGCCAAATAGTAACAATTAGTTGCTCCCCTGGATCAATTTTCAACTAACAATGATCATTATGATAATCTTGAGAGAGCACATTTAAGGTAGTAAAATCTTGTTCCATAAGAAGAGGTCATGCCATTTATAGTTTTACTGGAAAACGAAAGATATCTCTTCAAATACCTATTTAAGATGACATTCAGAAAATGCCACTAGTTTTAATAGGCTATCTTGATAGATTAACCCTTAACCTTGTTCTCATATGAGCAAAATCTCAGTGGGGATACCCCAAGCTGCACAGCACAGTGACAACCATCTCATCCTCACCTAAATCCACCCTCACTCCTTCCATCTATAGAAATTCAAACCCAAAATCAGTTCTTATTTCCACGAGCTTAAGTGTGGGAGTATCTTCCACATAAGAAAGCAGATACATCTAAGCTGAACACAACCACACAACCCTAGGATGAAGGAAGAGGTAAAGCAACTCGGTGAAACACATAAATGAAAGAAATCCTGTAGAAGTAAAACACAATAACCCAGAAAAAAATGCTGCAGGGTACTCCAAATGTAGAAATGAAGACTCAAGCATTTTGGTGGTCCCTGGAGTTTATTTTGACACACATAACTAAGAATTATATAAGTAAAACCTCAGTAAGTCATCCTCAACACTTGGGATTATACCAAAATTAGTGCTTAACTTCAGCGTTCGTTATATTTTAAGGAATATCAAGCAACAAACAAAGACAAAAGCTATTTAAAAGGGCAAGGGGAGAGGAAGGGGGGAAGCAGCGGGTGTGGGGTGCTGCTCCTCGAAGCCTCACATCAATATCCAAAATGGACAGACAGTTGATGCTACACGCATATCTATGGAAATATTGAATGAAGCAGCATTAAGAAAGGGACAACAACAAACACACCCAGCTATTGGCACCATTTCCCTAAAAGCAGGACAATCAAAGGATACATATGAAACATTTCTCTTCTCATATTCAGTAATCCACCATGATACAGATCTTCAATTGCCCAGTGAATTTCAGTGAAGAATGATCCATTTAAGTAGTATATTGGCCAAACCTAAACTATACTACAGTTTATCATTAAAAGCTGTTGAACTACTTTCCCCGAGCCTATGGATGCTTCATGTAAATTGCAGACAAGGCCGCTTACCCAGAAAAAATACTTACTTGAACTGACTCATGCATCTGCAAGATACAGACATGCAAATAAAAAGTCTGAAATAAAAAAGAACAGAAAACTAAATTAAAAAGGAGAAAGAGGAAGAGAAAGGTTTGAGGGAGGGGGAGAAAGGTTTTATTGCCAGTAATATGCTGAAAAGAACAGGATAGAAAGTTCTTATTGTTTCATTACAAAGTATTTTATTCTCTTCCAGCTGGACAAGGGCATGGGTGCTTTCATGCACCCAGGCAAATGCTTGTGTATGCACATGCATATACATGTTTTTGTATGTGTGTGTGTTTCACAGAGAGGGAGAGAGAGAGAGAGAGAGAGAGAGAGAGAGAGAGAGAGAGAACCTGCAATAATTTGCATAGCTCATTGATGAGGATTCACATAGTCCATTGAACCCGGCTGGCCATACTGACATATTAAGCAGCAGAAAGAAAGCACAATAAGGCAACCACTAATAGAAACTCAAATGGTACTCTACATTATAGATGAATTAAACTTCATTGCTGTTGTGCTAGATGAATCGGGAGCTAGGAAACATATTTGCCATCTTTGTTTCAGATTTTTCATCATGCAAAGCAGAAAATTCTATTAACCTATGAAATTCATAACCATCTTACAAAATTTTACCATGATCATCTCTATACAGACAAGAATATTAGACTGCTTGAAAAATAAAAAGAACAAAATATAGGTTAAATTAGTAGTTTCTGCAACCAATTGTTAAAGATTAAATCATTACAAAAGCTCTAAAAAGAGGGGCCAGCAGGTCCAGAGAAAGTGAATGCAAATATTAATAACTTTTTGCAAAAGAAAACCACACTCCAGACTATGAAACTCTCTGGCAAAGGAATATCAAGCAGACCATTTGAACTACAGTGAAACCAAGAACTTGAGTACAGAGCAGTAAATTGTACTGTGGAACTTAGGAAGCATAAGATAGAGAGCAAGTACTTGTACGTTCGCGTAGTTCATAGATTGTGTGAATGACCCCTCATGAGCAAACTGCATAAATAACAGCCAATGCAAAATCCATGATCAGTTCATTGTATTTACCACGAGCACACTGTACTCAGCAGCCCATTAAAAAAAAATGCAAGGGAGGACAACCGGCAGCACACCTGTGAATTTTGACCAGGATTTCCTCCATTGCCATCCCTCTTGACTGATCCTTCCCCACCCCTAGCAGCACCCTTAGTATCACCCTGTTTTTTTGAGGCAAATGCAACCAGAAGTCAGACATAAGACATTTAAGTAGTATTGGGAGGCAATCACACAAATAGAGCTAAACCTCAGTAAAGAACATACTACAAGAAGAAATAAATATCACCTCCAACTGCTTTCAATGTTTGATCCAGAGCAGCAACAATCATTCCAATCACCATGTCAAGCAGAGAAAAACTATCGGTAAGAATTAAGATAACAGCCGTATTGCATGCACATATAAAAATAATTAAGCTGCTTTAATCAATCCTAAGAATAAACACAAAAGAAGAGCCATAAGATATGGATATCCACTACCATTACTGGAAGTTAAAGAGCTAAAATTCACAACAAATCACTTCAGCAACCAAATGATTCAAATCACTGGGAAGTATATACCAGAAGTTCTGCTTTCTGATCTTCAAAATAGAATAATAGTGCTTCCAAAAAATCATCTTCTCAAAACAGGTATGCTTTCACAACTACAAATATAATGCTGCTTTCACCCAACTACTTTTAACTGAAAAAAGAAGAGTAATGAGGGGGGAAAATGAGAAGTTATATCCATGCATGTTTGTGTATAATATATATTTGTATTCATATGAATTGTACTATCTCATAGAACTAGAGAATTACTTCACTTTTACCATTTAACAATACATTTTGATTACTGGCTGTACAAAATGGAAAGCAACGTAATGTTGTTGATGTTCTAGAAATCAATATTTCAATTAATACTTATTACTCCCTCCAGCTTCCCATTCTTCATGGGTATTCAAGCAAAGGAGATTTTACCTTTGGCAACTTATTTCTTGGAAAAAGTATATATGCCAGATAAAACAATCCAGGACATGTTAGAAGGAAACCATAAATTACCTCTCTGTACCTAGACAGGTATATCTTAAGCGGCTCAATGTAATCTTCGAAACCCAATGTTGCCATTGCCCACAAGAGATCATCACCATTGATAGTCTTTCTCTTTTCTTTCTGACACTTGTCACTCGCCCTGTCACCATAAAACCAAAATCTCAAATGTGTTAAAAGTCACCAAAACATTGATTCATCCACAGCCTGACAAAAAGTAATAAGCCATTGATAAAATCATTAACCTGAAAACAGTTGGATTCTTCGAATAATCATCAAGAACGTGTATCTGAAGGAACAACCACAAGACTAACTAGTTTCTCTATATACCCATCCCATAAACAACCAGTGATTGCAAAAGGGACAGTTCAGTCAAAACCAACAAAAAAACGTGAATTTTATTGCTACCCCTTTACAGTGGAACAAAAGCAAATTAAATCCATACAGAAAAGATGGAAGCAACCAATTTATGACCTTGGACTCAACCTAAAATATAATCAAATGAGCCTCTTGCACAAACTATGAATTATACCAATACTTAAAAGCAATCTCAATATATGCCAAAGTGCTCATAAGTTCAACTTCATGAACGTTCTTCCAATAGAGCAACCATTTTTACAAGGTGACATAAACCAACACGAGACGCTTTCTTTAACGAACCAGGATTTCAGAGACATACTCGCTAGTAATGAAGCTAATGAACTCTGATACACATTCCTGCATTGTGTCCTTAGCATCCTTTGCGATCTTCCCATTAGGCGGAAGTGCCTTTTTCATTATCCTACTGATATTTGCTATAGGCAAATACCTATCCTGCTCCCTTACACCACCTGATCGCGGACTCTGCTCTCCACCACTCTCATGGCTTCCACCTCCAACAGGACTCGCTGCCGCATCTGCCATTTCCGCCTGTAAATACGCTCTGCATATGCACAATCATCAAATTCCGCAACAAGATCATCATGCACGATTGAATTTCACAAAAAAACTCGAGACGAAAATCAATCTACTGATCAAAAGAAGCGCAACCACATCGTGTCCGCTCTTCAGCTTTCACAAAACACAACAAATAATTAAGAAGCCTGAAAAAAGGAACCGTTTTGAAATTTATTTAAATATAAAGGAGCTTGAAAACCTAACATTTGCATTAAAGCTTCCATTTGTTATGTAAACGTAATCATGATAAAAATAATAATTTCAATAAGGCAACACCAAAAAGATAAATAAATATCGACAAACCCTAGACTAATTACAGAATTAGAGAGCAAAAGAGAAAGAGATAAATAGAGAGAGGAGAGACAGAGGGGAGGCAAATATATACCTGAAAAAAAAAAAGAAAAAAAAAGAAAGAAAAAGGAGAGAGTGAAAGGAATTGTTTTATTTTTGTATTTAGGCGCCACGGAGAAATGATTGGAGAAGGTCTGAGACAATTTGATTTTAAGATCTGACGACCGAGAAAGAAGAAGGGTGAGCGATGTCTTTGATTGGGGACTTGTTAATCACAGCCTTTACTGCTTGTTTTTATTTATTTATTTATAGGCACAGCCCTAACTCTATTTGCTTAGGAATGTAATTTTATTGATAATTCCTATTTTCAATATACATGTAAAGAGATTTTCATATCTAAAAGCTTTAATTCATAATAAAATTTATTCATTAATCATTTTTAGAAACCTAAATTTAGAATCCAATTTGTTCAATAAGCTGTCTTTCCTATCTGATTAATTTTATTTATTGATTAAGAAAATTATAAAATAATTATATATCATAGTTAAGTCTTTAGTTAAAAAATACTTTTGGTATTTCGTTTGTACGTATAGTTGAAATTACATTGAAAACTACATTAATATTTGCAAAATATTTTTAATATTTTTTAAAGGAAAGTATGTTTCTATGTATAGTCTAAATGTTGATAAAAATATAATAATCTGGTAGGCTACCATAGCTAATTTTGAAAAAAAAGTTATGACATTATAGTTTTGTAGGTGTTTTTTTTTTTTAGTTAATTGAATTTTATTCATTGAAGCATATGAAAATACAAATACACATAACACTAAGGAAAAAAAAAAGAAATAAGGATTTAAAGATTTAATCCTAAAACGGACATTTCTTAAATAAAAATGGGTGATATTGACCTAAAAAAAATGCATGTGGAATTGCAGAATGAAAGCAAGTACTTTAGCTAGAAAAGGTCCCTAATTGGATGATAAATAAAACAAAAAAAAATAAATAAATAAACTTAAATGTAGGAAAATGACACTAATGTAACCTCTATTTGTTCATAAAAGGTTATAATTTACAAATTTTTAGATTTCAATCAAGATATCCTCTTATTATAATAATTGTGTAATGACAATAGCAATTGTATCGGTTGAATTAAGGTAGACGGCCAAAATGCATTGGCAACCATACTTGTTTTGTGAGTTGATTCACGATGCTACATAACTAACTTAAACAAAATCTTATTCCTATTTTCAATTTGGTTTTTATTAAAAGTATGAATAGTTTTACTTATGAAATTGAAACTTGATAAGGTATAGAAAAATAAATGTGTATGCAAATATCAAGCTTAAAATTTATTATATTATCTTTTTTTAAAAAAAAAAAAGGTTGAAAATTAGAATGTAGAAAGTAATAAAAAGTTAAGATTGTCCCTCATATAGAATTAGAGTCAAAATGGACTAAAACGATAACTAAAGAGAGAGTAAGTGACAAATAGTAAGGGAAGAGAGAGAGAGAGAGAGTAAAGAGGATATCATAGTAAAAATATAATAGAGTATAAAATTAAATTTAAATATTAGAAATTTTATTGTTCACTAAATCCAAAAACATTATAGGGTTTGAATAAGTTTAATTCATTTATTTATAGTATCAAGTTTTACTTATGTCACATCTTAAAGCAATAGAGTCGTAATAGTTCTACCGTACAAACCATTCTAAAATAGAAACTGACATTACAATTACAATTTTAAATCTAATTTACATAAAACGTCCACAGCTAATCTACTTTGAAGTAAACAATTTACAAATGAAATATATTATTTACTTATGACAATATGAAAAATACACACTAATATTTAAACATTCCTAATAATGTTTATAAGAATTAGTAATCTAATCTTAGTTTACTTAAGTAATATGTAAATTGATATTTAAAAATAATTACAGACCCAATACTTCAAAAGTATAATCGATCCTCAGTTTTATATCTTTACTCCTCGAAATCCAACAATTACTAATTTTAAGATAATGATAAACCTGCGTTCTAGCTAACACTTACAACAACATCTATAGAAACGTGAGCAATTAACCGCTCAATAAGTTGGGACGGAAACTTAAAACTATACATTAAGTAAAAATAAAGTTATTAGATGTCATTGCACGATGTTATTCGGTCCATCATGAGATTAGAGAAATTACACCTACTTTATTTCGAGTTAAGGAGTATAACGTACATTTTGACAACTCACGTTTAAACTGGGGCTTATGCAATAGAGACATTACCTCTTTCGCAACTATCTTCGAACCATTGACTTTACCCTTGCATTAACTTCCTTTCTTGTCACTTAGTTCAAATAAGGATAAAGAATGGACTAATTACGCTATCCAGTACCATCCTTTTCGAAGGGATCGATATTTAACCAAAAAACCCTAAACATCTCTCCTAATAGGTTGAAATGCTTAACCGATTAAATTTACAAGCTATATATTATTAAGTTCAATTAAGGTGATCAGTTCACATATCACACAATATAAAACAATTGCAAACTACTACAACAAGCTACTACAGTAAGCCAATAATATACAATACATCTAAGAACGAGTACATACAGGTATGCGTACATTCAAGCTATTTAACAAATATAATCAGGTATAATCATAAGCCTCCGAGTACTATAAAACAGTACTCTGAAATATAGTAATTTATTAATCTCCAACTTATCTCAACTTTTTACTTGCTCACTTAAAGTGTAACTCGCAACAGGTCGTTGTCAATAATCTTTATAATATAAAGGTCATTTTAGCATTCATAAAAATATTTGAAATACGCTTTATTCTATAACTCTTATTATTATCTTCAATTTAGGGTGTTATTACATCTATTTACTCAGCTAGGTTTTGATTCAACTTTTGAATTAGGATTTAGTTTACCTTTTGGTTATCATTTACTTATAATACTTATAAATGTCTTTTAACCTTTTTCTCACAATTTATATAAGTAAATATAACTTTTGGTTCAAATTTTAGTCGACTCTCTAATATACTTCTATTAGTCATAATTCTAATTTCTATTTCTAAATTAGATAATGATATAAGAATTGCCCACATTTTAACATAACCACTTATACATATGTATGTATGTGTGTGTATAAGCTTTATATCATTAGGTTTAGTTTAAAATTATAATTCCATTCGATTGTTTAGGTTCTACATTACCTATAATCAAGCAAGCTCTAAACTAGTTCCTAATTTAGTTTTCTAATGCAATTCTTGAATTAACTTTTAATTTAGTCTCTGATTGCTAATTTTATATGTAAATTCTAAGAATTCCTTCTGAACTAATATGTAAAATCCATCTAACTTTATTTGGGTATGTTAAATCTTTTATTAGCGCATAACCAATATTTTTATCAGTATAGTACACTATATTCCTAATTTTATTACCGAATTAGCTCCCGATATGAGAATAACCTATATTTTTCATATAATTACCTAATATATATTCCATATCAGATTTATTTTATATTATTATTATTATTATAATATTATCAATTTTGATATAGTATTTTCTATTCATTTAATTCCTACATACACATATTATATATTATTACATAATCTATACTTAAAATACTTATCTAACACTTCTAATACTACATATATCATCTTTCATCACCAAATAAATATCCTAAATCAGAATTTATACCCAATTACCCTAAAGCACCAAATTAACTTAAATATCATTTTACCTATTATTCATTTACATATATTTATTACGTATTATACATATTACATACAATCAATACCTCAAACTCCACAAATACAATACCACATTAACAACTATCATCTAAAGATACCTAATTACATTGTAAAATTGGTATTTATATCAAATTAACATTTAACCACTAAATTAAGCCTACAAATTGTCTTTTCTAGATAATTTTAGGGCTTAAATAAAATTTTAGAAAATAATTTTTTAGAAAATCTCTTTATAGCTATAGCACTGTCATATATATCCTAAATAGTTTACACAAAAATTTTGAGATCAAAATTACATCATTAAAGTTATTTAAATCAAAGTTGAAAATTAGCTCAAGTTTAGTCATTTCTTAAGAGCAATATATCCTGACGCCTAAATTTATTAAATTGATATTTTGCCCTAAATTTACATACTAAAATATCTCAGAATAATATATTTCATAGTTTTTCACACATATTTGATATTTTTAATAAATTAAATAAATTTGAAATGAAAATCAAAGCTTACTAATTGAAGGGCTTACAACCACTAATGGTGGCTTCACCTTTGTCGACACCACTAAGCGATGGATTTGCTATCAAGTGGTGGTGGTCGTCCCTCTCCAAGAGGCTATCAACTCTTTAAAGCTCTAATTGCACTATAATTTATTAATTTTTTATCAAATTATTTTTCCCCTCTTTTCTTGTCTACCTATGTTTTTTCTAAGCTTTCAACTAACCAAAATAAATTTCAAATGAGTGTCTCTCAATTTATAGAGTAGTTTGGATAGGTTAGTGAATTATTTGGTGCTAAATGTCCTTTATCCCTTTTCTTTTTCACTTTTTATTTGGCTTGATTTTATTGGTTAAATTTTCATCTTCCATTTTCAGGTTGCTATACCTTAAATCCAAATAATTTTACACTTTTTAGTATTTTTCTTGATTTTTTCTTAATTATTTATGAATTTTATTTAATTAATTAATATTATTTTAACATATTTCAAGCATTTTAAGTAATTTTTGGTATCTTTACTTATATCTAAATACATATATTATATAAATAAATACTCTTAAATATTATTTAGGTTATTTTATGATTTTTAATAAATATATAATTTGTCTCCATTAATTCGTTAATTATCTAAACTTATTTTATACGTTTCCAATAAATAATGGGTAATATACATGTCACTCAATATTATAATATTTAATTATTTATTTTTCTAAATCTAAACTTACGGGATCAGTATTATTAATATTCCTAACTTCGTCATAAAATTTAAACTTGATTGTACAACTTACCTTATCGCCTTAACTTTACATGTCAAACCCCAAACACATGATTGCATGGCTTACAACTTTTACATGCATGCATGGATTGATCTAGTACAAAATTTCCAAACTAGCTCATATTTTTGTGTGAAATTTTTTATACATGTTAGTAAATCGACAACCCAAGATGCAGACGTAGACATAAATAATTTTGAAAGATTGGAATGGCTCAAACTTCTCTTTAATCCTTGCTTAATTGAATCAATTAATATATATAATATGTATTTTGTATCCTCTTCCTTAAAAAAAATTAAAAAAGAGAGAGTGAGAGAAAGAAAGAAAGAAAGAAAAAAGATCTGGAATACCAAGCATATTTAATCTATAAGGAAATGGATCCACAAATTTGGTACACAAGAATATATTCAAAGTAGAATTATCCCATGTTTGAAATTGTTTTCAAAAGGCCAAATTGTGAATTGGCGATTTCAACTTTGAAGGGAAATTTGCTTTCCATTCTGCTTTCATTAATTATTATTAATTAAAAGTATTTTTTAGGTAAAGTAAGAAATATCATTCAAGAAAACTAAAATCTAAGAGTTTAGAATCTAGATAAATGAAAGTTAGCCTGGATTAACCACATTAGAGTCCTAGCCCATTTTACTCTCATTTTTAACAACAAACCTTTACAAAAAATAACGGAACATGATCAACAAAAAAACATATCATTAAGATGCTGAAGTCTTTGTTTGGCGAGATAGTCCACTGCTTCCTTTACATTTCGATCAACCCTATTAATGTACCTATGATCAAAACGAGTTAAGAGAGTTTTACATTCTTATAGGGCTATGTGGCATCTAGCAATATCCACATTTTTTATTGCATATCTAGTCAAATGCTTGGTACAAGTTTGTTTCATAAAGGACATTCTTATGTCCCCTTTGGTGAGCAAGGTCAAGTCCTTCCCTTAAAGCCCATAATTCCACTTCTAGGGGAAAGAGATTATGCACTTGCTTGTGCATAGCCCACAAGGGTTCTGTTCTTATAGGTAAATATTACACCAACAGTTCCAATTGCTTTTCCTTCCATTACTACTCCATCATAGTTTACCTTTACCTAATTCACAAGAGGTACAATCCATTAGTTAGTAAAACTATATAGATGTAGTTGTAATTTTTCTCTTTTACTGAAGAGTCTACCACTCATTAGCTTCCCTACAAATAACTGCAACACAATCATTGTTTTGTTCATTCTACATGAAGATGATTGTATTGCGCTCTCTCTAAGATGATAACTTATCATGGAGTGACTACCTCTTTCCATTTTTATCTTGATGTCTTACAAATTTTGCTTATCCAGCGCTTGAAATCATCAAAACTATACTCTTGGTTTGCTATTGCCGCTCCCAACCTCCTCCAAATGTATCTACTCCACTTGCAATTTAAAAAAAGTTAGCGCTAACTTTTGCAAATTATCCCCATTGCCAATCCATTTTGGATAATTCTCTAAACTAGTATTTGTGTACTTAGGTAAGCGAGGAGCTTCAAGATCTATCCCCATTTCTCCCATTCCTATTTTCTTCTATTTCGTTGCATAATTCAATGTAAGCAATTTTTTTCATAAGCTCCCCATCAATCTCATAGGGCCATCTGTTAACATCCTCTATTTCTTCATTATTATCTAGATAAAGTTCCCCTAGCCTAATATGAATTAGCTCATCGAACAGATACCCAATGTTATTTTCATTTCATCTAGATTCATTTTCCTACATACCAATTCCTCCCATTGTTGATGTGCATATATAACATCTCATTGACCCAACCAATGGCTTTCTTTAGTTCTCCAAACAATTGAGATCCTTTCTTAGCCCTACTTCTTTCATTGTTGATTCTATACTTTATCTACAATAATTTGTTTTTTTTTTTAAGTTGCCACGCTAGCTTTGCAAAATTGACCCTATTTCTTCTTCAAACATCCATGAGGCCCATTATTCCTTCCTCCTTCAATAGCTTCAATTTGGAGCATTTTTGACAAATTCTACTATACATTAAATAATTAAAATTTATTTATCTTACCTTCAACCTAATTATAATATCCAATAATTAAGAGTATTTTTGGCAAATTCTACTATATATGTTTTCAATTTTGTTCCATTCAATGAGTATTTCTAAACACAAAAGATAAATTTAATTTTTGATTCTTGTTCCAATTCATTCCAACCCATCAATTCCAAATATTTTATTGTAAGCCTTTCTTTTGTACTTAATGGAATATTTTCTTTTGAGAACTTAAAAAATTGGAAATAAAAACAAAAAGGCTATTTATTAGAAATAAATTATTAAAAATAAATAATTTCAGGATTACAAGTCTTAATAAGAAGGTGAATTTAGATTGATATAAAAGTTTTTAACTTGGATGATGTAAAGATGAGACTGATTAATATATATAATGGTGTATATGAAAACCAATGTTTTAAAGTATCCTCTTGATATAACGTGATCCATTTGTCACATTCATAATGCAAATGCTTTTCTCTATCGATAACGTAGATGCATATTGTAAGTATATAATTATATCTCAGTAATTGATATTTTATTCAAAAGTTTTTTAAATCTAAAAATGGAATAATGTGAAATCAAATAGTAATTTTTTTATATATTTAAAAATTTTTAAAATCTAAAATAATGTATTATTTTGTGAATTCCATCTCTTATACTATGAAGCTTTTGTTGGGAAATAAGTATAGGATTTAGCAAATGAATTTAACTTAAAGGTATAATTAATATCGCTTTCCTTACAAAATTTACGCATCTAATACCAAGTTTGCTACAAGAGTTTAAGCATGGAATTCCCTAAGATACAACTAAGTCTTGGTCTATAAATAGCAAAAATCTACATACTAAGGCACACTTAGAATATAGATGAGAAAAGTTTGTTTTATAGTGTTTAAAGAAGAAGAATTGTAGAAAATTAATGTGAAAATTCGTGCAAAAAATAAGAAGAACAATAAAGTTGCAAATAGTCATTTATAATGTACATTTTGAAAGTACACGACCTTTCACTAAGAAATACATTGAACCAATGATCAAATTATATAACATTAGATTGCATAAAAATCAGTTACAAATTGATTTAAACATTATGTCATGAAGTATATGACTTTTGTGATTGAAACTAATGATAATTTGATCAAAGGTTCCAACATTGACAAGCAGCACAAATGTTAACGTTACTAGTATACAAAACATGGGTTTGTGGTTGTAAACCTCTTGTGTTTTATTTACTTATTTTTTTTCACTGTTGTAGAATCATACGTTAGGTACAAGGTTGTGATCTTAGCCATGTACCTTTTGTAAATTTATCTCCCAATTTCTACACTCCGAAAAAGATCATGCCTAGGTTTACGATGATAGACCTTGGTTGTGACTCTATTTTTACATTCTCCCACTAAATTGCCAATTATCCAAACATTATCTAAAGATAAACTCTTCACTAATTATGCATAAAGAATAGCATCATTAGATTTAAACTATTCCATTGTGTAAATTATCAAATTTGAAATAAGGTGACAAGTGGCTTGTAGTCTTGAACTTTCATGTTATATGCTACAACCAAAGAATTCACACACACAATCATTTTACATTTAATCAATGGATTTTCATCATAATGCAGTTATGGCCATGCGCTCATCTTGATTTCATTAAACTTTACAAAAGAAAACTTTTTCAAACTTTTGTTAGTAGTGACACTAAACCATATTCACTTAGGTAGACTCCATCAAACTAATCGATTTAGATTTTTAAATTGTATCCATTAAGAGATATTTATTTATATCATATCCCATCCTCTTTTGACTAACAATAATCATGGTGCATCTAGTTAGTAATCACTTATTTTTATCCTTTGAACCTTGAAGCTAGTAATCTGCTAGAGTAAGGTAGGGTTCCCATTAACACTAACTACAAAAGTTTTAGACCCATCTTAGCATATGTACTTTTCACCGAACTTCTAAATGATCCTTTTGAAAATGAATCTGCTTAGTTACTATTGGTATTAACATAAGTAATAGTTATATCTCCATTACTTATTAATTCTCCTTTATACTCATGTCTCAACCCTATATGTCTAGACTTCCCATTGTAAATTTTATTATAGGCTTGAAATATTGTAGCTTTATTATCAGAAAGTATAAAAATGGTTGATATAGGTTTTGCTTAGATTTCTATTTCAGTTAACAAGTTTCTCAGCCATTCTACTTCTCTACCAATTGTAGCAAGTGCTATAAAAGTCAACCCCGTAGTTGAGCTAGTTATACCTGTTTGTTTCTTGCTCCACCACTTAAGGTAAATATTCATCTAAAAGTTGAATTTCCACCACTAGCACTTAATATCTAACTTGCATCTGAATATCCTTCTAGTATAATAAGAAAGTCACTATTGCACAATTCAAAATTTATTGTTTTCTTCAAGTAACCAAATACCGTAGAGATTACTTTCCAATGCTCAATATTAAGATTACTAGTATATCTTGACAATTTGCACATAGCATATGCAATATCAGGTCGAGTATAGTGTGAAACATATATCAAACTCCCTACATACTAGTATAGTCTAATTGTGCTACTACTCTTCCTATATTCTTCTCTAACATCACAAGAGAATCATAAGGAGAAGTAGATTAATTCTTTACTAAGTATTTAAACTTATCAAGAACCTTTCCCATATACAACATAATGCCCTCACTATGCTTCATTACTTTAATCCTCAATATTGTATTTACCTCGTTCAAATCCTTCATCTTAAATCCAAATGCCAAATATTTCTTTGTTTCATTAATGTCAATCATATTTGTCTTAAATAACAATAAATCATCAACATATAAACAAATTATAACAACATATTCATTAGTAAATTTAGAATAAATACATTTGTCGACACTATTATGTTTGAAACCAGTAGTCAAGATTACGGCGTCAAATTTTTCATGCCATTGTTTTGGGCCTTGTATGAGTCCACATAGGGATTTAACTAATTTGCAAATCTTCTTTTCATTTCCTAGTAACACAAAGCCTTCTAGTTGTTCCATATACACTTCCTCATTAAGGTTACTATTTGGGAAGGATGTTTTAACATCCATTTTATGCACATAAAGTTTGAAAATGGATGTAAGAGTTATAAATACTCTTATTGAAGTCATTCTTACAATAATAGCATAAGTATCAAAATAATATATTCCTTCCCTTCGCTTGAATCCTTTAGCTATTAACCTTACTTTAAAGGTTTGCAAAGAACTATTTGAATTATATTTCATCCTAAACACGCAGTTACAATCAATTGCCTTAGACCCTTGAGGCAAATAAACCAGAATCTATGTATTATTAGATAATAGGGATTCCATCTCATTATTTATTACCTTCTTCCAAAATGCTACATCTATAAAAGTCTTAGCTTTCTTGTAAGTTTTAGGATTACTTTTCACACTAAGTGTTATGGGGATTTTATCTATTATTAAATCTTTACTTCTCTCTACTAAAAAGCTAGGGGCTTGTAAATATATGAATTCTAGATCTAGATCCTTACTCTTCTTTGCCTACTTCTTTGTGATTCAATAGCATATTCTTCGTTTATTTCCTTATTCATATTTTCTTTAGAGTTTATTTGCTCTATTTCTTGTTGTGTGGTAGGATTAGGGTCCTTATAAACTAGATCATCATAGAATTTGTTTTCCAAAAATTCTATGTATCTAGTTTCAATAATGACATTAGATTTTAAATCTAATATTATGTATCTTTTAGAAATTCGTGCATGATCAACAAAATTCCTTTTAAGGCTTTAGCATCAAGCTTTGTCCTTTTAGGATCAAACATTTTATAATAAGCTATGTATACCAACACGTTTTCTTGCTCTCCGCTTTTCATATGGAGCAAAACTTAGTGATCTTGATGAAACTCTATTTAATATATAATACAAAGTTAATAAGTTTCACCCCGTAAATTACATGGTAATTTAGCATTTGGAATTAGCGCATTAATCATGTCTACTAAGGTTCGATTCTTATATTTCGCTAATCCATTTATTTGTGGTGTAGATAGAGTAGTACATTGATGTATAATTCTATTTTCTTTACAAAATTTGTGAAATTCATTTTAGAAATATTCACCACCTCTATCACTATGCACGCTTTTGATTTGCATATCATAAAATTTTTTTACTTTGGAATTGTAACACTTAAAAGACTTAAATGCTTTATCTTTATATCCTAACAAATATACATATGTATAATATGAAAAGTCATTAATAAAAGTTATGAAATATCTCTTTCCTCCTCTTGTTAATATTCCATTCAACTCGCAAATATCACTATGAATAAGGTCAAGTACTTCGGTATTTCCTTCCACATTAGAAAAAAGGATTCTTAATGATTTTGGCTTCATTACATATTCTACACTTATTCATGGTATTCACATCATTAACATTTACATATCCATTATTGCTTATATATTTAATAGTATTTGAATTAATATGTCTTAATCTAATATGCCAAAAATTACAAGAATCGACAATATAAACTGAAACATTAATCTTATTCATATCAATATTGAGTTTAAACATACAATTAGTAGCATATCCTTTTCTTATGCATACATGTCCTTCCATGAGTATAAACTTGTCACACTCAACAATAACTCTAAATCCTTTCTTACATAATAAACCTATAGATACTAAGTTTTTCTTTATATCTAGGAGATACAATGTAAGCTCTAAAGATAAGTCAAGTAACCATATAATCGAATTTAGTGCACAAAGTTTAGAAAGATTGGTTAAAAGATCCGATCAAACTTAAATTATAAATTATAAACTAAAACTAGAAATATTAGTAAAAGTGACCTTATAAGTTTGAATTTAAGAAAATAAGTAATAAAATAAGAGAATATAAAAATTTTAAATTCTAAGTATATTACTTGTTATTTATCGAAAGTGCATAAAATGTATTTTAATAACTAATAAATCGCTAGAGATAAATTATATGTATGCTAAAAATCATAAGATGACTTAAATAATATTTAGGAGTGTTTACTTATACCCCACGTGTATTTACGTATAGGTAGAAATATATGAAATTACCTAAATTGCTTGAAATTAGCTAAAAATTTACTAAATAATTAAATAAACTTATAAAAAAAATTAAGGAAAAATTAGAAAAAAAAAATCAAGGAAATGGAGAATAAACCAGATCAAGTCGTGGTAGCAAGGGGAGAAGAAAGAACATATTAACCAATAAAAAACAAACACTTAAAAAGGCAAAATAGAAGAGATATGAGCCTTGTCTTATCTTAATTAATGTACAATAATTCCTACAAGGCCCTATAAATAGCAAGAAAATTTAAAAAGCTTATTTGGTCAGTTGGGAATTGGAAAAAATCGAGAGAACTGAAATTGAGAGAGAAATTAGGGTTTTAGAAAAATTCTTCCCAAATCTGTACAGATAGTACAAGTAGGCCGCCACTTGGAACCGAACCTCTACCACCTAGAACCGAACCACTACCACTTAGAACTAAACCACCACCACTGGCCCACTCCAAACCATCACCTGGATTGGTGTTGGAGGCCAAAAATCTTGTGAACCAGGTGAGTCTCACATCTCCTCCGATTTTGCAAAATTCCTTAAAATTATTAATTATGCCTAGAAAATTATGAAATTTATTATTCTGATATTTTATTGTATGTAGATTTAGGAAAAAATAGTAATTAACTTTAATCATGTTTGTAAATATAGGGATCTTAAGAAATTGGATAAAACCGAACATGTTTAGAATTAGAAATAAATATGTTTAAGAGTATAGTTTAGAGCTCAATTTTTTTATTTAGAATACTTAAGTGATATAGAACAGTTCTATGAAGCCATTTTTCTAAAATTAATTTTCAAAAATTTTAAGTAATTTTTTAGCCCTAAAATAATGAGAAAAATGGGTAATTTTGGATTAATTAAGTGATTAAATGATTAATTATTGACTTAGAGGGTAATTATATGTTTAAGGACGTTAATCTCTGATGTGGAAATCTAATCCTAACATTTGGAGTGTTAATTGTAATTAATATGGGAATTATATGGTAATTGTGGGAAATCTAGTAATTTGTGAATTTGGGATTTTAATAAATATGAAATAATTGGTTAAATTGGATAATATAATAATTATATCAATAGAAAAAAATTTGGTACAAAAAATTAATTTTAGGTAATTAGATAAAAAATGTAAGATTTTCTCACATCGGAAGTAAATCCGGTACCCCAATTAGGATTAAAGTGTACTGAATAGGTTAGAATACTAAATTAAGACCCAGTATAATATTAGAATACTCGAGCTTAATGTGATTAATTTCACATTAGGATTCAAGCGTATTTAGGATTCCTTGTAGTTAAAAATAATTTAGAACCAAAACTGAAATCTAATTTAGAAACCAAACCCTGAGTTAATGTAAAGTGAATCATTAGTAAATAATAGGTATATATGGAGAAGTGAGTTAAATTATAACTTAGAATACATATCATCAAAGCATAAGTACTAAAAAGACGTATTTGTATTATAGAATACCCGGAGACGAACCAACTTACAATTAAGTGATTGATCGACTAAAAATTCCAGGTAAGTTGGGTTTATTACTTTACTGTATTTAGAGTATTATTTTAGGATACTCGGAGACTTAGTACTCTAAATATAGTATATCTAGAGTCTCACTAGTGTCTTTAAGACTGAAACACTGACATTTGATATATAAACCAGCCGACTGTTATGTTATTATGTAGAATTTCCTAGGAATTCGATGAAATGCACATGTAATTATATATATTGACTTGAAGCTTTAATACTTACTGTAACTTTAGTTAAATTCTTAATTGAATTGTTTACTTCAAAGCGAAGAGTCGTTGACGCCTTATGTAAATTATGTCTATGATAAGCATGTGAGGCTAGTTACTATCATAGAATGGTTTACATGAAGGGACTATTGCAACTCTTCAACTTCGGGGCATAACATATAACACATTCAATAGCCTCAACTTCTTCCTATATGTAAAGTGTAGATCAACATCACCAACTCCTTTTACACTAACCGGAGTAACATTTCCCATTAAGACCTCATGGTCATCAATCATGCCATTATTGCCACATTTAGTTTAGTGATCATACTAATGTGAAGAGTGTCGAATTCGTCAGTAACCATTGCTATAAATTTGCAAATTCATTTTTAGCCTTCTTTTATGATCAACATTCATTAGCACAATATCCCTTCTTATTGCAATTGTAGTATATGTGAATTCTTTGCTTAACATCAAGTTCCTTAGCTTTCCTTTTCTTGTTTGGTTTCTTAATTTCTCCATCTTTCACATAGTTCCCTTTAGAACTATTTAGTAAATTTACTACATCACGCTTTCGAAAGTTTTCCTTTATGAGTATATGCCTAAGAATATGTTTAATAGAGAAATCCTTGACCATATGAAGAATTTTCTTTTTATAATAATTCCAACTAGAGGGTAATTTAGATAAAATCACTCCCACTTGAAGTGACTTAGGAATTATCACGCGCAAGTCACGAAGATAGTTAGTAAGTACTTGAAGTTCATGAATTTGATCTAACATAGAAATGTTGTCAAGCATTTTATATTCAAAGTATTTTAGTATTAAAAACTTATCCATACCTTGTCTTTCACTATTGTATTTTTCTTTTAGCGCCTTCCATATCTCTACTGGAGACTTTATTGCCATGTAAAGATCGTATAAGTTATCGAACAAGTTATTGAGAATGTGACATTTACAATCAAATTCATCATCTACCCACTTTTTCTTTGCTTCTTTACGCTTAGCCTTTTCTTCTAGACTTGTATCTTCCTTCAGATCTTTAATAGATTGAATTTTTGGATCTAATACATATGCTATATTGAACATGAACAACAAAAAAAGTATCTTGTCTCTCTAACAGTTGAAGTTCATTCCATCAAAACGATCCAACTTCACGAACTCTTGGTTCATAACTCTTAATATAGTATTTGTTTCGGTTACCATCATAAATTCTCTAAGATTATTAGGAAATAAGTATAGAGTTTGGTAAATGAATTACACCTCTTACACAGAGTTTGCTATAAGAGTTTAAGTGTAGAATTCCCTTAAGATACAACTGAGTCTTGGTGCATGAATAGAAAATATTCATACAATAACCCACACTTGAAATGTAGATGAGAAGAGTTTGTTTTGTAGTGTTTGAAGAAGGAGAATTTGTAGAAAAATAATGTGAAAATTTATGCAAAAAAGAAGAAGAAAAATAAATTTGCAAATAGTCATTTATAATGTACATTTTGAAGGTACATAACTTTTCACTAAGAGATACGTTGATTCAATTATCAAGTCATATCCATTAGATTAGCTAAAAATAAGTTACAAGTTGATCTAAACATTATATCATAAAGTGTTATGACTTTTGTAATCAAATCTGATAAGAATTTGATCAAAGGTTACAACTTTAACAAGCTGCTCAAATGTTAATGTTATTACTGCAAAGAATACATGCGAGATTCATGATCATAAACCTCTCGTGTTTTATTTATTTATTTTTTCATCACTGTAGGATTATGCCCAAGGTACATAGCTCATAAATTTATTTCTCAATTTTTACGCTCCAGAAAAGATCACCCCTACGTTCGTGGTCGTGATCCTCTTAGAAAGGTTTAATTCTCCTTTTAATACTAGTAATTAACACAAGTATGTCTAAGTTAATTATCTAGCATTTTAAACACATAGTTCAAACTTCAAACACATAATTTTGCAATGCAATAAGAATGAAACTTACAGCTCATTCACTTCACTGAATAGAATGAGGAAGGAATGTCATTAGAATTCTTAAGGAATGTAATAAAGGTATAATATCTATTACTTTGTTTAGTTGTAGTAATAAATAACTTAAGAATATACACGTAATAAAACTTTAATAACTAAATTACCCTTGATCTATTTTCTTTCTCAAGTAATTTTAAAGTAATAAGTGGTATTTGTGGAAATCAATTGTAGAGGCGGAGGTGGTGGTAATGGTCGATGATGATTGCGAACATAGTGATGGTGGCAACAGTAGTGGTGGCGGTAATTGATGGTGGTGGCAGTGGCTGGGGTAGCGGCATGGAGAGGGGTAAGGGTTAGTTGTGGTGGTGGTGACAACAGTAATGGTAGCGGCGACGATGGCGGTGGTGGTAACGAAAATGGTGGTGGTGGTGATGATGATGGGTAATGGTGGCAGTAACAAGGTGATGGTAATAGTGTTGGCGGCGATGGTAATGGTAATGGTAATGGTGTTGGTGGCAGTGGTTGGTGGTGACAGTAGGTAGTGGTGATTGGTGGTTAGTAGTATTGGCGATGGTCGCAACGATAGTGGTGGTAGTTGCAGTGGTAGCGATAATAGTGGTCGGTGGTGGTTGGCAGTGATGGTAGGTGGTGGTGGTCAATGGTTAGTAGTAGTAGCAATGGTACAAGTGGTGGTGGTGGTTGCGGCGGTAATGGTGGTCAGTGGCAATGGTGGTGGCGATGGTAGTGGTAATGGTAGTGGCAATGGCAATGGCAATGATAATAGTAGTGGTGGTCGATGTTAAATTGATATGAGGTTATTTTTAGAAAAAATGTGAAATTTTGTGAGAAATCATGGTTATTTAGTTGAATAAAAAAATCCCTATTACTTAATTTCATATAATAAGGATTCTTCAGTAATTGTGATTCAAAGATAAAAAAACTAAGTTAATGCAGTAATAAGAAATAAGGAGGGAATTAAATTCCAATTCCTCTGAAGTGAATGATGCATTATAAAAGAATTTATCACATGAAATGGTCAAATGAACCCTTTCACATAGTTTCTTGACTTAATAACTTTGATAGAATAAATAAGGACAAATAAATCTCTAATAAAATCCATAAATAGAAACACAAAGATACAAAGAAAACATCATAAATATCTATATTAGCATGTACCTAACCATCTTAAGATATAATAATTTTTTTTCATAATCAATATGGATATATTCAAGCCATAAGAGAACTACGTTCTTTATGGTCTTATAGGATAAAAAGGCACTCTATTATAAGTATAAATAACATGCGCTACAGTATGAAATATGAAATACAATCATATAAAAGTCCAATTAAATATATCAATAGATAATTGATATTAAGTTTTTATGGTGCTTTAAATACGAAACTTTAAACATGAATAGAAAGAAATTTAATTTTCAAGCATTTCCATAAATAACTATTTATAAGATAAAATCATAATTTATTTGTTACGGTTTAAGAATATAATAGTGGTATCAATGTAAATGGCTAGTAAATACTTATAAAAATTTGTGGAAGTTAGTAATTTTAGTTGTCATAATAGTAGTTGAAATAGGTAGGAAAATTAGTTATTTGCAGCAAATTGATAAATGAGATGATGTATCTTTAGAAGGAAATACTAAAGAAGAGAAGGAAGATTCAATCAAGAAATAAGGTCTTATTCCTTTAGAGAGATGGTTTGTTCCCTCGGAATAACCCAAAAAATTTCATTCCATCGTGCTTAATCTTTCATAATTTTTATTGATTCAATATTACCATACTTCATACCAACATTCACACTATTATTTATAATAGGATAGGGGTTGCGAGTGCTAATAATTAGTGCTTTCATTTTTTTTACTATGGTTAACAGAACATAAGCTATTGAACCGACAATGATGGAGAAATTAGAAGTATTAGTATATTCATTTGCTAGTAACATGAAATTCATGCAAATAATGCAAGTATCTATGAAAGCTAACACGGTCGAAATATTTCCAATTAATGGCTTTAATTTTAAGGGCAATTTTGATTAGAAAAATTCATCGGTATCCAAATTAGATGCCTTAAAGGTTGAAAAGAAAGAAGTAGAAGAAAATTAAGTGATTCAAGAAGAAGTCACTATGGAGGAATATTAAGAAGAGTGGCTCGTAGAGATTAGCTGCAAAGATAATTAAGATTTAGAAGATTCACATATTTCAGAAGAATTGAAAGAATGATAGAGCTAACTAGGATTGATATTATCGAAATCAATTTCACATATCCTCATGGGATATCAAAACATAAAATGGTTATTTTACACTTAGGAGAATGGGCTTTTGGAGTCCTAGAATACTCTCTAAAGTAACATGTTGAGTTTGAACCTTGGTGTAGGAGTGGCTACAAATGGAAATAAAATTTCAGTATTATCTTTTAAGGTTACAAACACCATTGTTAAAGGTTCTAATCTCATGTAATCTTTGTTAAAAACACATAGATGAGCCCTTTAAGATTGTTGCAATTGATAAGAGGGAAGAAATAAAGGTTTTCTCAAGATAGGTAATTTGTTTTGGAAATCGTTGCAACGATCCTTAATGATACAATTTACATAGATACATTGAGAAAATTACAAGAGATTTAACTCCTTGAAAGCAATTAAGATAAGAGGTTGAAATAGTTATAGCTTGTCTAATGACATTAGTTTAATATACAATTAAATAATACCATGAATTGCATGCTTTAGACAACTTTTAGCAAGATTGTCACAAAGTTCAAATTAAACAAGTTTTCTAGACAAGGTAAACGAGACCTCCTGATTTTACAATTAAAGATCTTCAAATCTGATCACTTCCTACTTTAACCTTAAGGATAAGTTTGGTTTTGAGGAGGGAGCAATTTTCGTAGTTCAAGAATATAATAATGTTATCAATTGTAAATGATTAATATATAGTTGTACAAATTTATGAAAGTTAGTAATTTTAGTAGTTGGAATAGTAGTTGCAATATGTGGGGAAATTAGTTACTTGTAACAAACAAATAGATGAGAGGATGCATCTTTGTAAAGAAGGAAATATTAAAGAGGAGAAGTGGTGAAGATTCAACCAAGAAACTAGGTTTTGTACCTTTGGATAATGATTCTATCAAAATACAAACAAGTTCTTTTTTATCATATTCAATCTTTCATCTTTTTCATTGATTCACTATTACCGTACTCCAAACCAATATCTACACTATTATTCGTAATAGTATAAAGGTTACTTAGTATCTCAATGTCAAAATTTAGTATATCTATACAAGTGCATCTAAATAGCATTGGAAATTAATCAAAATTGTTATTCAATAACGAGTATTTGGATATGCCTTGCATGATAATATTGCAACTAGTAAAATGTCAGCCGTGTTTGAAGTTCACCAAAGGGCATAAAAGAAAGATTGGGAGAATCATTATTAGGCAGCACATATGTTGCATGATCCAAATTTCCTTCTTTATGTTATAGATTATAAACATACAAAACCGGTCCCCTCTTGAGGTTATAAGTAATGACAACAAGGATACTCCTGCTATTTGCTTATGTAAGTATGTAAATGCTCTAGATATCAACATTTATGGAGATGCTAACTTCATATTTCCTTATGTTCCTTCACACTTGCATTTGATGGTGTTTAAGTTGGTGAAAAACTTACTACTTACTGTGCAAAGGTAGTATAGGGACTCGAATAAAGTTGCTCTTACTATTCGAGTAATTGTTGCTGATGGATCACTAATAGAATATTATAAGAATATGTAGAAGGTTAATAGCACTACAATATCCTTGCCTTTTGGTGAAGTTAGTGTAAGAAAAGTTTTTCACTTTGTTTAGATTAAACAAGTTTTGTGGACATACAAGAGTGCTAGATTTTGAGGAGATTTTTAGATTTGATCTCTCCTTACTTCAACTTAGAAGAAAATATTGATTTTGGGCAGGTGAGAAATTGTTATGGTTCAAAAATGTATTAATGGTACAAATATAAATGATTATTCGATAGTTGTACAAGTTTATAGAAATTCATTTTTAGTTGATGTAATTCAGGATATAATCAGATCAAGTCGAACTAATATAATATTAGGCCAGGGCTCGAGCTTAAGCTCAACTTAATAATTTGAAGCTCAAGCTCACCTCAAGTTTTATCGAGTTTTAAATTTTGAGCTCTAGCTCAACTTAAAGATACGTACGGTAAGCTTGAGTTTAGCTCGATTAACTAGATTAAGCTCGAATTATTTATAAATTTTTCCTAAATAATCTGAGACTTACTTTATAGTTATAAAAACTAAAAATAAATTAAAAATCATATCAAGCTTGACTAAGCTCGCTTAAGCTTGTGAGCTTGATCATGTATGGCCTTTGATTCGATAGGGAACCTTTTCTTTCGTATTTGTACAAATTTGTATTATTCCATTCCAATTCCAATTTCATTCTAATACCTCCTAAGGAAAATCATAAATTGGATTCCAAATTAATGGGTTAATGTAAGCTTATCAACACAGTTATGGATTCTTCAAGAGCTTCGTATTCTAAAACTAGAGCTTAAGCTCAACTTAACTGATACCAAGTTGAATTCCAGTAAAACTCGAGTAATTTTGCCAACTGATTTGGTTCATTTATATTTCTAGTTGTAATAGCATTTTCTAATAATTGAAATGATGGTTATATTAGGTGGGAAAATTAGTTATTCACAACAAACTAATAGATGAAATATATTTCTATTTGAAAATATGAAATAGATCCTCTCAATTTTTTCTCTCTTAATTTTTCTCATTTTGCAAATCAGTAGTTAAGATCATTTAAAATTTTGAAATACCTTATGATGTTATCATAATATCATATAAATATTTTTAATATCAATCATTAATTATACACTGCATCATTTTGATGGGGTAAATTGAGGAGAACTAAGAGAAAATAACTTGACATTTCTATAAATAAGAAAATATCAAGAAAAGGGATATAGGGAAGTTTTAATCATGAGTATATGTTCTGTACCTTTGGATAGTAGTTCTCTCAAAACAACTAAAACAAGTCCCTTTTCATCATCTACAATCTTTCATCATTTTCATGATTCCATCGGTACCATATCTCCTAACAACATTTACATATAAAATGTAATAAAATAGTGGGGTAGGAGTGTTATTATTCTTCTTTGTTGAAACTTTAAAAGCAAAAATAAACTATTCAATTTATTGAGTGGATTTCATACATGAGTTGGATGCAAATAATTCCAATGCGAAGAAAAAAAGACGTTTGATACATATTTGTTATTTTACTAAAATAATTGTGATAACTCAAATTTTTTATTTCGGATCAAGCTATCCATATACTACAACTTTATATTATGATCCACGAATCAAATACACATAGACCGATTTACAACTTAAGATGAGGGATATAATCAAGTAATCATGGAATTGTTACTTTGACATACAATTAAGTATATCATACTATATTTATCTATAATATTAAAGGGTGATATTCACCATAAAATTAGAATTAACATGGATAATCACTAAATTGCATCAAACTTTATAACCATATTCTAAATTTTTTTGAACTACTTACATGAATGTTAATTTTTTAAATTAGTGCACATGAATTTTAAGTTTAAACTATTAAACTTAAGTTACTCCGAAATATAAAAAACATGATCAGTTTAACAACAAAATGTTTAATCATACCTTAAACTATGTAAGAAATCCTAACAATTAATGAAATAAGGTGCAAAGCTCTTGGTGAGATTTTATTAACCCAAAATTCTAATTTTTCTCTTGTTTGTTTCTAGACACTCAAATTGAAGGTAGTAAAACTATTAGCTATTTACAAAAAAAAAAAAAAAAAAATTATTCTTGAAAATTTCCTTCTTGCCCATGATGTGAACATGGGTGACTTACAATCAATTTTAAGTTTTGTATAATTTATGTTTTAGGATATACTAATAGTTGGATTGTACAAGTAGAAAATTTATGGGGTTTCTACGGGTTTAAAAGTATGAAAATTAGAGGATATCATAAGATTTGGTAGATGGATATGACACACCAATTAGAGAAATTGAACTAATGATTACATTTAGAAATTGATATGATTCATAACTAAATGGTAATATGAAGTTGATTAGTAGCATACCGACATATGACTCATGGTATTTAGCAATTAAGGAGGTTGCTTGCTATAAATCTCAAACAAGATAGATAAAATGGTTAATTGATAGGAAAATTCTTCAATAATATGATAAAATCCTAAAATATCTTATAATAAAAAAACCCTTATAATAGTGCTTAAGATTAATAAAATGGCCAGTAGTCATAAAATAAAAGCAAAATAGGGAAGTAAACAGTTGCAAATATGCTTATGCCATTTAGATAGTTATGTGGTGCCAGTCAAATGATATACTACAATAACATATACTCTCCCAGTAGGATGCCTTTATAGCGCCAGTCGAGCAAGGAGCTCTCTAGTCCTAGTATTTGGATGGCTTAAATCCTATCAAGTTTTTTAATCTTATGCCCAAAACTTGCCTCGCTACCTTACAAAGGTAGTTGAATCCCGACCTACTTACCCCTTTTATTCTTTTTTTTTTCCAAATAACTACTTTTGATAAATTATTATATTGATTAATTTTGTAAGTATGGTTTAAACACTCTAATCAAGATAAGCATACTAAATTGAGAAGTGACCTCGAAATGGTGCTCATTATTTTGTTTTAACACTTCCATTTCATATTTTCTCATTTATACAATCATAAAAGGAAAAAAAAAAACACTATGCCAAATAAATCATAAATGAACCCACAATATCTATGCTTTATAGGAACAACTGTTACAAGTATGTGTTTGGAAAGGCGATCTAAGACAACAATCTAATATTGTCAAAATTACTTCAATTATTAATCAAGATCTAAAGAACCCATGCTAAAAGCTCCCAAAGAATAATCTCAAGTATCAAAGTTTATACATCAAGAATCACAAAAGTTTTAAAGAAATCTCTCAAAGTTTAAGAAGAACCTATTACTCTTGTACTGGCGTGAGCTATTGACAAGATCAGGCAAGTAGTGTCTTACACCGCATATGGTTATGTGCCGACAACTGTACGATGATGACGATGGTGTTTAGCTCTTATAAAGGGTTGAAAATTGTTATATTAGTTATTGAGTCAAGGCCATTATTTATTTAGACTTGACTCCTTGGGCTAGGTGATAGAGTCTAAGGTATCCGATCTATATATTGGGATGATTCGAGGAGATTTGGTTTGGTAGGCTCAAAACAAGGATAGTTAGACCAGTTTATCTGTCTCTAATCATTCTTAGGTAAGTTCATGCACTAAGGAAGGTTGTTGGCCTTGAGCACATTAGTTAGCTCATTTTAGATAACCATAAATTAAGTAGGCTCCATCTCATCCGTTGATCGTCAAAATGATTTGATGGATGCTATTTTGCTCAAAAGCCTATAAATACCCAGTATTTTCTTCTTATTTAGAACTTTTAGAGAGAATAGAGAAACAATAATGCTTTACGAAATCTTTGTTCTCTAATATTAAATAAGTAATTCAAGTAAAGAATCGATTTCATTCACTCAAGTTACAAGGTAAACATCTGAGATCCCCTAAGGCTACCTTATCTATCACTTTTGCATTTGAGATACTGAGATTGCCTATTCCTCCCCTCTACCTTATTTTCACCTAATCATATCTTTAGGTGACAATCTCACTTTGCTTTTTTAAAGCCACGTGTAGCGCGTTACTCATACAGTATGTATATGACTACTCCAATCAAGCCCTTTACAGTTATAGCTCTAACATGATGTGTGGTCGCCTCATCAATGATGAGAGGTAAAGGATGCAATTGATTGGTAGTCATGAGATGATGAGAGGAAGTAGGGTGGCGTGTGGTTGTAGCCATGAGAGAGAGTTGATTGAACTAGTGGAGAGAGGAAGTTGGGAAGAAGAGAAGACAGTATAGAATATGGCTAAGGATTTTAATACTTTACTTGAGGGTTAGTGGTCAACTATGTAAATATTAATATTATATTATATATTTATTATTTTATATAGTGATTTTCTGGCTTTTTTTAATCCTAAAACCCATCCCCAAACCATATTAAATACTTAGCCATGTCCCAATTTTCATCTCAAAACCTTATAACTGGGTTCGATGAATTAAATACCTTATTACAACCCGTCTAATTGCATCCCTTGTTATCTGTGATCCACTTTAGGTCTTAGACATTTGTTGGCATTGATAGGTGCTTTTGCTCCCCCCTTGTTTAGGTTGTTACTTGTGACCTCTATCCTAATCAACTCATCATCCCTTCTAATGTTGATAAGGAACTCCTCTGAGCTTCCATTGAGGGGAAACATGCATAAGAGCATTGGTTTTAACCAATTTACCACCAACTCAAATTAAAACATTCCAATGTTTTGCAAGTCATTTTCATACTTGATTTTATGTGTTTCAACAAGAAAATTTGGCCTAATTTAAATTCCTTGCATGGTTAGTTAAAAAGTTTTTTTGCTCTAAAAATTTTTCTGTAAGTTACTTATTATTTAATTTCATAATCGTAAATTTAGATTAACAAGTCATACTCATAAATTAAAATTTAATAATAGTTGGCATAGTTATGTATGAAAGAAGAATTAGCTTTTGGTCTTGTAAGTAATTGGATAATTGTACTTAAATGAGCCATAATTACATGTATTAAAAGTCGATCTAGAAACATAAACTTTAGGGATTTTTTGCAATTTATGGAGCCTATGGTATTATACTGCAATTATTTGCAAATATATGGATGAATAAATCCGCTAATTGGAATTTCTAAATTTGCCCCTTTTGTATTTTCTAAGATATAGACATTTTTGCTTGAAATTTTTTAGTTGATTTTGTTATTTTGCATGGAACACCAAAGTTGTAGGAGCATTTTGTTAACCAATTAAGCATATTAGATAGTATTAGTAGTTAATTATTTACCACTTATATACGTAAGAAATTGTAGTTAGTTATAGTTCGTTAGGAAGTATATAAATAGTCTTGATAACTTTTTGTTACATCTTTTACCTCTCATTCATAATAACAAGTTCTTTCATTCTTTGTTCTTTGATGGCTGCTTCTACTCATTCATTTTCATCTTCTTGTTGTGTATTACTAGATTAAGTCATACACTTTGACATGGTATTAGAGCTACATTGATAATGAATCCTCAAATTCTTCTCCCAATTGTTTTAGTATTGTTCCTTGTAGCGATAATGAATGGCGAATCTGACTAGTATAGATCCTTGGTATATTTTAGGATCTGATAACCCATGCATGATGTTAGGAATTGTAATTTTTAATGGAAATAACTTTTTGGCCTATAATCATTTAGTTTGCATGCCTTTAGGTACTAAGTTGAAATTAGGGTTCATAGATGGAACTCTAGTTAAACTTAAGGAGAATTCAAATGATTTTACTGAATGGATAAGGTGAAATAACATGTTGTACTGCTGGTTACTCAATTTGATGACTAATGAACCCTTGCCATCAATAAGTCATGCTCTTTATCTCGTGTTATAAGTTGAAAAACAACATTAACATCAGGTTACTAATGTTATGAGTATTAATTTTGATTCAACAGCTTTCTCAATAAATAAGTCCTCTTATAGAACATATGGTGGTGTTAGGAAGGATTTCAAGAAAGAAAAATTACAATGTAAGAATTATAACATGGATGGATATTTGATTAAGTTGTGTTTTTAGTTAATTGGCCATCTCCATTGTTATAAAGGAAGGATGAATAAGAAGTTAGAATCAAAGTCAAATATGGCAGCTCTTGTTCATGCTGATAAATGAGGTTCTTCTTCTAAGTATAATAATCCATTTGATCAATTTATTAAGCATAAAGTTGCAAATAATGTTGATCCTCAGCTTATCCAATCAATGGCCATTCACGTAATGTGTATGATGTGTGGAAAGCACATTGTTGCTAATAAAACTTCAGATCAGGTATTTTGCAAGTACTCTTTCTATTGCTTATCTAGTTGTCTTGAATAAAGAATTTTCTTCTTGAGTTGTTGACACAAGAGCTAGTGATCATATATCACCATATGTACATTTATTCTAAACCAAACATATACTTTCTTAACCCATTCTTGTTCACTTGCCTAATGGAACCATTAAAGAAGTGTTTAAGTTAAGTTCTATAAAACTTACTACTTAGTGTAACACTTCATAATGTTCTTTTTGTTCTTAGCTTTAACCACAATCTTTTATCAGTCTCTAAGCTAGTTTCTAGTCTTCCTCTTATAGTCTCTTTTGATGATAATTCT
The DNA here is from genome assembly GCA_024138005.1 of Lumnitzera racemosa. Lineage (NCBI taxonomy): Eukaryota > Viridiplantae > Streptophyta > Magnoliopsida > Myrtales > Combretaceae > Lumnitzera > Lumnitzera racemosa. The sequence continues at coordinate 50,337,483 of JAMXBC010000006.1, read as the reverse complement.
TGTTGCTTTAAGGACCAAAGTACTAATCATTGCGTTGGAAGAGCTTGTACACAACATGGCCTGTATGTACTTGATTCAAAACTATGTCAACATTGTGATAACTACTTATTGAGTGGCTTTGTGATTGGTTGTCCTTCTACTCGAGTTACTAGTTGTAATGGTGTTTTACAATTGTTTCATGCCTGATTGGGGCACACCTCCTTATCAAAATAGGAATACATTGATTGTTGCAAACAATTGGATTTCATGAATTTTCTTTATGAAAGTTGCTGCTTAGCTAAAGTTAATCTTTTACCTTTTCATAATAGTAAATCTGCATCAAGATTTTCATTTGAATTAATTCACATAGACTTGAGGAGACCTTATCATGTAGCTACTACAAATGATGAGCACTATTTCTTGACTTTAGTGGATGATTATTTAAGGGGTACGTAGGCTTCCAATTTCCCATTTTCTATTATATATGCATAATCATTTCTCACTCTTTCATATAGACATGCAAAGTGATAATGGCTTAGAATTTATTTCCAAAGAATGTCAAGCTTTGTTGATGGATTCTAGTATTGATCACTAACATATAGCTTAATATACTCCCTAATGAAATGGGAAATTGGAACGAAAGTGTTGCCGTTTACTAAATATTTCTAGGGCTTTACACATATATGTTAGTTTACCATAACAGTCTTGGGGGGATTGTGTTCTTGCTACCACTTCATCAATTGCATGCTTATTGCTAAACTTGCTTGGAAATCACCTTATAAGCTCACTTTTAATCATGCTCCATCATATGAGCATTTACAGGTAATAGGATGTTTATGCTTCATTCTTAGAGTTGGTGATTCTAAAGACAAGATTGCTTGCAAATGATTAAAGCACATCTTTTTAGGATATGCTCAAGGTCAAAAGGCTTACAGGTATTTGATTTGGTTGCTTCGAAAGCTATTGTTAATAGAGATGTGCTATTTCCCTTTCTACCCCCTATTTCCTTTGGCATAAATGCTAACCATTTTGTTTCCCTTACTCTTGATAGTTCTTCTTTGTCCAATTATGATCCTTCTCTTGTTACACCTACATCATCTCCTTTTGTCTTAGATCATGTTTTTGATGTTGCTAGTTCTTTTACCACTCCTATTGTTTCTGTCTTACTACTGCACCATTATGGAGGCAATGTACTAGTAGAATTTCTCGCCTACCACAATGGTTACACCACTATATTCATATTATTAACAATGCATTTACTCGTAGCTCTTTTACTTCACCTATTAAATGCCTTTGTTTTCCTTGAATGCATTTTCTTCCTACTCATCCAAATATATGTGTTTCTTAGCTAATGTGTTGACAATTAAAGAACCCAGTTCTTATCATTAAGCTTCATAGGATAACCAGTGGGTAGAGGCTATGCAAAAAGAGCTTCAAGATCTTGAAAATAATGCCACTTGGGAGTTAATTACTTTACCCCCCAGGCAAACATGCTATGTGTTGTTGTTTGGTTTATAAGATCAAATATAATGCTGATGGAAGTATTGAGTGTTATAAAGCTTACCTGGTTGCTAAGGGATATACTCTAATAAAAGGGGAGAACTATCATAGTACTTTTTCTCCAATTGCTATTTTATAAGTGGGCATTACATTAAGTTGATGTTAATAATGCGTTTTTCCATAGTTATTTGAACGAGGAGATTTATATGGAGCCACCACTAAGATATTCCAAAGCTAGATCTGGGTAAATGTGTAAGCTTCTTAAGTCCTTTATGGACTAAAGCAAGTTTCTCATCAAGGGAACCTAGAAATTTTGAAAATTTCTTATGCAACATGGTTTCCTTTAATCTTCTCATGATTACTCCTTACATGGGCTAACTCATTTGGTGTTCTTGTTGTTTTGTCATATGTTGATGACATGATTATCTTAAGGAAAAGTTCTTCTTCTATTGTTGTCTTAAACAAACAATTACACGCTGCCTTTACTATTAAGGATCTTGGTATTACTTGTTATTTTTTGGGTATTGAGATTAGTCGATCAGTTGTTGGTATTCTTCTTAACCATCGTAAGTTTATTGTCAATATGTTAACTGATGTAAGATTAACTTGGCTCCAAATTTGTGAGTTTCCTCTTCCTTCTAGGCTTAATTTATATTACAATGCTAAGGCACCTTTAAATAATCTTACCTTTTATAGGAAGATAGTTAGATGTATTTTATATGTTACTCTTATCTATCTTGATATTTCTTTTACAGTTCATAAACTTAGTCAGCTTTTAACTACACCTCATCTTAGACATCTTAAGGCTAAATTTCATGTATCAAGGTACCTTAAAGGGACTATTGATCTTAGCCTTTTTTATTTTACTTCCACTTCTTTTGAGCTTAATGGATATTTTGATTTAGAATGAGGAGCTTGTTCCCTTGAACGCTAGTCTATTTTGGGCTATTTATATTCCTTGGCAATTTGCTTATATCATAGAGCTCATATAGAAATCTTACATTTGAAAGACTTATGTGTAACTTTTGTGCTCCCTACTAGGTTACATATAGACGACAAGTCTGTTAAACTCTTGGCTAATCATCCTTGTATGTATAGTGTTAAGTTCTCTCTTACTTTGGGTTTGATCATAACAAAAAGGTTTAAAGGTTACTAACTTATGTGCTAAGTGTTTAGGATTATTATTATACTTAAAAATATATGTTTGTAGAAGTTCCTATAGAAAGTTAAGAAGTGTGAGATTTCATGAAATTTAGTGCTATAGAACTTTCAATAGAAGTTGAAAATGTGATAAATTATGTGGAACTGAAGTAATAGAAGTTCTAATAGAAGGTTAATACACAAGCGGATTAAGCTTAACAATGTTTGTAGAACCTTCATTAGAAGCTTGTAGTTTAGAAAAAGAGTTGAAGAATATCAGTTGAAGTTTCAATAGAAACTTCAATAGAACTAACATTCAAGGAATATCTATAAAAGTTTAAGTAGAAGGTTAAATTGTAAAACATAACAAACCATCCTTATATAAGCTTCAATAGAAGGTTTAGTCAACAAAAAAGGGTCTAAGATTCAATAGAAGTTTGACTAGATTGTTAGATCCGATTATGATAAGGTATGGACAATAGATTATTTCCAAATTTTTGAGAAGGATTTCAACGTGAACGAAAGCCTAGCTCCATTAGCAACCATATTTGGGTAATATGATCGAATCATTTCACTAGAGTTGAGATAATATTATTGGGGACTAAATTAATTTATTTTTAAGTATTTGAACATTACAATCTTTTGATCAAAGGAAAAAGATAATTATAGATCCATTTATCTAGATTCAAAATTGTTTGAAGCTTAGAAGAAAAAGAAAAATCAATACTAGCAAAATATTAGGAGATTTGAAAAGATTAAGATAAGCATGTATTGGAGTGTGCAAAATATCAAGAGATTCATTTTTCTTTTTTATTTGTCTACGATAAGCTTAAAAAGATATGTAGAGGATTTTTTGGCCAGATTTGATCAATGAGCTACAACATCCATTAGCATTTTAGCAAAAATTCAATTTTCAAACGTTGGACAGATAGCTATAAAGATCAGATGCTTTCAAATGAAGAAAATAATGAGAAAAATCAAGACTTTAACATTTAGTAGCACACTAAATTTTATTCTACAATTTTGTTTCTTTAAGCAAAAGCTTAGAGGATTTTTACTTTCTTTCCTTCAAATATCTAAGTAAGGATTTGCTTAACTTTGGGGAAGTAGGTTGGGTAATGCTGACGATGGGAATTAACTTAATATAGTAGAAGAAATAGGCTTGGATTCCTCGAGGGAAAATGCTATTAGGCTTGGACATTAGGTGTGTACCTTGCTCTTGGGTACTTATAAGAAGCCCCCAATGGGTTAGTCCATGAGGACTTTCTAACGCTTAAGTCAATAGGAGGAAAAGATGAAAAGATGAAATGTGCTAGAGAATCCGAGCATGATTCTTGAAGGGTGAGAAGGGGTGCTCAAGTTGTTATGTGAACAAGTGTTGTGTGTTAGTGAGGTTGAAAGAGGGAGATTCATAATTCCAATCCTTTACCTTTTGGCAGCTTATCAACCAAGGATGCTTACTAACTTGGGATTTGTCTGTATAAGCTGCTTGTAGGGGACATGCGCTATAAAGGTTACAAAGTGGCTTTGAGACCAAGGATGTTGGGTGTATTAGCTATACCATGGATGTTAAGCCCTAATTAATGAAGAGAGAGAAGAAAGGGGAGTAACAAACAAACAGCTTTGACAGAGAGAGAGAAAGCTCTAAACGACCCATGCGCTATAGGCTAACCTTCTATGGGATACCTACAGAGGAGTAGGTGTCTTCTAGGTAGCGAACGTACATTCGAAAGTTGTGAAGGGCTATGTGGCTTGGGTGCATCTAAGTAGATGGCGAGGTGCTTAGAGACTCAGCATTTAGAGAGTAAGCCCTTAAGGTGCTTAAGCATAGGTAAAGTGCTCGAAGACCATAAAGTACTTAGTGTGAAGATGAGGTATTTGTTTTCTTAACTGCTAACGAGCCCTAATAAACCTTTACTCAGATTAGGCCTCGAACCGAGCCTAAAATAGCCCATCAACACTTGCATCCCCACTCTCCTCAGCATTGAGGAAGCGAGGAGAGTAAGCTCATTTCAAACTCTACGGCCTGAGCCCAAGGTATCTACGTTCATTCTTTCTTAAAGAGGCATCCGAACTCGCTATTGATGTAACCATTGGCTCACTTGAGATGTAATGATGGCTTCTTAGGAAGGACGACGTATATAAGACTTCGACATATGTGGCTACTTGGCAATCCACATCTCTAGAATTCTAGGCCATTGATTGTTGGACAGGGTTACGTGGACAGTGGAGATGCATTTTATGGTTAAATAATTGTTCACCTTCTCTCTTGTTTGTCTACATAAGGGGCGCTTAGGGCCTTCATTTTTCATTTTTACTTCTGAGCAAGCAAAAAATCTACCAAAATTTTGTCTTGAGAGCATAGTGTCTTTTCAAACTTCTCATTTCACTTTCTTCAAATTTTTTTCCTCTTATTGTGAATAAAAGATGGCTGACTAGAGAGTGTCCGACCCTTAAGGTAACCGGCCGACTACTTCTACTTTAATAGAGCTATAGGAGGGGTTTGAGGAGATGCTTCTTAAAGAGGATGGTAACCCCATTTCCACCCCACCACCCCCCTCAAATTGGCGGCTGCAAAAATAGTAGAATATTGCTTAGTTGGGTAAAGAGGAGAGAATAGGCTATGTCGAGGCCCATAGATATGTATGCTCCAAATGGTGATGACAAAAGGTCATGGAAGATCTACGTATGACTAATACAAACAAGAAGGCTTATGCATGCATCAATTATGTGCATAACAATAGGCTATTCATAATGGTAACCTAAGTTGTCAAGGCGGTTCCTGGATGGGAATTGGATAAGCCGAAGAGAGGCAAGAAGGTGTTCCAAGTTAGGGGTGAGCAATCGTTTTGTATGTACACGAAGCCATTTGAGATGAGGTTGTGTTTGCCTTTTTTTGAGTTCTTAGTAGACTTCTTTAACTATTTTAGGGTTTCTTTAAGGTCATTTCATGTGAATGCCTAGGCATAGGACTTCTTTAACTATTTCTTGTTCTCACTTCAGAGGCTAATGCCTTGCCTATTTCGCCATTTATTTCAACTAAAGTTTTGCTCGGATGGTTAAATGTACATTTCCTCACAAGGTGGGCCACTGAAGATGTTTGAAGGGTTGCCATCCCAATGATCTCTCAATGGATGTAGTTGTGCTTCTCGATAAAAGTGTGCTCTTTTGGATATGTGTATATGCAATGACAATTTACATGTTTGTAGTTGTCAAGCTTGGTTTTTCACCTCCCATTTTTTTTTTAAAATTAAGTCTTTTTTAAACCGATCAGTACTAAGCCCTCACTCATTTAATATTGACTCTTAACTAAGGTTTAAAGAAAACCGATTATTTTTTAAAACCACTTTGGAGTTGCTACCTAACCGGGGTTGAGAAAAAGAATTAAGTTATAATCAATTCACTCAATTTTATAACTTAGCTACTGGTTATATCAATTAAACCAATTTTATAAAATGGTTTTTGAAACTAGAGATTTAGACCTGAGGGTTAAGAATTTTAAACCCTTACGGGTACTACTAACTTTCCAAATTTAATTTTAACCTTAAAAATCACTTTTCAAATCTATGAAATAGAACTCAATTATTAATTACTCTAATTGGACAACTGAAGTAATCTAGACAAAAAAAAGGGAAATAATAGGGTTTTTTTTTTTATTTTTTATTGTTGGCCCGTAGGTGCTTACGTACTTTCCATTCGAGATTAAACGTACGTAGTTCTTTTTTTATAAAACTTTGGTGGGTAGATTGATTTTAGTTCCAAAAAAGGTTGAGTTTACGTTTTTACCTGGTTTTATTTATTTAAGGAAATTTTCCTAAACAGTTCTAATTAATGTTTTATTTTTGGAAACTTTAAAATAGTCTTAATTTGAGAAAGGTCCATTTATTTTTATTTTTGGAAAACCTGATTTTTCTAATTGTTAAAACAATTTTTACTAACTTATTTACTTATTTTTTTTTATCTTGTCTATCTATTTCTATTATACTAAATAAGTAAATAAAAGACTCCATTTTTTCTTTTCTTTTTCTTGTTTTTCTTCTTTTTTTTTCCCTTCTTTTTCCTTTTCTCTCTCTCTCTCTCTAATTTTTATTAGTACATGGATAAAAGGATAAACATAAAAAATTAATTAATTAATTAAAAAAAATTTTGCAGATTTGATTAGGCTTGGGTCAACTCGAAGGCGACTTAGGTCGGCTTCGGTTGGCTTAAATGGGCTCAAAAAGTCAAACTAGAGTGCCTTACCTGGTGTTTTTGGGTGCGAGGATTCCGATGGTGGTGGTGGGTGTTTTCATCGAAAACTGCCACAGAGATGGCTATCTTGGACAAAGAAAGGGATCGGGCTAGAGAGAGAAAGCTTCAATTTTCTTACCTAGAACGTTTCTAAGCTTGTGTTGTATTCCCTTATGTGTTTTCTGACCCCTATTTATACTAATCAAATCTTAAATGAGCTTGCAAAGGCCATTAATGGAGAAATCAACCATAAATGGAGATGCCGGATTTTTCATTTTTTTTCTCATTTTTAGAGCTAATTTAATACCAAATTTAAACTGAATTTAGACGAAAAATGGGTCTTAATTCAAAGTATGTTAAGTGGACTACACGATTTTACCATTAATTCAGTAAAATTGTATAGTAAATGGGGTAAAAAATGACCCCAAACAAAGCACACGAGAAAAGAAACAAACTGAAAATCTGGAAAGCATTATGTGAAGGAGAAGGAGGGCCACTAGTCATGTGTAGGGCACGTGCCACGTACCCCATGCGCGCGTATATTGCACATACGCATTTAAAAAAAATGGGGTACGCACTAGAATTGCATTCAAGGCCTTAGGCCCTACTTGGTCTAGGAAAATGGACCAGGTTAATACAACTTGGTCTAAACCACTTCAAACCTTTATGTATATATATAAATTTATTTACTTAAAAATAAAAAATAAATAAATAAACAAATAAAGTAAGAATCCTAACATTCAAAACTTTTTTATTATTATTTAGGTTTCTTCTTGTTTTTCTTTTTTGTATTTTCTCTTATTTTTTTGGCTTTTTTCTAAATTTTCTATTTTTTACAATTTTTCCTATTTTGTATTTTTCCTATGTTTATAGGATTTCTGAGTTTTCTTAATTTTCTATTTTTTGTATTTTTTTCCTAAATCTCTCTTCTTCTTCTTTTTTTCTTGGGTTTTCTTGACTTTCTTATTTTTTTTTGTATTTTCCCTAGTTTATGATCCTTTAACCCATTTTAAAAATTTTGAAAAAAAAAATAAGGACAAAAATGAGGTGTCTACAATAATTAGGGGTAAAAAAGGAACATATGTGTTTTGGTGACTAATATTGATAGTCTTTTGCATAATATGAGGTAATAATCATGTTATGAATTCTTCAGCCCTTAATGAATAACAAATCTAAGAATTATATCCGTAGAGTTGTAAGCAAGTGTAAGTGAAGCAAAATGCGTACGAAGTGAATAGTAGGATCTTTATGTTATGTTAAGGTAAATTGAATGATATCATTATGTAATACTTATACTCAGCTATAGGGAAAATTTGGAAGCGAAGTAATTAAAAAGAAGGATTGGATTATTTAACAAGTATTTGATAGTAAGTTGGAATAGAATATATTTTTATAATGGTGTCCAAATGAAGATAGTATGGAAACTATTCCTTATTAAATTTGGTTCAATTAGGTATTATGAGTTGGAAGATTGTTGAATTACCCTATTAATAAGGCGATAAATAAGAAATCTTGATCAAAGATAGTTATTTAAGGATCCAAACTTAAGGGAGTCAGAAGATAAGTAGTGAATTTCAATTAAGGACTCTTACTTGATCTTAGTTAAGTGTTAATAGTGGAAGCATCAAGTATTGGAACAAGGAATATGTTATTTCCTCAGATATTGTGTTTGACTTAAAAGAAAATATTGTGGAGATAGGAATCACAAATCTATAAAGGTATGATGGTGAAATTGGTGAGAACTATCAATGTTGGAAGAGTAAATATTATTCTAAGTCTTGTCAACATAGAGAAGAAGAACTAGAGATATTAAGGAACTTAGTAATACTAATTTAAGTGGTTAAATACTTGTAATAGAAGACATGATGAATGATGAAGGAAATTATGCTAAAAGATGGAAGAATATTATAATGATGACTACGAGATAACTTTAAGAGTTGAAGGCACAATTTTAGCAATATTTATGATATACAAGTATGTAGATCCTTAATTTTGAGATCACAATTGACATGAACTTGAACTCAATTAGCTAGAATTCAAGTTCTATGAATAAGAGAATTGAGTGATAACTGACAAACACTACCAAGAAAGAAGATACATTAAAGTAACTGGATGTACAAGAAAGGTATGAAGCAACAATACACTTCGTATGAGCAGTTGCAATAGATAATTCAACAGAGGAATGACAAATTTGAGATGGTCAATTCATTGTTATCGAGTCCCATGTCATGTTAATCTTATCAGTGTATTATGTCATGTCGAGTCTTGTCAATACTATATCTCTTAATGAATCTATTGGTCAAGAGTCAAATTCATTCTTATTAAGTCGGATCGAGTTATATTGAGTTGATCCAAATTATCAACCATCTCATTTGAATTCGAGATGAAGGAAAGTTAAGATTCGCCAAATTTTACTTTTGTTGATCTTATGTTAAGTTGTATGAAGCAACAAATGAGAAACTATAGTAACAACATAGACATTGTAAGTAAAAGATTATGGAGGAGAGGAAAAGGCAATGATATGAGGTAAACTTAGAACTATCGATGATCATAAGTAAAACCTAAGAATCAGTAAACAAAGGAACAAACGAAGGATAAATCAACAAGAGAATTTATAAGGTTATAGAGTCAAGTTATAAGATAGTATAACACGATTAGAGAGTTGTAGTGATGAAATAAGATACGATTGATATTAAAGTGTGGAATGCAAAGAAGGAAAATGGGATTGAGAATTTAAAAGATAAATAAAGAAGTTAAAGTAGAGGCTTGATTAGAGGAAGATTCAAAACCTCAAATAGAAGACCATTCATAAGCTTTATTAGAAGATAATTCAGTAGAATGGAAGATGGATTTCAAAGTTGTGGAGTAACCTATAAAAAATAATAGATAATTGAGTTCAGAAGTTAAAGAAGTCGAGATATGGAATATGTGAAGGTATAATGGGATGAAGATCCAAACTTGGAAGCCACTGTAGAATAAAACATAGCAAAGATGAAGTATTACTTGCGGTTCTTTTGATTATCAAGATAGTAAAAGAATATAAGCTATTGTTTTTGGATAATTGAGTAATACATAGATATACAATATTTTAGAGGCTAAAACTATTAGAAGGGGGGTAGAAATATAAGCCTCGCAATTAGGTGTTCGGGTCGTAAAATTTAGGAGGGTTATGTAAGTTGTCTGATTAAGCTTAAATTTTACAACGAAGTTAGGAATATTAGTAAAAGTGATCCCTTGAGTTTAGATTTAGAAAAATAAATAATGAAATAATTAAGTATTATAATATTAAATTATATAAATATTACCCATTATTTATCAAAAACACGTAAAACGAGTTCCGATAATTAATGAATCGATAGAGATAAATTATATATACACTAAAAATTATAAAATAACTTAAATAATATTTATGAGTATTTATTTAAACAAATACGTATTGGTAAAAATACATGAAATTACTTAAAATACTTGAAATATATCAAAATAATGCTAATTAATTAAGGAAAATTCTTAAAAATTAAAGAAAAATCATGAGAAATGTAGAAATATCCAAAATAAGGGTGTGGCATGCTGTGATTTAAATAAAAATAATAACTAATAAAAATAGGCCAAATAGAAAGTGAAAAAGAAAGAGATAAGGGGCATGTGGTAATTAGAAATTAAAAGAAAAAGCCTAAACTCATCTATAAATTTAGAAACCCTCATCCATGATTCATTTTGATTAATTGGGAGCTTTAAAAAAATTAGAGATGAGAAGAAGAGAGAAACCCATTTTACCAAAAATTAATGAATTATAGTGTAATTAAGACATGATATGGAAACAAGTAGCAAATAAAGGCCTAATGTGGTAGTTGTTAGGGGTCCAATGTCTGACATGGTGATGGTTTCGGTTGACCTACTCTTGCTGTTGGTGGAGCTCCAGTGGCCAAAGAATTGAAAATGCGCAATTTTTGCTCGTAAGTTGCTATTTTTATTAAAAATATCAAAAGATGTCCAAAAATTATGAAATTTGGTTCCTCAAGTATTTTTGTATGTAAAATTAGATTATTAAACCAAATTTTTAAAATTAGAAGTGGTTATATAGGTTCATTAAGAACATGCTTGATTTTAACGAAATTTGTATGAATTTTCAAAAATGGTAAATAATGTTATTTCGAGCTAATTTTTGGTTTACATATTCCTCATGTGATATATTTAATTTATATAAAAATAATTTTTGATAAACTATATGTTTAGTATTTATTAAAATTTTTATTGTTGCATCTGTCATGTTTTTCATATGTAAGAAATAATAGGTTTTTAATTAAATTTCCTAATGAATCTGATTTGTAATGACTTCTAAAGCTTAGTTATGATTTTAGGAATATTTATTTTGAATCTTATAATTTTATTTGGTCATTTACCTTATTTAAGCTAATTTTTAGCAAAGTCGGACCTAAAATCAATATTTTGGAAAATAATATATATGAAACTATCTTAGTACTTTTCATGATCATAATATGACAACCATAATTTATGGAGTGTAATACATTTTCCAAAGCTTTAATGGAGCTTGGATACTAAGTATTATATATCTTTCCTACCATTTATGCACATTTTGTCAAATATAAAAATATAAGATAAATTTATATAATTGACATAGTAGCAAGAGGGTAGCTACTCAAGTAGAAATAAGCTGTATAATGAACTTTGAAATGTAATTGTAGGCTAAACTTATGAATGTTTATGCTAAAATATTTAGAAACAAATTCAGAAGCTAAATTAGAAACTAGATATATAGGGCAAATTACATAGTTGATTAACAACTAATTTAAAGACTTACTATACCTGAAATATAGTTAGTTGAACTTTACATAATGAATTAAGGGAAGTTCCTAGGATTTATGTGTAAAACCATAATTAGAAGTCGAATTAGAAGCTAGATTAGAAATTGAATCAAAAATTGAGTCAAAACTTAGCTCAAAATGAGGATGATTGTAAGAGATGTAAAAACCTGAATAATTAGATATAGTAAAACCTTCAATTAAAGATAACAATCTTAATTATAGAATAAAGTCTTAGTTATACAAACACTAAAATAATATTTGTATAATAAAGACCATTGACAAAGGCTAGTAGCAAGTAACACCTTAAGTAAGCTAGTAGGAAGTCCAAGTAAGTTGGGATCAATACGTTATTGTATTTCGGAGTACTGTTTTATAGTATTTGGAGACTTGAGATTATACCTAGTGGTGTTTGTTAGATAGTTAACTGTTTGTATGCCTATGTGCGTGTTTCTATGTTTGATGGTATGATTTTGATTTGATGTTCTATATTGAAATTTGTGTGAAATGATTAAACGCATTAAATTGGACTTAACTAAATATATAACTTATTAGTCTGAAACGGACTTGCATAGCAACCCATTAGAAGAAATGTTTAGGGTTCTCTAGTCAAATACCGACTCCTTCAAAAGAAATAGCTTTGGATAACATAATAGGTTCCTTCTTCATTCTTAATTAAATTAAGTGATAGGAGAGGAGGTCATGATAAGGGTGAAGTCAATGATTGTCATGCCCTGAAGCGGCAAAGTCGTAACAGTCCTGCCGTGTAAACCATTCTAAGATAGAAGTTGACCTTACAACCGTTATCTTATACTTGATTTACACAAAGCATCTACAACTAACCCGCTTTGAAGTAAACAGTTTATAATTTAAATAAATCATTTACCCAAGAAAGTGAGAAATATATATATACACTATAATTCAGTTATTATGATTAGCGTTTATAACATTTCACTGTAATATATTTCCTACTTATTACATTATTTAGAAATAAAGAATTCTAAAATAAAAGCTTAGACCTTAAAAATATATGTTTGTTCTTCAAATGTTTTTCCTCACTCTCCAGGATCCAGCAGTTGCTAGCTTCAGAGTAGTTGTAAGCTGCTTCAGAGTAGTTGTAAGCTGCTTCTTAGCCAGCACCTACATGACATTTATAAGGATATGAGCAACCACAGCTCAGTAAGTTAGAATGGAGGACTTAAAACTACACCACAATCACAAACAAGGTTATCAACCAAATCATTTGGTGTAATGCATGTTTAAGCAAATGTTATTGCACGACGTTGTCTGGCTCGTCGTGAGATTAGAGAAATTATGCCCGCTCTAATCCGGGTTGAGGAATTGCCATTAATGCAACAGCTCATAACCAAACCCAGGCTTGTGCAATGGAGATACCGTTCCTCTCGTGATTATCTTTGAACCATTGATTTCACTCTTGTTGCGACCTCCTCATTTGTCACTTAATACGACTAAAGATGAAGAAGGGACCCATTATGCCATCCGGCGCTATCCCTTTTGAAGGGGTCGATATTTAGCCGGAGAATCCTAGGTTTCCCCTAATGGGTTGCTATGTAGGTTTGATTTATGTTTACAAGTCATAAGGTTGTTAAGTTCAGTTTAGAGCGATCAATCACTTCATACAATGCAAGCTAGAATAACAAACAGAATCATAGTATCACTCATAATCAAGTATATGCATACAACCAACTATCTAACAAGCACAACCAAGTATAATCTCAAGCCTCCAAAATACAGCATCGTATTAGTCTCAACTTACCTGGACTCCTCACTCACTTCCTCGAAGTCCAACTCGCTCAGGCCATCGCCGATCATCCTTATAACACAAACGTGCTTTTAGTTTTTCATATAACTATTATAGGTTGGTTTTATCCTATAACGCTTATTGTTATCTTTTATTTAGGTTTTAACATACCTAATTATCTAAATCTTAAGTCTTTTACAATTCTTTTTGAATTGTGTTAAGTTTTGTTTCAGTTTTCGCATCGATTTTTAAATTAGGTTTTTAACTCAATTTTTTGTTAAAGATTTATATGTACACCTTAAGAAATTATTCCGACCCATAATGTGAAATTAATCACATTATCTTCGGATATCTTAAATATCGTTTTTAGTCTCTAACTAGTATTCTAGTCTGTACGATATACCCGAATCCTAGTTTAATTACTGAATTCACCCTCGTTATGAAAAAATCTTACATTTTTCATATAATTACCTTGATTTAAGTTTCCTATAAGATTTATTGGATATTTATATTATTATCATAATATCAATTTTTATTTTAATGCCTTCTATTTATTATATTTCTAATAATTGTGTATACACATCTATTATTTTTATCACTCTAATTATTATCTCCTAACATCAATTATCATTTCAAATGTCTAAATTCATCCTAAATTAGATTTTACACCTAATTATCCTAATTTACAAAATTAACTTAAAATTTACTATTTTTCCCTATTACTTGTTTACTACATAATTAACCTAATAATTACATCTAACACCCTAAATGCTACAATCATCATACTTCATCATATTTCAACATCTTAAAACATATACTTATTCACTAAATCAGTAATTAATTATTTAATTACTTAATTAATCATAAATTACCCATTTTATACCTCATTTTAAGGCCTAAAAATTATCTAAAAATGTCAAAAATTAATTTTTGAAAACAAGCTTCATAGCACTGTTCTATATCATCTAAGTAGTCATCACAAAAATTTTGGGCTCAAAACTACACTTCTAAAGTCATTCATTTCTAAACCAAAACATGCTCAATTTTGCATGATTTCTTAAAGACCATATATCACGGGACATATTTTCATCAAAATAATATTTTTTCTAAAAACTACAGACATAAATATTCTAGAATAAAAAGTTTCGTAATTTTTTAAGAATATTTAATATTTTTACAAAATTATACAAAATCAGGCTGGAAATCAGACTCATTGGTTTGGGTGACTCCAGCCACCATCGATGGCCATGGGTATGTCGGCCCACCTGGGCGTTACCACCACTGTGTGGTGGTGGTGGTGGCCGTTCACTCCCAGTTGCTTGTCGTGTGTTGGTTCCCCTTTAAGGCCCTGATTGCACAGATTTAAGAATTTTTTTTTAAATAAATTCAAACACTCACCATTTCGACCCTCTCTATTTTTCTCACTCTTCAAATTGACCAAATGAGCTTTTGAAATTTTCTTGCTATTTATAGATCATTAGGAAAATTATTGTATATTAATGAGATAAGATAATTGCCTTATCTCTTCTTTTTTTCACTTTCTATTGTTACATTTTAATTAGTTGATTTTGTTTCTTCAATTCCAGATTACCACGCCTTAATTTTGGATTTTTCCTCATTTTTCTTGATTTTTCCTTAATTAATTATGAATTTTATTTAATTATTTATTATTATTTTAGCACATTTCAAGTATTTTAAGTAATTACACTTATTTCTACCTACATGTAAATTTATATATAATACAATTAAATATTCCTAAATATTATTTACGTCATTCTATAATTTTTAGTATACATATAATTTATATCTAGTGATTTATTAATTATCGGAATGTATTTTACGCATTTTCGATAAATAACGGGTTATCTACTTAAAATTTAGAAATTTTATATTCTTTTATTTTATTGTTTATTTTCTTAAATTCGAACTTACGGGATCATTTTTACTAATATTTTTAGTTTTACTTTATAATTTAAGCTCGATCGGAATCCTGAATAGCTGGTTATGGGGCTTACAATGTTCGAAGGTAGTGGCGGGAGGATTGATATCTCCATTGCATAAGCCTAGATTTGATTGTGAGATGTTGAAATGTGCACTAAACTCCTTAACCCAGATTAAAGTGAGTAAAATTTTTCTAATCTCACGACGGATCCAATAACATAGTGTAATGGCATTTGCTTATATATGCAATACATCTAACTAATTTGGTTGATAACCTTATTTATGTTTGATGTATAGTTTTAAGTCTCAGTCTCAACTTATTAAGTAGTTGATTGCCTACATCTCTATAGATATTGTTATAAGTGCTAGCTAAGGAATGGTTATATAACCACCTTGAAGTTAGCAATTGCTAGATTCTAGGGAGTGAGGATATAAAACTTAGGATCAATTACACTCTCAAGTTTAGATTTTATTTTTAAAGCTTTTAGTATCAATTTATGTATTATTTAAGTAGATTATGATTAAACTATTAAATCTTATAAACATACTCGAGTTATTTTAGTGTAAATATGTAATTTTCATAATTTTATAGATAAATAACATATTTAATTTATAAATTATTTACTTCAAAGTAGGTTAGATGTAAACACCTTGTGCAAATCAAGTCAAGATAGTGGCTATAAGATCAGTTTCTATCATAGAATGGTTTATACGGTAAGACTGTTACAACCTACCGCTTCAAGGTGTAACACCTACATTGTTTTTCTTTTAGCATAGGTGTGTGATATGTGCAACTATGTGTTTACATACAACTACTCCTATTAGAGGGCAGTTACCAAGGATAAGAAGAAGCAGCTAAAAGAGGAGGTGGTGAGGCTTCAAAGTACCCTGTTAGACATGAAAAAGCAGGTTAGCAACCTCTTATCAACTTACAAAGACCTTGAGAGCTAATAGTTGGAGCTTAAAGATTGAGCAGTAAGAGTAGAGGCAAAGCTAAAGGAGGCCAAAACTCTTATGAAGACCTACGATGAGGAGCTAGCCAACACGAGGGTCGAGTTGGAAGGGAGGCAAAAGGAGCTGGAGGATGTTTAGGTAACCTTTGCTCGTAGAGAAGTCAAGCTTCGTAACAAAGAGGGGCTTACCATGGAGGCATGACAATGGATCTTTGTAGAGTCCTTAAACGATCCTTAGCTAGAGGAAGCAATTAGCGATGCAGGCTTTGATGTTGCTAGGATGGTCCGAGATGAGGTTTGCTAGAAACTGCCAAAGGCTGACCTAAGCATCTTACAATGGCTTGATGCCTTGAAGCCCGTTGTTCAATAAGACAAGGAAAGAGAAGGAATCATAGAGGAAAGCACCGGGGAAGTTGGTGGCAAGAAGGAAGTTGGTTAGGACGAGGATAACGAGGAAAATGTAGTGATAGATTAGGGAAGTCTTGCAGTTGTCTTTTGTTTTCGTGTCCTTTGTTTTTTTCTACTCTATGAACAACCTTAATGTTTGTTTCTTCATTTTTGTAATTGGGTTCGAGATATCAGCCCCTTTTAAACCTTCCATAAAGAATTATTCTACTAATGAATAAATGAACTTTCACTCGTACTTCACGCTATTTTTCCATTGTCCTTGTTTAATTGAAACACTTACTTTCATTATATTACACAAAGTCTCTTAGCTTGCTTGGTTGTAAGGGTAGCTAAGCATTGCTTAGTTTGTTTTATTCTTCTACATGAGGCTTTATACAAAGATAGGTTTTTAAGGACGCTTGAGCAACACTTGTTACCTAGTATACAATCTTCAAGGCCATATTCCCTTGGATAGAGCATGTCTTGGGTAGAGTGCCTTCTAAAAGGCATTTAACATGAGTACAGCACATTTATGTTGCTAGGGCGTCGGTTTTCCTGCTTATTAATCTAAGTCGTAGAAAAGAAGGGCATGTGGACGGTTGGGGTTGTGTCAAGATTCTTTTATAAAGGGTTTATGGGGCCTTTATTCCCCCATTCCCATTCAAATAAGCAAACTTATCTGTTTCTACATCCTTTGAGTGTTCTCGAGAGTTGTTGGTTTCTCAATCCTTTCTAATCTAGGAGATGACCAAGTCGAAGAAGGTAAAGATGTCAGGGAGGCTATATGAGCTTAAGAGGGGTCCCTAGTCCTTCTTAAGCACTTAGTCAAGTGGTAAATGAAGGGTGTAAAGGGTAGCTTTGTTGTAAGGGTAGCCTTCGAGTGCTGACCTAAAGATGTACATGGATCCCTTAATCGCATATACCATTAAGCCAAGGAAGTCCGAGCAGTAGTAGGACCTTAGGTATCCATTTACCACTTGGTGGGGCAGCCTCACTGTAGGGATCACTTGTTTGGACGAGGTAGCTTTGGTCGCATTTAAGTAATGCCTCAAAAGTACTTGTGCATACAGGTTCTCGACGATGATTACGGCGATAGAAAGGCACTCCTTACATTATCCAGAGGTTTTCAGCCAAAGGATGTGCAAAATGCATTAGGATATTCTTGAGCCCTTTGTATAGCTCATTAGTTCTTGCAAACAACGTAACTGGACTTGCTCAAGGGGCTCGTATGGAAGGTCAACTCATTCGGCATGTAAGGAGTTCACCTCTAAGTTACCAAGGCCATAAAGATTGTAGCCATCAGCTCGCCCAACAACTAGAGGACCAGTCATGGTTTGTTTATGTCACGCCTTGAAATGATAGAATCGTAATAGTCCCACTGTGTAAATTATTCTAAGATAAAAATTAACCTTACAGCCACTATTTTAGACTTGATTTACACAAAATGTCATCAATTAACCCACTTTGAAGTATACAATTCATAAATTAAACAAGTTATTTACCTAAGATAGTATAAAAAATATATATTAAGATTCAAATATTACAATTAATGTTTACATGATTTCGTAGCATTATATTATCTAAGCAATACTTTATTAGACAATGGAAGATTCTAAAGTAAGAGCTATGACCTTAGTAATATATTTGTTCTTCAGTTTTAATATTTACTTTTTAGGATTTAGTAGTTGCTAGCTTTAAGATAATTATAAAGCCGCTTCATAGCTAACACCTGCAACAATAGCTATAGGGATGTAAGTAATTAGCAACTCAGTAAGTTAGGATGGAAACTTAAAATTACATATCAAGCACAAATAGGGTTATTAATTAACTATTTTAATGCAATGTAACAAATGAATGCCATTGCATGACGTTATCCGGTTCATCATGAGATTAAAGAAATTACACTCGCTCTAATCTAGGTTGAGGAGTTTAACACACATTTCACTAGCTTATCACCAAACCCAAGCTTGTGTAAAGGAGATACTATTTTTCCCGCAACTACCTTCGAACTATTGACTTTACTCTTGCCACGACCTCTTATCATGTTACTTAGTTTAACTAAGGATGAAGAAGGGACCAATTATACTATCTAGCGCTATCCGTCTCGAAAGGGTTCGTATTTAGATAGAAAATCCCAAACACTTCCCTTAATGGGTTGAAATGCTTGTCTGGTTAATTTTATAAGCTATAATATCAATCCATATCACGCAATACATAATAATTACAAACCAATATAGCAAGCTAGTAGTATACTATATAGTCAAGATTACGTATACACAAGCATGCACACAATCAAACTCCCTACATGCATAAATAAGTATAATCTTAAGTCTCTGAGTACTCTAAAATAGTCCTCTGAAATATAGTGATGTATGAATCCTAATTTACTTGAAATCTTTGATTTGCTCACTCGACTAGCTGTAAGTCAACTCATCTCCGTGTGTCCTATAATGTAAATACTCTTTTAGTATTCATACCCCTATGACATATAAGCTTAAATTACAATTTTTTTGGTGATTATTCAAGTATATATATATATTACTTATTATCGATCTATTCTAGGTTAGTTTCTGATTCAGTTTTTGAATCCGTTTCTGATTTAGGTTCTAATTTAGTTTTTGACTACGGATGTTATACATGAACTTTAGGAACCCGTTCCAAACTATTATGTGAAATTAATCACATTACACTTGGGTATCATAAATCTTATATTTAGCTATTAACCAGTATTCTAGTCTGTACGATACATTATAATTCTAATTTAATTACCGAATTTGTTTCTAATATGCGAAATATTTATATTTTTCATATATTTTCCTAAATTTATAGTTCATATTTGATTTATTGTATATTATTATTATCACATTATCAATTTTAACCTAATATTTTTCTACTCATTAATTTCTTATATTTACATATTTCCTATTATGTACATAATATGCACATTTAACATTCCTACCACTTCAAATATTATCTCTCATCACCAACTAACATCTCAAAATGTCTAAATTCATCATAAACCAAAATTTATACCTAATTAATCTTAAATCACAAAATTAGCTTAATTATTCACTTTTACTCATTATTCATCTCCTAAAATACATAATACATACAATTAACACCCTAAACTCCACAAATACCATCTTACATCAGAAATTTACATCCAAGGATATCTAATTACATAGTAAATTAGAATTTTCAATAAATTAACCTTAAATTACAAAATTGAGCCAACTAATTGCCTTTTATGGATGATTTTAGGGCCTAAAAATTAAGAAAAAATTTAGAAAATTAAATTTAAGAAAAACTCATCATATCATTGTAATATGCATCTTAAATAATCTACATAAAAATTTTGAAGTAAAAACTACATCATTAAGGTCATTTTTTCCTAAATCTAGCTTAGGTTTAATCATTTCTTAAAAGTAGTATATCCTAAGACCTAAATTTATCAAATTGACATTTTTCCCTAAATCTACTTACTAAAATATCCCAAAATACCAAATTTCATAATTTTTCATAACTATTTAATATTTTTAATAAATTAAACAAAAATCAAATGCAAATCGAAACTCACCGACATTGCTAGCTCTAAGTGTCGCTAGCCACCATGGCTTTGTCAGCTAGGTTGGGCACCACCTCCACTGTCTAACGGTGGTAGCCGTTCACTCCTAGGTTGTTGTTTATCATAGGTTTCCTTTATAATATCTAATTACACTATATTTTTCTAATTTTTCTTAAAATTGGTTTCTCTCATTTTCTCACCTCTCCCTATTTTTTTCTGGCTTCCTAACTGTCTAAACTAAGTTTTGGTAAGGGTCTTTTGATTTTTATAGGAGGGTTTTAGATTTTCTTTTAATTTTGGATTGCTAAGTGTTCTTATCTTCTTCTTTTTTTCACTTTCTAGTATGTCAATTTTTATTGGTTGAATTTCATTCTCCAGTTTCAATTTGCCACACCCTATTTTTAGCCATTCCATATTTTTTCAGCATTTTGTATTTATTTTTCTATAATTTTTATGAATTTTTTTTTAATTATTGAGTGTTATTTTAGCTTAGTTTAGGTATTTTAAGTAATTTCACATATTTTTATTTACACGTAAATATATATATAATACAAATCGATACTCCTAAATATTATTTATGTTATTTTATGATTTTTAGTATGCATATAATTTATCTTTACTAATTTGTTAATTATCATAACTCATTTTATGCGTTTTCGATAAATAATAAGTAATATACTTATACTTTAATATTATAATATTTAATTATTTTATTACTTATTTACCTAAATCCAAACTCATGAAATCACTTGTACTAATATTCCTAACTTTTTTGTAAAATTTCAACTCGATCAAACAACCCACCTTATCGCATTAAATTTTACGTATTAAATCATGAACACCTGGTTGCAGGGCTTACAACCTGGCAGAGGCTGCGAGTTGAGTTGAAGTTGTGAGCAAACAACAAGTGTTGATATCGGGCAATAGACTAGGAAGGCCTCGTACCACCTATTGTAACTATTTTTCATTGTTTTTCTTTTTACTTGTACCCAAGATCGAAATGTCGACCCTATAACCTTGTAATAATCTTTAGTTAATAAAATGAAGTTTCTTCTCATATCTATGCTTGCATTTACTTCTTGCTTGC
This sequence comes from Lumnitzera racemosa, assembly GCA_024138005.1. Taxonomy (NCBI): domain Eukaryota; kingdom Viridiplantae; phylum Streptophyta; class Magnoliopsida; order Myrtales; family Combretaceae; genus Lumnitzera; species Lumnitzera racemosa. The sequence continues at coordinate 50,316,116 of JAMXBC010000006.1, read as the reverse complement.
TCATTTAGATTTTTTTCACATTGTATTTATCATACTAAGAATACTTGAATAGTACTCGAGAAGGTATACTAACTAAGTTGGTGTACCATGGTCTCGACTGCTTACCCTTTAAGTGCAAAATCGTTAAGGTGATCTAAAGCCTAGACCAAGTGGGTTCGTAGGCTTGAATAATGCATGTGCCCTTAGATCCAAAGATTGTGTTTAGACGTTGGCGAGGGAGCTCACCATGATGTTGCCCAAGGCTTTGGTCCCTGTAGTATCATTGTAAGTATTGACTTGAGGTTTTGGGCTCTAAGGATGAAAATCGACTTGAGGATGAGGATGTACACTGTAAATCAATGAAAAACAAAAAAATAAACAAGTGTTAGGAACTTGTCATTTCATTAACTCATTAGGTTCTTACAAGAATTGTGAGTTAGTTACAAAACTTAAGCAAAATACAATCTCAAGTTGCTTATGTTCCATGTTCTAGGGATGGGTTGCCCGTTCGGGGTCTTAAGCTTATAGACCCTATTACCTGTATCCTTTGTTATACGTACTAGATCCTCCTAATTGGGGGTGAGCTTCCCTAACCATTTTCTTGAGCCTGTAGCCTTTAGTTTTTGATACACTAAGTCTCTAAGTCAAAACACCTTGCACTTGACTTTCTTATAGTAGTACCGGGCCATTAGTTGCTAGTAAGTTGTTACCGAGCTTGTGCTATGTCATATACCTCCTCAATCGTGTCAAGGCTAGCTTGAAGGGCCAAATGATTCCTATTCACATCAAAGTTTTGGACCTTACTTATGGGTAATTTGAGTTCCATTAGGAGTACCTCTTTAACTTTGAAAGTGAGGTGGAAAGGTGTTTCTCTTATGGAAGTTTTATACGTTGTGCAGTATCCTTAGACACTGTTGGGGAATTTGTTTATCTGCCTACTCTCAGCATGCTCTACTCTCTTCTTTAAGCTATCAAGGGCGATCTTATTGATCGTTTCAACTTGGTCGTTGGTTTTTAGGGGGTGGTGAACGACTGAAGTGTAATTGAGCCTTATGTTATGCTTATCGCAAAACTCTCGGAACTTACTACTGTCAAATTGCCTCTAGTTGTCCATAATTAATGCATAGGGTACCCCAAAGCAGGAGATGATGTACATGAGGATGAAGCCTTTGGTTGCTTACGTGATGATGGTCGCTACTACTTAGGCTTCTACCCATTTTATAAAGTAGTTTACCACCACTAGAATGAATTGCCAACCTCCAAATACCTTCGTGAAAGGCTTAATGTAAGCCCCACAACTAAGCAATCCGAGGTTTCGATCGGTTGAACGACCCGATCAAGTCTAAATTATAAAGTAAAGCTAGAAATATTAGTAAACTGATCCCATAAGTTTAAATTTAAGAAAATAAGTAATAAAATAGGAGATTACAAAATTCTTAAATTTTAAGTATATAACTGGTTATTTATCGAAAATGCGTAAAATGCATTCCGGTACTTAACGAATCGCCAAAGATAAATTATATGTATACTAAAAATTATAAAATAACCTAAATAATATTTAGGAATATTTATTTGTACTATATATAAATTTACATGTAGGTATAAATACGCGTAATTACTTAAAATACGCGAAATGTACTAAAATTATATTAAATAATTAAATAAACTTCATAATTAATTAAGAAAAAAACAAGAAAAATCAGGAAAAATCAATAATGATCCAAATCAGGTCGTTGGAGGTCAGAATCCACAAAATAAAAATTAACCAATTAAAATTAGACAACACCAAAGCCAAAAATTAAGGAAATTGGGCAAAATCATGTCTAATTAATGCACAATAATTACACTAAAGCTCTATAAATAGCAAGAAAAATTAAGAAACTCATTTGGACAGTTAGAAATCATAGAAAATTAGGGAGAGTCGAAAATTGAGAGAAAAACCAAAGAAAAAAAAAAGAAAAGGAAAATTGTGCAGTTAGGGCCATAATGGAGAACCCAGATCCGACGGGTAGTTGGGAGTAGACGGCCACCACCACTACACGGTGGTTGCAATGCCCAGCTGGGCCGACACACCCATGGCTACCGGCGGTGGCCAGAGCCACTCAAATCGGTGAGTTCGATTTCCAACCCGATTCTTGTGTAATTTTGTAAAAATAGTAAATATTCTTAAAAAATTATGAAACTTGTTATTATGGAATATTTTTGTATGTAGTTTTTAGGAAAAATATTATTTTGATGAAAATATGTCTCGTGATATAGGGTTCTTAAGAAATCGTGCAAAACCGAGCATGTTTTTGTTTAGAAATAAATGACCTTAGGAGTGTAGTTTTGAACCCAAAATTTTTGTGTAGATTACTTAGATGATATAGAACAGTGCTATAAAGCCCGTTTTCAAAATTAATTTTCTAAATTTTTAGATAATTTTTAGGCCCTAAAATGGGCATAAAATGGGTAATTTAGGGTTAATTAAGTAATTAAATGATTAATTACTGATTTAGTGAATAATTATATGTTTTAGGATGTTGAAATCTGATGGAGTACGATACTTGTAGCATTTAGGGTGTTAGATGTAATTATTAGGTTAATTATGTAGTAAATGATTAATAAGAAAAAATAGTTAACTTTAAGTTAATTTTGTAAATTAGGGAAATTAGGAGTAAAATCTGATTTAGGATGAATTTAGATATTTTGAAATGATAATTGATGTTTAGGGATGGTAATTAAAGTGATAGAAATATTAGAAATGCATTATGTACATAATAAGCAATAATGCATAATATGTAATTTTTGAAAATATAATAAATAGAAAATATTAGGATAAAAATTGATATTATATAAATAATAAGGATATATAATAAATCTGATAAGAAACTTGAATTTATGTAATTATGTGAAAAATGTAAAAATTTCTCATATCAGGAGTAAATTCGGTACACTAATAAGGATATAAGTGTACCGGATGAAATAAAATACTGACTAGGGGTAATAATAATATTTATTAGATCGGAAAGTAATGTGATTAATTTCACATTATGAGTTGAAATGAATTTGTAGGGTTGGAATATAAAACATTACTTAGAAATCGAACTAAAACCTAATTTAGAAATCGATGTGGAAACCGAACCTAAACCTAACCCCAAACCTAGAATAATTATAAAAGACTTAAGACCTAGATAATTAGGTATATTAAACCCTAAACAAAACCTAACAGTAAGCGTTATAGGATAAAATGAACCTATAAGAGTTATATGAAAAGCTGAAACCACGCTTATGTTATAGGGATGATCGGCGATGGTTTGAGCAAATCGGACCTCGAGTGAGTGAGCGAGCGAGGAGTCGAGGTAAGTTGAGATTAATACAATGCTGTATTTTGGGAGGGTTGAGATTATGCTTGGTTGTGCTTATTAGATAGTTGGATGTGTGCATGTGCTTGATTTTGGGGTGATGCTATGATTCTGTTTGTTGCTCTAGCATGTATTGTATGATTTGCATGAAATGATTGATCACCTTCTTTATCCTTAGTCGAACTAAGTGACAGGAGAGGATGTCGCGGCGAGGGTGAAGACAGTGGTTTGAAGGTAGTCGCGGGAGGAGCAAGGTCTCCATTACACAAGCCTGGATTTGGTCGTGAGTTGTTGCATTAACGGCAACTCCTCCACCCGGATTAGAGCGGGCACAATTTCTCTAATCTCACGACGGCTGGACAACGTCGTGCGATGGCATTTGCTTGTACATGCATTGCACCTAATAAATGATTGAAAACCTTGTTGTGTGTATGGTATAGTTTTAAGTCCTCCATCCTAACTTACTGAGCTGTGGTTGCTCACATCCCTATAGACGTCGTGCAGGTGCTAGTTTAGAAGCAGCAAACAACTACCCTGAAGCTAGCAACTGCTGGATCCTGGGGAGTGAGGAAAAACATTGAAGAATAAACACATATGTTTTAAGGTCTAAGTTTTTATTTTAGAATTATTTTTCATTTTTAAATAATGTAATAACTGAATTAAAGTGTATATATATATAAATTTTCTCACTTTCTTAGGTAAATGATTTATTTAAATTACAAACTGTTTACTTCAAAGTGGGTTAGTCTTAGACGCCTTGTGTAGATCAGGTCTAAGGTAGCGGTTGTAAGGCCAACTTCTATCTTAGGATGATTTATATGGTAGGGCTGTTACGACTCTACCGCTTCGGGGCGTGACACTTAAACACATCTAGCCTCCATTGGGCGAGTGGCCATGATAGAGGTTAGAGCTTAGTGTATGGGAGATAGGAGCGTGCTTTTGAGATTTATAACATTTCTAAACCATGGCTTTTGCATCCTCCTTCATAGTTAGCTAGTAATAGCCTAATTGGAGTGCTCCAATGTATATGGCCTAAGACTGGATACAATACCTGCAT